>OU342736.1:376429733-377904646 GCA_910589765.1 Avena atlantica
TATGGTTAGGGTTTTGGTGGGGAAACGTGTAGGTCTAGAGGGGCACCCCTGCCCCTCCTTATATAGGTGGGAGGGCGCCGGCCAGGGGAGGAGATTCCTCCCCCAACTCGGCCTCCTTGGCCGGCGGGTGGAGGGAGAGGAACTCCTCCCCAAGTAGGTTTCCTACTCTCCCTCCACCAAGCAAACTTGCCGTTTGACTTTTCAAATTGGCGTTTGACTTTTCAAACTAGGATTTGATTTATCCCTTTATTTTGCTCAGCAATGACACCTAGTACATGATGCAACCATTCCAACTTGTTATGACACATTCATGTACCCTTCCCCTCCGGAGTGCCGAACCTTCCGGAACCTTCTAGAACATTCCCGATGAAAACACCAGAATCATTCTCCAACCCCGAAACAGGACTTTCCTTATATGAATCTTATTCTCCGGATCTCCTCGTGATATCTCGGATCCCATCCGAGACTCCGAACAACATTCGATCTCTTACTCATCATTCCATAACTGCTCAACAACATCGAATCCTTAAGTGTGTCTCCCTACGATTCGTGATTATGCGGACATGATCGAGAGACTTCTCCGAACAATAACCAATAGAGGAATCTGGAAATTCATATGGCTCCCACATATTTCTATGATTACTTTGCGATCGAATGAACCACTTACATACAATACCAATTTCCCTTTGTCTCACGATAGTTTACTTATCCGAGGTTTTGATCTTCGGTATCTCTGCATACCTAGTTCAACCTCGTTACTGATAAGTACTATTTTCTCGTTCCCGTGATATGTGATCCCTTGTGAGCTAGTCACGTGCTTGCAAGCCAATTGGATGACATTCCACCGAGAGGGCCCAGAGTATATCTATCCGTCATATGGATGGACAAATCCCACTCTTGATCCATGTGTCTCAACCCATACTTTCCGAGCACTCAATGCCACCTTTATAGCCACCCAGTTACGGTGTGGTGTTTGATGTCATCAAAGCATCCTTCCGGTGATGGTGATAAGCATGATATCATGGTCGAAGGAATTAGGTTACCATGTATCAGAAAGCATATAACAATTGAACTATTAAAATGACTTGATCTTTATGCTACGCTTATCTATAGGAGTATGTCCACCATACCATTCTCCTAATGATATGATATTGATGTTAATAACATCTCAATGTTCATGATAGGGAAACCACAATCATTTATTAACCAACAAGCTAGTATTACGAAGAGGCTTTACTAGGGACTCTAATTTAGTTTACAAATCACACAAGTATTAATGTTTCCTTGTTAATACTATTATAGCATGAATGTAAACATTTATCATAAACACAAAGATATAATAATAACTACAATTTTTATTGCCTCTAGGGCATATCTCCAACAGTCTCCCACTTGCACTAGAGTCAACTAATATAGATTACATGGTAATATACCGAACACCCATGGTAGTTTGGTGTTGGTCATGTTTTGCCCTCAGGAGAGGTTTAGTCAACGGATCCGCCACATTCAGATCTGTGTGTACTTTGCAAATCTTTATGTCACCATCTTGGACATGTTCTCGAATAGCGTGACAACGTAGCTTGATGTGCTTCAGCTTCTTGTGTGACCTTGGTTCTTGCGCATTGGCTATGGCGCCCATGTTATCACAGTAGATAGACATTGGGTCCAGCGCACTTGGAACCACACCGAGCTCTGTAATGAACTCCTTCATCCATATAGCTTCTTGTGAAGCCTCCAAAGCAGCTATGTATTCCGATTCAGTTGAAGATCTCGCCACAACGCTTTGCTTTGCACTCATCAAGCTAACTGTTGCACCATTCAAAGTAAATACGTATCCAGATTGAGATTTAGAATCATCTGGATCGGTGTTCCAACTAGCATCGGTGTAACCATTAACAACGAGTTGTTCATCACCTCCATAAGAAAGAACCATATCTTTAGTTCTTCTCAAGTACTTAAGGATGTTTTTGACCGCTGTCCAATGATCCACTCCTGGATCACTTTGATATCTGCTAGTTAAACTAACAGCATATGCAATGTCGGGTCTAATACATAGCATAGCATACATTAGACATCCTATGGCTGAGGCATAGGGAGTCTTACTCATCCTTTCTCTATCTTCTGTCGTCGTTGGACTTTGAGTTTTACTCAAGGTCGCATTGGGCAACATGGGCAAGAACCCTCTCTTGCTATCTTCCATTCCAAACCTCTTTAGAACTTTGTCCAAATATGTACTTTGTGACAATGATATTAGGCGTCTCGATCTATCTCTATAAATCTTTATGCCTAATATATAAGATGCTTCGCCAAGATCTTTCATTGAAAAACTATTATTCAAATATTCCTTGACACTATTAAGAAGGTCTACATCATTCCCAATCAACAATATGTCATCTACATATAGTATTAAGAATGCTACAGAGCTCCCACTCACTTTCTTGTAAATACAAGCTTCTCCATAAGTTTGTATAAAACCAAAACTTTTGATTACTTTATCAAAACGTTGATTCCAACTTCAGGATGCTTGCTTCAATCCATATATGGACCGTTGAAGTTTGCATACCTTGTTAGCATCTTTAGGATTGACAAAACATTTGGGTTGCATCATATACAACTCTTCATCAATGTCTCCATTGAGGAACGTTGTTTTGACTTCCATCTGCCATATCTCATAATCATAATATGCAGCGATTGCTAACAAAATCCTCACAGACTTTAGCTTCGCTACTGGTGAGAAAGTCTCATCGTAGTCAACTCCTTGAATTTGTCGAAACCCTTTTGCGACAAGTCGAGCTCTATAGACAGTAACATTACCATCAGCGTCTATTTTCTTCTTGAAAATCCATTTGTTCTCGACATCCTTCCGGCCATCCGGTAAGTCCACCAAAGTCCATACTTGGTTTTCGTACATGGATCCAATCTCGGATTTCATGGCTTCTTGCCATTTATTGGAATCTGGGCTCATCATCGCTTCCTCATATGTCGCAGGGTCATTGGTGTTGTCCACCAACATGACACTCATAACGGAATCATACCAATCAGGAGTGGTACAAGTTCTCGTTGACCTGCGAGGTTCTGTAGCAACTTCAACCGAAGTTTCATCATCATTATCATTAGCTTCCTCTCTTATTGGTGCAGGCACCATAGGAACTTCTTCCGGTGCTGCGCTACTCGCAAGTTCGAGAGAAGGTGAAAGAACATTTCTTAATCCCTAGTGTTTTGTGTGTTAGATAACAATACCAAGGATCATTTAATGTGTGTTGAAGTGTTGCAGCTCTATCTGAGAATAAAGGGAAAAGAACTCTGCCTTTGGGGGCGGATAATCCGCCCCTCCTTTTTCTCAAGCAGGCGCAAGCCCCAGAAGGGGGCGGAATTTTGGCCGGATTTTCCGGCCCCGCCGGATAATCCGCCCCTCAGGGAGGCCGGATAATCCGACACCCCTGCTCATCGCCAAGGCGCAAGCCCCAGAGAGGGGGCGGAGTTTTGGCCGGACTTTCCGGTCTGGCCGGATAATCCGCCCCTCAGGGGGGCCGGATTATCCGCCCCCCAAGAACTTCACCAAGCTTCACCAAGGCGCAAGCCCCAGAGAGGGGGCGGAGTTTCCCCCGGAGAATCCGCCCTTGGGGCGGAGTTTTCCCATGGGACGGATAATCCGCCCCCAAAGTTGTGCAACGGCCAGATCTGGGGAGGGGGTATTTAAGCCAGCCATACCCCTCCTGCCAGAACTCTTGATTCATCTCGAAAAAGACCAGATCAGATCTGAAAGCTTCATCCAAGAGTGCTCCACCTAGATCCACCCAAAGGCCCCATCCCTTGGGGAATCGAAGGAGGAGAACTCGATCTTCATCATCAGCAATCAAGCGCTTCATCTCCTCTCCATTCATTTGGAGAACCTCCGATCTACTTGTTGTCTTCTCGAGAGCCCCCAATTCAGTTGTGGGTGTGTGCCCCGATAGTGTTGTAAAAGGCACCGGTTCCCGCCTCGAAGGGATCCAATAGTTGAGAAGGTGGATCAGGCCTCTCGTGGCGAGATCCATCGGAGAATAGGGTGAGGCCTATTGTGGCGTGGTGGTCTTAGAACCGCCCACCCCTCCAACGCAGATGTACTTCCCTTAACAAGGAAGGAACTGCGGTAAAACAAATCCCCGTGTCTCCGCATGCTCCACTACGGTTTCCTCGCTCCTCTTTTACATGCTTAGTAGTTAGGGTTACATATAGGGAAATTCTCGTAGTTGCATATATAAATAAATTACTTTGTGTCAAGCCTAAAATTGAAAAAGTATTAAAAATTGGTTAGCACCTATTCACCCCCCCTCTAGGTGCCCATACGATCCATTTCAATTGGTATCAGAGCCTCGGCTCTTATTTCGGGCTTAACCGCCTAAGAGAAGTATGGGTTCCAAGGGAGATGGGAGTGATGCTCTGGAGGTAGTCACCATGAACGATCTCAAGACGTTGGAATCAACCTTGGTGAGTTCAATGGAGGCTAAGATGGAAGAGATGCGTCAACTGATAATGCGTCTCTCCACATCCGCAGCATCACCTCCATCTAACTCTGAGGATACCACTCCGCAATCCAAGGAAACGGGTAAAACTATTTCCAAAGATAACGAAGTGGTAGGTGATGATACTAGCAAGAGCTCCTCCTCGAAAAAGGATAGCGGTAAGGATGGATACAATGAGGTTTCTCATGTGTATTCCCCTGATCCACCTATCCCTCACCCACATATACATAATAGGGGTGATCCACCCAAACTTTCAGCATCTACTTTTTCTCAATGGCAATTTTTGATGAAATATCATGTGTGCAGTTCCTCCATAGAGTTGTGGAAGATCATCGAAAATGGTCTTCATGTTGGAAACCCCAACAATCTCACAAGAAGAGAAGTGGTCGATAGCCAACTCAACGCTACAGCTCTACACATGATACAACTTGGTGTGGGTGACAAAGACATGCCACACATTCAGCATCTTAGCACAGCTAAAGAAGCTTGTGATGCCCTCACCGAGCGCTTCATCAGAAATGAAAGTACGAGAAGGAATAGATATGATGCCTTGAGCAATGAAGCTGAAGGATTTTATATGCTGGATGGAGAAGACCACGAGGACATGTATAGGAGGCTCAAGGCAATAGCCACAACCTTCAGAAACAACGGTGCAGCTAATGTTGATGATGCTTGGATCAAGCGCAAGTATGTCAGTGCTCTTATGCCATTTGAGCCCACAAATTTGAAAAGTCTCCAAGGTAGGCATAACTATCACCTCATGTCATCCAATGAGGTAATGCAAGAAATGTCCGCCTTCAAAGTGGCTGCCAAGAATGCCGAAGATGCTCGTGCTCGAGCTATGGGGATGCAAAAGGGGGTCAACATGGCCTTGAAGACTAGTGTGATTGATCATGATGAATATGCGGTAGAAGGTATGGACTGTCCCGAAGATATAAAAAGGATCCACGGACAATACTTGGCTCTTTATGCAAGAAACTTTTGGAAAGATCCAGCCAAGGCTAAAGCTGAACTAGATCGCAAGAGTGGAGCCTATGGAAGAAAAGAAAATGGTCCCAAGCTGAGAACATGCTTTAATTGTGGTGACCGGCTGCACTTCGTAGCTAAGTGTCCATATCAAAGTAGAGAGGATAATGGAGGAAGACTCATTTTCAAGGACAAATCAAAAGCTCCACGTAAGAAACAGTTTGTAACGAATAATGCTCCTTTCAAGAAGCAACCAAAGATTGTTCTAGTGGCTCAAGAAGAATATTCATCTGGGAGTGAAGATGAGGACGAGGACGATAGCTCTCAAGAGGTGGCTTCTATAGCCACTACATCTACATCAACATCTCTCTTCGACTCTCCGAGCGAAAACATCATCAACAAGAATGCTACTTGCCTCATGGCAAGAAGCTCCGAGGTAACTTCTTCTAACTCTTCTTTTCCCAAGGCTATGATAGACATGGATGATCCTGCTAGTCTTAAGGTTAAAGAAGATATTATTGCTTTGGATTATTTCTATACTAACTTGCAAGGTGAACACAAAGTTCGTTTTGAGGCTCTTATGGATCAGCTGGCCCAAAACGAAGCACTCCTCGAAGAAAAGGGCAGAATTGAAAGGGAGGATGCAATGGAAATTACATCCCTAAAAAATGCTCTTGAAGAAGAAGAAGAAGCTCGGGTCTCTCTTGAAGAGAGGCTTGAGTCTATGGAAGAGTCACATGAAGAAATTGTGACTAAACTTGTTAAGGAACGTGACAATGCTGTCACCAAGGCAAAGAAGTTAAAGAAGGAAAGGATTGACTTTGGGGCTGCTCATGATAGACTCTCCGAGGAATTGGAGAAACTTGACAATGCTCACAAGGCATTGAAAAACGAGTTCTCTATTCTCAATGAGTCACATGATCAGCTTCAAAGTCGATTGGCCAAATATGATACTCCTAGCTCGTCCAACTCAACATATAGTAACAAGAAAAATGCTAGTGTGGAAAAAGAAGTGATCAAGGACATCACTACAAAGGACAAAGGTGTGCTTGATGAAGTCCTTGGCAAGCAAAGGTCACATCATGGTAAAGAGGGACTTGGGTATGTCACCAAGTCCAAGAAGAAGAAAACCAAGAAGAACAAGACCAAGAATGTGCAATTAAAGACAAGCACTACTGAGAAGGTTGTCACAAAAGACAAGACTAATAATATTGGTTTTGCAGGGTCTCACAATCCGAATTATGAACTCTTTTTTGATGACTATGGCAATGCTTATGCTTATTATGTTGGTACTTTTGATGAATATATTGCTTGGTCTATTTGGGTCCCAAAGACCCTTGTTACTAACATGAAAGGACCCATTGAAAAATGGGTACCTAAAACCAAGAAGTAATTTTCTTGCAGGGCTATGCTTCCGGTGGGTCGAAATGGGTGCTGGATAGTGGCTGCACTAGTCATATGACCGGAAGCAAGGAGATCATCACGGAGATGCGTCCAAATCATGATAATATCACAGTCTCCTATGGTGATAAGTCTAAATCTCAGGTATTGGGTCTTGGCAAGGTTGTGGTTGCCCACGATATTTCTCTCGTGGACGTCATGCTTGTTGAGACCCTTGTCTACAATCTTCTTTCTGTTCGTGCCCTTGGAAAGATGGGTTTTGCTGTTTTTATCGATGATGATTTGGTGGTACTCTTATGGAGCAAGTCTCTAAAGGTCGCTTTCGTTGGATACGTCGAAAATGACCTGTATGTGGTGGACTTCTCGGGGAAAACCACTTCGGGTCCGATGTGTCTATTCGGAAAGGCCGACGTGGGCTGGCTATGGCATCGCCGTTTAGCCCATGTCAACATGAGAACTTTGCAAAGTCTCCAAAAGGGTGGCCACATCCTTGGACTAAAAGACAATGTCTCTTTTGCCAAAGATCGTGTTTGCAGGGCTTGTGTTGAAGGAAAGATGCATGATTCTCCCCACAAGAGGAAGACTATTGTGTCATCAAAGAGGATCTTGGAATTACTTCATGTGGATTTATTTGGTCCTCCTTCTCATGCAAGTCTTGGTGGGAAAAAAATATTGCTTGGTCATCGTCGATGATTACTTAAGATATACATGGGTATATTTTTTCAAGATGAAAAGTGAGACTCAACAAACTGTCATCGACTTTGCCAATGAAGTTCAACGTCAACACAATGTTCCCATCTTGGCAATTAGAAGTGACAACGGCTCAGAATTCAAGAACTATACTTTAAACGAGTTTCTTAGCGAAGAGGGGATTAGACACCAATATTCCGCTGCGTACACCCCTCAACAAAATGGTGTAGCCGAGAGGAAGAACCGGACTTTGATGGATATGGCAAGATCTATGCTAGCTGAATTCAAGTCTCCTTATAATTTTTGGGCTGAAGCCATATCCGCTGCTTGTCACTCATCTAACCGGCTCTACCTTCGGAAGATCTTGGACAAGACCCCATATGAAATACTTACCGGTAACAAACCCAACATCTCATACTTCAGGGTATTCGGGTGTAAGTGTTTCTTTCTTATTAAAGGTGTCCATTTGTCAAAATTTGAATCCAAGGCTTTAGAAGGTATTTTTGTTGGTTACGGTGCCGAATCCCACACTTATAGAGTCTACAACAAGCTCACTGGGATTGTTGT
The DNA here is from genome assembly GCA_910589765.1 of Avena atlantica. Classification (NCBI taxonomy): domain Eukaryota; kingdom Viridiplantae; phylum Streptophyta; class Magnoliopsida; order Poales; family Poaceae; genus Avena; species Avena atlantica. The sequence continues at coordinate 376,437,863 of OU342736.1, forward strand.
AGAATCTTGTAGTGTGGAGTTCGATGAAAATAACGGCTCCTTTGTAGGGCAAGTTGATGTTTGTGATGCAGATGTTGAAATACCCCAAGATGCCATAAGAAGAATGGGCATGGGATTTTTCCGCCCCATTGAGGAACCCCTTGTGGCGGATCGGGAAGGACAATGCTCCACACATGTGGAGCCCTCATCTACACAAGATCAACAAGCTCCTACTGTTGGAGACAATCCTGCACCAACACCACAATTTGCTGAAGACCATCTGTCCCCTGGACAAGCTGGTAGTCCCAGGCCGGACTATCCGCCCCCTCCAAGGGGCGGACAATCCGCCCCTGGCACTCCAACTCGTTCCAGAGGATCCGAAGGAGAAGTCAACTACTCTGAAGCTCCCAGGCCAGACTCTCCGGCCCCCATGGGCGGATTATCCGGCCCTGGGTCTCCAACTCCAGTCAGGCTTTCTCAGGAAGATGGTTCTGGTACTTCTCCTCCCAGGCCGGATAGTCCGGCCCCTCCAAGGGGCGGATTATCCGGGCCTGAAGAAAATGTTCAGCAACAATCTTTTGGCAGTAACGCTGATCAAGATCAAGGGCAAGGCAATAATCAAGACAAGGATACAACAATTGAATCCACTCCTCCTAGAAACAATAAGGACATTGAGGCTCGTCGCAAGGCTCATGTTGATCGCAACCTTGAACTAAGAGGTCACACTCTTGACAAGGTTGTTGGTGATCTACGACGAAGGGTATCCACTCGAAGAGAGCTTGCAAGCTTCTGTGATCATCAAGCTCACATTTCCATGGTTGAACCGAAGAAGGTTTTTGATGCTCTTGAAGACCCCGATTGGGTTGTTGCAATGCATGAAGAATTAAATAACTTCGAACGCAACAAAGTTTGGAAGCTCGTAGAAAATCCAAAGGATTGTCGCAATGTTATCGGCACCAAGTGGATCTTCAAGAACAAACAGGATGAAAATGGCATTGTTGTGAGGAATAAAGCACGACTCGTGGCTCAAGGATTCTCTCAAGTAGAAGGAATTGATTTTGGCAAGACCTACGCTCCTGTGGCTCGCCTTGAGTCCATCCGTATCCTTCTTGCATATGCAGCCCATCATAATTTTAAATTACAACAAATGGATGTTAAGAGTGCTTTCCTTAATGGTCCTCTACATGAGTTAGTATACGTCAAGCAGCCCCCGGGGTTTGAGGACCGCAAATTTCCGAACCATGTCTACAAACTCGATAAGGCGCTCTATGGCCTTAAACAAGCCCCACGTGCGTGGTATGAGCACCTTAAAGAGCTTTTGCTAGACCGTGGATTCGAAGTTGGGCAAATCGACCCCACTCTTTTTACTAAGAAGGTTAATGGGGAGCTTTTTGTATGCCAACTTTATGTAGATAACATTATTTTTTGCTCTACTAACCAAGCTTTTAACGATGAATTTTCAAAGCTTATGACTGACAGGTTTGAGATGTCCATGATGGGTGAGCTCAGGTTCTTTCTTGGATTTGAGATAAAACAACTTAGAGAGGGAACTTTTGTTAATCAAGCTAAGTACATCCAAGACATGCTCAAAAGGTTCAAGATGACGGATCTCAATGGCGTTGCTACCCCAATGCAAACAAAGTGTCATCTTGCGCTCAATCCCAAGGGTAAAGACGTGGATCAAAAGGTATACCGATCCATGATCGGCTCTCTCCTTTACCTTTGCGCATCTAGGCCCGATAATTGTGGAGCATATTTGATGGCATATGGATTCATGGGATTATCTATGTATGCTTTGGCTATATTCTCATCCCGGTTTTATGACCTTATTTCCCAAACCTTTCCCAAACCTTAAAGTAGTGTTCTCCCTAGTGTGTGTATTTGTATTCAAATGCAAATCTTAAATATGCACACATCTAGGCGGAGCGTCTTTCATTATTTAAGGTGGCATTTGCCGGTTTTATTGCAAATCCTAGTATTGTCATCTAACACCAAAAAGGGGGAGATTGAAAGAACATTTCTTAATCCCTAGTGTTTTGTGTGTTAGATAACAATACCAAGGATCATTTAATGTGTGTTGAAGTGTTGCAGCTCTATTTGAGAATAAAGGGAAAAGAACTCTGCCTTTGGGGGCGGATAATCCGCCCCTCCCTTTGCCCAAGCAGGCGCAAGCCCCAGAAGGGGGGCGGAATTTTGGCCGGATTTTCCGGCCCTGCCGGATAATCCGCCCCTCAGGGAGGCCGGATAATACGACACCCCTGCTCATCGCCAAGGCGCAAGCCCCAGAGAGGGGGCGGAGTTTTGGCCGGACTTTCCGGTCTGGCCGGATAATCCGCCCCTCAGGGGTTCCGGATTATCCGCCCCCAAGAACTTCACCAAGCTTCACCAAGGCGCAAGCCCCAGAGAGGGGGCGGAGTTTCCCCCGGAGAATCCGCCCTTGGGGCGGAGTTTTCCCATGGGACGGATAATCCTCTCCCAAAGTTGTGCAACGGCCAGATCTGGGGAGGGGGTATTTAAGCCAGCCACCCCCCTCCTGCCAGAACTCTTGATTCATCTCGAAAAAGACCAGATCAGATCTGAAAGCTTCATCCAAGAGTGTTCCACCTAGATTCACCCAAAGGCCCCATCCCTTGGGGAATCGAAGGAGGAGAACTCGATCTTCATCATCAGCAATCAAGCGCTTCATTTCTTGGAGAACCTCCGATCTACTTGTTGTCTTCTCGGGAGCCCCCAGTTCAGTTGTGGGTGTGTGCCCCGATAGTGTTGTAAAAGGCACCGGTTCCCGCCTCGAAGGGATCCAATAGTGGAGAAGGTGGATCAGGCCTCTCGTGGCGAGATCCATCGGAGAATAGGGTGAGGCCTATTGTGGCATGGTGGTCTTAGAACCGCCCACCCCTCCAACGCAGATGTACTTCCCTTAACAAGGAAGGAACTGCGGTAAAACAAATCCCTGTGTCTCCGCGTGCTCCACTACGGTTTCCTCGCTCCTCTTTTACGTGCTTAGTAGTTAGGGTTACATACAGGGAAATTCTCGTAGTTGCATATCTAGAGAAATTACTTTATGTCAAGCCTAAAATTGAAAAAGTATTAAAAATTGGTTAGCACCTATTCACCCCCCCTCTAGGTGCCCAGACGATCCATTTCAGAAGGTTCGACAACCTCGTCGAGTTTTACTTTCCTTCCAGTCACTTCTTTCGAGAGAAATTCCTTCTCTAGAAAGGATCCATTTTTGGCAACGAAGATTTTGCCTTCGGATCTATGATAGAAGGTATACCCAATAGTTTCCTTTGGGTATCCTATGAAGACGCATTTTTCTGCTTTGGGTTCAAGCTTGTCCGGTTGTAACTTCTTTACATAGGCTTAGCAACCCCAAACTTTAAGGAACGAAAATTTAGGTTTCTTCCCAAACCATAATTCATACGGTGTCGTTTCAACGGATTTAGATGGTGCCCTATTTAAAGTGAATGCGGCTGTTTCTAATGCATAACCCCAAAATGATAGCGGTAAATCTGTAAGTGACATCATAGAACGAACCATATCTAAGAGAGTTCGATTACAACGTTCGGACACACCATTACGATGTGGTGTTCCCGGCAGTGTCAATTGTGAAAGTATTACGCATTTCTTTAAATGCTCGCCAAACTCGTAACTTAGATATTCACCTCCACGATCAGAACGTAGAAATTTAATCTTCTTGTTACGTTGATTCTCCACCTCACTTTGAAATTCCTTAAACTTCTCGAAAGTTTCAGACTTATGTTTCATGAAATAGATATATCCATATCTACTCAAGTCATCCGTGAAGGTAAGAACATAACGATAACCACCGCGCGATGCTACACTCATTGGACCACACACATCGGTATATATGATTTCCAATAAGTCCGTAGCTTGCTCCATCATACCAGAAAATGGAGTCTTAGTCATTTTACCCATTAGACATGTTTCGCATCTTTCAAGTGATTCGAAATCAAGTGATTCAAGAAGTCCATCGGAATGGAGTTTCTTCATACGCTTCACTCCAATGTGACCAAGACAACAGTGCCACATATAGGTCGAGTTATCGCTCAATTTCAAACGTTTAACTTCAATGTTATTAATATGTGTATTTCCACTATCGAGATTCAATAAGAATAGACCATCTATCAAAGGTGCATGTGCATAAAACATATTACTCATATAAATCGAACAACCATTATTCTCGGACTTAAACAAGTAACCGTCTCGCAATAAACAAGATCCTGATATAATGTTCATGCTTAACGCAGGCACCAAATAACAATTATTTAAGTATAAAACTAATCCCGATGGTAGATGAAGAGGTAGCGTGTCGACCGCGATCACATCAACCTTTGATCCATTTCCTACGCGCATCGTCACCTCGTTCTTTGCTAGCTTCCGTTTATTCTGCAGCACCTGTTTCGAGTTACAAATATGAGCAACCGAACTAGTATCAAATACCCAGGCACTACTACGAGTACTAGTGAGATACACATCAATAACATGTATATCGGATATACCTTTCTTCTTGATGTTGCCGTTCTTCAAATCCGCCAAGTACTTTAGGCAATTCCGCTTCCAGTGACCTTCTCCCTTGCAGTAAAAGCACTCAGTATCAGGCTTAGGTCCAGCCTTGGTTTTCTTCGTCGGTGCGGCAACTTTCTTACCACCCTTCTTGAAGTGTCCCTTTTTCTTAGACTTGCCTTTCTTGAATTTGGTGGTCTTATTGACCATCAACACTTGGTGCTCTTTCTTGATCTCCACTTCTACAGATTTTAACATGGAGAAGAGTTCTGGCAACTGCTTGTTCATGCTTTGCATATTGTAGTTCATCACAAAGTTCTTGTAACTTGGTGGTAGTGATTGGAGGACACGGTAAATCCCCAAAGCATTAGGAATCACTATACCCAAGCTTTGGAGTTTGTTTGCGTGCCTAGACATCTTAAGCACATGCTCACTGACGGAGCTGCCCTCTTCCATCTTGCAGTTAAAGAACTTTTCAGAAGCCTCATAGCTCTCAACTGCCGCGTGAGTCTCAAATATCAATTTGAGTTCACGGACAATATCATGTGGGTCTGAATTCTCAAACCTTTTCTGAAGATCCGATTCCAAACCATACAAGATAGCACACTGAACTGTGGAGTACTGATTCTTCCGAGTGAGGTAAACATTCTTTACTTCATCGGTAGCAGTAGCTGCAGGTGGGTCACCCAGCGGTGCATCCAGCACATAGGTCAAATTACCAGCATTGAGGACAATCCTCAAATTGCGGAACCAATCCGCGAAGTTGCTTCCATTGTTTTTCAACTTTTCTTTCTCTAGGAACGCATTAAAATTGATGGTAGGGGCCGCCATTGATCTACAACATATTTGCAATAGTTTAGACTAAGTTTATGACAAATTGAGTTCTAATTAATAGTTAAATTAATCTAGGTGAACTCCCACTCAAAACAACATCCCTCACATTGTTTTAGTGATCACACGAACCAAATCCACAACATCAAAGCCGATCATCACGAGAGTTGATGTAGCTTCAATGGCGAACAATCGACACGTTCATCATATCTACTATATGATTCATGCTTTACCTTTCGGTGATCCGTGTTCCGAGACCATGTTTGTACATGCTAGGCTCGTCAAGATCAAACCTTAGCTTCCGCATGAGCAAATCTAGCTTGCTCACGTTGTATACACTTGCAGAATCTAACACACCCGATCATCACGTGGTGCTTCGAAACAACAAGCTTTAGCAACGGTGCTTACTAAGGATGAACACTTTAGAACTTGAAATTTATGTGCATGAGGGATCATCTTATAATGCTACCGTCGTTAACTAAGCAATACAAGATGTATAAAGGATGAACATCACATGCAATTCATAATATGTGATATGATATGGCCTTTCTTCTTTGTGCTTCCGATCTCCATCTTCAAGCACGAACATGATCTCCATGATCACCGGCATTGCATCAAGGTCAATGACGCTGCTCCATGATTGTCGTCCACCAAATTCAACTATTACAACTACTTTGAATAGATACACGGGTCTTAACAGAAATTAAAGACAACCATATGGCTCCTGCCGGTTGCCAACTTACAATAAGGAACATTGCATACATCAAATATAATCACAATCATGGCCATATCACATCACAGCACACCCCTGCAAAACAAAGTTAGACGCCTCTAATTTTCTTTGCATATTTTACGTGGTTTGGGGCTTTCAATAAGTGTCGCTCTAACTTACGAACAAGAACCACAACGTTGATGTTTGAACTATCAAGTGCCTGTTGTAAATTGGATCTATACTATAATGGGAGAGACATACACCCGCAAAGCCACTTATGCAATACAAGTTGCATGTTGAGCGTGGAGCAAGTCTCATGAACGATGTCATGTAAGGTTAGCCCGGGCCGCTTCATCCCATCATACCGCAAGATGCAAAGTACACAAGAGGCAATTGATAATAAAAGCACCACCGCCCACAATTACCATTGTGTTCTACTCGTGCAACAGATCTACATATAGACACGGCTCTGATACCACTGTAGGGGTTCGTAGCATGGAAAACAAAAAATTTCTACCACATACAAACAAACAAGCCAAGATCTATCTACTAGATTGTAGCAACGAGTCGATAGAATAACTCACCCTCAAAGATTCCAAAGTGTTTAACGAGAGCGGATTCTCGTGGGTGATGTAGTCGTACTCTTGCCGATCTCAACATCGTGTAGACGATCCTTCCGGCGCTGCGTTCCGGCAGCGCTCCCACAGTCGGTCACACGTTCGGTACTTGATGAAGACCTTCCTCTCCCTTGTTCCAGCAGGCAGCGGAGGTTGTAGCACTCTCCTCGCGATTCGCGGTACCGGAAGTAGAGGGGAGATCTCGCAGGGCTTCGCCTTAAGCCGGAGCGAGTATGGTGGACTATGAGAGAGGCCTTGGCAGTCTAGGGTTTAGAGGCACCAAGGAGAGAGGGCTAGGCCGGCGGCTAGGGCAAGGAGAAGCCCCATCTCGGCGGTTTGGGAGGAAACCCTAGGGTGGCGGCGGCGACTTGGTGGCCGGCGGCTAGGGTTAGGGTTTTGGTGGGGCAAGGTGTAGGTCTAGAGGGGCACCCCTGCCCCTCCTTATATAGGTGGGAGGGCACCGGCCAGGGGAGGAGAGTACTCCCCCAACTCGGCCTCCTTGGCCGGTGGGTGGAGGGAGAGGAACTCCTCCCCAAGTAGGTTTCCTACTCTCCCTCCACCAAGCAAACTTGCCGTTTGACTTTTCAAATTGGCGTTTGACTTTTTAAACTAGGATTTGATTTATCCCTTTATTTTGCTCAGCAATGACACCTAGTACATGATGCAACCATTCCAAATTGTTATGACACATTCATGTACCCTTCCCCTCCGGAGTGCCGAACCTTCCGGAACCTTCTAGAACATTCCCGATGAAAACACCGGAATCATTCTCCAACCCCGAAACAAGACTTTCCTTATATGAATCTTATTCTCCGGACCATTCCGGATCTCCTCGTGATATCCCGGATCCCATCCGAGACTCCAAAAAACAATCGGTCTCTTACTCATCATTCCATAACTACTCAACAACATCGAATCCTTAAGTGTGTCTCCCGACGATTCGTGATTATGCGGACATGATCGAGACACTTCTCCGAACAATAAACAATAGAGGAATCTGGAAATTCATATGGCTCCCACATATTTCTATGATTACTTTGCGATCGAATGAACCACTTACATACGATACCAATTTTCCTTTGTCTTACGATAGTTTACTTATCCGAGGATTTAATCGTCGGTATCTCTGCATACCTAGTTCAACCTCGTTACTGATAAGTACTCTTTTCTCGTTCCCGTGATATGTGATCCCTTGTGAGCCAGTAACATGCTTGCAAGCCAATTGGATGACATTCCACCGAGAGGGCCCAGAGTATATATATCCATCATATGGATGGACAAATCCCACTCTTGATCCATGTGTCTCAACCCATACTTTCCGAGCACTCAATGCCACCTTTATAGCCACCCAGTTACGGTGTGGTGTTTGATGTCATCAAAGCATCCTTCCAGTGATGGTGATAAGCATGATCTCATGGTCGAAGGAATTAGTTTACCATGTATCAGAAAGCATATAGCAATTGAACTATTAAAATGACTTGATCTTTATGCTACGCTTATCTATAGGAGTATGCCCATCATACCATTCTCCTAATGATATGATCTTGTTGTTAATAGCATCTCAATGTTGATAGGGAAACCACAATTATTTATTAACCAACAAGCTAGTATTATGAAGAGGCTTTACTAGGGACTCTAATTTAGTTTACAAATCACACAAGTATTAATGTTTCCTTGTTAATACTATTATAGCATGAATGTAAACATTTATCATAAACAAAAATATATAATAATAACTACATTTATTATCGCCTCTAGGGCATATCTTCAACATGCGCTACGGACATGTGTGCTGCAGCAGCTGGGTCAACTTAGCCGTAGGGCACTCTGCCCTAGTGCCCTATGGCTAAGTGACCTGCACCAACTCCACACACCCCTGGATTGCCTTTTTAGGTTTTGCAAAAAATAAAAATAATAATAATAAAAACTTCAAAAAATAAAATCCTTTTATCTTTAGGTAGGTAACGTGGTATAGTTTCTAGGAAAATTAACAAACATGAGTTTCCACTTTTTCTGCAAAAAAAGTCATGCCACGGTAAAATGATCGTAACTTTTGCATACGATATCGAAAAAAATCGTATAATATACCAAAATGACGAGAACGAGATTTTTTGCATCTAACTTGGTTCGACTCGTCTCGAACTTGGTATCTATCGAGTGGAGACAAGTTTTTGATTTGAGCTCGTTTATTCATCCAAACTAAATGAGCTACTCATTTAGCTCGTAGAGTTTGAAATCTAGAAAAATCCAAGTCAACTAATACAGGTCGGAGGGAGTACTATAAATGTTCTTCAACCTGTAATGAGGTAGAGTTACTATATTTTTCATTAATCTTTCTTTGTGTTATTATGAAAGTACTATCGGCATTCTAGTTTCAAAATAGTAGGATAACTACTAGTTTTTTTTTTATAAATGCTCCTTTTATAACAATCTAAATGAGCTATCTATGAGTTTATCGAGTCGAGCCGAGTTTTAAATATGAACTCGTTGTGTAAACGAGTCGAGTCGAGCCAACTCGTTAATTAAACAAGCTTTAGCGAGTTGAGCCGAGTTGACTTGAATTCCAGGCAGGCCTAGAGACGCGCCTCATATCAGAAATATACAAGCACGCATAGTATGAAAGTCTAAGTCAGGTTTGCCGCACATTTTTTTTATTTTTTCTCCCAGTTAGACATACGAATGCCTTAATAATTCCGAAGCTATTCAACACCTCAGATCACATGGTTGATCCATCCATCAAAGTAGGGAATGCATGCTAGCTATGGTCTCCCTCGAACAAAAGAACACTCCCTAAATTAAAATACCCAGTAGGTAGTATAGCCGCTAAAGTTGTAGCGAATGGATGTGTGCTTTATCATCCCGATCCCGCCGTCAGCATCGCGGTATTTCCCTAGCTCTATGCCGGTCAAGACCATGAATTTCTCCTTTACACTGCGGCAGCCATCAAGATCTTCATAGACAAGGAAGGACCTGGCGATGCAGAACCTTCCGTAGTCCACACGCACAAGGTCGGAGCTTAGCAGTTCCCAGTCCTCAGGGATCGCAAGGTCTTCTCTTTGGCTCCAAACGCGACACCGTGTGGGGGCATCGCAAGCACTAATCCCGCTGTCCCACACGCATAGGAACTGGTCCTCTCGTTGGGCAGAGAAGCCGACCCAGCGGCCCAGCAGCTCGTGGACGTACTGGGCGGCGCCATGGAACGGGAGATCCCAGCTGCCAAGTTCGCTCCACTCATGGCCGGTCGTGTCGAAGCGGTAGGTGCACATGCCGGCCGATACCAATATGGACTTACGCTCCACCAGCAAGGAGGTGATCTCGAAGTCGCATGAAGGCTCGTAGCCAGGGGCCTCCATGTAGGGAGGCGGCGGGAGAGAGTGCCAGTGCCATCCCGGCGACTCGTGGACATCTTCCGGTGGTTCGCCGTGGATGAGAGCTTGGAAGCATGCTTCGGAAGGCTTCTCGGGGCACCTCTTGATGATGTAGAGGGCGTCGCCCATGTTGATAGGAATGGAGTTCGCCATACACCCCTTGAGCCTGGGCATGCCGCAGACTTTTTCCTCGCAGGTGTCGTAGACCACGACGTTGCCTTTCTGGTCCGCGTTGACGATCTTGTTCCTGTCGAGGCCAAAGGGCGCGAAGATGGTGCCCGCGCTACCGCCGAAGGGCATGGAGGTGATGCCCCCGCTCTTGTCAAGGACATATTCACGATGCCTTGGCAGAAAAGGACCGAAGGACAATGCAGGTTCCGGCAGCTCGGCCTCTTCCACTACTGCCGTCGTCGAGCGTCCTCCCCGTTTCCTTTGCTGGAAGAGGCTCGACGACTTGATGCGCCTCAGCGTAAAGCCGCCGCTGCTGCAGCTGTCCAGCACCAGATTGATAAACTGGCGTTTCATCGTCGACTTGCTGCTGCAATTTAGATGACGAGATAAGAATACTGATCGAATCTGTAAGTACGACTCCAGGTCCAAGCTCCTGCGGCAGGCAGGCAGAGGTGGCAGTTATATCGATCTAGAAGAACCGTCCGAATCGAAGTTGCTTATTAAACCAAAGATTCCCCCGCCGCCTGCAGCACAAAATTCGCTTAGCTTCTTTCTGGAAAGGATCGATAATCAATCAATTAATCAACAGCGAGATAAACATCGTATCTGATGATATTCAAAGAACAAATCAGTATTATTGCCTTCGATCGACGCTTCGACACGATCGAACAGCGGCACTGTTGGGTACCTGGAGCTAGACAGGCCGGCCGGCAAAGTTCGGTAGAGATCTACTGGTAGGAGGAAGCACGAGAGGGGCGGCGGCGGCGGCGAGTCCTTCTAGTCAAGACTGCGGCGGGATCGATTGTTCTAGACTTCCAGTTCCTAGATGGAGATGGGCCGCTGTATCCCTCGGCACGGACCGTATGGCGGTAGCTGGGCTCCGCTGTGACCCCCAAGTGTTAGCGGCTCTCTGTAGCAGAAACAAACAGACCTCGATTCACATTGGCAGTTTGAGGCCTCTTTGAGTCGCAGATAAAAAAACCTACTTCCTCAATACGCAAATAAGTGTATTTTTAGCTTTTGTCTAAGTCAAGATTAATTAAATTTGACCAACTCTATAGATAAATATAACAACATATATTATATCAAATTGATACGTTATGAAACTAAATATAAAAATATATCTAATGGTACAAGTTTAGTGTTATAAATATTGCTATGTTTATTTAAAAAGTTAGTCAAACTTTACTAAGTTTGACTTAGGACAAGGCTAAAAGTACGCTTATTTGTGGACGGAGGGGGTAGGAATAGGAAAAATACAAGATTAGAGTGTTATGTCCGTCTAATTTTTATAGAATTTAGAACATATATAAGTTTTTCTCAAAGAAGACTAGCAGTTCCTTTATAACCCGCCGAACCCTTAAAAATCCGGCGAATTTATGGACCCGGCTCGAAAAAGCGCATCTAGCAGAAACTATAAAGGGGCGGCCAGTATCGCAATTTCACGGGGCTCGTGTAAAAATTATTGCGGACGGTATAAGTACCGGCTGCGACGGAGGACATGGGTCAAAACCTAATTTCCTCCGCCTCCTCCCTCGCGCCGCCGCCCCCATTTCGAGCATCTCCGGCGAGTGATTTCTCGGCCTCCATCGCAAGATGAGCGTCCGTGTCAGGCTGGGGGGAGGGAGTGTGGGTGCGGTAGCCCCCCGGAGGCCATGGAGGTGGAGACGGAGGCGGTGGTTGGTGGGGACGAATCGGCGGATGCGGCGGCTCTGGCGGTCGCGGTGGCGGGCGTGGCCACGACGCGGCACGGCGGCGTGGATCCGCTACGTCGGCGCAAGGAGGCGCGCGACAAAGAAGTGGCCGAACCGCAGGCAGCGTCCGCCACTGTCGCTCGTCGAGTACGCGCCCGGCAGGCGGTACTACCACGAGCTTCCCGAGCTCGTCCATGCACCGCCACCGCACGTGTCGGGACTGATCTACGCCCGCGATGACATCGAGGAGGTCATGACCCTCGTGGAGGCCATCTCCGCGTCTGAGGCGATGGTGGCGGAGATGATGCTCCGCGACGCCGAGGAGGTCGCGGCAGCCATGGCGGCCATCCACGCCCGCGAAGCCGCAGAGCACACGGCCAAGCGTCGTCGACTACAGTAGAACCGCCGGAGTCGGAGGGGAAAAGCGCGACGACCGGAGCTCCATGACGTCGGAGCTCCGGCGATATCCACCGGGTAGTTAGGGGCATGGGCGGCGTGAGGTGTATTCCTGTGTATTCCCGTGAATACCAAAGTTTTGAGGAAAAAAATTAGTACATCTTAGTCAATACTAGCTGAATGCCCGTGCGTTGCTACGGAGGATTATAAAAATACGAATAAAATTCGATGCATAAACATCTTATTTTGTGAAGATGTACACCTAGCATGATTTATGCCCCTTAGGAATATGTCATTTGCATACAAATCCAAATTAGTGACTTCTTATAGAATCATACAGCTTGGAATAAATATGTTCCATTAACTCACCTTAAAAGATGGGAATGACCAAATAGATATATGAAAATGCCCAAGCAAGAACGAAATGATATGTATATTTGGCATGCAAAACCTGAGATTAAATAATAAAAGACTTTGTAGTAAAACTACCGACCAAATACAACAATCAGTGTACGTTTGTGTGTCAAGAGGTATTAATTACGTTCCCATACCAGGCTACTGGAATTTATAATTAGAAAGATGAAATATTTGATGGATAATTACATATAGAGACTGGGGTTATATACAAGATTTTAGTTGAGTTTGATGCTTACTTCGTACTCATCACCATCGGCCAAGTTAGAAGAATGTTTTACACTAAAAAATTCAACATGGATTCAGATGGTATGACAACGCAGTATGTGAACACCACAAATTCTTATCTTTTCAAATACATACAAAGTATAAGAGTTAAGCTTACAAGGATGGCAAGATGACTTATGGAAGATTATACCACTCTGATTATACACTTAAAACTGAAACAAGATATAAAAAACTGTATTTTGCAAAATCACCTTCATCTTTACTAATTCTGGTAGTAGCATTGACTTGGTCGTCTCTCTGGTGAGTTTGCATCTGCTTCTCTTGGCCGATATGTAGAAGCAAATAGAGAGAAAATAGTGTATTCTTCTAGCTGGAAGCGGCTAAGTTCTGTCACTACTTCTAAGTTATGGAGGTAAAGAGACTTGATACTCTTCTGAATTTTCGGTGTAGAATCTATGTGATCCCCTATGCTTGCACTACGTACTGGTGAAACCAGAGCTTTACCTGTTAAGAAAAAAATAGGATCAGTTGGAGCATTGCTAATCACTATACATAGGAGAAAAGACAATGACAAACATTTATAGATCAAAAGAAAAGCTATCAACTATGACTATTAATAAACATGCAACATAGTTGTTGCCAAGCACCAGAACCTAATATCGCAACCTAATATTTTGTAGAGCAGCATTGGCTAGAACTCGCACATATTCTAGAACATTGTTAGTCCAGTAGAGAGAAAAGTCAATCTAATGGACACGTTGAGCAAAAGAAAGCAGTTTCAGTTTTCGCTCATAGATGGATCAAATTAACCGCTGTCCGCCACGAGTATTTAACTCAATGTTAACATGTGGTGCTGACAACATTGACAGATAAACACTCATGTAGAACCCAAGTAGTTCCTATTGCAGATAAAAGCGTGGAATTAGTACTCTTCTCCAAATGTAGAGAGCTGGTACAACCCATCTTCTTCCCCGCTGGATCCAATAGCATTTCCACGATCAAGATCAACCTCCAAGGCAACTAAGTTCGAGCCCCTCAAAACTCTCTACAAGTATTAATGCTAGATCAAATTATATTAACGTCAGACCAAATTAGTGTGAGGAACCGGTGCACATAGAGCATCAATGGAACCGACATAATCATACGGGCAAAGCCTCACTTGCAGCAGAGGATGATGAGCTGTCTATGTCTGACTGGATCACTTTCGCCTCTCCTGCGGCAGAGGATGATGACTGCTTCCGCAAGAATGAATCTCCTTCACCTCGATGCCCCACATCCCCTCGAAGATGTCCGCCTCGATGCCCCGCATCTCCGCAAAACCTAGCAGCAACAATAGCAACAAAAAAGTTAGCTCTACCAACTGACATCAACATGTACAGCTCCAACTTCTGTATGATCAGAATACTTCTATTATTTACTTTCATCTAGCTTGCCAAATAGCACTGTATTCTGCATAATTTTCAGAGTGGAAGATTGGCTAATTATTTAATTTCATCTAGCTTAATTAACTTGAGAGGGCAAACTTTACAATGTATGAAGGGGAACAAGAGCTCCAATTTAATTTCAGAAACTGCCAGGACATACATTAGTAAACAGAGGCCATTTTCCACTGCAGGTTGCAGGCGGCTGCTACAACGGGATTCGCGCATCAGCAGAAGGTCCACGAGCTGGCCAATGCAGCACCACGAGACTCCAACTCGACATCCAACCGATGAACTCCAGTAGCAGCAGCAGTTTGAACATCAAAATTATGGCGCTGCCGGGTAGGGGATCAACAAACCGGAAGAGGAGCGTGGTAGATCTCGGCCTTGGTGCGTTCGTCCAAGATCCCCTTGAGCTTCCTCACGGCCAGAGGGATCTCCGCCCCCTCCACTGGCACCACGCAGGGTGCTGCTGTGGCCTCCGTCCCCTCCGCTCTGATCCAACGATGAGGAATACCATGACCTCCGCCACCGATGCCATCCTCTCCGCCCCTCTAGTCCGATCCGATTCCTATCCCCTCCGCCACTCCGGTCCGATTCGGTCGGGGAAGGTGGGGGTCCGGGAGAATCGGACGTCGTCCCCTCCGCCATCTCCTCCGCCACTCCAGTCCGATCCGAAACGGGGAAGGTGGGGGTCCGGGAGCGCGAGCGTGTCGGGGTCCGGGAGAGCGAACGTGTCGTGTGCTGCGTGGACAGTATGTACTGCGGGTTGATGCTCTAATTTTTGAGGGGCTAAAATGCAAAATAACCGACGGACGAAAAAGCAGACGAAAACCACCTCTACACGAATTATATAGTAGAGATGAGGCCCATCAAGCTATGGATCGATTCCTCCTGGCACGCACACGTCCTTCTCGCACGCACGGAAACGCAAAGCGGCGAGCAGTCACGGACTCACGCCTGGCCAGCTCTTAGCGACTCAGCGTACAGCGGCACAGGCGACCTAGCGCTACACCGGACGAGCAACAGGCAGCAGCGCGCCGGGCGGGAAGCGGCGGAGCAGCGCTGCAGGCTGCAGCAGCCTGCGGCCAGCGGCGACGAACAGCATCCGGCCAGGGCAGGTCCCTGTTTCTCCCCTCCTCTCTCCTCTTTAGATTTTATTTTTCAGATTTCTTAGATCCCTAGATGCCCAGGTACTTCTGATTTCAGAAGTTTAGTACCAATTCCAGATTCAGTGTTGTAATTTGTATCAGTTGCTAGCTAGCAGATTCAATTTCGGATATATTCATTACTAGCCGTGTATCAATTAGCAGTAACATATTGAATATTTTTCTATTGATTTCTGGTAATCTAGATGAAGAAAAGAGTGCCTCTGTAGTAGTATATTTGCATTGTGGGATAAAGCTTCAATTTTTTAATAAAATGAATAACCGCCAGCCAATTCCTGGCGCCGCCACTGGTTAGGGGTAGTTTAGGGGTAGATTATTTTGCTAACTTGATGTAAATTATGCAAAAATCTGCAAAGTATCGCACTAATCGATCTAGAAATCTTCCCGCATTTCTTAATTTTGAAAATACGGGTTGAGTTTATGAGTTCTGATCCGTGCGGATGATTTTGCACACGCTAAACTGGAGTACACTGCCCCTGTACTCGCGAAATACGGGTTCACAGAGTACAGGAACGGCTAGTCTTGCTCTCAAGCGCTATTTGAATCACAGGAAAAATAAAAAAAATATAACATAGGTTTGAATGGATGAAAATTTTCTCCAAAACATAGTGCAATCCAATCCTCTATGATTTTTTTTCCAAGGATCTAATGCTATCAATCAATCGGCCTATAGAAAATTTTCCTAAAGCTCAAAATTCTTCAAAATTTCTATGGGATTTCTTTCAATCAATCAAGCCCTAAATAAACATAGCCAGGTAGGAGGCAGTCCGATGATTAACTTTCAATTTAGTTACAGAATTATATGTTATACAAAATCCATTTTGCACCCAAATATCGTAGTGCCAACTTTAAATCTAAATACAACACGTGAATGTAAGTTTTTTTATTTTTTTAAGATAACATTTTTTAATTTTGTAGATATATGTCCAATGTTTAGTATTCAACTTTATGCTCAAGTTTTGACTTTTCTCGACATGATTTTTCTTCTTCTAGTATACACACTGGTGCGTCGTGTATTAGAGCCAGGGGGTGGATCCATTGCCATGGTACCCCCCCCCCCTCTAAATGCAGATTTTTTATCTATAGCAATTAGTCTAATTCCATGTTTATTATATGTGTAAAAGATAGGTTACATATGATATTTAATCTATGAATATGTAGCTTAGAGCACGTAGAACGATGTTGTGTAAGTTGCCAGCAAGAGAGCATATAGTAATTTAGGTGACACATGTGTTGGAAAGGGGCGAGTATTCACAAATTATAGATATGTATAATTTGTACAGACATCTTGTTAAGAATAAAAATATATAGTCTAGACTTTTTCATCAGTTCGGACTTTTGGTTTAGATGGCTAATGCGCATCAATCAATATGGTATCAAAGTCCAGAGGTTTCAAGTTCAAGACCTTGCTCACGTAGTTTTAAAAAGATTCTGCGGCCTGCACCAAACCGACGCTAAAGACTAAAATAGCCTAAACATGAGGAAGAGTGTTAAGAATATAAATATAAAGTCTAGTCATTTCTACCAGTTCAAATTTTTGGTTCAGATGGCTAGTGCATCAATATCTTACAAAGGGAGTATCTTGATGTTATATGTATGATGTTTGTAAATTTGTCCAAACAAATGATGCGATTTTGGATGGATGCACAAAATTGCATTGCCTTATATGGAAAATGCAAAAGATTTAAATAAAAATAAGCAAGTGATAAATTATCTAGAGGCATAACTAAGAATATGGTTTTGTTAATTCTCATTTGAATGAGTATTAGCTCATAGCTTAATCAAATCCTTAGCCATTGGATGTCACACGGAGATTCATGTTGGTTCGTTGTACTATGGTTGCAACCAAATTTATTGTTTTGAGTTTTTTTTTCGTTTGCGCCATGTTTTGGGTGAGTATTTTCAATTGCACTATGCTTACGACACAAATTTTCACTTCGAAAATGTAGGTGACATCATTCAAATGAGGATTATACTATTTCTTACTTTAATGAGGTCTAGATATAGGTATTAATGTTATTGACGAGGCGGATGGGGGAAGAGAACACAAGGCTCAAGTATAAACCATTGTTTCAACTAGTTCCCAGTGAGAAATCCATGAAAAAATAAATACTAAAAACTAAGGAAAATTATAGAAACAAAACTAGTATGTAATACGAAGTCTATGATTTTGCTGATGAAGCAATACAAATCTTCCATCTTCCACACATGCACAAATGTAATTATTAATTCACTCGAGCATAAGTTCCTATGGCCACTCGGTTTTCCAAATTAATTTGAACATCACATTATGAACACATACAACACAACAATATCAATAACTAACAAATCTAGCCATGAATTTGGGCGAGCCACATGGCTAGTTTTATATGTGATCATGCGGATCAGTTGATAAATCTTGACAAGAAACCAAATCTACACTTATGCAAAGAAAGCAATATAAGCCGTTGATAAATCACCCAAATGGATGCACTATGGGTAATTAATTTTTTTCGAGAGGGCAAAAGACTAGGTAAAGGCTTCTCGAAACTCTGCACGGAAATTATGTCATGCTTTGATTTAAAAATGGGAAAACATGAAACATATTACATTCTCTTCCGGACTGCGGCAACCCCATGATATCGCACAAATCACATCATTGTTCTTAACTCCACCACACATCGGTGTTTTGGGTGTTTTATTGATTCCCTTTTCCCTCCCCTCTGATCTCAAAAATCGAAGTGGCTGGTTAAGGATCGAGATGGATTACCTAAATGATGTGTATATGTCGCAACAAATTTAATATTTTATTCACTAGTTTTAGGCTTTGCAGATAAGTATGATGACCATAATGCAACTAGGTGAAAACAACATATACAATGATATCACATACATGAAGCACAGGTCAAAGGATACGGATGTCGCCTAGAGGGGGGGTGAATAGGCGATTAAAACTTTTCCAAGAGTGACTCAACAAAGGCGGAATAAAACTAGTGTTTACTTTGTTAAGCACAACCTAGAACAACTAAGGTTCACCTATGTGCACCAACAACTTATGCTAAGCAATACAAGCAACAAAGTGATAGCAAGATATATATTACTTCAAGCACGAAGGCTATCACAATGTAAAGTGCATAAGTAAAGAGATCGGATATAGAGATAACCGAGGCACGCGGGGATATCGATATTTTATCGAGTTCCTCCCAACATGGAGTACATCTCGTTTGGAGAGGGGATGGTATCAAACCACCAACGCCACAAAAGGCCTCCCTTATTCTCCGGTGAATCTCACCCCAACGGGATCGATCCACACTTCCACTATCGGTGCACTTGTCGGTGGCTACCGAAACCCCTCACAAGGTTGGGGCACTTCTCCACAACTTAATTGGAGGCTCCCAACAAACGCCACCAAGGCCACAATGCCACCAAGGCCAAAAAACCGTCTAGGGTTCCAAGAACCCAAGAGGGACAAGCTCCAATGAGTAACTCAAACCAAATCCTCCGAGGAGAACACAAACCGATGCACCAAATGCAAATGGCAAGAACACCACAAAGCTGTTCAAATCCTTCTCTCCCAAATTCCACCAAAGCTACAAAAGCTTATGGGGGAATAAGAGAGGAAGAACAATGGAGGAAATCCACAAAAGACTCCAAGATCTAGATCCCAATATGTTCCCCTCACTTAGAGGAGAGATTGATTGGTGGGATTGTAGATCTAGATCTCCTCTTTCAAATCCCTCAAGAATATGCAAGAATCATCAGAGGGATTGAGAGAAAGCAAGCTCAAGAAGGTCAACAATGGGGGGGGGGAACTTGCAAGAATAGTTGAGGAACCATTGGGGTAGAAGGCCCCTTATATAGGTCCCTCCAAAATCCAACCGTTGCAGCCTAAAAACGCGATTCCCGGTACTATCGGACTTTTTCCCGGTATTACCGGACTTTCCCGGCACTACCGGACATTCCCTGGGGTTCCTGAGGCGCCAAACGCATTTTTCTCTGCGCTCCCCGGTACCAAAATGCGGTACTACCGGATCCTGGTTCGGTACTACCGGTCATCACAGAACGAAAACAGCCATAAATTTTGCATCCGGACACCGATTTCGATGATCTTGGGCTCGTTTCGAAGAGGACAACAACCTATACAAGATCATGCGAAGAAACATCATAGTCCAGCAAGGTAGTATAGATACAAATGACGAATTAAAAAACCTTCTGCCGCGCTAGGTACTAAAATGCGGTACTACCGCTTTTTGGTACCTAGCCCGGCAGTGGCTTTTGGAAACTTGTCAAAAACCTTCTGTCGTGCTAGGTACTAAAATACGGTACTACCGCATTTTGGTACCTAGGAGGGCAGTGGCATTTGGCAACTTTCCAAAACCTACTGCCGCGCTAGGTACTAAAATGCGGTACTACCGTATTTTGGTACCTAGGAAAATTCAAACCTCTATAACTTTTGATTGGTAACTCCGATCGACCCGATTCAAATTACGTTGGCAAAAGGATGACATGAGCTACCCTACGAAAGGTGAAAATATTGGTTATCACCAAGTGAGAATGTATCATGTATAATAATGTGAGATACCTCACTTGGTGAGAAACCGAAAAGCCGCCAAGATCAAAATTGCAACAAGATACAAACGGAAGATCTGATTTTGATGAACAAGAGCTTGTTATGGAGATTACCACAAGCTCTATATACTCACATGGATAAGACCAAATAACAACCAAATATGATGATGCAAATATGCAAAGGTTTGAGCTCTCTCCGAACGAAGTGAACGAGTTACTCATTCGAGAGACCCTCTTGATAGTACGGCTATCTATCCTAAACCCGGTATCCTACTAACAATATGAGACCGGCAAAAGGAAAAACCTATCAAGATTATACCTTTGCCTTGAGCATTCCACTTGAGCTCGATGTAGACGATCTTGCCCTTCTCAAGATGGAATGCCTTTCTTGATTCCACATCATCGATCCATGATCACCGAGGATGGCAAGCTTCAAACATGAGATCTTCTATAGATGGCGCATTTTGAGCTTGCACAACATATCTTCTTCTCATTTCATCAACCTTGAAGCCGACACAATCTCCAAGCGATGCCAATGGACAAATCCTACAAGTACAACTTAATACACACATTAGTCCATAAAGATTGTCATTAATTACCAAAACCACACATGGGGGCCCATATGTTCTTTCAACAGGGGTATCACAAAGATAAATACAAGTGAAAAAACTCGGATAGAAACAACTGGGACACATAGAGACGAATATGTATCACATCGTTCACTTTTTTAGAGAAAGTTAATCACTATCGGGGAGGTGTAGGTTACCACAAAGGACCTTCCAACACCACCAAAGGCTCACCTTCTTCTCCTTGAACAGCCTCCATGGAGTAGGATCTCAGCAAATGTTGGAGGCTTTAGGGAGACTTTCGATACCTTACAAACCTCCAGTGGAAAATAACAACGGAAAATCTTTTGGTGACTCCAACCGCCTAGGACTCCTCAAACTCCAAGAGTAAGAAGATCAAAGGGGAAAACTTTGGAACTTGCTCAAATCATGAAACTGACTGGTCAATAGAGAGGAAAGCTCGGATCTTGCCATCATCACCGGGACCCAAGTCTTCCTCGCATTCCACCTTGCCAGAGTTGGATCCAATGCGGGTGGCCGCGTGGGAGGCTAGCAAGAAACTTAGTGTTTCGTGGCGGGGGTTTGTCGGCACCGAAGAAGAACGTAAACCTTCACAAGGCTTCGAGGGATGGTGTTGGCGACGAGGAATCGATGGAAGGAGATCGGGGCAGGGTAGAACGGAGGGGGGAGGCAAGGCGAGCAACGCTATAGCGCACCGCTCGCGAGTGAGGAGGACAACAGTTCGGATGGTGATGCACTGGCGGAGCTTCATTGGGGCCAAACCGGGCCATGGCCCGCCCAGGTTTTTTGCAAAACAAACTTCTACTAAGGCCCAGACCATATTAGGACATGTGCTGCCCTGTTCGCTCGACTCTGACAGCCTTATTCCGTTGACATACGAATGGAAATAGCGGCCAAAGGAGATGGAAGTGTCTCGCTGTAGCTAGCTAGGTATAGCAATTTAGACAGAAGATACACGGGGAATCAGGAAAAATCCATGTAGAGCACAAGCAGTAGGGCCAGCCAACTACCGCAGCTCCAGCCTGTAGGTCGCACCAGCGCATATGCCGGAATCGACCAGTCGACGAGTGACACTCCGGTCGAATCGAGCTCTTCTCTTCTCCGAATTCCCTGTCTAGGTGCTTTTCTATTTCTCCGCAAATTTCTTGGTTCACTTTTGGTAGCACGGGATAATTTTACCAAATTTGTTGCAAACTGCAACATGCAAGCAACCATGGGAAAGCCCATTTAAAGAAAGAAATGTGTGTGTTTTGAAAAAGGGTGAAGTTGAAGAAGATCCCTTACTTGCTCTTGATTGAATTGGAATAGCAATAAATACTTCAGGAAATTTTGATTCATGACTACTGTCTAGTAAAGTGTTGTGTTTTAGAAAAAAATATGTTTCTTTTAGGCTGGCCCACCCTTGATTCTTGTTCAAGCTCCGCCACTTGATGATCGAATGTGTAAACAAATCAGTCACCTGAAGCTGCAAAGAAGACCATGAGTCGTGGTGGTGTTCAAGTCTATTGTGTCCCGCCAGAGTTAGTGCATGAATGACGTGAATTGGCTCTCGCGTTTTTAGAACATTCCTTACGAATACAAGTACACATAAATATTTTCCACCACGTGGCATATGTGGTGAGCAAACCAAAACATATGAATATTTTTTGTTAAAACCGTGCTAGTCATACGTTCACGAGGTCCACGCGACCGGCGGCAGCTTACCGTTGACGAATGTACCATGGACGGCGGCGCGCTTTCGATCCTTTCTCAGCTGCTTTTCGCCGACCTCGCGGCTCTGTTGGCCTTTATACTAGCCCGGTCCGCCTTCTCCATCCGAAAAGACAAAAGATAAACGGCCACGGAAACCCAAGAAAAGTAAGAGAAGAGGAGGCCCAACGTGCCGCACCCGCTGCTGCGGGACCCGCTTCCCAGTGACCACCAGCAATGTCCCCTCCCGTTAAAAAAGCTCGATTAACGGGCCTTAAGCAGCAGAGCTAGCCGACGAGCGGAAGGCACGCCTCCACCTTTATTACCACCCTCTCTATCCCCGGGCACCCTGCTTAACACCACTCGCAGGAATTTTCCCCGACGGCAGCAGAAAGCAGGGGAAGCAGAGCAAGCTGCAAGAAGGGGCGAGAGAGCCGGAGGCAGAGGCGTACAGCATCCATGGACTCCCGCAAGGAGGTACGAGGAGCTTCCTCCAGTACCTTCCCGTTACCCGTAGCTAGCTAGCCTTGTCAATTTTTCTATGCTTATTTCTTTCTTTAAATTTCTTGAGCTATCTTTGTCTGGATTAACTGAGAGCAACCGCGGTAGCTCATTTTCTTGGGCCGGCAATTAAAGTTCACCGAGAAAGTGGAAAGAAATCTCACTCTGAGCGCACATATTTTGCTCGGCAAAATCCCCCAACAAACAAAGCAACAGTAGCTAGCTAGCTAAGTAGTTTGCTGGGAGGATTACGGAGGAGATTACATGGCTAGATCGATCGTTCTAAGAAGCTTCCCATGGCCGATTTCTTGCAGGAGCAGGGTGGAGCCGTGGGGTGGATGACGGTGCCGACCTTCGGGGACTGGGACATGAAGAACGGCCCCGTGCCGGACTACTCCATGGACTTCTCCAAGATCCGCGAGATGCGCAAGCAGAACAAGCGCGAGCTCTCCCGGGCCAGCCTCGGCGGCGACGACGAACTCCTCGCCCAGCAGCACAAGGCGGCGCAGGGCCAGTCCGCCAAGGCCGCAGAATTCACCCCGGCAGCCGACGACCACCACATCGCCCACGACGATTCCCCCACGGTCAGAATGACGATAAACTTTGCTACTAGTATAATTAGTACTACATCCTGACACTTTTAACTCATATACGTGCGTGCCCTGTCTGCTCTGTTACCTCCACTGTCTATGGCACCTTTCATCTTTTCTGAATTATATAATCAAAATTTTAATTGTCGAATCGAAGTGAAATACCAGCGTGCAGTTTTTGCTGTAGAGAATCAGAACCCTCTCTTTTATTTTTGAGGAAACAGCAGGACTGTACTGCATTTTTTTATTGATTTTATAAAATAATTATAAGAGGAAAGAAAGAAGAAGAAAATGTACAAAGGAATCAGAACTCTTTAGCCTTATTGTATATCAAACCTTTGGAAATTTTAGTCAGAAATTGAGGCGAAAGAGAAGAGGCTTGTATTATTCTAAAGTGCGCAACAGAAAGGTTGATCTGGGCTAGTGAATTGGCTAATGGGAGAGCAAGGGCCTAAATTCTCCTCGGCTTTACATAATTTAGAAATGAGAGACAGAATAAATTCATCTAATATTTTACATGTGTGGGCCCATCTGAGTAGCATCACATCCATAGAATTGTCATCATCAGAAATTTAGGGGCAGTGTAACGACCTGTGCTTTGGTGACTCATCTGATGAGGAAGATGGAAATAGTGGCTGAATCAGATGAGGCCATTGCAGATAGCAATGGGCAGCAGTAGTAGTGCTTGTCTCAACTTGGATGATAAGGACATGCCCATTAAGTTTTTTTTTTCTAGCCTCCATATCTGCATTCCCCTTGATTATTAGCTGTACTGACCTATCGACAACGTCATTGTCCACTAGAGTGGTGAGAAGGCTATTGGGGGCAAAAATACTTTAAGGTGTACAATGCCATCAGTGGCAGGTTTTAGTAGCTTCAGCATCACACAGTATGCTTTATTGGAGAGCAGGAATGTTAAGGACAGTGCTGCTCTCTGTATGATCAGTTCCCTTTTTTGGCTAGATTGTAATTTCGTTGTTATATGGGTATGAGTGTTAGGAAAATTCATATATCAGTTAGGGAAGAAGCAGCTTGCATGACAAATATGTAGAAAAGTGGAAATATTGTGACTGAAAGGTGGTTATGGAAGTGTGCTTTTAGGGGAAGCTAGTGTTTGGTTGGCCCTGATTATCTGCAGCAGTTCTGTGGCATCTTGATACTGTTAATGTCGGTGTCCTACCTGATAAAGGATTATGGCAACAATCAACTACCCACAAAGTAGTTGTTAGTTCTTCCAAGACAAGAACTTGCATGTCTAACTTTTCCTTCACTATGTACCATATAAATGAGTAATTTACTGATGTTTAGGACTTCGTTTTGCATCGCACACGCTAACATTTGCTGCTCGTTTGATTTTTAGGGAAGGAAGAAGTTCCTGAGCTATTTCCAGTGCTGTATCAGAGCCTGAAGGATTGCGTGAAAACCACCGTTCATAAGCCTGCGCAAATAGCTTCTTAGGTTTCTTCATTATTGTAAAGTTTCACATAATGTTGGGTCTCCTGTTCTGTAATCATGTTTGCTCCGTTTCTGAGAGAGGAAGGGGTCGAATTGTCAGAGATGAACGGCTCATCTGTTCATACTTTTTTCTTTTCAAATGGTATGCAACTTTTAGTGCAACATGATTTGCAATCTTTCGAGGGACGTGCAGCAGATTCGGTGTGCGTGGTTGATTTGGATGGTTGGTCAGAGTATAATTTGCGCAGATTCGGTGTTGAATGGCTGTCCTATTCTTCCTGTTCTAGTACTAGTTCTTTTTTGTTTGTACAACCTGCCGTAGAAGCAAAGAATTCTTTGACACGTGCAACACAGTCTTATCCATATTGGAGAAAAACAGAGAAGTCAATATAAGCCTGCTTGTCCATTACCACAAGTCCTCCTTCTGGAAGCACAAGAGAGGGACCTGAGCTTGAATTATCTGCTCCCAGGTTTTAGTACAGCTTCCGATCCACGATTTAATTGTCACAGATTTAGACGAGATACTTCTAGGTTTAGATAAAACTTTGCCTAAACCGTGACAATTAAATCATACCAGAGCAGAGTACATGCCAAAGCTGGAAGAAAATGTCAGTATACTGTCTTGTATGAAGTACTAGGTAAGAAATAAAACTCCTTCGTAAAATTTAGACTTGAATAATTAAATACTACTCCCCTCCGTTTTAAAATATATTTTTTCTACAAAAACATTTTATATCTATGAACACTACTAATGGGGATTGGAATATTAATTCTAATCAGCAAGAGATCTGATGTCACTTGCGCTTCAGTAGTAGCGAAACAAATCTTGTAAGTTCAGGGTTCTAAGCAGGTCTGATCTGAATATTTAAACACGTCTTACTTTTGCATGTACGATCAATTTTTTAGTTTGAAATGAAGTTGATACCCGGGGAATTTGTATAAATGATGCATACAATCTTTTTTATTTATTTTCCAACAAAGCCTTACAAAGAAAATAAAGAGATGCATCATGCATCCATCACCACCCAAAGGCCCCAAGGAACCCTGCCATTAATATATAGTAGTGCTTGCCCAGGTAAGCCCTGAGCCTTAGGATCATGTGGAGCTCAACCATGCCAACAAAGTTGGTACCCTGGGCCTAGTTGTCGATGAGGTAGCCGAGAGCCCATGAGAGCCTCCTACGAGAAACCAACAATGTCCATGACGATCTTGTAGAGGTAAGGGTGCATGGCAGTAGGCTTGTTGTCCTTGATGATTGCGGGATGTTCCTAACGGCGTCGGTGATGTTCCTCAAGGCCTCAAGCTCATCATCTACCAGGTCGTCTCTCTTCCTCTTACCTACAGCAGGTGTGTGGACATCGGCAGGCTTGTCAGTCAATCGAGGATGATGGTATCGGTCTCCTAGGTATCAACCGCTTCCTTTGGTGAAGGTGTAGGTGTACCGAGGTGCTCATTTGAGCCCATGGAAAACTTGTCGGCAGCTAGACCGAATGAGAATATGGTATGCAGCTCATTGTAGTTGGTGATGGGCCTGTTGAGGAAATCAACGTCCTTCGGGTGATCCTAAGGTAGGAAGTCAGTGAACGAGTTATGCAAGGAAGTGATGGATGATCAATTGAAACAAGATTGATATAAAGTGTGCTAAGCGTGATATGGCCCTAATAGTGCACAACTTCCAAGATAATGGTGCAGCTGTCCTCATCCACTGAGCTCTGCTGGGACCTCTAAGCGTGCTAATTTGGATCCAACTGACCCTCCACTTCCTCGGGTGGTTGTACACCTGAGTAAATGTCACCTCAGTTTCACAATGCTCAAACAAAGCCTTCTAAACAGTAGTAAGTGGACCTCCTTGAAGCCCTAAAAACCTAAACCCTAAACACTCTTGATGAGCTTTCACATCTTCTCCAAAACAAAAGGTGGACTAGAAATTTGGGCAGCCACTTCATGGTTCCCTTCATCTGGGCAATATGATCGGATTGCCCCATTTGTGCATCCCACGATTCCTGCGTCTTCCGCCCTTTTGCAATCTTGACAACCACCTTTGAAGCTATGCTCTTAACAAGGCTCTACACAGAGCTTTGCGACATGGATCCAAACGGCATAGTCTAAGGCATCTTGGAATTCTTAGCCACCAACATTCACAAGGATCTACGACATGGGTTGTGAATCATCAACAAACGAAGGGATCTACAACTCACCATCAACGAACATACCATGACTAAATTCATCGCAGAACAAGTTCTACTTTGATCATGCATGGCAAATCTAACTCAACATGCATAGACGGTAACTAGATTTAGATCATACTACAAGCACAACCAAGGATTTACAACAACCTAGTTAAACCAAACATGTGCGTGCTCAACATAGAACTATATCATACTACAAGCACTACCATAAATTTGAATAATGTACCATACAATAAGCTAGGTAAACAAACAAGGGGGGAAAAGGACATGCTCATGGCAACATAAAACTAGAACAACCCTAACAAGATCTAACATTCCTAGATCACATATATACCCAACCTAGATGGAGGTAGGGTTACTTACACTAATCAGTGGAGGTAGACTAGGAAGTGGACAATTGGAGGAAGTGGAGGTAGTCGCCTTGCTGTTATCGATGTCGACCGGAGGGGACTACGCCGCTATTGCGACCTTGCCTGCTCACAAACAAGAGAAGAGAGCTTGAAGGTGGAAATAGTGGTTTGGATTTTGGAGGTGAGGATAGAGGGTAGAAATAGGGGAGGGTTTCTGCGGGAGGTGAGCAAAATTCTCTCACTCCCTTTTTTTTTGCAGCTCGAGCCATCTCCATATTCATAGGAGCTCGTGCAGCCTATGCCTTTTCTCTCTCTAGGAAGACAGCCTCGAGAGTAGCTCACTGGAAACGATCGATTCGACCCTTCCTAGCGGGCCTGTCCCGGAGATGTTATAATCAATGTGCAAGCCACAACATGAATAGATCCTAGTCATCCAATCATTCGATTTTTGGCTCCCGGTGACTGGGTGGACTCCATCTAGGAAACCAACTGCGCTCTAAGCAGTAGTTAGCACTCAACAATTGCAGTATGACTATAACTATTAAATAGTATCAATCCATGGCAACTTAAACTGATTTGGTAAACAAAGTTTGGGTCAATGTGGTTATGCACATGCTTGATAGTTGATACACTAAAAGGAAGGGTAGACTATGCCAGGACATCATGTGTCGTGGTGCATGTACGACATACAACGCATAAATATAAATTGGAAGATCGGGGCATTATAGGCATACCCAAATTATTTGTAGTAGCAAACGATAACAAAAAAACATAACAATATGATTCTATCTTAAAGTAGCCAACAAGCTCTTCCATTTTTTATAGTTCTCTCTTTCCTTAACCAGTGTAGATTTTACTGAAGATAACATATCACCGTTGAAGATGGTGTAAGATGAAAATCTTCAGGCCTAAAACAAGTGTTGCTTAGTCTTCTTAATGCAATACAACATGCGGTTGAATAAAACTCTATGATGATAGCCATGAATTGTGAACTCTATACCCAAAAAATTGACCATTATGAAGCTGCTTGGTTGGGCTTCAAAGTTTTGTGCAGACAAAAAGGGCTCTTGTCAAAAATCATAGCCAAAACTTAGGTTGTCACTTGATTTATTACCAAACTAGAGTAGACATCATTTGGGCCAAAAATGAGCCACTGTTTTGGCAAGAAATATTGGCTTGACACTTTCTATCCAAACAAATCAGTGGCCAAAGTTTGTAAGCTTGCCATCATTTTGGTTGAGAAGATTTTTGGAGTCGAACCAAGCAGGACTATATCGATAAAGTTCTTTTTTGTCGCCATTGCTTCGTTATACTAATTTTATTGATCCTTGAGATTTTTTTTAAAAAAAATGGGATTTGATTAGCTAGTGAGTATCATTGCATCATCTAAAAAATTACTTGGGATAATGGACCGGAGGTACATCATGCCAAACACTGGTTGACATTTGTCTAGCAAAAATAGCTAACATATGTGCCATGACATTTTTTTCACCCGGATAGTGTTAAAAGATTATCGTTTGGAAATCTTGAGACAATCTATAACACAACTGCAACTGAACCTTGAGAATGTATACCATTTAGAACTATGAAAGTAGAAGGCACAATGTACAAGCATTACTACAATTCACCTTAGCGAGCGCGCACCAAGCCCACCCACCTCTAACTACTCCCCTCTGGTTTTGTATACAAGATCACTATCTCAATTTTTAGATACCAAGAAACAAAGCTAACTAATAAATAGCACAGTTAATTGTGTGAAAATCTCCCGTGTTTCAGGCTAACTAAACATGTTGTATGTTGTGTATCTTTTTTATGGACGCATGCAAAGTGCGCAATAACAAGAAACATGGTACGAGGTAGAAATCTTGTCAATTCTTTTAGGGAAGAGAAAATAACTTTTTATAGCTACAAACTATATTTTTGATAATGGTCTTGTATTCAAAGAAACAAACAAAGAAGAAAATAACATTATTTCTCCCAACAAAGAAAGGAAATAATGAAGATGGAGTAAAGTATTGAAGGATATAACTTTTAGAACTCTAGGGTTACTAAAAACATCCGTGTGCTCTTAGGACAAATGTACTTTTCATTAAGGTATTCAGCATGCCAGGTTACTTGTGCTCCCTTTTGTCAATAGTATTGATACAACTTTTGCTCCCACGAATAAAGCATATAAACTTAATCAAAAGTTTAAGCAAACAAAGTTTAACCAAAATATAGAAGAAAATACCAACATCCATAATATTAAATGAATACATCATCATTTTTTGATGAATCTATTGATATTGATTTGGTATTTCAGATGTTCATATATTTGACTATAAAATTGGTCTAACACAGAACACACTGATTTTTTGACTAAACTTATATGTCGTATTTTTTGTAATGGAAGAAGTATTATTTACTACATTGTAAACAAGCTTTGATTTTCCCAACATTATTTATCTAGTTACTTTGCATGCTTTACTCGGCCTATATCCTTTGTTTGGGAGAGAGGTTGTTACATTTGCATTCTCTTAGATCTAATGTACACACACATACCATGGAAGAAAAACACATGCAAAAGGTCGCATGTGATGCCAAAGAGAGGAACTAGGATGACAAGGGAAGGTTGGAACTTTTATGACATATAAGAGGAAGAGAAACTCCAACCATGCCCCCTCCTTCTCCCCATCCCTCATTTTGTGTATTTGGGACATAAACCCGACTCCAACCATGTTCGCATCCGATTTCCCATTTTTTAGCCTCCCATGCAAGGAGAGATTGGGGGCTCCCCCAAAACCCCAATTACCATACAATTTCCCTCCCATCACCGTCGGCCATTACTTCACGATGCTTGCACACTTTGAAAAAAGTTAAGCTTTTTCGTGACTTCTAAAATGGTGAATGGAGACTCATGCATGAGCACACCTCAGACACTTAGCTTAGTTAAATCACCCCTTGAGGGTGTGGGTTTAGACTATAGTTAAATCACCCCTTGGGCACAATTGTAACGCCTCCGTTATTATATCGGTTTTGCTAAGTTAGAGCTTATTCAACGGCATAATTGTAGGATTTGCAGTGTGATGCGTGCTCCCATGAGTTGCAACTGAGTTTTCACTTGCGAGAGAGACTACAACGACTGTGATTTTGCTAGGTGCAACTAAGACTTTTCAGTTGCAAGTAGGGTTGCAAGCGATTTTTTGGAGTTACAACTCAGGGTTTTTTTAGTTGCAAGTGGATGGTAAGTGAGAATAGGCGAGTTGAATAGTATAAAAAGAATATTCACTAGTTAAAAGGGTGTTCATGTAATACAAGTATGACATGACATGAGTGAGAATTAAGCTATAAAGTGGCACACACGGCTGACGAGATGTTGAAAAAATCTCGGATTCTTGGTCAATAATTGCATCGTCCCCTGGATATTGATTCTGTTGCAGCTAGGCAGCTAGCTGATTGTAGGCCGTACCTTTTAAATTGGTACCGACAGTTTCTAGCAGGGAAAAATGATGCTAACAAGCTTTGCTAAATTTTGTTTCAGGAGTACATGGTAAGAATTAAGATGCAAGCTTGCAGCCACATATGCAACAGCTCAATGTATAATTCATAATTGTATACTCGATTAGATCCGATGGAAGAATATGCTAAGGCCGCCGTCGCCGTGCACTCCGAGCCATCCGATGGGCTCCACGAGGTGGAACGACTCCGCATCCGACGATCCGACGATCCTCTCAAACCTGCCCCGCAGGTACTCCACCCCTCCGCCGGGCAGGCGTCCCGCGCCGGCCGTCACGGCCCAGAGCTTCTCCATCGCCCACCCCTCCCCGTCCGACGGCGCCTCCCGCCTCGCCGCAAACCCCGCGCGGCCGCCGTTGCAGTACACCAACCACTTGGGCGACTCGAGGAGAGCGCCGGCGCCTCCGCTGCCGGGCCACTCCCGCTGGCACTCGAGCACGATCCTGCCCGCGGCGGCGATGTCCGTGCCGGCGAGGCCGGCCGGCAGGTCGAGGACGAGGAGAGGCGCCGGCACCGCTGACTCCGCGGGTTCGGCGTGCTCGTGCAGGAAGAGGCGGACGCGGCGATCGCCAGTGGAGGGGAGGAAGAACGTGCCGCGGACGCTGACGACGGCGGGGGAGGAGGCACAGAAGGGCGCCGCCGGGGAGAGGCCGAGCGTGGCGTGACACGGCTGGAGCGTGGAGGCGAGGAGGCACCGGCCGAAGCGGGACCACCACGCCGACCACGCAACGTGGCAGCTGTGGCGCGCGGCCTCCTCCTTTCCTCCGCCGCCGTCCTCGACGACGGGCACGACAGCCGGCGGCATGTGTGCGCTAGTGTACGCGCGACAGCCGCCAGAGTGGAGTATAAAACGTGGAAACGTGATCTAGGTCTGGTGGGGTTTGTTTAGGGTTTGAGATCGGCGAACCGAGATGATCGACAGTTCGGTAGGATATATCTGTTCCTGATTTGCATGCATGCAGATCGTTTGTGGCAGGTAACGCTTTGACGTGACCCCTGGTACATATCCAAACCCCGATCCCTCGTCTCTCACGGGACGCCCCCGTCGATCTGTCCGTCTTCGTTCATGGCGACGGCCGCTGGAAACCATGCGTGCGAGAACAATCGGTGGAGATCAGGCGGAGCTTGAAAAAATTCCATGGGCGGGCCAGGCTAAAAGAAAGCATTTTTTTTATCTCACATTAGCTATTACTCAAAAATTTCGTATCCATGGCTGTTGAAATTTGCAAAATTGAGAAAAAAAAATTGGTACTCCCAAAGGACTCTGTTGACAGTTCTGAGGACTCAAAAAAGGCGCTATGAAATCTTTAACATAGAATTTGGGGAAAGAAATATGAGAGTGTGTAGGGGCTCGATTTCGGTCGCAGCATCGATTACCCGCTGGTGGACCTCTGGCCGGCTGCCGTGGCCGTGCCCGTGCGGCCACACCTGTAGCTGCGGCGATCACCTGCCTGCCGTGGCGCTAGCTCCTAATCGACCAATTCCTCGGATGCCCTTGTTTTTCAGTCTGAATCGCTAGACATAGCAATTCCCCTGAGGCCGACCCTGCAAATTCCATCGGCAATTTGTAATTTTGTTCTCGCTGTATCCCTTTGCGAATCTGATACCGAGCATCCCAACCTGTACCGAAGATGAACAGTTCACATGATAAAATATGCCGATGTGGCCAACGGTTTACCCAACGAAATCAACAGCCTGTACAACTCTTCAAAAATCATGCGCATGCAGCTCAAGAGAATGCAACCTACTACTATTGAAAAACATTTTCATCCAAGTCACTCGAACCTCCACATCCGAATGAACCGATTTCTCCCCCTGTGCTACGTACTTGATTTTTGGGGCGAAAGCTACAGAAGTACACAACTATTGATTTTTCTTCTTGTTTTCGTTTGACCATAAATTTGGGGCAACCCTGAATAATCCACCCAATTCTGGAGTACTAGGGCTACTGACAGGGTTTATGAGCAGGGGCATCAATCTAGATATGACGGGGCAAAAAGACTAAACATCCTATCAACCCAGAACTCATTCATTTGAAGCTCGACTAGGATCCTTTCAACCTCACTACCGGGATCGCAGATTAACCTTCATTATCTTCCATCTGGGGCTCTACCCTCGGCCAACTGCAGCGCATAACGAGAATATGTTATTGCCAGGGGCGTCGCGTCGGCTTAGCCAGAAGGATCATTACTGATTTTGCTTTGATCGCACTTAAACTGCGCACGGGGAAAAGTGGTGAAAAGAGCGTTCTGGACTTGCCTTCTATGTCGACTGGCGACATGGGAGAATGGCGTCATGCCGATCTTCCTCCACCCCAGATCTAAGCTCCCCATCACCCTCTACCTCTGATCTGATCTCCCTTCACCTTTCTCCCTCAATTGGATCCCTCTTGCTGCTCCTCTTCCTTTCCCAGCGGTTGGTGGTCCTGATCTCCTTCTCCCTAGTTTCAGCACACACCTCCCTCCACTTCATCCACCCATCTTTCAATCCCTATGGAGTCCGATGCCCACCAGCTTGATTTGATCCACAACATCGGCAGACCACCAACCCCACCAGATCCTAATCCATTTCAATCCCCTCTTCTGAATGGCCTTTTTCCCGATGAACGTCGGGGTAGAAAGCATCACATCCAGAGTATTGGCTGCTCTGGTGCTGGTTCTGGAGTTCCTGGTACCCGACCTCATGCGACTTGTAGGAGGGACCCTAGGAGGCGTTCTGGCTGGTGGGAGCGTGTAACAGCTTCACCTGTTTTCTTCCAAAGAGGAGGCGACAGCCCCCCAATTCATGTCAACTCTAGCAGTGCTGGCAGCGGCAGCAGACTTCAAGGCGCTATGGGCACCATGAACTTCGTATCTTGGAACTGCCAAGGAGCGGGCAAGAACCTCGACAGTAAAAAGATGGAGTATCTCGCCAAGCTGATCTCTTCGACTCACGCCAAGGTAATTTTTGTTTGTGAAACGCTAGCCTCTAAATATACTCCTATCGATTTAGCCAATCGCTTTCCTATCCAAGATAGCTTTGTTGTCCCTGCTAATGATCATTCTGGTGGTCTTTGGATCATGTGGTCTGATGAGATGCAAGTCACTATAAATTTAGCCAATCAGAATGTTATCTTAGCGATCGGTTGTAAATACTAGCAATATGTTCTGTTTTTGCTGGTTTGTGTTTATGGTGATCCCCATCATCGTAGGACTAAGCATATCTGGGGTCAGATTAAAGCTTTCCTTGATTGTTCTCCTGGAAAACCGGTTTATTGCATTGGTGATCTCAATGATATCATTTTTTCTTTTGAGACAAGTAGTTGTCAGAAAGATAACCGTCATCGTATGGCCCAATTTAGAAATCTTGTAAAACAATGTGGATTGATAGATATGGGTTATCAGGGGCCTGCCTATACTTGGTGTAATAAGCGTTACTCTTCAGTTCCTACTTATGAGTGACTGGATCGTTGCTTAGCGAATGTTGAATGGTGTAGTATTTACCCTAATACATCAGTATACAATCTGCCTATTATTATCGGTGATCATGCCCCTATTCTTACTATATCTGAACCAACTATTGTTAAAACAAAGAAATTCTTTAAGTTCGAGAATTGGTGGTTGATGGAAAATGATTTTCAAGAGACCGCTTATACTTCTTGGATTAATTCTAGCCACTGCTAACCTGGCAGGTGCTCTGAAGAGATGGTGCAAAAAGAAAAGGCCTCTACAACAACAACTAGATGACATCCAGGCTGAAATAGAGGCAATTCAAACCCAGCTGTTGCATATGCAGGACCATTCCAAGGAAGCAAGTCTTACTGAACAATTTGAGCAGACCCTTACCAAACTTACATATTTTTATAGGCAGCGAGCAAAAAAAAATTGGGCGCAACATGGCGACAGAAACACTACGTTTTTCCACAATGCAGTCCTAAAAAGAAGAAGGAAAAATAAAATATCCATTGTTAAAGATCCTTATAATAATATGTTTACTAATCCTGAGGATATGGCAAACTGCTTTATCGACTACTTTTCCAATATCTTCACCTCACAAAATCCAGATTTGCAGAATGAAGACCCTCCGGTTGTGGATGAACAGATTGATGATCCCTTCGTTAATTCCACACCGGATAAGAATGAGATTTTGCAGGTTCTAAAAGAAATGAAAAGGAATGCATCTCCTAGAATGGACGGGTTAAATGTGGCATTCTACACTGCTGCTTGGAAATGGATTGGAGATGATGTTACACAGGTAGTACAAAATTTCTACACACATGGGTAAGCTTCCATCCAAGCTCAATGAAACTTTCATTACACTTGTTCCCAAAAAACTCAATGCTACGACTCCACAAGATTTTAGACCTATTAGCCTGTGCAATGTGATTTATAAAATCAGTGCAAAAACATTGGCCAACAGGCTCAAGAATCTTTTGCCCACTTACATTCATGAAACACAACAAGCTTTTATTCAAGGTCGCAGAATTTCTAATAATATCACAATTGCTCAGGAAATTTCTCATTCCTTTCAGTTATCCTCTTGGAAAGAGGAGGCTTTCATGTTAAAAGTAGATCTTGCTAAGGCTTTTGACAGGATTGAATGGAAATTTATAACCAGGGCCCTTAAACGTAGAGGGTTGCACAACCATTTTATTAATTTAATTTATAAATGCATCTCTATGGCCACCTTTTCTGTTAACATAAATGGCAAACCGTTTGGTCGCTTTCATGGTAGTCGTGGTATCCGACAAGGTTGCCCTTTATCTCCTTATCTCTTTGTACTTGTTGTTAATGAATTGTCCCTTTCTCTTCAAGATGTGTTGTCAGCTAATAATTTAAGGGGAATTCAACTGGGGCCATCCTGTCCTCCTATCCACTCCTTGATGTTTGCAGATGACTTAATTTTATGCGGATCGGCCTCCAACAATGACGCTCCTACAATTGCCCGGGTAATTAATCAATTATGTGATCTTTCTGGTCAAACTCCCAACTGGAATAAATATGCAATCTTATTTAGTAAGAACACCAATAATGAGGCTAAAACTTTCGTTAGGAACTTATTTCCAGCTCCTCATATGGATATTCACACTACTCACTTAGGGCATCCTCTTATTCTACCTAGAAAGAATAGATCTGCTGCCTATGCTTTTATTATCGACAGGTTTAAATCGAAGTTAACTAGATACAAGGCAAACAGATTATCACATGTTGCAAGATTAACTCTTATTAAATCGATTTTTGCCTCCATACCTATTTATTACATGTCCACTATTTTGCTTAACAAAAAGTTGATAGCCAAACTCACTTCTATTGTGCGTAAATTTTGGTGGACTGGGATTCAAAGTGATAAACATTCTAAACCCCTTTGTCTTCGCTCCTGGGATGAGATTTGCAAACCGATAAAGGAGGGAGGGTTGGGAGTTAGAAATCTTTATACCATGAATTTGGCTCTTGTTGCTTCTTCAGTTTGGCGAGTTATCAAAGAACCCAATTGCTTTCTTGCTGTAGTGTTGAAAGCTAAATATTTCCCACACACTTCTATTTAGAGGACAAATACCAATTTACCAAAATCTGCTTTTTGGTCCTCTATTTTGAAAGTTCTTCCTCTTATGCAGAACTCTATTCATCTTCAACTTGCCAAAGGTAATTCTAGTATTTGGTCCTCACCGTGGTGTCAGGATTGGAAGAATATTTATGATCATCTTTTAACCGAACCGGGATCCGTTTGTCCATCTTTTGTTAAAGATCTTTGGCATCATGACACAAAACGATGGAATGAACAAAAGATTGCTTCTCATTTTGATGATGACTTCAAAAACATAGTTTTACAAATTCCCATTATAAATGCTGACATTGATGATGAAGTTTGCTGGATACACACACCTAATGCTCAGTGCACAACAAAAAGTGCATATAAGTGTTTCTTGCAGGTTACCGGAAACACCTCCAGGGGATCAATTTCTGTCGAGGAGAAGAAAATCTGGTGGGAGGTATGGAAAAATAAAAATCTAGCTCCTAGGGTCAAAACTTTTGCTTGGAGATTAATTAGAAGGGCACTTGCAACGGGGGCTAGGGCCTCGAAATTCTCAAAACACATTGCAAAGGAATGTTCAAGGTGTGGTATGCTAGAAACAGATTCTCACTTATTGTTTCATTGCCCCTTTGCAAAAGCTGTTTGGTTTTCTTATTCAGTAGGATTGAAAACTGATGCTTTTGATACTAAAATCTATCCTTCAAATATTATCCAATCTATTTTACAGACGTCCCAATCTAAAATGTCTATTGATAAAATCTTTACCATGCTTTGGTGCATTTGGAAAGCATGAAATGATTATCGGTTCAATAGGAAGAACTGGTCAGTACTGCAGGTTCATCACGCGGCTGATGCCTTCTTTCATGTAGCATAGAAGACCAGACAACCACATGTTTGGTTGCTTTTTTTCATGCAGGTCCAAAAGCATATGTGCAGGCAAAACCTATTTCAAGATAGGAAACGACACCTTCTCCAAGAACTACATTCAAGGACACATCCAACATTTCAGGGCCGATCATCTTCACAGACGCTGCATGGTTGCCAGGGCGTGATGGCCAACTAGTGTCGGCTGGACTAGGTATCTTTATACAGTTTGGTGAAGACAGACCCTGCTCACAGGTTTACGTCTCAGTTGTCTCTTCACCGGTGTCTTCATCAATTCAAGCTAAAGCCTTCAGCCTGCTGTTTGCAACGAAGGCAACAGAAGTACTTCAAATCAAGTGTGCTACATTTCTGACGGACAATGCTGTTTTGGCAAAAGTGAGAGCCTCACAGGATCTTCTCAATGACCCAGGTCACTGGACAATCAGGCCACAGCTTGCAGAAATAGCAGCCACCTCTTCCTTTGATGCAACCAGGATCTTTCACATATCCAGAAGCCTCAATTTCAAAGCTCACCATTAGGCCAAACTTGCTCTTAAGCTTTAGGGTAGATCTTTATATTCCAGATGTCTAAACTCTGCTAGTGGAGTTTGTCTAAACTCGGATGTAACATCTGTGTGCACCGAGCCTGAATGTAGGGTTTTCTTTGTAAAGTGTTGTTAAATTAATAATAAAATAAATGGTTCAAAAAAAAACCTCACTACCGGAATTCATTCATTTGACGACTAGGATCCTTTCAACATCACTACCGAAATCTGCATGTTTGCTTTGAGCTAGGTTATTTGCGGGTACTACATCAGGCACTAATCGAACACACACTCGGCATATAAGTAGTTTGATGCGTATTTTTGTAAACACTTGGCAAAGATTTAGAAAAATACTCAACTAATAATACACATTGTGCAAAGGTTTGAACACATGCCATTTTCACATCAGCTTGACATCACACTAACTCTGGTGAGTGTATTTTAGGACACTCGGCAAACTAATTTGTTTAAATTTTGCATCTTTTGTTTATACATTATGATGTAAACTAGCACCTTTTTAGTTCATGATACGTCACACAGGTGCATATTGCCGTGTCAAATAGTAGTGTCAAAGAGGTTTACAAATAAAAATAATTTTCCATTTTGTAAATGTCAAAAAAGGTATTTCGTGAACCAAATACAAATAATAATAATATGGTTCAAAATGACAACTCTCTAGTTTTCACACAAATTATACAATTAATGATTATTGTCCAAATATCTTGAGTTTTCTAGCTTTTGTTACTTTTGAGCATTTAAATGAATTTCTATAATAAATTCAAATTTAATCTACAAATGTATGATAATTTGTTCCTAGAAAATAACAAAAATTATTTTAAGGTTTCTAAGTAGGAATCTATGGAACATCCATAGAGGTTTTAAAAAAATTCAATCATTTGCTATGGAATTTAAGCTCTCCCCAAAAAATCACCCCATTTGAGAAAAGGAACATGAATATGTCAGAAAGCAAATTGTATGGAGTCATTTTATGTGTAATAGTTGCCTAAAAAGCATATACTTGAATTTAAACAAATTTTCAAAACAAAATTCACAAAATGTCCTAACATTCATGAACATTTATGGATTTGGAGTTAA
Source organism: Avena atlantica (assembly GCA_910589765.1). Lineage (NCBI taxonomy): Eukaryota > Viridiplantae > Streptophyta > Magnoliopsida > Poales > Poaceae > Avena > Avena atlantica. The sequence continues at coordinate 376,476,806 of OU342736.1, forward strand.
ATAACCAATATCATGGCCATTTTTATGTCACAATGATTATGTGCCCATTTTTTGGCATAGAGGTGCATTTTATCATGCCAAAAACAGTTCTAAAGAGGTTAAGAACGTTTTTGCTTTGTATTATTTTTAATTTTTGTAAGTGCCAAAAGTGGGTATTTTGTGAAGCAACTACAAATAATATTGTTCAAATTGGCACCTCTCTAATTTTCACGAAATGTAGGTCATACTTCAGGTCTACTATCCAAATGTTGAATTTTCTATTTTCTAGCTACTCTTGTCCATTAAAATGATTTTTAGTCAATTTTAAGAAACTAATTCAAATTTGAACAATAATTGTGTGATGTTTGTTCCTAAAACTTTACAAAATCATATCGAGATACCTAATTGGAAACCCATGAAATATACATAGAGGATGTTGAAAGATTTAACCCCTTTCAATGAAAATATGTGAGGCAACTTTAACCCCCATTTTAAAAAAGGAAATAAAATGTACAAAAATAATTCATAGCATAGAGTCCTTTTATGTGTATTAATTGCCCGAAAAAATGATTAACTTGAATCTTAACAACTTTTCAAAAAAAGCCTTCACAAAATGACATATCATGTTTGAATATTCATGCCTTTCAAGCCAGGTCATGGCCATTTTCATGACACGGATCATGATAATGTGCCCATTTTGCCTGTAATTGCAAACAACAATGCCAGAGTGGGTTACACCTTTTGTATTAAATAAATATTTTTCCATTTTCTAAATGTCAAAACGGGGGCATGATGTGAAGCAAATGCAATTAATTCGGTGTAAAATAGCACCTCTCTATTTTTCACACAAAGTAGACCATACTTAATGGCTAATGTTCAAGTTTTTTAATTTTTTCTTGTTTTTAGTTACTTTTGCCAAGTTAGAATTTCCGCCAATTTCCCAAAGGTAATTCATATTTGAATTATGAGTGTGTGATAAAATTACCAAAAAAATCATTTTGCGAAGTGGGAATCTTATTATTGGTAGTTTAGCTTTGGGTAAATTGGAAAAATTGATTTAATAAATTTCAAAAATATGAGACTAATCAGGACAAGCCCTTGGTGGCATTTTTTGTAGAAGAAAATTCTCTAAGCACACGCCTGAGTCCAAGACTTAAACCTGGGTGGGATGGACACACTCTCGCAAGCGCTGCCATTAGGGCGACCCTCGATCTGTTCTTAATATAAAAACGCACACCTTCAAGAAAGACAAAAAAGGTTTGCCATGTGTATATTGCATTACATTGAGCTAAATAGTCTTTGACTATGCTTCTTAGTTCAATGATGTAGCCATGATTTGGTACCTTTGAAGAAAATATATTTCTCATGCTAGTTTAACATGCTATAATACAAATTTAGGTATTCTTTAGAAGCATAATTAATCGAGTACATAATTATGTCTTACTAGCAACTTACATGAGGCCGGGACTACTTTTTATTAGACTGTCTGTGGAGTAGATTAGATTTTGTAATCATATTTGTATATTTAAAGAATAATGTACTCAACATCTTCTTAGAAAAAAGCTCTATTCTTAGTTATGTTCCTCTTATACCGGATCATTGTTATAATTTGTTCATTTTTGAGTAAAAGACAACTTGAAGACCATACCGTATTAATTAACATCTTACCATTTTGATTCAATGCTACCTTGAGCTTGATGTATTTAGTTGCATTATCTTGTAACCCATTAAAGAATTTATTGGCAATAATTAATCTGTATGGAACCTGATGAGTGAGTCTTATCTAAAGAAGTTTAGTATTTTTTATCATGTACATAATGTTTGCCTGCTATCATAGGGTTTCCCTAGTGTTTCCTATATGACACTCAGCCATGTGGCACCACCATCTCCGTATCCTCGCTTTTTGCCGAGCACCTAGATTTGACGCTCATGGAAGTGTTTCGTGAGTGGTTGAGAAAAGCCGCTTGGAAAACATCCTTTTGCAAGAGCCGATGGCAAATTGCAGAGTGTGGCACTTAGCAAAGCCTTTCTCGAGTACTTTCCGAATTTTCTAGGGCGTTCCTCATTAGTCCAAAATACAGCCTTATGCTTAAAACCTAACTCTAAATTTGTGTGACAAAGCATTTTCCACTGAAGTCTCTTTATGCCCATTAGATTTGAAATGTGGTCCAAATTGCCACAAATGTGCCAACTTTGTACCTAAGTGCAGAAAATCTAAAGACTGTTGTTTTCTCCAAATTCGCCCCGTGTTTTGTGTTTTTTTTATAAATTTATTCAAATAAATTGAACAAACATCCCGTGTTAGAAATTTAACACATCAATACAAATTCAAATGCATGAACAAACGATCAAAATAAATTGGAGCATGAATCCTTTAGCTTTAGAATGTGCTTAGAAGCACCAGTAGAATAGTGATGTCTCCCGTGTGTATAGGAATGCATCCCTTGTTTGTATATGATTGCATCGTGTGTTCATATACACCTGAGACAGTTTCGTGCCCACTATTGACACACAATATTAGAATGTACACATCCTAGAGTGTGGTGCACATGTGTTGTGGACGGTGCATAGAATACTTAACGAAAATTGTTACATGCCTATAATGCCTGCAACTTAGGATAGGTAAGGTATGTTATTTATAATAATTGTTCCAGAAAATGCTGGGAGATGAAATTTCACAGCAGTATAAATTTCTAGTCTACATTCTTTCAGAACCCTAATATCCTTCCAATATCATCTTCCATGCACATCGGTGAAAACATTCCAGCGACGGAGCGTATCTTCGTTGGTGATGAGGGGTTTGACTCGTATCACTCTCATATAGCAATTGGTCACATATTATTGTAGTTCTAGGAAGGGGGATTTCTGAACAGGCGGCCTCTCTACTAGAAGTTTGGTTATATTCTCATGTTTATTCTAATATTGTGATTTTAATATATTATAGATGGATCCATTCACTGATGCATGCACCCAGTGTTGACGTGGGACACTTCATTGGAACCCCAAGAGCAAGGTGTGATGAGCACAGCAGCAAGTTTCCCTCAGTAGAGACCGAGGTTATCGAACCTGAAGGAGGAAGGAAACGTCTCAAAGGTGTTGCAAGCAACGTGGAGACCTACACAACACGAACTCAAGACTTTGTCCCAACGAATTAGTGAGGTTGTCAAACTCACCGGTTTGCTATAACAAATGATTAAACGTATGGTGTGGAAGGTAATGGTTTGCAGCAAGTAAACAAGTAACAGTGGAAGATGTATCAATGGTAAAGATTGGACCGGGTTCCATAGTTCACTAGAGGTGCTCTCCTTAGATAAACAACATGACATGAAGGGTAAACAAATTACAGCAGGGCAATTGACAGGAACTTAGCAAGGCATAACAATGCAACACTAGTCAGAAAGATCCTATGATATTCGATTGGGCAATACAACAAGATACATAGACCGCCATCCAACTTTATCCATGACTTGAAGTCCACCTTCAGGTTATCATCCGAACCCCCTCCAGTATTAAGTTGCAAGCAACAGACAACTGCTTTAAGCAAAGTGTGTAAGGTAAACAGTCCACATGTTCCATGAACAAGAGACTGTTGTTTTCTTCCTAGTAGCAACAACACATCTACAACTGAAGATATTATTGTCACTTCCCTTGGAAACTAGAGGCATGAACCCACTATCGAGCATAAATACCCCCTCTTGCAGTCACTAGCAACTACTTGGCCAAGATAGCTACTAATAACGGAGAGCATGCAAGATCACAAACAACACAGACATGATAGAATCATAAAGACAAAACCATTAATCAAACCAACATAATAATCTCAATATCCATCGGATCCCCATAAACATAACATGCATGATTACAAATAATTAGATCTTGATCATGAACGGAGCTCACAAGATCCATATATGAAAGCACAAAGGAGGAGGTACAACCATCTAGCTACTACATGGACCCATAGTCCAATGTGGAACTACTCACGCATCATACCGGAGAGAAGGCCTCCGGGATCATCTCCCCTCCGGCAGGGTGCCGGGAAGAACCTCAGATCCCCCTGATCTAGGGACGATGGTGGCAACGGCTATAAACGGTTTCGTGGAGATTTAATCGGGTGCTTAGGGTTTCTACATCGGGGGATTCTTATAGGCGAAGGGGGAGGCCGAGGCGGCAGCCAGGGGCCCCACACCCCTCCCAGGCGCGGGGCAGGGCCCACACGCGCCTAGGATGGGTCTGGCCACCCTGGCCAGCCTCTCCGGCTCCCCTCTGGACTTCTTGTTCCCCACGGAAAGTAATTGACTTTGACGTTTGTCCCGTCCAATTCCGAGAATATTTCTCTACTAACTTTTCTGAAACCAAAAACAGCAGAAAACAAGCATCTGGCACTGTTGCAACTTGTTAGTTGGTTAGTACCAGAAAACATGTAAAAAGTACCCCAAAGTGTAGACAAGGCAAAGAAAAGTAGATACTAAACAAGGATGGAACATAAAAAATTATAGATACGTTTCCAACGTTGCATTCACATAAATAACATATACAATATTATGTTCACTTGATTGTCCTCACCATTCTACTCTCATCTTCCTCCCCCTCCATATCTCACACATGTACGTGAGGGCGGTTGGGTGCATAAATATCTGGTGTGTGCATATATGGAGACCATGATATAGATAAACTAAGATTACACATTGGACACTATCATTTTATCCTCTCCTGAAGATCATCTACTTTTTATTCTCTTGAAAATCACTCACATAGTTATGATCGATAAATTCATTTTGTTTAGAACCAGGCATAGAAAGCTACCAGCAGATGTATATACTCTTTGCGAATGAGCGTCATCGGGAAATATATCACTTCCTTGGAACTTAAGTGACTATATAAATCTTTAGGACCATCTAATCGATATGAAGTTCATCCAACAAGAACACATTGTCAAGTCACTTGGAGAGACGGGCAACAAAGAATGCAGAACTCTTTCTTCTGCACTGAAGGACATAACAACTTTGCCGTATTTAAAAATTGAAGCTCTTTGTCCAATAACTCTCTTTTGAGATGTGAAGTTCATAAGGATCCTTAGAGTTACGAACGGTCTAGCTCCTCTCCTAGCCCAGTTTAATAGGAGTGGGAGGTGTGCGAGTGTGGTGTTTGGAAATACTTCCTTTTGTGGGTTGGAGTTGATTAAATGTGATTATAATAACTTTTTTTCATAATTTAATTGTAGGTTTAAAAAAATAAATACTTGTAATGTCCCTTTGAGTTGTCGATATGATGTAGAATGGTTGTGACTCAGCCTAAGAATATGTTGCAAAGAAGAATAGAGTGGTGGCCTATATTGAGTTGACTATTTTCCAATGGCCAATTTGGTTGCAAGTTTTAAGGTATGCACTGGCTAATGGACAAGCACCAAAATAAAGTAGGAATTAAGGCATCTAAACCGCTTAGACATTTTTTTATCTTTTGTTTGGTTTTGTTTTCCTTTTTACCTTCGGTTTTACTTTGAGAGCTGTACTTGCACAATTTTGGTGATTTCTTCTACATTAATACACATGATGCACATTGGTATGTATTTGAGAAAAAATATCAGCATGTGATGAACCTCTTGGATGTTGTTCCTAAACTTCTCCACATGTGTGTGCGTCTTCGAACCATTTCTTGTATTGTATGATCGTTTTGTCTTGTCATAAAATACATAATGTGTGTGTAGATCGTGCAAGAATCAATATTAGCTGACCAACTAAAGGAGAATTCATTTCATGTTTATAGTACCACATCTTAACTCGCCAATGGATGGGCAACTTATTTCGTCTTCCTACTTATATACCCACTTATGGTAGTATGTCACCACGTCTTGCATCTTCCCCTTTATATACTCTAGTAGTAGCACAACCCAACAAAGTGGAGATACACTCCTTGCAACGAGGCCAAGAATCAAAAATAATGATGCGAAAGCCACAAGTAATCAATGGGAAACTAATCTAGGATGCATATTTAGGAATAGGGGGCACCGAAAAAGTGAATGACAGTGAAAACTTGCATGATAGGTTATGCGTTAGAGGGTCCTAGGCCAGGTCTCCTCTTGTCTTTCTTTGCTAAATAGAAGCAAAAACAAGTTTCACTTGTCTCGCTAATAATCCTTCAAGAGTAGTTGGGTTGGACTTGATCCCATTTCCAGACGTCTTAGGCATTTCCTCGGCACAGCGCCGAGGACGATAGTGCTGAAGACCAACACTAGATGAAACTAGATGGTGAAGCTTAGGGATGTAAGGGACATGGTTTGCCTTGACCAGGGGTGGCCTGGCTTTGCCATTTCCCACCATATCAAGATCGGGTACTTTCTGACCTTCAGGATTCTAAAGGGTGACCTATTCAAAACCATCTTTGACTACAGCATGTGCGAAGTGATCAAGAAGTGCCCCCGACATGATACACCCTTGCGATGATAGATGAGTATAATGTTCATGCTATTAGTGTAATAATTTTGTGTTGTGCTTGCTATGAATTATGTCCTCTATCCATGCTTAACTTGCTACAATATTCTATACTGCTGCTATATATAGAGTTGTGTCGTTAACTATGATGTGGTTGTCAATGCTTGTTGGGGTTTTAGGCCTGATGTATGGTAAGATCGCCATCTGGGGAAGAGGTTATCAGACCACACCATCAATATTAAACCAAACACATGGTTCGTTTCTCCCTGGTGTAATACAACATGCTAAACGACGGGCCTCATTTCTGCCCAACTCCCGAATAGTGTTCATGAGAGCAAGCAAATAACTGGGAGATTTCGGCCCAAAGACTAATTCGTGCGTGCAAGTTGCACCAGTAGGGAAAAAGGCCTACGAGCAAGAAAACATGCCCAATGTGCGAGATTTTGCAACGCCGGGGCCTGTTCGCGTGGAAACGCTCGATTTAGGCGTTTCCCATGGGCCAACTTTTGGCTTGCTTTAAGATCTGCGCCATGTAAGAAACTCATGTGACCCAACACAAGAAACATGCTTATTTATTCTCGATGAATGCAAGAAACAGGAAAGCGGGCAAGTAAACACGCTCTTAGAGTGGTACACATAATGAGACCGACACTTGGTTCGTGCCTATACGCATGCAAATCAATATAGATAAGGGATGTTACTAATAATAATTGTTTCAAAATTTTCGCTGGGAGATGAAATTTCACAAGAGTAGAAAAAGGCCAGTCTACTTTCTATCAGAAACCCTAATTTCCTTCCACTGTCGTCTTGCCTCCACATCGTGGCATCATTCCAATGATAGAGCCTACCTTCGTTGGCGATGAGGGGTTCAACCCATGTCACTCACATATAACAATTGATCACATGTTGTTATAGTTCTGGGGGGGATTTGTGGAACGGGCGGACTCTCTATTGGAAATTTGGGTATATTCTCTTTTTTATTTTAATATTTGAATTTTAATATGTTATAGATAGATCCATTCAGATAAATAACATATACAACATTATGTTCACTTGATTATCCTCACCATTCTACTCTCCCCTTCCCTCGTCCTCCTCCTCTCACACACATGTACTCGTGAGGGTGGTTGGGTGCATAAATATATGTTGAAGGCACCGTGAGGCACTATATAATGCTGAACACACACTATAGTGATGATATATTTAGAGAGAGAGAGAAGGCGAGAGAGAGGGGAGGGAGAGAGGGAGATTCATCAATCTCTGGTGTATGCATATATGGAAACCATGATATAGATAGAGTAAGAGTATGCGTCAGACACTATACCATTTTATTTTCTCCCAATGATCATCCGCCTTTTCTTCTCTTGAAGATCATGTACATAGTGATGATCAGTATATTCATTTCTTTAGAACCAGGCATAGAAAATTACAAGCGTATGTATATGCTCTTTGGGAATGAGTGTCATGGGAAATATATCACTTCCTTGGAACTTAAGTGGCTATAAAAATCTTCAGAGCCATCTACTCACTTTGAAGTTTATCCGACAAGAATGCGTTGTCAAGTCACTTGGAGAGACGGGCAATGTAGAATGCAGAACTCTTTCTTATGCAATGGAGGACAAAACGGCTTTGCAATATTTAAAAAATCAAGCTCTTGGTCTAGTTCCTTATTTTTAGCTGTGAAGTTCATAAAGATCCCTAGAGTTACCAATGGTATGTCTGCTCTTCTAGCAGGATTGAGAGGTGTGAGGGTGTGGTGTCCGGAAATACTTCTCCCTGTGGGCCGAAGTTGATCAAATGTGATTGTAATAACTTGCTCTCATAATTTAATTTGAGGTTTCAAAAAAGGCAATACTTGTGATGTTGCTTTCAGCTGTCGATGTGATGGAGAACCGATGTGGCTGAGCCCGAGGCTGTGTTGCGAAGACGAATAGAGTGATAGCCTATCTTGAGTTCTTGATTATTTGACAACATCCAATTCGTTGCGAGTTCTAAAGTATGCACCAGCGAATGGACAAGCTCAAGAACGAAGTAGGAATTAAGGCATGGATCAGCACACGATGAATCGCTTAGACATTTTTATTCCTCTTCTCTTTGGTTTTGTTTTACTTTTTCTTTCGCTTTTGCTTTGAGTTTGAGAGTTGTAATTGCACTATTTTGGCGTTTTCTTCTGATACAAATGACACACACATGACATGGGTGTGCATTCGAGAAAAAGATCAGCACGTGATGAGCCGCTTGCCTATTGTTCCTGAACTTCTCCACATGTGCAATTTATTTTCTGTTTATACCGCATCTTAACTCACCAATGAATGGGTCACTTATCTCATGTTTCTACTCATACCAACCTATGGTGCTCTTTAACCACGCACTTCTTGCATCTCCCCTTTATATACTCTAGCTAGCAGTAGTAGCACAGCCTAACCAAGTGGAGATATACTCCTTGCAACGAGGACATGAATCAAAAGCAATGATGCGAAAGCCCCAAGTAATCAGTAGAAAACTAATCTCAGTTGCATATTTAGGAATAGGCGGCACCAGAGAGGTGAATGAAAGTGCAAACAGGCCAGATGGGTTATGCGTTGGAGGGTGCTACGCCTGGCGTCGTCCTCTTCCACTTTAGTAGACAGTAGCACAAATCACTTGTCTCGCTAACAATCCTTCAAGAGTAGTTGCTCTACTAGTTTTTCTTCTTTTCACATGCATGTACATTTTGTACCTAACAAAAGGTCACTGCTTGACCAATTCCATTTTCCATCCATGTATGTCAACTTCTTTCCCGCGTACATTTCAGAATCAAATTAGACATAAGCGTCTGAATGATCTCTACTCTAACGGTTATGATCTTAGAGTGGACATGACATATAATTTGAGAAAGACGGTGTATAGAAAAATAGACACAAGAGTCTGAATGAGCTTTGCACCGAACCTCTAAACAATATTGCAGGCGAGAAGGGACGTACAGCTCTTTTTCTTAAGCATATATTCCATGGGGAAGACGAGGACCAAAGCCCTTCAAGCATGTGTTGCAGACATTTTTGGTTCGCTGAAACGCATGTGGTTCAGGCTTTGGAGCATCGAGTAGGCGAGCACCAACGGAACTACAAGAGACAATTATACGTCTGTCTTTTCTGTTGCTAATGAAGTCATCCAAGGTCCAATCATAGTATGTGGTGACACGCCATGGGTAGATTTCGTGATCCTAATTTTACTTTCCCGACAAGAGCAAGGTCGCCTCTAAAATCGACATGATCCTAATTTTGTTTTCACATCTTTCACACATGCATATGCTAACACGTACGCGGAAGCCCTAAGTAATCAGTGGAAAACTAATCTTGGATGCATATTTAGGAATAGGCGACACCGGGAAAGTGAATGATGGTGAAAACTTGCCTAATAGGTTATGTGTGGAAGGATGTTTGTCCATGCATCGTATTGTTCCTTTTCACTTGACTTAAGTGTCTTGTTCCACTTGTCTCGCTAATAATCCATCAAGAATAGTTGCTCTACTAGTTTTTCTTCGTTTTCACCTGCCTGTATGAATTTGTTTTCTAAGCAATGAACCCATCAGTCCCCACCATTCTACTGTCCGTTTCCCTCCCCCTCCCCCCCGCACCCCTCTCACACACATGTACATGATGGTAGTTGGGTGCATAAATATATGTTGAAGGCACTATAAGGCAGTATATTATGTTCAGCACCCACTATAGTGATGGTCGATTTAGAGAGAGAGAGAGAGAGAGAGAGAGAGAGAGAGAGAGGGTGGGAGAGAACGAGATCTATCAATATCTGGTGTATGCATATATTGAAACCATGATATAGACAGAGTAAGAGTACACATCAGACACTATACCTTTTTCTCCTCTCCTGGAGATCATCTACTTTCTATTCTCTTGAAGATCATTGTGGCATCCCGCAAAACCACTACTAGAAAATCGCTCGGTATTTTGTTTGGTGCATCATCATGACATCATCATGCATCTGTTTGAGAAAACTATTTTTACAAAGGACTATTTTTGTTTTTGCAACACCCCCGTCTCAATTCAAATCAAACTTCGGTTGTCCAGATATTTTGTTTTGACTAAATGATTTACAAAGGTTCTTTAAAATAAATGTGTAAAGAAAACCCGAAAAATAAATATCTAGTCCTAAACCAGCCCCCTCTAATTCCTAAAACTACCTAGTCCTAATCTACCCACCAATCACAGCTTGCCATCTCACCATCTCCCCCAATCCCCACCCACCTTGCCACCTCACCAATCCTCTCCCTCTCAGCCAAACACACACCACACACCCCAGCCGCACCCACTCAGCCACCCCTCTCCCTTACACCCCGGCCCCACCACCTGGACCCACTCCCCACTGCCCACTTCCACCACCGCACCCACCCCTCTCTCTCACCCCTGGACCCACCCCTCTGGCCCACCACTCACCACCCCGGCCCCACTGCTCTCTCTCTCCCCCGCTTCCCTCCCAGCTCGCCCCACGCGACGCCCCACCCCGCTCCTCTGTCCTCTTCCTCCCCTTCGACCGCCGCCGCCCCTTCCCTCTTGCACCCGCCTCGACGTCGCGCCCCCTCGCCTCCCCGCTCGCCGTCTCCCCCTCTCCCGCAAACTCTGCCGCCGCCGCCCTCTCCTCCGGGCCGCGCGACCCCGTCCGAGCCGACCCTCTGCTCCGAGCTCGCCGGCCCGACCGCCGCTGCCGTCCCCCCTCGAGCTCGCCGGCCGTCGCTGACCTCCGGCCGCCGCCTCCTGCCTCGCCAACGACGCCTCTCCCTCGTCCCGGCCTGCAGCGCCTCGTCCCCGACCTCCTCTCGCCGGTCGCCGGCGAGCCCGCCTTCGCTCGCGCCCGGCGCCCTTCCTCCTCCTTCGCCCCTCCCCGTCGGCCTCCTCCTCTCCGGCCGCCCGCCGTCGCCAAGGCCACCTCCTCCCGTGCGCGCCGCCGACCCAAGCCGCCGTTCGTCCCCCACCTTCCCCTCGCGAGCGCTGCCACCCCTCTCTGCGCGGCCCCGAGCTCCATCCTCGCCCGGCCGCGTCGCCCTTCTTCCTCCCCTCCGCGCCGTCGCCTCCGTCTGTCCCTGTCCGCCACCGCGGCCACCTCCTCCATCGGTCCTCCTCCCGGAACCTGGCAGCCGCCGTATCTCCTCCCCGCCCTGCTCCGCCTCCTCAAGCCCGCATCGAGCGCCTGCGCAGATGCCTCGGACCCGCTGCCTCGTGTTCCTGCGCGTTCCTGGCCGCGTCGGTCGATCTCGGCCTTCCCCTGGCCCGCACTGCTGCCGTGCGTGTGCAGCAACAAGCCACACGGGCACCCTCCTGGTGATGTCAACAGGGGTCCTACGGTGGTGTTGATGGTACTGCAAGATGGTAACTCTGCATACAATCCTTCCGGTGAACAAGAGCTGCAAGCCGGACTAGTACCCCGTTAAGCCACCCGAACATGCATTGCTAAGTCCAAGTTCGCCATCGACAATTGAAGCCTCGAAACCCCAAGCTCTTCTTCGCGGTACCCGAAGACCGATCTTGGGACGCCATGAACTCCTTCACGGACGTCAAGGCCTCCTACCCAGAACCCGAAGACACCGAGACCCCAAGGTCGTCGACATGGAACTGAAGAGGTCTACTACATGGATTCGAAGACCGAACCCGATACGCCAAGTTCGTCTACCCCGGATACCGTGCGACAAGATCTACTTCACGGATTCGAAGACCCCGGTACCCGATCCGCTCAAGTTCGCCATCGACAACAGATCGGCACCGACCAGGGCGGGTCCGATGCGCCCCGACGTCACACCAAGTCCTTCTCCCCCGGAACGCCAAGCTCTTCGTCTTGCAACCGACCTTCGAAGACCGATCCCGTCGAACCCTGAACCCCGAGACCGACCCCGAACCCCTCGGAGCCCAAGTTCGCCGAACCCCTAATGTGTGACCCCTTTTCCTGAGCCCTATTTTTATAAATGTAATAACAAATGGATGCATATTAAATTGTCATACTCGCATGCATATTGTCATGTGGTTGGGGGCCTTATGCCGATTCACCTCTAATTAAATATGAGGCCTATATGCGGGCAAATATAGTCTTATATTGGCCTCATTTAAATTTGTGTAGCGAACCGATGATATAATCTTGCCTTGTTAAGACAATATTTAAATTGCGGGGTTCTAAATAACTTGAACCGTTTAATTAATTGTCAGGACCCCCGGTTCCGCTTAATATTGCCTAATTGCATTGCACCTTTGCCATGTCATACATCATACATGCATCATGCCCGCTCTTTTGCCGTAGTATTAAATATTGCATCCGGTGTTTATTCTAGTGTTTTGGTTCTTCGCGGATAAGGCCGTTGAGTTGATGCAAGTGTCGACCCGATCTTCGGTTGAACCTTCGACAATGTTTTCAGGCGAGCACCTTCCCCTTTCTACCTATCTTACTTTATAGTATTTATTCCCTCCTGTTGATCTATTGCTATCTGTGTTGCGATGCTCTAGTTTCCGCACCCGTGATATTCCCTTGCAGCCATATATTGCCTTGGACACATCCTATTACCTGTTGTTTGGTAGATAGTTGGACTTGCGCGTCGTAGTCGCTTGCTCAAGTGCTGTTGCGTGTCGTCAAGTACCACAGTTGTTGGAGTATTGCCGCATGTTTAATGTTGGAGATGATCATGGCTTTAATTATCGTTACTTTAATTACTGTTTAACAACTAAAATTGAAGTAGGTAAGCAGAGGCACAGGTGGGCAATAGATGTTATTTGGTTGTTAACCGTCCACTTGTGTCCCGTAGGACCCCGAGTTCTTGACACTTGTTCCGAGATCGAGCGCGCTAACCACAGGTGGGGAGATATGGGCCCCCCGTCGATTAGTACCTGATTTCAAAGTACTATACTGGGGGCCACAAGTAGTTTGGAGCTTTATTACTATTCTGTACTTATGCCATGCTTTACTGCTTTATTTAAATTGTGCGATGGATAGCACATGTACTGTTTAGGATCGGGACACGATTTCGCGGTGTCGACAAGCCCAGTTTTGGGTTCCCAGTCGTTCACAGCCGTCTACCCAAACCCTAAGTCCGTCTCGGAGACTGGCCGACTTCGTTGCGGGTTCGACTTAGTGGGGTGGCCCCCATGTATTTGCTTTGGGTCTGGAAACGTCATGACTTAGGCCCGCCGACATACCGATGGGTGTATGTTAACTGATCTGGCAAAAAGGGTCGAAGTGCTTGTGGATACTTTGGTGCACCCCTGCAGGGTTAAATCTTTTCGAGAAGTCGTGTCCGCGGTTATGGACGACTTGGAGCACAGGTCTCGATCATAGACAACTATAACTATAGTTACTGTTATAAATTGACTGGTATCCGGTATGACTAGTAATCAGCTTCACTACGACGGAATGGCTAAATAAAAGTACCAACAACTGCTGGGTTTTGGGGTTATCTCATGCTAAATGTATCTGACTAGTAAGTGCTGCAACTATCACGGAATGGTTAACTAAAAGTGCCCACTGCTTATTTTATCAGGATGATTATCTATACCTGACTAGTAATTGCTGCAACGATAACTGAATAAATAAAACTGCCAACGGTGTGTGTTCCTCGGTTGACTTCCTCGTTTGGTCTCGAGGGGGAAATACTAGGATGGGTTTGTTTGGTGATAGTATCAGGTTGGTTCCGAATAGGTCTTTCTTATCCCTCTCTGATAGCCGACAGTTGTACCGCGTCTCTATAGGTTGTTTAGTGTATGCTGCCGCTGCCGCTTCAGTCCACCATACCTATGTAGGCGAGGACCGCCGAATTCTAGCCTCGCCGTGTACTGGCCTCAGTACTGACGCTCCTCTTTTTCCTTTGCCCTTTGCCGGAACCCCTTTTGTTTAAGCAGGTTTTGAGATCGACGTCGTTAGCAGGGTTACCCTTCCGGCTTGGCCTGAGCAGGGTTATGGACGCCATTGGTTATTCTTCAGGGCTCTTAGCCCCATTTGCATCTTGTCCGTAGTCGGACGCTCTATCATTTTCAAGGTGATTTGGATCTTTTTATATTATATCCGTATTCTTGACTCATGGAGTCGTGTTGTATATATCTCTGTTCTGTGGGTCCCATCAAGGACTGTTGTGTAATGTTATTACTTCGTTTTCCACCCGCACGAAAGTGCCTGGTGGGCACCTTTGAATCGTTTCTATGCGGGTTTGGCGGGTTTCGCTAAAACTTGCATAGGGCCGATTCTGAGGGTGTTACAATCATCAACATAGTGATGATAGATAAATTCATTTGTTAGAACCAGGCATAGAAAACTACCAGCGGATGTATATATTCTTTGGAAATGAGCGTCATTGGGAAAGATATCACTTCCTTGAAACTTAAGTGACTAGAGAAATCTTTATGACCATCTACTCCCTGTGAAGTTCGTCCGACAAGAACACATTGTCAAGACACTTGGAGAGACTGGCAATGAAGAATGCAGAACTCTTTCTTCTGTAATGGAAGACAAAACAGCTTTGCAATATTTATAAGATGAAGCTCGTGGTCTAGTCCCTATCTTTTAAGGTGTTAAGTTCATAAAGATCCCTAGAATTACCAACGGTCTGGCTGCTCTTGTAGTAGGAGTGAGAGGTGTGAGGGTGTGGTGTCTGAGAATACTTCTTCCTATGGGTCAGAGTTGATTAAACGTGATTGTATTAACTTGCTTCATAATTTAATTTGATGTTTTAAAAAAGGCAATATTCGTGATGTCCCCTTTCAGCTGTCGATGTGATGGAGAACAGTTGTGACTCGGCCTTAGGCTATGTTTCGAAGACGAATAGAGTGGTAGACTATCTTGAGCAAATGGACAAGCACCAGAACAAAGTACTGAGAATTAAGGCATCGATCAACACGTGATGAACCACTTAGACATTTTTTCCTCTTCTCTTTGGCTTTGTTTTACTCTTTTCCATCGTTTTTTGCTTTGAGAACTGCATTTGCCTTATTTTGGTGCTTTCTTCTACAGTAGTACAAATGACACGCATTGGTGTGCGTTCGAGAGAAAAATCAGTACGTGATGAACTTTCATATGTGTGTTGTCTTCCAATTGTTTTTATGTTGTACGGTAGTTGTTTCGTATTTGTTAGAAAATACATAATGCGTGTGCATATCGTGTAAGACTCAATATTAGCTGACCAACTAAAGGACAATTTATTTCATGTTTATACCATATCTTAACTCACTAATGGATGGGCAACTTATTTTATGTTTCTACTCATATCCACCTATGGTACTTTGTCATCATACACGTCTTGCATCTCCTCCTTTATATACTCTAGCTAGCAGTAGTAGCATAGCCTAACTGAATGGAGATATACTCCTTGCAACGAGGCCATGAATCAAAAGCAATGATGCGAAAGTCTCAAGTAATCAGTGAAAAACTAATCTCGGTTGCATATTTAGGAATAGGCTGCACCGGGAAAGTGAATGACAGCACAAACAGACCAGATAGGTTATGCGTCGCAGTGTCCTAAGCCAGGTGTCGTCTTGTTTCTCTTTGCTAGACAAAAACAAAAACAAGTTTCACTTGTCTCGCTAATAATCCATCAAGAGTAGTTGCTATACTGGTTTTTCTTTGCTTTCACTTGCTTGTATGACATTATTCGACAGTACATTATACAACAAAGCAGTACTTTTTGTATCGGAAAATTGTCTACCGCTTGACCAATTCCATTTTCCATTTATGTACGCCAACTTCTTTCCGGCGTACATTTTAGAATCAAGATGTTTTAAACTCTATTTGTGTTTCTTTATTTGAACGATTTTTTCTAAATTCGTTGCACACACTCAACCGTCTGAAATTTACTTTGAGGGAAAGCTTCAACTCATCGTTTTACACAACCTTTATGTTGTAAGTTTTCTGTTCTGACATTCGTATACGAGTAGATCTAGGTCAACGTCTAGTATATTAGAAATTTTTAGATCTACTCGTTTATGAATATGAAAAAGAATAACTTACAACACGAAATTTATGTGAAACGGTAAGACAAGGCTACTCCTTGAAAGAAATTTTGAACGGTCGCCCGTGTGTGACGAATTTAACAAAATTCATTCAGAAAACATATAACATGAACACGAAATACAGCTCTATAAGTTCAAGGAAACTCGGAAGTGGTTGTTGCAATGGAACGTTGATAGACATCTTTTCATGTAGAACTTATTTTGCATGGGAGCATCGTTATGTAGATTAGAAGGGATTAAATTCGGCATGTTAGATAAGCAAGTTTACTTGCTATGGTTGCACCCAAGGAGAAATAATGTGCGAGATTTTGTAGCGCCAAGTGTTGGAGATATTGCCCAAGAGGCAATAATAAAGTAGGTTATTATCATATCTTCATACTTATGATAAATATTTACATACCATGCTATAATTGTATTAACAGGAAACATTAATACTTGTGTGATTTGTAAACATAAAAGAGTCCCTAGTAAAGCCTCTTGTTAAACTAGCTTGTTGGTTAATATATGATCATGGTTTCCTGATCATGAACATAGAGATGTTATTAACAACATGGTCATATCATTAGGAGAATGATGTGATGGACATACTCCTATAGATAAGCGTAGCATAAAGATCAAGTCATTTAATATAGTTCATTTGCTATAAGCTTTCTGATACATAGTAACCTAATTCCTTCGACCATGAGATCATGTTAATCACCATCACCGGAAGGATGCTTTGATGACATCAAACACCACACCGTAACAGGGTGGCTATAAAGGTGGCATTGAGTATTCAGAAAGTATTGGTTGAGGCACATGGATCAAGAGTGGGATTTGTCCATCCATATGACGGATAGATATACTCTGGGCCCTATCGGTGGAATGTCATCCAATTTAGCTTGCAAGCATGTGAATGGCTCATAAGGGATCACATATCACGGGAACAAGAAAAGAGTACTTATCGGTAACGAGGTTGAACTAGGTATGCAGAGATACCAACGATCAAAACCTCGGATAAGTAAACTATCATGAGACAAAGGGAAATTGGTATCGTATGTAAGTGGTTCATTCGATCACAAAGTAATCGTAGAAATATGTGGGAGCCATATGAATTTCCAGATTCCTCTATTGGTTATTGATCGGAGAAATGTCTCGGTCATGTCCGCATAATTCACGAACCGTAGTGAGACACACTTAAGGATTCGATGTTGTTGAGTAGTTATGGAATGATGAGTAAGAGACCGAATGTTGTTCGGAGTCTCGGATGGGATCCGGGATATCACGAGGAGATCCAGAATGGTCTGGAGAATAAGATTCATATAAGGAAAGTCCTGTTTCGGAGTTGGGGAATGATTCCGGTGTTTTCACCGGGAATGTTCTAGAAGGGTCTGGAAGGTCCGGCACTCCAGAGGGGAAGGGTACATGAATGTGTCATGACAATATGGAATGATTGCATCATGTACTAGGTATCATGGCTGGGCAAAATAAAGGAAGAATTCAAATCCTAGTTTGAAAGTCAAACGCCAATTTGAAAAGTCAAACGGCAAGTTTGCTTGGTGGAGGGAGAGTAGGAAACCTACTTAGGGAGGAAGTCCTACTCCCTCCACCCGCCGGCCAAGGAGGAGGAGTTGGAGGAGGACTCCCTCCTTCCAACCGCGCCTCCCTCCCACCTATAAAAGAAGGGGCAGGGGTGCCCCCTCTTCCACACACCCAACACCACCCAAACCCTAGCCTCAAGCCGCCGGCGCTACCACCCCCTGCTGCCGCCGCCTAGGGCAACACCAACTCGCCGAGTTGGGGTGAACCCTAACCCTAGCCGCCGGCTAGCCTCCTCCATTGGCGCCTCTAAACCCTAGATCGCCAAGGCCTCTCTCATAGTCCACCATACTCGCTCCGGCTTAAGGCGAAGCCCTGCGAGATCTCCCCTCTACTTCCGGTACCACGCCGTCGTGCTATCGGATTCGCGAGGAGAGTGCTACAACCTCCGCTGCCTGCTGGAACAAGGGAGAGAAAGGTCTTCATCGAGTACTGAACGTGTGACCGACTACGGGAGCGCTGCCGGAACGCAGCGCCAGAAGGATCGTCTACACGATCTTGAGATCGGCAAGAGTACGACTACATCACCCACAAGAATCTGCTCTCGTTAACCGCTTTGGATATTCGAGGGTTAGTATTCTATCGAGTCGTTGCTACAATCTAGTAGATAGATCTTGGCTTGATCATAGATTAGATCTTGGTTGTGTGTTCATGCGGTAGAAATTTTTTGTTTTCCATGCTACGAACCCCTACATTGGTTTCGGAGCCTTGTCTATATGTAGATCTGTTGCACGAGTAGAACACAATGGTCATTGTGGGCGTTGATGCTTTTGTTGTCGATTGCTTCTTGTGTACTTTGCATCTTGCGGGATGGTGGGATGAAGCGGCTCGGGCTAACCTTACATGACATCGTTCATGAGACTTGCTCCACGCTTGACATGCAACTTGTATTGCATAAGTGGCTTTGCGGGTGCCTGTTTCTCCCAACATAGTTAAGATTCAATTTACAACGGGTGATTGACAATACTAGTATCAATGTTGTGGTTCCTGTTCGTAAGTTAGAACAACACTTATTGAAAGCCCCAAACCACGTAAAACATGCAAAGAAAATTAGAGGCGTCTAACTTTGTTTTGCAGGGGTGTGCTGTGATGTGATATGGCCATGATTGTGATTATATATGATGTATGCAATGTCCCTTATTGTAAGTTGGCAACCGGCAGGAGCCATATGGTTTTCTTTTAAATTCCGTTAAGACCTGCATGTCTATTCAAAGAAGTTGTAATAGTTGATGCTAGTGGACGACAACCATGAAGCGGCGCCATTGACCTTGATGCCACACCGGTGATGATGGAGATCATGTTCGTGCTTGAAGATGGAGATCGGAAGCACAAGAAGAAAGGCCATATCATATCACATATTATAAATTACATGTGATGTTAATCCTTTTATGCATCTTGTATTGCTTAGTTCACGACGGTAGCATTATAAGATGATCCCTCAAGCACACAATTTCAAGTTTTAAATTGTTCATCCTTAGTAAGCACCATTGCTAAAGCTCGTTGTTTCGAAGCACCACGTGATGATCGGGTGTGTTAGATTCTGCGAGTGTATACAACGTGAGCAAGCCAGATTTGCTCATGCGGAAGCTAAGGTTTGATCTTGATGAGCCTAGCATGTACAGACATGGACGCTTCTCTGGGGTAAGATATTGACGGCAACGTCTGATTCATGTCTCGGAACACGGATCATCGAAAGGTAAAGCATGAGTCATATACTAGATATGATGAACATGTTGATTGTTCGCCATTTAAGCTACATCAACTCTCGTGATGATCGGTTTTGATGTGGTGGATTTGGTTCGTGTGATCACTAAAACAATGTGAGGGATATTGTTTTGAGTGGGAGTTCAACAACAATTTGATTAAAAGTTGAACACTATTTATCATAAATTAAATCAAAGTGAATTTGCATAGTTGTTGTAGTCATTGGCATCCGTTTACCACCTTGCGCTTAGTTATAATTGAGATGATAGAACTATATAATTCTGGTTAGTTACTTTATAGACTGGTATCGTATTGTTTTGAAGTGTTAATCTAAAGTTTAAACGTCCTATTGCAAACTTTCAGTAAGTTCCGGTTACTCCATGAAGTTTAATAATTGGTATTAAATCAAGAGTGACAATTCCAAGTGTTAGTGTATGAGTATCATGTTTGTCTCCATGATTCTTGATATTCAAAGGATTGTCTTAATATCAAGGTTATCTAGGATCTGAAAGAGATGTTTCAGAAACCATGATGTGTGGAAGATATTGTGATATCTGAAACAAAGTTTTGGTTGCAACATGATAGAGTATAATATGGCAAAAGTCATGTTCTCATATTTGATGAGAATTTGCAAAAGGTTGGAGACACTAGTTGTCCTAATCCTCCAAAAGGTTTTGGAGAGCAACATTATACTCGCGATTCACCGTTATAAGCTAAAAGTAGCTTGATCATGGATAATTCCATGATAAGGGTGAATATTTGTTGTAGGTAAAATGTTTACTGCACCATGAGATTACTAAAGAAAGGAATTTGAAAGAGCACCAAATGTTTGATGATGGTGATCTACTTCAAAGTGCAAGTCCAAAGACACTGGTATTTTACTATACATGCTTTGGACTATGTGTCATGTATATGGCTCCACTATTGATGTTGATAGATTCTTTCAAGGAAATACTGAAAGAGAATCTCATAAATATTTGGCATAAAAGAAAAGACTAGAATTGTTAAGCTTAAGTATATAGATGATATACATGTTATGGATATATTCTTTGCTTATTAAACAATGTGGTTCTTAAGTATTTGATACTGAATTTGTTGGTGTGAATCGTCATACGAAACAACACAATTCATGAACTACAATGGCCTAAGTAACTAGCAAAAGAATATGTGATGATGTTCATCGAGAACAAATAAAGGGTTATTGTGCTACTCGTTAAATATCAAAGCTTGCCTTCAAGATTTGTTTTATCAGGTATTATGAGAACAAAAGGGTTGTTCAAATAATTGCCGTAATCCATAAAAGATGGATGATTCACAAATCTCGTTGGAGAAATCACATCCATAAAACTAGTGCTAAATATGTCGAAAGACAAATTGATTGAAAGATCACTTAGGAAGTGACATCGCCGTTTAAATTATATTGGAAAGAAAACATGAAAAACTCCATATGGATGGAATTTGGGAGTCTTTTGATTTTTGATCAAATAAAGCTTGTTAAACTTTCCTAGATATAATTAAAACTTCGTTCATAGGCCAAAAGGAACGAATGACTGGCTTATTGGAACTTGTACATATTGTTGTATGAAGTCTATTATGTGTAGTCAAGAGCGATGGATTTCAACTTCATATGCTTCCTCCAAAAATTTGAGTGAATATATGAATATTTACTTAATAAGGATGAAGTATGAAACATTTGAAAAGTTTAAAGACTTTCAAGATGAAGTGCAAAATCATTGTAACAAGAATATAAATAGTTTATGATAAGATCATAAAGGAAGATATTTGAGTTACAAGTTTAGCATAATACCTAGGATTTAAGGAATCGTTCCGTGGATTTGCATTTTTCGAAACACCATAAGAGTATGGAGCATTCGAGATATGTCGTGGGAATGGTCACGACAGATGCTGCAATCGGCAGCGAGTAGTAGAACGAGGGGCAAGGGCGGCCAGCCATCTGCGGTGCGAGATGAGGGCAAAGACACAGGGTTTTACCCAGGTTCGGCCCCCCGGAGGGTAAAGACCTACTCCTGCTAGATTGTATTGTGGAGGTGTTACAAAGGGAGAGCTCGGCGGCTAGGCGGCAAGTCGCTTGGGTGTATGAGAGAACGTGTCTCTACTCACCCCTTAGGGAGGTTTATATAGGCTCACCTCCCCTAGGGTTTACATATCTCAACCGATTCGGTTACAGCTTCGGTAATCGTTTAACCTAGTCCGACTGGGCCTATCTACTCGCCTGGGCCTTCAGCTTCCAGTCGCTTGGTACCTTGTTGGGCTTTGATCCACTCGCCGTTCTGCAGGCCCACTCGCCAGCCCTCGGGCCAGTCGGAAACGTCCTGCTGAGTATACCCCAGTAGGCGTATCCCCATCAGTAGTCCCCGAGGCCGTCGTCGATTGGGCGTAAGTGGCTGCTGGCAGTCGGAGTATACGGCTTCAAAGTAGGCATCCAGTTGAATCGTCGGCGGGCTCCTGTATGAAGAAGAAAATCCGGTGAACCGAGTCGCGCCTTGGGCGAGTCGAGCCGGCAGAACGCGGTCGTGGCGATTGACCTAGCGAGCCGAGTGGCTAGAGTTGGACCGTCAGGTGTGGTCAAACTAGCCGTTGGGGTAATCCAACGGTAACTTTCGGCGTAATCATCGCGCGGTAACGGCCCCCTGATTTGGCGGGTAACTCCCGCTATATAAGAGGAATGGCAGGCAATCGTAGAGCCAACTGCCCACCACTTCTTCCGAGTGCGCGCATTTTCTTTCCTTCGCTCCGCGATCCAATCGACCCGAAATCCTCCGAACTCCAACCAACCTCTCGGCTATGGCCCTTCTCACCGAACCATGGGGCAGGTCCAAGTGCACGAGGGCGCAGCTGGCCTCCTTCGAGGAGGCTGGAATCCTGCGAGCCGGCTGTTGGCGTATCCCCGCAGCCGGAGAAACGACCCCAAACCCGCGAGAGAGGGAATTCGTCTGTTTCACCAGTCATCTCGAGCGGGGGCTAGGGTTTCCCACGTCTTTGTTCTTCCGGCGTTTTTGCGCCTACTACGGGATCCAGCCTTCAGATCTGGGTCCCCACAGCATTGAGCAGCTCGCCATCTTTGTGGCGTTCTGCGAGTGCTACTTGGGCGGCCGGCCCTACTTTCCCTTGTGGCAAGATCTGTTCCATGGACGGATCAGCCGCGAGGAGGCAGGCGGCCCAATGCTAGCCGCGGGCGGCCTGACGTTCCAGCTCAAGTCCAAAGCTTCTTTCTTCGATCTGATGTTACCCGCCAAAGCAGCGAGCGACTGGAAGAAGTCATGGTTCTACGTGACCGAGGCGACCCCGGAGGACGAGGCGGCGATCCCGCGGTACTCGGCCAATCGTTCCGAGCCGCGCCATCTCCAGGTCGGCAAGCTCCCCGACGACCAGCGGATGGTCGTTGACGAGATGCTCCAGGCCATCCGTGGTCTGAAGAAGAAGGGCTTTCAGACGATAAACTTGTACAATTGCTGGCTTGGGCGACGGCTCGTTCCGCTCGCCCAACGCGACCACTACATGTATCAGTACACGGGGCGAGGAGACTCGACGAAAGCCTGCCTCGACGAGTGGAAGCTGGAGGACTATCTCCCAGCGTTGAAGAAGATCACCCAGGCGGTGTACGTGGATGCACAGGCCGGGGTCGCCCCCTACACCGCGAAGCGTCCGGCTCCAACGGTAATTTCTTTACCTTGCTCGCAGTCGCAGCGTATGCAATCGCGGTAATTCTGATTCTGTTTTGTATTCATCGCAGCTATTCCAAGTGGTGGAAGGGTGGCTCCCACCTTCTGATGATGAAAGCCCGGGGCCATCCGCCCAGGATACAGGCGAATCGCCACCCGCGAAGGGCAACGAGGACGACGAGGACGAGTCCGAAGAGGAAATCGCCCCGCTGGTCCGAAAAACCCGCGGGCAACGTCAGCGCGAAATCGAAGCGAGCAGGAGCCTCGAGCGTCACGATGACGATGACGAGCTCCCAGAAACCACCTCGCGCCGCCAGGCCACTCCTTCGAAGAAGAAGAAGAAAGAAAAGGAAACGAGGGCCCCCCCGAAGAGGAAAACGAAGCCGCCGAGGATGGCCTCGCCGCCGCACTCGACGAGCAGCTCCGATGCTCATAGCTCGGCTGGTGACGGCGCGGCCCCAGCGACAACCGCGCTAGACGCGCCGACTGTGGAAGTGCCGCTGGCCTCGATGCCCCCGCCATTCGCGCCAGTCTCTGGGCCGGGGAAGGCTCCAGGTGCGGCGACTTCGCCTCGCAAGTAGGTTCCGATTTGGGCGGCTTCGCCCCGCAAGGAGGCTCCGGCTGTAGCGGCTCCAATTCGCGAGGAAGCCCCTGCCGAGGGTATCCCATTGGCGCCAGCCGCGGCCTCAACGACGAAGAAGCCGTCCGTGTCTTGGGCACGCGACGTCCTGGAACTAGGGCTCAGTCGCCAACTGGGCCCCGAACTGGAAAAACCGGCCGGCCTTCGCACAGGGCTACGCTTCATCCCAGTCGCCAAGTGAGTGCGTTCGGCCTTCCCTATTTTCCATAACTATTTCGATTGTCTTTATTGATTCGATTGATATGCAGGACCGGAGTGAAAAGGATGGGCCATCCGACCGTGGCCCAGGTACCCTCCACCGCTAGCGAGGGGGATCCTTCCCGTAAGAGGAAAGCGGACGAGGTCGTCGCCTCAGCGGATGGAAGTAAGAAGGCCAAGGGCGACGACATCGTCACCGTCTCTGATGACACGGCGGTCGCGCCGGCCGGCCCCGCGGTAGAGGCAGCCGCGTCTACGAAGGAGGGCGTTTCCTTGCCTGGAACGACGGAGGCGACTTCCTTTGGAGCGGGTGCCTCTATCGCTACCTTCCCCCGCTTCGTGACCAAGGCGGCCGCGGCGAGCGGGGCTGCGCCCCGGAGCCTTGCTCCGGGGACCGCCGATGCTGAAGTCGACCAGCGTCGTGGGCACACGCCAGCGTTACTCGCGTCCGTGGACGCGATGCAACTTCATGGCATGCTTGGCGCAACCATCCAGGTATATCCAGTCCCCGAGGATCAAGTCGGTGCTTTGCAGCGGCTTGATTCTTATAATTTTCTCGTCTTTTATTTTCGTATCCAGTCCCCGAGTGCGCACGCGCTAAATTTTAGCGGGGTGGGCACTTGGGAATTTCTTGATCGCCAGTCCCCGAGTGCGCACTCGCTAAATTTCAGCGGGTGGGCACTTAGGAAGTTCTTGATCGCCAGTCCCCGAGTGCGCACTCGCTAAATTTCAGCGGGTGGGCACTTAGGAAGTTCTTGATCGCCAGTCCCCGAGTGCGCACTGAATTTTTTGGTGATATGCAGGGTCTGCAGCTTGAGTCGGCGGACCGATTGGCCGTGCAACAGCGTGCTGAGAAGGAGCTGGCCACCATCCAGGAGGCGAACAAAGAGCTCCAGGCTGTTGCTGCGAAGGCAGAGGAAGCTCGCCAGGAGCTTGTCCCTGCTGGTGAGTTGGAGGCGGCGCGATCTGCTCTGGGCGCTGCTGAGCAGCGGGTCACCGACCTCGAGCGCGAACTGCGGGAGGCGAGAGAAGAGGCGAGCTCGGCGGACGGGCGAGCTAAGGCCGCCATTGCGGCCGCGGAGGAGGATCGCAAGGTGTCGGAAGTCCTTATTGCTGGGCTTCAGGACGACCACACGTCGCTTCAGTGCTTCATCACGGGACTCGCCCGCCCGTTGCTTGGTGAGTGCATCTTCCCTTTCTGTTAGTTGTGGTTTTTGTGGTGTCCGTCGCACTCATCATTGTCTCCTTCTCGCAGGTCGCGTTATTGGTAGCCAAGAAGAAGCGAGCTCGCTCGACGCGAAGCAGTGCGTAAGCATGCTTGTCGACTCGGCGACGCTGTCGGCGACGTGCATCCGCGCCTATCTTCAAGAAATGTCGCCCACGGAGGTTATTCCCAGCGACCTCGTTAAGGTGTGGGAATATTTGGAGAAGGCGCCCGCGGTCGTTGAGTTCATGACGCGGTCGGCGTTTCGGCGTGGTGCGTCGACGGCACTGAGTCTTGGACTCGCCCACTTCCCCGAGGATTTCGACCTTGACGATGTGACGAGTGGGTATCCATCGTCGACTGGCGCGGTGGATCTGTCCGAGGTTCTCAAGTTGCAGGAGCATGCCGCCACGTACTCGGAGCGTGTCTGGGCGATGGGCGACCTCCTGCCCTACCAGGAAACGGTCATCGCGCCGAACGACCCCGAGCCACCGCATCGTGACTTCAAGGTCGAGCAGCCTTTTCGCGCGGCGATGGCGGGTGAACTGACGACGTATCCATCAAACCCGTACACCGCGTTCATCCGTAATCGCCGGGATGCTGGCGAGTCGTCATCGAAGCCTGCAGAGTAGGGTAGTTTTGCCTTGAAGTGTTAGCAGCAGTTCTGCCACACGGGCATATTTTGTAACATAAGACAATGCAATATGCGATTGAATGGGACGTCGTTTCTATGTTACTATTTGTTTGTGTGATTTGGATTGATTTTTGGACGAGTCCCCGAGCGCGTCCGCCCTTTTGTGGGGTTTACCTCGTACATGATATGTGTTGTTATCATGTGTTTTGTTGATTTGGTCGACTCGCCCGAGCTCGGAGAGCCAGTCGCAAGGCGACTCCCTTGAGTGCTCTGTACTTTACCGTTTTCCCGTACGCGAACGGGGTCGGGTGGCTGAGTCCCCGAGCGTGGTACTTGGTAGTTCTAGGCGCGACTCGAGGGTGGTTGAGGACTTAGCGCGTTGGTGTGAGCGCGTCACTCCTGCCTGGCCCGTGGGGTCAGTCGCGTGGCGAGTCCCGGGCATGCTCTCTTACTTGGCGTTTTCCCTGACCGATCGCGACGAACTGGTATTCAGTCCCCGAGCATGGTACTTAGCCGTTCGAGTCGCTATGCCGAGGATGCGGAGGACCAAGGTCGCTATGAGAAGCGAGGGCAGTTGTCTTGGTTCGTAAAACCAGTCGAGCTAGGAGACTCCAATGGGGCTCCGGGTTGGCGTTTTTCGTGGACGATGCAAGACCTGAAGTGATTCAGTGCTCTTACACCGCACTACTTAGCCGTGCCGATCGCTGTACCAAAGGTTGACTTCTGCATTTTAGCGTACCGCTGTTATTACGAGTGCGAGTGGCACAAGTCATGGAGAGTAGGCGCAATTTGCGGTAACCATTTCTTTTATTTCATAGCGACTGGAGGGTACATGTGTGGGGTTCTAGGAGTAGAACTTCCGGAGGAGGTTTACATTCCATGGTCGCTTGACGTCGAGTTCGCCGTCCCCGCGGACGTCGATGAGGTAGTAGGCGTTGTTGCCGAGTACGCGCCCGATAGAGAACGGGCCCTCCCACGGAGGGGAGAGCTTGTGCATGCCCTTCTTGTCCTGGATGAGGCGTAACACCAGGTCGCCTTCCTGGAAGGTGCGGGTTTTCACCCGTCGGCTGTGGTAGCGGCGGAGTCCTTGCTGGTAAATGGCGATGCGTGACCGAGCGAGGTCGCGTGCTTCGTCGAGCTGGTCGAGCCCATCTTGGCGGGCCAGCTCGTTTGCGGCCTCCGTTTAATGGACGACCCGCGGCGAGTCGTGTTCGAGGTCGGTGGGCATGACTGCTTCGGCACCGTAGACCATGAAGAAGGGAGTGAATCCCGTCGATCTGTTAACCGAGGTGCGGATTCCCCAGATGACGGAGGGCAACTCTTCGACCCAGCATCCAGCGGTGCGCTCGAGTGGTACTTGGAGTCGCGGCTTCAGGCCGTGGAGGATGCTTTGGTTGGCTCGTTCCGCCTGGCCGTTGGATTCCGGGTGGGCGACTGACGCGAGATCGAGCCGGATGTGGTGCTCTTCGCAAAATTCGGCCATTGCTCCCTTGGCGAAGTTTGTGTCGTTGTCCGTGATAATACTGTTTGGGAACCCGTAGCGATATATGAGCTCGCGTAGGAATTTAGTGGCGGTCTTCCCGTCGCATTTCCGGACTGGCTTGACCTCCACCCACTTGGTGAATTTGTCGACGGCGACTAGCAGGTGGGTGTAGCCAGAGGGGGCTTTCTTGAAGGGGCCTACCATGTCCATGCCCCATACGGCGAATGGCCAAGTGATGGGGATCGTTTTGAGCGTTGAGCTCGGTACGCGCGTCTGATTGGCGTACTTCTGGCACCCGGCGCATCGCTGGACGATGTCGACAGCGTCGGCGTGTGCGGTGGGCCAGTAGAAGCCGTGTCGCATAGCCTTGGCGACCAGGGAGCGAGCGGCGGCGTGGTGGCCGCAGTCACCTGAGTGAATGTCGTGGAGGATTTTGCGTCCTTCAGCCGGTTGGACGCAACGTTGGAACATGCCGGTGACGCTGCGCTTGTGTAGCTCGCCGTCGATGATGGTGTAAGACTTGCATCGGCGAGCGATCATTCGAGCGTTTGTCTCGTCTGCTGGCAGGGTGCCGGCTTCCAGGTAGGCGATGTAGGGCTTGGTCCAGTCGTCTGGCTCGGTGATGAGTGCGACCAAGGCTGCCTCTGGTTGGAGTGGGACTCCGATGTCGATCTCCCTCGGGGGAGAGACTGATGGTTTGGAGATTGTGTCGAGGAACACGCCGGCGGGTGGTGCGAGTCGAGCCGACCCGATGCGAGAGAGGGCGTCGGCCTCCTCGTTTTTTCGCCTGTCGATCCACTCGACAGAGTAGCCGGTGAAGTGGCCGCCCAACTTATCCACCTCTTGGCGGTATGCCGCCATGGTAGGAGAGATGGCGTCGCAGGTGCCGGCGACTTGCCCCGCGACGAGGTCGGAATCTCCATAGCATCGAAGGCGATTGACGCTCATCTCCTTGGCGGCTCGCATGCCGTGGAGTAGGGCCTCGTATTCGGCCATGTTGTTGGTGCAGGGCGTGAATTCGAGGCGGAGGATGTAGCGGAGCTTGTCACCCTTTGGTGATGTCAACACTATCCCCGCTCCTGCACCGTCCGCGTTCTTGGAACCGTCGAAGTGCAGGCTCCAGTAATGGAGGTACGGCAGCTTCTCTGGCTGCTGGGCCTCCTCCCAGTCGGCGATGAAGTCTGCCAGTGCCTGCGACTTAATCGCCCTTCGTGGCTCGTATTTAATGTTGTGGACGCCGATCTCGACGGCCCACTTGGCGACCCGCCCGGTCGCCTCGCGGTTGCGGATGATGTCATGCAGTGGCGCTGAGGAAACGACCGTGACCGGGTGCTCCTGGAAGTAGTACGGCAGGCGCCGCTGAGCCCTGAAGACCGCGTATACTAGCTTTTGGTACTGTGGGTACCGCTGGCGCGACTCGGTGAGGACCTCGCTGATGTAGTACACCGGCCGCTGAACCGGGCGCTCCTTTCCTTCCTCTGGTCGTTCGACGACCATCACAGCACTGACAACGCGCTCGGACGCCGCGACGTAAACCAGCATAGGTTCTTTGTCGGCGGGGGCGGCGAGTAGTGGTGCGGCGAGTAGCACTTTTTTGAGGTCGCGGAGCGCGTCGTCCGCCTCCTTGTCCCACTGGAAGGTGGGGTTCTTGCGCATCAGGCGGTATAGGGGCAACGCCTTTTCGCCCAGGCGGGGAATGAAGCGACTGAGAGCCGCTACTCGCCCGGCCAGCTTCTGGACGTCATGCAGGCACTCGGGTTTGCCGAGCCGGACGATCGTGTCGATCTTTGTTGGGTTCGCCTCGATCCCTCTTTTGGAGACGACGTACCCCAGTAGTTGTCCGGCGGGTACACCGAAGGTGCACTTGCCTGGGTTGAGCTTTATCTTGTACCTTCTCAGATTGGCGAAGGTTTCCGCCAGGTCGGCGAGTAGGTCGCCTTGGCGAGCGGATTTCACGACCACGTCGTCGATGTAGACGTGGATGTTGCGGCCAATTTGGCTCGCGAGGCATTCTTGCATGCATCGCTGGTAGGTTGCCCCGGCGTTCTTGAGGCCGAAGGTCATGGCGGTGTAGCAGAAGGCTCCGAATGGCGTGATGAACGCCGTCTTCTCCTCGTCTTCGACAGCCATTTTGATCTGGTTGTACCCGGAGTAGGCGTCGAGGAAACATAGCGACTCCGAACCCGCGGTTGAATCGATTATCTGATCGATCCGCGGGAGGACGAACTGCTCCTTTGGACAGGCGCTGTTCAGGTTTGTGTAGTCGATACACATTCTCCAGGTCCCGTTTTTCTTCTCGACCAGGACTGGGTTTGCCAGCCACTTGGAGTATTTGATTGGCCGGATGAAGCCGGCAGCGAGTAAGCGCTGCACTTCCTCGGCGATTGCTCGACGGCGTTCTTCATTGAAGGGCCGTAGCGACTGCTTGACAGGTCGCACTTTGGGGTCGGCGTTTAGTTTGTGCTCAGCGAGCTCCCTAGGGACACCGGGCATGTCAGAGGGTTTCCATGCGAAGATGTCCCTATTCTCACGAAGGAACTCGATGAGCGCGCCTTCCTATGCTGGGCTCATGCCTATCCCGATCGTCACCGTCTGGCTGGAGTCGCCTGGGACCAGCTCGACGGTGCGAGTGTGCGTCGTGGCCTCAAAGGTTGAGGTGTTTGTGCCCTCTGAGTTGGGCTTCTTGAGTATTGTGGGATCGTCATTGTTGACCCCGCTCACGTATTTGGCGAGCTCGTCGGCGTGATTAGTCTCTGCCGCGATGACGGCGTCGGCGAGTTCAGCTCCTTTGGCCTCGCATTCGGCGGCCATGTCGGGGTCGCCGTTGATGGTGATGACGCCGCACGGCCCGGGGAGCTTCATCGCGTTGTACGCGTAGTGGGGCGCTGCCATGAATTTAGCGAACGCCTGGCGCCCCAGGACGCAGTGGTAAGGGCTGTCGAAGGGCACCAGATCGAAGACGATCCGCTCGGTGCGGAAATTTGCCGGACTACCGAAAGTGACTGGCAGCGTGACTTTGCCGATCGGATACGCCTTCTGACCGGGGACGATGCCATGGAACGTGGTGTGGGTTGTCTCGATCATCGACTGCGGGAGCCGCAGTCGCCTGAAGGTGTCGAGGTAGAGGATGTTGATGGAGCTGCCGCCGTCCATCAGTGTCTTGGGGAGCCAGTAGTCGCCAACCTTGGGCTTGACCACCAGGGCGACTCGTCCTGGGTATTCGATGCGTGGCGAGTGGTCTTGCCGGCTCCAGGTGATGGGCTGTTCCGACCAGTTCAGGAACTGGGGGACGTCTGTTTGGGCCATCGCATTGACGGCGACGGCGCGGGCGATGACCTTCTTCTCGCGCTTCGTGTTGAAGCCTGTGAAGGTGTGGAGCGAGCCGGCTACTTTGCCGAATTTTCCGCCATTTGGCGGGTCGTTGTCGGTGTCCTCCCGCGCGTGCCGTGCCTTCTCGATTTCCCTGAGGGTGTGGCAGTCGGCGGTGGTGTGCGTTGCGGGCTTCCCTTCCCTGCTATGGAACGCACATGGTTGGTTAAGGAGGGCCGCAGGGTCGAACCTTGGCTTGTTCTTGTAATTGCCGCCATCGCGCCGTTGCCCTCCGTCGCGGCGGTAGCTCCTGGGCTCGCGCTGTGCGTGCCCAGCGTTAGCGACGAAGTCGACTCGCCCGTCGCTGCGGCGCTTGCCAGTGAGGCGGGTGCCGCTGTAGCGTAGGTCGGTTCGGCGTCCGCTGTCGTTGCCGCCCGTGCGGCGTTGCCCTCCTGACTCGTCGTCGGTTTCCTGGTTTGGATCCTCCTCGGCGTACCGTTTGGCGATCTCGAGGAGGTCGGGGATGTTGTCGAGTGTGCGGGAGTGTCGCTTGAGCTTGGCGACTAGAGGCTCGTAGCGGCACGAGGTCTTGAAACAATGGATCGCGGTGTCCGGGTGGATGCCGACCGCGTTGTACCAGAGCTCTTGCCACCGTTGGACCCAGTTGCGGGTCGACTCACGGGGTCCCTGGACGCATCGTTCCAGGTCCTCAATGGTGGTGGCGCGGGTGTAGGAGCACTCGAAGTGCCTGACGAAGGCGTCGCGCATTTCTTCCCAGGAGTCGATACTGTCCTGGGGAAGAGTGTTGATCCACTGCCTGCACGTCCCCTCCATCATCAGTGGGAGGTAACGGGCGGCGAGTAGGTCAGTGTGACCCGCGATCCCCATTTCCATGAGGTATGTGTCGAGCCAGACTGCGGGGTCGTACGAGGAGTCGTATTTTTCTATCTCCTTTGGCGCCTTGAAGTTTGGCGGGTACTTCTCGCCTCGGATCATTGGTCCGAAGCACTTAGGCCCAAGTCGACTGAGCGACCCCATAGGCTCGCCATCGCGGCGATTAGTTAGGGTGTGCCGCAAGTCGTCGGGCTGGCGTGCGCGCCAGCTTTGGTTGTTGATGATGTGAGTGCGGGCGTCGATGGGTTGTCCATTAGCGGCGACGAAGTTGGTCACCGGCCTGGGATCGTTGGTGGAGAGTGTTGCGTTCGCGGGTCGGTGTTGGAGCTGCAGTGGCTCTGGTGGTGGGCAATTGAGGGTGTTTGCCGCCGCTGGGCGGCCGCTGGAGGCCGCTCTGCTTCCCGAGGAACGCGAGTATACTCGACCTTGCGAGTCGGCGCCCGCTTTTTGCTGCTCCACGGCCTTCGCAAGCAGGGCCTTGACGTACTGGATCTGTAAGGCGCCGTCGCCAGTGGCCGTGATGCTATCGGCTGCTGCTCGGCCTGCCACGAGGTTGTCCATTGGGGTGGAGAACAGTGGGAGGCCGTTTGCGTCTCGCTCCTGTGAGGAGACAACTATCCGCGGTTGGTCCCTGGGAGGGGTGCGGTTGGGTGGTGGTGGGGCACCCATCGCCGTCGATCCTGGCGGGGGCCGGGCGCTTCCTCCTGGTGGCGCGTTCTCGCAGATCGCGCGCTCGGCTATGCGGGCCGGGTCGTTTTCGTCGTCGAAGTTCAGGGCACGCCCTTGAACGGTGGGTTTCAAACGTGACCTGATCCGCTGCTGGTGGTAGCGTGACAACTCCTGCGCCGTCACCTGCTCGAGGCGAAATTTTTCGCGCTGGGCCTGCTCCTTGCGTACCGCCTCCGCCAGTTTCAAGCGGAGTTCCTCGACCTCCGTTGCCGTGGCGTTAGGAGGGATTGGGGTGGAGAAAGGATCCTCCGGTGGATCGGTGCCGGTGGCCATGTAAGCCGCGGCGTGACGATTGGCACCATCGCGGAGGTCGGCGGAGTTCTCCGACCCGGAGTCGAATTCGAAGATCCCGAGGATGGAGGGGTCCTCGAAGTCTCCCGCGTTGGAGACCTAGGCGATGGAGCCCGCGGATGAGGCCGCGGTGATGGATCCGGCGAGTGACGCCGGGGTCGCCGAGTCGGCGTCGTCGGTGAGGGCCGCATCTTCTGCGGCCGCTGAATTCCCGGCCACGTTGCTGTGGGCCGAGTTGTACTCGGAGGCAAGGCGGTGGATCGTGCGAACCTGGCTCTCGGAGAGCCGATCGCGTGGCGGCGACTCGCGGATGCGAGCCGAGTCCTCCGAGACGATGACGTCGGTGAGGCCGACGAAGAGGCTGATCGTGCCGATTGGCAGGATCACGCTGTGCGTGACGGGTCGCGCCGCCGAGACGTAGCTACTCGGCAAGATCTGGAGCATCTCTCCGATCGCTATCATGCGGCCGGTGGCGACCGTCTCGTTGATGGGCAGATTGGATCTCGCCGCAGAACACCGGCCAGACCGGCCAGGCCCCACGGTGGGCGCCACTGTCGTGGGAATGGTCACGGCATATGCTGCAATCGGCAGCGAGTAGTAGAACGAGGGGCAAGGGTGGCCA
Source organism: Avena atlantica (assembly GCA_910589765.1). Taxonomy (NCBI): domain Eukaryota; kingdom Viridiplantae; phylum Streptophyta; class Magnoliopsida; order Poales; family Poaceae; genus Avena; species Avena atlantica. Next base: position 376,510,153 of record OU342736.1, read on the forward strand.
GCCATCTGCGGTGCGAGATGAGGGCAAAGACACAGGGTTTTACCCAGGTTCGCCCCCCCGGAGGGTAAAGACCTACTCCTGCTAGATTGTATTGTGGAGGTGTTACAAAGGGCGAGCTCGGCGGCTAGGCGGCGAGTCGCTTGGGTGTATGAGAGAACGTGTCTCTACTCACCCCTTAGGGAGGTTTATATAGGCTCACCTCCCCTAGGGTTTACATATCTCAACCGATTCGGTTACAGCTTCGGTAATCGTTTAACCTAGTCCGACTGGGCCTATCTACTCGCCTGGGCCTTCAGCTTCCAGTCGCTTGGTACCTTGCTGGGCTTTGATCCACTCACCGTTCTGCAGGCCCACTCGCCAGCCCTCGGGCCAGTCGGAAACGTCCTGCTGAGTATACCCCAGTAGGCGTATCCCCATCAAGATATGTAATTAAACCTTGTTTGACATGGTAAGATCAAAGGTGTAATTCATAAAACTGCCATTATATTTAAAGATTAAAAGCTTTAGAGACTACCGTTTTTCCACTGAAAAGAGCGTCATCATAATCCGCTGAAATGACACCATATAAAGTTATGGTTTGGGATTCAACCCAAGTTGTCCTTTCTTAAACATTGGCATGCTATGCATAAGAAAGATGTTTGCAACCAAAGTCGGATGAACCTGTCTTTGTATGTTATTTCGAATAACTGTTCCTCCATAACATCGGAGACAAAAGTGTTTGTCGCTTAGAACGTCAAGTTTCTTTGAGAAGAAATTTTTCGTGAAAAGATAAGTGGGAGGATAATAGAACTTTGATAAGGTTAAAAGAACCTTAGCTATATGTGCAAAGTTGCGCAGCGCCGAAAAGTGTTCCGGAGGCAGCAACAATGCTCATGGCTCACATGCCTCAAAGGTTGTGGTTACGAAGGTCAAAGTTTCTATTGAACCAAGTAGGTTGGGTAAACAATCAAATACCAAGATTTGAGAGTTAAATCATTATTTGACAATAATGATCCGACTACATGCAAAGAAGCGATGATGGGCTGTCACATCCCAAAATTATCCTAATTTTGGAATGTGAAATAAATAAATAAGTTTAATTGATTGTTTGACTATGTTGAAAATTCTCAAAGAGAAGAAACTTTTTGAATAGAAAATCCTCTCAACCATGAATTCAAAATCTTATATTCCTTTGTTAAGACCTAAGTAGCCATATAGGCAAAAGGGCATGGATTGATTATGGATTGTAGAATTGGTGTGCAAGATTTCAAAATGAAAATCATGAAGCATTCATAAGCATTTCATCCATGCAAAGTTCTCACAAACTGAATCCAAATCCTGGTATCTAAATCCTATAGTTGATTCGCCCAAATGTTCCTAAGGGTAACTAAATTGACTTTTTAAAACCCACTATTGCTAAGACAGCGATTATTGCTAAATTATAGCCTAAAAGGATCCAATTAATATTACAAAATTTTAGAAACAAAATTGAGCTCATTTGGAGCTAGTATGAAAAAGTTATGGAACAAATACAAACACATAAAGATATAAATAAAATGAAATATACAAGGATTTATAAATCCACTACTTCCAAACTAGTAAAAAGATTACAAATTTGATCCTATAATGATCTATTCGATTTTAGAAAAAATTAGAAACAAGAATCATGTCATTTGGAGTTCGTATGCAAAAGATATGAGGGAAAAAAGTAAAAAAAAACGGCCGGCCCACCCGGTCCGACCGGACCGAGCCAGCCGGGCAGGCCACGCGTACGGGATCGATCGGGTTGCTCCAAAAAGCGTGCAAAATCTGTTTTTAAACCTATCTCTACTCAAACTGCTATAACTTTTTATCTACAACTCCGAATCGACTTCTGTTTGTTTCTACTTGTTCTCTACTCCAAGGCCTATCTCTAAACCATCCTAAACCTCCATATAAACTCGTGAGGCCACGGCTGTATGAGTTTCTATTCTCGAAATCCCGAATCTACATATGCCCGAATCTTATTTCGCTTTTTAACCCATCTAGACTTCGTCGTTTGCCTTCGGTCAAAAAACGAAAGTTGTAGGAATCGTTGAAATCTTTCAATCCCGACAAACCTCACCTCTTTTCATCCACCATAGCCGGAGAATTTCGCATCACAATATTTCAGATCTTACGGTGTAAATCCAAGATCTACTCGCGCTCGTTTCTTCAAATCCAAATTCCTTTGGTGAGAAGGTAGGAATAATGATTCCCCACAACTTTCATGTTCTGAGTTTTTCAATTTAACCTACGGATTTGTCTCTCTTATACAGATCTATTTCTTGTCTATTCTGAGCCAAAATCGGGTCAATCTCTTCTTCTAGCCACCGGATCCTATCCAGACGGTCGAGATCCAATCAAACCGGTGCGTGCCATGTCGTCATCCCGGTCATCTTCATCATCAACACCACATCAATGTAAGGTCAACATCTAGTCCCAGTCAGCATGCAAAGTCAACCTGTCCAGTCAGCGGAATATTCCCTGGAATATTTCGTTCGAATTTAAAATTGCATATTATAGATCTAACTTGTAAAATTCATTAGAAGTTCATACCACGTCCAAATATTGCGTATAATATATAAAATTGAAGATATTTTCACGTAGAATCATCTTATCAGAATAGATCCAACTTTTACTGTACGTGGTTACTGCAGTAATTTAATTAGTTTTAATGGTCTTTTAGGTTAATAAATTCATAAGAAATTATCTGTAACTCCGAAAAATATGAATAATATATCAAATTGAAGCTACTGTAATGTACTTTAATATTATCTGGTTGGATCTAGCCTTTGCGGAATATTTACACCGTACCATTTTAATTAGTTTTAATGGCTTTAGAAATCATTAAATTTGTAGAAAATTATTTGCATATCACAAAAATATAAATAATATACCGATAGAAAGCTGGTTCCATGTAGATCATCAATCTGAAAATGGTTCGGTAAAATACTATAAGGTTACGCAGCAATTAAATAAATGGTTTAATGGCTTATTTAGAGTAATAAATTCATAAGAAAATAAATACTATTCAGAAAATTACAAATAATATGTCCCTGAAATCACAATTCCGTGGAGATTACAGATATAATTTTAGTTTGATTTTTAGGCAACATAAACTGTATGAATCATTTAAAACCCATTAAACACTATTTAAATCATATAAAAAGATCTATAACTCCGATTAGGGTGAATCCAACGCCTACTGGTTCGTATTAACGTCCTCTATCCAGTAAACCCAAGAAACAAATTTAATTCTATAGTTAGAACAGGCGTTACAACAGAACTATCAAAACCCTTATATTGGCAAGTAATCATTAATAACAAGTACCCTATTGCATTGAATGAACTCATACATGCATCATATGATATATTAATGTTCATAAAACTAATTATAACCATTGTTTCATGTTAAATCATCATGCATGTTTTCGATCATCCTTGTTGTGTTTGCTATGTTTGCAATTGTTTTGATTGGAACTACCTTGTCCTCGTATTAGATTGTTCGGAGAGTGCGATTGCTGCGAAGAAATACAATCAACACCCACATTATCAACATAAGGCAAGTTACACCACTTGTTCATAATTTTGTCCCAGTTTTGATTCTATGCATGTGATCTTCAAAATTCGGTAGTATGCATGTGTAGGATGTTCTAGTAGAATTTTTCCTTAGTATTATTTTGCAAGTGCGATGATTTTGTAGTATGCCATGAGTAGATCCATACTTAGGATTTTTCCACTCCTAATAGGTTACCCCTGTTTTTGCTAAGTATTGCTTGCTATGCTATATATACAAAGTACCGTTTGGGGGTTCGAAAGACAAAGAATTTTTCTAAGTATAAAGGCTCTCTAGAGCAAACTTTTCTTCTCAAATCCACTTCAAAATAAAACTAAGTTTTCTTCTGGGCGGAATGGTTGTCGGGTCAACGAGTGAGATTTTGGTGGAGGACGGCCGCCCAGGAATCAAAAAAGTCTGCCATGTTTCAGAATTCAGAAGCTTCCAGTGCAACCACAATACATTATGGGCTCTGTCTTGGCCTAGTGCTTAGTGGGAAACCTCACTTGGGTACCAACATTTGGAGGTTCTTGGCACGGTTGGATCCGGAAGGTAGAGGGGCTACTAAGGGAAATCCTCGCCATGGTCTTGTCTGTAAAAGGACTTGATCGTGGATTGTGGGTAAAGTGCACAAACTCTCGAGAGTATTGCAATCTGATCGATCAGCCGTGTTCACGGTAACAGAACAACAATCGGCGTCTGAAGGATGGAGCCTCTAAAGGATCTTCCTCTCTCTTTTCTAAAACAAAGTTTTGAAACCCCATGGCGTGCGTAATATCGCTAATGGGTGGGAATTTGGGAACTTGGTGTGTAATATCCAAGTGATGCTTGGTGCGTAATATCCAAGTGTTTGGTTGTTTGGACACTTGGTGCGTAATATCCTCGTGTGCCACTCGACCTTATTTTATCTAAGCAAATGTTTACAAAGTAGGACAATCTTCTCTTATCTCTACTTAAGAAAACTAGCTTTATGCAAATGAACTCCAAAGCCTAAACTAGCCTTGCATATAGAGTTAGTCTTTCCTTCCTTGGTGTAATTTGCCAATACATTCAAAGTATTGAACCAACTTGTTAGCTGCACGTTTCATGTGCAGAATTTCAGAGATCTTTGAAAGGTGCACTAGGATCGCGGGTCTTCACTCAACCTGCCAGTGGCATTGATGGGACTCCAAGTTGTATTTATATCGCTTCTGTTGTAATAATGTAAACTCTGGATTATTCGATTCATGTAATAAAGACTTGTGTTTTACATGATATTTCATCGACTGTGAGTGCTAGCTATTGATCTAGGGACTAGCATGTTATTCACAGGGACTTAGGATCTTACTTGATTCAAGGTCACTACATGGGCCCTGACTCCGTCAAATGGCTTGAAGCCATAAAATCCGTGATAGTTCCATATACGAGAGATCAAGCTTTGAACTTGAAAGACCCTCTGAAAGGTACAAGACCTTACGGTCATATTTGGATCTATAAAGAAATAGACATGGATGTTTCACATCTATGAAATTATCGACATATCGAGAAAGAGTTCACGACAATGTTCAAGGAATTGACTATGACAAGATCTAATCTTTCATTAAGCGATATTTAGTCTAGACGGATTAATATAGCAACCACGACATATAATTTTGTTATGTGTTGAATAAACAAAACAAGTTCTTCTAATAGAATGGTTACCTAGGACGTGTGCATGACACAGTCCAAAGGGTTTTGTTAATTCATAGGATGCTAAAAGCATATGCAAACTTCAATGGTTGAAGTAAGCATCGCGGTGTTGGAATCTTCACTATGATGAAACTATTAAAATAGTTTAATTTCATCGGAGACGATGAATATGCTTGCATTTGCAAGAAATTAAGTGGGAGCGTTGAGACATATTTCTAATACATTATGTGGAGGACATATTGTTGATTGGAAATGATATATATTTTATTAACACATATTAAGAATTTCATCCCGATGAAAGACTTAGGCAAAACCGAAATATTTGGCATCAATAGACGCTAATATGGTTGTGCCAAAAGTACATAGATGATGTATTGAATGAGTTCAATATAGAAACTACAAGAAAGGTTCTTGTCGCACATAAAAGATTGAATGAGTTCAATAATGATGATATATTCAAGTGTATTGAAACTTGGTAAGTGAAACAAAGATTCAAGTATAGATTGATACTTGATGTATGAAATCACAAAGAGTATATATCAATCATACTATGATATGTAAAAATCCAGATATGTCCTATGCTCTAAATGATGTGAGCATATACCAGAATGATTCATAAGATGATCATTGGACGATAGTAAAGATATTCTTATGATCTTTTGGAAGAACTAAGAGTATATTATTTTGTAGAAGTGACAAATAGATGGTTAGTTCATTGTAAATGAATTACAGTGATACTAGTTTTGTCACGAAGTACAAATTAAGTTTATCTCAATCTAAACTAAGGGTGGCACAATATGATGGAAAGTGAGTCCCATAATGAATTTGGATGAGTTCCAAAGTTAAGACATTGTGACAAATACTACAACAAAAGACTAAGTATATGACTGCTATTACAGCAGCTAGAGGGCATTTGTGTCAAGTAGTTTGTTATTAAACTAGGTGTAGTTCATAGCAGGGATAATACTATGAAGATATATTGTACGACAATATTATCAACATGTTTTAACCCCAAAGAACTAAAGGTCTCACCAAAGGACCAAATTTATACAAAGCCATCTCATTAGAGAATGAGTGATGCATAAAGACGCAAACACATGCAATTACACACGGACCTGGAAGTGTCAGATCCGGAGATCAGTTGACCACTAGCAATCGTGTACATACAACACCGGAAAGCCATAGGTGTTGAATACACAAAGGTTTGAAACTAGATTATTGACTCTAGTGCAAGTGGGATACTGTTGGAGATATGCCCAAGAGGCAATAATAAAGTAGGTTATTATCATATCTTCATACTTATGATAAATGTTTACATACATGCTATAATTGTATTAACAGGAAACATTAATACTTGTGTGATTTGTAAACATAAAAGAGTCCCTAGTAAAGCCTCTTGTTAAACTAGCTTGTTGGTTAATATATGATCATGGTTTCCTGATCATGAACATAGAGATGTTATTAACAACAGGGTCATATCATTAGGAGAATGATGTGATGGACATACTCCTATAGATAAGCGTAGCATAAAGATCAAGTCATTTAATATAGTTCATTTGCTATAAGCTTTCTGATACATAGTAACCTAATTCCTTCGACCATGAGATCATGTTAATAACCATCACCGGAAGGATGCTTTGATGACATCAAACACCACACCGTAACAGGGTGGCTATAAAGGTGGCATTGAGTATTCATAAAGTATGGGTCGAGGCACATGGATCAAGAGTGGGATTTGTCCATCCATATGACGGATAGATATACTCTAGGCCCTCTCGGTGGAATGTCATCCAATTTAGCTTGCAAGCATGTGAATGGCTCACAAGGGATCACATATCACGGGAACGATAAAAGAGTACTCATCGGTAACGAGGTTGAACTAGGTATGCAGAGATACCGACGATCAAAACCTCGGATAAGTAAACTATCGTGAGACAAAGGGAAATTGGTATCGTATGTAAGTGGTTCATTCGATCACAAAGTAATCGTAGAAATATGTGGGAGCCATATGAATTTCCAGATTCCTCTATTGGTTATTGATCGGAGAAATGTCTCGGTCATGTCCGCATAATTCACGAACCGTAGGGAGACACACTTAAGGATTCGATGTTGTTGAGTAGTTATGGAATGATGAGTAAGAGACCGAGTGTTGTTTGGAGTCTCGGATGGGATCCGGGATATCATGAGGAGATCCGAAATGGTCCGGAGAATAAGATTCATATAAGGAAAGTCCTGTTTCGGAGTTGGGGAATGATTCCGGTGTTTTCACCGGGAATGTTCTAGAAGGGTCCGGAAGGTCCGGCACTCCGGAGGGGAAGGGTACATGAATGTGTCATGACAATATGGAATGATTGCATCATGTACTAGGTATCATGGCTGGGAAAAATAAATAAAGAATTCAAATCCTAGTTTGAAAGTCAAACGCCAATTTGAAAAGTCAAACGACAAGTTTGCTTGGTGGAGGGAGAGTAGGAAACCTACTTAGGGAGGAAGTCCTACTCCCTCCACCCGTCGGCCAAGGAGGAGGAGTTGGAGGAGGACTCCCTCCTCCCAACCGCGCCTCCCTCCCACCTATAAAAGAAGGGGCAGGGGTGCCCCCTCTTCCACACACCCAACACCACCCAAACCCTAGCCTCAAGCCGCCGGCGCCACCACCCCCTGCTGCTGCCGCCTAGGGCAACACCAACTCGCCGAGTTGGGGTGAACCCTAACCCTAGCAGCCGGCTAGCCTCCTCCCTTGGCGCCTCTAAACCCTAGATCGCCAAGGCCTCTCTCATAGTCCACCATACTCGCTCCGGCTTAAGGCGAAGCCCTGCGAGATCTCCCCTCTACTTCCGGTACCACGCCGTCATGCTGCCGGAATCGCGAGGAGAGTGCTACAACCTCCGCTGCCTGCTGGAACAAGGGAGAGAAAGGTCTTCATCGAGTACCGAACGTGTGACCGACTACGGGAGCGCTGCCGGAACGCAGCGCCGGAAGGATCATCTACACGATCTTGAGATCGGCAAGAGTACGACTACATCACCCACGAGAATCTGCTCTCGTTAACCGCTTTGGATATTCGAGGGTTAGTATTCTATCGACTCGTTGCTACAATCTAGTAGATAGATCTTGGCTTGATCATATATTAGATCTTGATTGTGTGTTCATGCGGTAGAAATTTTTTGTTTTCCATGCTACGAACCCCTACACCAAGGCCTATCCACGTGAAAGCACTCGATTTGGGCATTTCCAACGGGGCCTCCTTTAATACCCATGACGTGTAAAAAATCATGCGATCCAACACAACAAACATTCTTATTTCTTCTTGCTAGATGCGAGAAACGGGAAAACATGCAAGCAAACACGCTCTTAGAGTGTGGTGCGCATGTGTTTTGGTACACATAATACTTAATGGAGACTGACACTTGTTCCGTGCCTATAATGAATGCAAATCAAGATAGATAAGGGATGTTACTGATAATAATTGTTTCAAAAATGTTTGCTGATAGATGAAGTTTCACAAGAGTAGAAAAAAGGTTAGTCTACTTTCTATCAGAAACCCTAATTTCCTTCCACTATCATTTGCCTCCACATCGGTGATAGCATTCCAACGACAGAGCCTGTCTTCGTTGGTGATGAGGGATTTAACCCATGTGGCTTGCATATAGCAATTGATCACATATTGTTATAGTTCTGCGAAGAGGGATTTGTGGAACAGGCGGACTCTCTATTGGAAATTTGGTTATATTCTCCTTTTTAATATTGGAATTTTAGTGTGTTATAGATAGATCCATTCAGATAAATAACATATACTCCCTCTATCCAAAAATTAATGACTTGGGTTTGTCCAGATTCATATGTATCTAGATGCATTTTAGTATATAGATACATTCAAATTTAGACAAACCCAAGTCAATTATTTCTAAACAGCGGGAGTACAACATTATGTTTACTTGATTGTCCTCACCATTATACTCTCCTCTTCCCTCCTGCTCCCCCTCTCAGCCACGTGTACGTGAGGGTGGTTGGGTGCATAAATATATGTTAATGGTACGGTAAGGCACTATATTATGCTCAACACACACTATAGTGATGATAGATTTAGAGAGAGAGGGCAGGAGAGAGGGAGATCCATCAATCTCTGGTATATGCATATATGGAGGCCATGATATAGATAGAGTAGTAGTAGCATCAGACACTATATAGTTTTCTCCTCTCCTAAATATCAACTGCTTTCTCTTCTATTGAAGATCATCTACAAAGTGATGATCAGTAAATTCACTTGTTTAGAACCAAAGCATAGAAAACTACCAGAGGATGTATATACTATTTGGGAATGAGGGTCATTGGGGAAGATATCACTTCCTTGGAACTTAAGTGGCTATAAAAATCTTCAGGACCATCTACTCCTTCTGAAGTTCCTCCGACAAGAATACGTTGTCAAGTCACTTGGAGAGACGGGCAACAAAGAATGCAGAACTCTTTCTTCTGCAATGGAGGACAAAAAATCTTTGCAATATTTGAAAGATGAAGCTCTTGATCTAGTTCCTCTATTTTCATATGTGAAGTTCATACAGATCCCTAGAGTTACCAATGGTGTGATGGTGGTTCAACAAAAAATAAAAGGCACGTGATGAACTGATTGCCTGTTGTTCCTTAACTTCTCCACATTTGTGTGCGTCTTTGATAAATTTGTCCTGTCAAAAAATACATAATGTGTGTGTAGATCGTGCAAGACTCAATATTATCTGACCAATTAAAGGATTCATGTTTATAGTACCACATATTAACTCACCAATAGATGGGCAACTTATTTTGTGTTCATACTCATATACCCACCTATGGTAGTATGTCACCACGTCTTGCATCTCCCCTTTTATATACTCTAGTAGTAGCATAGCCCAACCCAGTTGAGATACACTCCTTGCAACAAGGCCAAGAATCACAAGCAATGATGTGAAATCCCCAAGTAATCAGTGGGAAACTAATCTCGGATTCATCATGTTGGCCAAATAAGCCCCTCTCCTGACCAAACCCTAGGCGCCATCACCGCTTCCCCTCGCTGCTGCCAGAGGGGCCAAGGGCAAAGCCCAGGCACCCCCAAGGAGTGTGGTGACGGGGATCCTTCTCCCCTGGCTGGTGGTGCAGCGCTGGCGTGTTGCCTCCGGGAGTGTTGGTTGTCATCGGCATTGCAGGCGTAGGTGGGGGTTGGTGGTGGGCGCTAAAGCGTACAGTGGCGCTGGGATGACCAGCGTGGAGTTCTGGTGGTGGTGTGGTCGCCTGGCCCTTGGCCTAGATGTGCATGCCCCTGCATCCGATCTCTGCCGTACGGATGGTGCGGTGGTGCGGTCGGGCAACTAGGTGCCTCCGCCCGTGCACTTTATCCACCAATCGGATTTCGGGGGATCTCCGCGAGTCTCTTGGCACCAGATTGCGGTCGTGGTGGGCTGCTTCCTACTCCTATGCCGGTGTTGATGGTGGGGAATCAGGCAGCCGATTCCGTGGGGAGCCGGTGGGCAGCAGCATGGGGGTCGATGATCTACCTAATAAATTTGGTCCTAAGATCCCTCTCAAGCCATGATAATGTTCTGATTGTCACTTGTCGTCAGTGATCTGGCCAGAGTGCCTAGTTTCGGAGTGCTATGCTGAAGAACTCCAAATGGACGACATTCCTGGAGTTGCCAGATCAGATGGATTTCGATCATGCGCATCCATGTTTTTTTACTGTTCGGTTTTAGTGAAAGCGTTGTAAAGCTCAGCAGTCTATTTCCATCGTGGGACATTCTTTAGGGTGTGTTTGAATTGTGGCCAAAGTGTACCCTACCAATATTTTGGTCATGATCAAAAGGTTGGCTCTTGTTTGGATTTGTGCCAATTTTTTGGCATGCCAATGCTCCACTACCAACTCTAGTTTAATTTTTTAGCCAATGTTGGCCAACTTGTGGACAAGCAAAGTCTCAACCAAAATTTTGGGTAGCCAAATATTTGGTGGGGCATTCATGGGCACAAACCAAACACACACTTAGTCTCACGGTGAAGCCAGTCTTGGAGAAGGGCATGGGAGCCGAAGATCTGAGGACGAGTAAGAGTGGTTCGAGTCCTGGTGATGACGAAGTTTCGGCTAGGTGATTCGTGACTTGGAGCAGCGACAGCGGAAAGTGGGGGTGACAACATGTGAGATGCAAGCACATGACTTAATAGGATTGATAGGATACTCATACCAACAAATTGCAACTTCTTTTCCGGAAGCTCATTCAAAATAACTCTAAGGTTAAACGTGCTTGACCGAGAGAAATTCTAGGATGGGTGACCGACCGGAAAGTGGGTACCGGGTGCGCATGAGTGAGAACAAAGTGCGCAGAAAATACTAGTGTTGGTCTATGGGTCTAGATATCCTATTAAGTTACCAGGAGTGACACCCCTAAGGCCCAATGGACGGGGTGTTACACAACATAGGAGGAATTCAGTGTCTAATCTTATAGGGTGAAAGCCCAAGGTTTGGCCTTAGTTGGTTGTGTCTGGCAATGATGTAATGCCCCGAAAAATATTCCGAAATAAAATTGCGTGTTAATTTCTTGTTTGCATCATCATGACATCATCATGCATACTTTCTCCCTAAAATATTTTCATCAAAAGTCTATTTTATTTTCTAATTAGTTTGATCCTTTAATCTTAAATCAAAACCCTGATCTTTTGTGAATCTTTTATTTGTCTAAAAAATATTTATACAATCTATTTAAAAAATAAATAAATAAAAATGTTTTTAGGGGAGGCAGCGGACGGGCCAAACGTCCCAGCTAGCCACCTACGACCCGTACCCCAAACCCTAACTATCGAACCACACCTAACCTAGACCCCGCCGCCGGACACCACCGACCACACGCACACACAACACGCTCGCGCCCGCGCGATGCACGCAGCGACTCACACACGCACAGACCCACTCACGCACACATCCCACACACCAGACACGACCCATACCCAGGAAATGCACACACCCGACCCAGACACACACGCACCAGGCCCCTGCCTCGTCTCTCCCTCGCCAGCAAGCACGCGACACGGCCGCGCCGCCTCCTTCCTCTGCGCCTGGCGTCGATGGTCTCCTGATCTCGGTCCGCCTCCAGCGCCTCCTCCCGGTGCCGCCTCGCGTGCCCGGCGCCCTCCACTTCTCGATCTCGCCACCCTTGGCCAGCGACCGCCGCTCGTACGTGCTCCTGCACCTCGCCTTCCTCGCCGCCCTGCTTCCGCCGCCCTTAGGCCCCCCTTCCTCGACCGCGACAACCTCAACAGGCATCGGCTGCTACAGCCTCGCACTGTCGCCATGTCTGTCGTCGTCTCTCCATGGAGCCTCCTACCCGATGCCCCCTCGTCCGCTGATCCCCATCCCTGCCTTCGATCGCGTGGCCTCCGCGACGCCATCTCCGTCTCCGGCGTCGTCCACCTCGTCCGCGCGTCCGGCCGCTCGAAGCCATCGCCTTCCTCTGTATGGACCGTCGCCAAGCACGCCAGCAGCGTCACCTAGGACCTCCGCTGCCTCCTCTAATGGTCGTCACGTCCACGCGTCGTCACCCTGCAGCACGACCACACTGGTTCCACTTCTTCCTATCGCGCGTGGGTGCCCTGTCTTTAGCAACCCAAAGCACCAGAAGCCGCCACCATCTTGTTCCTGTCATTTTTGTCTTAGTACGATGTGGTACTGACACTTGATGTAGTCCAAGGTCTCAAGTTGAAGCGTTTTTGTTCATGCGAATGTTTTGGTTCTGCTCCTGACCGTATAAGTCTGCAGTTGTGCTGGGATGGAGTGGCTACTCCCACCGAAAGCCAAGATCTCTTTCACGGGCACGAAGACACTGACCTCAGAATCCGATGTTCGTCCTCGATCCCGTCGAACCCGATTCCGAACCTCAATGTGTGACCCCTTCCGGATATCCTATTTTGATAACTATAATATAACTTGTGCATATTAAATTATCCATGCTTGTATACATATATTATTGTTTGGCTTATATGGCGATTCATCTACTAAATAAATATGGAATATATGGGAGTGCTATTTGTCTTGTCCTGGTTCTATATAATATTGTGTAGCGAACTGATGCCACGATATATCTTGTTAACCAACATCTAAATTGCGGGGTAGATAAACAACTCGAACCATAATATTCATTTGTCGGGATCCCGATCCCGTTTAATATTGCTAAACAGACCGCATATTGCCATGCCATGCATCATATCATAAACATGTCGGATCTTCCGCCGTATTATTAAATATTACACCGGTTGTTACTTATAGTGTTTTGCTTCTTCACCAGATAGGACGATGAGTGGATGCGAGTTGCGAAAAGCCTCCGGTTATCCGACTTTGTTCCTCAGGCGAGCATTCTCCCCCTTCTACCTATTTTGCATTTATAGTCTTTACTTCATTCCTTTGATCTATTGCTATCCTTATTGTCGATGTTATAGTACCGTTCCTTTATTTACCTGTTCCACTATATTGCCTTGGTTATCCTATTGCCATGTTTGATTAGCTAGCTTTGTCCTTGCGAGTCGTAGGCATGCTTAGTACCGCTCTCATACAGGTGGAACATGATACTCAAATATGGTTGGTGATAAGATAATTAATCTGATGTTGTTGGTTATGGTTTCACCTAATCATAAGGCCCTGGCAGGGACCACCTTTGGGAACTGCTTGAGCCGACCTAGGACCCGTTCGTTCTACGATATCAGTTCTGAGTTGATCGCGCTAACCAAACGTGGGGCCTCTGGGATCCCCCCTCAACTACCGGCGCTATTCGTATATCCAGAGGGTTACAAAATTGGTTTTCCATTTGGTGCATACGCATAATATGTCCTCGGACATGGGTGAGTTGATATGTATTCGGACTTGATATTTTGGTGGATTGCCATGGCTTGCATACATAAATCGCGGTACACGGTGGCGGCACCCACGGTGTGTACAAGTTACCCTGTAGGGCCCGATCCACCAGTAGGCGCAAACGTTGTGCCTTCCTTGAGAATTGTCGTACCTCTTGGTTGGTTCCCCACAGTAGGTGATGCATCTGGATATGCGCGTAGTTAAGGGACAGTTCTTGTTGTGAGATTCGGATGGCATGCGTAATATGTTGCCTGATGGGTTGAGCATGCATTTGGGTACAGTAGTGCACCCCTACAGGGTAAATCTTTTCGAGAAGTCGTGTGTCCACGGTTATGGACGCCTCAGGAGTATAGTGTCATGATCATAGAAAACGCCACTAATATTTTGCCTCTAATAATATGATTAGTAATTAGCCTTATCAACTAAACACCTGCTTAACTAAAATTGCCACCGTGTGTGTTTCGCTAGAGGACTTCCTCGACTGGTCTTCGAGGGGGAAATCTTCGGAGGGGTTATGTTTGGTGTTATATTATTGTTACCGCACACCGCTCTCTTATCTCGCTCTAATAGCTGAAGTTGTAGCGTGTTTCTATAAGTTAGATAGTGCAAGCTTTGCTGCCGATGAGCCCACCATACCTATGTAGGCGAGGACCGCCGAATTCTAGTCTCGCTGTGTACTGGCCTCAGTACTGACCGCTCTCTTTCTGTTTTCCTTTGCCCTTTGTCGGCACCCTTTTGGCTTGACAGGTATGTGAATGACGACGTTAGCAAGGTTACCCTTCCGGCTTGGCCTGGGCAGGGTTGGACACCGCTTGGTTATTCTTCAGGACTCTTAGTCCCATTTGGATCTTGTCCATACTCGGATACTAACTTGTTTTCTTCTTGAGTTGTATCTTCGTATTGTACCTTTTGTATTCTTGACTCGTTGAGTCGTTGTTGTATATATAAGTTCTTGCGGACTCTATTGTAAACTACTGTGATGTAACTACTTGTATTCAAATCGCACCCACATGAAATTGTCTGGTGGGCGTGTTTGAATCGCTTCTATGCGTATTTTGGCGGGAAATGCTAAGATCTGCATAGACCCGATTCAGGGGCGTTACAAGTGGTATCAGAGCCAAGGTTTACGATACCCCACTGGTCCATCCTGTAGGATAACCTTGCAAACGGACCATGTCTAGTGTTAAAACTATTTTGCTATAAATGTGTTGGATAGATCTAATTAGCTCTGTTTTTACTCCTTACCTCTATTCTTTCTCCTCTTACCTTTGCGAGTTTGAATCTGATCTCTTACCTTCTTCAAGTCCAGGATTTCTCGTGATTAGGTTTCCGTCGTACCTTTAGGGTTCCTCTTCCCTCCTTTTGTAACAATGGTGTTATATCTAGATTTCGCTCTATGTAACCTCTCTTCCTATGCTTCCGGTGTTTTGCGACTCCTAAGACGACGACCTCTTTATCTCTGGATCCTTTTTCTGGAGCTTTCTAAACACCACTTGCCAAGATCTTCAATCTGGATTCAGAGAGTTTAGTTGCACGATCCTCCTATTCATGTACAGAGTAATGCTTTGAGTGCGATATGGAGTCATGACCATACCACTACTCTTATCATTCGCTCTTATACATTGATTGGTGGATCCATGCAATTCTATGCTTTGCACAAAAGATAAAGGTGGCCTTATCTTTGATACCTCTACTTCCTCCTTTGCCTCTCCGGAGTGTTCTGCCGAAGAACGTGAGCAACAAACCCTTGTTGGTGGTGTTGATAATTCCAAGATGGAGCAAGGATTCTTGTTAGTGGTGTCGCGACCATCAACCCGATGCAACAAGATCTGATCATCAACCCTCTCCCCCGGTGTATTTGCTTGGATCTCGGGACGCGATGTTTGCTAGTGGTGTCGAGTTGTAATGCCCCGAAAAATATTCCGAAATAAAATTGCGTGTTAATTTCTTGTTCGCATCATCATGACATCATCATGCATACTTTCTCCCTAAAATATTTTCATCAAAAGCCTATTTTGTTTTCTAATTAGTCGATCCTTTAATCTCAAATCAAAACCCTGATCTTTTCCGAATCTTTTATTTGTCTAAAAACTATTTATACAAGTATATTTAAAAAATAAATAAATAAATAAAAATGCTTTTAAGCGAGGCAGCCGGCCGGGCCAAACGGCCCAGCTAGCCACCTATGACCCCGTAACAAAACCTAGACCTAATTCTACCCCAAACCCTAACTATCGAACCACACCTAACCTAGACCCCGCCGTCAACACCACCGACCACACGCACACACAACACACTCGCACCCGCGTGGTGCACGCAGTGACTCACACACGCTCAGACCCACTCACGCACACATCCCACACACCAGACACGACCCACACCCAGGAAACGCACACACCCGACCCAGACACACACGCACCAGGCCCCTGCCACGTCTCTCCCTCGCCCGCAAGCACGCGTCACGGCCGCGCTGCCTCCTTCCTCTGCGCCTGGCGTCGGCGGTCTCCCGATCTTGGTCCGCCGCCAGCGCCTCCTCCCGGTGCCGCCTCGCGTGCCCCGCGCCCTCCACTTCTCGATCTCGCCACCCTTGGCCAGCGGCCGCCACTCGCACGTGCTCCTGCACCTCGCCGTCCTGCTGCTGCCGCCCTCAAGCCCCCCTTCCTCGGCCGCGACAAGCTTAGCAGGCCTCGGCTGCTACAGCCTCGCGCCGTCGCCATGTCTGTCGCCGTCTCTCCATGGCGCCTCCTACCCGATGCCCCCTCATCCGCTGATACCCATCCCTGCCTTCGACCGCATGGCCTCCGCGACGCCATCTCCATCTCCGGCGTCGTCCACCTCGTCCGCGCGTCCGGCCGCTCAAAGCCATCGCCTTCCTCTGTATGGACCGTCGCCAAGCATGTCGACAGCGTCGCCTAGAACCTCCGCTGCCTCCTCTTCCGGTCGTCACGTCCACGCGTCGTTGCCCTGTAGCATGACCACACTAGTTCCACTTCTTCCTGTCGCGCGTGGGTGCCCTGTCTTCAGCGACCCCAAGCACCAGAATCCGCCACCATCTTGTTCCTATCATTTTTGTCTTGGTACGATGTGGTACTGACACTTGATGTAGACCAAGGTCTCAAGTTGAAGCATTTTTTTTCATGCGAATGTTTTGGTTCTGCTCCTGACCGTATAAGTCTACAGTTGTGCTGGGATGGAGTGGCTACTGCCACGAAAGCCAAGATCTCCTTCACGGGTACGAAGACCCTTACCTCAGAATCCGATGTTCGTCCTCGATCCCGTCGAACCCGATTCCGAACCTCAATGTGTGACCCCTTCCCGATATCCTATTTTGATAAGTATAATATAACTTGTGCATATTAAATTATCCATGCTTGCATACATATATTATTGTTCGGCTTATATGGCGATTCATCTACTAAATAAATATGGAATATATGGGAGTGCTATTTGTCTTGTCCTGGTTCCATATAATATTGTGTAGCGAACTGATGCCACGATATATCTTGTTAACCAACATCTAAATTGCGGGGTAGATAAACAACTCGAACCATAATATTCATTTGTCGAGATCCCGATCCCGTTTAATATTGCTAAGCATAACCGCATATTGCCATGCCATGCATCATATCATAAACATGTCGGATCTTCCACCGTATTATTAAATATTGCACCGGTTGTTCCTTCTAGTGTTTTGCTTCTTCACCGGATAGGACGATGAGTGGATGCGAGTTGCGACAAGCCTCCGGTTATCCGACTTTGTTCCTCAGGTGAGCATTCTCCCCCTTCTACCTATTTTTCATTTATAGTCTTTACTTCCTTCCTTTGATCATTGCTATCCTTATTGTCGATGCTATAGTACCGTTCCTTTATTTACCTATCCCACTATATTGCCTTGGTTATCCTATTGCCTTGTTTGATTAGCTAGCTTTGTCCTTGCGAGTCGTAGGCATGCTTAGTACCGCTCTCATACAGGTGGAACATGATACTCGAATATGGTTGGTGATAAGATAATTAATCTGATGTTGTTGGTTATGGTTTCACCTAATGATAAGGCCCTGGCAGGGACCACCTTTGGGAGCTTCTTGAGCCGACCTAGGACCCGTTTGTTCTACGATACCAGTTCTGAGTTGATCGTGCTAACCAAACGTGGGGCCTCTGGGATCCCCCTCAACTACCGGCGCTATTCGTATATCCAGAGGGTTACAAAATTGGTTTTCCATTTGGTGCATACGCATAATATGTCCTCGGACATGGGTGAGTTGATATGTCTTCGGACTTGATATTTTGGTGGATTGTCATGGCTTGCATACATAAATCGCGATACACAGTGGCGGCACCCACGGTGTGTATAAGTTACCCCGCAGGGCCCGATCCACCAGTAGGCGCAAACGATGTGCCTTCCTTGAGAATCGTCGTACCTCTTGGTTGGTTCCCCACAGTAGGTGATGCCTCTGGATATGCGCGTAGTTAAGGGACAGTTCTTGTTGTGAGATTTGGATGGCACGCGTAATATGTTGCCTGATGGGTTGAGCATGCGTTTGGGTACAGTAGTGCACCCTTGCAGGGTAAATATTTTCGAGAAGCCGTGTGTCCACGATTATGGACGCATCATGAGTACAGTGTCATGATCATAGAAAACACCACTAATATTTTGCCTCTAATAATATGATTAGTAATTAGCCTTATCAACTAAACACCTGCTTAACTAAAATTGCCACCGTGTGTGTTCCGCTAGAGGACTTCCTCGACTGGTCTTCGAGGGGGAAATCTTCGGAGGGGTTATGTTTGCTGTTATATTATTGTTACCGCACAGCACTCTCTTATCTCGCTCTAATAGCCGAAGTTGTAGCGTGTTTCTACAAGTTAGATAGTGCAAGCTTTGCTGCCGCTGAGCCCACCATACCTATGTAGGCGAGGACCGCCGAATTCTAGTCTCGCCGTGTACTGGCCTAAGTACTGAGCGCTCTCTTTCTGGTTTCCTTTGCCCTTTGACGACACCCTTTTGGCTTGACAGGTATGTCAATGACGACGTTAGCAAGGTTACCCTTCCGGCTTGGCCTGGGCAGGGTTGGACACCGCTTGGTTATTCTTCAGGACTCTTAGTCCCATTTGGATCTTGTTCGTACTCGGATACTAACTTTTTTTCTTCTTGAGTTGTATCTTCGTATTGTACCTTTTGTATTCTTGATTCGTTGAGTCGTTGTTGTATATATAAGTTTTTGTGGACTCTATTGTAAACTACTGTGATGTAACTACTTGTATTAAAATCGCACCCACACGAAAGTGTCTGGTGGGCGTCTTTGAATCGCTTCTATGCAGATTTTGACGGGAAAAGCTAAGATCTGCATACACCCGATTCGAGGGCGTTACAAATGATCTTGTTGGAGGCATTGTTTTGTGAGTTCGGACTTTCTCCTGGGTAAAAACCTATGATCGATGATTAGGGCGATGACGACGCTTGTGCACTATTTCCTTCTTGGAGGTGTCTCTTTTGGAGAAGTTGGATTTCTGGTGTTGTCTTGGTGGTTTTTGGTCCACTGCAATAAGGAGTAGATCACTTTAGGCTTTTCTTATTATTTGTAATTATTATTTTTGGCTTGTGTGTATTCATAAGGCTGCTAGAGCATGCGTTGTTGCAAAGGCGGAATGTAATTGGTCTCTGTGATGGCTCAGTTGATGTGGAGCCTGTTGGGAACCCCAAGAGCAAGGTGTGAAGCAGGACAGCAGCAAGTCTTCCCTCGGTAAGAAACCGAGGTTATCGAACCAGTAGGAGGAAGGAAACGTCACACAGGTGTTGCAAGCAACGCAGAGACCTGCACAACACAAACTCAAGACTTTGCCCCAACTAACAGTGAGGTTGTCAATCTCACTGGTTGTTGTAACAAAGGTTTAAACGTATGGTGTGAAAGATAATGGTTTGCAGCAAGTAAACAAGTAACAACGGAAGATGTATCGATGGTAAAGATTGGACCGGGGTCCATAGTTCACTAGAGGTGATCTCCTTAGATAAACAACATGGCATGAAGGGTAAACAAATTACAGCAGGGCAATTGAGAGTAACTGAGCAAGGCATGACAATGCAATACAAGACAAAAAGATCCTATGCGACTCGATTGGGCAATACAACAATATACATAAACCGCCATCCAACTGCATCTATGAATAGAAGTCCAGCTTCAGGTTATCATCCGAACCCCCTCCAGTATTAAGTTGCAAGCAACAGACAACTGCTTTAAGCAAAGTGTGTAAGGTAAACAATCCACTTGTTTCATGAACAAGAGACCGTTGTTTTCTCCCTAGTGGCAACAACACATCTACAACCGAAGAGATTTCTATCACTTCCCTTGAAAACTAGAGGCATGAACCCACTATCGAGCATAAATACCCCCTCTTGGAGTCACTAGCAACTACTTGGCCAAGATATCTACTAAAAACGGAGAGCATGCTAGATCACAAACAACATAGACATGATAGAATCATAAAGACAAAACCATTAATCACCTGACATAGTGAAAGGGTATTTTACCCTATACTATTTTTGGTTGACAATGACACCGTGGTTAGAGTGGACTAATGCTACTTCTAGTGTCTTACACTGGTTCTAGTCCGATGCTGTGATGAAAGGTTATCGGAGACACACCCCCCCCATTTTGATAACTAAGCTTTGCACCGGAGTTTTCCCTTTTTATGTAATTTGAGTCTGGTTAGGAGCTCCGCACTATTAAGAGGGGTTCTCTCGATGAGCTTGTTGGGGATGATCGCCTAAGACATATACACATCCCTTTCTCCTAACTAATCCATCACCAAAGAGAGAAGAGAAGAAATCCTATCCATCAAGCCCTTTTCTGCAGATCCGGTTTTTAGACCGGTTGGACCGGCTCCCATACCGGACCGTCCGGTGTCAGGATCGGAAATACGAACTCAAACCGGGTTTTCCGGTTTACTCACTCCGAATCTATCCGAGTCTGGGTACTAAGAGCAGATTCGGTTTCAGTCCGATTTTCTGTGCTGAGGACCGGACTGTCCGGTGTGTGAACCGGTCCAACCGAACTTAAAATCGGACCTTGCGTTTTTGGCTTAAAACGGCTAGTTTTTCTCCTTGAGTATAAATATCCCTTCTTCCAGCTTGAGTAGGTTAGGCATTCAGTTTATATCATTTCTTGAAGCTCTCTCTCCCTGTCCCCCATTGTTGAAACACAAAAGCTTGAGGATCTCCTATTCTACCCAACCAAATCCAAATCCCTTTGGTAGAAAGGAAGAGGAGGTCCCGATCTACGTTTCCACCAAGCCAAAGTTCATTCCCCCTTGAGTTCATTGAGTTAGCTTGTTACTCTTGGGTTTGTGGGAAACCCTAGGCAGCTAGGGTCGCCCGGAGGCATTCGGCTTGTGATTTGCTCCGTGGAAAGTTTGTGAGGGTTTGGAGACTACCACGAGTAAGTGAGATATTCCTTCATAGGATAGGCTTGGAGAAGAAGGTGAGCCTTTGTGGCGCGTGAGGAATCCTTCGTGGAACCTCACACCTCTCCAACGTGACGTAGCCCCCTTCCCAAAGGTGGTGAACACGGGAATACATCTTCGTCTCCGCGTGCTTCGGTTATTCCTTAACCGATCTCTTACTTGTGTTGCTTACCTTGTGATAGCCTTCGAGCTTGAAGTATCTTGTACATCATCTAGGTTGCCTCACCTAGTTTGCATTTAGGCTCACTTATATTCCGCAAAGCCTAAAACTTGCAAAAGATTATAAATAATTTTGTAGAAACCTATTCACCCCCTTCTAGGTTAACCATCTTACACTTTCAATTGGTATCAGAGCCAAGGGCTCTTTTAAGGGCTTTACCGCCTAAGAGAAAAGGTGGTTTTCTCCGATGATGAGGAGGAAAAGAATTATTCGGTCAAGGAGCTTCGTGAAATCTTAGCCAAGGGTGCCCTTGAAAAGGCCAAGGCGGATTCCGATCTCCTTGTTTGAATGAGTTACCTAGAAGGACAACTTAAGGCCATTGTCGATGGGGATTTTCTTGGTAATCCATTGGTAGTACCTCAAGGGAGACCAATGGACACCGAAAAGGATAAGGATGCCGAGTCCACTCATGAGGGCGGCTCGTCAAAAAGTTACATGCCCCCTAATCAATTCCATTATGTTTATCCTAAGCAAAAGAACATCATGCCTCATATTAATGGTTTGGGTCCTGCACCTCATTATGATGGAACTCATTTCTCTCATTGGAAAGCTTCTATGGAATCTCATCTTCGCAGCTGCAACATTGAGCTTTGGGAGATTGTATGCACCGGTTTCCACCCTCATGATCCTAACAACCTCACACCGGGAGAGTACAACGACCGCCAACTAAATGCAACGACTTGTGACAAGATAAGGAGTGCCATTCACCGCACTCTCCATGATCAAGTCAGTGACATCCCCAGCACAAAGGATCTTTGGGATAGGATTGTGATTCTCCAATAGGGAACCTCTCTTATCCAAAAATCCAAGTATGAAGCTGCCAAGTCAGAGATGAACATGTTCATGAACCATGATGGTGAGACTATCGCTGAAGCATACAAGAGACTAGTTGCCCTCCGCGTGAAGATTGGTGGCCTAGGGTGTGAGAAGTATGATGATGGATTCAATTTGAATGATGAACTTATCAAGTCCAAGATTGTCTCCATGATCGCGGTCACCGACAAGAAGCTTGCCTTGAACTTGCAACTCCTTGATAGAGCTAATCAATTCACTCCTGATGATCTAGTCTCTTATCTAGTTGCTACGGATAACTTGGCGGATGAAGGGCAAAAGATCAAGGAGATCAACCGTGCTATCGGGTCTTCCCACTCTCTAGCATTAAAGGCCAAGCAAGTGCAATAAGATGTTGCTAGTGATGAAGATAGCGATGTTGATGGAGTTGATGATATGCTCTCTCAACTTGCTCTCTTCACCAAGAACATGAAGTTTCGAAGAAGGAGAAGTTCAATGGGATCAAGTGAGAAGAAGAGGACGTGCTACAATTGTGATGAGGCAACCCATTTTGCTGACAAGTGTCCGTATGAGAAGAGGCTTGACAAGCCTAAGTATGAAGAAGGTGCCAAACCAATATTGAAGCCCAACCCCATCAATGAAAGATACAAGAGGAACAATAGGCGTGATGGTAAGGGCTTCCTAGGCCAAGAATACATATCCGACAATGAGGAAGAGGATGAAGAGAAGGTGGTTGGAGTGTCTGGTTTGGCCTTTGCCAAACCCGGGTCTCTCTTCACCTATGAATACACCAAGGACTACACCGACGACTCTCCTAACCCCAAGGTCACCGCCACTTGCCTCATGGCAAGGAGCTCCAAGGACGAGTCCGACATGGAGTGTGGGGATAAGGAGAAAGTGGTGGGTGTGCCTGGTTTGGCATATGTCGAACCCGGTTCACCTCTCACCTACGACTACTCCAAGGACTACATCGAGAGTTCTCCTATTCCCAAGATCACCGGTTCTTGTCTTATGGCAAGAAGCTCCAAGTTAATTGTCTCTCTTCCATCCCTATCTAGTGTCTTGGATGATCTTGAGAGTGACCATGATAGTGATAGTGATAATGATGAATTTGGTAAAGAATATATAAAAGAAATGTATGCTATCATGAAGTCTCTTCCTCCCATTGCTCGTGCTAGAGTCAAGCAATTAATGGAACTTGTTATCTCACGTGATGAGGCCATTGATAGCTTGGAATCTCATATGGATGATGAGAAACGAAGATTCAATCTTCTTGAGCAAGAGCTTTGTGAGGAAAAGAATACCAATTCTTTTCTTAAACTACAAATTGAAATCTTTGAAATTGATAAAGCAAAAGACATGGATACTATTGATAGGGCTAACTCATTGTCCCAAGAGCTTGATGCCTCAAAGAAAGAGCTTGAAGTTGCTCATGATTCTCTTACCAAGGACCTTGAGCACCTTGAGAAGGCTAGTTTGCTTGTCAAGCGCGAGCTCATAAAACTTGGAGAGAACCATGATCAACTTCGGGTGTCCTATGAGAAGGCTCTTGGTACATTGAAGGATCCAATTATAGTTGAAAATGATTCTTGTACCTCTAACTCTACCTTTGAGGAAAATAAGAAGTTGAAAGAGCAACTTGAGAAAGAGCGTCGTGCACCTACCTCCAAGGGAAAGATCCTAGGTAAGATCTTATCCCGTCAAAAGACGAGAATTTCCAAGGAAGGTGTTGGATTTGATCCAAAGAACAACACGAGCAATGCCATTCCACCAAAGAAGATAACCTTTGTAAAAGAACAACACGAGCAACTTCCTCATGGCACTTTCATCTCTCAAGAGAAGTACATTAAGGATATGCTCAATAAGTTCGATATGGCCAAGGCTAATCCCATGAAGACACCCATGCCACTAAATGGACAACTTGGCCTTGGAGTAGGTGAGAAGGACGTGGATCAAAAGGTATATCGTTCTATGATTGGTTCCTTGCTCTACCTTTGTGATTCTAGGCCGGATATCATGTTAAGTGTTGGAATGTGTGCTCGTTTTCAATCCGCTCCCAAGGAGTGCCACTTGATGGCGGTCAAACAGATTTTTAGGTACCTTGTTCTCACTCCTACTCTCGGGCTTTGGTATCCAAAGGGGTCAACCTTTGAGCTTGTTAGCTATTCGGATGCCGATTGGGCAGGTTATAAGGTTGACCGGAAATCAACCTCCGGGGCTTGCCAATTTATTGGGCGGTCGTTGGTGAGTTGGTCTTCCAAGAAACAAAACTCCACAGCCCTATCCACCGCCGAATACATATCCGCGGCATCTTGTTGTGCTCAATTGTTATAGATGAGGCAAACCTTGAAAGACTATGGTGTGTCTCTTGGTACGGTGCCTCTTCTATGTGAAAATGAAAGCGCAATAAAGATCGCCAACAACCCCGTCCAACATTGCCGCACCAAACATATTGATATTCTCCACCACTTCCTACGTGACCATGTCGCAAATGGTGATATCAATCTCACTCATGTGGGTACGATGTTCCAATTGGCCGATATATTCACGAAGCCTTTGGATGAAGCCCGGTTTGTCATGTTGAGGCGAGAACTCGGTATCCTATATCCCCAAAACTTGGATTGATTTGCTTCTTGCACTATATTCTTGCTCTTAACATGCTAAGTAGACTAGTTGCACAGCACATGTAGGGATAGCCATCTTACCATGTCTTGGTTTGATGCATACCTATGTGTGCAACATAAATTGATCTCGTGTCATGATATGAGTCCAAGCATCTATCTTTGAGGCGCCATGACACATGTGCTTAAACATAGGGGCAGAAATCCCCCACAACCTCCTAACCTCCTAGCCTCCTTTGCTTTTCAATGGTTTCCATCTTGAGGCTCTCTGAGTTTGACCTTCCCTCTAGCTCTTGATATCCTCGAATCATGCCTATTGTTGCTATTTGTGAGGTTGAAATTGGTTCTTTCCAAAAGGCATGCCTAGATAACCTACTTCCTCTACCCGTTTGGAGTCTACTATCTTCCTCTACATGCACATGCCATCCTCAAAAAAAATTCTGAAATTTTTTCGGTGTCTTTTCTGTTGTTCGGTTTTTGGCCCGGTTGAACCGGCTCCTAGATCGGACCGCCCGATGCCAGCATCGGAAAACCAGACCAGAACCGGAAAATCCGATTATACTATACCGGGTCTATCCGAATCTCGTGTTTGAATCGTTTTCCGGTTGGCATCCGGTTTTCCGACCTATGGACCGGGTCCTCCGGTTTGGATCTTGGTTCAACCGAACTTAAAACCAAGTTTTCAGATCTATTTTTTCTCTTTTCTCCCTCTTCTCCCTAGTCCCCCCTCCCTCCCACAGTTCCCCTTCACTTCCCCCGACCCCTCCTCCTCCATTGTCGCCCCTCCCCACCCTCCCCTCCTCTCCTAGGGTGATTCCATCCCTAGGATCCATAGATCGGGCCACCATTTCGTGAGGAAGGACTTTTGGAGGCTTTTCACCAGAGGAATTTCTTCATCTCGCGGTGGTTCGGGAGCTTTTTGGTGTTCTTCTTCCTCAAGGGCTCTTTGGTGCTTTCCTTCACGGGAATCCATGTCCTCGGGTACTCCATTTGCTCCCTCTCCTCTTGCCCTTCTCAAATCCCTATGTTTTGATATACATTGTGTTGGATTTGACAAGTTAGGGGTCCACCTTGTTCTTGTTTTTTTTCCACCCTCGTTCCTCCATGTCCTACCCACTCTGCTTAGAACTGTATTTGCGCAATTACTTGAGTCATTGGTAAGATTTTTTACATTACATAGTTGGCCTCCGTGGATCTCGGTTTGTAACCCGGTTGATCCGGCTGTAGCACCGAACCATCCGGTCTGAGTTCGGTTTTCCGGCTCTGACACCGGACCATCCGGTTTTGCTTTCGGTCCAACCGACCCTGGCACCGGACCATCCGGTTCTGGAATCGGTTGTTCCGTCCCTGGCACCGGACCTCTATGCAATGTCTCCTATTTTACCATGCACTTGCCCAAATCCAAGTCTTTTTTTCTCATCCTTCCCTTTGGCATGTGTACTTATCTCTGTGCTCCCCAACCTCGCTCTCTTTTTCACAGGTGAAGATGCTGATTCTGCTGGTGATGAGTATGTGCCTGATAGTGAGTATGTGCCTGAGTTAGCTAACAGGATTAAGCGGGCTCGTCGCAACACTCAGTCTGTGCAGCTTGAGCCTGAGGGTAGTGCTCACTCTGGGAGCATCAAACTCAAGGCTAACAAGGGTAAGCATCAAAATCTGAAGGGTATGGAGATTGGTCAGTACCGGGCTCTTCGCAAGCAGAATCCCTATTGCTTCAAGCAACGCACCTATAAAGGATCTAACAAGAAATTTTGGACTGAGACTCAGGCTATGATGTGGGATCACATTTACAGTCAGTTTCGGGTCACTCCTTGTGGCCACATTCAAGCTCTCAATCTGGAGTGGTTCAATATGTATGCAGCCTCTGATTACTTCTATGTTGATGAAGCTTTGAGGAAAATGGATCTGTTCGACCTCGTTTGTCTCAAGGAGGACTATTACCCCGACTTCATCCGTCAGTTCTTTTGCACAGTCTATTTTCATGATGATGAGGATCGCACTATGACTTGGATGACTGGCACGCGGCGTTTTCAGGCTACTTATGCTGATTTGGTCGATGTCATGGGCTACACCGGTAGAGGAGGAGGCTTCTGTATTTACAGTGAGAAGGTCAAGCCTGCTGAGACTCTTGCTTTCTTCTATCCCAGTGATTCTCAGTGGAGTCATCCGTGCATGACTAACATGTATTACTACTATCATACCTTGGCCACTATCTTTCGTCAGTCCCTTGTTCCCCGTGTTGGAGATTCCACTAACTGTCGTGGGTCTTTTTCCAACCTGTTGTACTACTGTCACCCTGATCGGCTGAGGAAGATTGATGGATGTGACTTTGTGTACTTTGAGCTATGGCGGGCTGCTTTGGGCAGGATGACTCCCACTTTTTGCGCGTATGTTCAGAAGCTGCTCAATGGGTAGTGCCGCCTGGTGTGATGGTGGGCGAGCGCGAGGAACAAGAAATGCTTAATCTTTGTCTCCGTGCCCACACTCCTGAGGTCCCTGGGATGCGGCCTCCTGAGCACCACACCAAAGCTGCTCATGATCCTCGGCCATATTTTTCTACTCGGGCTGGTTCTCGTCGTCCTGTTGGTGAGTCCTCCTCTCACCCAAGGCCTAAGGGTGGTGTTGCCAAGTTTTTCAAGAGGCTCTTCCAGATGTGACATTCTACCTATGATGTGAGTCACAAGGCTTTGGAGTTGATCCAGGAGACTAGGCACCGCCACAATGAGTATCTTGCGACCCAGAATGTCACTCCTTCACCAGATGGTCCTGAGATGGCCCCTGCCCCTTATGTCAACTATGAGATGCTGCCTCTTGATGATGCTATGTTCTATGGCTACTTCCCCGCTCAGTTTTCTCCCAGTGGTCCCGGTGGTCCCTCTGCTCAGGGTCACGTTGATGATGAGGACAATGATGATGATGCTGATAGTGACGAGTACTCTGAAGAGGAAGATGTCCCACCTCAGCCTCCTCCTCCGTCGTTCTTCTAGTTGGGCTGCGTTAGCATCGCTCTCATCCTCTTCCTTTTTGGTGTCTCGATGCCAATGGGGGAGAAGAGTAGAGTTCTATTAGTTATCTACGGGTTCCTTGCCGGGGGTTTCTGGGGTTCGCCGTTAGCACATTACCCCTTGCTTTCTCATTGCTTCTTATGGCATTGTGCCTTCCCCTTCGCTTTATGTATGAACTATCTGCTTTATTTCAGTATGTTGGACAAGTTTGTGCTATGTGTGTGAACCATGGATATTTATATTATGCTATGACTATGTCTATTGTTGTTTATAATATCCTTGAGAACACTAGCTCGGTTTGTCATCGCCAACCAAAAAGGGGGAGATTGAAAGGGTATTTTACCCTATACTATTTTTGGTTGACAATGACACCGTGGTTAGTGTAACATCCCAGCATTAGAGCTTAGAAATAAGCTGAACACAGTTGTGTGCATTGCATTCATGCATAGAAAATCCGAATATTTTTTGTGCTTTTAAATAAAAACTTGTCAAAGAGATTGAAGCTTCTCTTAACTTGATGGAATTGAAGTAGATCATCAAGTTGACTGCGATAAGTTTCAGTATGACCTTTGCTAAAACCTTCTTTTGGGTAAGGGAGATTTGATCTAAGGGTAGATCAAATCTAAGAGATGTTAAACCTAATACATTACTTGATGATTTATATTTGATCCTGAAGTAATCATCTCCTAGTATTCATTACACAACTCATGAATACCAAGTTATAAACATAACTTAAGTAATAGGAATGTAACAACTAAATCTTAATCTCACCTATTTATACCATGAATATCATGGTAATACAATCTTAACTCCTTAGTGAGATTGAGTAGGAAAGAAACCAACTCAAGATCATTCACCATATATTTTTCTTCCCATATCAATTCCTATGGAACCCTATCTCAATAATTGTTGTTTATCAATGTTGAGTAATCAACTATTGATTCACCAATTCTTCATCTATCAATTCTTGACCTATCAACTCTTGTCCTTATTATAGCATTCACTTAAGACCTATAAAGAAATAAGTAAGAAGGGGTAAATAGTAATGCTAGAATCGAATATCATCTATAGGATGGAAGAGTTTGGAGAGAATGAAATCATTATGATAATTGATGGAGTTAACTCACTCCTGAATGGATAGAAGAGTTATTTGAAATAAAGATATATGTGGTAACAACGAGGATTACAAGGATGAATCCTGAAGATAGATACCAAGAAGTAATCCTATTGGATTAAGGAAGCATAGTCCATGAATAGAATTCCTTAATCCAATAGAGATACTAAGAAGATAATACAATTGTAGTGTGGTATTGATGAAGGACTTGATTAGCCAACTGGAAACCTAAGCCATAAATGATCAAAGGATTATAATGATCATGTTTAGGTCACCAAGATTGAATGCTTATATCATGTATAAGTGACATTGGTGGATAGAACATGATTGAACCCTAGTATAAGATAATGGAGTATTATTAAGGTTGATGACTAAGGAAAGGTATGAGTGGAGTTAGAAGTAACCACTTGTTGGGTTGGAGATTATTATTAGAAGAGTAGTTGATTTAACCAAGTATGGATATGAGAAAGTTAGGAAAAGCTTTAGTGTCAAGCTTATGGATTTGCAAGTGGATTTAGAAGAATAAAAGATGGATAAGAATATTCTGGTGAAGTAAAGCTCATCATGTTAACACATGATGATGTATATAAAGAAGTAGTATATCTAGGAAAGGAATTCCTTAATTAGAAGTCCAGGATTATGAAGTATGGAAGATAGGAATTCTTGGTAAACACTAAACCCTAAATCTATAATCAAGCTTAACATCCATCCCATCTGTTGGATCAATCATTTTGTTTCCACAATGGTTGATAGGCATAATTTTCTACATCAAATCACTTAAGCACATCTTTGTCATTTGCAATCATCATTATCATTGGTGCCTAGGAACTGTCTTTATCAATTCTTTCTCATAAATTAGCTTAGAAAGCAATTCCACTATTTTAATTTAAATGGTGATATCATTCATGATCACAAACATAAAAACAATATGTCTTAGCCATTAATATTTATTCACATCAATAAAGGAAATATGAGAATATTAAATCTTTTAAGAAATTATGGTAAGCATTTTCAGTTCAGACCTTAACTCATATGTTAGTTGTAATAAAGTATATATATTGCTATTTCCTAAACTTATGAGAATTTTATTAACCATATTAATTACTCAAACTTTATGTTTTGAGTAATAATGAAGGATCACTATATATAAAAGATTCTTTAATATTATAAATCAATAAGAATCAAAACTCGTGGATTAATAATAATGCAATATTTAATAAGTTATGGATATAAATAAATTAAAAAATAATATTTAAAGCCTTTACAAATAATAATAGGAAAAGTATCTATATAAGAAAATAAAGAAATATAACATTATAAAAGAAGTCCATAAATTAAATCTAAGTAACTTCATGATTACTGCAAGGATTTACCAAAGAAATTCCATTAAGAAAAGTTAAAACAATTGCTTAAATAAATCTATAAAAGAAAACAGAAAAGATAAGAAGCAAAAATAATAATAACAGAAACAAAACCAGGCCAAAGCCCATCTTATATTCACCACTCAGAGCAACCAGCAGTAGCAGACCTGATCCTTTTCTCGCAGCCCAGAACCAGCCCACCTCAGCCCGAGCCCACATACCGTTTCAATCTCTCACTGACAGGCGGGTCCCACGCGTGAGAGAACCGTCGTCTTCATCTTCCTCTGGCTGATCGACACGCCGCCGGCGAGCCACGTCGCCGCCGCAATTCGGGACCGTCCGGACGCGGTTGACCATCTCAGAAACCCACCTCAATTTTTTGGTGTCCGCCAGGTGGATTCGCGCCCACCTTGAGCTTCAGTAGCGCCGCCGCATCCCGACCGTCATTACCGTCGTGCCGTCGTGTCCAAGCTTGCTTAGCCGTATAAAACATCCGCCTGAGACCACCTCGAGACTCTATTCAATCATCATCCTAAAATCATCCTCCTTCTCGCTCTCTATCTCCCTTTTCAACCTGACGCCATCGCCGGCGAGCTTCGGCTAGCCGTCGAGGAAATGCTTCTCGAAGCCTGTGGTGTGGATGGGGAGGAACGCCGTGCTCCGTAGATCGTCTGGGTGAAGTAAAACATCAAGGGAGCTCTGAGGAGGGAGAATTTCATCGTTCCCTTTCCTCGGGGTTCGCCGGAATTCTTGACCGAGCGCTCACCTCCAACCTCGCTAGTCCTCGCGACCACTTCATGAGCATCTAGGTAAGCCAGCGCATCTCAACCACCTTCTATTTAGTGCTAGTGTCCACTGTAAGCCTATATACGCTAAGCGCCGCCGTGCCTCGCTGCTATGACCTCATCGTTGCCTTGTTTCGGTGACCATTCTTGGGCGGAGCCACCTCCAGGTGGTTGCCAAACTCCCGATATTCAAACGTGTGTAATCGCAGAAGCCTAGGAAGCCCTTCATCATTGGTTCCGGTGCTCACCGGCGACCTGACGTCATCGTGACGTCAGGGTTGACCTGGTCCAAAGCTTGACTCGGTCCTTGCCCAGGTGGCAGGTGACGTGGTATAGGACCCACTTGTCATTGCGTGGGAGTAGAAACATCGGTAACAAAAACATTAATCAAGCTGAGCATGCCATGTGGCATGTGACCCACCAGTCAGTGACCTAGTCTAGGTTAGCTTCGGTATAAAAAGTATTTATGTGTATGAAATAGATAAAACAATGTTAATTCAAATATAAGTATTTCCTGAAATGAAATAAAGGAATTAAAACTTGTTTAATTAATATCTTTTGTTCTATAAATCAAAAAAATAGGTTTAATATATGAAAATTTTCAGAAAAAAAATCTACAACTTAAAACTATTATCAAATATTATTATGATTATTATTTAAATACATATTATTTAATAAAAAGTTTTATAAGTAATAAAACTTTGATAATTAATATTTTAATATTAGTAAATATTAAAAATATAAATAAAATACCAAAAATCTTAGAAAATTAAGAATTATAATTTAAAACTATAATCATGCATTATTATTCCACTTAATTAAATATTTGTTATTTATTAAGTCCATATCAAATAATAAGTATTATAAAAATCATATCTTATTATTTTTAAATCACAAAAATAAGTGTAATATACCAAAATTATCACATAGATAATACCTATATGTTAAAAATATAGTATCCCACTTTTGAGTTAAATAAAAATTTAAACACTTTAATAACTTGAATTTAAACCTATTTCTTTAGTTAATAATTCATATAAGAGTAAATAAAAATTTCTAATATTCTAAAAATTAGCCAATTGAGTCGAATAAATAGTATTGGTCTTTAATATTGATAAAATGAAATCAAAAGGGTTCAACACATTTTAAATGCAATTTTATTGAATTATCCTTCAACCATAAGTGCAGATTATTTTATAAAAGAATCCTTATCCAATCTAAAATCTTCAGAATTAATTGTAATAAAATAAAAACCATTCCTTTACTTTACTTTAATCACAAGTTTATAAACAAATCAAAACACCATAGTGAGTTCATAAGTAGTGAATAATATTGTTTACTTATTCATAAACCTTAACCACACCCTTATAAGGAGATAAATCCCTTTATACAATTATAATGTAAAGAAACCATTACCAACTAAAAACAATACCATTCTTAAGTAACTTTAAAGAAACATTATAAAGTGAACAAGGTATAAGTATAACAAGCATTTTACCAAAAGTCCATCTATGTCTTTATAGTTATCTTTAGTCTATAATACTTTAAATAATGCTAAAGACTTTATTATATGCTTTATAGTTAACTTTGGTCTATTATAATTAAGTTATAAAGTATCCAAATACCAAACCAACTAAGTTAAAAACCAAGATAGATAAGTCTCAAATACAAATGCTGTCATGATTCAAATGGAGTAATTCATTCTTACTTAAAAACTATAACTAGAAAGAACACCTCATAAGGTAACTTAAAGGCCTAAATGCTTTTGCTTAGTTGAGTAAGATTTTCTTCAAATGTTATTCTTTTTGCCACATCAAACATCAAATGAAAATTAATAATAATCACATTACATTAAGCTTCACTTATATACCTAGGATTGTTAACACTTCAGTTCCTTATAAATATCATCACTTGCAAGGTAAAACTTGAAGCTAAGATAATTCACATATAATCAGCCCTTGAGTAGCACATCTCATTAGTATATCTTATTGTTGTATGCCATTATGTTTACATGTTGTTTCACACACATTCACAAGCCTTAATAAGAAGCACATGTGTGAAACTTAATCTAAAAGGGCAACACATTCCAAGGAAAAACTTTCAATACCCAAACCCTAGAACAACGTTGCCTCGGGATTCGAGTTTACGAAATTTCATTATATTAATTATGCATAATAGCATCTTGCTTCTTTAAACATTAGTCCTTACCGGACCAATAATGCTGATTTTAGATATTGGAACTTTTATATTGTCTTGAAGACCGTGAGTGCATAATCTTGCAATCACAAAAGGCAAGTTCACACTTGCTCATGTCCTTTGATTATTTTCTGTAAAGTATTTTATAAATCCAGTGTTGTCATCACCTGCATTTGAAAAAGGTCAGAAAACACTATTTTCATAATAATGTGATTATAGGTTATTTACCATGAGGTAATAACCTACTATAAGAGTTCCGGTGGTAAAGGAACATATTATCTAGGACTTAACAACCAATGTCGCCAGTGATTCTTGCGTCGTATATTACGCGTTGACCATGAGATTTGGAATGGGACAAAGAAGTCAGCTGTATCTTTTCCCGCTCGCATGGAGCTGGATGTGCGGGTCGTGGCTGTTATCACTCGTAGCGTGCATATTAATTGGTAATTCGTAGACGATATGCAGCATATGGGTGGGAGCCCTCAACGTCCCATGATAGTTCCGGCATCTGAATGGTCTGCACAAACCATTGCCGTAATTCAAAAGGTGCGCATGGTGTACACCAAGGAGACATGCGGGGTAGCGGAGAAGGTAGTGATTGGCTTGGATCTTAGGTTGGGCCTCAAACCAAGGAAGTTTAAACGGGGACATACTCCTGGTCGTGCAACAAAACCTAAGGTCTCTCATGGGTAAAGTGACGCACCTCTGTAGAGTGTAAGAACTGTAACTTGTTAATTACTCCCTGTTCCGGGAAGGAGCTGCGAACGCGGCGGGAAAGGAACTCCATGAAAGTTCTGGTAAACCCGTGAAGGCTGATGGACATAGTTTTTCCGAATAAAAGCAACCTTTGAAGAAATGTTTACAAAAACTTGCATTGCCTATGACCTATGGTCTGTGGCTGTAGATATAGTGCATCAAACACTCCTTTTCTAGTGAGCTTGCTGAGTACACTCGTACTCAAAGTATCTTCTTAACCCTTGCTAGGTTCTAAAGCCAGTACAGACGACGTCTACATCAAGTTATGCTCCAGGAATCATCATCAAAAGCTAAAGCTCTTCAATGAAGTCAAGGAAGTCAACATATATATCCACTCAAGTGAAGACGAAGTTGGGGATTAGATAAGGATAGAATCTCTAGCCATAGAACCTACTTCTGTAGTGTATTGCAATAGCAACAATGCCAGACCATAGTTAAAATACAAGTCTTAATAGTATGATAGTTTTTGAGTCGTTTATTTCTGATTCTTCTTTGTAAGAAGTTTCTTTCTCTCTCTTTAACCTAGAGTATTCTCTGGATCTTGTGTAAAGAGTTGAGTTGTAACCTATAGTCATGTCTTGGACCAGCTGTGTTTCTGTTGTACCACTCTGAGGGATGTAATACTAGTGAACGGTGTTTCATTGGTGTTATGCAACAACTATGGTGTACTACATCATGCAGTGGTATGCTGGGTCACCGCAGTTGGTATCAGAGCATATGCTTTGACCTTAGGATTAAACCCTTTTAGGAAGATCTTTAGGTTCGATAGTGACTATAGAATCCATCTTATATAAACCAAATGTTCTTATCACTTGTGATGAGTATCCACTTGAGGATAACCTTGTCACACATAAGTCAGATGTTTAAGTCATTCTTTCTTAGGAAGTAATTATTTTATCTTTTATCAAGTATAGTGCTCTTTAGTATCCTCCGAGGGAGACATAAATCACCAAGATACTTAGAAAAGTACAAGACATAAATTGAAGTAGTCTTAATGGTGCAGCCTAAACCTATAATTCATATAAGACAGTGGAATCTTATGGTTAGTTAATAACCAAAGACAACCTGATGAATATCATTAGGATAAATGTGGATGTAATGAGTAGTAATCATGTGGGATTCACTTGAGAATTCTACGTGATGAAGTGCAATTATGTTATGACTTAATAACAGTGTAGTGAGAAGTAAAGTTATCATGGTTAGATTAGCTCTTAAATCATGATAAAGAGGCAAAACATAATAAGATCATGGTGAGATTAGCTCCGAAACCATGACGTAAGTGTAAATATGACAAGTACTTACTGAATTATCTTGAGGTAGAAGTAAGATAATAACATGGTAGAACTATGATAGAACTCATAAGTGCTAAAAATTTCTAATACTCTTTAGTTTAAGTTAGCAAATAGAATCTGATTAGTCATTTGGAGTAATCATGTGAGGTTAGTTTACTAATAAAGAAAGGTTAGTTACAGTCGGTCATTCTAAAAGTGAGACACAAGGTTAGTCGAAACCAAATTGAGGCCACTTTGCTTAAAGTATCCTACTGCAACCGAGCAATTGGGTAAATTATGAGGCAAAGGTTAGTTTGACCTTATGTTCTAAGTATCACAATGTAAACATATATGAGGAGGTGTCATATACTACACAACTAAGCCTGAATTCTAGAGATATTATACTTAACCACTATATTCTGGGCTTAGAATATTGTGTGTTATATGTAGCACATTTGGATTTATTTGTTCTTCTTGGATCTTCTTGTTTGACTAGATCTGTACATGAAGTTTGACTTGATGTGCAAATGCATGTTGCAACATCCAGTTACTACTTGATGTTATAGACTTTGATAGTAATGGGAATTCGTGTAAGGGAGTGACGAGTTCCGAAGACCAAGATGAAGACCTACATGAAGGGTAAAGCCAAGTATAAGGAATATCAACTCAATTTGGAGGACGGGTAAAGTTCAGGTTATTCTTAGCCAGATATAAGAAGGAAGTTTAGTGTAGAAGATGTATGGAGCAACAATAAGTAATAAACTTAAAGTTCAATCAAAGTAGGTAATCTTGCTAAGAAGCTAATAGAGTAATTGTACTAGTTCATGGTAGTATCATGAATAAGTACAAAGAAGAAGTTTTGGAACCAAAGTGGTATTCAAGCTCTGACAATTCAGAGAGAATGCTAGAAGTATGTCGGAAGCCGTAGGGTAATACCTACAACATAGGATGATCTGCAGCAGGTATTTGATCCACAGTTGGTATCTTGTCCGCAGCCGGTGATGGTTGACATAGTTAACCAGATCATCTTAATGGTTGCATAAAGAGCATAAAATTTGGTCCAAGCCAAGCAAGACCTAAAGGAGTATAAAATTTTAAGCGATCATCTTTCGAGATTCTTCGCGAAAAATGATCTATCAAAGCGAAAGTGTCCCAATAGTAAGTAAGACAAATAATGCTAAAATATTCACTTCGTAGATCCACAATTGTGTGGATACACCGTACAATCTTTCATCAAACTTTAACTTGGTAGAGTATAAGATGGATAGAGACCAATATTCTAATTATAAAGCCAATAAATACTAAATAGATAGTTTGAAGGCTATTAGTAAACCCTAAGGGGGAGAGTAAACATTAAATGAAAATTAAATAAATACTTAAGGAATAACAAATGATTATCTAAAGCTTAATAAGGTAAAATCTTGAAGGTGATAAAAGATTATTCCTAACAGACTAATTCTGAAAGAAACAACTATTAGGTGCCCCTTTAAAAGGTGAATAAAACATATCCAATTTGACATGTGTAGAGGAACAAGAAATCCCAATGGGTTTGGACTAAATGTGTTCAAAACCAACATTTGGAAGAATTGCCAGTACAACTCATACAATGACAAATCAAAGATTAGTCTTTTGACCACACTATTTAATAATAAAATTTAAAACCTGTTTTAGTGAGACTTCCCAGATTTGCATAGTATAGTAAGAAAGTTTGATGGTTAAATAAAATAAGTTGGATTAGGATACCTAATCAGGATAAGGAACTAATAAGAGACCCCAAATTAAGGAGTTTTTAATAAGGACATATCCCTAAAGAAGGATAATAAAAGAAACTTTGGAGTATTGGAGACAACCAGTTGGAGACTGCCAAGTATGGTCAGAATTCAAGGAAAAGATATGGATATGGGGTATTACAATTATTCTCATTGAGGTTACCATGGAGTTGAGACATATCGTAATCATTGCTAGACAATTCCTTACTCCGAAACGTGAGAGTATGCGAACTTCGAGGAAAAAGTTCATTTTAAGGGGGAGAGTATGTAACATCCCAGCATTAGAGCTTAGAAATAAGCTGAACACAGTTGTGTGCATTGCATTCATGCATAGAAAATCCGAATAATTTTCGCGCTTTTAAATAAAAACTTGTCAAAGAGATTGAAGCTTCTCTTAACTTGATGGAATTGAAGTAGATCATCAAGTTGACTGCGATAAGTTTTAGTATGACCTTTGCTAAAACCTTATTTTGGGTAAGGGAGATTTGATCTAAGGGTAGATCAAATCTAATAGATGTTAAACCTAATACATTACTTAATGATTTATATTTGATCCTGAAGTAATCATCTCCTAGTATTCATTACATAACTCATGAATACCAAGTTATAAACATAACTTAAGTAATAGGAATGTAACAACTAAATCATAATCTCACCTATTTATACCATGAATATCATGGTAATACAATCTTAACTCCTTAGTGAGATTGAGTAGGAAAGAAACCAACTCAAGATCATTCACCATATATTTTTCTTCCCATATCAATTCCTATGGAACCCTATCTCAATAATTGTTGTTTATCAATGTTGAGTAATCAACTATTGATTCACCAATTCTCCATCTATCAATTCTTGACCTATCAAATCTTGTCCATATTATAGCATTCACTTAAGACCTATAAAGAAATAAGTAAGAAGGGGTAAATAGTAATGCTAGAATTGAATATCATCTATAGGATGGAAGAGTTTGGAGAGAATGAAATCATTATGATAATTGATGGAGTTAACTCACTCCTGAATGGATAGAAGAGTTATTTGAAATAAAGATATATGTGGTAACAAAGAGGATTACAAGGATGAATCCTGAAGATAGATACCAAGAAGTAATCCTATTGGATTAAGGAAGCATAGTCCATGAATAGCATTCCTTAATCCAATAGAGATACTAAAATAATAATACAATTGTAGTGTGGTATTGATGAAGGACTTGATTAGCCAACTGGAAACCTAAGCCATAAATGATCAAAGGATTATAATGATCATGTTTAGGTCACCAAGATTGAATGCTTATATCATGTATAAGTGACATTGGTGGATAGAACATGATTAAACCCTAGTATAAGATAATGGAGTATTATTAAGGTGGATGACTAAGGAAAGGTATGAGTGGAGTTAGAAGTAACCACTTTTTGGGTTGGAGATTATTATGAGAAGAGTAGTTGATTTAACTAAGTATGGATATGAGAAGGTTAGGAAAAGCTTTAGTGTCAAGCTTATGGATTTGCAAGTGGATTTAGAAGAATAAAAGATGGATAAGAATATTCTGGTGAAGTAAAGCTCATCATGTTAACACATGATGATGTATATAAAGAAGTAGTATATCTAGGAAAGGAATTCCTTAATTAGAAGTCCAGGATTATGAAGTATGGAAGATAGGAATTCTTGGTAAACACTAAACCCTAAATCTATAATCAAGCTTAACATCCATCCCATCTGTTGGATCAATCATTTTGTTTCCACAATAGTTGATAGGCATAATTTTCTACATCAAATCACTTAAGCACATCTTTGTCATTTGCAATCATCATTATCATTGGTGCCAAGGAACTGTCTTTATCAATTCTTTCTCATAAGTTAGCTTAGAAAACAATTCCACTATTTTAATTTAAATGGTGATATTATTCATGATCACAAACATAAAAACAATATGTCTTAGCCATTAATATTTATTCACATCAATAAAGGAAATATGAGAATATTAAATCTTTTAAGAAATTATGGTAAGTATTTTCAATCCAGACCTTAACTCATATGTTAGTTGTAATAAAGTATATATATTGTTATTTCCTAAACTTATGAGAATATTATTAACCATATTAATTACTCAAACTTTATGTTTTGAGTAATAATGAAGGATCACTATATATAAAAGATTCTTTAATATTATAAATCAATAAGAATCAAAACTCATGGATTAATAATAATGCAATATTTAATAAGTTATGGATATAAATAAATTAAAAATTCATATTTAAAGCCTTTACAAATAATAATAGGAAAAGTATCTATATAAGAAAATAAAGAAATATAACATTATAAAAAAGTCCATAAATTAAATCTAAGTAACTTCATGATTACTGCAAGGATTTAGCAAAGAAATTCCATTAAGAAAAGTTAAAACAATTGCTTAAATAAAGCTATAAAAGAAAACAGAAAAGATAAGAAGAAAAAATAATAATAACAGAAACGAAACCAGGCCAAGGCCCATCTTCTATTCACCACTCAGAGCAACCAGCAGTAGCAGACCTGATCCTTTTCTCGCAGCCCAGAACCAGCCCACCTCGGCCCGAGCCCACATACCGTTTCGATCTCTCACTGACAGGCGGATCCCACGCGTGAGAGAACCGTCGTCTTCGTCTTCCTCTGGCTGATCGACACGCCGCCGGCGAGCCACGTCGCCGCCGCAATTCGGGACCGTCCGGACGCGGTTGACCATCTCAGAAACCCACCTCAATTTGTTGGTGTCCGCCAGGTGGATTCGCGCAGTGATTCGCGCCCACCTTGAGCTTCAGTAGCGTCGTCGCGTCCTGATCGTCATCGCCGTCGTGCCATCGTGTCCGAGCTTGCTTAGCCGTATAAAACATCCGCTTGAGACCGCCTCAAGCCTCTATTCAATCCCCATCCTCAAATCATCCTCCCTCTCGCTCTCTATCTCCCTTTTCAACCCAACGCCATCGCCGGCGAGCTTCGGCTAGCCGTCGAGGAAATGCTTCTCGAAGCCTGTGGCGTGGATGGGGAGGAACGCCGTGCTCCGTAGATCGTCTGGGTGAAGTAAAACATCAAGGGGAGCTCTGAGGAGGGAGAATTTCATCGTTCACTTTCCACGGGGTTCGCCGGAATTCTTGACCGAGCGCTCACCTTTGACCTCGCTAGTCCTCGCTGACCACTGCATGGGCATCTAGGTAAGCCAGCGCATCTCAACCACCTTCTATTTCGTGCTAGTGTCCACTGTAAGCCTATATCCGCTAAGCGCTGTCGTGCCTCTCCGCTACGACCTCATCGTTGCCATGTTTCGGTGACCATTCTTGGGCGGCGCCGCCTCCAGGTGGTTGCCAAACTCCCGATATTCAAACGTGTAATCGCAGAAGCCTAGGAAGCCCTTCATCGCTGGTTCCGGTGCTCACCGGCGAGCTGACGTCATTGTGAAGTCAGGGTTGACCTGGTCCAAAGCTTGACTCGGTCCTTGCCCAGGTGGCAGGTGACGTGGTATAGGACCCACTTGTCATTGCCTGGGAGTAGAAACAACATCGGTAACAAAAACATTAATCAAGCCGAGCATGCCATGTGGCATGTGACCCACCAGTTAGTGACCTAGTCTAGGTTAGCTTCGTTATAAAAAGTATTTATGTGTATGAAATAGATAAAACAATGTTAATTCAAATATAAGTATTTCCTGAAATGAAATAAAGGAATTAAAACTTGTTTAATTAATATTTTTTGTTTTATAATTCAGAAAAATAGGTTTAATATATGAAAAATTTCAGAAAAATAAAATCTACAACTTAAAACTATTATCAAATATTATTATTATGATTATTTAAATACATATTATTTAATAAAAAGTTTTATAAGTAATAAAACTTTGATAATTAATATTTTAATATTAGTAAATATTAAAAATATAAATAAAATACCAAAAATCTTAGAAAATTAAGAATTATAATTTAAAACTATAATCATGCATTATTATTCCACTTAATTAAATATTTGTTATTTATTAAGTCCTTATCAAATAATAAGTATTATAAAAATCATATCTTATTATATTTAAATCACAAAAATAAGTGTAATATACCAAAATTATCACATAGATAATACCTATATGTTAAAAATATAATATCCCACTTTTGAGTTAAATAAAAAGTTAAACACTTTAATAACTTGAATTTAAACCTATTTCTTTAGTTAATAATTCATATAAGAGTAAATAAAAATTTCTAATATTCTAAAAATTAGCCAATTGAGTCGAATAAATTGTATTGGTCTTCAATATTGATAATATGAAATCAAAAGGGTTCAACACATTTTAAATGCAATTTTATTGAATTATCCTTCAACCATAAGTGTAGATTATTTTATAAAAGAATCCTTATCCAATCTAAAATCTCCAGAATTAATTGTAATAAAATAAAAACCATTCCTTTACTTTACTTTAATCACAAGTTTATAAACAAATCAAAACACCATAGTGAGTTCATATTGTAGTGAATAATATTGTTTACTTATTTATAAAACTTAACCACACCCTTATAAGGAGATAAATCCCTTTATACAATTATAATATAAAGAAACCATTACCAACTAAAAACAATACCTATCTTAAGTAACTTTAAAGAAACATTATAAAGTGAACAAGGTATAAGTATAACAAGCATTTCACCTAAAGTCCATCTATGTCTTTACAGTTAACTTTAGTCTATAATACTTTAAATAATGTTAAATACTTTATTATATGCTTTATAGTTAACTTTGATCTATTATAATTAAGTTATAAAGTATCCTAATACCAAACCAACCAAGTTAAAAACCAAGATAGATAAGTCTCAAATACAAATGTTGTCATGATTCAAATGGAGTAATTCATTCTTACTTAAAAACTATAACTAGAAAGAACACCTCATAAGGTAACTTAAAGGCCTAAATGCTTCTGCTTAGTTGAGTAAGATTTTCTTCAAATGTTATTCTTTTTTCCACTTCAAACATCAAATGAAAATTAATAATAATCACATTACATTAAGCTTCACTTATATATCTAGGATTGTTAACACTTTAGTTCCTTATAAATATCATCACTTGCAAGGTAAAACTTGAAGCTAAGATAATTCACATATAAGCAGTCCTTGAGTAGCACATCTCATTAGTATATCTTATTGTTGTATGCCATTATGTTTACATGTTGTTTCACACACATTCACAAGCCTTAATAAGAAGCACATGTGTGAAACTTAATCTAAAAGGGCAACACATTCCAAGGAAAAACTTTCAATACCCAAACCCTAGAACAACGTTGCCTCGGGATTCAAGTTTACGAAATTGCATTACATTACTTATGCATAATAGCATCTTGCTTCTTTAAACATTAGTCCTTACCGGACCAATGATGCTGATTTCAGATATTAGATCTTTTATATTGTCTTGAAGACCGTGAGGGCATAATCTTGTAATCACAAAAAGCAAGTTCACACTTGCTCATGTCCTTTGATTATTTTCTGTAAAGTATTTTATAAATCCAGTGTTGTCATCACCTGCATTTGAAAAAGGTCAGAAAACACTATTTTCATAATAATGTGATTATAGGTTATTTACCATGAGGTAATAACCTACTATAAGAGTTCCGGTGGTAAAGGAACATATTATATAGGACTTAACAACCAATGTCGCCAGTGATTCTTGCGCCGTATATTACGCATTGACCATGAGATTTGGAATGGGACGAAGAAGTCAGCTGTATCTTTTCCCGCTCGCATGGAGCTGGATGTGCGGGTCGTGGCTGTTATCACTCGTAGCGTGCATATTAATTGGTAATTCGTAGAGGATATGCAGCATATGGGTGGGATCCCTCAACGTCCCATGATCTTAGGATGGGCCTCAAACCAAGGAAGTTTGAACGGGGACATACTCCTGGTCGTGCAACAAAACCTAAGGTCTCTCATGGGTGAAGTGACGCACCTCTGCAGAGTGTAAGAACTGTAACTTGTTACTCCCTGTTCCAGGAAGGAGCTGCGAACGCGGTGGGAAAGGAACTCCATGAAAGTTCTGGTAAACCCGTGAAGGCTGATGGACATAGTTTTTCCGAATAAAAGCAACCTTTAAAGAAATGTTTACAAAAACTTGCATTGCCTACGACCTATGGTCTGTGGTTGTAGATATAGTGCATCAAACACTCCTTTTCTAGTGAGCTTGCTGAGTACGCTCGTACTCAAAGTATCTTCTTAACCCTTGCTAGGTTCTAAAGCCAGTACAGACGATGTCTACATCAAGTTATGCTCCAGGAATCATCATCAAAAGCTAAAGCTCTTCAATTAAGTCAACATATATATCCACTCAAGTGAATACAAAGTTGGGGATTAGATAAGAATACAATCTCTAGCCATAGAACCTACTTCTGTAGTGTATTGCAATAGCAGCAATGCCAGACCATAGTTAAAATACTAGTCTTAATAGTATGATAGTTTTTGAGTCGTTTATTTCTGATTCTTCTTTGTAAGAAGTTTCTTTCTCTCTCTTTAACCTAGAGTGTTCTCTGGATCTTGTGTAAAGAGTTGAGTTGTAACCTATAGTCATGTCTTGGACCTGTTGTGTTTCTGTTGTACCACTCTGAGGGATGTAATACTAGTGAACGGTGTTTCATTGGTGTTATGTCAACGACTATAGTGTACTACATCATGCAGTGGTATGCTGGGTCACCGCAGTTAGAGTGGAATAATGCTACTTCTAGTGTCTTACACAGGTTCTAGTCCGATGTTGTGATGAAAGGTTATCGGAGACCCCCCCCATTTTGATAACGAAGCTTCGCACCGGAGTTTTCCCTTTTTATGTAATTTGAGTCCGGTTAGGAGCTCCGCACTATTAAGAGGGGTTCTCTCGATGAGCTTGTTGGGGATGATC
Organism: Avena atlantica; assembly: GCA_910589765.1. Classification (NCBI taxonomy): domain Eukaryota; kingdom Viridiplantae; phylum Streptophyta; class Magnoliopsida; order Poales; family Poaceae; genus Avena; species Avena atlantica. The sequence continues at coordinate 376,554,473 of OU342736.1, forward strand.
ACCTAAGCCATATACACATCCCTTTATCCTACCTAATCCATCACCAAAGAGAGAAGAGAAGAAATCCTATCCATCAAACCCTTTTCTGCAGATCCGGTTTTTAGACCGGTTGGACCGGCTCCTAGACCGGACCGTCCGGTGTCAGGATCAGAAATCCGAACTCAAACCGGGTTTTCCGGTTTACTCACTCCGAATCTATCCGAGTCTGGGTACTGAGGGCAGATTCAGTTTCAGTCCGGTTTTCCGGGCTGAGGACCGGACTGTCCGGTGTGTGAACCGGTCAACCCGAACTTAAAACCGGACCTTGCGTTTTTGGCTTAAAACGGCTAGTCTTTCTCCTTGAGTATAAATATCCCTTCTTCCAGCTTCAGTAGGTTAGTCATTCATTTTATATCATTTCTTGAAGCTCTCTCTCTCTCTCCCCCATTGTTGAAACACAAAAGCTTGAGGATCTCCCATTCTACCCAACCAAATCCAAATCCCTTTGGTAGAAAGGAAGAGGAGGTCCCGATCTATGTTTCCACCAAGCCAAAGTTCATTCCCCCTTGAGTTCATCGAGTTAGCTTGTTACTCTTGGGTTTGTGGGAAACCCTAGGCGGCTAGGGTCGCCCGGAGGCTTCCGGCTTGTGATTTGCTCCGTGGAAAGTTTGTGAGGGTTTGGAGACTACCTTAAAGTCTACCACGAGTAAGTGAGCTATTCCTTCATGGGATAGGCTCGGAGAAGAAGGTGAGACTTTGTGGCGCATGAGGAATCCTTCGTGGAACCTCACACCTATCCAACGTGACGTAGCCCCCTTCCCAAAGGTGGTGAACATGGGAATACATCTTCATTTTCGCGTGCTTCGGTTATTCCTTAACCGATCTCTTACTTGTGTTGCTTACCTTGTGATAGCCTTCGAGCTTGAAGTATCTTGTACATCATCTAGGTTGCCTCACCTAGTTTGCATTTAGGCTCACTTATATTCCGCAAAGCCCAAAACTTGCAAAAGATTATAAAGAATTTTGTAGAAACCTATTCACCCCCCCTCTAGGTTAACCATCTTACACTTTCACATAGTAATCTCAATATCCATCAGATCCCCGCAAACACAACATGCATGATTACAAATAGAATAGATCTTGATCATGAACGGAGCTCACAAGATCTATACATGAAAGCACAAGGAGGAGATACAACCATCTAGCTACTACATGGACCCGTAGTCCAAGGTGGAACTACTCACGCTTCATACTGGAGAAGAAGGCCTCCAGGATGATCTCTCCTCTGGTAGGGTGCTGGGAAGAACTTCATATCCCCCCTCGATCTAGGGACAATGGTGGCGGCGGCTATAGAAGGTTTCGTGGAGTTTTGATCGGGTGACTAGGGTTTCTTCATCGAGGGCTTCTTATAGGCGAAGAGGCGACGCTGGGAGGCGGTCAGGTGGCCCACACCCTTCCCAGGCGTGGGGTGGGCCCACCCGCTCCTAGGGGGTGTGGCGGCCCTGGTTTGCCTCTCCGTCTCTCCTCTGGACTTCGTGTCCCCCACGGTAAAATATTGACTTTGGATTTTGTCCCATCCAATTCCGAGAATATTGATTTTCTGCCTTTTTGGAACCAAAAACAGAAGAAAACATGCAACTAGCACTGTGACAACTTGTTAATAGGTTAGTTTCAGAAAAGATATAAAAACACCTCAAAGTGTAGACAAAGCAAAGCAAAGTGGATACTACACAAGCATGGAGCATCAAAAATTATAGATACGTTTCTGACGTATCAAGCATCCCCAAGCTTAACTCCTGCACGTCCTCGAGTAGGTAAGTGGTAAAAAGAATAATTTTTGAGGTGACATGCACCATCAAAACCAAGATCAAACCCTTTGCAAGCATTGAAAACTGGAATCAAAGAACTCTAAACATGTGCATGAAAAACGGAGTTCTAACAATAGGAGATAATAACTATGCATGCAACATGAAAGTCTACAAACAAAGATCATGAATAACATGCATTGAAAAACGTTTGTTTGTTTCACATACAGAAAACATGGCATAGTGGCATTCTGCTTGTCCCTCATGGAGTAGCAAATAGATGCATAGGACACCTTCAAAGTTCACAAGGGTGACTAGAAACAAGTAGCACAAGAACAAGTAATATCATAATATGCATCAATCAATAAGTTTTGGGACACTGTACACAGAATGGCAACTATGCTCTCTTAATGGTGCCTAAAGGTAGAAGGTGGAGATTCAAAATACTGGTGGAAGAAAGGCCTTTCATAAAGGAAGCAGGGATTTTTAAGTTTGAAAAGGAGCTTCCAAAAATTATGGTACTTGTTATCTTTCATCCCTCATTGCCCCTATCATAAGCATCTTGAAGTGATTAAAGTTAAAGTGAACAAACTATGGAGTATATTCTTGACAAAGTATAAGTTGGAAATCTCAAGTCCCTTGAATACGAGGGCCACACCTCATGCTACTCAACTTCAGTCACCTGTAAGTTCTTGTCATTGTAAGTACATGTGTATCATAGAGAACCGCCAATGGGGTACCCCTTGCACATGGTACAGGAGCTATCCCATAACCAAAATGACAAGGCAAGCAGACAATGAGAATCTCAGCGATCTTTTTATTTACTATATGCATAGATTTTTATTGAGGATGCTTCATAGATAGCTCACTATGGTGATGCTGCAAGTTTCCACCATGATTAGGCATGGCTTAGGCTAGCGGCCCAGGCGTTTCTCTAACACAAAATATATACTCCATGGACTTACAAGTTCCCTCTTAATTTCACACTGGTGACATCCATAGACAAAAGAGCATGATATCAACTGAGTACAAAGTACAAGTGCAATGTTGAAAACATTCCCCGTGACAGCACGGTTCTACTAATTCCAACGTATAAGTGCAAGCATATACAACATAGATGACACAATGGTTCAAGTTTATTAGGGGCAAAGAATATAAAGTGTGCCATCAAGTTCGTGAGAGCTTTAATCACTAAGTTTTCACATAACAAAATACTTTTTAATTGGAAGATAGCTGAAAACAAGAATATACTTGGAATGGTGTAACACACCATGCATAGGAGTTTATAGTGGACACTTTGGAATAACTTGGTTTCTTGGGAGTTAGAGGCATGAGTAGAGCTTACTCATACAAGTGGAGGCTAGCAAAAGACTGGGAGCAACCAACTAAGAGAGCAATAATGGCCATAATCATGCAGAGCAACAAAACATTACTAATCAAAGCATAGAGTGGTACTACAAGTAAAGGACTAAATGATCATAGAGGCTATGGTGACTTGTCATAGTCATAACATGGTGTGAGCATGTGCCAAGTCAACCCAAACAAAGCATCAAAGGAGAATACCACAATACTATGTTTTTGCATGCTAAAACAACGCATAATTCTTTCAAGGCACACTAAGCAATCCCAATTGTTTGGAACAAGACATGCTACAGCAATAATCACTAAGCATAAGGTCAAAACAAGACCTAGCATGTCATACTAAAGTCTAAGTCATAGTCAATGCAAGCTCCTCTTGCACTTTCAAGCAGGAACTTCCTACTCCTTTCCAACACCAAGCAACTCATTTGAAACAACACAACGAGAATGGGGGTCCAAACTACTTTATTCAAGCAAACTAAACAACTAAGCAAACCAAACTAAAACTAAGATGCTCCAAGGACAACACAACTGTGCATGAGACAATAAAAACGAAGTGTCTAGACAAACCTGAGCTTTTTATTGATGAAGAAGGGGGTGCCTTGGGCATCCCCAAGATTTTACGCTTGTACTTCTTGGATATTTCTTTGGGTGATACCGGGGTGGCATCCCCAAGCTTGATATTTTGTCCATTCTTCATCTCATTACATCATTCTTTCTCTAGACCTGAAATTTTTCCTTCATAGAAAACTTCACACAATCTTCATTAGCAACATTAGTGTATTCAAAAGATAATAGACCTTTGGGCTAAGCTTTGTAACAGCAAAAAATTTTCACTAAAAACACATGCTACTGTAGCAACTCCTTCAAAAATCTCAATTCCCCAAAATAGAACTCAAAAAGGAATCAATAAGAAGCAAATGCAAATAATGGTAGATATCTGTCAAAACAGACCAACAGGTAGAACCGATTTTTTAGAAAATCTTCTGTTACTCAAATCAAAAAGTGTTAAGCTAACAAAAGTTATCCAACATACTGGGGGATTTATTCATAAATTTTCAGCTCAATCCGACTTACAGAGACTCCTCATGAATTTTTTTGGTGGAGGACATAAATCTGTTTCGGGACAACAACTCCCCAAATCTTACTTCCCTCTCATTAGAGGTCATTCTTGGCACAAAAGGCAAACAAAAAGGATAATAAGAGGTCATTACTGAAGTAATAACTTCCAAGTCTCAAGGAAACACTTGGGTTATCTCCCAACAAGTACTTTTCTTTAACGCCTTTAAGTTAGGCACAAGAAGTAAGAAAAATCAAGTATTTTCAAATGAAGAAGCAACTCTCTTGTTCTTTCCTTTATTACCTTTCTTCTTATCTTTAGGGAAGATATGATTGCTTACTGGAGGAGAAAAATGCATAATGCCTTTTCCCACATCTATTATTGCTCCAAGGTGTTTCAGTAGGGATCTTCCAAGTATGATTTGTCCTTTGCCTACACATTCAATAACAATATAATCAGTAGACACCATTTTCCCTGAGATTTTTGTAAACACACCTTCAGCTATTTCAATGGGTAATAAATTAGCATTATTAGTAAGAGAGATTTCCAATCCTCCTTTAGAAAGTCTCCAAATACTCAAAGATTCATAAATATCTGTAGGCATAAGGCAAAATTCAGACATGATATCACAGCGGGCATCAGAAAGTGTAGTATTTATAGAAACTTTGATTGTGGGAAACCACTTTGAAGGCTCAGAATTTATTGAAACATAATCATGGTACGCCCTAAGTGTGTGATAGCAACTAATCATAGCATCAATACTGGACTCAAGATTGTTCAACCTGGCAAAAATATTTATGAAAGAGGAATCAGACTTGCCAGGTGTATTACAAATTATAATCAATTTATTTATGGCATCAAAAGCTTCATCCTCGGTACATTGAAAAATATCTTTCCCAGCCACAGCATCTAAAGCATATCTATACCGCGGTAGAAACTATTGATAACCAAGCTAAGACTCATCTTAGGCTCAGTTTTCCTTTGCAAAGCAGAGATTTTAGACCAAGCTTCTTTAAAACTCTCTTCACATTTTTGCTTGAAAGCAAAGATATCTTCCATAGGTGTTAGAGAGATAGGACCAAAACCAGACATGGTAGAACCTAGGGTAGGAACTAATTTTTTTGTGTTTTTGAATAAAGAAAGAAAACCAAACTAAACTAAATTTTTTGGAGTTTTTGAAAAGAGGCAAACAAAACCAAGCAAAAGAAAACAAGCAAACTAAAAACAAAGTAAATAGAAAGGAAATGCAGGACTCCCCTTGTGAATACGTCCTTAGCCTTCCCGGCAACGGCGCCAGAAAACTTGTTGATGGCTCAGTTGATGTGGAGCCTGTTGGGAACCCCAAGAGCAAGGTGTGAAGCCGCACAGCATCAAGTATTCCCTCAGTAAGAAACCGATGTTATCGAACCAGTAGGAGGAAGGAAACGTCACACAGATGTTGCAAGCAACACGGAGACCTGCACAACACAAACTCAAGACCTTTCCCTAACTAATAGTGAGGTTGTCAATCTCACCGGTTGCTGTAACAAAGGATTAAACGTATGGTGTGGAAGGTAATGGTTTGCAGCAAGTAAACAAGTAACAGTGGAAGATGTATCAATGGTAAAGATTGGACCGGGGTCCATAGTTCACTAGAGTTGCTCTCCTTAGATAAACAACATGGCATGAAGGGTAAACAAATTACAGCAGGGCAATTGAGAGGAACTGAGCAAGGCATAACAATGAAATACCATACAAAAAGATCCTATGAGATTCGATTGGGCAATACAACAATATACATAGACCGCCATCCAACTGCATCTATGAATAGAAGTCCACCTTCAGGTTATCATCCGAACCCCCTCCAGTATTAAGTTGCAAGCAACAGACAACTGCTTTAAGCAAAGTGTGTAAGGTAAACAATCCACTTGTTTCATGAACAAGAGACCGTTGTTTTCTCCCTAGTGGCAACAACACATCTACAAGCGAAGAGATTTCTGTCACTTCCCTTGGAAACTAGAGGCATGAACCCACTATCGAGCATAAATACCCCCTCTTGTAGTCACTAGCAACTACTTGGCCAAGATAGCTACTAACAACGGAGAGCATGCAAGATCACAAATAACACAGACATGATAGAATCATAAAGACAAAACCATTAATCAATCTTACATAGTAATCTCAATATCCATCGGATCCCCGCAAACACAACATGCATGATTAAAAATAGATTAGATCTTGATCATGAACGGAGCTCACAAGATCTATACATGAAAGTACAAGGAGGAGATACAACCATCTAGCTACTACATGGACCCGTAGTCTAAGGTGGAACTACTCACGCTTCATACCGGAGAAGAAGGCCTCTGGGATGATCTCCCCTCCGGCAGGGTACCGGGAATAACTTTAGATCCCCAGCCCCCTCCCCCCCCCGATCTAGAGACGATGGTGGCGGCGGCTACAGAAGGTTTCGTGGAGTTTTGATCGGGTGCCTAGGGTTTCTTCATCGGGGGCTTCTTATAGGAGAAGAGGCGAGGCTAGGAGGCGGCCAGGAGGCCCACACCCTACCAAGGCTAGGGGGTGTGGCGGCCCTGGTTCGCCTCTCTGTCTCTCCTCTGGACTTCGTGTCCCCCACGGCAAAATATTGACTTTGGCTTTTGTCCCGTCCAATTCCGAGAATATTGATTTTCTGCCTTTCTGGAACCAAAAACAGAAGAAAACAGACAACTGGCACTGTGGCAACTTGTTAATAGGTTAGTTCCAGAAAAGATATAAAAACGCCTCAAAGTGTAGACAAAGCAAAGCAAAGTGGATACTTAACAAACATGGAGCGTCAAAAATTATAGATACGTTTCCTACGTATCACTCTTAATGATATTAATATACTCTTTTCTAAAAAATATAGGAATAGACGGTACCCGAAAAATGAATGACAGTGAAAACTCGCCTGATAGGTTATGCGTCGGAGGGTCCTAGGCCAGGTGCCGTTTTGTTTCTCTTTACTAGACAACAGAAAAACAAGTTCCGCATGTCTCGTTAATAATCCGTGAAGAGTAGTTGCTCTACTAGTTTTTGACTTTATCTGACAATATATTATACAACAAGCAGAGAAATAAGCTCTACATTTTATATCTCAATACCTCACAAAAGGTCTACTGGTTGACCAATTCTATTTTCTATTCATCTATGTCAACTTCTTTCCTGCGTACGAGTAAATTGCATATAACTATCACAATTCAGACATCGGTTACAAGTCAATATCAACATTCGTAATTTGTATGAGTATAAGTACCAAGATAGGGACGAGGAGTCATAAATCGTATTAATTCACGACTAAGAGTATTTTGACAACATCACTGATAGGTGGGGCCATTTATAAGAGCTGACTTGGTAGTCCACGTGGAGGACGAGCTGAGGTCGAGGCAGGGGCCTGCATGTCATCCACGCATCTTAATTCCCTTCCTTTCTAAAAATACCACATAGGCATTTTGACTTTTCCCCTCTCCCTCCCTTGTCAAATCCCAAGACCGCACACTTCTCCGATGGGCTGCCATGCCTAGACCTGGGGAATCCGCCGCGGCTCGACCTCGTGTCCTCCTCCTCTCCTTGGGTGGTGTAGGGCACCGCGTACTCGCCAAGGCCGGCGGCGAGCGCTCTCATGCCACAATCGGCCGCTCCGTGAAGGACCTCCATGGCTGGACCTTGGGAGTGCGCAACGGCGCACCCTGCAGCTCCATCGTGTCCTCCTCTCCCTGAGTGGTATGGGGCTCCACATAGTCCCTCTGTTTAGGATTATAGGTCCTACACTGGTTAATTTGACTAATAAAATATAAGTTATATGACACAAACTATATTAAAAAATATAGCATCTAAAGTTTCTAATGATATAATTTTTATATTTTTATTTTTATATTTTGTTGATTAAATTGATAACCTAGTTAACCGTGCATGGCCCTATAATCACAAAGGGAAAGGAGTACTCGCCAAGGCCGGCATGCGAGCACACCCGTGCAATAGCAGCCGCTCCTCGAAGGCCCGCCATGGCCAGGCCTCGAGAGCCCGTGGTGGCGCGACCCGCATCTCCCTTGCGTCCTGCTCTTCTTCCCCAAAAGTGATGTGCCTTCGCGGCCTCGACACGGCCGATGATGAGCATGGTTGTGCAGCGCCACGCCGTAATCGATCTGGACATGAGCCCCTCTTGCATCGGCCATGGAAAGATGGAGAGGAAGTTGTGATGAAGGAGATAGAGTTGGCTAACAGGTGACGGCAGACGACCATGGGGACGTGGCGGAGGGAGACGGCGCCGCCACGACCGGTGACGAGCACGACCTTGATGTGCCTCGCCGGCATCGGCTAGTCCGAGCCAATTCCTGGGTCAGCCCGTGAGAGGAAGAAGTTAGAAAAGGAGAGAGAAGGTTGACCGGGACGTGGCAATTTTTTTTACTAGTCAGCTCTGTAGATGGGTCTCATCTACTCCCTCCGTTCCGAAATATAAGACATTCTAGCTTTGTAAAACAAATGTATCTAGACACCTTTTAGGGCATAGGTTCACTCTGAACCTCTACGAACCTATACACTAAAAGACGTCTAGATACATTCGATTCACAAAGCTAAAACGTCTTATATTTCCGAACAGAGGGAGTATCAGAAAGGACATCGGATGAAAATTAGTGCTATTCGCAGGGATGTGGCTCAAATTTGGTAGTCTTTTGAGAATATTACAGATGTTGATACTGACTCATAACCGGTACACAAATTATGGTACAGTAGTTATATGCAATTTACTTTTAAAACTCATCGGGTATCTAAAACTTGAATAAGACGTGCATTTCATAAATATTGCTTGTCGTGATACTCCACTCTAGTGGGTATCACCTTAGAGTGCACCATCTAATTTGAGCAAGACGGTGCATAGGAAATTAGACACGATCGAGTGTCTGAACTAGCTCTGCGCCGAACCTCACAGCGATACTGTAGGTGAGAAGGGACGTACAATTTTGTTTTTATTGATGAATGGATTGAGGATTTTGTATAAATTCATATAGTGGAGTAAGAGGAGATGAACATGGCGATGTGGGAAATTTCTGGGAGCTTCTCAACTGTGCTTCCCGGTCCTCTAGTCATCTTATAATATTCTTTTACATATTATATTTTAGTCCCTAGATAGTAATATAGTTATACAACACACCAACACTTCTCCTCAAGATGAGGTGAATACATCATAAAGACCCATCTTGCTACAAAATATAGAAAACTATTTTTCTGGTAAACCTTTCGTGAGAATATCTGCCACTTGGTTGGATGAGCTCACATACGGCATGCAGATTATTCCACGCTCTAATTTCTCCTTAATAAAGTGACTGTCAATCTCCACATGCTTAGTTCTATCGTGTTGCACTGGATTATTTGCAATGTACATGGAAGCCTTGTTGTCGCAGTATAAAATCAATGGTGTGCCCTTAAACAACCCCAGTTCAGTGAGAAGAATTTGCATCCACAAAACCTCGCATATACCATGTGCCATAGACTGAAACTCAGCTTCTGCTGTGGATCTAGCCACAACATTTTGCTTCTTGCTACGCCATGAGACCAAATTTCCACCAACAAATGTGCAATAGTCAGATGTTGATCGTCGATCATCTAATGATCCCGCCCAGTCAACATCGGTATAGCATTCAATTTGAAGATTTCCCTGGCGAGTATACAACAAACCTTTCCCGGGGCATCCCTTTAGGTAGCGCAAGATCCTAGTAACAACATCCATATGGGATGATCTTGGATCATGCATAAACTGACTGACAGTACTCACAACACATGCAATGTCTGGTCGAGTATGAGATAGTTAGATGAGCTTACCAACCATTTGTTGGTAGCATTCACGGTCCACCTGCTTTCCCATGTTGCTGACCAAGCGATGGTTTGGCTCAATTGGAGTAGCGGATGGACGACAGCTAAGCATACCTGTCTTATGTAGTAGATCTAGAACATACTTTCGTTGGGAAAGAAAGATACCTTTAGGCCCCCTTGACACCTCTATCCCAAGAAAATATCTCAAGTGCCCCAAGTCTTTAACCTCAAATTCTTGTGCAAGGTGACCTTTTAATTGCGCAATCTCATCCACATCGTCTCCCATGATCACAATATCATCCACTTACAAAATTAGGATGACTATTTTTTCCATGGCACGCTTGTAGAATAAAGTATGATCTGCATTACTTTGACTATATCCTTTTTTTAGGACAGCATGTCGGAATCTATCAAACCATGCCCTAGGTGATTGCTTAAGTCCATATAAGGAGCGATGTAAACGAAGTACCTTTCCAATAGTTTGATTTGTCTCAAAGCCCGGTGGGATCGCCATATACACTTCTTCTTGGAGATCACCATGAAGAAATGCATTCTTCACATCCATTTGATATATCTCCCAATCTAGGTTTACTGCACATGATATCAAGGTTCTTACGGAATTCATCTTTGCCACGGTGCAAAGGTTTCCTCAGAATCAATTCCGTAAGTTTGAGTATATCCCTTTGCAAAAGACGAGCTTCATATCTCTCAACCTTGCCTTCAGGGGTATGTTTAATTGTGAATACCCACTTACAACCTACAAGTTGCTTACCTGTTGGTAGATCAACAAGCTCCCAAGTATTGTTCTTCTCCAAGGCTCTCATCTCTTCAAGCATTGCTTCCCTCCATTTTGGATCATCCTTAGCTGATCTCCAGTTAGTTGGTATAGAAACAGTATCAAGAGAGGCGATAAAATTTTGGAAAGAAGGGCTATAATGTTTGTAAGAAATGAAGTTGGAAATGTTATGCTTATATCCAACATAATCTCTCAGGCGAGGTGAAGTTTTGGAAGATCTAGTTGATTTTCTCAAGGCAATAGGCAAGACATTTTCTTGAGGTTCTAAATTAGGAAGTTGATTATCACCATGTCCTATTATGCTAGTAGGAGCAATATAACTAAGGGAGTGCAAGTCAGTACCTGGGTCCTCATGCATAGACAGCTCTACACCTTGTGAAGGAGTTGACAAATCTCCAGTTGCATCTTCCATGTCTCCATAGCAAGGATTACTATTATTACTAGCACCACCATCATTTATTCCCCCCCTCACTACGATAGTGAGGTACCCCTGAAGTGGGAACAAGGACTGTGCCTACAGGAGTACCTCCACTGTTACTCTCCCCCTCTTGTTGCACTTCAGGTGGGGATATAATGATTCCAGTGTCATTGGTGGAACCATAATAAGGTTCATGTTCACGAAATGTCACATCCATGCTTACAAAGAAGCGATGCTCTGACGGGCACCAATATCTATATCCCTTTTGAGAAGGAGAATAACCCACAAATACACATTTAACAGCACGAGGATCAAGTTTACCAACAGAATTCCTATAGTCGTGAACAAAGCAAACACACCCAAAGACTTTGGGAGAAACAACATAATCATTTGACTTCAGAAGACACTCAACGAGAGTTTTGTGGTGAAGAACACGAAGTGGCATACGATTTATCAAATAAGTTGCAGTTTTTATTGCCTCTCCCCAGAGAAACTTAGGAACATTCATTGTAAACATAAGAGAACGAGCAACCTCAAGTAAATGCCTATTTTTACGTTCTGCAACTCCATTTTGTTCTGGAGTGTTAACACAAGTAGTTTGATGCTAGATCCTATTTGATATAAGGAAATGCTCGAATTCATGATTAACATACTCCGTTCCATTATCAGAACGTAATGTTTTAATAGTGGTTCCAAACTGATTTTGGATGAGAGCAAAAAGATCTTTAAAAACAGAAGTCACTTTTACGTTCAAGCAGATAGAGCCAAGTAAACCGACTAAAACAGTCAATAAAGTAACAAACCACCTATGTCCAGATATGGACTGAACCTCACAAGGGCCCCAAACATCAGAATGTATCACTTCAAAAGGTTTGTTACTTCTAAGGCCCCTACTAGGATAAGTACCCCTTGTATGCTTGGCCAATTCACATGCATCACATACAAGGAATTCCTTAGGACATGACTTGAAGAGAGAAGGATAAATATGAGATAAAACAGCAAAAGAGAGATGTCCAAGCCTGCGGTGCTGCAATATTAATTCTTGACATGGAGACATGCAGGTTGCAAGAGCAATTTCATCACTTCCTTCATCAAGGTAGTAAAGTCCATCATGCACGGTCTCGGTCCCAAGAAGTCTGCCTGTACCTAGCTCCTGAAAAGCACAATAAGTAGGCTCAAACCACCCCCCCACAATTTAGAGACTTAGTGATAGAGCTAGGTCAACAAGGAAATTGGGCACATGTAAAATAGTGTTTTAGTGCACTAGATGGATCCAAGCCCTACAATAGGTGATGTGGATCCGTCAGCTACATGCACTCTATCTTTACCAGAGCATGGTGTATAGGAACTAAACATATTAGATGCTCCAGTCATATGATTAGTCGCACCGGTGTCAATAATCCAAGATCGGAGTTGGGCCGAGGTTACATGGGCTTGGTCAGATTCCATACCTTTAGTAGTGACATGAAAGCCAGTGTCAATTTTGGAAGAAACAATGGAGGTAGCTGAACTTTCAGAGAGTTTGAGCTTGGATTTGAACTCCTCAAGAGCTTGCAGATTTACCACTGGTACTTCCCCTGCAGTCGTAATGTTATTGGCCTGATTCAGCTTAGAACTTGAGCTTTGGACTCCCCCTGACCGAGGTCTCCTCTTCTGCCAGCTAGCTGGATAGCCATTTAACTTGTAACACATTTCCTTACTATGCCCTTTGTATTTGCAGTAGTCACAAAAGAGGTTTGGTTTATTTCCCTCTCTATGGGAATTGGATGAGTGACAAGCTTGATAGATAGAGCAGCTCCTGCATCAACACTTTCCTGATTTCCCACCTTTGGATAAGCCAACCTTGTTTCTTCCTCCACTACACTTGAGACTATATCATCTAGACTGGGCCATTCTATACTAGAGAAGACAAGCTGACGGCGAAGATCAAATTCTTCATTTAAGCCATCTAAGAAAAGCTTGCTCACAATTGGCTCAAACCAGGTATGGTGAACAGCAATATCTCTCTTGTCAACAGGTTCAAATGGGTGATAATAATGCAGTTCTCTGTATAATTTCCTCATCTCACCTGCATACTCTATCACCGATCTTGAGCCTTGCTTCAACTTACTCAACTCATGAATAATTCGATTAGCTTGCATCTTGTTTGACTTCCCGGAAAATTGTCTTTCCAAAGATGACCATACTCCTGCTACTGTTGCCATAGTCTCAACTTGGTCGTGGACGATTGGCTCCATACTCCCGAACAACCATACAAGTACTCTGTCATTGATTTGCTTACTGCTAGTGCCACTCCCTTTCATCTCTTCATCATCAGCGACAAGAAGGCCTTCATATCCATGGGAACTCAAAATTAATTGAGCATGACGAGTCCAACTAATGTAATTTTCTGGCCCCAACAATTTTACTGGATTAGGCTCAAGTGTATGATTTAAGACTTCATGGATTGACCAGAGTTGTTGTTGTTGTTCAAACATTATACTGAACATCTCATATAGATTATCAATACTGGAGTCATCCATTTTATATCCCACAGCTCCAAGCCTCAACTAATATTTTGATCTGATAATAGCTATACCAACAAGAAACAAAAACAGAGTAGTACTAGTACTCGTCTCGTACCAATCAGCCTTGGAAACCGGCTGTTTATAGAAGATGGTTCTCGGCAAGAAACCACGTCTGCTTAATCAGCTTGAGGAAGGTGCGGCAGCACCGAGCTACTTCCCAGGCTCTCAGCGACACCACTACATACAACAGCAGCGCGGCTTCCTTGGCCACAACATTACCTGCCGCAGCTTCGAAGACAATCTGTGCTGCAGCTAGCGGACGACGACGACACAGCGGCATCACTCCGTACGGCAGCGACCGGCGGTGGCTCTCTGTGCAGCAGCTCGCGCTCCTCCACCCGCAAATCACGGCGACATAGCACCACATAAGCACCAATCGCGAAAAACTCAAGCGAAATCAGCCCGCTCTGATACCATATTGATGAATGGATTGAGGATTTTGTGTAAATTCATATACTGGAGTAAGAGGAGATGAACATGGTGATGTGGGGAATTTCTGGGAGCTTCTCAACTGTGCTTCCCAGTCCTCTAGTCATCTCTATAATATTCTTTTACACATTACATTTTAGTCCCTAAATAGTAATATAATTATACAACACACCAACAGTTTTCCTGAGCATATATTCCATGGTGCAAAGGAGGACCAAAGCCCTTCAAGCATGCATGTGTTGCGGCATTTTTTAGTTGGCTTGGCTGAAACGCATGTGGTTTCGACTTTCGTCTTTCGAGCAAGCTAGCGAGCACCAGCAAAACTAGAAGAGACAGCCAGCCAACCGTGTTTCTATTGCTAATCAAGTCATCCAAAGTCCAACCATACGTGTTGACACGCCAGCCATGTATAGTGTAGATGCCAATAATGCTATATTTACGGAAACTTTGTTATGGAAAATCCTTACGGGCTGAGGTGAAGGGTGCAAATCTTTTTCACTCCCATGAGTTCAGAAACCACAATCAATTGTGGCCTCCCACGTTAAATTTACGTAGTCATCCCGTAACTTAATTTGTGTAACAACTAGCCGGTAAGTGTAGCATTATTGTGTAGATGTCGTGAACCTAATTTTGTTTTCCCGCAATCGCCAATTCAGAACATGACAAGCATCACATCCTCTACACATGCATGTGCTGACATATTTTTTTTCGAAATGGGAAGCATAACTCCGGCCTCTACATCATCTGATGCACACGGCCTTTTTATTGCATTATTCAAGCGTAATCAAAGTTTTATAATCATGAATCAGATAAGGTTAAGGCATGTATCAACCATCTAAAAATAAGAAACAACATAGCTCTATCCATTTTGCGAGCTATTAATATGACGCCACCCAGTAGCGTGAAAAAAACAGTCCTGAGCAACCATAAGCATGTGTTGCAAGATTCCACATGCTTTCTCTGACCTCTGGGAGAAGCAAAGACCATTTTGAATCCAATATGTAACTCGGCGAATAACCTGCAAAAAGTTTGTACCATTTTGTTTGTTAAAAACAAAATCATTCCGAGTATTCCAAATAGCCCAACATAGTGGTGATACTCCAATACGAATTCTAAATTTATTTTGCTTATCCACCCCATGAAGCCAGTTGCCAAACATATTGGTAATATTCGTTGGAGGGGTAATATCAAAAGCAAAGAACATCATTCGTCAAATAATTCGTGCAAATGGAAAAGATAAAAATAAATGTTCAACCGATTCCAAAGAATCATAAAAACAACATTTTTGACGTCTCATCCATTGCCTTTTTGCCAAGTTATCCTTTGTCAATAAAATTTATTTTTAAGAAACCACATAAATAATTTTATCATCAACGATAATTTCAGATTTCAAAGATACTTGTGCAAGTAAACAGTGTGCCCGATCATTTGTTCTAAGTATAAAGATTTAACAAAAAAAGAGCCTGAGGTAGTTAGCTTCCAAACAAACCGGTCTTTATCCTCATTCAAATGAGCGTTCATAAGCCTCCGGCATAGATGCAACTGGCGCATCCACTTACCACCTGTTAAACTTCTCCTAAAAGCAATATTAAAAGGAGTTTGACTAAGAACCTTGGCCACCGAGACATTTTTGTATTGAACAATATTATATAAAATCGGGTATTGTTGTGCCAGAGAATGTTCTCCCAACTAAACATCTTCCTAAAAATGAACACTCTTCCTATTCCAATTTTAAAAAATCCATGGAAAAAGAACAAATCATTTACCCACATTAATCCTTTCCAAAAAAAAGAATCGGTTGGTTTAGCTTCTACCTGATATAAAGTTTTATCTTTTAGATATTTATTTTCTAACAATTGTTGCCATATATCATTGTCAGTAAGTATTTTAAATAGCCATTTGCTAAATAGACACTTATTCTTTATCTCTAGTACCTCAATTCCTAAACAAAGTACATTTGTTTGCATAACAATACCCGACTTTATATAAAGGGGTGCCTAGATCTCAGGCGCCTGAGAACTTCTTATGTCTAAGTCGCTGACATCATCCTGCTATTTGTGCTAGTTACAACCTAGTTGTAACTTATATAATTTGTACTAATTCTCAGTTGCAACTCATTAAAATCCCAGTTACAATTTAGTTGCAACTTATGTGAAGTCTCATGTTGCACGAATCACAAGATAAATCTAATGGCGAGAGAGGTGACTCAGACGCCTGAGAATTAGCAAATCCGTTATATAAATCTAGAATATGCTGACACGTACTGTCAGCACATTTGTTTCTTAACAAAGCAGTTCTAGCTAGGCACCAATGGGCAATGGCCAACACAACACAAAGCATCCGCGTGACTGAACAAGATAACCGAAAGCTACTATACATCGTACCCTCGAGTCTCTAGTAACGACGACGCTAGTCCGGCCTCGCCGGCGGCAACGCCTCCAGCCTTGCCGTTGCTGGCCGCTAGTAGGGGCTCTGGTCCTGGACGTTGCCATGCGGGTCGTAGAGGCAGAGCGTGAGCGTGGCGCCGGAGGCGCAGCTGGCCTGCGCGCACCCGAGCTGGGCGGTGCGGCGCCACACCACCTGCGTGTACGTGCCGCACTGCTTCCCGTCGACGCAGCTGTTGTTGGCGCGGGTGTAGTACTTGCCCTGCTCCACCCACGACGCCACCACCTCCACCGGGCGCGCGGGGTAGCTCCCCCACCCCTGGTTCGCGCCGTAGGGGCTCGCGCGCATGTCCGCGAACCCGCAGTTCTTATCCGGCTGCTGCTGCTAGGACGTGGTCGACGCCGCCGCCGCGGCTAGGTCGGCGCTCCAGCGCAGCGGGGGCACGCGAACCGCCGCGCGGGCCTTGTTGTGCGGCGCCAGGAACTCGTCCGACGCCGCTGACGCCGTCGTCGTGTTGCGCGCCTTGCTGGCCAGCAGCGCGCGTCCGCCATGGGCCGGCGAGAAGCACAAAGCGAGGAGGACGAGGAAGCACGCCGCACGGTGGCGGCGCTGGAGAGCCATAAGATCTGCAGTTGGTGAGCCGAGTAATGGCGAGCAGTCTGGCACTGAGCAGTGCGCAGTGGGAGTGAGTGAGCACTGAAGTGCCGAGTGAGTGAGTTGGTGAGCACGAGGAGACCAACAATCAACAATGCTATACGTATGGAAAGATATTACGGAAAAGGTTTACGGACTGGTCGTGCCGTCTCTCAATTGGTCTAGACGGAGACAGTTGTTCCGCAGGTTCAGGACATGACGAAGCAGAATCAGCCACGTCTGTCCGTAAGAAAGTTTCCGTAATAATTTGTCCGTAGACATAGAATTATTGCGAGGCAACAATGCTATACGTACGAAAAGATATTACGAAAAAGGTTTACGGACTGGTCGTGCCATCTCTCAATGGTCTAGACGGAGACAGTTGTTCCGCAGGTTTAAGACACGACGAAGCAGAATCAGTCACGTCTGTCCGTAAGAAAGTTTCCGTAATAATTTGTTCGTAGACATAGCATTATTGCGAGGCAACAATGCTATACGTACGGAAAGATATTACGGAAAAGGTTTACGGACTGGTCGTGCCATCTCTCAATTGGTCTAGACGGAGACAGTTGCTCCGCAGGTTCAGGACACGACGAAGCAGAATCAGCCACGTATGTCCGTAAGAAAGTTTCTGTAATAATTTGTCCGTAGACATAGCATTATTGCGAGGCAACAATGCTATACGTACGGAAAGATATTACGAAAAAGGTTTACGGACTGGTCGTGCCATCTCTCAATTGGTCTTGACGGAGACAGTTGCTCCGCAGGTTCAGGACACGACGAAGCAGAATCAGCCACGTCTGTCCGTAAGAAAGTTTCCGTAATAATTTGTCCGTAGACATAGCATTATTGCGAGGCAACAATGCTCGTACGGAAAGATATTACGGAAAAGGCTTACGGACTGGTCGTGCCATCTCTCAATTGGTCTAGACGAGACAGTTGCTCCGCAGGTTCAGGACACGACGAAGCAGAATCAGTTCCGTAATAATTTGTCCGTAGACATAGCATTATTGCGAGGCAACAATGCTATACGTACGGAAAGATATTACGGAAAAGGTTTACGGACTGGTCGTGCCATCTCTCAATTGGTCTAGACGAAGACAGTTGCTCCGCAGGTTCAGGACACGACGAAGCAGAATCAACCACGTCTGTCCGTAAGAAAGTTTTCGTAATAATTTGTCTGTAGACATAGCATTATTGCGAGGCAACAATGCTATACGTACGGAAAAGGTTTACGGACTGGTCGTGTCATCTCTCAATTGGTCTAAACGGAGACAGTTGCTCCGCAGGTTCAGGACACGACGAAGCAGAATCAGCCACTCCGTTAGAAAAAGTTTCCGTAATAATTTGTCCATAGACATAGCATTATTGCGAGACAACAATGCTATACGTATGAAAAGATATTACGAAAAAGGTTTACGGACTGGTCGTGCCATCTCTCAATTGGTCTAGACGGAGACAGTTGCTCCGTAAGATATTATTGCGAGGAGATTGTCGCTAGCGAGTTAAGAAACCCCGCAGTTGCTGCTAGTGCTAAGGGACGTGACGCCACTGCTCGTCTAGTACTCCCTCCGTCCAAATAAGTGTACTTCTAGACTTATTCTAAGTCAAATATAATAAAGTTTGACTAACGTTTTAGAACAACGTACCAACATTTATGATACTAAATTGTTACCATTAGATTTATTTTAAATCTAATTTCATAATATATCAATTTGATGTAATATATGTTGTTATATTTCTTTATAAAATTGATCAAATTTGGTTATGTTTAACTTAGACAAAAGCTAGACGTACACTTGTTTGGGGACGGAGGGAGTACGGCTGAATGGTGTGCGCCGTTCGACCCCGCACCTCGCAAGCGGTGCGCCGAACCTAGCGAGATCCGATCTGGTTGTCTGGTATCTGATGAGATTTTTCTCTCGAGATCCAGATCACGATCGACACCACCACTACAGCACGCGACGGCTACGCCGACGGCAAAAAGCCATCGGCGTAGCAAGATTTGTCGTCGGCATACACTACGCCGAGGGCTGCCGTCGGCGTAGCCCCCTCGGCGAAGGTCTCTCTCGGCGGAGCAAAAACGGCCGTCGGCGTAGCAGAAAACCGTCGGCGTAGCTCTACGCCGACGGCCGAGGCGGGCCCGTCGGCGTAACGGCCGTCGGCGAACGGCGGCGCTGCCGTTAGACGGCCGCTAACGGCGCACCGTATACGCCGACGGCCCTACCCTCGGCGTATGGTGGCCACGTGGCACCCGCTGGGCCTCCCCAGGAAGGTGCTACGCCGACGGCCTCGCCCTCGGCGTATGTGGACGCGTGTCCACCGCCTGGCCCTCCCAAGCTGGCGCTAGGCCGACGGCCGACCCTCGGCGTAGGGGCAGGTGCCGTCGGCGTAGCCCTGACCATTTGGCACATGGCAGAGGGCTACGCCGAGGGCATTTCCGTCGGCGTATCACATACACAGTTTTTTTTTTTTGAATTTTCTCAGCAGCACTCACAGCAGCCATACATCATCCATGCATACATCCATACAACCATACATGCAGCACTCACATCAGTCATACAAGATCACATATGGTCATATTAAACATTGTTCATATCACACATGCTCATATTAAACATTGTTTATACATTGTTTATACATCATCCATACATTGTTCATACATCATCACACATGCCTACAACTCTGGAGGAGAGGGGGTGTACCCGAGATCTCCGCTGGTGAAAAGTGGCGACCTCTGCCGAGGGTTGCGTCCAGTAGAAGCAGCAGAAGAGCCACCTGGCGAGGGAGTAGAAGTGTGAAGCTCGGGAGAACCACCTGCGGAATGGCCAGGAGATGGACCATCGTCATGAAGCGGTGTGATCTGACGCCCATCCGGCGAGGCGTGGCCAAAGTGCTGGTTCCCAGAAGCTCCCGTTCCCTACATGTTGCCTACATGTTAGCAACTTGCGAGGCAAAGTAAAGCGATAACCAGTGGGTTAGCAAAGAACTTACCGGTATCGATGCGTAGTAGGTCCTAGCGAAGCTTTCCTTCGATTGCCAAAATGGCATCGGACCTGGCATGGGAGGCACGGGCCCTAAATCTCTATTCTGGCCAGTTTGAATATTCATCATCATGGCCTGCAAGATAGTTTAGAAGTCAGGCCGTAGTACAACAAACGGGGGGAAGTGGGACTTGTATCTTTTGCAAAAAATAAAGGTTCGGACTTACATTTACGTATTGCTTGTAGATCGCATTCGCCTCCTGATGCTGCCGAAAGGCCACCTGATATTCCTCATAAGCGGCTTCGTAGGCCGCGTCTAACTCAGGCTACAATTTCAAATACAAGGAATCTCGTCAGCGGTTAGCCATGCAGGAACAAAAGTCATAAAGATGATGAAAACGAGAAAAACTTACATCCTCGGTGGAGCGACGAGGCTGGCCACGAGGCGGGATAGGGGGGCCGTCGGCGGGGTAGGTAGCCTTGAGACGGCTGAAGCTCGTGCTGAGGGTAGGCTTGACCTTCTTATTCAGAATCTTGAGGCGTCCATGCTGCAATCCGTGCCCCGACAGGACCAACAACTCCTCGTCGATCTCCGCGTGAATGGGGTCATCCACATGGGGGTGACGAGCCTTCACCATCGTGCTGTAGTTCCCCAAGTCGTTCTGGGCAGTGCCGAAGTACACGGGCAACGAGGGTTGAGGCTCCGAGTAATTGGGCTTCTTTCGCCGCATCATCTCATAGACGGCGACGTCATGAATCACCTCCCCGGGTTGTGCCTCGGCCACCTGTATCGCGAAAAGAAAATATTATGCATATGAAGTACAAACATAAGCAGAAATGCACGCAGGTCGTTCCATGTATATACGTACCACCTTCCCCTTGAAGCGGTCAAAGTTGCGGTTTCCCGCGCAGTGCGTTCCACCATCGCCTCGGTTATCCGCGTTCCGCCTCGACAAGGCTGCAAACTCCTCGTCTTCTCTGAGCCACCTCGTCCTAACCAGCTCCTCCCATGCGAGTCGATGCAGCTCGGCCCAATCGGGGATAACCTGAAAATGCAATACTCAACTCCAGAAAATGCAATGGCAACTTAGAAGCAATGTAGAATCTCATTGACATTTTACTCACCGACATGTACTCTTCTGGCGTCATCGAGTACTCAGGATTAGGGTTCCTACCGACAATGTCTTCCTTCCTGACCCTCACGCCCCTGTCAGCCCAGAAGTGGCTAGCGGCTGTGACCTTCTGGTTGTACCACACCTGGGGGGTCAACTTCACACAAGCCCCAAGCAAAGTCCTCTGCGCCTTCTCCTGGTCCTCCTCGGCCACACGGTAAAAGCACTTCAATCATGCATAAGAGTCATGAGTTAGCACGGTGGGGTCATCAAGTATGAACATAACTCGAGAAATATGCCTTACCCAAAACTTGGTGATGACAGCATCAGCAGCTGTCGGAAAGCCCGGGACACGGGTAGTCTGGTAGTCCGCCCAAGTGGTAGCTAGCTTCCTGTCACCCTCGTGGGTAATGTGATAGCCCGGCCAGAACTTCCTAATCAGAGCTCCAACAAGGCTGTTAGGAAGGAGAGGCTTCGTCCCCGGAGGAAATGTCCAATTGCTGCACAATAATAAACGTTAGTACACAATAATTATTTATGACCAACATGAAATAAAATGTTTTAAATTGCCAAATTAGTACACTTACTCAAGGCCATCTGGAATAATAAGGGCTTTCGCCTCCTGAGTCCTAGGCTCAAACTTCTCGTCAGGGACTCCCGATTCCCCACGAGTCGCAATTTCTTCGGCCCCGCCAACTCGCGGCTAGTGTCCGCCTCCGTATCGGTCCCCGCCTCCCTCTCAGACTCTGCCTCCCTCTCGGACTCTGCCTCCCTCTCGGCCCTGAAAGGCTGCTCTGTCAGGAACAACTCAGGAGCCACGTCGCCAGAAGCAGAGGGTGGTGGGTCAAAGTCCACGCCTCCTCCCGTGGCACCTCGTCCTCGTCCTCCTCGACCTCGGCCTCGACCCCGTCCTCCGCCAGCAGGAGCAAGATCGGGGTAACGCGGATTGGGATTTGGCTGTCTCCCACTCCGTGTAGCACTTTTCTTGCGCTGCTTCAGCGCATTAAGTAAGGACGAACTGGTTGCCTTGCCGCTGCTCATATTTTTCAATCACCTGCATTAAGTAAGAGAAAACAGTTAAGCACAAAGACATAATAAAATGTATACACAAAGAATAAAGGCATAATGCAATTAAGAAAACAGTTAAGCACCAATTCTTTCGACGGACAGTAGGAGGCTGCATGTGTAATCTCTTCCTATCACAAAGCTTCTCAACATCAACTCTAGCCTTGACATTATCCTTTGACTTCCCAGGAATGTTCAGGACTGTGTGAAAAAGGGACTCCCCGACATTCTTTTCGGTGTGCATCACATCGATGTTATGGGGAAGTTCGAGGTCCTTGTAATACACGAGATTCGTTAAGGCTGCCACGTGAGTCCAATTATGCGTTACACCATATCCCGCAAATTGATGGCCAGTTCCCGGCACCGCGGGCATGAGAGCACGTATCTCGGCATCAACAACTGCACCCTCGAACTTTGGTACCTCTTTTACTTCATGCACAACTTTGCCCTTCTTGAAGTTCTTTCTATCTTCTCTGAACGAATGATTTCTTTTGAGGTACTGTCGATTCGTGTCAAACGCAACATATTTGCGACCCGACTTTAGCCAAAGGAACTCAAGTCGGTGCCTGCACACTGGGCATGGCCACTTACCAGCTGTACACCATCCGCACGTTAGGGCGTACCCGGGCATGTCATGCATAGTATATTGTAACCAAACTTTCATCAAAAAGTTTCTCTTTGATGCTCGGTCGTATGTCAACGTCCCGTGTATCCAAGAGTGGTTCAAATCATCCACAATCGGCTGCATGTAGACACTCAAGTTCTTCCCCGGATACTCAGGTCCTGGAATTATCAGCGACAAAAACATGGTCTTCTGTTGCATTAATACTCCGGGAGGGAGATTGAGAGGAATAACATACACCGGCCAGCAGCTGTACGAGGCCGTCGACATACCATATGGGTTGAAGCCATCTGTTGCTATCGCAATTCTAACATTCCGAGCCTCTTCTGCCCACCGGGGGTATTTGTCATCGAAGTTCTTCCATGCCTTACCATCAGATGGATGTCCCATCTTCTTCCGTCCGTGCCCGTCCTCGTATCTTTTCCCCTTCTTGTGCCACGTCATCTGTTTGGCAGTCTCCTCGCTCAAGTAAAGCCGCTGGATTCTTTTTATGAATGGGAGATACCGAAGTATCTTCTTAGCGACCTTCGACTGCCTCACCTGACCATCCTTCCCCTTTATCTCTTCATATCTAGAGGCCTTACAAATGGAGCAGTACTTGTCACCCTCAAACTGTTTCCAAAACAAAAGGCAGCCTTTTGGACAACAATCTATCTTTTCATAATCCATGTTGAGATCCTTCATGAGTTTCTTCGTTTCGTGAAAGGTTTTGGGCAGACAATGCCCTTCGGGCAACATGTTACCACATGTTCTCAGATTAGCTTCAAAGTGAGAATGGGTGGCGGAGTACTGGCACTTGTCGGCTAGACACTGAGAGATGGCATCGAGCTGAGAAATCTTTGCACCCTCGTACAGAGGCCTCTTAGCCGCGACCATCATATCAAGGAAGGCCTTCGCGGTTGGCTCCGGTTCCTCCGGTTCTAGCGGTTCCTCCGGTTCTGATGATTCCTCCCGTGGAGGTGGCGAATTCGGCTGGTCGGCATCGATAAGATCATCTAGCATGTTTATAATCCCATCGTGCTCATTGCCATTGAGCCGCTGACGCATCACCTCACTTCTGTCACGTTCGTACCGAGCAAAGTTGACTTGCGTGACATAGTTAGACATGTACCCATATTGCAGAAGGTGTTTGTACATGTCATCCTTTCCCTGACGATGACGCTTAGTGCAATGAGCGCAGGGACAAAGTGCCCGAACCATTGCCTTCGAACCACGCGCTAACTCATTCACTAACAAATGAGTGTTCCGTACCCAATCGTCTGTTTTATTAGTCGCACTAATACGACCACTGTACATCCACCCATTATCAGCCATCCTCTTCTGCTTTGTTGGGAGACAAACAACAAATATAACATTTTATATCAAACAGGAGATTAAATGCTTCATATTTTTACGCATTCATCAACCTACATGTCCAATAGGAAAAGAGGGTCCTAACCAGCCGCCGGATCCGTAGATTGGGTAAGTTCTCCCTGGTTCTACCCCGATCCAAGCAGAATTTCGGCAGCACCTCCCCGCTGCTCTCCTGATACACGTCTCGACAAAAAGCCAAGAGGATGTGCATCCGGAGAACAACGAGGAGGCGCCACCGAAATCCTGTCTCGAATCGAGGTAGAGCCAGGGAGAACCAAACCCAACTACGAATCCGCCGACTGCCCGATAAAAGCCATAAGCGTTACGGTCCAAAATATGCGAGACCACTAATGCATATTAAGTCGCGTAACGCTTACGGTCGGGATGACGCCTAGGTGACGCGACAGACTTGGTGATCTAGACACAAAAATAAAACCTAGGTACAAGAGAGGCGAACAGATTCTCACCCTCGGCGGTAGAGGAAGTAGTCGATCAACCGAGTGTCGAGGTCGGTGACTGTAACTACCTCGGTGAACTACGCTCCTAGATACAAGCCTGGATGAGAGATAGCGGTTGAAATAGTACGGCGGGGCCCCAAAAGCCACTCACTGGTAGTCCTTTCAGACGTCCCAACCGCTAATCTCTCAACGGGACCTGTACGGGCGGCGTAGTCGGCAGGCGAAGGGATCAACTACGTACACAAGTGGGTATGTACGCAAGCCACCATACAAGAGTACATCAGAGCCACACCATCTAGAAAGAAAGGAAATTTACCAACGCCATACGGCAAGATTCAAATGACCTAGATACATCTATAATTTAGGATAGCTCCTCATACAACACACATCAGAGTATCATGCGGAAGCGGCAAACAAGATCCGAGTACGGATAAGAAGCAAATAGGCATAAGATGCCAGAGAAAAATAAGCACATCCCAACTACAGGTCTCACGGATCCCCGATCCCGGAATCTCTACACCAAACGATCGCTGCCCACATCATCGGCTTCTTCCACCCAGTATCCGTCCTGAGAAGGTACCTGTTCATCTGAATCAAGAATTTATCGTGTGAGACCCTAAGGGTACTCAGCAAGTCTTAATGCCTCTAAAGGGGACACAACCTGGGTGACGCAATTGCAGCGAAAGATAAACCCTAGCAGTTCTACAGATAAACGCTAACCATCCGCCTAACCAATGATAGACGGATGTCCGTGAATTTAAATACAACAGTTATAATGGTAATCTCATCCGATCCATCCTCCTCCCTGCTTACCAACAAGGAAGCGGACGAACAACCCCCATCCGTTGACAATTTTATTAACCATTCCATGAGCGTTGCACTAATTACTAGTCCAATTACTTAGTCAGATTAAGGCGGTACTTTAGTTCTGCTTGTCTATGATCGAGAAACTGTGCTCCAAGTCGTCCATATCCGTGGACACGGCTTTCAGAAAGTTTTACCCGGCCGGGGTGCACCAATAGCAACACACACTCGATCAACCTCGGAAAAACCAAATCAAAACCCAACGAGGCTTTCACGACTGAACAATCACAGGGTTCAGAATTATTTCAGGGGGCCACCCCTTAAGTAGAACCCGCAACGGAGTAAGCAAGCTCCGAGACGGCCTCAAGGTCTGCGTCAGTGGCTGTGAGCGACTGGGAACCCCAAACGGGGCTTGTCGACACCGCGTAAACACTCCGCTTCCAAAACAGTACAGTGTGCAGTACCTCGCACAATCGTAATTAAAGCAGTAAACCATGGCATAAGTACAGGATCGTAAATAAAACCTCAAACTAGTGTGTGGCCCCAAGAAATAAGACGGAATCAAGCTCTGGTCCAGGGGGGTCCCATATACCTCCCGGATGTGGATAGCGCGATAAATCAAGGAACAGGAATCAAGTACTCGGGGTCTTACGGGACACAAGTGAGCAGGAAAAACCAAATAGCAGATATTGCTCACCGGTGCCACTTTCTTTAGTTATCCCAGAACTACTCAGGTTAAGTTGTTTAGGTACCTCATTATTCATCAGACTCTCACAAACCCTACACATGCTGTTCTACGACTCGCATGGCTCAAACAACTCCTATCGTAGTGGCTCATGGGAGGGAGGATACAAGCTTGGTGGGGTTTAAAAGTAAAGGCTATGCATACTTGGGATTCATTTTAATGCAATCGCGACTCAATGATGCAAGAATAAGATAGAGGCAATAGGTACTGTATGTATGCAAGCATGTGGTAGTGCTTGCCTGGTGTCTCTGTTGAAGCAAAGGACGGTCCTGGGTAGTGCTCCTGGTTCTCTTGATACAACCCCTGCTCAGTGTCTATCCGAGAAAAACCAAACAAACAAGGCCATCATAAATATAGAGCACAAGCATATGAATAAGATGCGTCAAGCAAACAATCATGCCATGATGAATGATGCACAATTTACATGGCAAGAAAGGTAGCATGGCATGGTGAGGTGTGAAGAACAAGAAGGTAGCATTTAATTGGGTTTTAGAATCACAATTGTTGCCATAACATTTGTTGTTTAACATATATTTATATGATGCATGCTGCAATTGAAGTCATGGATAGCATAAACAGAAAGGTCTCGTCGAGCTGATCATTTTAGACTACTCATTTGCTTGATTTGGATTTTCCAGACAAAAGTTATTTAATTATGAAATTCTAGGGGCAATTTAAGTAATTTAAACAAACTTGGAATTTTACTGGTGCAAAAGTCCAATTAGATGGCATATTTGAACTCCTCTCATTTTTCTGATATCAAAACATATTTTATTTGTCAAATTTGGAATTAGCATGCAAAAGTTATTATAAATCTGAAAAGAATTTGAAATTTGGATTTATTTAACAGATTTGAATTTGAAAACAGATCTGAAACAGTTTATCACACAGCCTCAGCTAACCTGAGCCGCAGACAGGTGGGCCAGGGGTCCTCTGGCCCACACGCCAGAGCCTGACGCAAAACTGGACCGCGGGTTGAATAAACAAAACCGCCGGAACCTTTTTAGAAAACCTCCAGAGAGACTGACAGCGGGGCCAGAAGGACCGCGGGTTGCGTGAGCGTAAAGGACAGGGGGCCAGCTGCAAAACGCACTCGCGGCCAGGGGGAGGACTGCGGGTTCCGGATGGTTTTTGGTGGGAGCCTTTTCGCAAGATTGCATCGGTCGCTGGCAGGTGGGGCCTCGAGGGTCGCGGGTTGCTAAAAGGTTGGGGGAAGGGGTTTTGCGCAAAACGACGCCCGTGGCACTGTTTCTCTTCTCTCGCGGGCGTCTGACGCGCGCGGCGCGCGGCGTGGCGAGGGCAGGGCTCGAACTGGGGATCTGGGGCTCGCGCGCGGACGCGGTTGCCACCGGGCTAGGTTGGGGGAGGTGCTAGAGAGGGGGGCGAGCGCTAGATAGGCTGGCCGCGCTCTGAAGCTGGCAGACACGCGCTCGCCGCCGGCGCGCTGAGAGCGTTCGACGAAAAGATCGGAGCAACCAGGAAGCAGCTGAGAAGGGGAGGTTGTCTGGGGAGTTCGTGGGCTCACCGCGAGCGTGACGGTGTGGTTGACGCAGAGCGGGGAGCAGACGATCACTGGCGACGCTCGCGAACTGGAAGCTAGGGTTTCCGGGCGGTGTGCGGCCGATCCTGGCGGTTCCTGGCCTCCTCCTCCTCGCGTCCGGCTCCAGGCGTCGCAGGCGAAGCTCCCGGGCTTCCTAGACACCTAGCAGCAGCACGTCTGCGGTTGGATCGACGGGGCCGAGGTGTACTGGCGGTGGCGAGCCGGTGGTGAAGGGGAGAAAGGGGGGAGAGGCAGGCGTTTGCGGGGTAGATCTGGGGGGGTCCTGGGCGAGGCCAGAGAGGGGAAGGGGGTAGATAAGATCGGCAGGGGAGGCTGGTTGCGTGGGAGAAGGGTTAGCTGCGGGGTGGTGGCGTTGGTCACCTCCTGGCTCACGTGCTACGCATGGGGGACCAGGGGTGGCGTGGTAGAACTGGGACGGGGAGAAGGAGAGGCTGGCAGTGGCCCTGGGGCAGCTCGGGTGAGGCAGGTTAGGCTAGAGGGGCCCTTGGCCAGGGAGAGAGAAGAGAGGGGAAAAGGGAGAGGGGGTTCGGTCTAGGGCTAGGAGAGAGGGGTGCCCTGCCGTGTGGGGGCAGCAAGGGGGGTCCTGGTCGAGTGGGACCTGTAGGGAGCTGGGTAGGCGCATGGTAGGGAGAGGGGTGAGGGAACATGGTCATGGGCAAGCTAGATAGGAGAGAGGTAGTGCTAGGGTTTTGCCTAGATAGATGTAGATGTAGGGTTTATTTAGGATATAAGCAAATTAGGGTTTAGTTTAGGTTAATGGTAAAGATAGGGTTTTGGGTTTAGAATATATTGGAATTATGGTTTTGGTTTAGGGAAAAAAAAGGGAGTTAGCATGGGTAAATTAAAAGCTTGATAAGAGGGGTGAGAAAAGAGAAGGAGGGACTTTCACTAGATCATGCATGCTTCACTTGCAATACACATGATCAAGGGAAAAAGAAAGGAGGAGGTGCATAAGAGGATGGAGTGGTTTATATCTGGCCCATGCATGATTCCAACAAACCAAGCAAGGACCAAGAAGGGGAAGAGGGCTAGGGTCTTGACTAACCAAACAAGATTAAGCAAGGTAGAAGGATCCATTTAGAAAACAAGCAAAACCAAATACTATGAAAAGGTGGCACTTGCATGGCCCATGCAAGACAATTAATGCCAAGTGGTGATATTGTGAAGACAACATGACTCCATGTGGCTTTAATCCTTGCATTCCCAAAAAAAAGTGGGCAAAGGCCAATCAAAAGATTATGAGTGGATCCAACCAACAACATGGGCTAGAGAAACTCAATAAAAGGCCAAGCCCATATTATTGGATGGTGGAATTATAAGGTGGTGAAAGATAAGGTGGTGGAGTCAAAAGAGAGATGCCCCCAACTCAACTTGGGCATTTAACAATTTAGTAAGAACCAAATACAATATCAAGAGGCAACTACAATTAATCATGCACATGAGATAAGAACCAAACAAGAAAAAGGTTTTATATGATGCTCAAATGCAAGGGGACATGATGACATGAGCATGATATGATGATGATGCAACCATTATATGTTGGAAGTGGCCCATTTTATTATTAAACTTAGTAGCATTACAGGGGTTAGACGACTGGGATGCTACAACTCTCCCCCACTAAACAGGAATCTCGCCCCGAGATTCTAGGAAGAAGAAGAAGACACAAAGAGAGAAGGATGGTTGGCACGTAGATCATCTTCACGCTCCCATGTTGCTTCATCAACAGAATGGTGTGACCACTGCACCTTGCAAAACTTTATGGACTTGTTGCGCGTCCTTCGTTCTGCGGTCTCAAGGATTTTGGTGGGGTGTTCCTGATAAGAGAGATCTTCTTGGAGGTCGATTAGCTCATGATCCACGGTCTTGCCGGGATCTTTGAAGCACTTCTTGAGCTGAGAGATGTGGAAAACATCATGGACTTTGAGTTTTTCCGGAAGCTCAAGTGCATAAGCAACTTCTCCTCTTCTACCACGTATCTTGAAAGGACCGATGTATCTAGGAGCCAACTTTCCTTTGATACCGAAGCGGTGTGTTCCTCTCATGGGAGTGACACGAAGGTAGACGAGATCACCAGGGGCATATACCATATCTGTGTGCTTCCTGTCATAGTTGCTCTTCTGACGACTTTGAGCAATCTTCAGGTTCTCCAGAATGATATGCACCTTCTCCTCTGCCTGAGTCACAATGTCAGGGCCAAACCAGATTCTTTCTCCTGCACCTGACCAACCAATGGGAGTTCTGCACTTGCGACCATAGAGAGCCTCGAATGGTGCCATCTTCAGACTCTTCTGGAAGCTGTTGTTGTAGGAGAATTCAGCATATGGAAGGCATTCTTCCCACTTCATGCCAAACGAGATGACGCAAGCTCTAAGCATGTCCTCGAGAATCTGATTGATCCTCTCCACTTGTCCTTGCGACTGAGGGTGGTAAGCAGTGCTGAAGTTCAACTTCGTTCCCAAAGCTTTTTGGAAACTCTCCCAGAACTTTGAGGTGAAGATGCTCCCACGGTCTGAACTGATTTCCAGTGGAACCCCATACAAAGAGACAATCCTGTTGATGTAGAGCTCAGCCAACTGAAGTCCAGAAATTGTTTCTTTGACTGGGAAGAAGTGTGCCACTTTAGAAAGCCTGTCGATGACAACAAAAATTGCATTGTTGCCCTTCTGCGACCTTGGAAAGCCCGTGATGAAATCCATCTCAACTTTCTCCCATTTCCATTCCGGAGGTTTCAATGGCTGTAGAAGACCAAATGGTTTCTGATGGACAGCCTTGACTCTGCGGCAGACATCACATTCTGAAACATACTTGGCGCAATACCGTTTCAACCCAGGCCACCAGTACTGTGTTTTCAAGTCCATGTACATCTTTGTGCTGCCAGGATGGATAGAAAGGACCGAATCATGTGCCTCCTTGAGCAATTGATCTCTCAGACCCGGGTAGTTTGGAACAAACATCCGGTGATCAAAGAAGAGCGTGCCCTGATCATCAACATGGAAGGATTCATACTTCGGAGTGCCAAGCTTAGCGATGAGCTTCTTAGTGTGCGGATCACCACGCTGACGAGACCGAATCTGTTCTTCCAAGAGAGGAGTAGCCAGAAGGTTCAGGAGATGCCCTTGTTCCACAATTTCCAGGTTCAGCTGACGGAATTCCTCGCACAAGAGAGGCTGCTGCTCTTCCACCATGAGGTTGTTGACATAAGCTTTACGACTAAGCGCATCTGCCATGACGTTTGCTTTTCCAGGAGTGTAGTTGATGGTCACATCGAAGTCATTGATGGCTTCAATCCATCTCCTTTGACGAAGATTGAGATCCGGTTGAGTGAAGATATACTTCAAACTCTTGTGGTCCGAGAAGATCTCACAACGGTTACCCAGCAAGTAGTGCCTCCACAGCTTCAAGGCAAAGACCACTGCTGCTAGCTCAAGGTCATGTGTGGGATAGTTGACCTCATGCGTCTTCAACTGACGAGAGGCATAAGCAACCACCTGTCTCTCTTGCATAAGGACCGCACCCAATCCTTGTAAAGAGGCATCGCAGAATATCTGGAAAGGCTTAGATGTATCCGGAGGAACCAAGACTGGTGTGGAAGTGAGCTTCTGTTTGAGTGTCTCAAAACTTTCTTGACAAGCAGGAGTCCACAGGTATTTCTTGCCTTTCTTGAGGAGATCGGTAAGAGGCTTTGCTATCTTCGAGAAGTTCTGAACAAAGCGACGGCAATAGCTAGCCAAGCCGAGAAAACTCCGTACTTCCTTGACATTAGCAGGAGGAAGCCATTCAACTATTGTCTTCACGGTTTCCGGGTTAACTGCAATGCCCTTGGCAGAGATAACATGACCCAGGTATGTTACTTCAGGCAGCCAAAACTCACACTTTGAGAACTTTGCATACAAGCGGTTTTCACGAAGCTTGTTCAGGACACACCGCAGGTGCTCTTCATGCTCCTCCTTGGACTTGGAATAGACCAGAATGTCATCCAGATATACCACAACAAACTTGTCCAGGTACTCCATGAAAACGGAGTTCATCAGCCTCGAGAAGGTAGCAGGTGCGTTGGTGAGACCGAAAGACATAACCGTGTACTCATACAGGCCATAGCGAGTGGTGAAAGCTGTTTTGGGCACATCTTCTTTGCGAATTTTGATTTGGTGATAACCACTTCTCAAGTCCAGCTTAGAGAACACCACAGCTCCTGCTAGCTGATCAAATAGATCATTTATCCGAGGAAGAGGATATTTGTTCTTGATGGTTTTAGCATTGAGAGCCCGATAATCAACACATAGCCTATCGGTTCTGTCATGCTTCTTCACAAAGATTGTTGGGCTACCCCAAGAAGAAGTGCTGTGTTGAATGAAACCCAATTTCTCTTGTTCCTCAAGTTGTCGTTTGA
Organism: Avena atlantica; assembly: GCA_910589765.1. Classification (NCBI taxonomy): domain Eukaryota; kingdom Viridiplantae; phylum Streptophyta; class Magnoliopsida; order Poales; family Poaceae; genus Avena; species Avena atlantica. Next base: position 376,586,824 of record OU342736.1, read on the forward strand.
GTTCAGCCAACTCAGAAGGACCCATTTTATATGGCCTCTTGGAGATAGGAGCCGTTCCAGGTTCAAGCTCAATCACGAATTCAACCTCGCGATCCGGAGGCATACCTGGCAACTCTTCAGGAAAGACGTCCGGGAACTCACAGACCACTGGTACCTTTTGAATAGCTTCCATAGCATCATCATTAAGAGCAGCCAAGGAATAGAGCTGGACAGCAGGAGACAGACTTGGAGAAAAGACTATGTGCCCTTCAGGAATCTTCAAAGACACTGAGCGTTCAGCACAATCAATCACAGCTGCATTTGCTGTCAACCAATCCATGCCCAAAATGACATCAATGTCAGAGTTGCCCAGGAGAATTAAAGAAGCCATGAATGAGGAACCACCAATCTCGATCTGGTTGCCATGACTGATCTTAGAAGCTGCCATCTTCTCTCCAGGAGAAAGGACCATTAACTTCTTTTGGAGAGGAACCAGGACTAACTCATTCTCGTATGCAAACTTGTGAGACACAAATGAATGCGATGCACCAGAATCAAAGAGAACTCGTGCGGGGACTGAGTTAACTGATAGCATACCCATGACAACTCCTGGTGCGAGCTCAGCTTGAGAGGCGTTGACGCAGTTTGCACGGACAACCGCAGACCCGGGCTTAGTGTTGATGTTGAGAGCCCGAGGCGGTGGTGCACGAACCGCAGGAGAGCTTGTTGCAGATCTTGGCGGGGGTGGAGGGAGAGTTTTGTTCTTCAACGGACAGTTCCAGTGGGGATGTCCAGGATCTCCACACGTGTAACAGGCACCGCGTGGACGTGGAGCAGAGTGGCCAGGGACTCCGCCAGGCGCTCCAGGGTAGTGGTTGTTGTAGCCCCTGGGAGCCGCAGTGGTGAAGTTTGGTGGCCTTGGCGCGTAACTTGCAGGTCTTGGTGAAGCCGGAAGCAACGGTGGGGTGTTAGGAACCCAGACACGCCGCTTCGAAGGAGCTGCCATAGCCGAAGAGCTTGATGCATCCCTGTTGTGTTTCTTGGACTCCTCAAACATCTGCCTGCTTGCCTCCTCTTGCAGTGCCGTGTGCTGTAGCTCCAGGAAGGTTGCCGGTCTCGCATGCGTGATTGCATACTTGATCGACGCATTGAGCCCTTGCCTGAACCTTTTCTGCTTCTTCTTGTCATCAGATACCTCATCACCACCATAGCGAGATAGATTCATGAAGTTCCTGATGTAGGTGTTGACGTTGTCGTTCCCTTGCTTCAGGTTGAGAAAAGCCTCCTTCATCCTTTCCATTTCAATCTCTGAGAGAAACTGCTCCTTGAACGCTCCAGTGAACCTTTCCCAAGTTGGCTGAAAACCCGTGCAGCTTGCCTTCAAGTAGTTCTCCCACCAGAGAGCTGCATCTCCTTTGAGAAGGTGAGTAGCACACTTTACCCACTCCTGTTCTGGAACATCAGCAGTCTCGAGCAACCTTGAGATCTCACGCAGCCAATCATCCGCGTCCAGAGGTCGGTCAGACACATCAAACTGACGAGGGTTGAATTTGAGGAAGCTCTTGATGTCTCCACGTCTGGGAGGTGGAGGGAGTGGAGCAAACTCGTTCCTTCTGACGCTCTCCTCAAAGCGCTGCTGGTTCTCTTGCATCGCGGCCAAAGCATTCGCAATGTTGGACAGCGCTGAGCCCAGTTCCGGAGGGATGTCCTCATCAACCCGGCGTGGAGCCATCCTGCCATTGATATAAAACTCAAGTCAGTACTATAATGGAGAATGATAATAATCCAAAATAGTACCAAGATGGAATTAACCAAGATTTAAAGGATACAATTTACTGAGATGATATTAAAATATCAACAAAGTTCATAGCACCTAAAAGATATTAAGCATATCGCACACGACTGAAAAAGGAGTGTGGTACACAAATATATCAAAGAAAAATTTTCCACAAATTTCGGCATTACAATACCAATAGATGCGCAAAATTACTTAACGAATCAAGATTAGTGACTCTACTGATCCAATATACAAAAGCGAATGATAAGAGTAGTGGTATGGTCGCGACTCCATCCCGCACTCAAATCATTACTCCGCACATGAACAAGTGGAACACATATCCTAACCCCTTTTTCTCACGACGAAACCTAAAGATTGGTGACTACGGAAACGAACACCCCAAACAAGATAGCGTCGGATACAAGAGGAAGATAGATTGCGTCGGTTTACAAAAGCCTGTCGGTATGGAATATACCAACAGTTGATAACCAAAGGCAGATAAGATAACAACTTGGATGCAACAGATAGACAAGGGATTACACACACACACACACACACACACACAACCTATGGTACTACGGAAACCCAGAACACGTGAATCCTAGTTTGAACTTGGAGAAGAGGATTGAAAACGTTGCACTTCCTTACCAGAAAAGGGTGGGTGGGAGGGTAAGAAGAAAAATGGAAGCAGTCCTACTCTCGCGTTTTGTTTTTCCCTAATATACATAACTACTTAAAATATTTGCTAAACTGACAACGACCGTTTGGCTGAAACCCTGAAGGTCGGGATGGCTCTGATACCAATTGTAACTACCTCGGTGAACTACGCTCCTAGATACAAGCCTGGATGAGAGATAGCGGTTGAAATAGTACGGCGGGGCCCCAAAAGCCACTCACTGGTAGTCCTTTCAGACGTCCCAACCGCTAATCTCTCAACGGGACCTGTACGGGCGGCGTAGTCGGCAGGCGAAGGGATCAACTACGTACACAAGTGGGTATGTACGCAAGCCACCATACAAGAGTACATCAGAGCCACACCATCTAGAAAGAAAGGAAATTTACCAACGCCATACGGCAAGATTCAAATGACCTAGATACATCTATAATTTAGGATAGCTCCTCATACAACACACATCAGAGTATCATGCGGAAGCGGCAAACAAGATCCGAGTACGGATAAGAAGCAAATAGGCATAAGATGCCAGAGAAAAATAAGCACATCCCAACTACAGGTCTCACGGATCCCCGATCCCGGAATCTCTACACCAAACGATCGCTGCCCACATCATCGGCTTCTTCCACCCAGTATCCGTCCTGAGAAGGTACCTGTTCATCTGAATCAAGAATTTATCGTGTGAGACCCTAAGGGTACTCAGCAAGTCTTAATGCCTCTAAAGGGGACACAACCTGGGTGACGCAATTGCAGCGAAAGATAAACCCTAGCAGTTCTACAGATAAACGCTAACCATCCGCCTAACCAATGATAGACGGATGTCCGTGAATTTAAATACAACAGTTATAATGGTAATCTCATCCGATCCATCCTCCTCCCTGCTTACCAACAAGGAAGCGGACGAACAACCCCCATCCGTTGACAATTTTATTAACCATTCCATGAGCGTTGCACTAATTACTAGTCCAATTACTTAGTCAGATTAAGGCGGTACTTTAGTTCTGCTTGTCTATGATCGAGAAACTGTGCTCCAAGTCGTCCATATCCGTGGACACGGCTTTCAGAAAGTTTTACCCGGCCGGGGTGCACCAATAGCAACACACACTCGATCAACCTCGGAAAAACCAAATCAAAACCCAACGAGGCTTTCACGACTGAACAATCACAGGGTTCAGAATTATTTCAGGGGGCCACCCCTTAAGTAGAACCCGCAACGGAGTAAGCAAGCTCCGAGACGGCCTCAAGGTCTGCGTCAGTGGCTGTGAGCGACTGGGAACCCCAAACGGGGCTTGTCGACACCGCGTAAACACTCCGCTTCCAAAACAGTACAGTGTGCAGTACCTCGCACAATCGTAATTAAAGCAGTAAACCATGGCATAAGTACAGGATCGTAAATAAAACCTCAAACTAGTGTGTGGCCCCAAGAAATAAGACAGAATCAAGCTCTGGTCCAGGGGGGTCCCATATACCTCCCGGATGTGGATAGCGCGATAAATCAAGGAACAGGAATCAAGTACTCGGGGTCTTACGGGACACAAGTGAGCAGGAAAAACCAAATAGCAGATATTGCTCACCGGTGCCACTTTCTTTAGTTATCCCAGAACTACTCAGGTTAAGTTGTTTAGGTACCTCATTATTCATCAGACTCTCACAAACCCTACACATGCTGTTCTACGACTCGCATGGCTCAAACAACTCCTATCGTAGTGGCTCATGGGAGGGAGGATACAAGCTTGGTGGGGTTTAAAAGTAAAGGCTATGCATACTTGGGATTCATTTTAATGCAATCGCGACTCAATGATGCAAGAATAAGATAGAGGCAATAGGTACTGTATGTATGCAAGCATGTGGTAGTGCTTGCCTGGTGTCTCTGTTGAAGCAAAGGACGGTCCTGGGTAGTGCTCCTGGTTCTCTTGATACAACCCCTGCTCAGTGTCTATCCGAGAAAAACCAAACAAACAAGGCCATCATAAATATAGAGCACAAGCATATGAATAAGATGCGTCAAGCAAACAATCATGCCATGATGAATGATGCACAATTTACATGGCAAGAAAGGTAGCATGGCATGGTGAGGTGTGAAGAACAAGAAGGTAGCATTTAATTGGGTTTTAGAATCACAATTGTTGCCATAACATTTGTTGTTTAACATATATTTATATGATGCATGCTGCAATTGAAGTCATGGATAGCATAAACAGAAAGGTCTCGTCGAGCTGATCATTTTAGACTACTCATTTGCTTGATTTGGATTTTCCAGACAAAAGTTATTTAATTATGAAATTCTAGGGGCAATTTAAGTAATTTAAACAAACTTGGAATTTTACTGGTGCAAAAGTCCAATTAGATGGCATATTTGAACTCCTCTCATTTTTCTGATATCAAAACATATTTTATTTGTCAAATTTGGAATTAGCATGCAAAAGTTATTATAAATCTGAAAAGAATTTGAAATTTGGATTTATTTAACAGATTTGAATTTGAAAACAGATCTGAAACAGTTTATCACACAGCCTCAGCTAACCTGAGCCGCAGACAGGTGGGCCAGGGGTCCTCTGGCCCACACGCCAGAGCCTGACGCAAAACTGGACCGCGGGTTGAATAAACAAAACCGCCGGAACCTTTTTAGAAAACCTCCAGAGAGACTGACAGCGGGGCCAGAAGGACCGCGGGTTGCGTGAGCGTAAAGGACAGGGGGCCAGCTGCAAAACGCACTCGCGGCCAGGGGGAGGACTGCGGGTTCCGGATGGTTTTTGGTGGGAGCCTTTTCGCAAGATTGCATCGGTCGCTGGCAGGTGGGGCCTCGAGGGTCGCGGGTTGCTAAAAGGTTGGGGGAAGGGGTTTTGCGCAAAACGACGCCCGTGGCACTGTTTCTCTTCTCTCGCGGGCGTCTGACGCGCGCGGCGCGCGGCGTGGCGAGGGCAGGGCTCGAACTGGGGATCTGGGGCTCGCGCGCGGACGCGGTTGCCACCGGGCTAGGTTGGGGGAGGTGCTAGAGAGGGGGGCGAGCGCTAGATAGGCTGGCCGCGCTCTGAAGCTGGCAGACACGCGCTCGCCGCCGGCGCGCTGAGAGCGTTCGACGAAAAGATCGGAGCAACCAGGAAGCAGCTGAGAAGGGGAGGTTGTCTGGGGAGTTCGTGGGCTCACCGCGAGCGTGACGGTGTGGTTGACGCAGAGCGGGGAGCAGACGATCACTGGCGACGCTCGCGAACTGGAAGCTAGGGTTTCCGGGCGGTGTGCGGCCGATCCTGGCGGTTCCTGGCCTCCTCCTCCTCGCGTCCGGCTCCAGGCGTCGCAGGCGAAGCTCCCGGGCTTCCTAGACACCTAGCAGCAGCACGTCTGCGGTTGGATCGACGGGGCCGAGGTGTACTGGCGGTGGCGAGCCGGTGGTGAAGGGGAGAAAGGGGGGAGAGGCAGGCGTTTGCGGGGTAGATCTGGGGGGGTCCTGGGCGAGGCCAGAGAGGGGAAGGGGGTAGATAAGATCGGCAGGGGAGGCTGGTTGCGTGGGAGAAGGGTTAGCTGCGGGGTGGTGGCGTTGGTCACCTCCTGGCTCACGTGCTACGCATGGGGGACCAGGGGTGGCGTGGTAGAACTGGGACGGGGAGAAGGAGAGGCTGGCAGTGGCCCTGGGGCAGCTCGGGTGAGGCAGGTTAGGCTAGAGGGGCCCTTGGCCAGGGAGAGAGAAGAGAGGGGAAAAGGGAGAGGGGGTTCGGTCTAGGGCTAGGAGAGAGGGGTGCCCTGCCGTGTGGGGGCAGCAAGGGGGGTCCTGGTCGAGTGGGACCTGTAGGGAGCTGGGTAGGCGCATGGTAGGGAGAGGGGTGAGGGAACATGGTCATGGGCAAGCTAGATAGGAGAGAGGTAGTGCTAGGGTTTTGCTTAGATAGATGTAGATGTAGGGTTTATTTAGGATATAAGCAAATTAGGGTTTAGTTTAGGTTAATGGTAAAGATAGGGTTTTGGTTTAGAATATATTGGAATTATGGTTTTGGTTTAGGGAAAAAAAAGGGAGTTAGCATGGGTAAATTAAAAGCTTGATAAGAGGGGTGAGAAAAGAGAAGGAGGGACTTTCACTAGATCATGCATGCTTCACTTGCAATACACATGATCAAGGGAAAAAGAAAGGAGGAGGTGCATAAGAGGATGGAGTGGTTTATATCTGGCCCATGCATGATTCCAACAAACCAAGCAAGGACCAAGAAGGGGAAGAGGGCTAGGGTCTTGACTAACCAAACAAGATTAAGCAAGGTAGAAGGATCCATTTAGAAAACAAGCAAAACCAAATACTATGAAAAGGTGGCACTTGCATGGCCCATGCAAGACAATTAATGCCAAGTGGTGATATTGTGAAGACAACATGACTCCATGTGGCTTTAATCCTTGCATTCCCAAAAAAAAGTGGGCAAAGGCCAATCAAAAGATTATGAGTGGATCCAACCAACAACATGGGCTAGAGAAACTCAATAAAAGGCCAAGCCCATATTATTGGATGGTGGAATTATAAGGTGGTGAAAGATAAGGTGGTGGAGTCAAAAGAGAGATGCCCCCAACTCAACTTGGGCATTTAACAATTTAGTAAGAACCAAATACAATATCAAGAGGCAACTACAATTAATCATGCACATGAGATAAGAACCAAACAAGAAAAAGGTTTTATATGATGCTCAAATGCAAGGGGACATGATGACATGAGCATGATATGATGATGATGCAACCATTATATGTTGGAAGTGGCCCATTTTATTATTAAACTTAGTAGCATTACAGGGGTTAGACGACTGGGATGCTACAGTGACGGAACTCGGAGACGGGATCGAGGTGTCACCTACACCATCTCCCGCAACGACAGTCAGTCCGCCAAGGATGGTCACTCCCGAAACACTACAAAGTCTGTACATTGACATAAAAAGAACACTTTTGTAAGCATGCAACGCACTCACGGCCCTAGTGTGGCTTCTCTCTTCAACGGCCATATGACCAAGCTAGCTTGCCACTAACCAACGGCCTAATCCTAGCAACTCGTGCATGCATATCACTTAACAAATGATATAAACTACTAATAGATGCAACTAATAAATTCTAACAAGATTAACAACAAGATTTAATCTAACAAAATTAACTCTAACAACAATATTTGCTTCTACAGGGGAGTGGAGGAGGTACCTGCAGAGGGGGCCGAGCTCGGGGAGGAGGGGAGAGCTTGGGGAGGAGGGGGCCGAGCTCGGGGAGGAGGGGGCCGAGCTCGGGAAGGAGGGGCCGAGCTCGGGGAGGAGGGAGGGAGGCAGGGAGGCTCGGGGAGGAGGAAGGGAGGAGGGAGGGAGGCAGGGAGGAGGGAGGGAGGAGGGAGGGAGGGTCGGGGAGGAGGAAGGGAGGAAGGAGGGAGGCAGGGAGGAGGCGGGGAGGCTCGGGGAGGGAGGAGGGAGGAAGGAGGGAGGGAGGAGGGAGGAAGGGAGGAGGCGGTTGGCGGCAGGGAGGAGGGAGGGAGGAGGGAGGGAGGGTCGGGGAGGAGGAAGGGAGGAGGGAGGGAGGCTCGGGGAGGGAGGAGGAAGGGAGGGAGGAGGCGGTTGGCGGCAGGGAGGAGGGAGGGAGGAGGGAGGGAGGGTCGGGGAGGGAGGCGGCGGTTGGCGGCGGCTGGTTTAGGTCATAGGGTGATGTCAAACCATGTTGGCTCACAAGTTGGGTCACTATCCTACCCGGTTTCACCTCGACGGGGAGATTCCACCCTTATACGGGTCCGGAACCTTCGCCTCTAGGTTAGAGCGCATGCATGCGAGGAGGGACACATGCAAGAACCTATACCAACCTCTCACCACACCCACACACATATGCTAGGGGCACATGCAAGTTTTCATCTCATTCCAATGTTCTCGTGGTCTTCCTCCGTCGAAACCCTGATCTCTGTGCACACTCGGATCGTCTACCCCCCTAGACGTTCCTCTGACAGGGGTAGCCCGGCGTAGCTCTCTCTTGTTTTGTGTTTGTTTAGGTCATAGGGTGATGTCAAACCATGTTGGCTCACAAGTTGGGTCACTATCCTACCCGGTTTCACCTCGACGGGGAGATTCCACCCTCATACGGGTCCGGAACCTTCGCCTCTAGGTTAGAGCGCATGCATGCGAGGGGGGACACATGCAAGCACCTATACCAACCTCTAACCACACCCACACACACATATGCTAGGGGCACATGCAAGTTTTCATCTCATTCCGATGTTCTCGTGGTCTTCCTCCGGCGAAACCCTGATCTCTGTGCACACTCGGATCGTCTACCCCCCTAGACGTTCCTCTGACAGGGGTAGCCCGGCGTAGCTCTCTCTTGTTTTGTGTTTGTTTAGGTCATAGGGTGATGTCAAACCATGTTGGCTCACAAGTTGGGTCACTATCCTACCCGGTTTCACCTCGACGGGGAGATTCCACCCTTATACGGGTCCGGAACCTTCGCCTCTAGGTTAGAGCGCATGCATGCGAGGGGGGACACATGCAAGCACCTATACCAACCTCTAACCACACCCACAGACACATATACTAGGGGCACATGCAAGTTTTCATCTCATTCCGATGTTCTCGTGGTCTTCCTCCGGCGTAACCCTGATCTCTGTGCACACTCGGATCGTCTACCCCCCTAGACGTTCCTCTGACAGGGGTAGCCCGGCATAGCTCTCTCTTGTTTTGTGTTTGTTTAGGTCATAGGGTGATGTCAAACCATGTTGGCTCACAAGTTGGGTCACTATCCTACCCGGTTTCACCTCGACGGGGAGATTCCACCCTCATACGGGTCCGGAACCTTCGCCTCTAGGTTAGAGCGCATGCATGCGAGGGGGGACACATGCAAGCACTTCATGTGGTCGTGGTGAGTGCTATTGAGAACCACATGCGATAATAACACTTACAAACATATAGAAATTTCTCGGGGTATGAGAAGATTCGCAACGACATTTCATGTGGACGTGTAGACTGCTATTCAGAGGGTACGAAATTATCCAATTAATAAAAAAATATATAAATAATTGATGCAAATATAAAATATATGAAAAATAGAGAAGGCTACGCCGAGGGTGACCGTCGGCGTACGTTTCTGGTACGCCGAGGGTGGCCGTCGGCGTATGCTATGCCGAGGGTCGCCGTCGCCTAACCGACGGCACCGTTAGCGCGTCGTCCGTGCTGCCGGCATGTGCCACGCGTCCGCTAGCTACGCCGAGGGCCGCCACTACGCCGAGGGTGACCGTCGGTGTAGTGTATGCTACGCCGACGGCTTGGCTACGCCGAGGGCTGGCCAGTTGGGCTAGCCTGGTGCGGTGCTACACCGATGGCCCCGACGTTTGGCCGTCGGCATAGCCGACGGCCGTCGGCGCATCTGGCCATTCCTGTAGTGCACGTTCCGCGACTTGGACAGACGCAAGCGCCGTGGGAGCTTGCTGGTTACCAAGGGGATACCAAGGGGACAAAGAGAGGGAGTACAACATACAGTATCAGGGACGAAAATTGATACCAAGAGCGGAGGGAACAAACACCAAGTTGATGGTTCTGATCGAAGATGAATTCTATGCAACTTGTTCTGAAGATAGGTACAGTTGCAAATGCAGACGTTGTTGGCAAAGTTATAATAGACTATCACCCGGTGAAAGAAAGAGTTGCAAAAAGAAATTGGAGGTTTGGTTTGTACACTGGCTTTAGGCTGGTCCTAGTGGTAGTATCATACTACTAGTATCATGCATATGTTACTAGTGCATGATACTATGTCTCTAGTGCATTGTATCATATAGTAGTATCATAGTAGTGGTATATTTATTGATTTGTAAAATATCTATGTAAAATGTGTGTACAAGATTTACTTCCATTATGATTTCTAGCTTTATGTGCTATGATACGGTATCTACCTATGATACACTAACCACCTCTCTCTTCATTAATTATGGCGTCACATCAGATTTTTGTCAAGTTGGCATGCATGATACACCTTATGATACTAGCACTAGGACCAGCCTTACAAATGCTCTACAAGTGAAGGGTTTTTTCAAGCGTAATATCGATTTGGCAAAGTTATGATTAAGGGACCGTGTTATAAAATTGGTGGGTAACCAAGGAGAGATATGCTTGTGATATACTCCCTCCGTTTCAAAATATAAGACGTTTTTAGGTTTGTGAAGAAAATGAATATAGACTTGTTTTAATATGTAGGTTCATTCAACTTTGGGATGAATCTACACACTAAAATAAGTCTAGATTCATTTTCTTCACAAACCTAAAACATCTTATATTTTGAAACGGAGGGAGTAATATGATTATGATCAGTTAGAATTCCTTTAGTCTTCCAATGTTTCACATGTGTGTATTACGTGTTTCTTAAGCCATATCCCATGTAATCCTCCTATAATCTCTCTGGTTGTTAACCCCGGCCTATGTAACATGCATGTGCAATTTGACCCGAGACAAAGGGTATCGCTTTCAGGCAAACAAATCGAAGCTTATAGATCAGCCAACTGCCAAAGTTGCAATCACTATAATGCAAATGTGCTAGATCCATGTTATTGCAAGAGTCTCCAACACCTGTAACTCTACCTGACTTGCCAAGTGCGGCTTGCCGATAGTAAAGGGGCTAAGGGCTATGTCCTCTCACGCTACCATGTGAGTTGCAAAGGCAGAACCATGACGAAGGAATTCTTCAAATATTAAACGGTTCATGGTTACATTTGCATGTAATCCCTCTGTTTAAAAATATAAGATATTTTAGATTTGAGAAGTAAATGTATCTAGACATCTTTTAGTATATGAATTCATTTTAACCTACACACTAAAAATTGTCTAGATACGTTAGCTTCATTAACCTAAAACATCTTATATGTCCAAACGGGAGGAGTAGTAATTGGTCACCCATAAATGTTCTTTGCTAAAGGTTGTGGACAGGGCAGAGGATTGGTGGACCCGTGTGGCTTCTTGAATAGGAGTATTGTGTTCTTTTTTCTTGTGTGATTCTAATATGTCGATAGATCCATTCATAGAAGTAACATATACAAGTCTCTCAAAAAAAAGTAACATATATAATTTTATACATTATACTATGCCTTAAGGGTGGTCACATGCACGAGCAGGGAGAGCACTTGCACATCTGATGTCTCTGGCGTGCGGGTCCAGCGATCCTCTCGTGTTCCCACTCCCACGCATTTGCTCCCACGAGTCGACCCGTCCGTTGGACTGAACGTTGACGGAGATGAGGGAGGCAGGCTGAAGCCTGAAGCTGAGAGAGAGGCGAGCGGCGGCGGGGATCAAGGAAGGGAGCGATGGATTTCTACCTATGCCCTGCCGGCAGACAGCTCCTCGACCGCACCCCCTACCACGCCTCCCGGGCCCGCACGTGCCTCGACCTAGCCATGCCCTGGATGACCACGCCTCCGGACGCCGCGCTGCCAGTCTACTCGGCCACCTCCATGGCTCGCCCGCCTTTGGCCCCACGGATGTGCCGCTCCTCCCTGCAGTGCCTACCTCAACCGCACCCTCGCCCAGATGTGTCTCCGTCTGCCAGCATGTGCACTGGCCGACAAACACACGGGCTTCCCGAGCGCACCTGCCAGGGAAAGGAAAGCCCGCCGGGCTTGGCACAAGCTACAAGGCAGCTCCACCCCCTAAGGACGGCGTCTGAGCCAGCCGTCTGTCCTTTCCTACCACGATGGAGCTTGCCGTTCTGCCCTGGAGGCCTGGATGCGATGGTGGAAGAGGAGGAATAGGTGTCGCTCCCTCCGGCCAGCTCAAGTGCCCCCTGGTTGATCCTTCTCTGCATTGGCTATGACTAAGGGGACACCACGAGCCGCGCGGCCCTCCCCTGCCGCAGAACCTGCCGCCTGGCATGGCGGGATATGATGGATGTGCCTCCGCCTCCAACGTGTTCGGCGAAATGCCTGAAGAATCTTAGGGAAGATCTTGGTGGTGCTGTCACTGCCGGTGTTTCCTCCTCTTGAAAGTTCCTATGGTTTGGCAACAAGTCTATTCTACTTAGCAGATATTCTGCACTGCAGATTATTATCTGTTGCCTATATGGTTTCTTTCTATCTATTGTTGTTGCCGAGTTCTCAATCTAATGGTTGCATGCTATTTCCTGAATGTAGCTGTTTATTTCTTGCAATAAGGTTAATAGAGTGAATTATAAATAGAAACATTTAATACCAATTTTAGCACCGGCAGAACTTATCTGGTGGTTACTCATGCTTGTAAGCTGTGTTTTAAGCTTAGATCCTTGGTTTATTTTCTGATGCACACTCTGGAAAAAAAACTACTAATAATTTATTGATAGCTCATGTTCTTAGTAAAATATTTATGTAGAACCTGTACATTAGCATTGGTCTCCATTTTGGTTCCTGATTCGAACATATTTTGGAGAAATTATGTACAGCCACAACTATGCATGAACTAACATATATTAGTATCACCATATCTATTAATTTATCTTTAATACCTCTTTCTATTTTGTTGGAGTGAAATGATGGAATAAGTATGTTAAATGAAGTAGTGGTTGTTACAGGCTATACACTTTAAAGAGCGGGAATGTGTGGTGTCATGCTCTTTCTTTGATTGTAATATTTGTTTGTATTTTTTGCGTTTACACCTAATTTCCAAGGGATGACGCGTTTCTCCTCCACGTTGACCCTGAAGTTCTCAGGTTTCTCTGGCTGCGACTTCACCCTCATGCACTGCTACATTTGTTTAGCATCCACGCGCGCTATATCTTGTTGATCGCCGCCGCCGTCTTTTTGTTAGCCACAGAGGTATCCGGCGAGCAAGCGTCTGCAACCAACCTGACAGTGGACAATGCCCTCATGCACAGGCCAGTGCTCCCAACACCGCCTTTAGAAGCCTGAGAGCTCCCCTCTCCCTATCTACACAAATCTGGTCAGACTTGGTCGGAAGGAGCGAGAGTTGTTGAGCTTGACGGTACAACAATCTCTCCCTTTTGTCTCCCCATTTGTCCACCCGTTCCCATCTCTCTTTTCCCTCATCAAATTTATACCTGCTAAGATTCTTTGATGGCTCATGGTATGTTTAGTTTTGATTTAATCTTTAGCGTTAAATTTTGCAGATAAGAAGGTGGAGTGGTGATTGTGACAGGTTCAAAGGATGGTTAGTTCATCTCTTTTTTCACCACATTATTGCCCTTTCAGATTTTAGTGCTTGAATTACAATGTTGCTAACTTTCTAGCGGTAAGTTCTACTACAAACTGTAGTGAAATGTATCCCACCACTGCCTGCTTAGTTTTGTAATGTGAGTATATGAACTGAACTGAGAATGTGTATGGACTGAATTAACATATCAGAGTGTATAAACTGATCCTATCCTGAAATAATAAAGGCATTTGTTCTATTTGATAGGAATAACATAAATGATACATCCAGAAACAATGTACATGTATATTAGTTAAGCTCTTGGAGTCAGTATTAGATCGCTACATGTGTTCACGTTCCTGCACAAATAAATGCATAACAATTGCATCAGTTTATGTTCTTTTCAACCAAAATAATAGTATGATTTGTCTCTCGGCATGAATCACCACTGATTTGTTTGGACTTACTGATATGATCTAATCTTTGGTATTGTATTCTAGCACTTACTGGTTCATAACTTGAAATCTGCGTTAGTGGGTTGTTTGTATAAATTGATTTACTTATACTTCATGGTAAATTAGAGGATTGGTTGCGAGAAGGATACACCATAATAGCATCATTCAGAAATTGATCTAATTTTATTTATTGGTAAACTTAGTGGTGACGCATGCGTTAATGCAGGTAGACATACTAATTCAGCCTAAATTGATGAATACATCCACTATTATTATTCTATAGGTTAAATCTGGTCGCATGCAAACATTCTAAGGCTATCTGTTGTTATGTGACTCTGCCAGGTGGGTCCAACTCCATTGCCTGTGGGCCCATTTTCAGTCACTTCCTCCGGACGAAGCCAAACCCTATATTCCTTTGCTATCCTCATCTTGCGATGCCTCCTCCTCCAGCAGCGCTGATCCTTCTCCTCCTCTCCGTCACATCTCCTCCGTGTCTGCCGCAGCCGACGGTGCGTTGTCGCTGCCTCTCCCTCCCGCTGATCCCTCTCCGCCCCGTATTTCATGCCCTTCCTCTCTTTCAAATGACATATGGGTGGTGGGACAGGAGGACACCGGACAAGGTTTCAACGTGGAACTAGCTCGAACAAAACCCGCGGCCTCCTAACGATGCTCCAACTTAGCTGCATCTGCCTCCTACAGATTTCCTACTAGCCTAGAGATTGATCTATTACAGCCTAAAGCGCATGCACACACACACATAAAAAAATGTAACGTGCAAATCCACCATACATGTCACATTGTGTTAAAACGAAATGTAGACGGCGAGGCGAAGCTCGACTTTTCATCTAGTATATCATAAGGGCGGTTGTGTACATAATATATGTAGAGTATTGTAAGACATTATATTAAGATCAGGTTACACATGGAGATTCACAAGGATAGAAAAATAGAGAGAGGAAGAGGGAGCGAGGTCCATTAATATCCGGAACATGCACATCATGATACAGACAGAGTAACAGTACACTTCACACACTCTATCTTGTTCCCTTCTCTTTAAAATCATTTGTCTTTCTCTTATATTGAAAACCTTCTACATATAGTGATGATTGATAAAGGCATCGGTCTCGAATTAGTTATCAAAAACTCCCAACCGATGTATATATAATTTTTTTAAATGAGGCAAAAGAGTTGCCTTTTCATTGATATAGTAGAAGAGAAAAGGACAGTTTATGAGGAAAACTGGCCAAAAACCGATACAACTTGACACAACACGCCGGCTCCGAGGCCACGCTCCACACAGGTCGATAACCAAGACGCCAAGCGAACAAGGTCAACACCTAGACACAAACACCTCAACGCAACAAGACGGAGGCAAAGACCGGAGCCACCGCTCCGACATCCACACCGACCCCGGGGTCACGCTCCTTCTAGCCGAAGACGAAAACGCCAACGCCAACCACCAACACACTCCACAGGTCCCTCCGACCTGCGGAACATCCAAAGCGAGGCCCCAAGAGGCAAAACGACGCAAGAGCGCCGCACTCGCCCGAACCCGCAAGGGATCAAGGGTTCCCCCGGAGAACCCGGACAGAGGAGCGAGCACACCGCTTCGAAGACGGCTTCAAGAAGCACGCGGCGCCAAAAGGCGTCGCCGTCGTCGGTCCTAGCCAGCCGTCAGGACAAGGCTTTCGCCCAGTAACGAGTCGCAAACCACGCGTCCGCCTTGCAAGGACCGGACGAACCACCACACCAAACCACGTCACAACATCCGTTGTCGAAGCCTCAGAAAGGAGCAGCTAGACCTAGCATCCTGCACGCCGTCACGCCTAGGCTCCCCGTCGCCGTGATGAAAGCCGTCGTCCGAATCATCACCGCTGTCCGGGAGAAAGAAGAGAGCCTGAGCAGCCGCCACCGCGAGCGGTATCAAAGACCACAGCCACCACCATCTTCCGCACCATGCCATCTTCCGCCCAGCCTCAAACCAGATGCCAAGGAGGATGCAACACACGGCGCCATTCATCTCTCGCAGAGGGCGAGAGGATGCAACAACGGAGCAATTCTTCTCCCAACCACCTCCACGGGAACCACCTGTAGCACCTTCTTTGTTGCAGCACCTTTCTCTGCCCCAAACTGGCCCTCCACGCGCCATCGTGTCGCCGTGTCTCTCCTGGCCCAAACCGAGCCTAGATCGGGCCCTCCCACTGCTGACAGTCGCCACGCCTCCAGCACCTCCGTGCACCAGCGACACACACCTCCTCCACGCCAGAGCACCGCCGCCGCGCCCGTAGCTCGGCCGCCGCCGCCGTCTTCCATCGCCTGCGGAGACGTCGGTGCCATGGACTCCGGGAAGGGAAACCTCCCCGCCACCACCTTCCCTGGGCATGCGCGGCTTTGCCAGCAATCCCTCTGGCGGCGGCGATGAGGGGGGAGAAGAGGGAAGGCCCCTAGGGCCGGCGGCGGCTAGGGTTCCCCGTGCCGCCAGAGGAGGCGACGCCTTTTTTTTTTGTTTTTAGCTTTCGTCGGTCGGGCAACTAAGTTTGAAACCTAAACGAGTGTAACTGATGTATATATATACTCCTTGGAAATGAGAGTCATCCAGAAAGAGATGACTTCTTTGAAGATATTGCCATGCATATGATGATATCATGTAGGAATTGGATCCTACTTTTTAACTGCTCCGTGAGATGCCCTAGCAATCTATACACGCTCGGCCTGATTCCTTTGTCGTACAAGTATCGGACGCAACGTGTCGTACGTGTAGTAGTGTTCTTAAGTGACCATCTAGATATGAACATCTATGCGATGTGAAGTTTGTCCAACGAGAACGATTTACGCGTCTAAGAAGTCAGAAGATACTTAGTTGCAATACCCCCATATTCCATTCAAGTGTCCACTGTGATGACAAAGGATTGATCCATTCTATTGCAAAGCTAAATAGAATGGTAGCATACTAGCATAGCACAAACAACTTTGTCTTAACTCTCTGCGGACAACAAATTGGTTGCAACTTTTCTTACATGATATGTGCTAAAGGTTAGCAATCTTCCACACCGAGAATAAATGTTTGTATACATTCCTCTGTGATCGAGGGATGGGGGTATCTCTTCCATTACACAAGTTTGTTCGAGAAAGATTGGGCTGTTGTGGGAGCATTAGGAAGCATGTGTGCAAGACCATCTTAACTCCAATGCCACGTTCATGTAAAAATTAAACAGTGCGTCAGCAAATGGAAAAACACTACAATGAAGTTGGAATTGAGACATCAATCATCATGTGCTCAACGACTTGCTTGTTGCTCCTGAACTTCTCACATGCGCGTACTTTTTACATTCGATGTAAGTAGTAGACTCAAAATCCTTGTGAAATATATATAAAATGGAGGAAGTTTTTGAATTCATCAGTGTATTATACGGTACTTTTATTTTGTGAGAGAACGCATAATGTGTGTGCAGATGGTGCAAGACTCATTGTTAACTAACCAATCAAAGAGCAATTTATTTAATGTTTAGACCAGATCTTAACTAACTAGTCAATAGGAAATTTATTTCCTGAACTAGATCTTAACTAACTCATTGTTAACTAGTGAATAGGAAATTTATTTGACGACGTCAATGATTTAGACATAACTAAAAATCAGACGCCTGAAATCTAGGCTCTCCCATTTGAATACTACTAGGAAACTTGCTCTGAAGATCGGTATAGTTGCAAATGCAGACGTTGTTGGCAAAGTTATGGAGGCTTTAAAATACACTATCACCTGGCGAAAGAAAGAGTTACAAAAAGAAATTGGAGCTTCGGTTTCTACACTTCCAACATAAGTTGTACTAGTTGTCTTTACAAAAGCTCTACAAATGAAGGTTTTTCAAGCCTAATATACAACTTTATACACATATAGATCCATTCACAGAAATAACATATACAACTTTATACACATATCATGAGGGCGGTTGTGTACATAATATATGTAGAGTGTTGTAAGACAGTATATTAAGATCAAGGTACGCATGGACATTCACACAGATAGACATATAGGGAGAGGAAGGGGAGAGAGGTTCATTAATCTCTGGAATATGCATATCTGTAAATCATGATACAGACATAGTAACAGTACACTTCACACACTATCTTTTTCCCTTCTCTTTAAAATTATCTTCTTTCTTTTCTATTGAAAACCATCTACATATAGTGATGATTGATAAAGCCATCCGTCTAGAATCAGTTACAAAAAACTCCCAACCAATGTATATATATACTCCTTGGGAATGAGAGTCATCGAGAAAGAGATCACTTCTTTGAAGAGAGAAAGAGATCACTTCTTTGAAGATATTGACATGCGTATGATGATAGCATGTACGATTTGGATCGTACTTTGTACCGCTCCATGAGATGCCCCAGCAATCTATACATGCACGGCATGATTCCATCGCCGTACAAGTATCAGACACGACCCGTCATACATGTAATAGTGTCCTTAAGTGATCACCTAAATCTTAACATCTATGCGATGTGAAGTTTGTCCAACGAGAATGATTTATGCATCTAAGAGGGCAGATGATACTTAGTTGCAATACCCCCATGTTCCATTCAAGTGTCCACTGTGATGGAGATTCTTTCTATTGCAAAGCTAAATAGAGTGGTAGCATACTAACATAGCACAAACATCTTTGTCTTAACTCTCCGCCGACAACAAATTGGTTGTGACTTTTCTTACATGATATGTGTTAAAGGTTAGCAATCTTCCACACTAAGAATAAATTTGTATACATTCCTCCATGATCGAGAGGTGGGGGGATCTCTTCCATTACACAAGTTTGGAGAAAGATTGGGCTGTTGTGGGAGCATTGGGAAGCATATGTGTGAAAGACAATCTTAACTCCAACACCATGTTCATGTCAAAAAAAACAACGTCATGAAAATAAATTAAACAGTGCGCCAGCAAATAGACAAGCACTACAATGAAGTTGGAATTGAGACATCAATCATCACATGCTCAATGACTTGCTTGTTGCTCCTGAACTTCTCACATGCGTGTACATTCTACATTCAATGTAAGTAGTAGACTCAAAATCCTCGTGAAATATATATATATATATATATATATATATATATATATATATATATATATAATGGACGGAGTTTTCAAATTCATCAGTGTATTGTATGGTACTTTTTTCTTGTCAAAGAACAGATGATGTCTATACAGATGGTGCAAGATTCATTGTTAACTAACCAATGAAAGAGCAATCTATTTAATGTTTAGACCAGATCTTAACTAACCAGCGAATAGGAAATTTATTTTATGTTTCTACTCATACTCACCTATGGTAAGTTGTCGCCACTTCTTTCAATCTCCCTTTATATACTCTGCTACATCTCAACCTTGATGAGATCTTGATCCTGCAACAATCAATCGAACACAAGATGCGAACGTCCAAAGTAATTAGTGGACACTTGTCTAAGATGCATGTCTAGGAATAATTGGCACCAGCAAAGCGAATCGTAGAGTCCTTTGAACAGATTGTAGTTGTCCCGGCGGTGCTAGGCCAAGCACCAAACATGTGCTTCTGTTTTAAAACAGAAGCACAACAAGTTTGGGTCGTCTCACTAATTCACTAGGTCCAAAAATACACCCCTGATGTGGAAGATACCTGACCAAGGATGGGTAGAAATTAAGCTCATGCGTCATTCAATATGCTAAGGATTCCAATATGCTAAAGTGAATGTGATCCAGTTTGTACATGTCGGTAGAAAGGTTGATGGGGGATGAGGTAGCTTGTAGATCGGGCGTAGCGAGTTGTGCTAACTAGACTAGTCTTGCAATATTGTATAAACAATTTACGTGAGGGTAGTTGGATGCATAAATATATGTTGAAGGAGTCCAGTATACTGTCCAATATACTAAGGAGTCCAATATACTGTCCTCTTCTCTCCCCCCCCCCCCTCACAAACATGTACGTGAGGGTAGTTAGGTACTGCAAGACAGTATATTATGTTTAGCACACACTATAGTGATGGTCGATTTAGAGAGAGGGGGCGGAGAGAGGGAGATCCATCAATCTCTGGTGTATGCATATATTGAAACCATGATATCAATAGAGTAAGAGTACACATCAGACACTATATCTTTTTCTCCTCTCCTGGAGATCATCTACTTTCTATTCTCTTGAAGATCATCAACATAGTGATGATAGATAAATTCATTTGTTAAAACCAGGCATGGAAAACTACCAGCGTATGTATATATTCTTTGGGAATGAGCATCATAGGGAAAGATATCACTTTCTTGGAACTTAAGTGACTAGAGAAATCTTCATGACCATCTACTCCTTGTGAAGTTCGTCCAACAAGAACACATTGTCAAGACACTTGGAGAGACGGGCAATGAAGAATGCAGAACTCTTTCTTCTGTAATGGAAGACAAAACAACTTTGTAATATTTATAAGATGAAGCTCGTGGTCTAGTCCCTCTCTTTTAATATGTGAAGTTCATAAAGATCCCTAGAGTTACCAACGGTCTGGCTGCTCTTGTAGTAGGAGTGAGATGTGAGAGGGTGTGGTGTCTGAGAATACTTCTTCCTGCGGGTCGGAGTTGATTAAACATGATTGTATTAACTTGCTTCATAATTTAATTTGAAGTTTCAAAAAAAGGCAATATTCGTGATGTCCCCTTTCAGCTGTCGATGTGATAGAGAACGAATGTGACTCGGCATCAGGCTGTGTGTCGAAGACGAACAGAGTGGTAGACTATCTTGAGCGAATGGACAAGCACCAGAACAAAGTACTAGGAATTAAGGCATCGATCAACACGTGATGAACCACTTAGACATTTTTTTCTCTTCTCTTTGGTTTTGTTTTACTCTTTTCCATCGCTTTTGCTTTGAACTGTATTTGCACAATTTTGGTGCTTTCTTCTACAGTAGTATAAATGACACACGCATTGGTGTGCGTTTGAGAAAAAATCAGTATGTGATGAACTTCCATATGTGTGTGTCTTCCAATTGTTTCTTCTGTTGTACGGTAGTTGTTTCGTCTTTGTTAGAAAATACATAATTTGTGTGCACATCGTATAAGACTCAATATTTACTGACCAACTAAAGGACAATTTATTTCATATTTATACCACATCTTAACTCATCAATGGATGTGTAACTTATTTCATGTTTCTACTCATACCCACCTATGGTACTTTTTCATCACGCATGTCTTGCATCTCCTCCTTTATATACTCTAGCTAGCAGTAGTAGCACAGCCTAACCAAGTGGAGATATACTCCTTGCAACGAGGCCATGAATCAAAAGAAATAATACGGAAGTCCCAAGTAATTAGTGAAAAACTAATCTCAGTTGCATATTTAGGAATAGGCTGCATCAGGAAAGTGAATGACAACGCAAACAGGCCAGATAGGTTATGCGTCGAAGGGTCCTAAACCAGATGTCGTCTTGTTTCTCTTTGCTAGATAGAAGCAAAAACAAGTTTCACTTGTCTCTTTGCTAGACACAAGCAGTACTTTTTTACCGGAAAAACGTCTACCGCTTGACTAATTCTATTTTCTATTCACATATGCCAACTTCTTTATGGCGTACATTTCAGAATTAAAATGTTTTAAACTCTATTTCGTGTTTATTTATTTGGATGTTTTTTTCTAAATTCGTCATACACGACCGTTTAAAATTTTCTTTGAGGCGAAGCTTCAACTCGTCGTTTCATACAACTTTTATGTTGTAAGTTTTCTGTTCTGACATTTGTATACGAGTAGATCTACGTCAACGTTCAGTTTATTAGAAAATTTTAGATCTACTAGTAGATGAATATGAAAAATAATAACTTACAACACGAAAGTTATGTGAAACGGTAAGATAAGGCTACTCCTTGAAAGAAATTTCGAACAGTCGCCCGTGTGTGACGAATTTACCAAAATTCGTTCAGAAAACGTATAACATGAACATGAAATACAGCTCTATAAGTTCAAGGAAATTAGGAACTGGTTGTTTCAATAGAATCACAACGTTGATAGACATCTTTTCATGTAGAACTTATTTTGAATCGGAGCATCGTTATGTAGATTAGAAGGGATTAAATTCAGCATGTTAGATAAGCAAGTTTGTCTACTATGGTTGCACCGAAGGAGAAATAATGTGCGAGATTTTGTAGCGTCGGGGCATATCCCCGTGAAAGCACTTGATTTGGGCGTTTCCAACAAGCAATTTTTTTGCCTGCTTTAATACCCGTGCCATGCAAAAAACTCATGCGACCCAACACAACAAACATGCTTATTTCTTCTCACTAGATGCAAAAAAGGGAAAACAAGAAAATAACACATGATGTATGTGCAGATGGTGCAAGACTCATTGTTAACTAACCAATGAAAAGAGCAATCTATTTAATGTTTAGACCAGTAGGAAATTTATTTCATGTTTCTACTCATACTCACCTATGGTAAGTTGTCGCCACTTCTTTCAATCTCCCTTTATATACTCTGCTACATCTCAACATTGATGAGATCTTGATCCTGCAACAATCAATCAAACACAAGATACAAACGTCCAAAGTAATTAGTGGACACTTTTCTAAGCTGCATGTCTAGGAATAAGTGGCACCAGGAAAACAAATCGTAGAGTCCTTTCAACATATTGTAATTGTCCCGGCGGTGCTAGGCCAAGCACCAAACATGTGCTTATATTTTAAAACAGAAGCACAACAAGTTTGGGTCATCTCACTAATTCACTAGGTCCAACAATACACCCATGATGTGGAAGATACCTGACCAAGGATGGGTAGAAGTTAATCTCAATACGTCATTCAATATGCTAAGGAGTTCAATATGCTAAAGTGAATATGATCCAGTCTGTATATGTCGGTAGAAAGGTTAATGGGGGATGAGGTAGCTCGTAGGTTGGGCGTAGCGAGTTGTGCTGACTGGATTAGTCTTGCAATATTGTATAAACAATTTATCTTTCCAATTAATACACAACTCGCTCTCAAGAAAGTATCAGTACTATATTACCATTACTTTGTTTCTATTTCTTTTTCATTTTTGTTCATTTAGCTCCTTGAATATATGACTTTATTCAGCGATCAATATACAACGCGTAGAGAAAAGTTTTTGCACATGAGACAACATCTATTGTTTGAAAAATGCATTATGGCCCTCGAATTTCCTAATTAAATCCTATTTCAACCATGCATGTACCGATACATTGGAGAATAAGTCATACTCCGGTAATCTAATGGCCATCGCCTGAATGGTCAGGGCATAACCAGTTTATTCACGATTGTTGTTACATTATTTCAGAAAGTTCTCTCCAACCAGTTATTTCATAATCATCATTAAAAAAAATCCACCTCTATAGAAGTACTCTTGCTACTAGGACATAGCCAATTTATACACAACATATTTACTCCACTCTAATGGTCATCGCCTTATAGTAGATTAGACCAACTTGGGTAAGAAATTGTGTAGTCAATTCATAAAATTCATTCCTAATTTCACCAATCCTAGTATTAGGAACTAACCGATATCTTGACATCTAATCTTGACTCTGATGTAAGCAGAGTTCTTTCAGAAAATTCATGTCAACGGCTAAAGGTTTTCCTACCATGCTGGAAACATAGTAAGCAGTTGTTTTATTCCCGTATTTCATGGGAATCCCTTTTAATATGAACTACGCCTCTTCGATCAGAGAAAAAGGCTCAATCTCACATGTCCACTTTCGCAATCTGATGATAGCTTCAGGTACAGTCTTCATGAAAACTCTATCAAAGTGAGATAGTTGTTCAATGCATTTAGCATTTGGGAATCTGGTCATTAATTTGGTTTCAGACATACTTTTCACAAAAAAGTGTCAGCTGATGTTTTTATTCATCCCACAACTAAAATTCATGTTCAATATCTCTGCAATTGATGGCTGACGGACACGACTTCTATCAATTAATCACTGTGGGTAGGTACAACGCACTCCAACTATGAGTGTGTCCTCCAAGTGCGTGGGAGTCGGCGGAGAGATCGCTGGCGATCGTGTTGGCGAGGTAAGGGATGGCGGGTTTGGGAGGAGGTCACATCTAGGGGGATGCATCTTCAGCAGCCAGGCCATCAACATAGTGTTGATCGATAAAGCCAAGAAAACTCCCAAACTGATGTATATACACCCTAGGCATGAGTCGTTGAGAAAAAGATCACTCTCTTGAAACATAAGTGACCATCTAAATCTCAATAAACATCTATGTTATGTGAAGTTTTTCTGACGAGAATCAATTAGGCGTCGAAGATGATAGAGAAATACTTAACCGCAATACTCACAATGTTCCATTCCACTCTCCATTGTAGTGGAGAAGGGACATGACTCAGTCTATTGTGAAGATGAATAGAGTGCTAGCCTAGCATGTTCGTCTTTGTCTTAATATATGCCGCCGGCCAACTGGTTATGAGTTTTTCCGACATGATATGTTCTAGATGTAAGCCCACACTGACAATAAATGGTTTGTTAGGCAACCGAATATCCTCTATTATTCAGTCATATCTAGACATTACTTGTGCTTGATATTTTTTATTAATCGGGCCATTATGGTTATGATTTCTATTAATCCCTTCCTTGTATATCTTGTGTAATTGCCTATATATATGAGATAACAGAAACCCACAATATGTGGTCAGCTCATTCTCTCTATCATGGTATCAGCCAAAAGATATCACACTTTTGCTCCCCTCCACTACCAGTGCCACCCTAGGGTCATGCACGCCTTCTCTCACCCTCCCACCATTGCCGCCATGTCCGACACCGGTGCACCCCTCCCCCATCCCCACGCCTACCTCTGGTCCCAAGCCACCGCTATCCAAAACATAAAAATTCTGATCACCATCACTCTTGATCTCAAATCCTCCAACTTCACCAAGTGGTGGAATTTCCTCGCCATCACCGATCACCTCGACATGACTACTCCTACGGTTGACGAGGAGTGGTTGCGGGTGGACTCCATTGTCCTCCGTTGGCTGTAAGGGTCCATTACCCCCAACATCACCGATATGGTCATGGCCGCGGGCACCGCCGCCTTCGTCGTCACCACCGCCATCACTGCCCTCTTTTGCGCTAAGTGTTGTCTACATGTCCATGAATCCAGTTCAGCACCAACATACCAAGCACATCGAGATCGACCTTCAGTTCATTCGAGATCATGTTGCGCTTGGGCACATTCGAGTTCTTCATGTGCCATTGTCTTGGCAATTTGCGGACAGTTTTACCAAAGGCCTGCCATCACCACTATTCTTGGATTTCTGATCCAGTCTCAACGTCAGAGAATCTCCCGTTTCGATAAAGGGGATGTTAGTGAAGGGAATATGCCCTGAGAGGCAATAATAAAGTGTTTATTAGGTGTATTCCAAGTATATGATAGATGTTTATTTTGCATGCTATAATTGTATTAATACGGAAACATTAATACATGTGTGTTTAATAAACAAACAAAAAGTTTCTAGTTATGCCTCTCTCATAAACTAGCTCGTTGATTAACAAGATGATCAAGGTTTCCTGATCATGGACATTGGATGTTGTTAATAACAGGATCACAACATTAGTATAATGGTGTGATGAACATTCATCCAAAGTATAGAATTACGATCAAAGTCATTGAGTTTATATTGCTATAACAACTTACGAAGTGATCCTAATCCTTAGACCATGAGATCATGTCAATCACTAACACCGGAAGAGTTTCTTGATAACATCAAACGTCACAACGTAACAGGGTGATTATAAAGATGGGTTCGGAACTAATAAAGTGTTATGTTGAGGCCCATGGATCGAGAGTGGAATTTGTTCATCCTGATGACGGATAGATATACTCTGGGCCCTCTCGGTGATGTCACATTGGTTAGCTTGCAAGCAAGTGAATTGATCACTAGAATGTTATATCACGGGAACGAGAAAAGAGTGCATGTTAGTAACAAGATCAAACTAGGTATGGATATACCGATGATCGAATCTCGGACATGTAATATATCGTGAAACAAAGGGATTAAGATACTAGCGTAAAAGGTTCCGACGATCACAAGAAAGTCCTCGTTGAATGTGTGGGAGTCAGTATGGGTCTCCAGATCCCGCTTCTGATTATTGATCCGAGAGGAGTCTCGATCATGTCCGCATTATTCACATACCGTAGTGTGAAACACTTAAGAGACACCAACATCCAATTGGAGCAAAAGTTTCATGCCGGAAAGAATAACAAGCGCAGGAATTTATTTCACTAGATACCGAAACAGGTTTTCGGGTGAAATTGCATAAAGTGGTTATGCATGTGAAATAGAATTCTAGCAAGGGGTTATATGTGAATGTTTGTCATTAAAGTAATTGACAAAATTCTAAATAAATAAAAGAGTTTTATTTGCTGAGAGTTTGCATTAAATTTGGTGGAAATTTAATTGCAAGTTTGAGTGGGATTTTGAGTGGAGGGAAATGAAGAGGTTTTTTGTGAGTGGAGTGTCCACCCACATAAAGAGGGGAGGGCAAGGGGGCAGCCCCATGCGCCGGCCACCCCCTTGGGGTCCCCCCCCCTCTCCTGTAAAAGGCACCCCTCTCCTCACTTCTCACTCACACCTCCTCGTGAAGGATCTCTCTCCCCCTCTAGAATGTATTCCCCATGGTCTCGGACTAGCGAGATACATGTTCTCGGTGGCTATTCGGCAAGAAAGAGTTGTGCTTCCGCTGCATCGCTGGAGCGAGGAGGAGGAGGTTGCTCGGTGCCTCAGACATGTGTGCGAGCACGAATGCTCTGCTGATTTGCGGTGCTAGGACTTCCTCTCGATATTGAGATCGACAAGAGATCGTCTACAACAACCACGAGTTTAACTCATTAAGCTTTGTCGGTCTTCAAGGGTATGTTCTCTACGAATATACATTCGCCCGTTGTTTGTATCTAGTAGATAGATCTTGGTACATAGTTGTTCCCATCGTAGGAAAATTTGAAGTAAATATGCCCTAGAGGCAATCATAGAGATGATTATATTTCTTATGTATCCATGAGTTATTGTAATGTTCTTTGAATATCCATATCAGGCAACTTGTATTGATTGGCAATTATGTGAATTGTTTGTTAAACTCTTTACTTGTATGGTTATTTAATAGTTGTCCCTAGTCGGAGTTCATGTGAGGACACATATGAATATTAGACTAGCACATCGATTGGTTGATGACTATGGTTCGCAAGTCATAGACATGGAGATGTCAAACCAATGATGTGGACACATGTTATGAACATGGGGTTGGACTGACCCAACTTGAGACTGGCAATTAGTTGCAGCTCTCTCTCTACACATCGTGTACGTTTTGTCCTTAGACCTGAGATTGTTGCATGTACTTGAGATGTGGATCGACCTACTTTGGGGATATCAGACGCTACTCCATAACTGGGTAGTTATAAAGGTAGCTTTCGGGTTTGTCCTGAAACATGATGCAAGGCATGGTCAATCAAGATGGGATTTGCCCCTCTCTACTTGAGAGAGATATCTCTGGGCCCCTCGAGTGATCGGATCCAGAAATGCATGGCCGTGCTACATAAGTTTAATAGTTAACCTAGTAAAGGGATTCCGAGTTACGGTATCGAGAAAGAGAGGTCAGCTTGGAGCTAGACCAAATATCGTGAGGCAAAGGGAAAGACATGTACTAAACCTTGTGATGGTTCGTCCGATGTGATCTTTGTATGCGTTTAGGAGTTGGCATGTCTTGCTAGAGGCCGCTACCAACTATTGACAGAATAAGTGTATTCGTGTCATGTCTATACGTATATGAACCTATAGGGTCACACACTTAAGGGGCTGGAAGCCTAATGAGGATTAGATCCGAATTAAACCAGGCTTAGGCTACTAATGGGCTGCTAATGTAGAAGCCCACTAGGAACGCCTATATAAGAGAGGGTGGGGCGAGCTGACCAGGGAGAGACCTTAGATCATTCCACCCAGCCGCCACACCTCACGCATGTGTTGCACGCGCGGACCTAGCAGTCCGGTGTCTGACGCTTCCATCCCGCACGTGTGGATACCTCGGAGGTGCTGCATCTGTGGCACTTGGACGAGCCGCGCAAGGGGAGCTTCTCGTGGGACGAGGACAAGGAGGAGACGTGGAACGTCTGCACCGCCTCGACGCGCTTCATCAATTCCACAACTGCGTGTCTAGTGGTAATCCCGTGATATATGGCAACAGTAATCCTGGTTTATGCGGTAGAATTTTTTTGATTTGCGCTAGTGTAGCCTACCTGTATCCCTTCAGTGGTATCAGAGTCGATGTTGTTCAGTTATAGGTTCGGGATGTTTGCATATGGTGATATGCAGATTGATATGAATGATGTGATCGTTTATATGGCGGTGGTTCAGGATTGATCTATGATCTTGCTTTCCGTGATCGTGATTCTGAGGCTGTCGAACGACTTACCCCTACTGGTCGGTTTCCGCCATCGGGGTAGACAGTGACACATAAATCATGTTGAATCACGTGAAGATCAATATGATTGATCGAATTGGAACCTAGATCTAAAATCGATGTACCGAGATCAAAGGAGTTTGATTGAATCGGGACAGGAGTCGGTTTAAGGTAAATTTGATTTGCCGATCAAAATCCTTAAAGAAAATTGTGAAGATACCACGAGGGGTGTTGCCCCTTCGAACCCTGCAGGGGGAGACCCCCCTTAATCGTAGCCCCTTTTGTATCTCGTTAAGGTAACTAGGTGCTGCAATGTCACATGATCCGGTAGAATGCGATTCTATGCATAACTTGTTTTTGCAGGATGTATGTGATCAGTATGGCCCATATATGTATGTGATGCATGTATGAAATTTTGCATGACCTGCGTGTCGTGAGTAGGGCAACACGGCTGGAGCCATATGTGTTGTCATTTATTGTAATGGCATGCGTGCAAACTTGTGATGATCCCAATACTATGTAATTTTGATTACTAGCTGTTAGGAGTAATAGCTTGTATTAGTTCTTGAAGGACTCATCACCTGGAAGATGGCTCACATGGAACATGAAGATGGAGATCATCATGGTGGACAGGT
Source organism: Avena atlantica (assembly GCA_910589765.1). NCBI lineage: Eukaryota > Viridiplantae > Streptophyta > Magnoliopsida > Poales > Poaceae > Avena > Avena atlantica. The sequence goes on from OU342736.1 coordinate 376,615,835, forward strand.
TTTATGGCGATGGAGATCACCATGAGAAAATGGGCCATACTATGTCACATCTATGTGAATGCTATTCTTATGTGTTTTACTACTATGCATGCTTAGATGATATAAGTAGAACGATCCCTCAGAAAGTTTAAGTTTAACCATGCCCTCCCAACCAAACCTTGCACCATCCTATGCCCTGTACAATCATTGGTGGGCCTATGAAATTAGGGTGCCACGGTTTTCCTTGGCTGGATAGGTTTGTATCGGATACCTACACGCATAAGGGTTGGTGAGCTTGACAAGGTCATCTTAACAGTTAAGGACCTTGGGGCATAAAGGTTGGGCGCCTAGTGTTTACATAGAGGTGTCACCCAACCACAAGAGTCATATGTGATATGATTAGCAAGTGTTGCTTACCGATTTACCTTGTCTTCTAGCAGTGATGCTAAAGCTCACTAGTCGACTTGTTAATTATGGATCTTGAATTACTTAGTATCAATAGAGGGATATTGATTTAAGTGGGAGTATATGCTATTAAATTGTTTAATATGTTTTACTCTTTCATGGTTACATGGCTTAGTATTTTGCATGTTTTCTGTTGTAGATCAATGGCACCAAACACTGCATCACCTTTTTCTTTGCGTTTGATTCTTGACAAAGATAAACTTAATGGAACAAACTATACGGACTGGGTCTGTAACCTGAGAATTGTTCTCAGGTCTGATAAAAAGGAAACGGTTCTGGATACCCTAATCCCCGATGAACCTGCTGATAATGCATTTGCTGCCCTCAAGAATGCCTACAAGAGAGCATGTGATGATTATCTTGAGGTTAGCTGCCTTATGCTTGCATGCATGGAACCTAAACTCCAAAAGAAGTTTGAGGATCAGGATGCGTACGATATGATCGTTGCGCTTAAGGACATGTTCCAAGATCAGACAAGGACTGAGAGGTACAATGTTGCCAAGTCCTTTGTCGAATGCAAGCTAGCAGAGGGAGCAGCTGTAGGCCCCCATGTGATCAAAATGGTTGGTTATAGTCAGACTTTGGAAAAGCTTGGTTTTCCACTAGGTCAAGAGTTGGCCACTGACTTCATTTTGGCGTCTCTTCCATCCAGCTATGGGAAGTTCATTTCGAACTACCATATGCATGGGGTGGAGAAGGGCCTTAATGAGTTATGCGGGATGCTAAAAACAGCAGAAAGTGACATGAAGAAGTGTGCAGGGCATAGCCATGTGATGGCTATGCAGAACAAGCCTAGCTTCAAGAAAAAGGGTACTTCTTGGAAGAAGAAGGGCAAGGCTAAGTATACGATCTCTAAGCCTGCACCCAAGCAAAAGGCTGGACCTGTAGAAGACACTGAGTGCTTCTTTTGTCATGAACATGGCCACTGGAAAAGAAACTGCAGCAAGTACCAGGCTTCTTTGAAGAAGAGTGGAAGTAAGAGTACTTCCCACTCAGGTACGCTTATTGTAAATGTTGTGGACATTCTTCTCGCTGATTCCTATGTTAACTCTTGGGTATTTGATACCGGATCGGTTGCTTATATTTTCAATTCGATGCAGGGGCTAATAAGGACTATAGAAGTGCAGAAAGGCAAAGTGGATTTTCGCGTCGGAAATAAAGCAAGGGTTGTTGCATTGTTCGTCGGCGTCATGCAACTTCACCTTCCGTCAGTATTTACTATGGAGTTGAATAATTGTTATTACATTCCTAGTATGGATCGAAACATTTTATCACCTTCATGTTTGATGAGGGATGGTTATTCATGCAAACAATGGTTGGTTATAGTCAGACTTTGGAAAAGCTTGGTTTTCCACTAGGTCAAGAGTTGGCCACTGACTTCATTTTGGCGTCTCTTCCATCCAGCTATGGGAAGTTCATTTTGAACTACCATATGCATGGGGTGGAGAATGGCCTTAATGAGTTATGCGGGATGCTAAAAACAGCAGAAAGTGACATGAAGAAGTGTGCAGGGCATAGCCATGTGATGGCTGTGCAGAACAAGCCTAGCTTCAAGAAAAAGGGTACTTCTTGGAAGAAGAAGGGCAAGGCTAAGGATACGATCTCTAAGCCTGCACCCAAGCAAAATCTTGATGATGCATATGTTTACAATGTTAGTGCTAAAAGGCTTTGGCCTAATGATTTGAGTCCTACCTATTTATGGCATTGTCATTTGGGGCATATAAGTGAAAAGCGCATGAAGAAGCTCCATGGTGATGGTCTTCTAACTTCGTTTGATTTTGAATCATACAAGACATGTCAGGCTTGTTTACTTGGAAAGATGACCAAGTCGCCTTTTTTGGGTTTACCCGAGAGAGCGACGGACTTGTTGGAACTCATACATACTGATGTATGTGGACCAATGAGCACGACAGCCAGAGGAGGATATCACTACTTCATTACTTTTACTGATGATTTCAGTAGATATGGTTATGTCTACTTGATGAGGCATAAGTCTAAAACTTTTGAAAAGTTCAAGGAGTTTCAGAGTGAAGTAGAGAATTAACGTGATAAGAAAATAAGGCCTTGCGATCTGATCGTGGAGGTGAATATTTGAGTCACGAATTTAGCGATCATCTTAAGAGTTGCGGAATTGTTCCACAACTTACGCCGCCCGAAATGCCTCAAAGAAACGGGGTCTCCGAACGACGTAATCGAACTTTGTTGGACATGGTTCGATCGATGATGAGCCAGTCGGATTTGCCATTGTCATTTTGGGGTTACGCTCTAGAAACGGCAGCTTTCACACTTAATAGGGTACCATCTAAATCCGTAGTGAAGACACCATATGAGATGTGGACTGAAAAGAATCCCAGTTTGTCTTTTCTAAAGATTTGGGGTTGTGATGCATTTGTCAAGCGGCTTCAGTCGGACAAGCTAACACCCAAATCGGATAAGTGCATTTTCGTGGGATATCCTAGGGAAACCTTAGGGTATTACTTCTACAACCGAGAAGAGGGCAAAGTGTTTGTCGCTCGTAGCGGTGTTTTCCTAGAGAAAGAGTTTCTCACAAAAGGAACAAGTGGAAGGTCGGTGCGACTTGAAGAAGTTCAAGATTAGCCAGTTGGGGATGCTTCTACGAGTGATGCTATTGTAGCAGAACAAGTTGAGGAGCTCGTGGCAACAGAAGCACCACAACCACGAAGGTCGGCGAGGCTCCACGAAGCATGAGAATTATTATTGTTAGAAAATGATGAGCCTGCAACCTATGCAGAAGCGATGGTGGACCCAGACTCTGAGAAATGGCTGATCGCCATGAGATCCGAGATAGAGTCCATGGGAGACAATCAAGTTTGGAACTTGGTTGACCTACCTGATGGTTTTAAAGCCATCCCGTGCAAATGGATCTATAAGAAGAAGATTTATATGGATGGAATTGTTCACATCCATAAAGCTCGACTTGTTGCAAAAGGTTTTCGACAAGTTCAAGGAGTTGACTACGACAAGACGGCCGTAGCGATGCTTAAATCTATACGGATAATTCTAGCCATTGCTGCACATTTCGACTATGAAATATGGCAGATGGATGTCAAGACGGCTTTCCTAAATGGAATCCTAACTGAGGACGTGTATATGATGCAGTCCGAAGGTTTTATCGATCCAAACAATGCTGGAAAGGTATGCAAACTTCTGAAGTCCATTTATGGGCTGAAGCAAGCATCTCAGAGTTGGAACATTCGATTTCATGAAGTTGTAAAGGAGTTTGGCTTCATCAAAAACAAACAAGAACCTTGTGTTTACAAGAAGGAAAGTGGGAGAGCGCTGGTATTTCTAATCTTATATGTAGATGACATATTGCTGATTGGAAATGACATTCCTATGCTCTAGTCTGTTAAGACCTCGTTGAAAAATAGTTTTTCGATGAAGAACTTAGGAGAAGCGGCATATATTTTGGGCATCAAGATCTATAGATATAGATCAAGGAGGCTAATTGGATTAAGCCAGAGTACATACATTGACAAAGTGTTGAAACGGTTAAGCATGGAAGAGGCTAAGAAGGGGTTCTTGCCCATGTCTCATGGCATAAAACTCAGCAAGACTCAGTGTCCTTCGACTACTAATGAGCGTGAGCGCATGAGCAGGGTTCCATATGCTTCGGCTATTGGATCCATCATGTATGCAATGATATGTACTCGCCCAGATGTTTCCTATGCTCTAAGTGTTACGAGCATATACCAGGCTGATCCAGGTGAAGGTCACTGGACAGCAGTAAAGAACATCCTTAAGTACTTGAGAAGGACTAAGGATGTGTTCCTAGTTTATGGAGGTGAGAATGAACTCAGTGTAAGGGGTTACACAGATGCGAGTTACCTTAACGACTCAGATGATTCCAGATCGCAGTCTGGTTATGTATTTGTCATGAATGGTGGTGTTGTGAGTTGGAAAATTTCCAAGCAAGATACGGTGGCCTCCTCTTCAACAGAAGTTGAATATATTGCCGCCTCGGAGGCTGCAAAGGAAGCTGATTGGATTAGGAATTTTCTGATCGCTCTTGCTGTGGTTCAGGGCGCGTCCAATCCCATGGACGTTTATTGTGACAACAATGGTGCTATTGCACAAGCCAAGGAACCTAGACAGCACCAGAAGAACAAACATATTCGCATGCTTTACCATCAGATTCGAGAGTTCCTTGAGGATGGTAGTGTCATGATATGCAAAATACATACGGACTCAAATGTTGCTGATCCTTTTACAAAGCCACTCCCGCAGTCTGCGCATGAGGCGCACACAAGAGAAATAGGTATTAGATACAATCTAGATTGACTCTAATGCAAGTGGGAAACTGAAGGAAATATGCCCTAGAGGGAATAATAGAGATGATTATATTTCTTATGTATCCATGAGTTATTGTAATGTTCTTTGAATATTCATATCAGGCAACTTGTATTGATTGGCAATTATGTGAATTGTTTGTGAAACTCTTTACTTGTATGGTTATTTAATAGTTGTCCCTAGTCGGAGTTCATGTGAGGACACATATGAATATTAGACTAGCACATCGATTGGTTGATGACTATGTTTCGCAAGTCATAGACATGGAGATGTCAAACCAATGATGTGGACACATGTTATGAACATGGGGTTGGACTAACCCAACTTGAGACTGGCAATTAGTTGCGCCTCTCTCTCTACACATCGTGTACGTTTTGTCCTTAGACCTGAGATTGTCGCATGTACTTGATATGTGGATCGACCTACTTTGGGTCTATCAGACGCTACTCCATAACTGGGTAGTTATAAAGGTAGCTTTCGGGTTTGTCATGAAACATGCTGCAAGGCATGGTCAATCAAGATGGGATTTGCCCCTCTCTACTTGAGAGAGATATCTCTGGGCCCCTCGAGTGATCGAATCCAGAAATGCATGGCCGTGCTACATAAGGTTAATAGTTAACCTAGTAAAGGGATTCCGAGTTACGGTATCAAGAAAGAGAGGTCAGCTTGGAGCTAGACAAAATATCGTGAGGCAAAGGGAAAGACATGTACTAAACCTTGTGATGGTTCGTCCGATGTGATCTTGGTATGCGTTTAGGAGTTGGCACGTCTTGCTAGAGGCCGCTACCAACTATTGACAGAATAAGTGTATTCGTGTCATGTCTATACGTATATGAACCTATAGGGTCACACACTTAAGGGGCTGGAAGCCTAATAAGGATTAGATATGAATTAAACCAGGCTTAGGCTACTAATGGGCTGCTAATGTAGAAGCCCACTAGGGACGCCTATATAAGAGAGGGTGGGGCGAGCTGACCAGGGGGAGACCTTAGACCAATCCACCCAGCCGCCACACCTCACGCCTATGTTGCACGCGTGGACCTAGCAGTCTGGCATCTTACGCTTACACCCCGCGCATGTGGATGCATCGGAGGTGCTGCATCTGTGGCACTTGGACGAGCCGCGCAAGGGGAGCTTCTCGTGGGACGAGGACAAGGAGGAGACGTGGAACGTCTGCACTGCCTCGACGCTCTTCATCAATTTCGCAACTACGCGTCTAGTGGTAATCCCGTGATCTATGGCAACAGTAATCCTGGTTTACGCGGTAGAATTTTTTTGATTTGCGCTAGTGTAGCCTACCTGTATCCCTTCAAAAAATTTGTTTTCTGTGCTGCGAACCCTACAGTGGTATCAGAGCCGGATCTATGCGTAGATGCTTTACACGGGTAGTACACATATGAGTATGTGGGCGATGATGATCATGTTGTTGCTCCTTAGTTGTAATTTTGGATATTGGTGGCATAGTGGGATGAAGTGGCCCGAACAGTAGCAACTTTACCGAATGGGCCATGAATTTGAGGATTCTCCTCTCTGCTGCAGAAAAGCAATATGTGCTAGAAGCGCCGCTAGGCCCCCCACCTTTTGAGGATGCCCCTGACGAGGAGAAGAATGTCTATCAGACTCGTCAGAAGGACCACAACTTAGTTCATTGCGGCATATTGTTTGGGCTAGATCCAGAACTTCGAAAGCATTTTGAAAATGTCAATGCATTTGATACAATGGGTGAGTTAAAAATGATTTTCGACACACATGATGTTGTAGATAGATACAATGCTTCAGAAAAGTTCTTTAGCTGCATGATGGAAGAGCACAACTCCGTCAGTGAGCATGTACTCAAGATGTCGGGTTACGTCGATAAGCTTGTGTCCTTGGGAATATCGATTCCCATTGACTTAGGCATCCATCGTGTTCTACAGTCTCTACCACCTAGCTATAAGAGCTTTGTGATGAACTATAATATGCAAGGCATGAAGAAGTCTCTCCTCGAGCTTCTGTCAATGCTTAAAACTGTAAAAGTGGAGATCAAAAAGGAACATCAAGTGTTGATGATCAATAAGAACACTGGTTTCAAGAAAGACAAGAAGGGAAAGCAGAAGGGAAGTAAGGGCGGCAAGCCGGTTGCCGTGCCTGAAAAGAAACCCCGAGTTGGACCTAAGTCAGATACTGAGTGCTACTATTGTAAGGGGACTGGCCACTAGAAGCGCAACTTCCCCAAGTATTTGGCAGACAAGAAGACCGACAAGGCAAACAAAGGTATATATGATATACATGTTATTGATGTGTACTTGACTAGTGCTCGCAGTAGCACCTGGGTATTTGATACCGGTTCAGTTGCTAATATTTGTAACTCGAATCAGGGGATGCGGAACAAGCGACCGCTAGCAAGGGGTGAGGTCAAGATGCGTGTCGGCGATGGATCAATCATTGATGTGATCGCCGTCGGAATGCTACCTCTCCATTTGCCGTCGGGATTAGTTATAAACTTGAATAATTGTTATCTGGTGCATGCACTGAGCATGAACATTGTATCTGGATCGTGTTTGATACGAAGTGGTTATTCATTTAAATCCGAGAACAATGGTTGTTCTATTTATATGAATGAAATCTTTTATGGTCATGCACCGATGATGAATGGTTTTGTTTCTATTAGATCTCGATAATAATGTTACACATATTCATAATGTTGATGCTAAAAGGATTAAACTTAATGATGATAAATCCACATATATGTGGCACTGCCGTCTAGTTCATATTGGCGTTAAACGCATGAAGAAGCTCCATTCGGATGGAATTTTGGAATCACTTGATTTTGAATCATTTGATACATGTGAGCCATGCCTTATGGGCAAGATGACTAGAACGCCGTTTTCCAGTTCAATGGAACGGGCGACAGATTTATTGGAAATCATACATTCTGATGTATGTGGTCCAATGAGTGTGTCGGCGCGAGGTGGATATCGTTATTTTGTTACTTTCACGGATGATTTGAGTAGATATGGTTATATCTACTTGATGAAACACAAGTCTGAAACCTTTGAAAAGTTCAAGGAATTTTAGAATGAAGTGGAAAATCATCGTAATAGAAAGATCAAATTTCTACGGTCCGACCGTGGAGGTGAGTATCTAAGTTACGAGTTTAGCACTCACATGAAAGAGTGTGGAATTGTTTCACAACTCACACCTGCCGGAACACCACAGCGAAATGGTGTGTCGGAACGTCGTAATCGTACTATATTGGATATGGTTTGATCTATGATGTCTCTGACGGACTTGCCGTTGTCATTTTGGGGTTATGCACTAGAAACTGCTGCATTCACTTTAAATCGGGCACCATCTAAATCCGTTGAAAAGACACCGTATGAATTGTGGTTTGGAAACAAACCTAAGCTGTCATTTCTTAAATTTTGGGGATGCGATGTTTATGTGAAGAAACTTCAACCGGATAAACTCGAACCCAAAGCGGAAAATGCGTCTTCATAGGATACACTAAGGAAACAATTGGGTATTCCTTCTATCATAGATGCGAGGGCAAGGTTTTTGTTGCCAAGAATGGATCCTTTCTAGAGAAAGAGTTTCTCGCGAAAGGTGTCAGTAGTCGGAAGGTAGAACTCGAAGAGGTTATTGAACCTTCTCTTCAAAGTATGGCGAGTAGCACAGCGCCAGAAGTTGTTCCGGAGTTGGATTCACCTGTTTAAGAGGGAACTAATGATAATGATCATGAAACTCCGAAAGAGAGTACTACCAAACCTCGCAGGTCTAGCAGGACGCGTGCAGCTCCCGAGCTGTACGGAAACCCTGTTATGAATTTCATGGTTGATGAAATTGATGACCCTGCGACGTATGAAGAAATGATGATTAGCCCGAATTCCAACAAATGGTTAGAAGCCATGAAATCCAAGATGGAATCCATTTATGAAAATCAAGTTTGGAACTTGGTGGAATTACCTCACGACCGAAAGGCCGTGGAGAACAAATGGATTTTCAAAAGGAAAACTGATGCTGATGGTAATGTGACCGTCTATAAAGCTCGAATTTTCACAAAGGGGTTTCAACAAATTCAAGGAGTTGACTACGATGAGACATTCTCTCCTGGAGCGATGCTAAAGTCAGTTAGGATTATGTTAGCAATTGCTGCATATTTCGATTATGAGATATGGTAGATGGATGTCAAAACCGCGTTTCTCAATGGTAATATTGAAGAAGAGTTGTATATGATACAACCAAATGGTTTTGTCGATCCTAAGGATGCTAACAAGGTGTGCAAGCTTCAGCGATCCATCTATGGATTGAAGCAAGCATCACGAAGTTGGAATCTCCGCTTTGATGAGGTGATCAAAGAGTTTGGATTTGTCCAAACTTATGGAGAAGCTTGTATTTACTAGAAAGTGAGTGGGAGCAATGTGGCATTTCTGATATTATATGTGGATGACATATTATTGATCGAAAATGATATAGATCTTTTAAACAGTGTTAAAATTTATCTAAATAGCAAATTTTCGATGAAGGACCTAGGTGAAGCGTCATACATATTAGGTGCCAAGATCTATAGAGATAGATCTAGGCGCCTAATAGGGCTATCGCAAAGTACATACCTCGATAAGATTTTAAATAAGTTTAAAATGGACGGAAGTAAGAAGGGGTTCTTACCTATGTTGCAAGGCAAGACATTGAGTAAGACTCAAAGTCCGGCTATGGCGGAAGAAATAGAGATAATGGACAAAGTCCCCTATGCTTCAGCCATAGGCTCTATAATGTACGACATGCTATGTACAAGACCGGATGTGGCACATGCTATTAGTTTGACTAGTAGGTACCAATCGGATCCAGGTTCGGAACACTGGATAGCGGTCAAGAATATCCTTAAGTACTTACGAAGAACTGAGGATATATTTCTTGTATACGGAGGTGAAGAAGAGCTCGTCGCTAAGTGTTATGTCGATGAAAGCTTTGACACCGACCCGGATGACTCTAAGTCTCAATCCGGATACGTATTTCTCATGAATGGCGGAGCGGTTAGTTGGAGAAGTTCCAAATAACCTGTGGTGGCGGGATCAACAACGGATGCCGAATATGTTGCTGCTTCGGAAGCAGCTCAGGAAGCGGTTTGGATGAAGGATTTCATATCCGAACTAGGTGTGGTTGCAAGCGCGTTGGACCCAATGGTGATATATTGTGACAACAATGGTGCCATTGCCAATGCCAAAGAACCAAGGTCTCACAAGCATTCCAAGTATATTAAGCGCCGCTTTCACTCCATCCGCGAGCATGTCAAGGATGGAGATATAAAGATTTGTAAAGTACACACGGATCTCAATGTAGCAGATCCGTTGACTAAAACTCTCCCTAGAGCAAAACATGATCAACACCAGAACTCCATGGGTGTTAGATTAATCACTATGTAACTAGATTATTGTCTCTAGTCAGGGCCAGCCCTAGGCTTGTGCAGCCAGTGCGGCTGCACAGGGCCCCCAAATCTCAGGGGCCCTAACCCATCGTATACATATACACATTAGGAGACAGAAATTGTTCAGCCGCGGGTCATTTGTTTATCAGAAAACAATGAAGCCGGGTAATAAGAAAGGCCCATCACCGGGCTAGCGGCTGAGGCCTTTCGCCCATGTACTTGCTACCGAAGAAAGGGCGGTCAGCGTGGTGCCGATGACGCCGCCTCCCTCGTATCCTCCTCTTGTCTTCTCATTCCCCAATCTGTTCGGCTCCCGCTCACTATAATTTTTACGGTTATTGATCCCGGAATCTCCACTCCCATTGGTTTAAGAGAACCAAGGGCGTTGTAGAGAACGCCAATATTACTAGTACTATTTTTCTCCACCTGTTTGAATTTTGAACCAACTACAATGCCCTTATTGCTGGACTTGTTTCGTGCTAGTGGCTGATCGCTGACATCAACCGTGAACTAGTGCGATCTCCAGGTGCATATGTATCAGACATAGTTATCGACAAAAAATACTAAGGAGAGAAGGTCTACTAGTAATTATCTGAAATTGCTTCGGTATGTTGAAGAACAACCTAATTTTTGTTCTGAAGGTTCAGGGTCAAAACAAAGTGTGGATAAGAGCAGTGACAATATATATGATCATGATAATACTACATGCCAACATGATAATTTTAGATTTTTATCTGAAAAGGTTAGAAAAAATGCTTTAAATGACCACTGCACTTGTTTTTATATAAAGGGCCCCACTTTGTTTTGCTGCACAGGGCCCTTGGCATGTCAGGGCCAGCCCTGTCTCTAGTGCAAGTGGGAGACTGAAGGGAATATGCCCTGAGAGGCAATAATAAAGTGTTTATTATGTGTATTCCAAATATATGATAGATGTTTATTTTGCATGCTATAATTGTATTAATACGGAAACATTAATACATGTGTGTTTAATAAACAAACAGAAAGTTCCTAGTTATGCCTCTCTCATAAACTAGCTCGTTGATTAACAAGATGATCAAGGTTTCCTGATCATGGACGTTGGATGTTGTTAATAACGGGATCACAACACTAGTGTAATGGTGTGATGAACATTCATCCGAAGTATAGCATTACGATCAAAGTCATTGATTTTATATTGATATAACAACTTACGAAGTGATCCTAATCCTTAGACCATGAGATCATGTCAATCACTAACACCGGAAGAGTTTCTTGATAACATCAAACGTCACACCGTAACAGGGTGATTATAAAGATGGGTTCGGAACTAATAAAGTGTTATGTTGAGGCCCATGGATCGAGAGTGGAATTTGTTCATCCCGATGACGGATAGATATACTCTGGGCCCTCTCGGTGATATCACATTGGTTAGCTTGCAAGCAAGTGATTTGATCACTAGAATGTTATATCACGGGAACGAGAAAAGAGTGCATGTCAGTAACAAGATCAAACTAGGTATGGAGATACCGATGATCGAATCTCGGACATGTAATATATCGCGAAACAAAGGGATTAAGATACTAGAGTAAAAGGTTCCGACGATCACAAGAAAGTCATCGTTGAATGTGTGGGAGTCGGTATGGGTCTCCAGATCCCGCTTCTGATTATTGATCCGAGAGGAGTCTCGATCATGTCCGCATTATTCACGAACCGTAGGGTGACACACTTAAGAGACACCGACATCCAATTGGATCAAAAGTTTCATGTCGGAAAGAATAACAAGCGCAAGAATTTATTTCACTAGATACCGAAACAGGTTTTCGGGTGAAATTGCATAACGTAGTTATGCATGTGAAATTGAATTCTAGCAAGGGGTTATATGTGAATGTTTGTCATTAAAGTAATTGACAAAATTCTGAATAAATAAAAGAGTTTTATTTAATGAGAGTTTGCATTAAATTTGGTGGAAATTTAATTGCAAGTTTGAGTGGGATTTTGAGTGGAGGGAAATGAAGAGGTTTTTTGTGAGTGGAGTGTCCACCCACATGAAGAGGGGAAGGAAAGGGGGCAGCCCCATGCGCTGGCCACCCCCTTGGGATCCCCCACTCTCCTATAAAAGGCACCCCTCTCCTCACTTCTCACTCACACCTCCTCGTGAAGGATCTCTCTCCCCCTCTAGAATTTATTCCCCATGGTCTCGGACTAGCGAGATACATGTTCCCGGTGGCTATTCGGCAAGCAAGAGTTCTGCTTCCGCTGCATCGCTGGAGCGAGGAGGCGGAGGTTGCTCGGTGCCTTGGACATGTGTGCGAGCACGGATGCGCTGCTGATTTACGGCGCTAGGACTTCCTCTCGATCTTGAGATCGACAAAAGATCGTCTACAACAACCACGAGTTTAACTCGTTAAGCTTTGTCGGTCTTCAAGGGTATGTTCTCTACGGATATAAATCCGCCCGTTGTTTGTATCTAGTAGATAGATCTTGATACATAGTTGTTCTCATCGTAGGAAATTTTTTGTTTTCTATGCTGCGAACCCTACAGTTAGGCAACAGAATATCCTCTATTATTCGGTCATATCTAGCCATTACTTGTGCTTGATATTTGTTATTAATCAAGCCGTTATGGTTAGGATTTGTATTGGTCCTTTTCTTGTATATCTTGTGTAATTGCCTATATATATGTGTATATATGAGATAATAGGAAGACCACAATGTGTGGTCGATTTATTCTCTCTATCATGGTTGTATACATTCCTCCAACATACAGAGAGGGGGCATTTCTTCCATTACAATAAGTTTGTCTAGGAAAGATTGGGTTGTTATAGGAGCATTAGGCTGCATGCATGTGCAAGACCATCGCTGTGAAATTAACTCCAGCGCCATGTTTATTTATGCCATAAATATCCAATGCCTGCACCAGAAAATGGACAACCACCACGATAAAGTTGGAATCAAGATATCAATCAGCACGTGCTCAACGGCTTGCTTGTTGCTCCTGAACTTCTCACATGCCCATACATTTTGCATTCGATGAAGTAGATCCTAACTCCTCCCGAAACATATACAGATGGGGATGGAGATTTCAAATCGTTCAGTGTACTGGACGATACTTTTTTTCCTATCAGAAAATACATAATGTGTATATGCATATGGTGTATGACTCAATCTGAACTGGCTAATGAATGGCAATTTAGTTCATGTTTAGACCAGATCTTAACTAACCAATTAATAGGAAATTTATTTCATGTTTTTTGTCGGACTCAAGTATGGAACGGTGTCACCACTTCTCGCATCTCCCTTTATATATACTCTACTATAGGCTCCCAACCCTGGAATACACCCTTCCAACAAAGCCGTCAATTAAAAGCAATGATGTGAAAGCCCAAAGTAATGAGTGAAAAACTAATCTCAGTTGCATATCTAGGAATAATCGGCACCAGAAAAGCAAAAATCAGCTTCCTTCGGACAGATCGTTATTCTACATAGTGCGCTAGACTAAGCGTCAAGCATGTTATTCCTTGTAAAACAGAAATACACACAGTTTGCATCGTCTCACTAATTCACTAGGTCCAACACTCATCCTGCAACAACCCAGAGGTAAAAGTGAACCTCCATGCGTCATTCAAAATGCTGAAGCCGGAAGCCTGGAAATGAAGATGAGCAAATTGGTACTCCCTTCAAAATATAAAATGTTTTAGCTTTGTGAAGCAAATGTATCTAAACTTTTTTAGTATGTAGGTTCATTCAGTTCATATAAAAGAAGTCTAGGTATGTTTGCTTCGTAAAGTCAAAACATTTTATATTTTGAAACGGAAGGAGTACATGTCATAGAAAGGTTGATGGGATAGCCTATAAACTTGCCTAGGGTGGGCGTAGGGAGTTGTGTAGGGGTACTCTTGCAAAAATATATGAACAGCTAATTAATTACGAGAGATCAATACACAACTCACTCCTAGAAAAGCATCAATATTAGTTCCATTACTTCTTTTCAGTTTCTTCTTTGTTTTTGTTCGTTGAAGATATGACTTTATTCAGCTATCAATATACAAATGCCTTATGGCCCTGGAATTCCTAATTAATTTCCAGTTCAACCATGTATGTAGTATCGTACTACTTGTGAGTATCAAATCTCAGATATTTAAAGCTTGAATAAGACATACTACTACAGTACTCTAATGAGCAGCACCTTCATCTATAGTAGTTGTTATTTCAGAAGATTCTTGCTGATCAATTATTTCAGAATCAGCATTCCAAAAATATGCCCCATCTTCATAAAACCATTGTAGCTACCAGCTGGACGAGTAGTCCACTCTAGTTCTCATATGAGTCTGAATTGTAATCCTGGTGTGAATTGTCGACTTTGTAAACAAGACAGTATTGCAGGCCCGATATTTTGGTCCACGTCCCTTCTGACGAGAAAGGATGATTCCCATGTGTAGATTCCGTGAACCGAATTTTTGTTTACCCGGAAAGAGTGTCACACCCCACACAAATGACACGATCGTAGAACTGCTGACATTTTTTTTTTGTTACCAAAGCGGTTCTTGGCACCAAGAACAGTTCTACGCGCCAGTGACAAAACACAACATAAAGCATGCATATCCGTGTTACTGAACAACATAAAGCTACAGCTACATCGTACTCTGAAGAGTGTCTAGTAACGATGCTCCGGCGCCGGCGGCAACGCCCCCCTCGCATCGCATGCAAGGTAGCCTTGCCGGCCACTAGTAGGGGCTCTGGCCCTGCACGTTGCCGTGCGGGTCGTAGAGGCAGAGCGTGAGCGTGGCGCCGGAGGCGCAGCTGGCCTGCGCGCACCCGAGCCAGGCGGTGCGGCGCCACACCACCTGCGTGTACGTGCCGCACTGCTTCCCGTCGACGCAGCTGTTGTTGGCGCGGGTGTAGTACTTCCCCTGCTCCACCCACGAGGCCACAACCTCCGCCGGGCGCGCGGGGTAGCTCGCCCACCCCTGGTTCGCGCCGTAGGGGCTCGCGCGCATGTCCGCGAACCCGCACCTCTTATCCGGCTGCTGCTGCTGCTGGGACGTGGTCGACGCCGCCGCCGCGGCCAGGTCGGCGCTCCAGCGCAGCGGGGGCACGCGGACCGCCGCGCGGGCCCTGTTGTGCGGCGCCAGGAACTCGTCCGACGCCGTCGCGTTGGGCGCCGCCTGCGCCTTGCTGACTGCACCCTTGCTGGCCGGCAGCCCGCGCCCGCCCTGGGCCGGCAAGAAGCACAGAGCGAGGAGGACGAGGAAGCACGCCGCGGCCCTCGCGATGTGGCGGCGATGGGGAGCCATGAGATCTGGAGTGGGTGAGACGAGTAATGGCGAGCAGTGAGCAGTAGGCAGTGCGCAGTGTGGGAGTGAGTGAGCACTGAAGTGGGGAGGGAGTGAGTAGGTGAGCGAGGAGACTCGCTAGCGAGTTAAGAAGCCCGGCAGCAGCAAGCGATGGCTACGCGGCAGGCAGTTGCTGCTAGCGCTAGGGGACGCGACGCCACCGCTCGTCTAGTAGTACGGCTGAATGGCGTGTGCCGTTCGTTGGATCCCGGACCTCGCAAGTGGTGCGTGCGCCGAACCTGGCGAGATCCGGGGCGGTTTGTTTGTTGGTTGCGTGTCAGGTGTCTGGTATCTGATGAGATCTTTCTCGTGCCGAGATCCAGATCATGATCTGCACGACGTTTCGCGACTTGGACTAACGGAGGACGATTCAGCAAGAACCGTGAAGATGCGTGCACAAGCTCGTGACGCCATTTGAATACTAGTAGAGGCAACTTGCTCTGAAGACCGGTACAATTGCAAATGCACATGTGCTACTGTCTACTAATTTGAAGATCAGTGGTACCGCGGCCCAACGGTGGCAAAATCAGCAGCGGGTGACCACAAGTAAAACATCCACTTTCAATACATCGAGCAAGCTTTCTTCAGAGATTCAGACCTAACCGACCAATATAGTACGAGAAAAAACACAACTCCTAAATCTCTTTAGAACATAAAGACATCCAAGGCATAACAACACTCCAAAAAATACAGTACCGGTGAAACCAGCCTTCACTGCACAAAATAATCGAATCGCATCAGACAGACATAGCTCGCGATCAGAGTACCAGGAAATGAATTTAGAGTACGAATTGCATCTAACAAATGGCTCAGAATCGTTCCTACGTTTCGACGGCACTAGCAAAAAACTAGGCTCAACACCAAGCAGCCTTCTTCTTCCTCTTCTTCAGAAGGCGGAAACGAACTACTACTCCTACGGACCCCCTATTATTACTCCATCTTCACGGCGGCAGAACCGAGAGCAGCTTCTGCAGGAGGAGGCGGCGCATACTGGAGCCAGTCTTTCGCGCAGAAGAGCGCCTCCACGATCTCAGGACGCAACGAGCTTCTGTAGTCGTCCAGCATCCGGCTCCCCGTCGTCGCCGCTGAGAATATGGAGCTGCCGCCTGTCACCATGGACATGGGGATGGCCAGGATGTCACGGGCCATCTTCGACAGCGTCGGGAACTTGAGGGTGTTAAGCTTCCACCAGTCCACGATTTCAAAGTCTTGGATGCGAGGCGTCAGGGCTTCTTCCAGGTACTGCTCCAGCTCGGATTTCGAGGGCTGGCTTATTGCGATCTCCGAAAGATACATGTCAAAGTCTAGGAGTCCATCCCCAGAAGAAGGCGCGGCTGCCATGTTACTGGCAGGCGCATTTTTATTAGCTTCCCCTGTCGAGGCAAGGGGATGTGCGACATAATCCTTGTAAAGCTCGTGAAGAGCATCGTCCACCACCTTAACATACTTTGCTGCCTCCATACCATAGATTTTAGAGTAACTGAATTCCACAAGCTTCATCTTGAAACGAGGGTCCATCACAACGGCAATAGCCAGAACAAGGTTGCAGTCCTTCCAGTACTTGTCAAACCTCTCATGCATTTCTCTGGCGATGCTACTGAAAACTTGATCCTCATGGTTTATGGCATTTGAAAGTTCTAGCTGAAGTTTCCACGCCTCATGGAAAAATAAGTTAGAAGTCGGATTCGCTGCTGCCATGATGCTATGTGCGGAATCATAGAGAAACTTCAAATAGTTGCAGGCAGCGTCCACCCTCTTCCAGTCCTCCGCACAAGGTGACTCGTTGTAGTTGTCATCACATGTCTCCAGTGTCGTGAACGCCTGCCTATAATCCAAGGCAGCAAGCAGCATAAGGTAAGTTGTATTCCACTGTGTTGTAACATCAAGGCACAGGGTCTTGGTGCTGGGAATCTCCAGCTGCAGAGCAATCTCAGCAAACCTCTCCTCACGGGCAGAAGAAGCTTTTATGAACTTTATGCTTTCTCGGATATTGTAGATCACACCATGAATTGAAGCAATGACATCATGTGCAACTGCATTCAGGATATTGGCATAGCACCTCACAACAAACAGCTGGCCCTTGAGCATGAGGTTGTTCTTGTTGGAGAGATGATCTCTCAGATTTGCACTGTAGATATCATGGGATGAGCAGTCATTATCCAATGTGATGGTGAATAGCTTGTCCTTCATATTCCAGTCCGTTAGGCTCGAGCTAATAGCTTCACTGAGTGCATTCTCTGAATGAGGCGAAGACACCATCATGAAGTTAAGCATTCTTCGATGCACTTTCCACTCCGTGTCAATAAACTGCCCAGCAAGTGAAACATATCCAAGAGTCTGACTAGTTGTCCACAATCCTATGGTGAGGCTGATCCTTCCAGGCATACTGTTCAATGCTTGCATTAGGCTTTCTTTTCCTTTCTGGTAAACAGCATACACCTCTCCCTCCATTGCATCAACATCTGCGACCCTGAAACGCGGCTGCAGGCTCTCAGTAAAACAAGTGAAGGCTGGCTGTTGAACAATATGAAGTGGGTAGTCATGCAAAATGATCAGCTTCGCCAGATATGAGCAGCTACGGTCTTGATCAAATGTGGCATTCGCAAAGCCAGTATATCTGTAACGCCTCTTAGAAGGACGTTCTGCGGTACCCTCACCATCGTTGTCAGTCACTCCTCCAGCTGAAGTCAGCGCCATCTTCCTCTCTTGGTTTTTTATCATGGGACACGAACCAAGTGTGATGTGCCTCTTGAGATGGCTAGTACCTGCGATTTTTGTGCCAGAACTGTAAGCAAAGGTAGCCTTGCATAGGTTGCAGCATGCTCGTTGGCATCCCCTCTCACCAGGCACAGGTTCAATAGTGAAGTGCTCCCATACCAGTGACTTCTTTCTCCGGCGTCTTGTTAAGGTTGGCGGGGTCAAGTCAGCACCGACTAGCTCATGACCATGGTGGGCCATCTCATCACCATTGACCATGTCGTTAACTTGAACCATCTCATGGCCATGGATCATGTCCTCAACTTGAATCATCTCATTACCGTGGATCATGTCGTCATCATGTATCATCTCATTCCCATGAACCATCTCGTCACCATGAACCATCTCATCTCCATGGATCATCTCATTACCATGTATCATGTCATCACCAACAACCATCTCATTAACCATTCCATTTTCACTGCCATTTGGTTCACCCATCCTGGGAAGATTATCTGATGGAACCCAAAAGCCTGTCAATTTGGAACAATTGATCAAATAAAATCATGTCAGATACAATGTAGTCAAGTGAGAACACTTGGAATTAGGCTCGGAATCTTGCATCATTTCACTATAATAAGATCGTGTTGCTAAACAACTCCCAATGCATTTTTTTTTCATTTCTAATGAGATTGGCAAGTCACAGCTTCAGATTTGTGTATTTGAGATTTCAAGTAAACTGATGTTTCATAATGTGCAATCTTTCTCAACATAATGACAGCATCTTTAATCACCATTGTGTTTTCAAGGTGCGGTGATGCCCTGAAACTAAATGTGTCCAACAGTATGACAATAGAAGCATATTGTGCATTGGAGATAGATGACTGTGATATTCTACATAAGTATGAATATATCATAAAAAAAACTTCAGTGAAACAGTGGATCTATCAAAAAACCAGGAAAACACCATAAACAGATCATTCAATTAGCTACACAGTCTAACAGAAAACAACAAAGTTATGGAAAACGGGATGTGGCCCTGATAGGTGTATGCACATATGTTGCAAAATTCCTAGGGACAACCTAAGCTGGGTCACAATAGCAAACCTAATGGAAGGAACCTGGCTGGGCTCATATCAAAAACCAAAGCATCAACAGCCTTGGCTACACAAACGATAAACAAGGATACTCTGCTCGCAGAATTACACATCCTAGCTTACAAACATATTCCTGCAGACTTGCAGGTTCTAGGAGCCGCTAAAAATTTCCAAATGTCAACCCCAAATGAAATGCACACACGGCAATACCATCTCCGCCATACCAGACTACCACCATAGCCAGAACTGTCCAACAACGAAATCTCACAAGAAGTCATTCCTGAACGCAGTCAGGTCTCACAGGCTAAAACTAATTACAGAAATTAAGGTATCAGCCCTGACAATTACGACCGATATTAGCTCCTTTATAGTACCACAGGGACAGCTGAACAATCCTCTCCTGACCAGACGAACACTCGACAGAACTTGACCCCGCAAAACCCTCCATAATTAGCTCGCAGGAAACAAATGAACAAAACATGGACATAGCCCGCATATGACAAATTCCATGCTGCAGAGACCTAAGCCCCCTGACAGCCAATCTTATGAATCTAAACAATAAGCTAGCTAAACCCGCCCCGTGAAGTGCATACTCCAGCAAATACCCACACGGCGCACCATACGTACGAACTAGAAAAGCAAACGCGGCCAGATCTGAACATGCGAACAAAACCAATCCACGAGGCTACGAGCAGGGTGCGAGGCCTAGAGGCGCGGAGGATGATGGAGGGAGGGAGGAGGGGGTTTGGAGTTTCGGGGGCTTACGGAGGGGGAGAGGCGGAGGTGGAGCGGAGATCCAACTCGGGGCGGGCGGTGCAGGATCAGGGCTCGGCCCAAGAAGAACGAAGGCCGAGCAAGCAAACCCTAGATCTGGCTGGGCACCGGGAGGGGTGAGAGGACGGACCGGCGGACGGGTGGGGGTGTCGAGAGGTGGAAAAATTTCGGGGTGGCCGCGTGCCTGGAAACGGAAATGCAGGGGGGCGGGGATTTATGGGCTCGCGGCCCACGGCCTTGGGCCTGCCTTGCTGGCACGGGTGTGAGGCTGAATGCGGGCCACGGTGGGGTTTGTCAGCGTGGACCGGCTATTCTGGGCAGCTTATCTCGTCCTTTTCGGGAGGTGCTGTTTGTTTTGAATAATTTTATTACTGGATGGGATCGTGGGTGGACCGCGGACGCAGGCTATGGCGTCCGTCAGAGTCGTCTTGGGTTTGGGCTGGCGTGCTCTGGCTTCTAGGTTTTCGATTTGGACCGTCCGATTCGTCTGGCGTCGATAAGCTCCGACTCTGCTTTTGGGTTGAGATCCGCATGGCCTGGTTGCGGCCATAGTCGCCGATGGAGCAGTGGAGTTAAAGTTCGTCTATCCTGCCAGCCTCTTGTTCCTAGGCCCTCTTTTCTGAGACAAGTATTTTTTTTTAAATAAAATAAAAAAATTATGATCTTACAAAAAAATCATTATGCATGTTTCTGATCGTAATATTGTACTCTCTTCATATGTCGGAGATTTGTCTAGATTTACTTCCTCGGTTTCAAAATATAAAATATTTTAGCTTGTAAAACAAATGTATCTAGACTACTTTAGTGAGTAGGTTCATTCAAGTTTGGAATAAATTTACACACTAAGACAAGTCTAGATTTATTTTCTTCATAAACCTAAAACATCTTATATTTTGAAACGGAGAAAGTATATGTATCTAGATGTATTTTAATGTATATGTATATATAAATTTAGACAAATATCTGACATCTATTTCGAGACTAGGGAACTATCAAAGAACATGTGATACAAAAAAATTGAGACCAGCATCTAACTACATTAATTAAGCAAATATACGCTACTCCATCTGATCCATAATACTAAATCAGCAACTTTTATTTTGGATCAGAGGGAGTAGATTAGATCACATAAACCAAACGGAGACAGACAAGGTGCATCATATAGCACGCTAAAATCATCATCTCTATCTCTCTCAAACTCATCTCGTTCGTTTTCATGCACTCCGCATAGAATCCCTAGAAGAACGTAACTATACAAGCTTGACTAAACTCAATATATATTTTGAATACTCCCTCTATTCCAAATTACCTGCATTTTGGGTTTGATCAAGTCAAATTTTAAAAGTTTGACCAAACATAATTAACAAAATAATAGTAACATTTATAATATCAATTGCATATAATATAAAAGTACATTCTATGGCGAGTCCAATTATGTTTAATACATATTTTAGATGTTGATATTTTTTATATACGTAGTCAAAGTTTATAAAGTTATTTTGACTAAACCCAGAATACAGAGTAATTTAGGACGGAAAGAGTAGTTGTATTAGCCACACAGGAGGTGAAAACCTTAGGCCATTAAACGCACCTGCTGGAGAGCCACGCCTCCTCAGAAGGAAGTTGATATCCAAGTGAGCTTTAACCTCTTATATTCCTTAGGAAAGTTAAATGCACATTCTCTCATTCCCTCTCCTATTTTTGTCAAACTCAAATTTCCTTTGTTTTCTCCTTGGAACATCCACAAGACATCTTCAAGCAACTGATATGTTTTTATTACTTGGATGTGTTTTCTCTCATTCCCTCTCCTATTTTTCTCCTACGCGTATACCTAGGTATGAGCTATATAATATAAATTATATAATATAAAAATTATATCATTAGAAAATATAACATTTGAAGTTTACAATAATATAGTTTTTATCTTATATACCTCATGCTAAGTTGGTTAATTTGTCAACCTAGAAATGCGCGTAAGTCTTATAAACCAGAAATGCGCGTAAGTCTTATAAACCAAAACGGAGAGAGTAAATACATCTAATTCAGTGACAATTAATATGGACCGGAGGGAGTAGCAAATATGTGACCAGCCACACCGCAGCAACACCACAAGATAATTAACCGACGGACGAGCAGAGTGTAGAATGGAAAACATTAGACGCTCATGAACATCACGCAACTGACAAAAATTCTACACCGGCATTCAAAAACAGAATCACAAACTCAAGCAACCGGCTAATAAATTACGTTGCTTGTACACATCCCAAGCAGCGTCCAATAAATATCTCTGCGCACACATATTACAACACAGGTTACACACAACAGCATGGGAGGGGTTAACAGAGTTCTACGCAACAACATACATTCTAGGGCAGAACCAATGACATGTAGATCACAGTCAGTTCACAAACTCTGCCCAGGGATACACCTAAAGTTAAAGACCACCCATAGGTACCATAAATATATGCATGCCTCAGACAAGGAAGAAAGCCTACTCCACCTTGAGCAACCCAGAACCCGGCGTCTCTGGGGCGGCGGTGGTGTACGGGAGCCAGTCCTTCGCGCAGACAAGCGCCTCCACGATTTCCGGACGGAGAGAGCTTCTGTAGTCATCGAGCATGCGGCTTCCTGTTCCTGCAGAGAATATAGAGGTACCGTTGGTCGACATGGACATCGGAATGGCCAAGATATCCCGTGCCATCCTCGAGAGTGTTGGAAACTTGAGCGTGTTAAGCTTCCACCAGTTGAGAATGTCAAACTCTTGGATACGCGGAGTGAGGGATTCATCCAGGTACTGCTCTAGTTCAGATTTCGAGGGCTGGCTTGTAGCGATCTCAGAAAGATACATATCAAAGTCTAGAAGACCATCACCAGTTGAAGCCTGAGTTGCGTGGGTGTTATTCCCATTGGCAGCTGCACTGTTAGTTGCCCCGTGTTCAGCATAGGCCGGTGTCAATGGGAGCGGCTGTGCTACATAGTCCTTAAAGAGCTCATGCACTGAATCATTTACCACCTTAACATACTTCGCAGCCTCAACGCCGTAAATCTTCGAGTAACTGAACTCAACGAGCTTCATCTTAAAACGTGGATCCATCACAACAGCAACAGCTAACACGAGGTTGCAATCCTTCCAGTACTTGTCAAACCTCTCATGCATATCATTGGCGATGATACTGAAAACTGGATCTCCATGTCCTGAAGCATTTGCCAGCTCCAGCTGAAGTTTCCAAGCTTCATGGAAAAAGATGTTTGAGGTTGGGTTTCCCGCTGCCATGATGCTGTGAGCCGAGTCATACAACAGCCTCAAGTAATTGCAGGCCGCCTCAACTCTTTTCCAGTCCTCAGCTGAAGGTGCTTCATTGTAGTTATCATCACATGTTTCTAGTTGAGTGAAAGCCTGCTTATAATCCAAGGCAGCTAAGAGCATCAGATAGGTGGTGTTCCACTGGGTTGTGACATCCAGACAAAGGGTCTTGGTACTGGGGATCTCCAACTGCAGAGCAAGCTCAGCAAACCTTTCCTCGCGATTAGGAGAAGCTTTTATGAACTTTATGCTTTCGCGGATATTGTAGATGACACCATGAATCGAAGCAATGACATCTTGTGCAACCGCATTCAGGATGTGGGCATAGCACCTCACAACAAATAGCTGGCCTTTAAGCGAGAGGTCGTTCTTATTGGATAGATGGTCCCTCAGATTTGCACTATAGATATCATGTGATGAGCAATCATTATCCAATGTGATGGTGAATAGCTTATCCTTCATACTCCAGTCAGTAAGGCTTGCACTAATAGCTTCACTAAGTGCATTCTCTGAATGAGGCGAAGACACCATCATGAAGTTAAGCATTCTTCGATGTAATTTCCAGTCAGAGTCAATAAACTGCCCAGCAAGTGAAACATAGCCAAGAGTTTGACTAGTTGTCCACAATCCAATAGCGAGGCTGATCCTTCCAGGCATACTGTTGAATGCTTGCAAAAGGTTCTCCTTTTCTTTCTGATAAACAGCATAAACCTCCCCCTCCATTGCTTCGACATCAACAACCCTGAAACGAGGCTGCAGACTGTCAATGAAAGCAGTGAAGGCTGGCTGTTGAACAATGTGGAGTGGGTAGTCATGCAAAATGATCATCTTTGCCAGGTGTGAACAACTGCGGTCTTGGTCAAAAGATGCATTTGCATAACCAGTATATCTGTAACGCCTCTTAGACCGCATCTCCACCATACCATCACCATCATTGTCAGTCCCAATTGTTGAAGCCAGTGCCATCCTATGCTCTTGGCTTTTTATCTTAGGACAGGAACCCAAGGTGATGTGCCTCTTGAGATGACTAGTACCTGCAATTTTCGAACCAGAGCTGTAAGCAAAGGTTTGCTTGCACAGTTTACAGCATGCCCGGGTGGCCCCTCCAGCAGCATCTTCAATAGTGAAGTGCTCCCACACTAGGGATTTCTTCTTCCTGCGCCTCGTGGTTGGAGGGGTGACCACCTCAGCGATGGCCAACTCATGC
This sequence comes from Avena atlantica, assembly GCA_910589765.1. Classification (NCBI taxonomy): domain Eukaryota; kingdom Viridiplantae; phylum Streptophyta; class Magnoliopsida; order Poales; family Poaceae; genus Avena; species Avena atlantica. Next base: position 376,640,385 of record OU342736.1, read on the forward strand.
CCTTGACCCAACTCGTCACCCTCACCTTGACCCAACTCATCACCTTGAGTCATTTCATCAACTTGGACCAACTCATTGCCTTGGATCAGTTCATCCTCATGGACTGCCTCATTACTTGGGTCAACAATCTCATTACCCTGGACCACCTGACTGTCATTGCCAGTTTCATCAGCCATGCTGGTAGACCAGTACCTGGAAGTCATAAAATTGGAAAATATAACATGGTAAAGTCAGATATCAGAGCACAGGTTATTTGACCAAAAGGAATATTAAGAAAACAACATTAAAATATTAAGAAGCAACTTAGTAAGGTTTATTAATTGGACTAACTAGGACACAGCACAAAAGCTGAACTTAGGGCTTTGTTTCAGTACTGCTGTGAATCCTCCAGACAATATTAACTTCGATATTTTTGCTCATGGTCATTAGAATCATTAACACATACATTCATCTTATTATTTGTAACCTTTTCTTTAGAGCAGTAGCGAAGCAAAACCCTATTAACTTCTATAAGTTCTACAGATATATTTATTTTACATTTGCATATCACAAGTAACAAACGGCCACAGAACAGGAATATTCAAGTAACCTTCCTGCAAAGTGTTTAATGATGTGGGGAAACAAAAGATCAAACATAAGCAACTAGAAAGACTTTGAAATCTCTTTCAAAATACTAGTACCTCTGTTCCAAAATGTAAGCCTTTTATCAGTTCAAAATGAAGTACTAGAAAGGCTTGCAAAGCACATGGCTTAGGTAAATTTGTCTTGAAGGAGTGCATTAACAAGTGTTATTCAGAGACAAATTTAGGGAAAGAGCACCCCATGCCAGTTATGTTTCTCCAGAATGACCCATGCAACCCCAATTGGCAGCTTTAATCAACAATAAAATTAGCAGCAGCAACCAGAGGAGTCAGCTGTTACTGTTCCTTGTGAATCATTGGTAATAAGAGCACAACCCATGTCCCCTTGGAGGTGGCGAAGACAAAGCTTTCAATTCACAGTTAACTACATGGTTTGAGTTGCAATCAGTAACTTTTGCATGAAAAACTAGGGTTCACACTGCAATCACAGAAGCTTACTAATCAAAGCATGAAGCTTAAGAATCATCATCAGAGTACAAGGGAAGAAACAGACGCAGCAGCAGCTCCACGCCGCCATGCAGTTCCCAAAAACCCACCGAATCAAGCTGATCTCTCTCCAGAATTCCAGAGAGCACGGACGGAAGCGCCCCTTCAAAGGCCGTAGCTTTGGAATCGACCGCGCTCGCTCGCGTGCCCCTAAGCACGAACACCCTCAGAAGGCAGGACTGAGGGGGAATGGGATTCCCAAATAGCGGCAGTGACAAATTTGGGCCAGGAGCAGAACCCCCATCGGTAAATCTTGTTTAGCAAATATAAAACCTAGAAAATTCCCTCGTAGAGCCCACGCTCGGCCCAATCTGACCGCGCAAACCCGCTCTAAATCGCAATCAGACGCGGCATCCCTTGAAAAGCCCAGAAATTTTTGAAACGGCGCGCGCAGATCCGACAGAGCCGAGCCCGAACGGGCTCCGAGCGTTTCGCAGATCTGGGAGAGCTTCCGGAAACGGAAAAAAGATTAAACGCGCACCGCAGGACGACGCGCGCGGTGCGGAAACGGAGAGTGATTTGGAAAGTTTTTGGGGAGCTTACTTGGTTACTTACGGGAGGAGCTGCGAGAGGGTGGTGGAAGCGGAGGAGATGGTGGTGGTGCTGGTGGCGATCCGGGAGCGAGCAGCTAGGGCTCGGCCCAAGAAGCGCCAAGGCCGGGCGGGGCAGAGCGTAGATCTGGTTTTTGCGGGTGGGGGGGAATGAATTGGGGGAGGGGAATGGGGGGACGGGACGGGGGCGAGGCGCAGTAGGTGGAGAGCGAGACTTTGGTGGGGAGGCTGGTTGCGCTTGCGGAGGTGCGGGTCGAGGAGTGACGTTTCGATGGGCTCGGGGTCCCGGCCCATCGCTGGACGCTGGTGTAAGGGGTGGCAGGCAGGCGCCGGCGGCACACCCGTGCCGCTCGCTGCCGGCCGGGCCACAGGGGAGAGTGTGCGACGCGCAGCGTGGGTTGGGCGGCTTGCGGCGGAATCTTTTTGCTTTTTTGTTGTCGGGAAATGTTTCTGGCTGCCCGTTTCCCGTGGCGAGCTGGGAATGGCACGGCGAGCGCCCGGAGCACGGGCCGGGGTGCGCGCCTCGCCGTGTCGGAAGGGTTTGGCAAAGAATACACGACGACTCAAACGAACTGTTGTCGAAAAGAAGGTGAACGTTAAGCTAGGCCGATTGGGCCACAGCGATTGGTACGTACGAATTTTGCGATAGGCCGTGGTCGGAGCTGGAACAAAGAAAGGAAACTCGGAGTGTTTGATGGGCAATTTGGCACAGTTACTGACATGAGCAAAGACGTGCCATATGACTAGGTGTGTTTGAAAGCATCTTCTGAAAATAACGAGTGTTCTACTCCCTTCGTCTGTAAATAAGTGTACTTTTAGCTTTTATCTAAATCAAACTTTATCAAATTTAATTAATTTTAAGATAAATATAACAACATACTAGTATATTATATTAAATTGACATATTATAAAACTAAATTTAAAAACATATCTATCAATATAAATTTAGAGTCATAAATATTGCTACTTTTTTTATAGATTTAGTCAAACTTTACTAATTTTGACTTATGACAAGTCTAGAAGTACATTTATTTGCGAACAGAGAGAGTAGGTAAAACCTCGTATAAGTTGCAGAACTCAAAATCTATAATCTGTTTACAACGGGTTTCCAGGTCATTTTGTGTAGTGAACGGTGAGAAATCTAGAAGAGCATTGGACAGTTCGTTTGGGTTGCTGTCCAATAGATTGAATAATTGTTACTGGATACATTTTACAAGTTTTTTTTTGGAAATGAGCGTTTTTATTACTTTGACTAATGTTTACACTTGGCCTTTACATAATTAGGATGCACATAGCCGCACAAATCATACAAAAGGAGAAAATAGAAAGTTGGGTAAAAGTACAAAAACACGAACAAGAACAGCGGCTTCAAACTATAGCAGATCAATCCGCAAATCACGCGCCAATCCATATCGAGAGAAAATATCCATCGTTGTGTCCTCTAATCGCGTACACCCCTGCACAAACAAGTCATGAAACTCCATACGTTGGAGAATAGTCCGTAATCGGAGGATAGCCGTTGTCAGGGAAGAAGACACAATATTATTGAAAATCTTGTCATTTCTACATAGTCATAGCAACCAAGTAATGGCAAACGCTCTCACCCTAAACAAAGTCATGTATTTATCATCTATCTCATCCAACCAGTTACCAAAAACATTGACCAACGAACATGAGAAGATAAACCAAAAGCTATTTGGATGAATGACCATATAGAGTGAGCAAATTTACAATGGAAAAATAAATGATGGATTGTCTCATCATGATGACAAAAAACGGATTGTGTACTTCAATGTCAATTCCTCTTTATAAGATTATAATTTATAAAATTACTTCTTATGAAGATATCAAGCGGATATCTTCGTCTTTAGGGGTATTTTCATTTTCCAAATTTTACTATTATCATCGACGAGAATGTCAGATTTAATCAATGCTCTATTATAACTAGTCAAAAGAAAATTTACCATTTTCTAGTAATTTCCATTTGAACTCATCCACACCGTCTGATAGTTGTATCGTGGATAATCATAATAAAAGATTGTTCCAAGATACCAGTTGATGACCTATGAGACTTTTTCTGAAAGACACATTAGGAGGATTAGATTCCATCACAGTGGAAAGTGTATCTCCTTTGTGCCTAACAGTTGAATATAAAGCTGGATATTGTTCGCGAAGAGAAGTTTGGCAAGCCACTTATCCTCCTAAAATCTAATATGCGGTCCATCCTTAATATTGAAAGCAACAAAACAGAAGAAATGTTTTTGGACGCCATTAGTCCCGCCCAAAAATGTGAGTCGACAGGTTTCCAAACCACTTGAGACACAGCTTTGGAGCCCATATATTTTCTCTATATAATGGTTGACAGAAACCACCTTCAGTCTGTAGTTTGAAAAGCCATTTACCCAAAAGCACGGTATTTTTTACTTGAAAATCATGTATACCAAGTCCACCATATTCTTTTGATCGGCAAACCAAATTCCATTTGGCCAGTCGATATTTATTTTTTTCACTACCCCCTGCCAAAAGAATCTTGATCGCAAATAATCTACTTTATTCAAGACACCTTTTGGTAACTGGAAAAATGAAATCATAGACAGTACCATGTTGGTGAGTACTGAATTTAGGAGTACAAGTCTTCCTCCAAGGGATATCAATTTTCCTTTTCAACTATTAAGACATTTTTGGAGTCTTTCCTCAACAAGTTTCCATTCAGCAACTGTGAGACGCCGATAGTGAATCGGTATTCCCAGATAGTTGATTGGAAATTTTTCCTCACCACAGCCGAAAAGTTCAGCATATAGGTGGGCCTCATTTTGAGTCTCGCCAAAACAATACAAATCACTCTTATGAAAGTTTATTTTCAGTCCAAAGAGCTGCTCGAATACTTATAATATTAATTTCAGATTCTTAGTTTTTTCCAGATCGTGTTCCATTAGTAAGATTGTATTGTCACTGTATTGAAGAATAGAGAGTCTGCCATCAACAAGATATGGAACTAATCTTTCAATTTGGTCATCATCCTTGGCTCTCTTAATAAGTATAGCCAACATATCAGTATATTAAATAGTAGAGGCGATAATGGGTCCCCCTGTCTTGTCTCAGTTCCTTTTTGGTATGGAAGTAATTGCCAGTGTGATCGTTTACTTTTATGGCAACACTACCCCCGGACATAAATTCTTCCAAAAAAAACTTTGGCGGACTGTTTGCTGGAAAAAGACCAATTAAGTCTGTCATACGCCTCTCAAAGTCAATTTTGAACAATATACTATTTTTTTAGTGTAGTTCATAGATTGTTTCATGCAGGATTACTCCATCATCTAGGATGTTTCTATCTTGCATGTACGCAGTTTGAAAAGGGCTTACAACATGGTCAGCTACTGAATTTATTCTAATCATGGCAACATTTGTAAACATTTTAAAACTAACGTTAAGAAGGCAGATCAAACGATACTAATGTATACGTTCTGCATTATTAACCTTAAGCGAAAAAATTATATTGCCAAAATTTAGTCTAAAAAGATCCAATTGACCGACTGTCTTGGTGGTGTCACAGCATATGTCATGGGTAGGCTAAAGTTGGGACCGATGGACACTGGAGGAATCAGGGAAGGGATGATGAAGTGAAGGTCGCATAAGAAGAACAGGGAAGAACCCCATAGCTGATCGATGTATGATGAACTCCTCTTATTGCTTTTGTATATTGGTTACAAGTGTTCTTTGAGTTGTTTCCCTAGTTGCGACTTGGAGCTTGAGGAAGAAGAAGAAGTGTTCATACATGAACTAAGATGGGAGGATCCCTCCAAGCCTCCCTAGGAACGATCCCCCTGGTGCTCCTTATAAAGGGGAGCTCACGTGACAAGGTATGTACCAAAATTACTACCTATGAGCTGGCTAATGGGTCCTTGCCAGGTCATCTTGTCCTTTGGCTTGTCCTTTAGTGAGTCGTCACTCTTATCCCTTAAGCATATTATGAGATACCCAGCATATTCCTTAGCATCTTATGAGATGTCCAACATATTCCTTAGCATCTTCTGAGATGCCGAGCATATTCCTTAGCATCTTGGACCAACAGTGTTAGTATGAGCCAGGGGCGTCCCAAGAATGGCACCTGGCATAAGAGCTTGACCTGACAAGTGTTATGTCGATGTAGAGGTTGAGAGAGCATTTGGAGATGAATACGAGGTCACCGGGGGTGAATTAACTCGGTCCAAGTGCTCTGGGTGAAAAGGAGATTTGGCCTGGACTGCTCTTATTGGCCCATCCGAGTTAAGGGTCCAAGTCAAGGATCCGAGTCAAGGGTCCGAGTCAAGGGTTCGAGTCAAGGATCCGGGTCAAGGATCCGATTCAAGGGTATCCGAGTTAGGGAGTAGCCTGATACGTCGGAAACGTATCTATAATTTTTGATGTTCCATGCTTGTTTAGTATCTACTTTGTTTTGCCTAATCTACACTTTGAGGTGTTTTTATATGTTTTCTGGTACTAACCTATTAACAAGATTTCACAGTGCCAGTTGCCTGTTTTTTTTGTTTTTGGTTCCAGAAAAGACAGAAAATCAATATTCTCGGAATTGGACGGGACAAAATCCAAAGTCAATATTTTACCATGGGGAACATAAAGCCAGAGTACGAGATGGAGAAGAGCCACCAAGGGGCCACACCCCTGGCCGCGTGGCCTGGGTGGGCCCACCCCTGGGGGGTGCAGACGCCCTGGATGCCCCTGCCTCACCTCTTCGCCTATAAAGACTCCCCGATACCAAAACCCTAAGTGCCCGATCAATATTCCACGAAAATGTCTGTAGCCTCCGCCACCATTGTCCCTAGATCGGGGGGATCTGAAGCTCTTCCCGGCACCCTGTCGGAGGGGAGATCATCCTGGAGGCCTTCTTCTTCATCATGCCAGCCTCCGGTATGAAGTGTGACTAGTTCCACCTTAGACTACGGGTCCATGTAGTAGCTAGATGGTTGTATCTCCTCCTTTGTGCTACCATGCTTAGATCTTGTGAGCTCCGTTCATGATCAAGATCATCTATTTGTAATCATGCATGTTGTGTTTGCGGGGATCTGATGGATATTGAGATTACTATGTCAGATTGATTAATGGTTTTGTCTTATTGATTCTATCATGTTTGTGATCTTGCATGCTCTCCGTTTCTAGTAGCTATCTTGGCCAACTAGATGCTAGTGACTCCAAGAGGGGGTATTTATGCTTGATAGTGGGTTCATGCCTCTATTTAATCTAAGGGAGGTGATAGAAATCTCTAAGGTTGTAGATGTGTTGTTGCCACTAGGGAGAAAACAACGGTCTCTTGTTCATGGAATAAGTGGATTGTTTACCTTACACACTTTGCTTAAAGCAGTTATCTGTTGCTTGCAGCTTAATACTGTAGGGGGTTCGGATGATAACCTGAAGGTGTATTACTAGTCATAGATGTACTTGGATGGCGGTCTATGTATCTTGTTATATTGCCCAGTCGAATCTCATAGGATCATGAATGTCTAGTATTGCATTGTTATGCCTTGCTCAGTCATGTCAATTGCCCTATTGTAATTTGTTTACCTAGCATGCCATGTTTGTTTATCTTAAGGAGAACACCTCTAGTGAACTATGGACCCCGGTCCAATATTTATCATTGATACATCTTCCACTGTTACTGTTTACTTTATGCAAACCACTATTACCTTCCACACCATACAGTTAATCCTTTGGTTTCGGCAAACTGGTGAGATTGACAACCTCATTGTTCGTTGGGGAAAAGTCTTGAGTTTGTGTTGTGCAGGTTTCCAAGTTGCTAGAAACACCTCTGAGTCGTTTCCTTCCTCCTACTGGTTCGATAACCTTGGTTTCTTAGTGAGGGAAAACTTGTTGTTGTGCTCATCATACATTCCTCTTGGGGTCTCCCAACGAAGCTCTGTAATCAACTGAGCCGTCATCATAGCCCAGCCTAGTTTTCCCTAAGCCGGCCCAGTTGGCCTCTTTCCTCCATTCCTTTTATCCTATTCTTTTTATACCTCATATCCTCTTACATATATGTCTTTTATCTTTACATCCTTCATTGAACTACTCATGGCTTTGTTGAATCACACGATACTTCAACTCTGGGGTACCCGGGGTCATATCCCCGGCATTAGTCCCCGAGGCTATGTGGGACTCATAGAGTCGCGCATAGGCTTCATATTATAATATCCCCAGAGTTGTGTGATCTAAATTTGGGTCATATGACTCATAATCTGAGTCATGTGACCCAAATCTGAGTCACATGAATTTCATTCTGAGTCATTAGACCCAAATCTGAGTCTTGTGATCAAATCCGAGTTACTTGACTCATAATCCGACATATAGCCTTTACTAGGAGAATTTGACTCATGGCCATCATGGGCACTTGTCATAACTTGACATATAGCCTTCATTGGGAAAATTTAACATATAGCCTTTATGGGCATTTGTCATATAACCTTCATTGGGAAATTTGACATATAGCCTTCAAGGGCATTTTTGACATACAGTTTTAACATATATGATCCAAAATCTAACATATATGCCACAAATTCGAGTTAGATGATCAAATCTTAGTTATATGACTCAAATCTAACTTACATGATACAAATCCGAGTCATATAAATTTGATTCTTTTTGTCTGTCATATTCTGACATATATGTCCTAATCCGAATCATATGAATTTGACTCTTTCCGTCTGTCATATTCTGACATACATGTCCAAATCCGAGTCATATGAATTTGACTCTTTATGTCTATCATATTCTAACATACATGTCCTAATTCGAGTCATATGACTCAAATCTAAGTCATATGAATTTGAATCTTTCCGTTTGTCATATTCTGACATACATGTCCAAATCCGAGTCATATGAATTTGACTCTTTCTTTCTGTCATATTTTGACATACATGTCTTAATCCGAGTCATATGACTCAAATTCGAGTCATATGAATTTTACTCTTGGTTAAGTGACACAAATCTGAGTTATATGGTACAAATTCCGAGTTATATGGTACAAATCCGAGTTATATGGTACAAATCCGAGTCACATGATACAAAATTTTATATACCGCCTTCATTAGGGAAATTTACATATAACCTTCATGAGCATTCATCATATAACCTCTTTGGGTAAGGTGTGACATCGGGTCTTTATGGGCACTCGTCATATAACCTCTTTGGGTAAATTGACATATAGCCTTCATGTGCATTTGTCATATAACCCTTCTTGGGTGAGTTTTGACATTTGGCCTTCTTGGGCACTCGTCATTTAACCTCTTTGGATAAGTTTTGTCACATAGCCTTCATGGGCATTTGTCATATAACCTCTTTGGGTAAGTTTTGACATATAGCCTTCATGGGCATTTATCATATAACCCTTTTTGGGTAATTTGACCTATAACATTCATGGGCATTTGTCATATAACCTATTTGGGCATTTTTCTACATTTGGCCTTCTTGGGCACTCGCCATATAACCCCTAAATTGGCATATAGCCTTCATGGGCATTTGTCATATAACCTATTTTGGGTAAGTTTTGACATCTGGTCTTCTTGGGCACTCGTCATTTAACCTCTTTGGGAAAGTTACGACATATATCCTTCACGGACATTTGTCATATAACCTCTTTGGGTAAGTTTTGACATCTGGCCTTCTTGTCATATTTTGGACATATATGTTCCAATCTGGGTTATCCATCCGAGTTACATGACTCAAACCTGACATATATCTCAAATCTGAGTCAAGGATCCGAGTCAAAATCCAAGTTGTATGATTGATGACCCATAAGTGTAGGGGATCACAACAGTCTTCACGGGTAGTATTACCCAATTTATTGAGTTGACACAAGGGGATCCAAAGAATACTTGCAAGCCTTAACAGCTGAGTTGTCAATTCAGCTGCACCTGGAAATAGTTCTTGCTCATAGAAGTTTATCAGTAGAAACAGTTTGTAGTAGCAATAACAAAGCAATAGCAGCAGCAACAGTGAAATAGTAGCAATAGTAACAGTAACGGTAACCGTAGGATTCGAGTGCGGTATGCATATGGATAGATGGACGGGCGTTGCATGGACGAGTCTAAACATGTAACTTCAAGATCTAGGGCATTGCATATAAATAATAACAAGTATCCAAGTACTAAACAATCCTAGGCATGTGCTCCATATATAGTCATACGTGCTCGCCATGAGAACTTGCACAACATCTTCTGTCCAGCCAGCCCATGGCAGCGGGACCTCTAGGGAACTAATGGCAATTAAGGTTCTTCTTTTAATAGAGAACCGGAGCAAAGCGTTAACACTTCGTGAACACATGTGATCCTCACACCACAGCCATCCCCTCTGGTTGTCCCAATTATTGTCACTTTGGGGCCTTTGGATCCGGACAATGATATGTGTACACAACTTGTAGATAAGATCACAAACAATACTATCATAATGATTCAATAATAAGTTCAAATCTGATATGATGGCACTCGGGCCCTAGTGACAAGCATTAAGCACAACAAGTTGCAACAAAGTCAAATAGCACTAATAGAGATACTAGGCACTATGCCCTAATAGATCTAATTCGATTACATGATAGAAATCATCCAATCCCTACCATCCCCAAGCCTACAGCGGGGGATTACTCACTCATGGATGAGGGAAACATCGGTGGTTGATGGAGATGCGTTGGTGATGACGATGGCGATGATCCTCTCCAAATTCCCCGTCTCGGCAGGGTGCCATAACGGAGTTTCTGGATCCGAATCTTGGTTTCTGGTGGCGGCGGCAATGCGGGACTCTTTCTGGAAAACTATCGAACCCCCTCGGTTTTTAGGTCGAAAGGGAACTTATAGGTGCATAGGGAGTCCGAGGGGGTGCCTGGGGTGGCTTCACCCCTTCCAGGTGCGGCCAGTGGTGGGCCCGCGCCTAGGGTGGGTGTGCCCCCCCCAGGCCTCCTCTCCGTCTCCTCTTCTCGATCCATGGATCTTCTGGTGAATATAGTTTTTGACATATTTTCCGGAATTTTTCCTGATAATTCATTTTCTGCACAAAAACAAGACACCAAGGTAATTCTGCTAAAAACAGCGTCAGTCCGTGTTGGTTGTATCCAAATCACTCAAGTTTAGAGAAGAAACAATATCAAAGTGTTCGAGAAAGTAGATACGTTTTGGACGTATCAACTCCCCCCAAGCTTAGCTTATTGCATGTCCTCAAGCAATTCAGTTGAAAACTGAGTGCGATAAAAGAACTTTCACGAACACTTTGCTTCATATGATGTATATATTCTCAGCACATGAATAGATGCTTAGACAATTCATAATAAGAAGTATGCAACTAAGTCTACTCAATAGTCATTGCAAGCTATGAAGAGAAACCAACTCAATAATAATAAGTAGCATGAAACATAAACATAAGCAACATTGCAATGCTCATAATAAGGTATGATAAAGTGGTATCTCGCTTGCCTTTGTTTGTAGAGCACAATATGAATGCCAAGGCACCTCTGAAATTCAAGTGAAGACCAGAGGTAAAGATATCAGAGATACAAGCATCAAAGTCATGACATAATTAACCAAGTTTTGGAACAAACACAAGAATGACAACTATGCTCTCAAGAAGGTGCTCATATAATAAGTGGTGACTCAACAAAGTTGTGAAAATGGTTCTGTGAAGGTTTGAAAGGCTTCCAAATGCTGAAAGGAAGGTACTCGTTAGCTTTGAGCTCTCATTGCCCCTATCATATGCATCTTCATGTTGTTAAGGTGAAAGTGAGGTCCACTCTGAATTATATGCTTGACAGACCATAAAATGGAAATCCCAAGTCCCTTGAGTACGAGGGTCGCTCCGCATGCTACTCAACTTTGGTCACCTGAAAGTTCTTGTCATTGTAAATACATGCATATCATCGAGAACCGCCAACGGGGTACCCCTTGCACATGGTACAGGAGCTTTCCCATAACCAAAATGACAAGGCAAGCAGACAATGAGCATCTCAGCAATCTTTTTATTTACCAGATGCATAGATTTTTATTGAGGATGCTTCATAGATGCTCATTATGGTGATGTCGCAAGTTTCCACCATGATTAGGCACGGCTTAGGCTAGCGGCCCAGTGTTTCTCTAACACAATATATAGACTCCATGAACTCACAACCTCCCCTTTTATTTCACATCATCGACATCCGTAAACAAAAGAGCAAAGTATCAACTGGATAGAATATCCAAAAGGTGTTGAAAGCATTCCCTGTGACAACACGGTTCTGCTGACTCCCAGCATATAATAAGAAAGCATATAACTTTCATGGACTAGTCACAATGGTTTAGGATTATTAAACGCAAGGAATAAAGGGTGCCATCAAGTTCGTGAGAGCTTTACTAACTAACTTTCTCAAAACAGACAAACATTTTATTTTGGAAGAAAACACGACATATAGAATATGCGCTGAAGTAGCAAATGATGCTAATGGGTAGGTATGGTGGACACAGCTGGTAATATTGGTTTTGGGGAGTTGGAAGCACATGTAGAGCACATACTCAGTGCAAGTGAAGGCTAGCAATAGAGAGAGAGCGACAAACGAGAGAGCAATAACTATCATAATTATGCTTGCAACAAAACAGGACTAATTATGGCATGAAAGTGATACAAGAACTCTGAGGCAAAATAAATCATCGAGGCTTACTGACTATTGATTAGTCATATGCATGCGTGAGCATGTGCCAAGTCGATTCACATGAACAGTCAGAGGAGGATACCACAATATCATACCAAAGTATGAATAAAACAATGCAAGCAAACATTCATATGACATGCTACAAACTATTAGCAAGCTGGAGCTAATCATAGACAAGCAAGAACTACTAAGCATCCATAATGACATACGCCCTACACAAACAGGCTAAACATGCTCACAATGATGAGTATATGTACAAAAATGAAACAAATAGAGTTCGTTACCAGCCTCTTACCACACCTCAAGTTTCCTTAATCTTCATTATTGCCCTTCACTTGTGTGACTTGAATATTAACATGAAACCCAAAATCCACTAAGGACGGCGGAACCCTGCAAAGAACTCACAAAACCAAAGAAGAACAACAAATATATTTGGTGTTTTCGAATTTTTAGAAACAAGCAAACAAAGAAAAACCAAACAAAAACAAAGCAAACCAAACAAAGCAAAATCTTTTTGGATTTTTTCTTTTAAGGCAAACCAAAGCAAAGAAACAAAGAAAAAAACTAAGAGAAACAACGAAAATATTTTTGGTATTTTTGTGTTTTTGAGAAAGAAGTAAAAAGAACCAAAAAGAAAGCGAAACAATGGATATACAAAGAACCGACCGAACATGATATAAATATGAGTGTGATGCCGGTATACCCCCCCCCCCCCAAGCTTAGGCTTTTGACCTAAGTGGGGCTCAATCCCATGGTTCCCAAGTAGATGCACCTCCGTAGTATGTCGAGGAGGCTCCCTCGTCCTGGTACGAGCTCGAGGACTCCCCCGTGTAGTGTACCGCGGGGTCATATGAGGGCGCTTCCTCCTGATAGCGCCCATGGAAGTTAAGAGAGCGCAGCGTGTCATCCATCTCCGCCTTAGAGCGTGACCATGGTCCCTGAGAAATACTGAACAAAGTGGTTTGGGGTAGAGGGATCTCTCTCTCTCTCTCTTCCCCGTTAATAAACAGTATTCTATAAACCAAGTTATCAAGAGTAGAGATAGTGGTGACAAAGTGGTGCGCCTTCATGGCAACAAGATCAAGCCTATGAGGAGCCAAAACTGTATCATGTGGATCAACAACAATGTCCAAGGTAGCAGCAATACGAGTAGCAATAATTCCCTCATAAATGGGTCCCTTAGCAGCTAAACGACGAGAAATGAGGGAACCAAGATTATACTTATCCTCATTGTTGAGCGCAACAGCTAAGAAGGCCAATTAATAGTTGGAAATATTACTAGTGTTCTCCCTACCAAGAACACTGGTGGTAAGATAGTAGGCAAAGTACCTGATGGCTGGAAGTTGAATAGTCTTTATCTTTCCTCGTTGAGCTCTGCGGTCATCATCATTGGTTATTCCTCGGTAAAGCTCCAACAAATCAGCGGGAAGAGCTGGAATCTTCTTTGATGACCCAGTTGTACCAAGTCCCAGGGCCTTGCAAAATTTCTTCAAAGACATAGAATGAGCCCTGCCATAAATTTTGAAAGACACAAAGGGCTTGAACATGCTGTTAGTAAAGGAGAAACTCTCCACAAATGTTTTATTAAGCAAAGAATATTGTGCACTCTCATCCTGCATGTAATTTGTTAGACCAGCCCTTTGAATCAAAGTCGTAAAATCGTTAAGAATCCCAACAGCTTGCAAGAAAGTTTGGCAAGGAAAGGTAGAGGGGTGTGCATCCCCTTCATCTCCCTCGTCACCGAATCGCGGAGTGATGAGATCCTAATTGTATGAGGGTCTAGTACTGGTAGATGACCTTGGAAGCCTAACCCTTCTAGGTGCATCACTCTCAAATATATCACCAAATGTGTGGTGGTCCATGACTTCACTTTCTGAAATTTTAAACAACCATCAAACCAAGTGATTTCTAAGTTGATAAATGATGAGAAACTACTATAGGAACTTGCTAGAGGACTACACATGCATCAAAACAAAGTTTCTAAGCATAGAACAAGCATGCAAGCTCAAACAACCATCAAACCAAGTGATTTCTAAGTTGATAAATGATGAGAAACTACTATAGGAACTTGCTAGAGGACTACACATGCATCAAAACAAAGTTTCTAAGCATAGAACAAGCATGCAAGCTCAAACAACATGTCACCTATAGAAGCAAAATACTCAAGATACAATCTACCAATCACAAATCTAATTGGACAAGTGGAGGAGGCACATACCAAGGAGTAATCCCTCCAAAAATTAGCACTTGAGATGGGATGAACAAGGAGATCAAAAATCACGAGCAAGAACAGCAAGAACTTGAGCTTGAGCAAGTTTTCCGGTGTTTTTCAGGAGAGAGAAAGAAGGTGGCTTTGAGGAGGCAGTATGGAGGGGCCCAAGTGGGCCAGACCTCCCCTAGGCGCCACCCCCTGGTAGGCGGCGCCTACCATGGGTGTGGTGGCCTGGGGTGGCCCCCTTGGTCACCTCTGGTGCCTCTCTGCCCCTTTTTTCAAGGAAAAATTTATTTTGAATTTTCTGGGATTTTTTGGGAAACTTTATTTTTGGCCAATTTTCAGGGTATGAAAGTTGATTTTCTCGCAGAAAAGTTTTTCAGAAGAAGCAAAAGCAAACCAAAAGCCAAACTATATAAGCTCTAAGGCAAACTAACAAGCAAACAACTAGAAAAACCAAAGCTAAAGCAAAGACTAGGAAGGAGAAAAGTAAAAGAAAGCAAGTATAAACACCGTGGAAACATTATTTTGTTCATTAAAATCCTTTAGTTAGCAAGGTTGATCATGTCTTGTTACCAAAAAATTCTTACATGAAACAAAACTTTGCATTCCACAAGGTGATTATGTTACCTCATACTTGACAGCAATGGTCCCAATCATAATAGTTTCAAAATTTTCTTGTGGAATGGGACAATATATTTCTCCAACCTTGATGCTCTCAATATTTTCAATGGAATTCAGGCAATAGCTTCTAACAACCTTATTGTGGAAATAGACAGTCTGCTCTTTGTCATTAATATTAAATTTTACTTTTCCTTGATTTCAATTGATGATAGCACCTGCAGTATTAAGAAAAGATCTCCCAAGAATAATAGACATGTTATCATCTTCAGGCATTTCAAGCACAACAAAATCAGTTAAAACCATGCAATTATGAGCAACTTGAACAGGAACATCCTCACATATACCAACAGGAATAGTAGTTGACTTATCAGCCATTTGCAAAGATATATCAGTTGGTATCAACTTTTCTAGCTGGAGTCTCTTGTAGAGAGAAAAAGGCATAACACTAACTCCAGCTCCCAAATCACATAAAGCATTTTTAACATAATTATTCTTAATAGAGCAGGGAATAGTTGGTATACCTGGATCACCAAGTTTCTTTGGAACCTTACCATTGAAGGAGTAATTAGCAAGCAAAGTAGAAATCTCCTCATTAGGAATCTTCCTTTTATTAGAGACAATGTCCTTCATATACTTTGAATAAGGAGGCAATTTAATAGCATCAGTCAAAGGAATTTGCAAAAATAAAGGTTTCATCCACTCACAAAACTTGTTGTTGTGTTCTTCCTCCTTTGACTTGTATTTCTTACCTGGAAAAGACATAGGTTTCTGCACCCAAGGTTCTCTCTCTTTACCATGTTTCTTAGCAATAAAATCTTCCTTAGTGTACCTAGTGTTCTTAGTGTGCTTCTCAGGTTCTTCCTCGACTTCCTCCTTATCAGGAGCATCATTATTATTAACACTCTCAGTTTCAGCATCAGAGACAGATATACTATTAGGATCTACAGCAGGTTCAAGTGGTTCCTCAGCTATCTTATGTTTATTTTTCTTCCTCTTACGAGGACTACCACTATCTTCACCTTGTTGGGAATCCTGCTCTATTCTTTTAGGGTGTCCTTCAGGATATAAATGATCTTGAGTAGCTGCACCACTCCTAGTTCTAATTCCATAAGCATGTTTATTTCCTGAGGCATTAACTAGCATATCTTTTTGCACCTTAGCAAGTTGATCAAGTTGAGTTTGAACCCTTTCAAAGTGTTTACAAAGCATTTTAATATCATTAGAAGTTATTTCCACAATATCTTTCAACTCATGGATAGCTCTAGAGTTTTGCAATAAATGATTCTGAACTTGTTTATTAAAATTACCTTGTTTAACAATAAATGTGTCAAGTTCCTCTAAGCATTGATCAGGAGGCTTACCATAAGGAATATCACCTTCATTAAATTGGAGAGAGTGTACCTCAATAGTAGATGAGTGGGTAATTGGCTTACATAACTCTTCTATAGGAGGTAGATTCTTCACATCTTCAGCTCTAATACCTTTCTCCTTTAGACACTTCTTAGCTTCCTTCATCACTTCATCATTTAATGCAATAACTCCCCTCTTCTTTGTTGTTGGTGCTGGAATTGGTTCAGGAACAACTGGTTCAGGAGTAATAGCCTCAGGTGTATTTAGCTTAGTTGAAGTCCAATCATCATAATTCTTGCTTATCTTGGTCATTAATTCTTCAACATCTGTAGGAGTCCTTTTCCTGAAAACACAATCAGCAAAGCTATCTAGGTATGTCCTAGAATCATCAGTTAGTCCATTATAATAAATATCAAGAAGCTCATTCTTAGGTAATGGACATCCAGGATGTGCATGAATCAAGGCACAGAACCTTGTCCATGACTCAGGCAATTTCTCTTCTTCTCCCTGTTTAAAATCAAAAAGTCTCTGCAAAGCAGCATGTCTAACACTAGGAGGAAAATATTTCTGGAAGAAAGAAGCAATCAAGCAATCAGGACTATCAATGGAACCAGGAGGTAATCTATTAAACCAAGCCCTAGCTTCTCCTTTTAGTGAAAAAGGGAAGATCTTAGTAATAAAGTACTTGCACATCTGAAAATCATCAGAGAATAAAGCACTCATAGTAGAAAGCTCATTCATATGAGCCACAACACTCTCATTTTCAGTCCCACAAAAATGTTCTTTCTCAACAATGTCCAAGTAGGATAAATCAAGAGAGAAATCATAATCTTTATATTTAATATCTATGGGAGAGGTGGCAAACTTAGGATCACAGGAAAGTTTAGGCATAATGGTGCGTCTAGCAAGGAGACTCTTAATAGCACTAGTACCACGTGTGTTTCGGCACTCTTCAACAAATTCATCAGTGAACTCAATGTAACCATCATTAATATCATAACTCTCACTAGACTCAGGTGAGCTAACAGGTGTAACAGTGTCTTCACTAGGAGTTTTGGTATTTCCTAGGCTAGCCATAGTAGCATCTAGAAAAGGACCTAATGAACCACTCACATCAAGCACAGTAGAAGTAACATCATGAGCATCAAAAGCAGTTTCAGACTCAGCAGTAGTAGCAGTGTGTGTAGCACGAGTATGTGGTATTGGTGTGGCAAGCTTACTTATAACAGACGGTGAATCAAGAGCAACAGAGGTGTTTAGGATTGTACCTTTTCTTATAGTGGATGGTAAAATAGGGAACTTTCCATCACGGGACTTACCCATGATGAAAGGAGTAGTAGTGAACAATAATAGATCCAAGTGAACTTACAAATAAAGCTATGCTCCCCGGCAACGGCGCCAGAAAATATTCTTGATGACCCACAAGTGTAGGGGATCACAACTGTCTTCGCGGGTAGTATTACCAAATTTATTGATTCGACACAAGGGGAGCCAAAGAATACTTACAAGCCTTAAAAACTGAGTTGTCAATTCAGCTGCACCTGGAAATAGTTCTTGCTCACAAAAGTTTATCAGTAGCAATAGTTTGTAGTAGCAACAGCAAAGCAACAGCAGCAGCAACAGCAACAGTGAAACAGTAGCAATAGTAACAGTAACGGTAACAGTAGGATTCGAGTGCGGTAGGCATAGGGATGGATGTACGGGCGTTTCATGGACGAGTCTAAACATTTAACTTCAAGATCTAGGGCATTGCAGATAAATAATAACAAGCATACAAGTACTAAACAATCCTAGGCATGTGCTCCATATATAGTCATACGTGCTCGCAATGAGAACCTGCACAACATCTTCTATCCAGCCAGCCCGTGGCAGCGGGGCCTCTAGGGAACTACTGGCAATTAAGGTGCTCCTTTTAATAAAGCACCGGAGCAAAGCATTAACACTCCGTGAACACATGTGATCCTCACACCACAGCCATCCCCTCCGGTTGTCCCAATTATTGTCACTTTGGGGCCTTTGGATCCGGACAATGATATGTGTACACAACTTGCAGATAAGATCACAAACAATACTATCATAATGATTCAATAATAAGTTCAGATCTGAGATCATGGCGCTCGGGCCCTATTGAGAAGCATTAAGCACAACAAGTTGCAACAAAGTCAAATAACACTAATAGATATACTAGGCAATATGCCCTAATAGATCTTATTTGATTACATGATAGAACTCATCCAATCCCTATCATCCCCAAGCCTACAGCGGGGGATTACTCAATTATGGATGAGGGAAACATCGGTGGTTGATGGAGATGCGTTGGTGATGATGATGGCGATGATCCTCTCCAAATTCCTCGTCCCGACAGGGTGCCAGAACGGAGTTTCTGGATCCGAATCTTGGTTTCTGGTGGCGGTAGTGGAGCAGAACTCTTTCCGGAAAACTATCGAACCCCCCTCGGTTTTTAGGTCGAGAGGCAACTTATAGGCGCAGATGGAGCCTAAGGGGGTGCCTGGGGTGGCTGCACCCCCTCCAGGCGCGACCAGTGGTGGGCCCGCGCCTGGGGTGTGTGTGGGCCCCCCAGGCCTCCTCTTCGTGCTCCGTGGATCTTCTGGTGAAATATAGTTTTTGGCATATTTTCCGGGATTTTTCCTGATAGTTCATTTTCTGCACAAAAACAAGACACCGAGGTAATTCTGTTGAAAACAGCGTCAGTCCGTGTTAGTTGTATCCAAATCACTCAAGTTTAGAGAAGAAGCAATAGCAAAGTGTTCGAAAAAGTAGATACGTTTTGGACGTATCAATGATACTCATCTGAGTTATAATATTTGTGATATAATGTGACTTTATGATATACTGACAAACTGCCATAAACTGGGATCTGAGATACAAATCCAAGAGATATTTTGGCTTTATGATACGCTGACAAACTGCCATGAATAGAGATCCGAGATATGAATCCAAGTCATAATTTGACTCTATGATATGATGGCATAATGCCGTGAATAGAGATCTGAGATATAGATCCGAGATATGAATCCGAGTCATAATTTGACTGTATGATATGCTGGCAAACTATCATGAATAGGGATCCGAGATATGATTCCGAGTCATAATTTGACTCTTTGATATGTTATCATACTGCCTTGAATAGAGATCCGAGATATGAATCTAAGTCATAATTTGACTCTATGATATGCTGGCAAACTTCCATGAATAGGGATCCAAGATATAGATTCGAGATATGAATCCGAGTCATAATTTGACTGTATGATATGTTGGCATACTGCCATGAATGGAGATCCAATATATGAATCCGAGTCATAATTTGACTCTATGATATGCTGGCAAAATGCCATGAATAGAGATCCGAGATATAAATCCGAGTCATAATTTGATTTGGCAAGCTAAATAAATAGCAATCCGAGATATAAGTTGACCTGGAAAACTGATAGCAATTGCAATCTGAATCATAAGGTGACCTGGAAAACAAATATATATAGTAATCCGAGATATATTTTAACCTAGCAAACTGAGGTAAATAGTAATCCGAGATATAAGTTAACTTGTCAAACTAATATCAATAGCAATCCGGATCATAAGATGACCTGGCAAACCGATACCAATAGCAATCCGAGTCATAAGATGACCTGGCAAACTGATATAAACAGTAATCCAGGATATATTTTAACCTGGCAAACTGAGGTAAACGACAATTCGATATATAAGTTAACTTGGCAAACTAATACGAAAAGCAATCTGAGTCATAAGATGACCTTACAACTGATACCAATAGCAATCTGAGTCATAAGACGACCTGGTGATTTGGCCCAACACTATCGTGGGACGCTTCGTTGGAAACCCCAAGAGCAAGGTGTGATGAGCACAACAACAAGTTTTCCCTCAGTAAGAAACCGAGGTTATCGAACCATTAGGAGGAAGGAGACGTCTCACAGGTGTTGCAAGCAACATGGAAACCTACACAACACAAACTCAAGACTTTGCCCCAATGAATTAGTGAGGTTGTCAAGCTCACCGGTTTGTTGTAACAAAGGATTAAAGGTATGGTGTGGAAGGTAATGGTTTGCAGCAAGTAAACAAGTAACATTGGAGGATGTATCAATGGTAAAGATTGGACCGGGGTCCATAGTTCACTAGAGGTGCTCTCCTTAGATAAACAACATGGCATGAAGGGTAAACAAATTATAGCAGGGCAATTGACAGGAACTGAGCAAGGCATAGCAATGCAATACCAGACAAAAAGATCCTATGAGATTCGATTGGGCAATACAACAATATACATAGACCGCCATCCAACTGCATCTATGACTAGAAGTCCACCTTCAGGTTATCATCCGAACCCCCTCCAGTATTAAGTTGCAAGCAACAGACAATTTCTTTAAGCAAAGTGTGTAAGGTAAACAATCCACTTGTTCCATGAACAAGAGACCGTTGTTTTCTCCCTAGTGGCAATAGCACATCTACAACCGAAGAGATTTATGTCACTTCCCTTGGAAACTAGAGGCATGAACCCACTATCGAGCATAAATACCCCCTCTTGGAGTCACTAGCAACTACTTGTCCAAGATAGCCACTAACAACGGAGAGCATGCAAGATCACAAACAACACAGACATGATAGAATCATAAAGATAAAACCATTAATCAATCTGACATAGTAATCTCAATATCCATCAGATCCCCGCACACACAACATGCATGATTACAAATAGATTAGATCTTGATCATGAACGAAGCTCACAAGTTCTATACATGAAAGCACAAGGAGGATATACAACCATCTAGGTACTACATGGACCCATAGTCCAAGGTTTAACTACTCACGCATCATACCAGAGAAAAAGGCCTCCGGGATGATCTCCCCTCCGGCAGGGTGCCGGGAAGAACTTCAGATCCCCCCGATCTAGGGACAATGGTGGGGACGGCTATAGAAGGTTTCGTGGAGTTTTGATCGAGTTACTAGGGTTTTTGCATCAGGGGCTTCTTATAGGCGAAGAGGCGAGGCTAGGAGGCGGCCAGGGGACCCACTCCCTACCCAGGCGTGGGGTGGGCCCACCCGCGCCTAAGGGGAGTCTGGCCTCCCTGGTTCGCTTTTCCGTCTCTCCCCTGGACTTCGTGACGCCCACGATAAAATATTGACTTTGGCTTTTGTCCCGTCCAATTCCGAGAATATTGATTTTCTGCCTTTATGGAACAAAAAATAGAAGAAAACAGGCAACTGGCACTGTGGCAACTTGTTAATAGGTTAGTTCCAGAAAAGATATAAAAACACCTCAAAGTGTAGACAAAGCAAATCAAAGTAGATACTAAACAAGCATGGAGCATAAAAAATTATAGATACGTTTCCGACGTATCAAGCATCCCAAGCTTAACTCCTGCTCGTCCTCAAGTAGGTAAGTGATAAAAGAAAATTTTTTGAGGTGACATGCACCATCAAAACCAAGATCAAATCATTTGCAAGCATTGAAAGCTGGGAACAAGGAACTCTAAACATGTGCATGAAAGATGAAGTTCTAACAATAGGACATAGTAACTATGCATGCAACATGAAGGGCTACAGACAAAGATCATGAATAACATGCATTGAAAAACGTTTGTTTGTTTCACATACAAAAAACATGGCATGGTGGCAATCAGCTTGTCCCTCATAGAGTAGCAAATAGATGCATAGGACACCTTCAAAGTTCACAAGGGTGACTAGAAACAAGTAGCACAAGAACAAGTAATATCACAATATGCATCAATCAATAAGTTTTGGGACACTGCACATAGAATGATAACTATGCTCTCTTAAAGGTGCCTAAAAGTAGAAGGTGGAGACTCAAATAATGGTGGAAGAAAGTCCTTTCATAAAGGAAGCATGGATTTCAAGTCTCAAAAATAGCTTCCAAAAATTATGGTACTTGTTAGCTTTCAGCCCTCATTGCCCCTATCATAAGCATCTTGAAGTGGTTAAGGTTAAAGTGAACAAACTATGGAGTATATGCTTAACAAAGTATAAGTTGGCAATCTCAAGTACCTTGAATACGAGGGCCACACCTCATGCTACTCAACTTCAGTCACCTATAAGTTCTTGTCATTGTAAGTACATGCGTATCATAGAGAACTGCCAACGGGGTACCCCTTGCACATGGTACATGAGCTATCCCATAACCAAAATGACAAGGCAAGCAGACAATGAGCATCTCAGTGATATTTTTTATTTACTATATGCATAGCTTTTTATTGAGGATGCTTCATAGATATCTCACTATGGTGATGCTGCAAGTTTCCACCATGATTAGGCATGATTTAGGTTAGCGGCACAGGCTTTTCTCTAACACAAAATACATACTTCATGGACTTACAAGTTCCCTCTTTATTTCACACCGGTGACATCCATAGATAAAAGAGCATGATTTCAACTGAGTACAAAGTATAAGTGCAATTTATAAAAAATTCCCCGTGACAGCACGATTCTGCTAATTCCAACGTATAAGTGCAAACATATACAACATGGACGACACAATGGTTCAAGTTTTTTAGGGGAAAATAATATAAAGTGTGCCATCAAGTTTGTGAGGGATTTAATCACTAAGTTTTCACATAATAAAATAGTTTTTAATTGGAAGATAGATGAAAACAAGAATATACTTGGAATGGTGTAACAACCATGCATAGGAGTTTATAGTGGACACTTTGGAATAACTTGGTTTCTTGGGAGTTGGAAGCATGAGTAGGACTTACTCATACAAGTGGAGGCTAGCAAAAGACTGGGAGCAACCAACTAAGAGAGCAATAATGGCCTGTAACATCCCTAAATTCATATTCCAAAACTCATTCATATCATCCTTGCATTCATCATCATTTAGGGATTTTCTCAAAATCATTTCAGAAAAACAGAAGCTTTTGATGTTATGATTTTATGTGGACAGATTTAATTCAAAAGACCAACACCATTTGAAACTTGAATGTTTAGGAACTTGTTTGCTTGCCCCATTGTTGGAAAAGTTTAGGAGAGAAGGGTTAACCAAAGTTTCAATTTAGAAAGAAATTCAAAATCCCTTTTCCAAGCATTTTCAAAACAGATGCAAAGCCTCTGTTGTTTGAAATCCAAGTTGGACCAAGCCCTTGCAAGGTAGCCCCACGAGTTTTGACCTATTTCTGAGACCAATTCACCCCTATAAAACCTCAAGAAAATTTGAATTCAAATTGTTTATGAAACCATTTGAAAACCTAATCAGAAAATCAAATTAGAAAAGAAAAAGGCCACGCGCCAGATATCTGGCCCAGCAACGAACCTAGCCCAACAAGCCACCCGGGGAGTTCCTTTTCTTCTCTCACGCGCGAGCGCACGCGTTCAGTCACTGACGACCATACCCCACCTCCACCTCGCACCTTTCACTGACGAACGGGCCCGGTCCACGTCGTCATCGTCTTCCTCTGATTCCGCGCGTGACCTCCGCCGCTGGCCGTTGCAGCACTAAATCCGCGGGCGTAAATTGCATTGATGCGACGAGCGTTTCCTGTCAAAACTCCGGCTATAAGATCCCCACCTCCTCGCAGTCATTTCCCCCCAGCCAATTCTGCATTCACGCCACCAGGCTGCCCACGACTCGCTCAAAACCGCCGCAGACAGAGCTCACTCCGGCGATCGATTCAGGTGAGCCCCGTGCGCCCCTTCCCCTCTGGATTGTTCAAGCCACTTTGTAATCTCCTGGCGCACCTCCTGACCCCACTAGCTCATCCTGTATTGCCCCAGGTTGCCGTATTCGCTTGACACCGTAAGCACCTGACGACCACCCCAACTCCGGCGACCAATCTCAGTAAGTCCCGTGCACCCCTTGCCTTTTCCTTCACACGAGCGTGTTCGCAACTGTCTTGCGCACCTCCTAAACCCCCTGGTTCGTGTTAGGGCGACGCGGAGTCTCGGCAACGACTCCGACAACATCCACCCGACGCCAGACACAACTCCGACGAGATCCAGAGTCCATCTCCGAGCGCCCCTCCGCAAACCAGTACCACGTCAAGCTTCAGCACGACCTTGCGGATCTGGTAAGCACCTCCGTGCTTCCTGGGACGATCTAGAACGCCGGCGCCACCGTAGTCTGACTCACCGCCGCTGGTCAGCGCCGCTAGCGTCGCCAGAGTGTGGTCAGAATGTTTGGGAGCGTTGGATCTAGATCCTGTGGCGTAGAATAGAAGTAGGACGAAGGGGTACGCGTGTGACTGAGCCGCCAGATCTCATTTATATCGTGCGGTCCGCAGAGCTCTATCCGCGTGAAGCGGTACGCGCCAGTGAGGCTGCGACACGTGGCTAGGATGAATTCAAAAACAGAAATTTGAATCAGATTTAGATCCAAACTTTAAACTGCTATAACTTTTGAATGCCACGTTAGAATTTTACAAACTTTATACCGTTGGATTCAGTGAAACAAGACCTTTATGAATATCCAATTTGTTTAACAAATAGTAACAATTAAAATGACTTTATTTGTAGAACAAGTTTAAGGCTATTTTAAGTATAGTTTTATTTTGGTAAATTGTATTGGTGCCAAATAAGTTTAGTTGGTAAACTTGTGACTTGATAAGTTTCTGTGAACATGTGCATGCTTAGTAGAATTTTCAAAATCACCACTTGGTAAATTCTTGCATGCATGCATTCATAATATTTTTGATTGAATATTATTGTGTGTAATTGTATGCTAAAATTTTGTGTAGATTTTGCTAGTGATTGTGATTGTGAAGAGTGCTACTCTCCCCACTACCAAGGCAAGTGATATTTTCATGAATATTTATATCCTATGTTTTGTACTAGCATTAGATATTTTGCTAAGTATTGCATGCTATTTTGTCTAATGCTAAGTTGGGAAATCCTAAGTAGTGTAGAATAGTAGAATTGTTAAAGAATTTTCCTAAGTTAAGTTATCTTACCATGCTTAGCCTAGCTATTTAGCAAACAAGGGTTGGTGGAAATCTATACACACTATGATGAAAATATTTCTAAGACATGAGACTTATGCTTTTCTAATAAAACAACTAAGTCAAATGAACCTCCTGGGTGGAATGGAAGGATTGGGTTATGTTGAGTGGTTACACAAGGCCATGGACTTGGGTTGTGTATCTCACTTGTGGTATGCCACCCAGGCACAAAGGGATTTGGAGGCCAAGTGTTGAGAAAGCTTACAGTGCAACCACTTGGCAATATGGGCTCTGCCTTGATCATATAGGTTGCTAGAACTTAGTCATTTGGACAGTTGGTGGTAGATGGGTTGATAGGTTGGAGCGCGTCCATTTGACTAAGGAAAGGCTTCTGAAAGGTCCTGTCTTGGGAAACCAAGTCTGGTGGGGAAAGTGCACAACCTCTGCAGATGGAAAACCTAAGTACTTAGCCTAGTCCAAGGCAATGGACATTTTGAGCATCAAGACATGGAAGCTACAAGAATCTCATCACTCCAACTTCTAAGTAAAAATTGGTGGGTGAACAAGGGTGAAGGACCCCAATGTCTATTGGTGGTTTCTTGGGGAATGTTTTGACAAAGAAAAACTTAGTGATTTAAACTAATAGGTAAAACCTATTTTCAAGCAAAGCAAGCCAAGCTACACTTAGCAAAAATGCATATAGTAATATGGTCCACTTAAAATATACTAAGGTATCACTTGCCAATACTATTTCAAAGTATTGACCCTCTGTGGCTGTAACTTGTGATGTTGCAGGTTACTCCGATGATGAGTAGGAGTCATGAGTCTACACTCAACATGCTTGCCTGTGGCACATGAAGATGAAGACTTATGTTTATTTACTTATTCCATAAACTCTTGTATTAGGCCTTTGGCCCTGAGTTGTAAAAGACCATGTTTTATCTCTGGAATGAATGTAATAAACGACCTTTGTATCTGTGTACTTCATCTTAAACTGTGGATGCTAGCATTGATCCAGGGACTAGCATTGCAATCACAGGGATCCTTTCCTTTATAAAGGAGGGGTCTAATAGATGGTATCAGAGTACTGTGTTGCCTGTAGGATTATGACCCTAGGATTGAAAAACCACTAAGGAAAAAATTTCAACTACTTCTACACTTGTCTAATCTTCTCGTAAACTTTTCTAATCTTTTCATTCTCAACTCCATTTGTAGATGAACTCCATCAACGAAGCCGTGAAGAAAGGACCACTCATGACCATGACCTTGGAGTGTGAAACTGAGTTTCCCAATATTCTCAAGGACCTCATGGTGGTAATGGAAGCACATGGTGCAGCTGTGTACAAGGGCTTTCCAGTGATGGATGAAGGAGTGGAGTATTGGTGGGTGCAAATTCACTTGTACAAGAACAAGGAAGAGAACCACAAAGAAAAGGGATTCTGCATGTACACCAACACTACAATGCACACCACATTCTTTGAGTCAGCCAGAGATGCAACTTGGAGGACTATCAAAGAACTAAGTGCTAGAGTCAAGTGCAGAATGATCAACCTCCAAAAAGACTTAGAAAAAGAGAAGGAACTTACTCAAGAGTTGGAAGCCACCAACCAAGAGTTAAGGGGAGATGTTATAGACTTAGTGATGGAATCAAGAGAACAAGATTGGTGGATTGCCTCTAGGAACATTGTGTTTGCTAATAGATCTAATGAGATAGGATTGTAAGGGCACTTCGTTAGTTGGACCACCACTTATCACCTTATTTCCAAAAATGATACCTTAAATAAGTATGGACCTTGATTGATGTAATGGTTTCATGTATGCATGACTTGTGTGATATGTGAGTCCAAGGATGTGTATGTGATGTTGTCTTTATTTGTCTTAAATTGTGTTGTTCTAACTTTTTCATTCTTATAAATAGATGCCTATTGCCATCAGCACTGTTGAGGAGTTCCAGGTTACTCGTTTTGGTCCCCGTATCATTGAGCTTACCACTTTGCTCGATCTCCCTCTTCCCACCATCCCGGTGTACCCACTCACCAAGTTCGAGAGGAAGGACCTCTGGGGCTTCAAGGTGAACCAGCCCGGACGCCAGACTGAGCCTACTACGGAGGCCATCGTCTTCAAGCTGATGCATGACGACAGGGAGAGATGCATGGAGGTAGTCATGCAGGACCTGATAGGACGACAGTTAGGCCGTCACTCCCGACAGGTTAGGGGCACCCACTTTCACGTCTTCGGAATACGTGATGTTGATGGAGAGTCCATCGACTTTGAGGACGACTCGAGGGACACGGCAGAGCCGGTACGTCTCTACCTCCAGGACTTAGAGACTCTTCTCAGGCACGTAGACACGGACAGGACGAACGTCATGCTCGGAAATGACGAGCTTCAGGTGCAGCTTCGCGAGAAGGACAAGATTTTTGCGCAGCAGGATGGGATGATCAAGGAAATGGAGACCAAGTTCGAGGCCCAGGACCGCAAGTTCAAGAGTCAGGAGAAACGCGTCCAGGATAGAAACAAGAAAATCCAGGACATGACCGAGGAACTGAAGTCCAAGGATTTCGAGCTAGAGCAGCAACAGATGGTTATTGAGAGGCTTCGCTCCCAGAAGAGGGCTCTCAAGGCCAAGGTCGATTCCTTGACCACTACGATTGAGGAGAACAAGACTGCGATGGAGAACGCAGGTCTTACCTTCGTCGAGGAGGAGATTGATGCTGATGAGTAGACTTGACTACTCGTTTATCTTTTATATTCGTACTCGTTATTTGTGAACTCGTTATTGGACCATCCGACATGTGGATGGCTTGCCACTTGTGTGTTTTATTTCATGAACTTATCATCTGGTTGTTGAGTTTTTATTCTTATGTTGCATGTTATGTGTTTGCTTGTGATGTATGTGCATAAAACATCTATGGGTATCTCATTCTTATCTATTTGAACAAACCACAGATGCCTCCCCGTCGCGCAAACCCCAACCCCAACAACATCACCCCGGAAATGCAACAAATGATGAACGCGCAAACACAGCTTATGCAAATGATGACGACATTCATTCAAAACCAGAATAACAACAACAACAACCCCAACAACAACAACAACAACCCCAATAACAACAACAACAACAACCCACCGGGTTTTGATATGCTCACCAGATTTCTGCGATTGAGGCCAGCAAAGTTTTCGGGAACGACTGATCCCATGGTGGCCAATGACTGGCTACGTTCCGTGAACAAGGACTTAGTGACCGTGGGCTGCACGGATGCTGAAAAAGTCAGGTTCGCAGCACATCTGTTGGAAGGACCAGCCGCCACATGGTGGGATAACTTCCAAATCACCACTCCTATTGATGAGGTGACTTGGGCTATCTTTGAAGATGGCTTTCGCACTGCTCATATCTCATCAGGTATGATGGGTCTGAAAAAGAAGGAGTTTCACAACCTGAAGCAGCGCCACCGCAGCGTGGCAGAATACATAGAAGAGTTCAACAATCTGGTGCGCTATGCACCGGATGAGGTTGACACAGATGCCAAAAGAAATGAAAAGTTTCTGGAAGGCTTGAATGATGAGCTGAATCTGCAGCTGTCTATGGCATATGTTCCAACTTACCAGTCTCTGTGTGACAAGGCTGCTATTTTGGAGAGTAAAATGAAGCAAGTCGAGAGTCGGAAGAAGAAACACTCCAACAAGCATAGCTCTGGATCGTCCCACAAACGATCTCACTATGATGACAGTGGCAGCTCAGGATCCCATAAGAATGGGAAATTCAGCAAGCACCACAACCACAACCGTCATGACAACAAGCATCACCGCAGTCATGACAAGGACAAGTACAAGAACCACAAGGGTGGACATAAGAGCCACTATAGTGGAAATGGTAGTGGAAGTGGAATCCAACCTCCTAAAAAGGACATCGGTCAGGTTGAGTGCTTCAAATGCAAGAAGCTGGGGCATTATGCTAATGAATGCCCTGAGAAGAAAGTTGAAGGACCTAACAAGCCAAATCCTTTTCAGAAAGGACAGGTTAACCACATCAATGTGGAGGAGGTCTATGAGGAGCCTGATGCCGTTGCTGGTAAGTTCAGACTCGATTCAATTCCAGCATTTGTACTCTTTGACACTGGTGCATCTCATTCATTCATATCAAAAGCATTTGTGGATAGAAATGGGTTTGCATCTGAAAACATTGGGTGTCCAATAAAAGTTAGTTCTCCGGGTGGAGATATGATAGTAAGCCTTGGATGCCGGGATCTCGTCATAGAATTTGGAAAGCATAAGTTTCCAGTAAGCCTGATATTCCTAGATTCCCAAGGACTAGATGATTTTGGGAATGGATTGGATGGCTAAGTATGAAGGAGTACTAGATTGTGCTAATCGTACTGTTGCACTCACAACCCCAGAAGGAAAAAGAATAAAATTCAAGTCAAACTTTGAATCCAAGGGAAGTAAGCTGAATTCTCTTAAGGGGGTTAACATGGACAGTGTACCAATTGTGTGTGAGTATCCGGATGTATTTCCGGAAGAGTTGCCAGGAATGCCACCAAATAGAGATGTGGAATTTCTGATAGATTTGGTACCAGGTTCTGGACCTATAGCAAAAAGACCGTACAAAATGTCAGTTGATGAACTGAAAGAACTCAAGAAGCAACTAGGAGAACAGTTGCAGAAAGGGTTTATTCAACCAAGTTCTTCATCTTGGGGAGCCCCAGTATTGTTCGTAGAGAAGAAGGATAGAACACAAAGATTATGTATTGACTACCGTTCACTCAATGAGGTAACCATCAAGAACAAATATCCTTTGCCAAGAATCAACGACTTGTTTGATCAGCTAGAAGGAGCATGTGTGTTCTCGAAGATTGATCTTCGGTCAGGCTATTTTCAACTCAAGATAAGAGAGCAAGACATACCTAAAACAACATTCACCACAAGGTATGGATTGTATGAGTATACTGTGATGCCTTTTGGTTTAACCAACGCTCCAGCATACTTCATGAATATGATGAACAAGGTGTTCATGGAATTTCTTGACAAGTTTGTTGTCGTTTTCATCGATGACATCTTAGTTTACTCCAAGAGCAAGGAAGAACATGAAAGACACCTACGCTTGATACTTGAGAAACTGAGGGAACATAAACTTTATGCAAAATTCAGCAAGTGTGAGTTCTGGATAGAGGAAGTTGGTTTTCTTGGTCATGTTATGAGAAAGGATGGTGTGGCAGTTGATCCTGCCAAAGTTTCAGCAGTGACAGAATGGGAATCACCCAAGAATGTGAAAGAAGTTCGTAGTTTCCTCGGCTTAGCAGGTTACTACAGAAGGTTCATTGAAAATTTCTCGAATGTTGCTAAGCCAATGACGGAATTGTTAAAAAAGGACAAGAAATTTGCTTGGTCTGAAGGTTGTGAAGTCACCTTCCAAGAATTGAAGAAGAGACTTGTAACAGCACCAGTTCTATGTTTGCCAGATTTGGAAAAGGATTTCCAAGTATATTGTGATGCTTCTCATCAAGGTTTGGGTACCATACTTATGCAAGACGGTAAAGTCGTAGCCTATGCTTCGAGACAACTCAAAACTCATGAAGTAAACTATCCTACTCATGATTTGGAGTTAGCCTCTGTCATCCATGCACTCAAAACATGGAGACATTACCTTTTGGGAAAACGATGTGAAGTGTTCACCGATCATAAGAGTTTGAAGTATATCTTCACCCAGAAGGAAATCAACATGAGACAAAGGAGATGGCTAGAACTTATCAAATATTACAACTTAAGTTTGCAATACCACCCCGGTAAAGCAAATGTGGTAGCAGATGCTCTAAGTCGTAAGACGTTTGTAAATGGCCTTACCAAAGGTGAATTGGCGGATGACTTGTGTAAGCAATTCAAAGAACTCAGATTGGAAATTGTGCCTGAGGGACATCTCATGTCTTTGGATGTTCAACCCACTTTGTTGGACAAGATCCGAGAAGCTCAGAAGACTGATAAAGAAATTGAAAAGATTAAGGAAAATATAAGTCTAGGGAAAGCTAAGAGTTTCCATATAGACGAACAAGGCACTTTATGGCACGGGAAACGTATATGTGTTCCACAAGACCCGGAGTTGCGAAAACTGATATTACAAGAAGGTCACAACTCTCCGTATTCTATTCACCCGGGAAACACCAAGATGTACATGGACATGAAAGAAAGATTTTGGTGGAACAATCTCAAAAGGGACATCGCCGAGCATATTGCATTGTGTGATGTGTGTAGTAGAGTGAAGGCGGAGCATCAGAAACCAGCAGGTTTGCTTCAACCACTACCTATTCCTGAATGGAAGTGGGAGAATATCGGTATGGATTTCATTACCGGATTACCAAGGACCAGGTCAGGGTATGATTCCATATGGGTAGTAGTGGATCGCCTAACTAAAGTGGCTCATTTTATACCCGTGAAGACAACATACACAAGTGCCAAGTTAGCAAAGATCTACATGAGCAGAATTATATGCCTTCATGGTGTGCCTAAGAGTATTGTGTCAGATAGAGGAACTCAGTTCACTTCTCACTTTTGGAGACAACTTTATGAATCCTTAGGAACGAGGTTGGAATTCAGCACTGCTTTTCATCCTCAAACTGATGGACAAACGGAAAGGACTAATCAGATTCTTGAAGACATGTTGAGGGCATGTGCCCTAGACTATGGAGCAAGTTGGGATGAAAGTTTGCCTTACGCAGAGTTCTCTTACAACAACAGTCATCAATCTAGTATTGGAATGGCACCATTTGAGTTACTCTACGGAAGGAAGTGTACCACCCCGTTGTTATGGAATGGTGTGGGAGAAAGAAGCTTATTTGGACCAGATCTTATCAAAGACGCCGAAGAGAAAGTCAAATTGGTTAAGGACAGATTGAAGATAGAACAGTCCCGACAGAAAAGCTACGCGGATTCTAAGCGTAGAGAAGTCACCTACGAAGTTGGAGATAGAGCCTATCTTAGAGTATCACCACTTCGTGGAGTGAAAAGATTTGGAGTCAAAGGAAAGTTGGCACCCAGATATGTTGGGCCATTCAAGATTCTAAGTCGCAAGGGAGAAGTTGCATATGAATTTGAATTGCCAGAATCTCTGTCAGCTGTCCATAATGTGTTTCATGTGAGTCAGCTCAAGAAATGTCACCCAGAGATGGAAGAATCATCTTTGAAGGATACCATACCTTTGGAAGAAGTCCAACTAGAAAGTGATCTCACCTATGAGGAAAAGCCTGTCAAGATTCTTGAGACCGCAGAAAGAGTCACAAGGACAAAAACTATCAAGTTTTGCGAAGTGCAATGGAATCATCATTCCGAAGAGGAAGCAACATGGGAAAGAGAAGATGATCTTCGGAAAGACCACCCTCACCTATTTGCTAGCCAATCCGAATCTCGAGGGCGAGATTCATCTTAAGGGGGGTAGATTTGTAACATCCCTAAATTCATATTCCAAAACTCATTCATATCATCCTTGCATTCATCATCATTTAGGGATTTTCTCAAAATCATTTCAGAAAAACAGAAGCTTTTGATGTTATGATTTTATGTGGACAGATTTAATTCAAAAGACCAACACCATTTGAAACTTGAATGTTTAGGAACTTGTTTGCTTGCCCCATTGTTGGAAAAGTTTAGGAGAGAAGGGTTAACCAAAGTTTCAATTTAGAAAGAAATTCAAAATCCCTTTTCCAAGCATTTTCAAAACAGATGCAAAGCCTCTGTTGTTTGAAATCCAAGTTGGACCAAGCCCTTGCAAGGTAGCCCCACGAGTTTTGACCTATTTTTGAGACCAATTCACCCCTACAAAACCTCAGGAAAATTTGAATTCAAATTGTTTATGAAACCATTTGAAAACCTAATCAGAAAATCAAATTAGAAAAGAAAAAGAACTAAACAAAAGAAAAAGGCCACGCGCCAGATATCTGGCCCAGCAACGAACCCAGCCCAACAAGCCACCCGGGGAGTTCCTTTTCTTCTCTCACGCGCGAGCGCACGCGTTCAGTCACTGACGACCATACCCCACCTCCACCTCGCACCTTTCACTGACGAACGGGCCCGGTCCACGTCGTCATCGTCTTCCTCTGATTCCGCGCGTGACCTCCGCCGCTGGCCGTTGCAGCACTGAATCCGCGGGCGTAAATTGCATTGATGCGACGAGCATTTCCTGTCGAAACTCCGGCTATAAGATCCCCACCTCCTCGCAGTCATTTCCCCCCAGCCAATTCTGCATTCACGCCACCAGGCTGCCCACGACTCGCTCAAAACCGCCGCAGACAGAGCTCACTCCGGCGATCGATTCAGGTGAGCCCCGTGCGCCCCTTCCCCTCTGGATTGTTCGAGCCACTTTGTAATCTCCTGGCGCACCTCCTGACCCCACTAGCTCATCCTGTATTGCCCCAGGTTGCCGTATTCGCTTGACACCGTAAGCACCTGACGACCACCCCAACTCCGGCGACCAATCTCAGTACGTCCCGTGCACCCCTTGCATTTTCCTTCACACGAGCGTGTTCGCAACTGTCTTGCGCACCTCCTAAACCCCCTGGTTCGTGTTAGGGCGACGCGGAGTCTCGGCAACGACTCCGACAACATCCACCCGACGCCAGACGCAACTCCGACGAGATCCAGAGTCCATCTCCGAGCGCCCCTCCGCAAACCAGTACCACGTCAAGCTTCAGCACGACCTTGCGGATCTGGTAAGCACCTCCGTGCTTCCTGGGACGATCTAGAACGCCGGCGCCACCGTAGTCTGACTCACCGCCGCTGGTCAGCGCCGCTAGCGTCGCCAGAGTGTGGTCAGAATGTTTGGGAGCGTTGGATCTAGATCCTGTGGCGTAGAATAGAAGTAGGACGAAGGGGTACGCGTGTGACTGAGCCGCCAGATCTCATTTATATCGTGCGGTCCGCAGAGCTCTATCCGCGTGAAGCGGTACGCGCCAGTGAGGCTGCGACACGTGGCTAGGATGAATTCAAAAACAGAAATTTGAATCAGATTTAGATCCAAACTTTAAACTGCTATAACTTTTGAATGCCACGTTAGAATTTTACAAACTTTATACCGTTGGATTCAGTGAAACAAGACCTTTATGAATATCCAATTTGTTTAACAAATAGTAACAATTAAAATGACTTTATTTGTAGAACAAGTTTAAGGCTATTTTAAGTATAGTTTTATTTTGGTAAATTGTATTGGTGCCAAATAAGTTTAGTTGGTAAACTTGTGACTTGATAAGTTTCTGTGAACATGTGCATGCTTAGTAGAATTTTCAAAATCACCACTTGGTAAATTCTTGCATGCATGCATTCATAATATTTTTGATTGAATATTATTGTGTGTAATTGTATGCTAAAATTTTGTGTAGATTTTGCTAGTGATTGTGATTGTGAAGAGTGCTACTCTCCCCACTACCAAGGCAAGTGATATTTTCATGAATATTTATATCCTATGTTTTGTACTAGCATTAGATATTTTGCTAAGTATTGCATGCTATTTTGTCTAATGCTAAGTTGGGAAATCCTAAGTAGTGTAGAATAGTAGAATTGTTAAAGAATTTTCCTAAGTTAAGTTATCTTACCATGCTTAGCCTAGCTATTTAGCAAACAAGGGTTGGTGGAAATCTATACACACTATGATGAAAATATTTCTAAGACATGAGACTTATGCTTTTCTAATAAAACAACTAAGTCAAATGAACCTCCTGGGTGGAATGGAAGGATTGGGTTATGTTGAGTGGTTACACAAGGCCATGGACTTGGGTTGTGTATCTCACTTGTGGTATGCCACCCAGGCACAAAGGGATTTGGAGGCCAAGTGTTGAGAAAGCTTACAGTGCAACCACTTGGCAATATGGGCTCTGCCTTGATCATATAGGTTGCTAGAACTTAGTCATTTGGACAGTTGGTGGTAGATGGGTTGATAGGTTGGAGCGCGTCCATTTGACTAAGGAAAGGCTTCTGAAAGGTCCTGTCTTGGGAAACCAAGTCTGGTGGGGAAAGTGCACAACCTCTGCAGATGGAAAACCTAAGTACTTAGCCTAGTCCAAGGCAATGGACATTTTGAGCATCAAGACATGGAAGCTACAAGAATCTCATCACTCCAACTTCTAAGTAAAAATTGGTGGGTGAACAAGGGTGAAGGACCCCAATGTCTATTGGTGGTTTCTTGGGGAATGTTTTGACAAAGAAAAACTTAGTGATTTAAACTAATAGGTAAAACCTATTTTCAAGCAAAGCAAGCCAAGCTACACTTAGCAAAAATGCATATAGTAATATGGTCCACTTAAAATATACTAAGGTATCACTTGCCAATACTATTCCAAAGTATTGACCCTCTGTGGCTGTAACTTGTGATGTTGCAGGTTACTCCGATGATGAGTAGGAGTCATGAGTCTACACTCAACATGCTTGCCTGTGGCACATGAAGATGAAGACTTATGTTCATTTACTTATTCCATAAACTCTTGTATTAGGCCTTTGGCCCTGAGTTGTAAAAGACCATGTTTTATCTCTGGAATGAATGTAATAAACGACCTTTGTATCTGTGTACTTCATCTTAAACTGTGGATGCTAGCATTGATCCAGGGACTAGCATTGCAATCACAGGGATCCTTTCCTTTATAAAGGAGGGGTCTAACATGGCCATAATCATGTAGAGCAACAAAACATTACTAATCGAAGCATAGAGTGGTACTACAAGTCAAGGACTAAATGATCATAGAGGCTATGGTGAGTTTTCATAGTCATAACATGGTGAGAGCATGTGCCAAGTCAACCCAAACAAAGCATCAAAGGAGAATACCACAATACTATTCTTTTGCATGCTAAAACAACGCATAATTTTTTTCAAGGCACACTAAGCAATCCCAATTGTTTGGAACAAGACATGCTACATCAATAATCACTAATCATAAGGTTAAAACAACACCTAGCATGTCATGCTAAAGTCTAAGTCACAGTCAATGCAAGCTCCTCTTGCATTTATCAAGCAAGAACTTCCTACTCCTTTCCAACACCAAGCAACTTATTTGCAACACCACAGAGAGAACGGGGGTCTAAACTACTTTATTCAAGCAAACTAAACGAACCAAACGAAAACTAAGATGCTCCAAGAACAACACAATAGTGAATGAAACAATAAAAACGAAGTGTCTAGACAGACCCGAGCTTTTATTAATGAAGAAGGGGATGCCTTGGGCATCCCCAAGCTTTGACGGTTGTACCTCTTGGATATTACTTAGGGTGACACCGGGGTGGCATCCCCAAGCTTGAGATTTTCTCCATTCTTCATCTCATTACATCATTCTCTCTCTACACCTGAAAATTTTCCTTCATACAAAACTTCACACAATCTTCATTAGCAACATTAGTGTATTCAAAAGATAATAGACCCTTAGGTAAAGCTTTGGAACAGCAAGACTTTTCACTAAAAACACATGCTACTGCAGAAACTCGTTCAAAAAGCTCAATTCACCTAAAGAGAACTAAAAAAGGAATCAATAAGAAGCAAATGCAAATAATGGCAGAAATCCGTCAAAACTGACCAGCAAGTAGAAACCAATTTTTTCGAAGACTTTTTGTTGCTCAAATAAAAAAGTGTTGAACTAACTAAAGTTATATAACATACTGGGAGATTTATTCGTAAATTTTCAGCTCGATCCGAGTTACAGAGACTCCTCACGAATTTTTATGGTGGAGGACATAAATTTGTTTCAGGACAGCAACTCTCCAAATCTTACTTCCCTCTCATTAGAGGTCATCCTTGCACAAAACGCAAAAAAAGGATAAAGAGATGTCATTACAGAAGTAATAACTTCTAAGACTCAAGGAAACTCTTGGGTTATCCCCCAACAAGTACTTTTCTTTAACGCCTTTAAGTTGTTGGAGATATGCCCTAGAGGCAATAATAAATGTAGTTATTATTATATCTTTGTGTTTATGATAAATGTTTACATTCATGCTATAATAGTATTAACAAGGAAACATTGATACTTGTGTGATTTGTAAACTTAATTTGAAGTCCCTAGTATAGCCTCTATACTTCACTAGCTTGTTGGTTGATAGATGATTGTGGTTTCCCTATCATGAACATAGAGATGTTATCAACAATAAGATCATATCGTTAGGAGAATGATATGGTGGACATACTCCTATAGATAAGCGTAGCATAAAGATCAAGTCATTTCAATAGTTCAATTGCTATATGCTTTCTGATACATAGTAACCTAATTCCTTCGACCATGAGATCATGCATATCACCTTTACCAGATGGATGCTTTGATGACATCAAACACCACACCGTAACTGGGTGGCTATAAAGGTGGCATTGAGTGTTCGGAAAGTATTGGTTGAGACACATGGATCAAGAGTGGGATTTTTCCATCCATATGACGGATAGATATACTCTGGGCCCTCTCGGTGGAATGTCATCCAATTAGCTTGCAAGCATGTGACTGGCTCACAAGGGATCACATATCACGGGAACGAGAAAAGAGTACTTATCGGTAACGAGGTTGAACTAGGTATGCAGAGATACCGACGATCATAACCTCGGATAAGTAAACTATCGTGAGACAAAGGGAAATTGGTATCGTATGTAAGTGGTTCATTCGATCGCAAAGTAATCGTAGAAATATGTGGGAGCCATATGAATTTCCAGATTCCTCTATTGGTTATTGTTCGGAGAAGTGTCTCGATCATGTCCGCATAATTCACGAACCGTAGGGAGACACACTTAAGGATTCGACGTTGTTTTGAGTAGTTATGGTATTATGAGAAAGAGACCGAATGTTGTTCGGAGTCTCGGATGGGATCCGGGATATCACGAGGTGATCCGGAATGGTCCGGAGAATAAGATTCATATAAGGAAAGTCCCGTTTCGGAGTCCGGGAATGATTCCGGTGTTTTCATCGGGAATGTTCTAGAACGTTTCGGATTGTCCGGCACTCCGGGGGGGGGGGGGGGAGGGGTACATGAATGTGTCATTACATATTGGAATGATTGCATCATGTACTAAGTGTTCTTGCTGTCCCAAATAAAGGATTAAATTGAATCCTAAAATAGAAAAGTCAAATGTCCAGTTTGAAAGTCAAACGGCTAAAACAAGAAACTGTGGGAAACAAGCAAGAGGAGGCCAAAACCGAGTTGGGGAGGGAAACCCTCCTCCAACCGGCGGCGCCTCCACCAGGCCGAGTTGGGGAGGGACTCCCCTCCCTCCCCTGGCGCGCCAGCCCCCTCCCACCTATAAAAGGAGGGGCAGGGCCTCCTCCTCTAGACACACAAGTTCCTATCCTTTAATCTCCGGTTTAGAGCCGTTTTGGTTTAGAGCTTCTAATTGCCCTAGCCTTCGGTTTAGAGCCTTCTAATTGGTGTGTCTAATCCCTAGACCACTAATAGTACTCTCTCATACTCCACCATACTCGCTCCGGCTTAAGGCGAAGCCCTGCGGGATCTCCCCTCTACTTCCGGTACCACGCCGTTGTGCTGCCGGAATCGCGAGGAGAGTGCTACAACCTCCGCTGCCTGCTGGAACAAGGGAGAGGAAGGTCTTCGTCGAGTACCGAACGTGTGACCGACTGCGGGAGCGCTGCCGGAACGCAGCGCCGTAAGGATCGTCTACACGATCTTGAGATCGGAAAGAATACGACTACATCACCCACGAGAATCCGCTCTCGTTAAACACTTTGGAATCTTCGAGGGTAAGTTATTCCATCGACTCGTTGCTACAATCTAGTAGATAGATCTTGGCTTGTTTGTTTGTATGCGATAGAAAATTTTTGTTTTCCATGCTACGAAACCCTACAGTGGTATCAGAGCCGTGTCTATATGTAGATCTGTTGCACGAGTAGAACACAATGGTCATTGTGGGCGTTGATGCTTTTATTGTCGATTGCTTCTTGTGTACTTTGCATCTTGCGGTATGTTGGGATGAAGCGGCCCGGGCTAACCTTACATGACATCGTTCATGAGACTTGCTCCACGCTTGACATGCAACTTGTATTGCATAAGTGGCTTTGCGGGTGCCTGTTTCTCCTAGCATAGTTAAGATCCAATTTACAACGGGTGATTAACAATACTAGTATCAATGTTGTGGTTCTTGTTCGTAAGTTAGAACGACACTTATTGAAAGCCCCAAACCACGTAAAATATGCAAAGAAAGTAGAGGCGTCTAACTTTGTTTTGTAGGGGTGTGCAGTGATGTGATATGGCCATGATTGTGATTATATTTGATGTATGCAATGTTCCTTATTGTAAGTTGGCAACCGGCAGGAGCCATATGGTTGTCTTTAATTTATGTTAAGACCCGCGTGTCTATTCAAAGTAGTTGTTATAGTTGAATCCGGTGGACGACAACCATGGAGACACGTCATTGACCTTGATGCAATGCCGGTGATGATGGATATCATGTTCGTGCTTGAAGATGGAGATCGGAAGCACAAAGAAGAAAGGCCATATCATATCACATATATATTGAATTGCATGTGATGTTAATCCTTTATGCATCTTGTATTGCTTAGTAGACGACGGTAGCATTATAAGATGATCCCTCATGCACATGAATTTCAAGTCATAAAGTGTTCACCCTTAGTTAGCACCGTTGCTAAAGCTTGTTGTTTCGAAGCACCACGTGATGATCGGGTGTGTTAGATTCCGCAAGTGTATACAACGTGAGCAAGCCAGATTTGCTCATGCGGAAACTAAGGTTTGATCTTGACGAGCCTAGCATGTACAGACATGGTCTCGGAACACGGATCACCGAAAGGTAAAGCATGAATCATATAGTAGATATGATGAACATGACGATTGTTCGCCATTGAAACTATATCAACTCTCGTGATGATCGGTGTTGATGTAGTGGATTTGGTTCGTGTGATCACTAAAACAATGTGAGGGATATTGTTTTAAGTGGGAGTTCACCTAGATTAACTTTATTAATTAATTTGAACTCACTTTGTCATAAACTTAGTCTAAACTATTGCAAATATGTTGTAGATCAATGGCAGCCCCTACCATCAATTTTAATGCGTTCCTAGAGAAAGAAAAGTTGAAAAACAATGGAAGCAACTTCGCGGATTGGTTCCGCAATTTGAGGATTGTCCTCACAGCTGGTAATTTGACCTATGTGCTGGATGCACCGCTGGGTGACCCACCTGCAGATGATTCTCCCGATGAAGTAAAGAATGTTTACCTCGCTCGGAAGAATCAGTACTCCATAGTTCAGTGTGCTATCTTGTATGGTTTGGAATCGGAGCTTCAGAAAAGGTTTGAGGATTCAGACCCATATGATATTGTCGAGGATCTCAAATTGATTTTTGAGACTCATGTGGCAATTCAAAGCTATGAGGCTTCTGAAAAGTTCTTTAACTGCAAGATGGAAGAGGGCAGCTCCGTCAGTGTGCATGTGCTTAAGATGTCTGGGCACGCAAACAAACTTCAAAGCTTGGGTATAGTGATTCCTAATGCTTTGGGGATTTATCGTGTCCTCCAATCACTACCACCAAGTTACAAGAACTTTGTGATGAACTACAACATGCAGAACATGAATAAGACGTTGCCAGAACTCTTTTCCATGTTGAAATCTGCAGAAGTGGAGATCAAGAAAGAGCACCAAGTGTTGTTGGTCAATAAGACCACCAAATTCAAGAAAGGCAAGTCTAAGCAAAATGGACACTTCAAGAAGGGTGGTAAGAAAGTTACCACGCCGACGAAGAAGACCAAGGCTGGACCTAAGCCTGATACTGAGTGCTTTTACTGCAAGGGAGAAGGTCACTAGAAGCGGAATTGCCCAAAGTACTTGGCGGATTTGAAGAACGGCAACATCAAGAAGAAAGGTATATCTGATATACATGTTATTGATGTGTATCTCACTAGTACTCGTAGTAGTGCCTGGGTATTTGATACTGGTTCGGTTGCTCATATTTGTAACTCGAAACAGGTGCTGCAGAATAAACGGAAGCTAGCGAAGAACGAGGTGACGATGCACGTGGGAAATGGATCAAAGGTTGATGTGATCGCGGTCGGCACGCTACCCCTTCATCTACCATCGGGATTAGTTTTATACTTAAATAATTGTTATTTGGTGCCTGCGTTGAGCATGAACATTATATCGGGATCTTGTTTATTGCGAGACGGTTACTTGTTTAAGTCCGAGAATAATGGTTGTTCGATTTATATGAGTAATATGTTTTATGCACATACACCTTTGATAGATGGTCTATTCTTATTGAATCTCGATAGTGGAAATACACATGTCAACAACATTGAGGCTAAACGTTTGAAATCAAGCGATAATTCGACCTATATGTGTCACTGTCGTCTTGGTCACATTGGAGTGAAACGTATGAAGAAACTCCATTCTGATGGACTTCTTGAATCACTTGATTTTGAATCACTTGAAAGATGCGAAGCATGTCTGATGGGTAAAATGACTAAGACTCCATTTTCTGGTATGATGGAGCGAGCTACGGACTTATTGGAAATCATACATACCGATGTGTGTGGTCCAATGAGTGTAGCATCGCACGGTGGTTATCGTTATGTTCTTACCTTCACGGATGACTTGAGTAGATATGGGTATATCTATTTCATGAAACATAAGTCCGAAACTTTCGAGAAGTTTAAGGAGTTTCAAAGTGAGGTAGAGAATCAACGTAACAAGAAGATTAAATTTCTACGTTCTGATCGTGGAGGTGAATATCTAAGTTATGAGTTTGGCGAGCATTTGAAGAAATGTGGAATACTTTCACAATTGACACCGCCGGGAACACCACAGCGTAATGGTGTGTCCGAACGTCGTAATCGAACTCTCTTAGATATGGTTCGTTCTATGATGTCACTTACAGATTTACCGCTATCATTTTGGGGTTATGCATTAGAAACAGCCGCATTCACTTTAAATAGGGCACCATCTAAATCCGTTGAAATGACACCGTATGAATTATGGTTTGGGAAGAAACCTAAATTGTCGTTCCTTAAAGTTTGGGGATGCGAAGCCTATGTAAAGAAGTTACAGCCGGACAAGCTTGAACCCAAAGCGGAAAAATGCGTCTTCATAGGATACCCGAAGGAAACTATTGGGTATACCTTCTATCATAGATCCGAAGGCAAAATCTTCGTTGCCAAGGATGGATCCTTTCTAGAGAAGGAATTTCTCTCGAAAGAAGTGACTGGAAGGAAAGTAGAACTCGACGAGGTTGTCGAACCTTCTCTTGAAATTGCGAGTAGCGCAGCACCGGAAGAAGTTCCTGTGGTGCCTGCACCAATAAGAGAGGAAGCTAGTGATGGTGATCATGAAACTTCGGTTGAAGTTGCTACAGAGCCTCGGAGGTCAACGAGAA
This sequence comes from Avena atlantica, assembly GCA_910589765.1. Taxonomy (NCBI): domain Eukaryota; kingdom Viridiplantae; phylum Streptophyta; class Magnoliopsida; order Poales; family Poaceae; genus Avena; species Avena atlantica. The sequence goes on from OU342736.1 coordinate 376,683,154, forward strand.
CTCGTACCACTCCAGATTGGTATGATTCCGTTATGAATGTCATGTTGGTGGACAACACCGATGACCCCGAGACATATGAGGAAGCGATGATGAGCCCAGATTCCAATAAATGGCAAGAAGCCATGAAATCCGAGATTGGATCCATGTACGAAAACCAAGTATGGACTTTGGTAGACTTACCGGATGGCCGGAAGGCTGTCGAGAACAAATGGATTTTCAAGAAGAAAACATATGCTGATGGTAATGTTACTGTCTATAAAGCTCGACTTGTCGCAAAAGGGTTTCGACAAATTCAAGGAGTTGACTACGATGAGACTTTCTCTCCAGTAGCGAAGCTAAAGTCTGTGAGGATTATGTTAGCAATCGCTGCATATTATGATTATGAGATATGGCAGATGGATGTCAAAACAGCATTCCTCAATGGAGACATTGATGAAGAGTTGTATATGATGCAACCCAAAGGTTTTGTCGATCCTAAAGATGCTAACAAGGTATGCAAACTTCAACGGTCCATCTATGGATTGAAGCAAGCATCCCGAAGTTGGAATCAATGTTTTGATAAGGTAATCAAAAGTTTTGGTTTTATACAAACTTATGGAGAAGCTTGTATTTACAAGAAAGTGAGTGGGAGCTCTGTAGCATTCTTAATACTATATGTGGATGACATATTGTTGATTGGGAATGATGTAGACCTTCTTAATAGTGTCAAGGAATATTTGAATAATAGTTTTTCAATGAAGGATCTTGGCGAAGCAGCTTACATATTAGGCATAAAGATTTATAGAGATAGATCGAAACGCCAAATATCATTGTCACAGAGTACATATTTGGACAAAGTTCTAAAGAGGTTTGGAATGGAAGAAAGCAAGAAAGGGTTCTTGCCCATGTTGCCCAATACGACCTTGAGTAAAACTCAAAGTCCGACATCGGCAGAAGATAGAGAAAGGATGAGTAAGACTCCCTATGCCTCAGCCATAGGATCTCTAATGTATGCCATGCTATGTACTAGACCCGACATTGCATATGCTGTTAGTTTAACTAGCAGATATCAAAGTGATCCAGGAGTGGATCATTGGACAGCGGTCAAAAACATCCTTAAGTACTTGAGAAGAACTAAGGATATGGTTCTTTCTTATGGAGGTGATGAACAGCTCGTTGTTAACGGTTACACCGATGCTAGTTGGAACACCGATCCGGATGATTCTAAATCACAATCCGGATACCTATTTATTTTGAATGGTGCAGCAGTTAGCTAGAGGAGTGCAAAGCAAAGCGTTGTGGCGAGATCTTCAACTGAATCGGAATACATGGCTGCTTCGGAGGCTTCACAAGAAGCGATATGGATGAAAGAGTTCATTACAGAGCTGGGTGTGGTTCCTAGTGCGCTGGACCCAATGTCTATCTACTGTGATAACATGGGCGCCATAGCCAATGCACAAGAACCAAGGTCACACAAGAATCTGAAGCACATCAAGCTATGTTTTCACGCTATTCGAGAACATATCCAGGATGGGGATATAAAGATTTGCAAAGTACACGCAGATCTGAATGTGGCGGATCCGTTGACTAAACCTCTCCCGAGGGCAAAACATGACCAACACCAAACTGCCATGGGTGTTCGGTATATTACCATGTAATCTAGATTAGATGACTCTAGTGCAAGTGGGAGACTGTTGGAGATATGCCCTATAGGCAATAAAAAATGTAGTTATTATTATATCTTTGTGTTTATGATAAATGTTTACATTCATGCTATAATAGTATTAACAAGGAAACATTGATACTTGTGTGATTTGTAAACTTAATTTGAAGTCCCTAGTATAGCCTCTATACTTCACTAGCTTGTTGGTTGATAGATGATTGTGGTTTCCCTATCATGAACATAGAGATGTTATCAACAATAAGATCATATCGTTAGGAGAATGATATGGTGGACATACTCCTATAGATAAGCGTAGCATAAAGATCAAGTCATTTCAATAGTTCAATTGCTATATGCTTTCTGATACATAGTAACCTAATTCCTTCGACCATGAGATCATGTATATCACCTTTACCAGATGGATGCTTTGATGACATCAAACACCACACCGTAACTGGGTGGCTATAAAGGTGGCATTGAGTGTTCGGAAAGTATTGGTTGAGACACATGGATCAAGAGTGGGATTTGTCCATCCATATGACATATAGATATACTCTGGGCCCTCTCGGTGGAATGTCATCCAATTAGCTTGCAAGCATGTGACTGGCTCACAAGGGATCACATATCACGGGAACGAGAAAAGAGTAATTATCGGTAACGAGGTTGAACTAGGTATGCAGAGATACCGACGATCATAACCTCGGATAAGTAAACTATCATGAGACAAAGGGAAATTGGTACCGTATGTAAGTGGTTAATTCGATCGCAAAGTAATCGTAGAAATATGTGGGAGCCATATGAATTTCCAGATTCCTCTATTGGTTATTGTTCGGAGAAGTGTCTCGATCATGTCCGCATAATTCACGAACCGTAGGGAGACACACTTAAGGATTCGACGTTGTTTTGAGTAGTTATGGTATTATGAGAAAGAGACCGAATGTTGTTCGGAGTCTCGGATGGGATCCGGGATATCACGAGGTGATCCGGAATGGTCCGGAGAATAAGATTCATATAAGGAAAGTCCCGTTTCGGAGTTCGGGAATGATTCCGGTGTTTTCATCGGGAATGTTCTAGAAGGTTCCGGATTGTCCGGCACTCCGGGGGGGGGGGGGAGGGGTACATGAATGTGTCATTACATATTGGAATGATTGCATCATGTACTAAGTGTTCTTGCTGTACCAAATAAAGGATTAAATTGAATCCTAAAACAGAAAAGTCAAATGTCCAGTTTGAAAGTCAAACGGCTAAAACAAGAAACTGTGGGAAACAAGCAAGAGGAGGCCAAAACCGAGTTGGGGAGGGAAACCCTCCTCCAATCGGCGGCGCCTCCACCAGGCCGAGTTGGGGAGGGACTCCCCTCCCTCCCCTGGCGCGCCAGCCCCCTCCCACCTATAAAAGGAGGGGCAGGGCCTCCTCCTCTAGACACACAAGTTCCTATCGTCTAATCTCCGGTTTAGAGCCATTTTGGTTTAGAGCTTCTAATTGCCCTAGCCTTCGGTTTAGAGCCTTCTAATTGGTGTGTATAATCCCTAGACCACTAATAGTACTCTCTCATACTCCACCATACTCGCTCCGGCTTAAGGCGAAGCCCTGCGGGATCTCCCCTCTACTTTCGGTACCACGCCGTTGTGCTGCCGGAATCGCGAGGAGAGTGCTACAACCTCCGCTGCCTGCTGGAACAAGGGAGAGGAAGGTCTTCTTCGAGTACCGAACGTGTGACCGACTGTGGGAGCGCTGCCGGAACGCAGCGCCGGAAGGATCATCTACACGATCTTGAGATCGGAAAGAGTACGACTACATCACCTACGAGAATCCGCTCTCGTTAAACACTTTGGAATCTTCGAGGGTAAGTTATTCCATCGACTCGTTGCTACAATCTAGTAGATAGATCTTGGCTTGTTTGTTTGTATGCGATAGAAATTTTTTGTTTTCCATGCTACGAAACCCTACATAAGTTGGGTACAAGAAGCAAGAAGAATCAAGTATTTTCAAATGAAGAAGCATTAACATCAAACCTTGTTTTCAAAGGATGAGCAAAAAGCAACTTCTCTATCCTCATAGGGAAGTGTTCAATACCTTTCTTGAATGGAAATTGATATTTAATGGTGCCTTCTTTCATATCAATGATAGCACCAACAGTTCTAAGAAAAGGTCTTCCCAAAGTACTAGGACAAGAAGCATTGTATTCAACATCCAAAACATAGAAATCAACAGGGACATAAGCATTGTTAACCATAATGTGAACATTCATTAATACTCCCCATGAGTTTCTTTTTAGCATTATCATTGAGTGGGACATCCAAATAGCAACCTTCCTGATATGTCCAAAACGTATCTACTTTCTCGAACACTTTTGTTATTGTTTCTCCTCAAAACTTGTGTGATTTGGATACAACTAACACGGACCGACGCTGTTTTCAGCAGAATTACCTTGGTGTCTTGTTTTTGTGCAGAAAATCAACTATCAGGAAAAGTCCCAGAAATATGCCAAAAATTATATTTCACCAGAAGACCCACGGAGCTAGAAGACGAGATGAAGAAGGGGCCTGGGGGCCCACACCCCTGCCAGGCGCGGGCCCACCTCTGGTCGTGCCCAGGGGGGTGCAGCCACCCCAGGCACCCCCTCGGACTCCCTCTGCGCCTATAAGTTGCCTCTCGACCTAAAGGCCGAGGGGGTTTGATAGTTTTCCAGAAAGAGTTCCGCTCCGCCGCCGCCACCAGAAACCAAGATTCGGATCCAGAAAGTCCGTTCTGGCACCCTGCTGGGACGGGGAATTTGGAGAGGATTATCACCATCGTCATCTCCAACGCATCTCCATCAACCACCGATGTTTCCCTCGTCCATGAGTGAGTAATCCCCTACTGTAGGCTTGGGGATGGTAGGGATTGATTGATTTCTATCATGTAATCGAATAAGATCTGTTAGGGCATAGTGCCTAGTATCTCTATTAGTGCTATTTGACTTTGTTGCAACTTGTTGTGCTTAATGCTTGTCACTAGGGCCCGAGTGCCATCATATCAGATTTGAACTTATTATTGAATCATTATGATAGTATTGTTTGTGATCTTATCTACAAGTTGTGTACACATATCATTGTCCGGATCCAAAGGCCCCAAAGTGACAATAATTGGGACAACCGGAGGGGATGGCTGTGGTGTGAGGATCACATGTGTTCACGAAGTGTTAACGCTTTGCTCCGGTTCTCTATTAAAAGAAGCACCTTAATTGCCATTAGTTCCCTAGAGGTCTCGCTGCCATGGGCTGGCCGGACAGAAGATGTTGTGCAAGTTCTCATTGCGAGCATGTATGACTATATTTGGAGCACATGCCTATGATTGTTTAGTACTTGGATGCTTGTTATTATTTATCTGTAATGCCCTAGATCTTGAAGTTACATGTTTTGACTCGTCCATGCAACGCCCGACCATCCATTCCTATGCCTACCGCACTCGAATCCCACTGTTTACCGTTACTGTTACTATTGCTCCTGTTTAACTGTTGTTGTTGCTACTATCAAACTGTTGCTACTGATAAACTTCTGTGAGCAAGAACTATTTCCAGGTGCAGCTGAATTAACAACTCAGTTGTTAAGGCTTGAAAGTATTCTTTGGCTCCCCTTGTGTCGAATCAATAAATTGGGTAATACTACCCGTGAAGACTGTTGCGATCCCCTACACTTGTGGGTCATCAAGACTATTTTCTGGCGCCGTTGCCGGGGAGCATAGCTTTATTTGTAAGTTCACTTGAATCTATTATTGTTCACTGCTACTGCTTTCATCATGGGTAAGTCTCGTGATGGAAAGTTTCCTATTTTACCATCCATTACAAGAAGAGGTACAATACTAAACACCTCTATTGCTTTTGATTCACCGTCTATTATAAGTAAGCTTGTTACACCACCACCACATACTCATGCTACACACACTTCTACTACTGCTGAATCTAAAACTGCTTTTGATGCTCATGATGTTACTTCTACTATGCTTGATGCGAGTGGCTCATTAGGTCCTTTTCTAGATGATACTATGGCTAGTCTAGGAATACTAAAACTCCTAGTGAAGACACTGTTACACATGTTAGCTCACCTGAGTCTAGAGAGAGTTATCATATTAATGATGGTTATATTGAGTTCACTCATGAAATTGTTGAAGAGTGCCGAAACACACATGGTACTAGTGCTACTAAGAGTCTCCTTGCTAGACATACTATTATGCCTAAACTATCCTCTGATCCTAAGTTTGCCACCTCTCCCATATATATTAAAGATAAAGATTATGATTTCTCTCTTGATTTATCCTATTTGGACATTATTGAGAAAGAACCTTTTTATGGGACTGAAAATGAGAGTGTTCTGGCTCATATGAATAAGCTTTCTACTATGAGTGCTTTGTTCTCTGATGATTTTAAGATGCGCAAGTACTTTGTTATGAAGGTATTCCCTTTTTCACTAAAAGGAGAAGCTAGGGCTTGGTTTAATAGATTACCTCCCGGTTCCATTGATAGCCCTGATTGCTTGATTGCTTCTTTCTTCTAGAAATATTTTCCTCCTAGTGCTAGACATGCTGCTTTGCAGAGACTTTTTGATTTTAAACAGGGAGAAGAAGAGAAATTGCCTGAGTCATGGACAAGGTTCTGTGCCTTGATTCATGCACATCCTGGATGTCCATTGCCTAATAATGAGCTTCTTGATATTTATTATAATGGACTAACTGATGATTCTAGAACATACCTAGATAGCTTTTCTGGTTGTGTTTTCAGGAAAAGAACTCCTATAGATGTTGAAGAACTAATGGCTAAGATAAGCAAGAATTATTATGATTGGACTTCAACTGAGCCAAATACACCTAAGCCTATTACTCCTGAACCAGTTGTGCCTGAACCAGATCCAACACCAACACCAAAGAAGAGGGGAGTTATTGCATTAAATGATGAAGTGATGAAGGAAGCTAAGAAATGCCTAAAAGAGAAAGGTATTAGAGCTAAAGGTGTGATGAATCTACCTCCTATAGAAGAATTATGTAAGCTAATTCCCCACTCATCTACTATTGAGATACACACTCTCCAACACTTTGATGAAGGTGATATTCCCTATGGTAAGCCTCCTGATCAATGCTTAGAGGAACTTGACATTTTTATTGTTCAACAAGGTAATTTTAATAAACAAGTTCAGAATCATTTATTGGAAAACTCTAGAGCTATCAATGAGTTGAAAGATATTGTAGAAAGAACTTCTAATGATATTAAAATGCTTTGCAAACAGTTTCAAATGGTTCAAACCCAACTTGATCAACTTGCTAAGGTACAAAAGGATATGCTAGTTAATGCCTCAGAAAATAAACATGCTTATGGAATTAGAACTAGGAGTGGTATAGCTACTCAAGATCCTTTATATCCTGAAGGACACCCTAAAATATTTGAGCAGGATTCTCAACAAGGTGAGAGTAGTGGTAGTCCTTGTAAGAGAAAGAAAAAGAAACATAAGATAGTTGAGGAACCACTTGAACCTGCTGTAGATCCTAATAGTATATGTGTCTCTGATGCTGAAACTGAGAGTGGTAATAATAATGATGCTCCTGATAAGGAGGAGGTTGAGGAAGAACCTGAGAAGCACACAAAGAACACTAGGTACACTAAGGAAGATTTTATTGCTAAGAAACATGGTAGTGAGAGAGAACCTTGGGTGCAGAAACCTATGCCTTTTCCAGGTAAGAAACACAAGTCAAAGGAGGAAGAACACTACAATAAGTTTTGTGAGTGGATGAAACCTTTATTTTTGCAAATTCCTTTGACTGATGCTATTAAGTTGCCTCCTTATTCAAAGTATATGAAGGATATTGTCTCTAATAAAAGGAAGATTTCTAATGAGGAGATTTCTACTTTGCTTGCTAATTACTCCTTCAATGGTAAGGTTCCAAAGAAACTTGGTGATCCAGGTATACCAACTATTCCTTGCTCTATTAAGAATAATTATGTCAGAACTGCTTTATATGATTTGGGAGCTGGAGTTAGTGTTATGCCTTTTTCTCTCTACATGAGACTCCAGCTAGAAAAATTGATACCAACTTTTATATCTTTGAAAATGGCTGATAAGTCAACTACTATTCCTGTTGGTATATGTGAGGATGTTCCTGTTCAAGTGGCTCATAATTGGTTGGTTTTGACTGATTTTGTTGTGCTTGAAATGCCTGAAGATGATAATATGTCTATTATTCTTGGGAGACCTTTTGTTAATACTGCAGGTGCTGTCATTAATTGTAATCAAGGAAAAGTAAAATTCAATATTGATGACAAAGAGCACACTGTTTATTTCCCCAAGAAGGTTGTTGAGAGCCATTGCCTGAATTCTATTGAAAATATTGAGAGCATCAAGGTTGGAGAAATATATTGTCCCATTCCACAAGAAAATTTTGAAACTATTATGATTGGGACCATTGCTATCAAGTATGAGGTAACATAATCACCTTGTGAAATGCAAAGTTTTGTTTCATATAAGATTGTTTTGGTAACAAGACTTGATCAACCTTGTTAACAAAAGGATTTTAATGAACAAAATAATGTTTTCACTATGGTTATACTTGTTTTCTTTTACTTTTCTCCTTCCTAGTGTTTGCCTTTATTTTGCTAGCTTTGGTTTTGTTAGTTGTTTGCTTGTTAGTTTGTATTAGAGCTTCTATAGTTTGGCTTTTGGTTTGCTTTTGCTTCTTCTGAAAAAAACTGTTCTGCGAGAAAATCAATTTTCATATCCTGAAAATTGGCCAAAAATAAAGTTTCCCGAAAATCCTAGAAAATTCAAAATAATTTTTTCCTATAAAAAACGGGTAGAGGGACACCTGAAGTGACTCAGGGAGCCACCCCAGGCCACCACACCCATGGTAGATGCGGCCTACCTGTGGGTGGCGCCTAGGGGGTCTGGCCCACCTGGGCCCCTTCAAGGTGCCCCCTCACAGCCATCTTCTTTCTATCTCCCGAAAAACACCGAAAAACTTGCTCAAGCTCGAGTTCTTGCTATTCTTGCTAGCGATTTTCGATCTCCTTGCTCAGCCCATCTTTGCTGCTGATTTTTGGAGGGATTTCTCCTTGGTATGTGCCTCCTCCACTTGTCCAATTAGATTTGTGATTGGTAGATTGTATCTTGAGTATTTTGCTGCTATAGGTGACAGGTTGTGTGAGCTTTCATGCTTGTTGTATGCTTAGAGATTTCATTTTGATGCATGTGTATCCCTCTAGCAAGATCCTATAGTAGTTTCTCATCATTTATCAACTTGGAAATCACTTGGTTTGATGTTTGTCTAAAAATTCCAGAATAGAGTGGTCATGGACAACCACACATTTGGAGAGATATTTGAGAGTGATGCACCTAGAAGGACAAGGCCTTCAAGACCATCCTCCCGTGCTAGTCCCTCATACAATGGGGATCTCATCACTCCGCGATTCAGCGACGAGGGAGATGAGGGGGATGCACACCCCTCCACTTTTCCTTGCCAAACCTTCTTGAGAGCTGCTGGGATTCTTGATGATTTTATGACCTTGGTTCGAAGGGCTGGTCTAACAAGTCTTATGCAGGATGAGAGCGTGCAATATGCTATGCTCACTAAAACATTTGCGGAGAGCTTGTCCTTTACTAACAGCATGTTTAGTCCAGATGTTTCTTTCAAGATTTATGGCAGGTCTTACCATATGACATTGAAGAAATTTTGTGAGGCTCCGGGACTGGTACATCTAGGTCAGCAAAGAAGATTCCAGCTCAACCCGCTGATTTGTTGGAGATCTACCGCGGAATAACCAATGATGATATCGTAGAGCTCAACGGGGAAAGATAAGAAACATTCAGCTTCCTGCCATCAGGTACTTCACTTACTATCTTGCCACCAGTGTTCTTTGTAGGGAGAACACTAGTAATATTTCCAGCTATCATTTGGCCTTCTTAGCTACTGCGCTTAACAATGATACCAAGTATAATCTTGGTTCTCTCATTGCTCGTCGTTTAACTGCTAAGGGGCCCATTTATGGTGGAGTTATTGCTATGCTTATTGCTAATGCCTTGGACATTGCTGTTGATCCAAATGATACAGTTTTAGCTCCTCAGAGGCTTGATCTTGCTGCCATGAAGGCGCACTACTTTGTCACTAATGGCTCTACCCTTGAGAACTTGGTCTATAAAATGCCGTTTATTGACGGGGAAGAGAGAGAGATCCCTCTCCCCCAAACCACTTTGTTCAGTATTTCTCAGGGACCTTTGTCACCCTCCAAGGAGGAGATGGATGACAAGTTGTGCTCTCTTAGCTTCTATGGACACCATCAGGAGGAAGCACCCTTGTATGACCCCGTTGTACACTACACAGGGGAGTCCTCGAGCTCGCACCAGGACGAGGGAACCTCCTCGTCGTACTACGGAGGTGCGCCTACTTGGGCACCATGGGATTGATCCCCACTTAGGCCAAAACCCTAAGCTTGGGGGGATGTATACCGACATCACACTCATCTATATATCATGTTCGGTCGGTTCTTTGTATATCCATTGTTTCGCTTTCTTTTTGGTTCCTGTTGCCACTTTCTCAAAAACACAAAAATACCAAAAATATTTTAATTGTTTCTCTTGGTTTGTTTCTTTGTTTCTTTGCTTTGGTTTGCCTTAAAAGAAAAATCCAAAAATGTTTTTCTTTGCTTGGTTTGTTTTTGCTTTGCTAGTTTTTGCTTTGTTGGCTTCTTTAAAAAATTGAAAACACCAAAAATATTTGTCGTTCTTCTTTAGTTTTGTGAGTTCTTTGCAGGTTTCAGCCGTCCTTAGTGGATTTTGGTTTTCATGTTACTATTCAAGTCACACAAGTGAAGGGAAATAATGAATATTAAGACAACTTGAGGAGTGGTAAGAGGCTGGTAACGAACTCTATTTGTTTCATATTTGTACATATACTCATCATTGTGAGGATGCTTAGTGTGTTCATGGTAAGGAGTGTGTTACTGATGGATGCTTAGTAGTTCTTGCTTGTCTATGATTATCTCCAACTTGCTAATAGTTTGTAGCATTTCATATGAATGTTTGCTTGCATTGTTTTATTCATATTTTGGTATGATATTGTGGTATCCTCCTCTGAAAGTTTCATGTGAATCGACTTGGCACATGCTCACGCATGCATATGACTAATCAATAGTCAGTAAGCCTCGATGATTTATTTTGCCTCAGAGTTCTGGTATCACTTTCATGCCATAATTAGTCGTGTTTTGTTGCAAGCATGATTATGACAGTTATTGCTCTCTCGTTTGTCGCTCCCTCTCTTTTGCTAGCCTTCACTTGCACTGAGTATGAGCTTTACCTGTGCTTCCAACTCCCCAAAACCAATAGTGCCAGCTGTGTCCACCATACCTACCTATTAGCATCGTTTGCTATTTCAGTGCATATTCTATATGCCTTGTTTTCTTCCAAGTAAAATATTTGTCTGTTTTGAGAAAGTTAGTTAGTAAAGCTCTCACGAACTTGATGACACACTTTATTCCTTGCACTTAATAATCCTGAACCATTGTGACTTGTCCATGAAAGTTATATGCTTGCAAATTATATGCTGGGAGTCAGCAGAACCGTGCTTTTACGAGGAACGCTTTGAACACTTTTTGGATATCCTATCCAGTTGATACTTTGCTCTTTCGTTTACGGATGTCGATGATGTGAAATAAAAGGGGATCTTGTGAGTTCATGGAGTATATATATTGTGTTAGAGAAACGCCTGGGCCGCTAGCCTAAGCCATGCCTAATCATGGTGGAAACTTGCAGCATCACCATAATGAGCATTTTGTGAAGCATCCTCAATAAAAAGCTATGCACATAGTAAATAAAAAGATCGCTGGGATGCTCATTGTCTGCTTGCCTTGTCATTTTGATCAAGGGATAGCTCCTGTATCATGTGCAAGGGGTACCCCGTTGGCGGTTCTCTATGATATGCATGTATGTACAATGACAAGAACTTGTAGGTGGCCAAAGTTGAGTAGCATGTGGAGCGGCTCTTGTACTCAAGGGACATTGGATTTCCAGTTTATGGTCTGTCAAGCATATAACTCAGATTAGACCTCACTTTCACCTTAACTACATGAAGATGCCTATGATAGGGGCAATGAGAGCTCAAAGCTAATGAGTACCTTCCTTTCAGCATTAGGAAGCCTTTCAAACTTTTCAAAACCGTTTTCACTTCCTTGTTGAGTCACCACCTATTCTGTGAGCACCTTCTTGAGAGCATATTTGTCATTCTTATGTTTGTTCCAAAACTTGGTTAATTATGTCATGACTTTGATGCTTGTATCTTTGATATTTTTACCTCTAGTCTTCACTTAAACTTCATAGGTGACTTGGCATTTATATTGTGATCTACAAACAAAGGCAAGCGAGATACCACTCTATCATGCCTTACTATGAGCATTGCAATGTTGGTTATGTTTATGTTCCATGCTACTTATTATTGAGTTGGTTTCTCTTCATAGCATGCAATGATTATTGAGTAGACTTGGTTGCATACTTCTTATTGATGACCCACAAGTGTAGGGGATCGCAACAGTCTTCGCGGGTAGTATTACCCAATTTATTGATTCGACACAAGGGGAGCCAAAGAATACTTGCAAGCCTTAACAACTGAGTTGTCAGTATAGCTGCACCTGGAAATAGTTATTGCTCATAGAAGTTTATCAGTAGTAACAATTTGTAGTAGTAACATCAAAGCAACAACAATAGTGAAACAGGAGCAATAGTAACAATAACGGTAACAATAGCAATAGTAACAGTAAAGGTAGCAGTAGGCTTCGAGTGCGGTAGGCATAGGTATGGATGGACGGGCGTTGCATGGACGAGTCTAAACATGTAAATTCAAGATGTAGGGCATTGCAAATAAATAATAACAAGCAACCAAGTACTAAACAATCCTAGGCATGTGCTTCAAATATAGTCATACATGCTCGCAATGAGAACTTGCACAACATCTTCTGTCCAGCCAGCCCATGGTACCGGGGCCTCTAGGGATTTACTGGCAATTAAGGTGCTCCTTTTAATAGAGCACCGGAGCAAAGCATTAAAACTCCGTGAACACATGTGATCCTCACACCACAGCCATCCCCTCCGGTTGTCCCAATTATTTTCACTTTGGGGCCTTTGGATCCGGAAAATGATACGTGTACACAACTTGCAGATAAGATCACAAACAATACTATCATAATGATTCCATAATAAGTTCAGATCTGAGATCATGGCACTCGGGCCCTAGTGACAAGCATTAAGCACAACAAGTTGCAACAAAGTCAAATAACACTAATAGAGATACTAGGAACTATGCCCTAACAGATCTTATTCGATTACATGATAGAACTCATCCAATCCCTACCATCCCCAAGCCTACAACGGGGGATTACTCACTCACGAACGAGGGAAACATTGGTGGTTGATGGAAACAACGGGGGATTACTCACCCCCAAGCTTAGCTTATTGCTTGTCCTCAAGCAATTCAGTTGAAAACTGAGTGCGATAAAAGAACTTTCACGAACACTTTGCTTCATATGATGTATATATTCTCAGCACAGGAGTAGATGCTTAGACAATTCATAATAAGAAGTATTCAACTAAGTCTACTCAATAGTAATTGCAAGCTATGAAGACAAACCAACTCAATAATAAGTAGCATGAAACATAAACATAAGCAACATTACAATGCTCATAATATGGTATGATAGAGTGGTATCTCGCTTGCCTTTGTTTGTAGAGCACAATAAAAATGCCAAGGCACCTCTGAAGTTCAAGTGAAGACTAGAGCTAAAGATATCAGAGATACAAGCATCAAAGTCATGACATAATAAACCAAGTTTTGGAACAAACACAAGAATGACAATTATGCTCTCAAGAAGGTGCTCATAGAATAAGTGGTGACTCAACAAAGTTGTGAAAATGGTTTTATGAAGGTTTGAAAGGCTTCCCAATGCTGAAAGGAAGGTACTCGTTAGCTTTGAGCTCTCATTGCCCCTATCATAGGCATCTTCATGCTGTTAAGGTGAAAGTGAGGTCCACTCTGAATCATATGCTTGACATACCATAGGCTGAAAATCCCAAGTCCCTTGAGTACGAGGGCCGCTCCGCATGCTACTCAACTTTGGTGACCTGAAAGTTCTTGTCATTGTAAAGACATGCATATCATCGAGAACCGCCAACGGGGTACCCCTTGCACATGGTACATGAGCTTTCCCATAACCAAAATGACAAGGCAAGCAGACAATGAGCATCTCAGCAATCTTTTTATTTACCATATGCGTAGATTTTTATTGAGGATGCTTCATAGATGCTCATTATGGTGATGCTGCAAGTTTCCACCATGATTAGGCATGGCTTAGGCTAGCGGCCTAGGCGTTTCTCTAACACAATGTATAGACTCCATGAACTCACAAGCTCCCCTATTATTTCACATCATCAACATCCGTAAACAAAAGAGCAAAGTATCAACTGGATATGATATCCAAAAGGTGTTGAAAGCGTTCCTCGTGACAACACGGTTCTGCTGACTCCCAACATATAATAAGCAAGCATATAACTTTCATGGACAAGTCACAATGGTTCAAGATTATTAAGCGCAAGGAATAAAGTGTGCCATCAAGTTCGTGAGAGCTTTACTAACTAACTTTCTCAAAACAGACAAATATTTTATTTTGGAAGAAAACATGGCATATATAAAATATGCACTAAAGTAGCAAAAGGTGCTAATAGGTAGGTATGATGGACACAGCTGGTAATATTGGTTTTGGGGAGTTGGAAGCACAGGTAGAGCACATACCCAGTGCAAGTGAAGGCTAGCAATAGAGAGGGAGCGACAAACGAGAGAGCAATAGCTGTCATAATCACGCTTGCAACAAAGCATGACTAATTATGGCATGAAAGTGATACAAGAACTCCGAGGCAAAATAAATCATCGAGGCTTACTGACTATTGATTAGTCATATGCATGCGTGAGCATGTGCCAAGTCGATTCACATGAACAGTCAGAGGAGGATACCACAATATCATACCAAAGTATGAATAAAACAACGCAAGCAAACATTCATATGACATGCTACAAACTATTAGCAAGATGGAGCTAATCATAGACAACCAAGAACTACTAAGCATCCATAATGACATACGCCCTACACAAATAGGCTAAGCATGCTCACAATGATGAGTATATGGACAAAAATGAAACAAATAGAGTTTGTTACCAGCCTCTTACCACACCTCAAGTTGTCTTAATATTCATTATTTCCCTTCACTTGTGTGACTTGAATATTAACATGAAACCAAAATCCACTGTGGACGGCTGAACCCTGCAAAGAACTCACAAAACCAAAGAAGAACAACAAATATTTTTGGTGTTTTCGATTTTTTAGAAACAAGCAAAAAAATAAAAACCAAACAAAAACAAAGCAAACCAAACAAAGAAAAATCTTTTTGGATTTTTTTAAGGCAAACCAAAGCAAAGAAACAAACCAAGAGAAACAACGAAAATATTTTTGGTATTTTTGTGTTTTTGAGAAAGAAGCAACACGAACCGAAAAGAAAGCGAAACAATGGATATACAAAGAACCGACCGAACATGATATATATATGAGTGTGATATCGGTATACCTCCCCCAAGCTTAGGCTTTTGGCCTAAGTGGGGCTCAATCCCGCGGGTAGTAACCCCATGCTGGTGGGTCATCATAGGAATGATCATAGTCAGGCGCCTGCGATGAAGAAGAAGACGCGCCCCAATAAAATGAGGGTTGCCGGTATAAAGACTCTCCCAAGTTGGAGGGCTGAACCGAATTATCTTCGTGACGACTGTCTACGCACAGCCTGTTGGGAACCCCAAGAGCAAGGTGTGAAGCAGCAAGCAACAAGTTTTCCCTCAGTTGAGACCGAGGTTATCGAACCAGAAAGAGGAAGGAAATGTCACACAGGTGTTGCAAGAACGCGGAGACCTGCACAACACAAACTCAAGACTTTTCCCCTACGAACAGTGAGGTTGTCAAACTCACCAGTTTGCTATAACTAAGGATTAAACGTATGGTGTGGAAGGTATGGTTTGCAGTAAGTAAACAAGTAACAGTGGAAGATGTATCAATGGTAAAGATTGGACCGGGGTCCATAGTTCACTAGAGGTGCTCTCCTTAGATAAAAACATGGCATGAAGGGTAAAGAAATTACAGCAGAGAAATTGATAGGAACTGAGCAAGGCATAACAATGCAATTACTAGTCAGAAAGATCCTATGAGATTCGATTGGGCAATACAACAAGATACATAGACCGCCATCCAAGTGCATCTATGACTAGAATTCCACCTTCAGGTTATCATCTGAACCCCCTCCAATATTAAGTTGCAAGCAACAGACAACTGCTTTAAGCAAAGTGTGTAAGGTAAACAGTCCACATGTTCCATGAACAAGAGACCGTTGTTTTCTCCCTAGTAGCAACAACACATCTACAACCGAAGAGATTATTGTCACTTCCCTTGGAAACTAGAGGCATGAACCCACTATCGAGCATAAATACCCCCTCTTGGAGTCACTAGCAACTACTTGTCCAAGATAGCTACTAACAACGGAGAGCATGCAAGATCAGAAAAAACACATACATGATAGAATCATTAAGACAAAAGCATTAATCAAACCAACATAATAATCTCAATATCCATCGGATCCCCGCAAACACAACATGCATGATTACAAATAGATTAGATCTTGATCATGAACGGAGCTCACAAGATCTATACATGAGAGCACAAAGGAGGAGATACAACCATCTAGCTACTACATGGACCCATAGTCCAAGGTGGAACTACTCATGCATCATACCCTCCGGAAGGGTGCCGGGAATAACTTCAGATCCCCCCGATCTAGGGACGATGGTGGCGGTGGCTACAGACGGTTTCGTGGAGATTTGATCGGGTTCTTAGGGTTTCTACATCGGGGGCTTCTTATAGGCGGCCAGAGTGCCCAAACCCTAGCCAGGCGCGGGGCTAGGCCCACCCGTGCCTGGGGTGGGTCTGGCCCCCCTGGCTGGCCCCTCCGGCTCTCCTCTAGACTTCTTGTTCCCCACGGATAATTGACTTTGACGTTTGTCCCGTCCAATTCCGAGAATATTTCTTTACTAACTTTTCTAAAACCAAAAACAACAGAAAACAGGCATCTGGCACTGTTGCAAATTGTTAATAGGTTAGTACCAGAAAACATGTAAAATGCACCTCAAAGTGTAGATAAGCAAAGCAAAGTAGATACAAAACAAGCATGGAGCATCAAAATTATAGATACGTTTCCAAGATATCAGTTCGGCATCATCTTCAACATTCTCCTCTTGCTGGGAGTGTTCCCCCACATAGTAGTCAACATCCTCCTTCGTAAGCGACCATCCTTGCCTGTTATCAAAATTAAACAAAGCAGGTGCAGGAAATAAACTATTTTCTCAGTCCTACCCTTTCTCCGACCTTGCTGGGCAAAAGATAATTCATATGGTAAACTTCTCACATTAGCCCCCAAGGAAACAAAACCATGCTGATTCATGGATTCAATATCAAGCGTCTCTATGGGGAACTGAAAAGCTAAATAATGAGGCTCTAAACCATGGAAATCTAGCAACCTAGAAGCAATGAGACCTCCGAAAATTCCACCCTTCTCATGATTGGTGGTGAGACGGTGAGCTATCAGCGCACCCAGGCTATAAGATCTATTCCTACTCAGAGCAGCTGCGATAAAAGCGAGATCAAAAGAAGATAACTTTCTAGCAATCTTCCCATCAGGAACACATTTGGTAATGAAATATGCAAAGTATCTAATAGCTAGAAGCTGAATGTTCCGAATTTTACCACTTTCCTTTGAGAAGTCGAAACCTTGGCAAATCTCAGCATATAAATCCATAAGTGACTTGGGCCTCTCCTTGATCTTCTCACAATATCCCCACTGAGGTACTCTAATTGCTGCACAGAAATCAGCAAAAGGCAGGTCGACAGGTATATTATATATTTTGTAATGGACCATGGGATTAGAAGTAGACCGAGTGAACCGGAAATCCTGCACAAAAGCCATGGTTAGCTTAACATATTGGAATGGTTCACCTTCAACAAAGTGTTCCAACCCTGCATTTGTAACCATAATTTGGAAATCTTGGAGGATCCCCGCAGCTCTCATAAATTCATGGCATGGATATATGGAAGGAAAAACTGCCTCCTCACGATGAACCCTTCATTGGCTCATGCACCATCAATTCATATTGATTCGATGGATAAGCATTCATCTTCCTTGCAGAAATTTTTAGACAACCATCAAACCAAGTGATTTCTAAGTTGATAAATGATGAGAATCTACTATAGGAACTTGCTAGAGGACTACACATGCATCAAAACAAAGTTTCTAAGCATAGAACAAACATGCAAGCTCAAACAACCTGTCACCTATAGCAGCAAAATACTCAAGATATAATCTACCAATCACAAATCTAATTGGACAAGTGGAGGAGGCACATACCAAGGAGCAATCCCTCCAAAAATCAGCACTTGACATGGGCTGAACAAGGAGATCAAAAATCACGAGCAAGAACAGCAAAAACTCGAGCTTGAGAAAGTTTTCCGGTGTTTTTGGGAGAGAGAAACAAGGTGGCTTTGAGGAGGCGTCCTGGAGGGGCCCAGGTGGGCCAGACCTCCCCCAGGCGCCACCCTATGGTAGGCCGCGCCTACCATGGGTGTGGTGGCCTGGGGTGTCCCCCTGGGTCACCTCTGGTGCCTCTCTGCCCCTTTTTTTGAGGAAAAAATTATTTTGAATTTTCTGGGATTTTTCGGGAAACTTTATTTTTGGCCAATTTTCAGGGTATGAAAATTGTTTTTCTCGCAGAAACAGTTTTTTCAGAAGAAGCAAAAGCAAACCAAAAGCCAAACTATATAAGCTCTAAGGCAAAATAACAAGCAAACAACTAGAAAAACCAAAGCTAAAGCAAAGACTAGGAAGGAGAAAAGTAAAAGAAAGCAAGTATAACCACAATGGAAACATTATTTTGTTCATTAAAATCCTTTTGTTAACAAGGTTTATCAAGTCTTGTTACCAAAAAAATCTTACATGAAACAAAACTTTGCATTCCACAAGGCGATTATGTTACCTCATACTTGATAGCAATGGTCCCAATCATAATAGTTTCAAAATTTTCTTGTGGAATGGGACAATATATTTCTCCAACCTTGATGCTCTCAATATTTTCAATGGAATTCAGGTAATAGATTTTAACAACTTTCTTGGGGAAATAGACAGTGTGCTCTTTGTCATTAATATTGAATGTTACTTTTCCTTGATTGCAATTAATGACAGCACTTGTAGTATTAAGAAAAGGTCTCCCAAGAATAATAGACATGTTATCATCTTCAGGCATTTCAAGCACAACAAAATCAGTTAAAACCATGCAATCATGAGCAACTTGAACAGGAACATCCTCACATATACCAACAGGAATAGTAGTTGACTTATCAGCCATTTGCAAAGATATATCAGTTGGTATCAACTTTTCTAGCTGGAGTCTCTTGTAGAGAGAAAAAGGCATAACACTAACTTCAGCTCCCAAATCACATAAAGCAGTTCTAACATAATTGTTCTTAATTAAGAAGGGAATAGTTGGTATACCTGGATCACCAAGTTTCTTAGTAACCTTCCATTGAAGTAGTAATTAGCAAGCAAAGTAGAAATCTCCTAATTAGGAATCTTGCTTTTATTAGAGACAATATCCTTCATATACTTTGAATAAGGAGGCAATTTAATAGCATCAGTCAAAGGAATTTGCAAAAATAAAGGCTTCATCCACTCACAAAATTTGTTGTAGTGTTCTTCCTCCTTTGACTTGTGTTTCTTACCTAGAAAAGGCATAGGTTTCTGCACCCAAGGTTCTCTCTCTTTACCATGTTTATTAGCAATAAATCTTCCTTAGTGTACCTAGTGTTCTTAGTGTGTTTCTCAGGTTCTTCCTCACCTTCCTCCTTATCAGGAGACTCATTTTTATCATTACCACTATCAGTTTCAGCATCAGAGACAAATATACTATTAGGATCTACAGCAGGTTCAAGTGGTTCCTCAACTACTTTATGTTTCTTTTTCTTTCTCTTACGAGGACTATCACTATCTTCACCTTGTTGGGAATCCTGCTCTATTCTTTTAGGGTGTCCTTCAGGATATAAAGTATCTTGAGTATCTATACCACTCCTAGTTCTACTTCCATAAGCATGTTTATTTCCTGAAGCATTAACTAGCATATCCTTTTGTATTTTAGCAAGTTGATCAAGTTGGGTTTGGACCATTTGAAAGTGTTTACAAAGCATTTTAATATCATTAGAAGTTCTTTCCACAATATCTTTCAACTCATGGATAGATCTAGAGTTTTCCAACAAATGATTCTGAACTTGTTTATTAAAATACCCTTGTTTAACAATAAATGTGTCAAGTTCCTCTAAGCATTGATCAGGAGGCTTACCATAAGGAATATCACCTTCATTGAAGTGGAGAGAGTGTACCTCCATAGTAGATGAGTGAGGAATTGGCTTACATAATTCTTCTATAGGAGGTAGATTCATCACATCTTCATCTCTAATACCTTTCTCCTTTAGACACTTCTTAACTTCCTTCATCACTTCATCATTTAATGCAATAACTCCCCTCTTCTTTGTTGTTGGTGCTGGAATTGGTTCAGGAACAAATGGTTCAGGAGTAATAGGCTCAGGTGTATTTAGCTCAGTTGAAGTCCAATCATCATAATTCTTGCTTATCTTAGCCATTAGTTCTTCAACATCTATAGGAGTTCTTTTCCTGAAAACACAACCAGAAAAGCTATCTAGGTATGTTCTAGAATCATCAGTTAGTCCATTATAATAAATATCAAGAAGCTCATTATTAGGCAATGGACATCCAGGATGTGCATGAATCAAGGCACAGAACCTTGTCCATGACTCAGGCAATTTCTCTTCTTCTCCCTGTTTAAAATCAAAAAGTCTCTGCAAAGCAGCATGTCTAGCACTAGGAGGAAAATATTTCTAGAAGAAAGAAGCAATCAAGCAATCAGGGCTATCAATGGAACCGGGAGGTAATCTATTAAACCAAGCCCTAGCTTCTCCTTTTAGTGAAAAAGGGAATACCTTCATAACAAAGTACTTGCGCATCTTAAAATCATCAGAGAACAAAGCACTCATAGTAGAAAGCTTATTCATATGAGCCAGAACACTCTCATTTTCAGTCCCATAAAAAGGTTCTTTCTCAATAATGTCCAAATAGGATAAATCAAGAGAGAAATCATAATCTTTATCTTTAATATATATGGGAGAGGTGGCAAACTTAGGATCAGAGGATAGTTTAGGCATAATAGTATGTCTAGCAAGGAGACTCTTAGTAGCACTAGTACCATGTGTGTTTCGGCACTCTTCAACAATTTCATGAGTGAACTCAATATAACCATCATTAATATGATAACTCTCTCTAGACTCAGGTGAGCTAACATGTGTAACAATGTCTTCACTAGGAGTTTTAGTATTCCTAGACTAGCCATAGTAGCATCTAGAAAAGGACCTAATGAGCCACTCGCATCAAGCATAGTAGAAGTAACATCATGAGCATCAAAAGCAGTTTTAGATTCAGCAGTAGTAGAAGTGTGTGTAGCATGAGTATGTGGTGGTGGTGTAACAAGCTTACTTATAATAGACGGTGAATCAAAAGCAATAGAGGTGTTTAGTATTGTACCTCTTCTTGTAATGGATGGTAAAATAGGAAACTTTCCATCACGAGACTTACCCATGATGAAAGCAGTAGCAGTGAACAATAATAGATTCAAGTGAACTTACAAATAAAGCTATGCTCCCCGGCAACGGCGCCAGAAAATAGTCTTGATGACCCACAAGTGTAGGGGATCGCAACAGTCTTCACGGGTAGTATTACCCAATTTATTGATTCGACACAAGGGGAGCCAAAGAATACTTTCAAGCCTTAACAACTGAGTTGTCAATTCAGCTGCACCTGGAAATAGTTCTTGCTCACAGAAGTTTATCAGTAGCAACAGTTTGATAGTAGCAACAACAACAGTTAAACAGGAGCAATAGTAACAGTAACGGTAAACAGTGGGATTCGAGTGCGGTAGGCATAGGAATGGATGGTCGGGCGTTGCATGGACGAGTCAAAACATGTAACTTCAAGATCTAGGGCATTACAGATAAATAATAACAAGCATCCAAGTACTAAACAATCATAGGCATGTGCTCCAAATATAGTCATACATGCTCGCAATGAGAACTTGCACAACATCTTCTGTCCGGCCAGCCCATGGCAGCGAGACCTCTAGGGAACTAATGGCAATTAAGGTGCTTCTTTTAATAGAGAACCGGAGCAAAGCGTTAACACTTCGTGAACACATGTGATCCTCACACCACAGCCATCCCCTCCGGTTGTCCCAATTATTGTCACTTTGGGGCCTTTGGATCCGGACAATGATATGTGTACACAACTTGTAGATAAGATCACAAACAATACTATCATAATGATTCAATAATAAGTTCAAATCTGATATGATGGCACTCGGGCCCTAGTGACAAGCATTAAGCACAACAAGTTGCAACAAAGTCAAATAGCACTAATAGAGATACTAGGCACTATGCCCTAACAGATCTTATTCGATTACATGATAGAAATCAATCAATCCCTACCATCCCCAAGCCTACAGTAGGGGATTACTCACTCATGGACGAGGGAAACATCGGTGGTTGATGGAGATGCGTTGGAGATGACGATGGTGATAATCCTCTCCAAATTCCCCGTCCCAGCAGGGTGCCAGAACGGACTTTCTGGATCCGAATCTTGGTTTCTGGTGGCGGCGGCTGAGCGGAACTCTTTCTAGAAAACTATCAAACCCCCTCGGCCTTTAGGTCGAGAGGCAACTTATAGGCGCAGAGGGAGTCCGAGGGGGTGCCTGGGGTGGCTGCACCCCCCTGGGCATATGTAGGAGTTCTTTTCCTGAAACACAATTAGCAAAGCTATCTAGGTATGTCCTAGAATCATCAGTTAGTCCATTATAATAAATATCAAGAAGCTCATTCTTAGGTAATGGACATCCAGGATGTGCATGAATCAAGGCACAGAACCTTGTCCATGACTCAGGCAATTTCTCTTTTTCTCCCTGTTTAAAATCAAAAAGTCTCTACAAAGCAGCATGTCTAGCACTGGGAGGAAAATATTTCTGGAAGAAAGAAGCAATCAGGGATATCAATGGAACCAGGAGATAATCTATTAAACCATGTCCTAGCTTCTCCTTTTAATGAAAAAGGAAGATCTTAGTAACAAAGTACTTGCACATCTTAAAATCATCAGAGAACAAAGCACTCATAGTAGAAAGCTCATTCACATGAGCCACAACACTCTCATTTCAGTCCCACAAAAAAGTTGTTTCTCAACAATATCTAAATAAGACAAGTCAAGAGAGAAATCATAGTCTTCATCTTTAATATCTATGGGAGAAGTGGCAAACTTAGGATCAGAGGACAACTTAGGCATGATAGTACGTCTAGCAAGGAGACTATTAATAGCACTAGTACCATGTGTGTTTCGGCACTCTTCAACAAAATCATCAGTGAACTCAATGTAACCATCATTAATATCATAACTCTCTCTAGACACAGGTGAGCTAACATGTGTAACAGTGTCTTCACTAGGAGTTTCGGTATTTCCTATACTAGCCATATTAGCATCTAGAAAAGGACCTAATGAGCCACTCGCATCAAGCACAGTAGAAGTAACATCATGAGCATCAAAAGCAGTTTTAGATTCAGCAGTAGTAGCAGTGTGTGTGTACCATGAGTATGTGGCGGTGGTGTAACAAGCTTACTTATAATAGACGGTGAATCAAAAGCAACAGAGGTGTTTAGGACTGTACCTCTTCTTGTAGTGGATGGTAAAATAGGAAACTTTCCATCACGAGACTTCCCCATGATGAAAGTAGTAGCAGTGAACAATAATAGATCCAAGTGAACTTACAAATAAAGCTATGCTCCTTGGCAATGGCGCCAGAAAATAGTCTTGATGACCCACAAGTGTAGGGGATCGCAACAGTCTTCGCGGGTAGTATTACCCAATTTATTGATTCTACATAAGGGAGCCAAAGAATAATTGCAAGCCTTAACAACTGAGTTGTCAGTTTAGTTGCACCTGGAAATAGTTCTTGCTCACAGAAGTTTATCAGTAGTAACGGTTTGTAGTAGTAACAGCAAAGCAACAGCAGCAGCAACAATAGTGAAACAGGAGCAATAGTCACAGTAACGGTAGCAGTAGCAATAGTAACAGTAATGATAGCAGTAGGCTTCGAGTGCGGTAGGCATAGGGATGGATGGACGGGCGTTGTATGGACGAGTCTAAACATGTAAATTCAAGATGTAGGGCATTGCAGATAAATAATAACAAGCAACCAAGTACTAAACAATCCTAGGCATGTGCTTCAAATATATTCATACATGCTCACAATGAGAACTTGCACAACATCTTCTGTCCAGCCAACCCGTGGTAGCGGGGCCTCTAGGGATTTACTGGCAATTAAGGTGCTCCTTTTAATAGAGCACCGGAGCAAAGCATTAACACTCCGTGAACACATGTGATCCTCACACCACAGCCATCCCCTCCGGTTGTCCCAATTATTGTCACTTTGGGGCTTTGGATCCAGACAATGATATGTGTACACAACTTGCTGATAAGATCACAAACAATACTATCATAATGATTCAATAATAAGTTCAGATCTGAGATCATGGCACTCGGGCCCTAGTGACAAGCATTAAGCACAACAAGTTGCAACAAAGTCAAATAGCACTTATAGAGATACTAGGCACTATGCCCTAACAGATCTTATTCGATTACATGATAGAACTCATCCAATCCCTACCATCCCCAAGCCTACATCGGGGATTACTCACTCATGGATGAGGGAAACATCGGTGGTTGATGGAGATGAGTTGGTGATGACGATGGCGATGATCCTCTCCAAATTCCCCATCCCGGGAGGGTGCCAGAACAGAGTTTCTGGATCCGAATCTTGGTTTCTGGTGGCGGCAGCGGAGCGGAACTCTTTCTGGAAAACTATCGACCCCCCCTCGGTTTTTAGGTCGAAAGGCAACTTATAGGCGCAGAGGGAGGCCGAGGGGGTGCATAGGGTGTCTGCACCCCCTCCAGGCGCGGACAGTGGTGGGCCCGCACCTGGGGTGGGTGTGGCCCCCCCAGGTATTCTGCCCGTCTCCTCTTCTTGCTCTGTGGATATTCTAGTGAAATATAGTTTTTGGCATATTTTCCAGGATTTTTCCTGATAGTTGATTTTCTGCACAAAAATAAGACACCAAGGTAATTCTGCTGAAAACAACGTCAGTCCGTGTTAGTTGTATCCAAATCACACAAGTTTAGAGAAGAAACAATAGCAAAGTGTTCGAGAAAGTAGATACATTTTGGACGTATCACTTATTATGAATGGTTTAAGCATCTACTCATGTGCTAAGAATATATACATCATATGAAGCAAATGTGTTTGTGAAAGTTCTTTTATCGCACTCAGTTTTCAACTAAATTTCTTAAGGACAAGCAATAAGCTAAGCTTGGGGGAGTTGATACGTCCAAAACGTATCTACTTTCTCGAACACTTTTTCTATTGTTTCTCCTCTAAACTTGTGTGATTTGGATACAACTAACATGGACTGACGCTGTTTTCAGTAGAATTACCTTGGTGTCTTGTTTTTGTGTAGAAAATCAACTCTCAGGAAAAATCCCGGAAAATATGCCAAAAATTACATTTCACCAGAAGACCCTGGGAGCCAGAAGACGAGACAGAGAAGGGGCCTGGGGTCCCACACCCCTGCCAGGTGCGGGCCCACCTCTGGCCGCGCCTAGGGGGGTGAAGCCACCCCAGGCACCCCCTCGGCCTCCCTCTGCCCCTATAAGTTGCCTCTCGACGTAAAAACCGAGGGGGGTTCGATAGTTTTCCATAAAGAGTTCCGCTCCTCCGCCGCCACCAGAAACCAAGATTCGGATCCAGAAACTCCGTTCTGGCACCCTGTCGGGACGGGGAATTTGGAGAGGATCATTGCCATCGTCATCACCAACGCATCTCCATCAACCACCGATGTTTACCTCATCCATGAGTGAGTAATCCCCCGCTGTAGGCTTGGGGATGGTAGGGATTGGATGAGTTCTATCATGTAATCGAATATGATCTGTTAGGGCATAGTGCCTAGTATCTCTATTAGTGTATATGACTTTGTTGCAACTTGTTGTGCTTAATGCTTGTCACTAGGGCCCGAGTGCCATGATCTCAGATCTGAACTTATCATTGAATCATTATGATAATATTGTTTGTGATCTTATCTGCAAGTTGTGTACACATATCATTGTCCGGATCCAAAGGCCCCAAAGTGACAATAATTGGGACAACCGGAGGGGATGATTGTGGTGTGAGGATCATATGTGTTCATGGAGTGTTAATGCTTTGCTCCGGTGCTCTATGAAAAGGAGCACCTTAATTCCTAGTAGTTCCCTATAGGCCCCGCTGCCACGGGCTGGCTGGACAGAAGATGTTGTGCAAGTTCTCATTGCGAGCATGTATGATTATATTTGGAGCACATGCCTAGGATTGTTTAGTACTTGGTTGCTTGTTATTATTTATCTGCAATGCCCTAGATTTTGAAGTTACATGTTTAGACTCGTCCATGCAACACCCGACCATCCATCCCTATGCCTACCGCACTTGAGTCCCACTATTTACCGTTACTATTACTATTGCTCCTGTTTCACTGTTGTTGTTGCTTTGCTGTTGCTACTGTCAAACTATTGCTACTAATAAACTTCTATGAGCAAGAACTATTTCCAGGTGCAGCTGAATTGAAAACTCAGTTGTTAAGGCTGGCAAGTATTCTTTGACTCTGTCACATCCCAAAATTTTCCAAATTTTGTAATGTGAAAAAGTAAATAAACAAAATAAATAATTGTTGAAATTTAGGGTGAAAAGAAACTTTTTGTTTCCAAATGGAAACATTAAAACCCATCTTGAACAAACTTTGAATAGAATTTGAATCCTACTAAATTCAAATCAAGTGAAATGCATTCTTCATAAATGCATCTTGAAATTTGAACACTTGGAAAATAAACCAAAACCCTAAAACCCTAATGGAAGGAAAACATTTCCAAGATCTCTCTAAGACTATGAATTTGTTCTATATAAAATTTTGTCAACAAACATTGACAAATGATCAAGAATGACAAATAGAAATATTATAAAACCATATGATTTGGTTTCACTTAATTTGGAGCCATAGAAAAAATCTTAAGAATTTAATAAGATAAGGAAATTGAATTTCCCAAAGCTAATAAAGCACCTATCTAAAAATCCATACCAAATGGTGAGTAAATAATCCTAAAGAGAATTGAAAGGATAAAACAAATACTAAATAAAATTATACAAAAATTGGAATCACCAAGTTTGGATCTATAAATAAAAAGATATGGATTTTATAAGATAAAGAAAGAAATATTAAATGAGGAATATTTAAAGACCAAATTAAATCTTGGCCTAATCCATAAGCAAATGGAATGAGTATAATCCAAATCCAAATAAAATAAAAGGATAAAGAATTTTCCAAATAAAATAAAATGGCAATAACCATATTCTATCCCTATTTGAATAAAGACAAAATCTCTAATAAGAATGATTAATTAAATCATCGGAAAATAGTATTTGGAATTTACCCAAGTGGATTAAAAGTCATTTAATTAACATAAATGGGATCAAAGAAATCAACTAAATAAACTTATGGAATTAAACCCATAATTAATTTCATTGGAATAAAGACAAATACCCAATTTTAATGATTAATAAATCATATTAAAAATATTCCAAATAATTCAAAGTGAATTATCTGACACCCTAATAAATGAATAAAACTTACTGAAAAGGTTTTGTGAAAAATTGAAATTAAATAAGGGTTAAAAATATATTTGATATTAATTGAATTTAAAGCAAGGGCTTTGTTTTAAATAATTAATATACCCTAAAAAGAATAAGAGAATTATTCTAATTTGACTTTAAAATGTATTAATAAACAATATTTGAATATACACAAAGTTTGGTTGAAGTTTAAATTCAATTAGTTGTTTGAAATGATTAAACAAAATCAAAATAGAATATTAGAAATGGAAAAAGAAAAAGAAAGCAGAACAAAAAAAATGAACAAGGCCAAACCAGCCCAGCAGACCCAGTCCAGCCCAGCATCGGCCCACTCCCTCTCTCCCCCCAGAAAACGCTTCGCACCAGAGAAATGACCCGCATCGTCGCTGACTAGCAGGTCCCACCTCCTCTCTCTCACGCTGACAGCACAACCCCACCCGTCAGTTTTCTTCCTCACCCGCCCGATGACCACGCCTCGCCGGCCGTTTCTGCCTCATGTTAACTCGCTTCAATTCGTGTAAATGGCTCACTTAAACCTCACCGCGACCATGCGTACTTAATCGCCACGCTACCCTCTTCCTTTTCCCCCAGACATCACCCCACCGGAGCCCCCAGGCTGTCCCAATTCATCCTCACATCGCCACTGCTCCGACGAGCCTCCCCGACAAATTCCGGCCACTCCTCACTGAGCCTTGCCCCCTCTACCACTCGATCCTGCTCCCCTCTCCCGTGCGCATCTGGCAACACTCTCAGCTCACTCGCGCGCGCCCCAGAATCTCGGCAACGACTACCACCGAGCATCGCCACCGTCTGTTCCAACTCCGGCAATATCTCCTGGTGAGCCCAGACCACCCCAGACCCTCTCATTGATGCTCTCGCACGCTCCTCTCTCGCGCGCATCTGACGCTGCTCTCCATTTGCCTTAGCGCACCCTGTAGGATCGTCTTCGACAGCACTAGAGCACGCCCGTCGCCAGAACGAACTCCGGCGAGGGATTGACAGCGACCCCGAGCGCCCCCTGATCTCCCACTGCCACCTCGAGCTTTCGCACATCGTGGCGAACCCAGTAAGCCTCACCATCCTCTCCCTCGCTTCCTACATCTCCGGCAACCTCGCTTGCCGAGCGCGCCGCCGCCAGTCACCGCCGCCAGCACCGCCAACTGATGGTCAATCGCTGTGAGCCGTAGGATGTAGATCCAATGACTACGATAGAAACTAAGCGAAAGGGTATCCTGTGATCTGTGCCGTACGATTTGCATTAGATCCAGCGGCCCACGTTAGACGATCCACGCGAACCGTTTTCGGCCAATCAAAACATTCCACGTGGCCCAGAGTTTGTTTTAAAAACAGGATTTGATCTATTAGATGATCAAATTTGCAAATTGCATAACTTTCAAACCACACGTCCAAATTTTACAAATTTTATATCAATGGAATCAACAGAACAAGTACTTTGCAACCATGCACCTTTTTTTAATAAATTGCTTCTGGTAAAATGGTTGTTTTTGCAGAAACTTGTGTATGCATATTTTGAATATAAAATTCTTTCTAAAATTATTTTTGTGATAAAACCTTTGGAAAATGGATTTTTTTGAACCTACTGACCATAGAAACCAACTTGTGCTTTCAAAAACATATTTTGTGAAGCAAAAGAATAAATCTTTGTTTTAGAACATTTCTAGTCAAATAAAAATATTGTTTATATGTTAAAAATACTTTTTGGAGAAAATCTTTGGGAAATGTTTTGATTTAAACTCTATGACCCCAAACACAAAGTTTTATGATTTAAAAATGTATTTGGTTAACCTTATAAAGATTATTGCTTTGCTAAAGGCATTTTCAACCACATAAAATATTGATTTGGTTTGAAAATGGTTTATAGGTAAAATCTTCTGCAAATGGTTTTGACACTTTTATAAAATGACCAATAGGTGTTTTAGAATGTTTATAACCTATTCTAAACCACTTTTCCAAATAAAACAATCTTTGGCATGCTTGCATGCATTGATTTGTTTCTATTATTTTATGTAATGTTTGCTTGAATGGTAGATTGAAATGGTGCCTTGCTTGATTGAATTGTAGTGATGTGAAGAGTGTGAATATTGCAAGGTCAAGGAGTGAACTTATATTATCTACCAAAAAGGTAAGTGATGCTTCATACTTTTGTCCCATTATTTTCACTATGCATTAGTGATATTTCTAAAGTAGGACTTGCATGGAATTTTTGCTAAATGTAAACTATGCCATGGGAAATCCTAGTAGAGGAAACCTTAGTAGAAATCTCCTACGTTAAGATTCCTACTACTATCATGCTTAGCTTAGCTAGTAGAAAACAAGGGTGGAATATATGCATACTATGGAATGTTTCTAAGTCAAGGACTTGTGTTTTGTTTAATAAAACAACTAAGTGAATGAATCACCTGCGTGGAATGGAAGGAATGGTTTGTGTTGGGTGGTTACACAAGGCCCATTTCTATGGTTTACCTTGTGTATCTCACTTGTGGATGGCCACCCAGGAACAAAGAGATTTGAGATGTCAAATGTTGAGAAGCTTCAAGTGCAGCCACTTGGCATTATGGGCTCTGCCTGGATCATATAGGTTGCAATAACTTAGCCAAATGGACATTTGGTGGTAGGGGTTTGATAGGTTGGAGCGCGTACATTCTGGTCTAAGGTAAGGCTTCTGAAAGATCTTGTCTTGGTGAAACAAAGTCTTGTGGGGAAAGTGCACCACCTCTGCAAAGTGTAAAATCTAAGTACTTAGCCATGTCCCTGGTAAAGGACAATTTGAGCATCAAGACATGGAAGCTATCAAGAATCTCCTCATCCCAATTTCTAAGTTAAAAATTTGTGGTTGAACAAGGGTTGAAGGATCACCAATTTCTATTGGGAGATGTCTTGGGTGATTTTTGACAAACAAAAACTTAGTGTTTTCAAAAGATAAGGAAAATCTATTTTGAGCAAATCAAGCCTAAGCTACACTTAGCCAAATGCATATAGATGATAGACTCCACTATACTACCATAGTATCACTTGCCAATACAATTCAAATGTATTGACCCTTGTGGCTGTAACTTATTATGTTGCAGGTTTGTTTGATGTTAGTGAAGTATGTTGATTAGGATTACAAGTCTACAACCAACATGATTGCATGTGGCACTTTGAAGATGAAGGACTCCATGTTATATAGTTATTTCTGCTGCATTGTATTGAGATAGCCAAATGAGCTATGTAAGATGTAATAAATTATTTTATTCCTGGTTATAAAGCTGTATTATGACCTTTGTTTCTTGATATTACATCTTAACTGTGGATGCTAGCTATTGATCCAGGGACTAGCATTGTAAACACAGGGATCTCTACCTTATTAAAGGTTGGGACCTCTACAGGCTCCCCTTGTGTCGAATCAATAAATTGGGTGATACTACCCGCGAAGACTGTTGCGATCCCCTACACTTGTGGGTCATCACTTCCAAAGGTGGCAAATCAAGCATTTCATAAATCTTCCTAGGCATAATAGAGACACTGGAGCCAAGATCACATGAAGCTTTGAGATCAAAGTCATTCACTTGCATATTAATAATGGGTTCCCAACTATCTTCTATTTTCCTAGGAATAGAAACTTTGTGTTTTACTTCTCTTCCTTAATCTTAACAAGAGCATCTGTAATGTGTTTGGTGAAAGCAACATGCATATCACTAGCATCAGGACTTCTAGCAAGCTTTTGCAAGAACATAATCACTTCAGAAACATTGCAACCATCTATATCAAAATCAAACTTAGAATCACTAGTAGTAGACTCATTAGGCTTAGGCATTGTAGGTGGAGAAATAGGGACTTCTTGTGGTTTAGTGGTATCCATTCTTGTGATGGTGCACACACTATTGTTTCTATCAATTTCAGCTTCCCTTTCCCACTTAGCATGAAGTTGAGCCAACAACCTAACATTTTCATCAATAGTAACTTGTATGGCATGAGCAGTAGCAAAGGTATTTTCCATGGTTTTAGGTTTAGCAACCATTTTATTAATCAAGGAGGACCGTGCTTCAGAAAAAGAGGAAATAGTTTTCTCAACAGTTAAAAGCTTTTCCTCTATAGTCTGGTTGAAAGTGGTTTGTTTACTAATAAAGTATTTTAGCATGAATTAAAGTTCTGAGGAGGCACTTCTAGCATTGTTGTAGGAGTTTCCATATGTATTGCCATTATTAGGAGGATAAGGCCTATAATTGTTGTTACCACCAAAATTATTCCTATAGGCATTGTTGTTTCTAATGAAGTTCACATCAACTTGTTCTTCTTGAGCAACCAAAGAGGCTAAGGGAACAGTATTAGGATCTAGAGGAGCTTTCCCACTAACAAGCATAGCCATAATAACATTAATCTTATCACTCAAAGAGGAGGTTTCTTCAACAGAATTTACCTTTTTACCATGTGGATCTCTCTCAGTGTGCCATTCAGAGTAATTAACCATCATATTGTCAAGGAGCTTTGTTGCAGCACCCAAAGTGAGGCCCATGAAGGTACCTCCAGCAGCTGAATCCAACAGGTTTCCTGAAGAGAAGTTCAAACCTGCATAAAAAGTCTAGATAATCATCCAAGCAGTGAGTCCATGAGTGGGACAATTCTTAACCAAAGACTTCATTCTTTCCCAAGCTTGAGAAACATATTCATTATCAATTTGTTTAAATTTCATAATGTCACTTCTCATAGATATAATCTTAGCAGGAGGATAGTACTTTCCAATAAAAGCATCTTTGCACTTAGTCTAAGAATCGATACTATTTCTAGGCAAGGATAGCAACCATTCTTTAGCTTTCCCTCTCAAGGAGAAAGGAAACAACTTGAGCTTAATAATATATCCATCTACATCCTTATAATTTTGCATCTCACAAAGTTCAACAAAATTATTGAGATGGGCAGCATCATCATCAGAACTAGCACCAGAAAATTGCTCTCTCATCACAAGATTCAACAAAGCAGGCTTAATTTCATAAAAAGGTAGCATCAGGAGCAGGTGGAGCAATATGAGTGCTAAGTAAATCATTGTTGTTTGTGCTAGTGAAGTCACACAACTTGGTGTTCTCAACAGAGTTCATTTTGGCAAAGGTGGGCAAGCCAAAAACAGCAGCAACAGCTAGTGTAGGAACTGATTTTTTTAGTGTTTTTGAATAAAGAAAGCAAACCAAACTAAACTAATTTTTTTGGAGTTTTTGAAAAGAGGCAAACAAAACCAAGCAAAAGAAACTAAGCAGACTAAAAACAAAGTAAAGAGAAAGGAACTGGAGGACTCCCCTTGTGAAGACGTCCTTGTAGGGTTCGCAGCATAGAAAACAAAAAATTTCCTACGATGGGAACAACTATGTACCAAGATCTATCTACTAGATACAAACAACGGTCAGATGTATATCGATAGATAACATACCCTTGAAGACCGACAAAGCTTAACGAGTTAAACTCGTGGTTGATGTAGAAGATCTCTTGTCGATCTCAAGATCGAGAGGAAGTCCTAGCGCCGCAAATCAGCAGCGCATCCGTGCTCGCACACACGTCCGAGGCACCGAGAAACCTACGCTTCCTCGCTCCAGCGATGCAGCGGAAGCACAACTCTTTCTTGCCGAATAGCCACCAGGAACATGTATCTCGCTAGTCCGAGACCATGGGGGATAAATTCTAGAGGGGGTAAAGATCCTTCACGAGGAGGTGTGAGTGAGAAGTGAGGAGGGGGTGACTTTTATAGGAGAGGGGGGACCCCAAGGGGGTGGACGGAGCATGGGGGCTGCCCCCTTTCCCTCCCCTCATTCATGTGGGTGGACACTCCACTCACAAAATTCCTTTAAATTCCCTCCACTCAAAATCCCACTCAAAATTGCTATTAAATTTCCACCAAATTTAATGCAAACTCTCATTAAATAAAACTCCTTTTATTTATTCAGAATTTTGTCAATTACTTTAATGACAAACATTCACATATAACCCCTTGCTAGTATTTCATTTCACATGCAAAAACACTTTCTGCAATTTCACCCGAAAACCTGTTTCGGTATCTAGTGAAATAAATTCCTGCGCTCGTTATTCTTTCCGGCATGAAACTTTTGCTCCAATTGGATGTTGGTGTCTCTTAAGTGTGTCACCCTATGGTTCGCGAATAATGCGGACATGATCAAGACCCCTCTCGGATCAATAATCAGAAGCGGGATCTAGAGACCCATACTGACTCCCACACATTCAATGATGACTTTCTTGTGATCGTCGGAACCTTTTACGCTAGTATCTTAATCCCTTTGTTTCGCGATATATTACATGTCCAAGATTCGATCATTGGTATCTCTGTCGTGGTATTTCCGACGAGTACGCCATGGAGGGGTCCTCACAGTGCGTGTTTAGAGACGTGGGGTAAGGCGGACGGTTGACGGGTACGAGGTAACACAGCATACCTAGGTTCAGATCCCACAACGGCGGCGGAATCCTACTCCTGCTATAAATCACTATAATGGCAATACGCCGAGTTATAGAGATTAGGTTCGCTATGCGAGGTGTGTGTAAAACGATACTAGGTTGTGCCCTAAAGGCTCCCATAGGCCCGGCTTATATAGTCGTTAGGTCCTAGGGTTACAGGGAAAAGTCCTAGCCGGACAGGTTATAGAGTTCTACACCGTCTATTACTAGTCTTGTGTATCTTGCACTCCAAGGCTCCGGGTACGCTGGTGACTCCACCGTAGCCTTCCTTTATCCGGCATGGGCCTCCCTTCTGGATCCACCTAACTGGGCCGCCCAGCAGGCCATAGGCCATGCTACCGACTATGGGCCACCCGGGTTAGTCGGATAAGAGACATGCTATGAGGATACCCATATAGCATATCCCCAACAGTAGCCCCCGGAGAACTCCGAGATCTTGCGCCGTCTTGCCTCTTCCCGTGGAATGCTCTGTCTAGATGGATGTCGGCAAATCGTCAAGCAATATCTCGTAGTCCTCCCAAAGAACCCTGCAAGGTTTTCTCCGTCTTCCACGAGTAAGTCGGAGAAATGCTGAATCTTCCATCGTACGCTCCCGTTGTCGGATTAAATCCATCCATGCCGGAATCTTCGACGGGACGGCTCATCTACCATGTCAGTTATGACGACGTAGGCTGTAGGTCAGCGACGCCTCGTAACTCACACATGCAGAGAACGTAATCATAGCTGATTTTCCCGCGCGAGCGATACGAACCGTTGGCGGCGACGGTTGGAGACGTGGAGAAATTACCGCGCACGTTCACGAACACGTCGTCTACGTGGCAACCGTCCGATTAGCTGCACGAATCTTGACACAGAGTAAGATAAATAGCGGTCGTGGGACACTTGCCACTTTTTCACCTCATTATCTCGCGTCATCATCTCCTTCCTCCAGTCGCGCGCCTCCTCGAGCTCTCCGCGAAAACCTCGAGAAACCCTAGCCCTGCTTCCTGCACCAGTCGCATCCTCTCCCTCCTCCATGGATAGCAGCGGTTCATCTCCATCAATGGCGGCGTCGAGCGACGCCGCGGCGAAGCCGACGAGCTCTGTCGGCGTGCCCCCAGAGGGCCTGGTTATTCCCAAATCGGCGGTGATATAAACCACCGGCGGCGACCATAACTTGGCGGCGCTGGATCCCCTGGAAGAGGAGCCTGACTCGCACAAGGGTGACTGGCGCGGCTCGGACATCACCGGCCGCGACATCCAAGAGATGGTTGCTGAGGGTTACCTCCCTGCGACGGAGGGGCTCGCCTGGTGGGCGACACCGGCCGACGAGGTGACTCCTTCTCCCCAAGTCGGAGAGAAGGTATACCTCAAGGCGCAATTGGTACGCTGCGTTTCTTTGCCCATCTCCCACTTTTTCCTGTCCGTCTTGAATCACTTCCAGGTCCAACCCCACAACCTCTCCCCCAATAGCATCCTAGTGCTTAGCAACTTCGCGGCACTTTGCGAGGGTTACCTAGGGATTAGGCCTAGGTTAGATCTGTTTGTCTACTTTTTCACCGTGAAACATGAAGCCGGACACATCAAGGAGGAGCTTAGAAACTGCGGCACCATAAGCTTCAAGATCCGACCTAGCCGGCGGTTCCCCGACATTGTCGGCCACGAGTCGTGTAAGAACTGGCAGCGGACGTACTTCTACGGCCCCGACATTCCTTTGTCGGGCCGAGAAGCAACGTACCCGGACTTCGTGGATGGAGCAGCCGCTGAAGTCTCCACATGGCGGTCCCATGCCTCCCTTCCCTCCGACCTCAACGCTTCTCGCGCAATAAGGCGGATCGAATGGTTTGTAGATACGGGTCTGACCGGCTTGGACCTAGCCATGTGCTGGTTCATCAGGCGGATCCAACCTCTGCAGCACCGTATGAAGGTCATGCACGAGTACACCGGTGACCGAAGGGATACCCTCCGGATCTCCGAGGACAACTTCTCGAGCGACTCTGTCAAGTTCTGTCTTAAGGACATCGTCAAGGTGAAGGACAAGAAGCGTGGCTTCACCCTTACCTACGACATGTTCGTAAACGGAAAGTGCCCAAAGGTAGGTATTTATTCTCCGTGTATGACATTGCTCCAATTTTTCCGTCTTGCTAATATCATCTTGTCTAACACGGTGATTTCTCACTTAACAGCTTAGCGATCTAGAGGAGGACAACCTGGCCGCCCAAATCTATGATCCCAAGATGAAGGAAGTCACGGTCGTGTCCGACGATGACGCCCCGTTGGCGCGAAAACGGAAGAGCTCCACCTCTGACACTGCCGACGGAGGCAAGAAAAAGAAGACGGAGGGTGGAGCCTCCGAAAAGAGTACTGCCGCCCTGGAGGCGGAAAAGAAGAAAGCCACCGGGATGTTTGCCAAAGCACCCCCCTAGTGTAAGCTTCTTATTCTCCGACATTGCCTTGTTTATCTGTCTTATTCCCGTACTTATGCATTTTGCACGTTTCAGGAAGAAAGCCACAACCAGCCTCAAGAAGTCCTCCAAGACTCTTGGGGCTTCTAGAAATATTAAAGATATGCTGCATCGCGACTCTTCCACCGCCATCACCCCTGCTACTCCTGCCGTCAAGCCCTCCTCTGC
This sequence comes from Avena atlantica, assembly GCA_910589765.1. Lineage (NCBI taxonomy): Eukaryota > Viridiplantae > Streptophyta > Magnoliopsida > Poales > Poaceae > Avena > Avena atlantica. The sequence goes on from OU342736.1 coordinate 376,719,817, forward strand.
TCCGACAAGCTCCCAAGCCCATGAGGCACCAGGCCCTTCCGCCATGGAAGTAGATTTTGGCGCCTCTACCGAACTCGCAATTGTCGGCGAGCAGGCGATGCAGGAGAGCGCTGCTCTTCAAATGGCTGAAGCTCCGGCTAAGGATGCCATTGGTAGCGGCAAGGCAGTGGTGGTTGCTGGTACATTCGCCGAAGGCGGCGCCTCTGCTCCCCAGAAACCCTTAGAACTGCCAAAGATTATCTTTCCGGTGCTTACGCCGGGTAGCACAACTACGGTTCCTGGAGGAGTGCCGCCATCTCCGACGTGCGGTCTTGAGGAGCTACTCCGACAAGCAGACATCTTGCGAAGCAACAGTGTTTCCTTTGGCAAGCTGCTGGCCGAGAGTGCTACAAACCTCAAGATCATCGCACTTGTAAGTTTTACTTTGCCTTTTGCATTTCATATGAGTATCCCACTGTAGACCCGAGGATGTAGAAGGAATACCATTGGTTTTGCATCTATATGCTCTAAGAGTGACTAAGTTAGAAAAAACTCTCACTGTAGCCCCCAAGCATTTAGATGGAAGGAACTATTCCGACTAGATGCTTTAAGAGTAGCATACACAGTGTTATAATTTTAAGTGTTGTAGCCCCCAAGCCTCTAGTTGTAACTGAATTAGTTCCGACTAGATACTTAAAGAAAAGCTAAGCATTTTCTGAGTTAAAACTTCATACTGTAGCCCCCAAGCATTTAGTTGATAACTGAATCAGTTCCGACTAGATGCTTAAAGAAAAGCTAAGCATATTGCTAAGCTAAAAACTCTCGTTGTAGCCCTCGAGCACCTAGATGGAAAAATCTCCGACTAGGGGCTCCAGGTATACTAAACAACGACTTGACTTTGTACTTGTTTCCACAGAACGAGAATGCTCGGAGGGGCATGGCCAATGATAAGTACCAGAAGATGCGCGCGGACCTTGAAGCTGAAAAGGGTAAAACCGCCATCTTGAAGGAACAGATCATCAAAAACAAGAGTCCGTTTTCTTTTTGCGCACTTCCGTCTTACTTTTGTGCCTTCCTTCTTCGAGTACTCACGGTGTACTGTGTTTTCTTCGACTTGCAGAGCATGTCGCCAAGGCTAAGGATATTGTCGAGCAGTCCAAGCACATCTAGCAGCTGGACAGCGAGAACAAGATCCTTAAGAAGGAGAGGGAACAAATTCTGAAGATGCATGAGGAGTCCATGAAAGCCCTGCAGGACTCCGCCTCCGCTGAGATCAATCGCTTGAAGGAGGAGCTTGCGATCCTAAAGGATCAGAAGCAAGCTGTCGATGAGGAAAACCTTCGCCATAGCGAGGCGTTTAAGCTCCTCCAATAAGAGAAAGAATCCTTGGCGGACGTCGTCTGGCAGGCTAAGGCCAGCATCTTCAGTAAGTATCCTCCGCCTTGTAGCTCTGTAATCTGGATACTTAGGATTTTTGAACTCATGCAATCGTTGTCGGAATTTTCAGCGCCCCTGGGTTTAACCCACTCGCCTCCTTCGGACAAGGAATGCATGATTCTTGTCGGCAACTTCATCAACACCGCCATCACTCAAGCCAAGGATATCGCCATGCCCCTGCAGATTTACATCAAGGCCTCGGACTCCATGGTGAAGTACTCGGAGATTCTGCGCCGAGCCCCCGAGCGTGTCGCAAGCTGGAAAGCTTCATGTGCACGGGCTGGCGCAAGGATGGCGTTGTCCATGGTGAAGGCACACTATGAAGGTGCCGACATCGACACGGTGACATCTGGTATCCCCGACGTGGATGATGACAACAAGGAAATTGATCATGAAGCTATCCTGTCATCACTCGCGGGCTATGACACCAGGGTTGCCGAGTTGGTGGATGTCGACGTCTTTGTGCCCAGGAACTTCCTTGACAACGCCGACCCTGAATCCTCCGAGTATCCTCACAGTGGTGACGCTGACGGTGAATCTCCGGCTGGTGATGATGCGGCCTCCAAGTCCCCCTCACCCAAGGAGTGAAAAACACTTTGTAATTCCTGTTTCACCTTTGGAGTGTGCATTGAAAAAACTTGGTGATGTAATCTTAAGGCGGAAACCAATGGTTGTCGTATCCTGCTACTTAAGAATTAATGCCCAGTATGTATATATTTTTTAAGCAAGTGATGGCTTATCCATTACTTTGGTTCTTATGCTTGACTTTTCGTGAGTCGGAAGACTCGTTGTCGGAACCATGCGCTTAGGTGATGATATCCAATGGCACCGTCAAAAACCTTAGCACAAAATCGCCGACAATGAGTGCCGAAAGTGACTACTCCAGAATCTACATAAAAACAACAAAGAACGTGTAGACCAGAAAACTTAAGCTAACGCCCGTAGGCAGAATTTTCACAAGTGCAATCACAAAGCTTGTGCATAAAGGTTTATATGATCCAAAAATGAACACTAAAGGAGGTAAAAGACTCAGCAATACGAGTGAACCAAAGAGCTTTATTTCATTGATCATATAAGAGGTACACGATTAGATAAAAAATTCTAAGTGTAGAAAGGACGTAGCTGTGCTATGTTCCATGGCCGATCAAGCTCCGGGTAGTCATCATTCGGGTCACGTCGCTTACGCTTATGATCCTCGCTGGGTCTATCCTTGAGCTCACGATTGTCGACAAGGTAGTAAGACCCATTGAGCAGCGCCTTGCTTATGATGAACGGTCATTCCCATGTCAGGGATAATTTGTGTGACTTCTTCTGCTTAAGTCGGAGCACCAAATCCCCCTCTTTAAACGAGCGATGCCGGACGCGGCGACTATGGTAGCTGCATAACTTCTGCTGGTAGATGGCGGATCTTTGGCATGCCAAAACGCGCTCCTCCTCGAGAAGGTCCACATCTAGGCGTCTGGATTCTTCAGCGTCATCTTCGTCATAGGCGGCAACTCTTGGTGCATCGTGGAGGATGTCGGAGGGTAGGATAGCTTCTACTCCATATACCATGAAGTAAGGGGTGTAGTCGGTAGATCTGTTGGGTGTAGTTCGTAAACTCCACATCACAGATGGCAATTCTTCCGCCCAGGCTCCAGCAACTCTATGTAGCGGTGCCTCAAGACGTGGCTTGATTCCCTGCAGAATTAATCTGTTGGCTCGCTCAACTTGACCATTGGATTGTGGGTGTGACACAGACACAAGGTCAAGTCGGATGCCTTTGTCCCAGCAATAGGCCTCCACTTCTCCGAGTGACAAGTTGCTTCCATTGTCGGCGATGATGCTATGTGGGAGACCAAATCTCACCACTAGATCCCGGACAAACCTGAGGGCAGTTGCCCCATCAAGCTTTCTAATGGGTTTAGCTTCTATCCATTTGGTGAATTTGTCAACTGCTACAAGCAGATGCGTAAATCCACACGGTGCCGTTTGCAACGGTCCCACCATATCTAGCCCCCAGACTGCAAATGGCCAAGTTATTGGTATTGTTCGCAGTTCTTCAGCAGGAACATGTGGTTGTCAGGCATAATACTGGCATCCTGTGCATGTCTCAACCAACTTGTCGGCGTCCGCCTTCGCGGTCAGCCAGTAGAATCCTTGCCGGAAGGCTTTAACGACCAATGATTGAGGAGCGGCGTGATGCCCGCAATCTCCGAGATGGATTTTGCGTAGGATTTCCATACCTTCTAGCTAGGAAACACACTTTAGGTATACACCAGTAGTGCTCCTTTTGTAGAGTTGCCCATTGATTATGGTATAACCCTTTGCTCGTCGTACTATCTGCCGTCTTTCGACCTCGTCGTCGGGCAAAGTTCCGTGTTCGAGATATTCCATGAACGGTTTAGTCCAAGCCGGAGGGGTCTTTGTCGCCATGTTGACGAAAGAATCAGCTCTACCCGGGTTGTCGATGTCGGCGCCCTTCACGGATGGAGTGCGTAGATGCTCTAGGAAAACTCCTAGCAGAATTTGCTTGCGCCCTGATCCAAGCTTAGACAATAGATCAGTCGCCTCGTTTTGCTCCCTAGGCACATACTTGACTTCGTAGCCCAAGAAGCTCTTGGCTATCTCGTCCACTTCGTCGCGATATGCCACCATCATAGGGTTCCGCGCATTCCAGGTGCCAGCCACCTGCTGGGCAACCAAGTCGGAATCTCCACAGCAAACTATGCGCTTGATGCCAATATCCTTGGCTACACGCAGTCCGTGAATGAGTGCTTCATATTCCGCCATGTTGTTTGTATCCTCGAAGTGGATCTGCAGAATGTAGTGTAGCTTGTCTCCTTTTGGTGACTGTAGCAATACACCAGCCCCCGAGCCGTTGAGCAGCTTTGATCCGTCAAAGTGCATCACCCAGTACTCTGGTTTCGGCAATGGAGTGGCATCTGGCATCTCCGTCCAATCTGCAATAAAATCCGCCAAAGCTTGTGACTTGATAGCGTCGCGTCTTTTGTAGGTGATCTCGAAGGCGGCAAGTTCAATGCCCCACTTCGCGACCCTTCCTGTAGCGTCACTGTTGTTGATAATGTCGGACAGTGGAGTCTTGCTCACTACTATGATTGGGTGCTCCTGGAAGTAATGCCTCAACTTCCGCGAAGCGAGGAATACTCCATAAGCTATCTTTTGGTAGTGCGGGTAACGCTGCTTGGACTCCGTCAAGACCTCGCTTACATAGTAAACTGGTCGTTGAACTCCGTGCTCATAGTCTGGTTCCTTCCGCTCTACCACGATGATGATGCTGATAACCCGGTTGGTTGCCGCCATGTAAATTAACAGGGGCTTGCCAGGCTCGGGTGCTGCAAGGATGGGCGCCGAGGAAAGAATCTCCTTGAGCTGCTTCAATGCCGCATCTGCCTCGTCCGTCCATGTGAATTTGTCCGCCTTCTTCAGCAACTTGTACAGCGGCAGAGCCTTCTCTCCAAGTCGACTGACGAATCGACTAACTGCTGCAACACAACCTGTTAGTCGTTGGATGTCCTTTAGGCATGTCGGACGGTTTATGTTTAATATAGCCTTGATTTTCTTCGAGTTGACCTCGATTCTGCGCTGGGAAACGATGAAGCCCAACAATTTTCCGGCTGGAACCCCGAAGACACACTTCTTAGGGTTGAGCATCATGTTGTATTTCCGGAGATTATCAAAGGTTTCTTTTAAGTCGGAGATTAATTCGTTTGACTTTTTAGACATCACCGCGATATCGTACACATAGGCATGAACGTTCCGACCAATTTGGTCGTGAAGGCAATGTTGCATTGTCCGGTGGTAAGTAGCACCTGCGTTTTTCAGCCCAAAGGGCATTGTGACATAGCAAAATGTGCCGTATGGGGTAGTGAACGAAGTGGCCAATTGGTCCGACTTCCTCATCTTGATCTGGTGGTATCCTGAGTATGCATCGAGAAAACACAATAGTTCCGAGCCAGCCGTCGAGTCAATGACTTGGTCAATGCGAGGCAAAGCAAACGTATCTTTGGGACATGCTTTGTTCAAGCCGGTGTAATCAACGCACATTCTTAATTCATTGGTTCCCTTTTTGGGGGACAAGTACTGGATTGTCCACCCATCGGGTGTGAAGGATGTCTCGGATAAACTCAACCTTAAGTAACCTAGCTATCTCTTTGCCAATGGCGCGTCTCTTCTCATCTCCGAAGCGTCGTAGAGGTTGTTTCACTGGTTTACATTTTGGATCTATGTTTAAGCTGTGCTCGGCAAGTTCCCTAGGTACACCTTTCATGTCGGCAGGTTGCCAGGCGAAGATGTACCTATTCTCACGGAGGAACTCGACGAGCGCGCTTTCCTATGTGGGATCCAGGTTCGTCCCAATGGCGGTGACCTTGGAGGCATCGCCTACCACAAGTTCCACCGTCTTGGTCTCGATGGCGGCCTTGAACGCAGGAGCGGAGTCGGAGATTTGCTTCTTCGACGCGGGCATCTCTGAGTCATTGACCTTGCTCTGGATCTCCTTGAATTCTTCGCTGTAGAGGACAGCTTCTGCAATGATTGCTTCATTGATCTCGCAGTCCCTTGCCTTGGTAAAGCTTCCGGATACGGTGATGACACCGTTTGGTCCAGGTATCTTGACCTTGTTGTAGACGAAGCATGGCTTGGCCATGAACGTGTGGAATATGTCGCGGCCGAATATGATGTGGTACACGCTCTTGAAGGGGACCACCTCAAAGGTCATGCGCTCTTGGCGGTAATTATTAACGTCGCCAAAGGCTACCTGAAGTGTAATGCACCCAAGGGACCGAGCCTCCCGTCCAGGAACTACGCCATGGAACACGGTGTTAGTCCGCCTTAGGTTTGCCTCCGTCAAGTTCATCTTCTGCAGTGTATCCAGGTACATAATGTTGATGCTGCTTCCACTATCCACCATGCACTTGGTGAACTCCACGCCGTCAATCAATGGGTTGATTACCATGGAGTACTGGTTCTCCGTGGGCACAAGGTCTGGGTGGTCCGTCCTGTCCCAAGTGATTGGAACCTCCGACCAGCACAGGTACTGGGGAACTGGGGGGAGAGTAGCCATCAGGATCCTTAAAGAGGTCTTCTGTTGTCGGACAGTGGGGGTGCCAAGGAAAGTGTGGTAGACTGGGGCCTTCTTAGCAAAGGGGTTCTTGCCCTTGTCGTCGCTCTTGGCGACATTCTTGGGGCCAACGTCCTCGTCCATGTCACCTGAATCCTTGGACTTCTCCTTCTTCTTCCCCTTGCCCTTGCCTCGCGGTCTGTTCTTCCGACTTTGCTTATAGCCGGACTCCGGGTCTTCCTTGAGGTCGTTGACGAACTTGCAGTGTCGATTGGTATGGGTGGCCTTGCCATTGGCATCGAGGTGTACGAGGCACGGCATATCGCGGTACTCTTCGTAGGTTTGGGGAACGCGGAGCGGCGTCGAGTTGCTTTCACTTCCTCGCTGCTTCCCACGGCATGCTCCCCTTCCTCGGCCACGTTGTCCGCCTTCTCCTCATCCTGCAAAAGTTATGGTGACCATGTCGGTAGATTGCTTTTCTTTTGGAGCGGTTTTCCGCTTTGTACTGCCGTTCCTCCGAGCTTGAGTTGGAACGGCCGTTGCCGGCAAAGAGCCACGAGCGTCGTCGTCGGCAGCTGCGAACTCACTAGCTAACTGAATCATCTGATTCAAGTCAAGCTGATGATTGTCCTGCAAGCGCTTCAGCTTATGTCGGAGTAACGTGCCCCTTTCCAACCCATCGATGAAGGCGTCCATGGCGGTCTGGGCGTGCACTCCTGCGCAGGAATTCTTCATATCCAGCCAGCGGGAGAGGTATGCGCGATATGTCTCGTCTTTCTCTTGCACGCACCGCTGTAGATCGCCCACCGTGCAGGGACGCTTGTATGTACCCTCAAAGTTCTTGGTGAATGCTTCTTGCATGTCCAGCCAGTTGTAGATAGATTTCTCCGGCAAGTCGTCGATCCCTTGACGGGTCGTGCCCGCCAACATTAACAGGAGGTACTTGACGGCGACGTTGGGGTTGCCTCCGGCAATCTCCACCGCGTTGCCGTAGTCCTGCAACCATGTGGCAGGCTTGGTGGTGCCGTCATATGGCTTGATGGTCTTGTCAATCCGGAATCCTTTGGGGTAAGTTGCGGACCGTATCCCAGGTCCAAAGCAACATGGTCCCAGGTATGGTCCTTCCCGGGCCTCGTGGATCTTATCGATCCGTGAACGTGCATCGTATGGCTCCGGGTTCTTCTTCTTTTTGTCAACAGGGGATGGGCTGCGTGAATGACGCGGACCTCCTCCGCCATGGTGACTGCTTGGCGGCGACGGAGGCGGAGGTGGCGGTGGGTTAGCTTTCTTGCTGTTACCCTCCTGCAACGCTTCACGCCTGTCGCGGTTTCTTGTCGGACGCGGAGGGTCATGGCGCGACCTGCTATTATGTCCTTCTTTGTGCTTTCCGTCATGACGGGTCTGCTCCGCGTTGTCGCGGATGACGATGCCGCACTGCTTTGGTGGGGGCATATCCGTACGATGGTAAGCCTTATAGTCTTCTTGACGTCGGGGGGATGGTGGCGGTGGCGATGGTGACATGGTTATACCCTACGGGTACGTGATCTCAGCATACCTAGTCCAGCCCAAGGAAGGCCCACGGCAAAAGTATGTTGGCCCATGAAGACTTTCGGGTGGCCCAGGCCCATGGTGCCTTCGGATCCTTGGAGAGCAAGACTAGAGTAGATAGGAAATTCAAAGGGGTAAAACCCTAGAACCTGTAACCGACTAGGACTATGCCCGGGACCTGCCTAAGTCTATATAAAGGCCAGGAGGGCACGACCTAGATCTATCGACTCATACTTCCGCATACACACCTCCACGCCAGATTGCATCTGCGCACCCCTGTAACCTTCGGTTCCGCCATAATCAAGAGCAGACAAGCAGGAGTAGGGTTTTCACTCCGGGGGCCTGAACCTGGGTAAACCTTGTGTCCCCGTGTTGCTTGTTTGCTAACCGTTCCACGATCTCCAGCATCCCCATCTTCTCCAAAACCCAAGTCCATAACAATGGGCATTGATGAGATCAAACCTCGTCAATTGGCGCCGTCTGTGGGAATTGGGGGCGCTGATGTGCGATCGTGACGGTCCCAACCTGATCGATCTACAACTCTGCAGCAACGGAGAGTCATCTCCTCTTCGGCGCTTTCGACTTCACCGCCCACTCGCCGGCCACCATGAAGGACTTCGAGCCCGTAGGCGACGGACTCGAAATCTTGTTCGGGAGCTTATGCTTCCAGGTGGGGCAAACTGGCACCCTCCGCCTACCCGAGCGGGTGCCCCTACCATCAATTAGGCCCGCTTCATGGGCCCCACACCCCGTGCTACGCACAACATCATCAGAAGATGATTCCTACGACAGCAGCAGCTGCAACTCCGATCTGTGCGATCCGCCATTGGATGCAGGGACCTACAGTTCCGGATCTGAAAGCTGCGGCAGCAGCTGGCCAATCTACGAGCGCTACCAATGCGCCGCAGTCATCCAAAGCGACGTGGATCAGCAAACACCCAACCCGCCGCCTAACCCGCCAGAACGAAACGGTGGGAACAGAAGAAGCCAATCTCCCCCACCCGAAGGGGAAAACAACGGCGGCCACGTCATCCGCATTAGCAAAGAGGGATGGACCCAGGTCCGCGAAGCTGTGGCAGGCAACATAGTACTGCCCGCAGACGCCTCGCGAGATATGCTGATGGCCTACCACCTGCTCCTAATCGAGGAACACAAGAAGCAGGTCAAGATGCAGGAGGTGCTTGACAAACGCAAGCAAGCAGCCTCAGAGTCCAGCGCGCGACGAGCCACGCTCTCCGCCATGGGCATTGGCTCCAGTTCAAACGCCAACCCAGGCAACACGCACCGCTCCCGGATGGAGAACATGGATCCCAAGGAGCGCCGCGAGTTGACGCGAACTCTCCACACATCCTTCATGGAGATGGACGCCGACGGCAACGTCATCCCGAAAACGCCGCAGGCTGCGATCATGGCAGCCACTGCGTACCTCGCGCCCCACCCACCTCCCGAAGGGGACCCGAAGAGGGCCATGCACAAGTCCGCACTTACTGGACTCAGACTTGTCGGAGCCGCGCTCCACCAGGAAGCTCCCAAGGAGCCGAAGAAGAAAGCTCTGGTCAGGTTCGACCGCAGCCCCACCCCTTCATCCGAAGAGGAGGAACATGACCTTCCCCGAAGGAAGAAGAGTTCACGACGCCGCGACCACGACTACGACGCCAGAGATGCGCTCACACAGCGCAAAATCGACAAAGCGCGAGCTAAGCGCGCATGCTCGTCTGAATCCGAGATGGACGAAGACGAAGGAGAACTCTGCGGAGCTCGATGCTTCAGTAGATCCGTCCGGCGGACACGGATGCCGCAAAATTTCAAGCTTCCTTCGGATACTCCGAAGTTCGATGGCACTCAAGACCCAAAAGCTTGGCTCAGCGATCACTTATCATCCGTCAAACTACATGGTGGAAACAAGGAGACCGCCATGCAATGCCTTCAGCTGCAGCTGACAGGCGCAGCCCGGATCTGGCTCAGCAGCCTATCATCAGGGTCCATCCGAAGCTGGGAAGAGCTAGCTTATAGCTTCAACCGAAATTTCAAGGGCACCAGCAAGAGGCCCGCCTCAATCGAAGAATTGCGAGCCTGCACTCAACGAACGGGCGAATCCATTCGCTCATACATACTACGCTGGTCCGACACCAAGAACTCCGCAGCACACATCTCCGAAGAGAGGGCCATCGACGCCTTCAGGGATGGCGTCAAGCGCCAAGACTTCAAGGAGGAACTTGGGCGCGTCAAGCCCAAAACACTCGACCACCTCATGGACATCGCCAACAGGTGGGCCGACGGCGAAGATTCCATTCACCGAGCACAATTGGATGAAGAGGACGACTACGGCCAAAGACGGGAACGCCGTAGCAAGCGGATATCGCGCGTCTACGACGATCGCGACGGACCCGACATGGTCGCGGCTGGCTACGCTGATCGCCGCAACGACGCCAACCGCAACAGCGGAGGATACCGCGGAGGAAACTTTCGCGATGGAGGGTGCCCAGCACAGTCATGGCAACGCCGCGACCGCGATAACGGACCCTCAACATACGAAAACCTTTCGGGTCCATGCACCATCCACTTCTACATCGACAAGCAGGATGGAAAAAAGAAAGCGAGCCACATGCTCAAGGACTGCCGCGAGTTCCAGAAGCTCAGCGAAAGCATGGTGCAGATGAGGCAGCAAGCTCCAATCCCTGCGTTCGGAAACGCACCCGCACCAGGTGAGATAGCGCATGGAGCTCCTCCCCCACCACCTGTAGGAGGCCCGAACCAACCGGTCGCACCAGCACAGAACAACGCTGGAAACGGGTATCCCCCGCCGAAAGGAGCACTGATGATCCAGAAGGGGTGCCCTACGAATAGGTTGCAGAAGAAAATCACCCGACAGATCAACCTGGGCGTGGCAACTCCACCCGCCATCCCTGAGTACCTCAGCGGATCGGAGTCCTGCATCACGTTCACTCGTTCGGATCACCCTTGCCAGATCCCTCGCCCAGGTCATGCTGCCCTGGTGCTGGAGGCGCAGATCGGAGGTTTCGAGATGAGTCGCGTCTTCATGGATGGCGGCAGCGGCATCAACCTGATGTTCGCAAGCACTCTAGCAGCAATGTGGATCCCACAGTGCAGCCTGGAACAATCAGACACAACGTTCCACGACATCGTTCCAGGGAAGGGCATATTTACCCTGGGCAAGATATGGCTCGACGTCATCTTCGGCAAGCCGGACAACTTCCGACTGGAACAGCTCTAATTCGAAGTGGTGGACTGGCCATCACAGTACCACGCCATCCTCGGGCGTGTAGCATTCGCAAGGTTCCTGGCTGTCCCACATTATGCATACCTCCTACTCAAGATGCCAGGACCGAAGGGCGTCATCACAGTCCATGGGAGCTTCACCCGATCGGACCAATGCGACAGAGATTTCAACAGAATCTCCCAATCATTCGGTATGCAGGAGGAGCTCCTTAGGCTCCGCGAGGTGACGGACAATGGGGCACCCACAATCGCACGACAAAACGCACCTGACATGTCTTTCGACTCCACGGTCAACACAAAGAAGGTGCAGGTCCACCCAACGGATGCCTCCAAGACGGCGCTGATCGCCAATGACCCCAGCCCCGCATAGGAAGGCGCGCTCGTCGAATTCCTCCGTGAGCGCTGGAAAATCTTTGCCTGGTGTCCTGCGGACATGCCAGGAGTTCCTAGGGAATTCGCCGAGCACGCACTCAACGTCTTTCCAGACACCAAGCCCGTCAAACAGTCCATCCGAAGACTGTCCGAGCCACGAGCCGAAGCTATCGGCAAGGAAATCAACAGACTACTCGCTGCAGACTTCATCAGGTAAATCAAAGAAAGCGAGTGGCTTGCAAACACAGTCATGGTCCCAAAGAAGGACACGGACATCCTGCGGATGTGCGTGGATTTCACGTCGCTAAACAAGCACTGCCCAAAGGACCACTTTCCCCTTCCTCGGATCGACCAGATCATCGACTCGACTGCAGGTTGCGAGAAACTCTCCTTCCTCGACGCCTACTCAGGCTACAACCAGATTCGACTCAAGGTTGAAGATCAGGAGAAAACGGCGTTTATCACACCGTTCGGAGTATTCTGCTACAACACAATGCCTTTCGGGCTAAAGAACGCAGGTGTCACGTACCAGCGATGCATGCAGGCCTGCCTCAAGGACCAGATCGGTCGCAATGTTCAAGTCTATGTTGACGACATAGTCATAAAAACCAGGGAGGCAAGGACACTTATCGACGATCTCCGCGAGACGTTCGACAACCTTGATCACTACAGGATCAAGCTCAACCCCGAAAAGTGCGCCTTTGGCGTCCCATCAGGTCATCTGCTTGGGTACTTCATCTCTCAGCGAGGGTTCGAGGCGAACCCGAAGAAAATAAGAGCCATCATGGCGATGGAGAAGCCGAAAAATATCAAGGGTGTCCAGCAGCTCGCAGGACGAATAGCGGCATTGAGCAGATTCATCAGCCGCATGGGCGAGAAGGCCTTGCCATTCTACCAGCTGCTACGCAAGGCAGATAAATTCGAGTGGACGCCAGAAGCCAACGATGCATTCGAAAGCCTCAAGCGGCTCCTCTCCACCTCGCCCGTCTTGGTCACGCCAAAGGAGCGCGAGCCTCTGCTGCTGTACATAGCAGCCACACACCAGGTGGTCAGCATCGTCCTAGTGGTCGAACGACCCGAAGAAGGCAAGACCCACGGGGTCCAGCGCCCAATCTACTACCTCAGCGAGGTACTGACACCAACAAAGCAGAGGTACCCTCACTACCAGAAGCTCGCCTACGGCGTGTTAATGACGGCTCGATGGCTGAGCCATTACTTCTAGGAGCACCAGGTGATGGTCGTCAACGAGGCACCCCTGAACAGCATCCTGAATAACCCAGAAGCCACATGACGCGTGGCCCTATGGGGCATCGAGCTGTCACCCCTGGACATCATCTACGAGAAGCGACTCACAATCAAGTCTCAAGTCCTCCCGGACTTCCTCGTACATTGGATGGAGCTGCAGCTGCCAGACACCCCAGACATGTCGCAGTCATGGACCATGCACTTCGATGGCTCCAAGCGCGAAGCTGGAGCAGGAGCCAGGGTCATACTGACCTCCCCGCAGGGCGACCAGATGAAGTACGTCCTCCGGATGAAATTCTGAGCCTCCAACAATGAGGCCGAATACGAAGCCCTCATCCACGGCATGAGAATGGAAAAGATCTGCGGCGCAACGCGCCTGGTCATCTACGGTGACTCCAACCTCGTCGTCCAGCAGACGATGAACTAGTGCGACGCGCACGCCGAAAACATGATCGCGTACCGCGCACTCTACAACGCACTCGAAGGAGAATTTGACGGCTGCGAGCTTCGGCATGTTGGAAGAGAAAGCAACGAGGAGGCCGACATACTCGCCAACATCGGCTCCACCTGTGCAAAGGTGTCACCGAGTGTGTTCCTCGAACGGATCTGCGTGCCATCCATCAAGCGGAAATTCCCCAAGGGATCACCCGAAGAAGCAGAACACTCGGGAGCTACGCTACCCGAAGGACATGAAGGACCCGAGAAACTGGATACAGAGGTCGCCATGGTCAACCTAATGCAGGTCATGGCAGTCGAAGAAACTTGGACGCGACCATACCTCCAGTTCTTGATAAACGGAGAACTGCCTGACAGCCCGACAGATGCCCGGCGCATATCTCGTCGGTCAAAAGCCTTCACCATCATCAATGGCGAGTTGTACAAGCGTAGTATTACGGGTATACTACAAAGGTGCGTCACCATCGGTGACGGGAAAGCCATCCTCCAAGACATCCACGAGGGCATCTGCGGCCATCACGCAAGCAGCCGCTCCCTTGTCGCCAAAGCTCTACGAGCCGGATTCTACTGGCCAACGGCCATGAGAGACGCAAAGGACATCGTCCGAAGATGCAACGGGTGCCAACGGTTCGCAGACAAAGCGCACGCACCCGGGTCGGAGCTCAGACCCATACCTATAGCCTGGCCCTTTGCTCAATGGGGCCTCGACATGATCTGCAAACTGCCAAAGTCCTCGAAAGGGGGACACGTTTACCTCCTGGTCGCAGTCGACAAATTCACCAAGTGGATCGAGGCCATGCCAGTTACCAACCAGAAAGGCAAGACTGCCGTCAAGTTCTTCGAGTCCATTGTCTACAGGTTCGGTGTACCGCACAGCATCATCACCGACAATGGATCGAACTTTATCTCCAAGGAGTTCCAGGACTTCTGCGAAGGCCTTGGGATCAATATCACGTACGCCTCAGTGGCACACCCGCAAACGAACGGGCAAGTGGAAAAGGCCAACGGCCTAATTGGCGCTGGCATCAAGAAGCGCCTCATGAGTCCACTCGAACGGAAAGCTGGAGCCTGGACGAAAGAGCTACCATCCGTCCTGTGGAGCTTACGGACTACGCCAAATAGCTCCATAGGCTACACACCGTTCTTCATGGTGCACGGAGCTAAGGCCGTGCTACCAGCCGAAGTACGCCACCAGGCCCCCGGGTCGTCGCTTACAGCGAAGCCGAATCCACGGCTGCACTCGAAGATGCCGTCGACACACTAGACGAAGCAAGAGACATAGCAGCAGCTCGATCAGCGGTGTACCAGCAGAGTCTCCGCAACTACCACAGCCGCCGGCTGCGCCCAAGGTCCTTCATCGAAGGAGACCTCGTCTTGCGACTCAAGCAAGAGCGACCGAAGAAATTCGAGTCACCATGGGAAGTACCCTACGTCATCACCGAAGTCATCCTAGGTGGCGCCTACCGCCTCAAGCACGTGGAGTCTGGAGTCGCATACTCCAACCCATGGAACATCGCGCACTTGCGACGATTCTACCCCTAGCTACCTACCCCTTTACTTTCAGTAAGGCTTTTTAGCCAAGGCTATTCAGCCAAACAATGTACTTCCTCCATTACGATATAAATAAAGCTAAGTGTCTCGCCCCAAACTTCCGTTCATTATTTGCAACTTTACTTTATGCTACAAACGCACTCGGGGGCTCCCCCCACCTCAAGCTTTCATCAACCGAGGATTACACGAGTACACCTGAGTAGCTGACAACGTCAGGCAAACGAAAAGGACACGTACCCAAACAAATCACTACGTGCTTACAACAAACAAATCTTTACAACAAAGGGCACAACACGCCCAGTCAAAATATACAAATTTTACATCTATCTCTTTTTCAGGTACTACCTATTCTGAAGAATAACCTGAGCACGCTGCTCAAACAAATCTACGACCTATTCGGCATACTGCCTTACAGGTGCGTAATGTGGACGCATGTCCCACTCATCACCATCCGGCCGAGGAGGTGGCCCAGCTGCCACAACATTCAAATCTACATCAGGCCGGTGCAGCCTCACGAGAGACAAAGCAGCCTTCACTCCTGCGACGAGCTGTTGCCGCACCGACTCCTTGACATTTCTCACGCTCCGAAACTTCGACAGAAGACCCGCAAGGCTCGTCGGTACGACATCCAAAGGAAACATAACGTGCAACACCGAGGCAAGCGACGTCTACACTTGGCGAGGCACCCGCGAAACCTGGTGCACACGATCCTGCACCGTCGCCAGAGCCATGGCACAGTCACGATCCATCCAGAAGAAGCCACCGGCCTCCATGTCCTGCTGAGTCAAGCAATTGACCCGAACGGCGACATGCTCTTTCTCTTCCCTCGGAGCAAGGTTAGCACCCGCGACAATTGTACAAAATAAATGGCAAGGTTAGCAGGCTCATCCGAAGAACTGAGCTACAGCTCGAAACAAAGAACAACTTACATTGAAGCTGCTCAGATAACCGAAGCAGTTCTGCCATCAAGTACTCCTCTCTGGCTGCACCAAGATCCGCCTTGGACTTCCAAACATCGGCGTGACCACGCAACCCAAGCAACTCCCTCTCAAGACTACAAACACGGTCCCGAATAAAAGCGAGTTGCGAAGGATCATCCAAAGATGGACGCAACTGCACTGCAGGCGAGGTGTCAGCAGGGTCAGCACCCGAAGGAACCTAAAGCAGCAGAAAAATAAAAGGACACAAACATTCAGACAATGATAGAGCACAACTTAGAAGAATTCATTAAGCATATAAGGCCACTACGTGGCACAAGGACTGTGTTCTTCAAAATATTTACACCAAAAGCAGACTACAAACTATCCTACATCTACAACGCCTAAGACGCGGCACCCTGACTCGCCTCGGAGCCGGATTGCCTAGCCTTGGCCTCCCCTTGCTGCCGCAGCGCATACTCAGACAACAAATCAATGAGCTTCGGCCCATATCGCTTGCAGCGAGCAGAGTAGGCAGCAAAGGCTACCTCGGATCCGTCTGCGGTCGTCGGCATCTGGGAGGTGATCCGGGGCAGGTCCAGCTCCGCTCCAGCCGCCAAATCCATCGCCAGCCCGACGGACGCGCCGATGCCCTTCTGCTTGCGCTTGTACGCCGCAGGCGCTTCGGCTGACAAAGCCTCCGCCAGAGCATCCACATCATCAAGGGCCGCGCCCTTAGGGACAAGCTCCTTGTAGAAGTGGCCAAGGACCTCCTTCGCCTTGGCAAGGGAGCTGACGACGGTGCTGCAACGATCTTCGACCTCTGCAGTAGCATCATCTAGAGCACTCCCATGCTCCAGAGCGCCTCGGTCAAACTCGATGCCTGCGGCATCTGAGCCAAAAAAAAGGGACATGACGAAAGCAACGCGGAAGAAGACAAGAAAACAAGAATAAAGAAGCACAAATACAACACTCACCCGAAACAGCCTTGGCAGCAACCATGATCTTGCCTGCCACCTCCCTCTCATGCGCAGCCGCAACAGTGGCCAGCTGTTCCTCATGGTCCGCGGCCTCCTGCTGCAGACGCTCCTTAGCTTCGGCTGCCTTGGTCAGCTCTAGCTCGAGGCGTTCCTTCGCACCAACGGCGGCCTCGGCCTTCTTCTCCGATTGACCAAGGCTCTTCTTGAGAGCGTCGACCTCACGGAGAGAAGCATTATGCTCCTCTGTATTCGAAACAAGCAAACGTCAGAGAGCAGGACCGGAATAAAAATGAAAGAAGCACCAAAAACAAACAGGTACCTTGAAGCTGTCGGAGGTTAGCCTCTAGCACCAGGCGCTCCTGCACCAGCCGCTTGGACTCCTCCACAAAAGGCTGACGAAAAAGAAACACCAGTAAGAAAAAGGACTTGGGGCTGTGCCCAACATTAAGGAATAAAGGCAAAACTCGAACACGAAGACACTCGGGGGCTCCCCCCCCCCGAAGATTCGAAAAAACAACAAGACACGAAATTTTTCAGACACCCGGGGGCTCCCCCCGTGGTACGAAGCAGAGGTACTTACATGCTCTGATGGCGACTCCGAAGGCCCGCTGGCGAAATTCTGAGGCGCAACCACCTGCACCTCCTGCAGAGGAGGATTCGGAGCGGCACCCCCTGACGTTGCCACTGTTTGAGGAGGAGGAGACGCAACTTTTGACTCCCCCATCATCTCCCGAGCACCATCGCTAGAGGAGTCGTGGGAGGAATGCCTGCATACGAAGCAATCAGCACAAGTGCAAAATCAAGAAGGAAAAAGGACAGCAGTAAGACAAGAAACTTACGAGTCCAGCGAGCTCAGGTCAAAGACTGGAGGAGTCCTTCGGGCTCTCTTCTCCACCTTCTTCTCTTCCTTCTTCTCTTCCTTCTTTTCTTCCTTCTTCCGCTTCGCTGGCGGGTGCGACGCTACAGCCCGCACATGAATGGCAGGAATGGGAGAGGAAGAGCCTCCATGCCCGTCACTATGACACTCAAGGCACAGAGGGTTTCTGGGAGTCGGAGGAGTCGAGGCATCCGAAGACTCGCTGCAGCTCCGTGATCGTTTGCGCGTATGGTCCTCACTCCACTCGTCGGCATCTTCCGCCGGAGATCGCGCCGACAGCAGCTCGGACACGGAATCCACCACGTCATTATCCGGGGCATTCGGATATTTTTCAGGCAATGGCGGTACCATGCCCGGCACCTTGAAGCTCTGCAAAACCAGAAGGGACTTTGTTAGCAAACAAAGGAAAATAAATATGCAGTCGACAGCGCTACGCACACGAATCTACACCTGCGGAATGGCTAGCGTCGAAGAAAACGGAGGAGTCAACGACTTCCCCGGGATTTTTTCTCCGGCCTTGAACTTCAGCAGCAAGCGAAGGGCCCTGTCAAGATCTCCCTCGGAGATTTTCTCAGCCGAAACCCTCATCGGATCACGGCGGCCAGAATAAAGAAACATCGGGTGCGCCCTCGCCTGGAGAGGCTGCACCCAACGCTCGAGAAACGTGCGGATAATATCCACGCCGTTCACTTCCTTCTCCGGAATCAACTGGAGATCCTCCACCCGACGGTAAAGGGCCTTTATCTCCTCTGTCTCGCCATCCAAGATCTGGTTTTTCCAGGATCTTTTCGGCTCGATTATCTGGGAGGGGTCGAAAGGAGCAAGACCAAAATGCTGCCCAGCAACTGTAGAGTCGCGAATGTAAAACCACCGCCTCCTCCAATACTGGACAGATTCGGACATAGAGAAAGAAAAGAAGAGAATATTGGCTTTGAGGGAGATGATGCAACCACCAATGGGATACACACCATCCGAACCGGATTGCCTCTTCACGGAATAGAGTTTTCGGAAGAGGCCAAAATGCGGCTCGATGCCGACCCACCACTCGCAAAAAGTGATGAAACAAGCAATGTCAAGAAGAGAATTGGGCGAAAGATGATGCAGCTGGATGCCATAGAGAAAGAGCAGCCCACGAAGGAAGTCGTGGACTGGGAAGGAAAACCCACGCATAACGCAGGCGAGAAACATAACCCGATACCCAGCGGGGGGACGGGGGATTACCTCATTGCTGGGGAGTCTGACGGCCTCCCTATCTTGCGGGATCAAACCCCGCTCGCGAAGCTTGGGAGATCACTCTCCCGCGTCTCTGATCGCCGCCAACCACCGTCGGTGACACAGGTAGCGGTGGCGCCTTTCTTTCCTCCGGCGGCGCTGGTACCAACTGTAGACGATGATTTTTTCGGTATCCCCATCGCGCTACGGCGGCGCCGGCGGTGAAAGCGCAGAAGGGAAGATGGAAATGTGGAAGGAAATCCCAGCACGCAGCAAGAATCACTAGAGCATAAGGAGGCAGTGAAAACAAGAACTAATGTGGTGAAAACAAACTGCAGCTTTCCCCAATGATTATAACGGCAAAGACGATGCACGGCAACCGTCCATCAGGAAGACCTAACGCCAATGGCAGATCTGGCCATACACGTGTCAGCATCACAACGAACCGTCGTTACCACGCTGTCCACTACGCGCGGAAATCGAGGAGACGCCGTAATTATGTCCACGCCGCGCGTGACCGGCCAATTCAAGGTCAGCAAATGGGACCCACGTTCGTCCAGTCAAATCATCTCTGGCGCACCAGACTCTTGAGGTCATTGATCGTCAGCACTTATGTCATCAAAAGCTATACTAGCAACAACTACAATTTCTTCGGCTACAAAGCTAAGAGTACTAACTCGAATCTACGATTCGACTAAATACTCGGGGGCTACTCCTATTAGGAGCGCTGGCCGCGCACCCGAAAGATGAATAAAAATGAACTGTTTCTTCGAGTCCTACGTCGAGTCTACGACTCCACTACGGACTCGGGGGCTACTCCCATAGGGAGGATGGATTTAAGCATCCGAATTTTTTTGTGTCCTACAGACTTAACAACTGAACAATGTTTGAACTAAAGTCTCCGCTCGAGTCTACGACTCGAACAGACACTCGGGGGCTACTCCCATAGGGAGCGCTGGTCGCGCACCCTATGAAATCTTCGACTGCGATCTTTCGGATCAGCATGCAAAAACTTTTCGGCAACTCTGCCCCAACAAAACGCTGAGTGAGCAACGATCTCCTTGGCCACCCGAAACACCTCCGCGGTGACAAACATTCGGATGTTGTGTCTACGACACAAAGATAAGACCTACAGATATCATCTGATGGCCTGGCAACTCACACAACTGCGCTCTGCTAGTAAAAACCCGTGCTAACAGGTGCGATGAAAAATCCCGACGGACTCGTTGGGTACATCAATTAAATTCACTGGAATTCCACTCATGTAAGTCCTCCGCAGCCTGAGTCGAATTACGCCAGCATATGTTCCAGTTTCGAGTTGAGGGACTCGAACCTGAGGAAGATCGTGTTGTTTCGTCCTAAGACAATTAACTGACCCTGATCCGTCGGGCGAGTCAGGCACACGCATCAACAATCCCTACACACATACTGTTAATACATAGTTGCACCCAAAGGATTGAAGAGTCCTCAGCCGAATCTATGATTCGACTGATCACTCGGGGGCTACTAACATGGTTATACCCTACGAGTACGTGATCTCAACATACCTAGTCCAGCCCAAGGAAGGCCCACGGCAAAAGTACGTTGGCCCATGAAGACTTTCGGGTGGCCTAGGCCCATGGTGCCTTC
The DNA here is from genome assembly GCA_910589765.1 of Avena atlantica. Classification (NCBI taxonomy): domain Eukaryota; kingdom Viridiplantae; phylum Streptophyta; class Magnoliopsida; order Poales; family Poaceae; genus Avena; species Avena atlantica. The sequence goes on from OU342736.1 coordinate 376,740,322, forward strand.
GGATCCTTGGAGAGCAAGACTAGAGTAGATAGGAAATTCAAAGGGGTAAAACCCTAGAACCTGTAACCGACTAGGACTATGCCCGAGACCTGCCTAAGTCTATATAAAGGCCAGGAGGGCATGACCTAGATCTATCGACTCATACTTCCGCATACACACCTCCACGCCAGATTGCATCTGCGCACCCCTGTAACCTTCGGTTCCGCCGTAATCAAGAGCAGACAAGCAGGAGTAGGGTTTTCCCTGCGGGGGCCTGAACCTGGGTAAACCTTGTGTCCCTGTGTTGCTTGTTTGCTAACCGTTCCACGATCTCCAGCATCCCCATCTTCTCCAAAACCCAAGTCCATAACAATGGGCATTGATGAGATCAAACCTCGTCAGATGGGCGGCGAGGTTGGGCTCTTTCTCCGTGGTCGGAGGATATGGGGATAGCATCCTTCCTGTTGCACGCATCCCTCTGTCTTCGTTATGATGAACCCGTCCGCGATCCGACATCCTGAGGAGATCTGACCCTTGGCGGTTTGTACTGGCTAGATCGGCAGAGCGCTGGGTCGGACTCAAGCCTCTGAGAGGTGGCCTTTTCCTGTTGCTTTACCGCCTTAGCCACTAGGTCATAGACCTGTTCCACTTCCTCAGGCGATCTATCCTGCGCCAGAAGGGTCTTGGAGACGGCGAGGTTAAGGAGTGGGGTGGGCATCACCTGCTTGCCTTCACTATCAATGTATGGCTTGGCTTGTGCCGGCTTCGAGGGAGCCCATCCTAGGTTGCGCCGTACACCAGGATCGTTAATGACGCGAGCCGAAGCCTTCTTAGCCTTCTGCTGCTGGAGCAGAGTCTTGTACTTAGCCTCCATTGCTCTAGCTTTCTCTATGGACTTCTGCGCGTTGACCAGATCTCGATCTAGTTTAGCGCCTTGCTCCGCGATGGCTTGTGCTTCCTCCAGCAGTTGCTGGTGTTTCTCGTCAAGCTGAGTCACGTTCCAGATATGATCGACAGTTAGTGGCTCAACGAGGAGGTTGCCGTACATCACCCTATCAGCTAGAGTAACATGGGATGCTGCCGACGTGGATGCTGGAGGTGGCAAGTTTGCGGTGTTGTTGTTGCTCAGACCGGTGCCGAGTTCCTGCGGCTGCTGCACTAGATTAGGCGGAGGAGGCATCACTCTTGCGCGATCATTGTCAGCAGCAATAAGTGGCCCCTTCCCCTTATCCATCGCCGTAGGCGGAGCTTGCCTGGGCTGGTCTTCGTCCATCGCTGTCCCAATGGTGACAAACACCCCTCGAGACATGACGGTATTATTAGCATGTTCGTCGCGCGAGTACTCCTCCTCCATCTCCTGCATAGCGGAGTCTAGCTCTTCTGGACTGAAGTCTAGCTCCTCTAAATCTGCACTGAAATCAGCATAGAGTGCGTCAATGACAGAGTCGGAGGGTGCCAGGACTTCCTCGATGACGGGCGGTGGAGGTGCAACGGCCTCGACAATGACTGGAGGTGGTGGTGCTGCTGCGACGATGGCGGCCGGAGGCGGTGGTGGTGGCTGAATCGGAGGTGCTCCGTCAATGAGCGCAAGCGCTGTCTGAGCTGCCGCTTCAGCCTCCGCGTAGTTTTTGACGGTGTTCACCATGACTTCGAAGCTGAGGCGTCCTGACGCCTGTTGCCGTCTTAGAGAATGTCGGAGAAGCGTGTTGTGGTCCAGCCCTTCCACAAAGTGATAGATGGCATCATCATTAGGGTAGTTGGCCAGGTCGGCCCGTATACGGAGCCACCTGGCGAGGTAGTCGCGGGGGTTTTCGCCCTCTCTCTGAACGCAGTGCGCCAGATCGAAGATGGTAACCACGCCGAAGAACTTGGATCTCTGCTGTCCAGACGCACGGGCGAAGCCGGCGGATTTGCAGTGATCTTCCACCTTTATATCCTGCACAGGGGCGGTTTGGGTGGGCCTTAAATTTTTCCGATCTTTGCCGGCAAACTCCGAGGAGAGATCCGACATCGATCCTTCCGCGAACGTATCCTGCCCATAGGCGGTTCGTGCGGGTCTTGATGCTCCTCCGACTCCCAGGGAACTAGTGCCCGAGTCGGTTTCGCCGATGAAGAGGTGGATGTCTCCGATAGGAACGATCGAACACTGCGTAGGGTTCGTCTTCGCCGGGATCCAGAACTCGTCGGGGGGGACGATCGGAATGTTGCCGGAGAAGAGAATGCAACCGATGGCTACGGTTTCGCCGATTCCCGCGAAGATCTTGGTCCTCGCCCGCTGAAGAGCCTGAAGCGCCTCTTGCCCCACGGTGGGCGCCAACTATCGTGGTATTGCCGACGAGTACGCCATGGAGGGGTCCTCACAGTGCGTGTTTAGAGACGTGGGGTAAGGCAGACGGTTGATGGGTACGAGGTAACACAGCTTACCCAGGTTCAGATCCCACAACGGCAGCGGAATCCTACTCCTGCTATAAATCACTATAACGACAATACGCCGAGTTACAGAGATTAGGTTCGATGTGCGAGGTGTGTGTAAAACGATACTAGGTTGTGCCCTAAAGGCTCCCATAGGCCCGGTTTATATAGTCGTCAGGTCCTAGGGTTATAAGGGAAAAGTCCTAGCCGGACAGGTTACAGAGTTCTACACCGTCTATTACTAGTCTTGTGTATCTTGCACTCCAAGGCTCCGGGTACGCTGGTGATTCCACCGTAGCCTTCCTTTATCCGGCATGGGCCTCCCTTCTGGATCCACCTAACTGGGCCACCCAGTAGGCCATGCTACCGACTATGGGCCACCCGGGTTAGTCGGATAAGAGACATGCTATGAGGATACCCATATAGCATATCTCCAACAATCTTCATACCTAGTTTGATCTCGTTACTGACATGCACTCTTTTCTCGTTCCCGTGATATAACATTCTAGTGATCAAATCACTTGCTTGCAAGCTAACCAATGTGATATCACCGAGAGGACCCAGAGTATATCTATCCGTCATCGGGATGAAAAAATTCCACTCTCGATCCATGGGCCTCAACATAACACTTTATTAGTTCTGAACCCATATATATAATCACCCTGTTACGGTGTGACGTTTGATGTTATCAAGAAACTCTTCCGGTGTTAGTGATTGACATGATCTCATGGTCTAAGGATTAGGATTACTTCGTAAGTTGTTATAGCAATATAAACACAGTGACTTTGATCGTAATGCTATACTTCAGATGAATGTTTATCACACCATTACACTAATGTTGTGATCCCATTATTAACAACATCCAATGTCCATGATCAGGAAACCTTGATCATCTTGTTAATCAACGAGCTAGTTTATGAGAAAGGCATTACTAGGAACTTTCTATTTGTTTATTAAACACACATGTATTAACGTTTCCATATTAATACAATTATAGCATGCAAAATAAACATCTATCATATACTTGGAATACACATAATAAACACTTTATTATTGCCTCTCAGGGCATATACCCTTCAGTCCTTAGCCTCCCCGGCAATGGCGCCAGAAAAATATTGATGACGCCCAACACTGTCGTGGGACGCTTCATTGGAAACCCCAAGAGCAAGGTGTGATGAGCACAACAACAAGTTTTCCCTCAGTAAGAAACCGAGGTTATCGAACTAGTAGGATGAAGGAAACATCTCAAAGGTGTTGCAAGCAACGTGGAAACATGCACAACACAAACTCAAGACTTTGCCCCAACGTGTCAAGCTCACCGGTTTGCTATAACAAAGGATTAAACGTATGGTGTGGAAGATAATGGTTTGCAACAAGTAAACAAGTAACAGTGGAGGATGTATCAATAGTAAAGATTGGACCGGGCCCCATAGTTCACTACAGGTGCTCTCCTTAGATAAACAACATGGCATGAATGGTAAACAAATTACAGCAGGGCAATTGACAGGAACTAAGCAAGGCATAACAATGCAATACCAGGCAAAAATATCCTATGAGATTCGATTGGGAAATACAACAGTATACATAGGCCACCATCCAACTGCATCTATGACTAGAAGTCCACCTTCAGGTTATCATCCAAACCCCCTCCAGTATTAAGTTGCAAGCAACAGACAACTGCTTTAAGCAAAGTGTGTAAGGTAAAGAGTCCACTAGCAACTACTTGGCCAAGATAGCTACTAACAACGGAGAGCATGCAAGATCACAAACAGCACAGACATGATAGAATCATAAAGACAAAACCATTGATCAATCTGACATAGTAATCTCAATATCCATCGGATCCCCGCAAACACAATATGCATGATTACAAATAGATTATATCTTGATCATGAACGGAGCTCACAACTTCTATAAATGAAAGCACAAGGAGGAGATACAACCATCTAGCTACTACATGGATCCATAGTCCAAGGTGGAACTACTCATGCATCATACCGGAGAAGAAGGCCTCCGGGATGATCTCCCCTCCGGCAGGGTGCCGGGAAGAACTTCAGATACCCCCGATCTAGGGATGACGGTGGCGGTGGCTACAGAAGGTTTCGTGGAGTTTTGATCGGGTTCCTAGGGTTTCTGCATCAAGGGCTTCTTATAGGCGAAGAGACGAGGCTGGGAGGCGGCCAGGGGCCCCACACCCTACCCAGGCGCGGGGTGGGACCACCCGCGCCTAGGGGGGTCTGTCCGCCCTGGTTCGCTTCTCCGTCTCTCCTTTGGACTTCGTGACGCCCATGGTAAAATATTGACTTTGGCTCTTGTCCCGTCCAATTTCGAGAATATTGATTTTCTGCCTTTCTGGAACCAAAAACAGAAGAAAATAGGCAACTGGTACCGTGGCAACTTGTTAATAGGTTAGTTCCAGAAAAGATATAAAACCACCTCAAAGTGTAAACAAAGAAAAGCAAAGTAGATACGAAACAATCATGGAGCATCAAAAATTATAGATATGTTTCCGACGTATCACTTGGCAAAGTGATATAAATAATAATCCGAGATATATTTTAACCTGGCAAACTAAGGTAAACAACAATTCGAGATATATTATTAAATGCTTTTCTCTAAGTAACAATTCTATGCATGAGGGTGTCGGGTTAAATAATGACCGAGTCCTCGAGACTCTTTTTCCATCTATGAGTGAATCTATAGGTATGTTGGATAGTCCCCGGGCTAAGTCATCTCGTTTAGTCATGATTGTTGAGTCAATCAATACTTACAGTACTCTTGGTGATAAGGTTGGGTCACCCTTGTTGAGTTAACGAGGAAGGCTCGTATGCCAACCGCCCTGATATTTGTACGTTGGGGAAGAGGATGAAGAAGCTGTTTCTCGATGGTGAAGCAGAAGTTGATGAAGTTGTTTTTGTCCGGATGGAAACCCATCCAGCACCTCTAATCAGCCCCACGGTGAGTGCCAAATGTCGTGGTGGTGTAACGGCATATGCCATGGGTAGGCTAAAGTTGGGGAAGATGGACACTAGAGGAATCCGGGGAGGGATGATGAAGTGAAGACCGCATACGAAGAATAGGGAAGAAACCCATAGATGATCAATGCATGATGAACTCCTTCTCTTATTGCTTCTGTATATTGGTTACAAGTGCTCCTTCAGCTGTTTCCCTAGTTGCTACTTGGAGCTTGAGGAAGAAGAAGAAGTGTTCATACGTGAACTGAGAGGGGAGGATCCCTCAGGGGCCTCCCTAGGAACGATTACCCTAGTGCTCCTCATAAAGGGGAGCCCAGGGGACAAGGTATGTTCCACAAGTACTGACTATGAGCTGGCTAATGGGTCCTTGCCAGGTCATCGTGTCCTTTGGCTTCTCCTTTAGTGAGTCATCAGTCTTATCCCTTAAGCATATTCCTTAGCATCTTCTGATATGCCTAGCATATTCCTTAGCATCTTCTGAGATGTCAAGCATATACCTTAGCATCTTCTGATATGCCCAGCATATTCCTTAGCATCTTGGACCAACGGTGTCAGTCTGAGCCAGGGGCGTCCCAAGACCGGCACCTGGCGTAAGATATTGACCTGGAGAGTGGTATGTCGATGAAGAGGTTGAGAGAACATCTGGAGATGAATAAGAGGTCACCTGGGGTGAATTAACTCGGCCCAAGTGCTCAGGGTGAAGAGGAGATTCAGCCTGGACTACTCATGTTGGACCATCCGAGTCAAGGGTCTGAGTCAAGGATCAGAGTCAAGGGTCCGAGTCAAGGGTCCAAGTCAAGGATCCAAGTCAAGGATCCGAGTCAAGGGTCTGAGTCAAGGATCCGAGTCAAGGGTCCGAGTCAGGGATCCGAGTTAGAGAGTAGCCTAACCCAGTTTTCCCTAAGCCGTCCCAGTTGGCCTCTTTCCTCCATTCCTTTTATCCTATTATTTTTATACCTCATATCCTCTTACATATATGTCTTTATCTTTACATCCTATATTGAACTACTCATGGCTTTGTTGAATCACATGATACCTCCACTCTGGGGTACCCGGGGTCATATCCCCGACACCGACATGTAAAAACTCAAATAAATTCATCAGGTCCTCCTTGATGACTATTCAATTTTTTTGGTAAAATTCCGCTATAAAACCATCTAGCCTTGGCGCTTTGTTATATTCCATTTGAAAAACAGCTTTCTTAACCTCCTCCTTAGTATAAGAGGCAGTTAGGAAGTTGTTTTTCTCATCAGAAACTTGTGGGATATTTCCGCCGTTAGGGACTCATCCATAGAAATGAGTTGATGGAGCCCCAAGGATTTATAATAAGTTGTAATATAAGACTTCAATTTCTCATATCCCTCAATCATACCATCTTCCTAATTTAGAGAGTGAAAAAATTTCTTCTTATTTGATGGGGATATGCCTACCGGGGTATACCCAGCAGGACGTTTCCGACTGGCCCAGGAACTGGCGAGTGGGCCTGCAAGACGGCGACTGGATCAAGACCTGGCGTGGATCCAAGCGACTGTAAGTTGAAGGCCCATGAGAGTAGATAGGCCCAGTCGGATTAGGTTAAACGAGTACCGAAACCTTAACTGATTCGGTTCAGATATGTAAACCCTAGGGGACGGTGAGTTTATATAAACCTCCCTACAGGGCGTGTAAAAATACGTTCCACCATCCACCCAAGCGACTCGCCGCCTAGCCGTCGAGCTCGCCCCATTGTACCTTCATCATAATACAATCTAGCAGGAGTAGGTCTTTACCCTCCGGGGGGCCGAATCTGGGTAAAACCCTGTGTCTCCGCCCTCATCTCGCACCGCAGATGGCTGGCCGCCCTTGCCCTTCGTTCTACTACTCACTGTCGATTGCAGCATCTGCCGTGGTCATTCCCACGACAGTGGCGCCCACCGTGGGGCCTGGCCGGTGTTCTGCGGCGAGATCCAATCTGCCCATCAACTATTCGGTCGCCACTGGCCGCATGATAGCGATCGGCGAGATGCTCCAGATCTTGCCGAGCAGCTACGTCCCGGCGGCGCGACCCATCACGCACAGCATGATAGTGCCCGTCGGCATGATCAGCCTCTTCGTCAGCCTCACCGACATCATCTTCTCGGAGGACTCGGCTCGCATCCGCGAGTCGCCGCCGCGCGACCGGCTCTCCGAGAGCCAGGTCCGCACGATCCATCGCCTCGCCTCCGAATACAACTCGGCCCACAACGAGGTGGCCGAAAACACCGCGGCCGCGGAAGACGCGGCCCTCAACAATGACGCCGACTCGGCGACAACGACGTCACACACCGGATCCATCACCGCGGCTTCGCCCGCGGGCTCCATCACCCAGGTCTCCAACGCGGGAGACTTCAAGGATCGCTCCATCCTTGGGATCTTCGACTTCGACTCCGGGTCGGAAAACTCCGCTGATATCCGCGACGGGACCGGTCGCCACGCCGCGACCTACACGGCGACTGGCACCGATCCGCCGGAGGATCCCTTCTCCACCCCGATTCCTCCTAACGCCACGGCAACAGAGGTCGAGGAACTCCGCCTAAAGCTGGCGGAGGCAGTACGCAAATCAGGTCGCGCCTGAACCCCACCGTCCAGGGGCGCGATGACGAGAACGACCCGACCCTCGTGGCCGAGCACGCGATCTGCGAGAACGCGCCACCCGGAGGAAGCGCTCGACCCCCGCCAGGGTCGAAGGCGAACGACGCCCCACCTCCACCCAACCGCGCACCCCCCAGGGACCAGCCGCGGATCGTGGTATCCTCGCGGGAGCGAGATGCGAATGGCCTACCACTGTTCTCCACCCCGATGAACAACCTCGTGGCGGGCCGAGCAGCGGCTGACATCACGGCCACCGGTGACAGCGCCCTACAGATCTAGTACGTCAGGGCCCTGCTCGCAAAGGCGGTCGAGCAGCAAAATGCAGGCGCCGACTCGCAGGGTCGGGTGTACTCGCGTTCTTCGGGCAGCAGATCGGCCTCAAGCGGTCGCCCATTGGCAGCAAACACCCTCAATTGCCCGCCACCCGAACCACTGCAGCTCCAACACTAACCCGCGAACGCGGCACTCTCCACCAACGACCCTAGGCCAGCGACCAACTTCGTAGCCGCCAACGGTCAGCCCGTCGACGCCCGCACCCACATCATCAACAACCAAAGCTAGCGCGCACGCCAGCCCGACGACCTGCGACACACCCTAACCAATCGCCGCGACGGCGAGCCAATGGGGTCGCTTAGCCGAGTCGGGCCCCGGTGCTTCGGACCGATGATCCGAGGCGAAAAATACCCGGCGAACTTCAAAGTGCCGAAGGAAATAGAGAAGTACGACCCTTCGTATGACCCCTCCGTGTGGCTAGACACCTACCTCATGGCGATGTGGATCGCTGGCCACACCGACCTGCTAGCCGCCTGTTACCTCCCCCTGATGATAGAGGGAACGTGCAGGCAGTGGATCAACACTCTTCCCCCGGATAGCATCGACTCCTGGGAATAGATGCGCGATGCCTTCGCCAGGCACTTCGAGTGCTCCTACACCCGCGCCACCACCATCGAGGACCTGGAACGATGCGTCCAGGGACCCCGCGAGTCGACCCGCGGCTGGGTCTAGTGGTGGCAAGAACTATGGTACAACGCGGTTGGCATCCACCCGGACACCGTGATCCACTGCTTCAAGACCTCGTGTCGCTACGAGCCCCTGGTCGCCAAGCTCAAGCGACACTCCCGCACACTCAACAACATACCGAATATCCTCGAGATCGCCAAGAGATACGCGGAGGAAGACCCAAAACAGGAAACCGACGACGAGTCGGGCGGCCAACGCCGCACAAACGGCACCGACAACGGACGACGGTCTGACCTACGCTACAGCAACACTCGCCTCACCGGCAAGCGCCGCAGTGATGGGCGAGTCGACTTCGTCGCCAACGCTGGGCACGCACAGCGCGAGCCCAAGAGCTTCCGCCGCGACGGCGGAAATTACAAGGCGAAACCAAGGTTCGACCCCGCGGCCCTCCTTAACCAACCTTGTGCGTTTCACAGCAGGGAAGGAAGCCCGCCACGCACACGACCGCCGACTGCCACTCTCTCAAGGAGATTGAGAAGGCACGGCGAGCGCGGGAGGACCCCGACAACAACCCGCCAAACGGCGGAAAATTCGGCAGTGTGGCCGGCTCGCTCCACACCTTCACAGGCTTCAACACGAAGCGCGAGAAGAAGGTCATCGCCCGCGCCATCGCCGTCAATGCGGTGGCCCAGGTGGACGTTCCCCAGTTCCTCAACTGGTCGGAGCAACCCATCACTTGGAGCCGCCAGGACCACTCGCCACGCATCGAGTACCCAGGCCGAGTCGCCCTGGTGGTCAAGCCCAAGGTGGGAGACTACTGGCTCCCCAAGACATTGATGGACGGCGGCAGCTCCATCAACATCCTGTACCTGGACACCTTCAGGCGACTGCGGCTCCCGCAGTCGATGGTCGAGACGACCTACACCACGTTCCACGGCATCATCCCTGGTCGGAAGGCGTACCCGATTGGCAAGGTCACGCTGCCAGTCACCTTCGGCACAGCAGCAAAATTCCGCACCGAGCGGATCGTCTTCGAGCTGGTACCCTTCGACAGCCCCTACCACTGCATCCTGGGGCGCTAGGCGTTCGCCAAGTTCATGGCAGCGCCCCACTACGCGTACAACGCAATGAAGGTCCCAGGGCCGCGCGGCGTCATCACCATCAACGGCGACCCCAACATGGCCGCCGAGTGCGAGGCCAAAGGAGCCGAGCTCGCCGACGTCGTCATCGCGGCAGAGACCAACCACGCCGACGAGCTCGCCAAATACGCGAGCGGGGTCAACAACGACGACCCCACCAAACTTAAGAAGCCCAATTCGAAGGGCGCCAACACCTCCGCCTTCGAGGCGACGACGCACACCCGCACCGTCGAGCTGGTCCCAGACGGTGACGATCGGGATGGGCATGAGCCCAGCATAGGAAGGCGCGCTCATCGAGTTCCTCCGCGAGAACAGGGACATCTTCGCATGGAAGCCCTCTGACATGCCTGGTGTCCCTAGGGAACTCGCTGAGCACAAACTCAACGCCGACCCCAAAGTGCGACCTTCAAGCAGTCGCTGCGGCCCTTCAATGAAGAGCGCCGCCGAGCCATCGCCGAGGAGGTGCGGCGTCTACTCGCTGCAGGCTTCATCCGGCCAATAAAATACTCCAAGTGGCTGGCAAACCCAGTCCTGGTCGAGAAGAAAAATGGGACCTGGAGGATGTGTATCGACTACACAAACTTAAACAGCGCCTGCCCGAAGGAGCAATTCGTCCTCCCGCGGATCGACCAAATAATCGATTCCACTGCGGGTTTGGAGTCGCTGTGTTTCCTCGACGCCTACTCTGGGTACAACCAGATCAAAATGGCTGTCGAGGACGAGGAAAAGACGGCGTTCATCACGCCATTCGGAGCCTTCTGCTACACCGCCATGACCTTCGGCCTCAAGAACGCCGGGGCAACCTACCAGCGGTGCATGCAGGAATGCCTTGCGAGCCAAATTGGCCGCAATATCCACGTCTACATCGACGACGTGGTAGTGAAGTCCGCTCGCCAGGGCGATTTACTCGCCGACCTGGCGGTAACATTCGCCAACCTGCGGAAATACAAGATAAAGCTAAACCCAGGAAAATGCACCTTTGGTGTACCAGCAGGGCAACTACTGGGGTACGTCGTCTCCAAGCATGGGATCAAGGCGAACCCCACCAAGATCGACACAATCACTCGAATCGGCAAACCAGAGTGCCTGCGTGACGTCCAGAAGCTGGCCGGGCAAGTCGCGGCTCTCAGCCGCTTCATCCCCCGATTGGGCGAAAAGGCGATGCCCCTATACCGCCTGATGCGGAAGAACCCCACCTTCCAGTGGGACAAGGAGGCGGACGACGCACTCCGTGACCTCAAGAAGGTGCTACTCGCAGTACCGCTACTCGCCGCCCCCGTCGACAAAGAACCCATGCTGGTCTACGTCGTGGCTTCCGAGCGCGTCTTCAGCGCCGTCATGGTCGTCGAGCGGCCAGAAGAAGGAAAGGAGCGCCCGGTACAACGACCGGTGTACTATATCAGCGAGGTCCTCACCGAGTCACGCCAGCGGTACCCGCAATACCAGAAACTGGTGTACGCAGTCTTCAGAGAACAACGGCGACTGCCGCACTACTTCTAGGAGCACCCGATCACGGTCGTCTCCTCAGCACCGTTGCAGGACATCATCCGCAATCGTGAGGCGACCGGGCGAGTCGCCAAGTGGGCCGTCGAAATCGGCATCCACAACATCAAGTATGAGCCACGGAAAGCGATCAAGTCGCAGGCTCTCGCGGACTTCATCGCCGACTGGGAAGAGGCCCAGCAGCCAGAAAAGCTGCCGTACCTCCACTACTGGAGCCTGCACTTCGATGGCTCCAAGAACGCAGACGGCGCAGGAGCAGGAATCGTGTTGACTTCCCCGAAGGGTGAAAAGCTCCGCTACGTCCTCTGCATCGACTTCAACCCCTGCACCAACAACATGGCCGAGTACAAGGCACTACTCCACGGCATGTGAGCTGCCAAGGAGATGAACATCAACCGCCTACGCTGCTACGGAGACTCCGACCTCGTCACCGGGCAAGTCGCTGGCACCTGCGACGCCGTCTCTCCCACCATGGCGGCGTACCGCCAAGCAGTGGACAAGCTGGGCGGACACTTCGCATGCTACTCCGTCGAGTGGATCGACAGACGAAAGAACGAGGAGGCCGACGCACTCTCTCGCATCGGGTCGGCTCGACTCGCACCACCCGCCGGCGTCTTCCTCGACACGATCACTAAGTCGTCCGTCTCTACCCCAAGGGAGATCGACATCGGAGTCCCGCTGCAACCAGAGGCAGCCTTGGTCGCACTCATCACCGAGCCAGAAGACTGAACTAGGCCATACATGGCCTACCTGGACAGAGGCACCTTGCCGGCAGACGAAACAGACGCCCAGATGATAACACGACGCTGCAAATCCTTCGTCATCATCGACGGCGAGCTCCACAAGCGCAGCGTGACCGGCGTGTTCCAACGCTACGTCCAACCCGCCGAAGGACGCAAGATCCTCCACGACATCCACTCCGGCGACTGCGGCCACCACGCCGGAGCCCGCTCTCTGGTCGCAAAGGCCATGCGACACGGCTTCTACTGGCCCACCGCACACGCCGACGCTGTCGACATTGTCCAGCGGTGCGCCGGGTGCCAGAAGTACGCCAACCAGACACACGTGCCAAGCTCAGCGCTCAAGACCATCCCCATCACCTGGCCATTCGCCGTATGGGGCATGGACATGGTAGGCCCCTTCAAAAAGGCCCCCTCCGGCTTCACCCACCTCCTGGTCGTGGTCGACAAATTCACCAAGTGGGTGGAGGCCAAGCCAGTCCGGAAATGCGACGGGAAGACCGCCACAAAATTACTACGCGAGCTCATATATCGCTACGGGTTCCCAAATAGCATCATCACGGACAACGGCACCAACATCGCCAAAGGAGCCATGGCCGAGTTCTGCGAGGAACATCACATCCGACTCGACCTCGCGTCAGTCGCCCACCCGGAGTCCAACGGCCAGGCATAACGGGCCAACCAGAGCATCCTCCACGGCATGAAGCCGCGGCTCCAAGTACCACTCGAGCGCACCGCCGGATGCTGGGTCGAGGAGCTACCCTCCGTTGTCTGGGGTATCCGCACCTTGGTCAATAGGTTGACAGGGTTCACCCCCTTATTTATGGTGTACGGCGCCGAGGCAGTCATGCCTACCGACCTCGAGCACGACTCGCCAAGGGTCGTCCACTACACGGAGGCTGCGAACGAACTCACACGTCAGGATGGAGTCGATCAACTCGACGAGGCACGCGACCTGGCTCGCTCACGCACTGCCATCTACCAGCAAGGACTCCGCCGCTACCATAGCCGGCGGGTGAAAACTCGCACCTTCCAAGAAGGCGACCTGGTGCTGCGCCTCATCCAGGACAAGAAGGGCATGCACAAGCTCTCCCCCCCCATGGGAGGGACCATTCGCCATCGGGCGAGTACTCGGCAACAACGCCTACTACCTCATCAACGTCCGCGGGTACGGCAAACTCGACGTCAAGCGACCATGGAATGTAAACCTCCTACGGAAGTTCTACTCCTAGAACTCCACATATGTATCCTCCAGTCTCTATGAAATAAAAAATATTGGTTACACTTTTCCGGTAGTACGAATCGCTACGCTTCGCTTCTTTCTATATGATAATATGCACCGTCGGTTGCTGCGCTCCCTGCGGGTAATAGCAAGAGAGTGAAGAACGAACGATCCTCAAAAAAGTCAGCAGTGAATGAGTCCGACTCGAGTTCGTGAGTCAAAGGCGTGGCAAGAGAGCGAGTTCGACTCGCAACCAAGAAAGAAATGGGATTCTTTGGGCATTGCTTGGGCCGACTTCAGTATGGCTATCTCTAAAGATCTATCACTGCACACTTGAGAGATCTCTGTCTCCAGCCAATCAAAGCGTCTATAGCAGCTCCGCCGCTTTCTTTACTTTTTGAGTTTAGATTCTTATGCTGGACCTGCAGCCCTAGCCTGGGACACCACTGTGCGACATAAAGATCGGATCAAGTTATGATTTTCTCATTAAGAAAGAGTACCCGAGAAGAATAGATATGATCCGGAAACACTCTTATTCGACGAGGCGTAGAGCGTTTGACTCCGCAAATTGCGTCTACTCTCCATGTCTTGTGCCACTCGCACTCGTATTAACAGCACCAAGCTAAATGCAGGAGTCAACCTCTGGTACAGCGATCGGCACGGCCAAGTAGTGCGTTACAAGGGCACTGGGGTACCCCAGGTCTTGTAACGTCCACGAAAAACGCCTACCCGGATCCCCATTGGAGTCGCCTAGATCGACTGGCTTAACGAGCCAAGACAACTGCCTTCGCTCCTCACAGCGACCATGATCCTTCGCATCCTGGACACAGCGACTCGAACGGCCAAGTACCATGCTCGGGGACTGACGACCAGTTCAGCGCGAGCGGCTAGGGAAAACGCCAAGTATGAGAGCATGCCCAGGATTCGCCATGCGACTGACCCGACGGGCCAGGCAGGAGTGATGCGCTTACTCTAACGCGCCCAGTCCTCACCCACCCTAGAGCCGCGCCTAGAACAACCAAGTACCACGCTCGGGGACTCGGCTACCCGACCTCGTTCGCGCAAGGGAAAACGGTGAAGTACAGAGCACTCATGGGAGTCGCCTTGCGACTGGCTTTCCAAGCTTGGGCGAGTCGACCTCAATAACAAAACGTTCAAAACTACAACAGACATAAACAAACAAGGTAAACCCCATAAAAAGGGCGGACGCGCTCGGGGACTCATTCAACCCTCAATCACCAACACAAGACAATCTAGAAATTCAAACTTTCATTATAGCATATCACAATTGTCACAAAGTACAAAGTATGCCCAACGGCAGAACCGCTACTAACGCCCCAGGGCACAATGTTTTATTCCACAGGCTTCAATGTCGACTCGCCGCCACCCTTGCGATTGCGAATGAAGGGAGTATACGGGTTTGACGGGTACGTCGTCAGCTCACCCGCCATCGCCGCACGGAAGGGCTGCTCGATCTTGAAGTCCCGGTGCTGCGGCTGGGGGTCGTTAGGCGCAACGATCGTCTCCTGATAAGGAAGGAGGTCGCCCATCGCCCAGACGTGATCGAAGTACAGCGCGGCGCGGTCCGTCAGCTTCAGCACCTCGGCAATCTCCACCGAGCCCGTCGACGACGGGTAGTCACTCGTCACGTCGTCCAAATCGAAATCTTCTGGGAAGTGGGCGAGCCCAAGGCTAAGCGCCGTCGCCGCCCCGCGCCGGAACGCCGACCGCGTCATGAACTCGACGACTGATGGCGCGTTCTCCAAGTACCGACACACATCAACGAGGTCGCTGGGAATCACTTCCGTGGGCGATATCTCCTGAAGATACGCTCGAATACAAGTCGCGGACAACGTGGCCGAGTCGACCAGAGTGGCCACACACTGCCGCGCGTCGAACGACTGCGCCTCTTCCGCGCTATTGATGATCCGACCTGTGGACAGAGGGGGGTAGTGAGTACATCAAAGATCACCCAATGAAAATATTACAGGCAGAGGCAGGCACACTTACCAATCAAAGGACGGGAGAGATCTGTGATGAAGCTTTGAAGAGAGGAGTAGTCGTCTTGAAGCCCAGCAACAAGAGCGTCAGAGACCTTACGCTCCTCAGCGGCGGCCGTAACAGCAGCCTTGGCTCGCCCATCCGCCGAGCTCGCCTCCTCCTTCGCGTCCTTAAGCTCGCACTCAAGCTCGGCGATCCGCTTCTCAGCCAAACTCAATGAAGATTGAGCCGCCGTCAGCTCACTCGCCAGGACAAGGCCCTGGCGAACCTCCTCTGCCTTCGCAGCAATCGCCTGGAGTCCCTTGTTCGCCTCTTGGACGGCGATAAGTTCCTTCTCCGCGCAACACTTTGCAGTAAGCCGGTCGGTTGATTCACGCTGCAAACCCTGTACAAAAGTCAAACAGTTAACAAAGACAGAATCCTAAGTGCCCACCCGCTGAAATTCAGCGACTGGACACTCGGGGACTGGATATCAAAAATCTTAAAAGTGCCCACCCGCTGAAATTCAGCGACTGGACACTCGGGGACTGGAGATAAAAAATCCTAAGTGCCCACCCGCTGACATTCAGTGACTAGACACTCGGGGACTGGAAATCAAGAACCCTAAGCGCCCACCCGCTGAAATTCAGCGAATGCGCACTCGGGGACTGGGCGCGAGAAATAAAAGCACACCACCAAAAGAATCTGACCACTGCAATTCAGTGGCCCGATCCTCGGGGACTGGACATACCTGGATGGCTGCGCCAAGCATTCCATGAAGTTGTAGCGCGTCCACGGATGCGAGAAGAGCCGGAGTATGCCCGCGATGTTGCTCGACCTCCGTTTTGGCGACCCCAGGCACGCGGCTCGATGGCGTGGTACCACTCGTCGTAGCCGCTCTAGCCATGAATCGGGGGAAGGTCGCGATGGATGCGTCGGCACCAAAAGAGGTCGGCTCGGCCATCCCAGGCGAGGAAGCACCCTCCTTGATCGTCAAGGCCGTCCCCGCCGCAGGATCACTCGGAGCAATCGTCGTGTCGTCAGACACCGTGACGACGTCGTCGCTCTTGGCCTTCTTGGCACTGTCTGAGGGGGCAGCGACCTCATCAGCCTTCCTCTTCCGAGAGGGGTCCTCCTCGGCGACGACTGGCGGCACTTTGGCCACGGACGGGTGGCCTATCTTTTTAACCCTAGTCCTGCAAATTGATTACATGAGCAAAGTAGTTTGAGTACAACGAAAAGTAAAGCAGGTGAATAAAACTCACTTGGCGACTGGTATGAACCGCAGCCCCGTGTGGATGCTAGCCGGCTTCTCCAGTTCAGGGCCCAGTTTCCGACTGAGGCCCATCTCCAGGACATCATGCGCCCAAGACACAGACGGCCTCTTTGTTGATGAGGCCGTGACAGGAGCCTCCACAACGTTTTCGGCAGGAGCTCTCTTGGGAGGCAAAGCTGCCGCGGCTGGAGCGACCCCCGACCCAGAGACTGGGGCGAATGGCGGAGGAATCGAGGCCAGAGGCACCTCGCTCAGGACGGCGGTGACATCCGGTGCTGCCGTCGTCTGTGGCACTTCATCCCTGGCCAGGCTGGTGGCGTCGGAACTACTCGCCGAATGAGGCGGAGATGCCCGCCTCGCTGGCTTCGTCTTCCTCTTCGGAGGGGCCTTCACCTCCTTCTTCTTCTTTTTCGACGGAGTGGCTTCGCGACGCGAGGTGATCTCGGGAAGCTCCTCATCGTCATCATCATGATGTTCAAGACTTCTGTTCGCCTTGAGTTCGCGCTCACGCTGCCCGCGAGTTTTGCGCACCAATGGGGCGGCCTCTTCCTCAGACTCATCGTCGTCGATCCTGTCGCTCTCGGCGCTGCCCTTGGTGGGAGGCGATTCGCCCCCATCCTGGACGGACAGGCTCGAGTTCTCGTCGTCCGCGGGCGGAATCCACCCTTCCACCACTTGAAATAACTGCAATAGGCATTTGACAGTATCAGTACAACCGCGATAGCATCAACTGCGACTGCGAATGATAGAAAATGACTTACCGTCGGGGCTGGATGCTTCACGGTGTAGGGGGCGACCCCAGCCTTCGCGTCCAGGTACACCGCCTGGGTGATCTTCTTCAACGCCGGGATGTAGTCCTCGAGTGTCCACTCGGCGAGGCAGGATTTCGTCGAGTCCTCCCGACCCGTGTACTCGTACATATAATGGTCACGGTGGGCCAGGGGAACGAGTCGCCGCCCGAGCCAGCAGTTGTACAAATTGATGGTCTGAAGACCCTTCTTCTTCAGGCCGCGGATGGTCTGAAGCATCTCATCCACGACCATCCGATGGTCTGTTGGGAGTTTGCTGACTTGGAGGTGGCACGGTTCGGGCCGGTCGGCGGAGTATCTTGGGATCGCCACCTCGCCATCTGGAGTCGCCTCGGTAACGTAAAACCAAGACTTCTTCCATTCGCTCGCCGCCTTGGAAGGTAGCATCAGATCGAAAAAGGAGGCCTTCGACTTCAACTGAAACGTCAGGCCACCCGCGGCAAGCATTGGGCCGCCTGCTTCTTCGCGACTAATCCTCCCGTGGAACAGATCTTGCCACAGGGGAAAGTAGGGCCTGCAGCCCAGGTAGCACTCGTAGAACGCCACGAAAATGGCGAGCTGCTCGATGCTGTGCGGGCCCAGGTCCGATGGCTGGATCCCGTAGAAGGCGCAGAAGCGTCGGAAGAAGAGAGATGTGGGGAATCCCAGCCCCCGTTCCAGGTGGCTGGTGAAGCAGATGAATTCTCCCTCGCGCGGGTCCGGAGTCACCTATCCGTTCGCGGGGATGCGCCACCAGCCGGCGCGCAAGATCCCGGCCTCCTCGAAAGACGCCAGTAGTGGTCTCGTACACTTAGACCTGCCCCATGGTTCGGTGGAGGGGGCCATTGGTGGAAAGGTTCGTGGAGGTTGGAGGATTTTGGATCGGCTGGATCGCGATGCGGAGGAAAACGGAGGTGCGCACAATCGGAGGAAATGACGAGGAAGTGGTTCTCCGATCGCCTACCATTCCCTTTATATAGCGGTTGTTACCCGCCAAACCAGGAAGCCGTTACTACGCGGTGATTACGCAAAAAGTTACCGTTGGATTACCCCAACGGCTAGTTTTAACTGCGTTTGACGGTCCAACTTCAGCCACTCGGCTCGCCGACCCGATCACTACAATAGTGACTAAATATTTCGCCGACCCGTTCGCTAAGATGCGACCAGAATGACTAGTTTTTTCCTTTATTCAGGATCCCTCCACCGATTCGACTGAATGTCCGTGTTGGACCCGTATGCTCCGACTGCCAGCAACCACCTGCGCCCAATCAACGACGGCCTCGGGGACTACTGATGGGGATATGCCTACCAGGGTATACCCAGCAGGACGTTTCCGACTGGCCCAGGAACTGGCGAGTGGGCCTGCAAGACGGCGACTGGATCAAGACCTGGCGTGGATCCAAGCGACTGGAAGTTGAAGGCCCAGGAGAGTAGATAGGCCTAGTCGGATTAGGTTAAACGAGTACCGAAACCTTAACTGATTCGGTTGAGATATGTAAACCCTAGGGGAGGGTGAGTCTATATAAACCTTCCTACAGGGCGTGTAAACATACGTTCCACCATCCACCCAAGCGACTCGCCGCCTAGCCGTCGAGCTCGCCCCATTGTACCTTCATCATAATACAATCTAGCAGGAGTAGGTCTTTACCCTCCGGGGGGCCGAACCTAGGTAAAACCCTGTGTCTCCGCCCTCATCTCGCACCGCAGATGGCTGGTCGCCCTTGCCCTTTGTTCTACTACTCGCTGCCGATTGCAGCATCTGCCGTGGTCATTCCCACGACATTATTCTTGCCATTGGCAACAATATAGAAGTATCTTGTATTCAGATATCCTTTCAGAATGAATTTTGTTTTAGAGTGTTGGTACCATTTGAGTTCATCTTCACGCAGTAGTCGGGCTATCTCCGCATTCGATTGGCTTTTAAGCTTAGTTTCTTGTACAGATAACGGCCTGGCATCCGTAGAAGCTTCTAAGTCATCAATAATAGATGATAGGCGTATTTTTTATTTTTTAGAATACCTGCAGCGTGTTTAGCCAAACCTCAAAGGAACTTACGTAAAGCATGCATTTTATTATTCCAGCGCAGTACATGTGTTTGAACACTAATAGGTTTCTCCCAAATAGCCTTGACCATCTCGTAGAAACCATCACAAATCATCCATCCGATTTCAAATTTAAACTCATTCTTAGACTTTCGTGGGGGGTGATCCAATAGATAAAAATAAAGGAGCATGATCCGACAAAGCTCAATACGCTCTAGAGCGTGAACATTTATCATAGGGAACTTCTCTTCCCACTCGGTATGCATAAGCACTCTATCTAGTTTTTCGTATGTTAACTCCGAAAGACTATTAGCCTATGTAAATTATGTTCCTAACATTGTAACCTCACTTAAGTCCAAGCTATCTATGATAACATTGAGCAAGGAATACCAATGTTCATCGAAATGGCCCCGACTTTTCTCGTGTGATAAGTGGTTTTGTCATTGTAGAACATGATGATATATGGAAGTTCTTCCTTCAAGAAGACAACTAAATTCACTAATAAAAAGGAGTCTAACAAGAACACCACTTGAAAGGCATTAAGTTTGCTTGAAATGTCATTGGTATGTTATTTTTACATAAATCCCTAATGATTGTTTGATTGCAATAACCAAGAGGATAAAGAATGAAATAATACTGATTGAACCTCATAGACCCGGGCACGAGGATACCACGACTTCCATAACCTGAGACTAAGCTATGGTATCTGACACGAAGAGCAACTCAAAGATAATTTCGATGCCGCCTAACGAGGGGTGGTGGTGAATAGGATATTTAAATCAATTATAATTTTAGCTCCAATAAATGCAGAATAAAACTAGCATTTATCATATCAAGCACAAAACCTAGATTTTAGAGTAAAAATCACAAAACCTTGATATGATAGGCTTAACTGTGTGCACCAACAACTTATGGTAAGAACGAAGCAATAGTAAAATAGCAAGATAAATAACTTCAAGCATGAAGGCTATCACAAAGTAAAGAGCTCGAATAAAGGGATAGCCAAGACATGTGAAGACGACAATGCATCCCGAAATTCACACCCTTTCGGATGCTTCTCTCAATTGGAGACTCTGTTCTAGAGACACTAGACATTCTAGCCTGGCGCTAGAGAGTCCGGCCTAATCAAGCTAAGCTCTTTTAGTATCTTTGTACTAAATCTTTGGCCAATCTCTGGAATGTCAACAAAACATCTCACCACATGGTGCAACTCCAAGTTGGAGACCCTGGAGATTTCATGTCGGATATTTTGTGGTTAAGTCTAGAGTCTCCAGAATAAAAACACCAGAATATTTGCACTCAAAAGTGGCTGAAATAGCCAAGAAAAAAGTTGCAAGAACTCGAGCATTTGTACTCTGAATAAGCCAATTTTGTTATAAATATTAAGAACTAGCAAGGGAGAAAATACAAGTAAACAAAGATGATGAACCTCTCTAAAATAAGAACCGGTAAAACCTCCAACATAAAAGATACAATATGATATTCATTTGATTTTTTATGAGCATCAACTTGTTATGAAGATAACCACAAGCTCTAAATCCTCATATACATAACAATAAATAACAACAAAGGAAGATAATTCCAAGAATGCAAAGATATGTTTGAGCTCTCTATGAACGATGCGACCAAATTATTCACTCCAGATCCCCTTGGTAGTACAACTACCGATCTTATAACCCGGTCTCCCAACTAACATCATGGTGTAGGTAGAATAGAAAACCTATAACGATCAAACATTTTTCTTATGCATTCCACTTGAGCTATATGATCACAATGTTGTCCTGGTCAAGTTGGAACAACTTTTCTTGATTGAGCTTGCTTGCCGAAGACTCACTAATTACTCTTCAGTACTCAATATGGGAAAGCCTCACTTAGGCACTTCTTCAAATATCCACTACCATTAAATTGATGTCAAGCTTCAAGCATATAATCTATTTGAGATGACCATCTTGAGCTTGTACTTCACATCCTTCCTTGGGTGTTGATCAATTTGAATCAACCATTTGCACTTCGTCGAATCAACCACGTATATTATCTACTCTCTTCATTATGATGCCTTGATGTTAACCATGAATGCTCACACAATCTTTTTCTTCCAGAAATGCTTCTAATAGGCTCAACTCTTACATGAAAAAAATCCGATCACACCTTCAATAACTCCTTGGTTCTCACTTGATCTTCTTTAAACCTTGAAACCAACATATGGTATTCAAACATTGTCTATGAAACAACCATTCAAGAGTAATTAAATGCTAACATAGTCCATAGTGATTATTATTATTAATTACTAAAATCACAAATGAGGCACTATGCTCTTTCAACTAGCGTTACACGAATCGGAGCCCCGAAAAGGCCTATAAAAGCCCTTAAAATGTGTACATCTCGTATGTTAGCCTATGGGCCAGAACCGTTATCAGGCCCACCACATGGATGCGAAGCACCTTCCACACATGTTACCATGATACGCACAAAATCAGAAAATGAATAATAAAAGTGCCTCAAATCGCCAAAAAATCTGACAAAGAGGAGAGAAAGAGAGAAGTGAAAGCCCTCGAGCTGCACAAATGTATTTACATATTAGTCCTCCTCATGCACCAATGTTTAAGGTGCAATTTTTTTTTTGGAAACGCGGAGCGCCCCAGAAGGGGCTAGAACCGATCATTGATATTGCAGAGGGGGTACAAAAATATTACAAAGGATTCCATACAATAGGAAAATAACACATAGATCCTTACATTTGTAGAAAGGACCTTGCTAAAAGATTGGAAGTTACACTTTAGCCCTTTCTCTTCCCCACTGTGGAGCAGAGAGCCCAGGATGCTGTAGCCATGGACAACGACGGGGACGACACCACTTTCCACTGACCCGGCGAAGCACTCAGCATCAGAGCTCGAAGAGGGCCTCCCAATGGAGGTTGAAGTGTTGTCGGAGCATACCGACTTGGATAGGGCCTTCTTGGCCAAAGATTTCAACGTCTTCCAAACAGACGCAGAGAGTAAGCTCCCAGGAAAAAAGGTTCTTGGACCCCAAATCCGCTCCAGATGAGCTTCTTCTCCGAGAGCCACTTCCCTCGTCTCCACCATGGAGCTCAAGGAGAAGAGGAAAGACAGATGGGAGACCCACACCAGAGCAGAGGAAGCACACCAATACCACCCAGTGAGAAGCGGCTCACCATCAAAACCGGAGAACCTGCCACGGACTCGGTGAGGTGGGCGTAGAAGATGGCGGCACTGGCGATCAGGAGCGACCTCGATCCACTTATTGAAGAAGGCTTCACCGGCTTCGTCGTCAACGTCCAGATTCCACCTCGGAACCTTGACAGCGGCGTCACCGGCGACCGGCTGTCGCCGTGGAGAAGCGACAGAGCGGAATACCTCCAGGGAAGGGGGAAGACGGCCTTATTCCTGGAGATGCCAAGCTTCCAGCTCCGATCTTGCCACCGCTCTTGCCACCGGAGCAGTGCCTCGAGGGAGAGAGAGCTATGGGCGCGCCAGATCTGGCCGATGAGATCCGACGACCTACTCCAAAACGCCACTGGGAGACAACATCCACTAGATCTAAGCCTAAATCATAGACTACTGAATCCGGCACCGCTCCTTAGCTTCCTCCAGCCGGCATCGCCGTGGAGAGAAGCCTCGGATTGGCCCGGGATGGGCGGGGCGACTCTCAAGGAGGGGAGGGAGGTGGGGGACGCTCAGGGAAGGGGGAAGAAGCCTCTCTTTAGGTTTTGTTCATAGGGTGCAAGTGCAAGTAGGCCTAGGAGCATAGCATATAATGTTTGTGAACTTTTACCTACAAAGAGGAGGCAACGTGGCTTCGCTTAGAAAAACACTCTCAATTTTGCTTATATTATATCTAGCTACAATTTTTGTATTGTCCAAATATCAAGTGCAAACAATATCGTAGCAACTATAGCCGCCATATGATTAATGAAGTAGATTATTTGTCCATTCGCAATAACATGTCTTATTTTTTCTGTTGGTTTAATTACAAGATAACAAATATATATTGTTACGAACAGTGTTTTACTTGCATTTCCTTAGCACATATCTTATGAACGAAGTGGAAACTATAATAAGCAGTAGCATGCATGCTCCATGGGACACGAACACAAATGCAAATGAAGAAGAAAACCATGAGCATTCAGCACTACATAAGGAGTGTTCACAAACCATCGCCACCACGCAACCCGCGACATTCCACGCTACATCTTAATAAGAATCGATGGAGAACCTGCCACCCACATCCAAAACAAGCGAACCTGCACGCGTTGATGCAGACGCAGTTGCAGGCCACTACCACCTCCAGGTTCCATGGAGCACACCTAAATTAAGCTTAACCACCGTAGCCACCTAGCTACTGCTAATCTGCTACTACGTAGAATACTACCTGCTACTCCTGCTGCTGCTATGCCAAGTGCCAGGCCGGGGCTAGCGCCTGGCGACGACGCCACTGGCCTAGCTCCCTTCCTCCTCGGTGCCCTTGAGGTACTCCCCGTCGCCGCTGTGCGCCCCGGAGTTGGCGCCGCGGGCGTCGGCCGACAGCGAGGTCGACCCCTCCTTGCCACCGCCACCGCCGCGGCCGTAGTCTGAGAAGACGCTGGAGTTCATCATGCTGTTGCCGGCGCCACCGCCACCACCCATGCTAGCCTCGCCATGGAGGATGTTGAACCCGCTGGTCGTCCCGGAGGACATCCCCAGCTGGCCGTGAGCCGCCGCCTGGTGCTGTTGCTGCTGCTGCTGCTGCTGGAGCGGCGACATGCCCTGCTGTGCGTACATCATCGACGACCGCGCCGCCATCAGCGACTGCGGAGACATCATCTGCCCCGACTGCTGCGGCATGTACCGCGGCCCGGACTGCATCATCAGGTTGGACGGGTACTGCCATGCATACCAAACGATCGACAAGTTCAGGCTTGATATCGCCCACTAAGTTACACCAAAAGAATCAGAATCGCAAACGATGAGAACCTGTGACAGTGATGCCGTCTGCGGAGGCTGGCTATCGGCGATGGCGGCAAGGTACATGAGGTTCTGCTGGAGCTTAGCTTGGTTCCTGCAGCAAGCGCAGCGGCAAGTGTCAGACAAAACAAGGTTCCGAGTGTGGGCGCTGTAGCCTGTTAGGTAATGAACAATAAGCAAAAAACTTGGGAGATCGTGCAATGATCAGTAACCACAGTAGCAGTTCCTGTCACCACAAAGTAAGCAGCGAGCAAGCGAGCATATGCACATGAACATGCATGCCGTTACGTGACACAAATGATTGAGAAATAAAATGGCACTGTTCTGTGGCATTGACATTACTACAGAAGCACAGAAACAGTGCGCTGAACAAGAAACAGTACTGCTACTTTTCGACACAGTAATCACTTCTTTATCAGAAGTGTACTACGTTTGATAAATAAGTACACTATTGACCAGCAAAAGCTAGCACAGATGAACTCAGGTCTCAGCCAGCATACTAAAATTAGTAGCATCACCATTAAGACATACATGCATGGATCATTTCATTTGCAAGCACATTAGGATTTGGTTGTCTCCCTCAAAAAAAAGGATTTGGTTGTCCAAAATGAGAAAGCCCTAGATGTTAGACCAACAAAGCCTATTTCAGTTCTTGTTAACCCAAGTCCTAACTGATGTTACCATAAGAGCTAAGGTAGCGAAAACTACAGAAAGCACTAGAAGCACTCCATCCTGACTGCAGTGCTCCAACAGCACAGTTGCTATTACTAGTTCAGAAGGAGATGAGATGAGATGAAAGATGAAGCTCACCGTGCACACTCGTCCACCTTCCCGTTGTTCTGGTTGTCGAGGATGGCCAGGATCAGCTGCTTGTTCTCATCCAGGTACTGCACAGTTCCAATGCACAAACTTTTCATGATAAGACATTACAGTACAGGTCTATCTCTTCATCACTTAGTGGAGTACAACTAACTAAGCCAAAGTTAAACAGTGCAATGCATATCTTGAGCATATCACAGCTCAGTGCCAACACATCCATGTCTTGGATGTTTTCCCATATCAGTCAGTCAAGCAAAACATATGAATGCATCACATATAACCAATGAGGTCCTAGATTGGGGATCATACACACAGATACTACAAAAGATCTGACCCATCCAACCAAGCTTAGGGTCAATCATTGACTGACACGGCAGCATGTAAACAGGTTATCACAAAGGCAAGGACACACAGGGGCCCTGGCTGTTGTTGTATCAGCCCTAAGCCAACTTTAGGGATCTACTCGTAGCAGTCAAAAGACGAATGGGGCGGTACAGCGCAAGCGAACCTACATTCCTACTACCCACATGAACATGGACCAGATCATGTCTGGCTCGGCTCGGCCAATACGGCCATGTGACCGCCCGCCCTGACTGCTAATCTCTTTCCATAAAGATGCCCTGAGATGTCGCCAGGGAAATATTCATTCAGGCATCAAAGGCCGCACGTTGCATTAGCCAAGATTTATGGAAATAACACGGCCTTTACTCCTTTCCATTGGTAGAAGATCGCACATGATGCACCTGCTACGAAAAGGGGGCAAGATCCATTGGCAGCAGGCCTGGCATGTTTACTGCTTGCCAAATGCTAGAGGGGGGATGTGTGATCAAAGGACACCCGCGGCACCGACCAAAACAATCTAAAAATAGGATATAGTAGCAATATATTGTGAAAAGGGAGTTATTGTTAGGAGGAGATAATGTTGTGGAAACCGTCATGAGGTGTGGCATGGGAAGCGAGGAGCAAGAAAAACAGGGACCAAAGCGACAGCAACAGTTTGAACTGCAGAAGAAATCAGGCGTTAGGAGGGACCATAGAGAACGGATCATGAGCATAAAAATATACTAGTAGTAGGGCACATAGAGGGTGGGGAGAAAACTAAGAGGGGGGTCAAACTGAGCATGCCCTAGACCTCCTCTCAAATCCCTAAGGAAAGATCAAGGAGAAACTACATCTTTACTGGAAGAGGCAGGCGTGACAGGCTCAAAAGAACATCAAAAGGTCAGGATAGAGCAGAGAAGAAGGGAGAAAACGAGATATTGGAGAACAAGATGGCACGGAAGCAGAACAAGATGGTGAAAAGCTGCTCGGCACCAGGGTTCCAGACGAGGTTCTCATCAAATCAAAGAAAAGAAAACAGATACTACAGAAACCATAGGAAGAAGAATACGGAAGCAATAAGCAGGAAGAGATTAGGGCTTGCTACAAAGAGTCAGATGTATATCTAGGAAAAAAAAAGAAAGAAAGAAAGAAAGAAAGAAAGAAAGTGAGAAAGAAGGGGAGATTTGGTGTCGGGATGATGACCTGCTGAATGAGATCAGTGGTGACAGGGGTAGGGGACGCAGCATAGCCCCCCATCATGCTCTGGTTCATCTGCATCAGGTGTTGCTGCTGCATTCCACACCGGCCTGGAAAAGCTTGTGCCTCCTGCTCCTCCTTTTGCTCTGCTTCTTCCTCTGCCTCTCCTCCCTTCCTTCCTTCCCCCTCTGATCTTGCTTTAGAACAGGAGGACGGCGTAAAGGAGGAAGAGAGAAGAGGGCTGGTCTGGTTGGGGTTTTTGGTTCTGAGAGAAGGTGGAGGAGGGGTTTTGGCCTCTCCGTCTCCTCTTCCGGTTTGCTCTCTGGCTTTTGGAGCGGAGCTCTTTAAAAAGGGGCAGTGCTGGACGGACTGCTGGTAGCCTGGTACTAGTACTACTACTACGCTGGATGGGTTTACTCTTCTTTCCCCCACCCCCATTTTTTTTTTGGTGTGTGTGTGCGCGCGCGTCAAAGCTGATCTTTTCATGGTTTGAACGAGCATTAAAAGCCCAAGATTTTCGACTTTCTACCGCGGTAAGTTTCCGTGGTTGGGCACCTGCGCATTGATTGATTCTTTAACAATGACCAGCAGCCAGAGGGCAAGATAAATCCCCACCGTATCTGCAGGCGTTACGTTGCGTAATTTATGTCCCCGACTCCGGCTCCGGGCTGGCTGCACGCCCGAACGAAGAGAGAGACGAGTATTTATGTCTCGGGCACGTAGCACACAGCGTCTCCAGTCTGGGCCTCTCTCTGGGGGCTATGTGATCCCAGCCAGCGGCTCGTGGTGCGCAGAGCAGGGCTACGGAAAGATTTCTTTACGGCCTCCGATACGATTCGCAGCCTGTTGTTGGTATGTCCCGTCACTCCTCACGCCCCTACAGCAGCAAGAAACGAAAAAATAATAATACTCATACTACTACTAGCATCGGAGACTGAGCAGAAAAAACACGAGAGATGAGCTAATCGCACGTCGCGCCGGCCCAGAGCCCGGTGGTAAAACTGGTTCCGACCTGGCGATCCGTGATCTCGCGGCTTGATTAGGCAGGCGAATCCACCCCATCGGTTTTATATAGAGAGAGGGGAACCAGAAGGATACCCCGTTCCACCGCCACGTCTCACCACACGACGTAGGTACGTACGCCGCGGCGGCGAACGCTTGGAGATTTCGGGTTGTCGTATGCGCGCGCTCCGCCCGCGCCCCCTGTCCTGTCCCCCATGAGCACGCGACGTGCGTGCCGTTTACCATGGGGGCTGCCGCTCGGAGTCGTCGTAGCGGGTAGTACACCAAAAGTTTTACAGCGGGGATACAGATACAGATACAGCCAGCAGCCTAGAGGCGCACGGTCACCGCGCGGGCACATGCCCACCGCCGTCTCCCTCCTCTCCCATCGATGCAATGCATGCATGCATGCATGCACGCTGCTGCCGCGCTGTAACTGTAAGACTGACCCGCTCAGTCTCAGCCAGCCACACGACGGTGCGTCATCTGACTCGGATCCTCGCGTCCACGCACGCCGCGCGCGGTAAAAAAAAACAAGTGACTAGTACTACTGCATTATTCCTTCGTTTTTACATATCCCCTAGAGACCAGGGTGGAGTTACTGGTTTACCCGCTCGGGGCGTTACGTCTGGTGAAAAGGTAAAAAGACTACACAACACAGCAGCAGGAAAGAGTTGGGAAGGGTCAAAGGTGCACCCCGAAATGGTTCCGTGATCGCTCACGCGTCTCTGCACTCACCGGATGACGGACGCATTTGAAGCAAAGGTTTCTTTCCCCTACCCCCTGGCAGCTCATCTTTGCAGGTGATTATTTGTAGTAGCCTACTGTCGCACATGCGCTACTTTGACGAACTCGTCGTCCAGTGGAACGCTAGCTACTGCTCCTCAAACCATAAAATCAAGACCGCGTCGTGTGGAACAAGAACATGAACGGACAATATGATTGGACACGGAACGCAAGTGATGAAAGGTGGTGCATGGAAGTACCAAATGAGCAAACCTGAGCACTATGAGAGGCAACTTGAACCTGGTTCACCGTCGAAGGACCTTGATTAACCGAGAGATGACGAACACGAGCATGCATTCTTTAAATGTCTAACAATGGCAGATTGTATAGTATTCTACCCCCTCCTTCTCAAAATAGATGTCTTTGATTTTTCAAATTTTGGATAAATCTATATGTAAATAGTGTCTATATTCATTTAAATTTTAATAAATTTGAGACATCTATTTTAGGACGGAGGGAGTACAAGATTCTGCATCAAGTGTGGTTTTGGCAAATCATGGGGGGAAAACATGAGTGTTTCAAAAGTCTCTGTAAAAGGAAAAAAAATATGAGATTCAACATTATATCAAAGTTTACGTAGTCCCCCGTCTAGAAATAAGTGACTGTGATTTGTCTAAGTTCTTATTTATCTATATCAAATATATGTTTGTATATATGCAAATCTAGAAAAGCCCAAATCACTTATTTTCAGATGTATGGAGTACTTTCTAAGTTTGAAAAAAAGAAAGATTATCACGTCGGATCACTTTCTCGTGTTCCTAGTGGCCTGGAGAGCTAAGAGCAAGTACAATAGCGCCTAGTCAGTAGGCTATAAGCAATTCTATATTAGTAAAATCTTAGCTGGAGAAAAGAGAAGAGATGAGAGAGAAATCAGCGGGCTCTTTGCTACCGCCGTCTGTACGCAAAAAACGAGACAGTAGGCGTGCATGTAGCCAGCGAGGAGCTCTCTCTCCGCTCGGCTGAGTCTTGCATGCAAGAAAGGATGACATGCATGTACCAATATTAAATTATTAAATACTTAGCCCATTTTTATACAGGTGATATGGCATTGCTTGTAGCCGGCACATTAGAGCAAGTTCAATAATATAGCCGGCTGTTGGCTATAAGAAAATGCCATGTCATCTATAGCCGGTCTTATAGTTCACTAGTACAATAATTAGATATAAAAGTCTACTATTTAATTAATATGTGGCCCACATTTCACTCAAACAAGCTGCCTAGGAGCACATGATAGAGCCGGCTGTTAACTTACAGCCCGCTTATATTCTCTCTCCTCTTATCTCTCCTTCACATCACCAAAACTATATATTTTATTCCTTATAGCCAGCTGACTGTACACTATTGTACTTGCTCTTATTGGCCTTGCTCTAAGTATCTAAGCACTCAACAAGAGACAATGATTAGTTGGTGCTGACAAGTCCAAAAGGGCCACACACACACACAAACACACGGTCCATCAGAGGAGGAGCAGTAGCGGTATCCTTTGCAGCTAGCAGGGCAACAGAATGCATGAGGTTCACAGCAGGTTTCCTACCTAGCATGCGTTTTCCGGCAACATGGTCAGACCGCTTTCTTCATTTTTCAAATGTACAATCACCAAACATATGCTAATGATATCCTTTGCAACGACGCAGAAAAGAGCATGCATGCATATGGCGAGGGACCGAGCCGAAACAGTTGACACCAGTGGCCGGCCGGCCGCCCTGCTTGTGCTCCACACACCACCAACCCAACGTCGATGATGTTCAGGTCAGGTGGTGGGATCATGCATGCACGAACGAGTTCGGTGCTAAACTAGCGGGTCCATTTGGAACACGTGACCCTACGGAAGTGAGGACGATCCATGTACAGCGCGGGCCAGTCAATTAGACATATTGAGGTGGCAACCGAGCTCCCACTCCCAGTCACGAGCAGGAACACTACAGGCCGGTGATCGAGCTTTCAAACTCATGCGATCACGAGAGGCGGCACCGCACATGTGATAACCCACTCTGGCTTGGTGTAACTGTCAGCTGTCACTAATCCAGCTGGTAAGACGTACTACTACACGTCCATCAAAAAAAGGCTGGCATGACAATGCAAGATCGACAAAACCATGCAACTTGCTGAGTTGTGTGAGATTATTACTCTCCACTCGCGGGCCCTAACACACGCCCTAAACAGCTATCAGGCATTGCCGGCGTCCAAAATCTCGTCTAATCGATCCCAATTTTATTTAGCGCCGACAAAGCTCATTTTGTTATCCCGCGTTTATAGACCGGATCCAACCCATGAGTGGGCTAGCGGGATCACCGGATGGACGAGAAAATGCATAGAACGCTGCGGACCCTCCCTGGCAGTGAGAGAGGAGCCTCGTCTGGAGAGCCCCGACGGAGGCGACGCGTCCCGTCAATGGGCCACGCCGTGCGAGCCCTTTCTTTCATCCTTTTACACCACTTTCCCGTCTTTCCACCGTCTTTCCGTCCTTTACCACTATATTAAGGCGTGGACGCCATTGTCATCGACAGATCTACACTTTTCTCTCACCATGGCCACTCCTCACTGGACCTATCTCACCCACGAGGATTCGGAGGTGCTGAGCGCCTCCAACTGTCCCTATCTGCGGGCCTACCGGTTGCCCCCGACTGGAGGTTGAGTGTCGGAGGCGTGTCGGTCCCTCCTGTGCCTCAAGGTGTGGCCCACCGGACAGCCATAACAAACCACTACTACCTCGAGCTCACGCCGGAGTGGATGGATCCCCGGTGGGATCCCAACAACAACAACATGAGGAGAGGGAACTCTCCAGGTACGAGGGCGACGGCCCGCCTCCTGCGAGCAACAATGAGGCCGGCCAGTGGCTATGATGGGCTAGTCGGTCTCTCACGGGTATGATGCACCGCATCCTGACATGGTTATACCCTACGGGTACGTAACTTCAGCATACCTGGTCCAGCCCAAGGAAGGCCCACAACAGATATACGCTGGCCCATGAAGATTTTCGGGTGGCCAAGGCCCATGACGCCTTCGGATCCTTGGAGAGCAAGACTAGCGTAGACAGGAAATTCGAAGGGCTAAAACCCTAGAACTTGTAACCGACTAGGACTACGCCCGGGACCTGCCTAAGTCTATATAAAGGCCAGGAGGGCACGTCCTAGGGGAACTCGACTCATACTTTCGCACACGCATCCACGCCAGATCAAATCTGCGCACCTTGTAACCTTCGGTTCCGCCGTAATCAAAGAGCAGACAAGCAGGAGTAGGGTTTACCCTCCGGGGGCCTGAACCTGGGTAAATCTCGTGTCCCCTGGTTGCTTGTCTGTTAACCGTGCCACGATCTCCAGCATCCCCATTTTCTCCCAAACCCAAGTCCATAACAATGGGCATTGACGAGATTAAACCTCGTCAATTGGCGCCGTCTGTGGGAATTGGGGCTGCTGATTATGCGGTCGTGACGGTTCTGACCCGATCGATCTACAACTCCGCGGCGACGGAGAATCACCTCCTCTTCGGCGCTTTCGACTTCACCGCCCACTCGCCGGCCACCATGAAGGATTTCGAGCCCGTAGGCGACGGACTCGAAATCTTGTTCGGGAGTTTCTGCTTCCAGGTGGGACAAACTGGCACCCTCCGCCTCCCTGAGCGGGTGCCCGTGCCGTCAATCAGGCCCGCTTCATGGGCTCCACACCCCTTGCTACGCACGTCACCATCAACAGATGAGTTCTACAGCAGCAGCAGCTGCAACTCCGATCTGTGCGATCCACCTTCGGATGAAGGGACCTACGGTTCCGGATCCGAAAGCTGCGGCAGCAGCCAACCAATCTGCAGGCGCTATCTGTGCACCGCAGTCATCCAAACCGACGAGGAAACGCCTACCCGCCGCCCAACCCCGACCCGCAGGACAGAAACGGCGAAAACGGTGGAAACGGCGATAACGGGGAAAACGGCGGCCACCTCATCCAACTTAGCAAAGAAGGATGGGTCGAAGCACGCCACGCCGTCGCGGGCGAAATAGTCCTACCTCTGGACTCCCCACGTGATATGCTAAGGGCATACCACTACCTCCTCATCGAGAAGCACAAGAAGCAAGTCAAGATGCAAGAGACACTCGACAAACGCAAGCAAGCAGCCTCTGAGTCCAGTGCACGACGAGCTGCGCTCTCTGCCATGGAACCCGGCTCTAGTACAAACAGAAATCAGGGAAACAAGCACCGCTCTTGGGTGGAAACATGGACCCCAAGGAGCGGCGTGACGTGACCCGAACTCTCCATACATAGTTCATGGATATGGACGCTGACGGCAACATCATCCCGAAGACGCCACAAGCTGCGATCATGGCAGCCACTGCGTATCTCGCGGCTCACCCACCTCCGGAGGGGGACCCGAAAAGGGCCATGCATAAGTCCGCACTCACCGGACTAGGACTAATCAGAGCTGCGCTCCACGAAGACGCTCCTGCGGAGCCGAAGAAGAAAGCTCCGGCCAGGCGCGACCGGAGCCCCACACCCTCATCCGAAGAGGAAGAGGAGCACGATCTTCCTCGAAGGAAGAAGAGCTCCAACCGCCACAAACGCGACTACGACGCCAGAGACAAGCTTACACAACGCAAGATCGACAAAGCACGCACCAAACGCGCATGCTCGTCTGAATCTAAGATGGATGAAGACGAAGGAGAACTCTGCGGAGCCCGATGCTTCAGCAGATCTGTTCAGCGAACACAGATGCCACGCAACTTCAAGCTTCCTTCGGATACTCCGAAGTTCAACGGCACGCAAGATCCAAAATCCTGGCTCAGTGACCATCTGTCATCCGTCAAGCTTCATGGAGGCAACAAAGAAACCGCCATGCAATGCCTTCAGCTGCAGCTAACAGGCGCAGCGCAGGTCTGGCTTAGCAGCCTATCATCAGGATCCATCCGAAGCTGGGAGGAGCTCGCTTACAGCTTCATCTGAAACTTCAAAGGCACCAGCAAGAGGCCCGCCTCAATCGAAGAATTGCGAGCCTGCACTCAAAGAACGGGTGAATCTATTCGCTCGTACATACTACGCTGGTCTACGACCAAAAACTCCGCAGCACACATCTCCGAAGAGAGGGCCATCGACGCCTTCAGGGACGGCGTCAAGCGCCAAGACTTCAAGGAGGAACTTGGGCGTGTAAAGCCCAAGACACTCGACCACCTCATGGAAATCGCCAACAGTTGGGCAGACGGCGAAGATTGCATCCAGCGATCGCAATCAGATGAAGAGGACGACTACGGCCGAAGACGCGAACGCCGCAGCAAGAGGAGATCGCGCGTCTACGAGGACCACGACGGACCCGACATGGTCGCGGCCGGCTACGCCGACCGACGCAATGACAACAGCCGCAACAGCGAAGGATACCGCAGCGGAAACTTCCGCGACAACGGACGACCAACGCAGTCGTGGCAACGCCGCGACCGCGACAACGGACCCTCAGCATTCGACAAACTTTCGGATCCATGCACCATCCACTTCTACATCGACAAACAGGATGGCAAAAAGAAAGCCAGCCACATGCTCAAGGACTGCCGCGAGTTCCAGAAACTCAGCGAAGGCATGATGTAGATGAGGCAACAAGCTCCAATTCCTGCGTTCGGAAACGCACCTGCACCAGGTGAAATAGCACACGGAGCTCCTCCACCCCGCCTATTGGAGGCCAAAACCAACCAGTCGCACCAGCACAAAACAACACCGGGGTCCCATATCCCCCACCAAAGGGAGCACTAAACATGATCCAGAAGGGACGCCCAACAAACAGGGTGCAGAAGAAAATCACCCGACAAATCAACTTGGCCGTGGCAACTCCGCCTGCAATCCCTGAGTACCTCAGCGGATCGGAGTCCTGCATCACATCCACTCGCGCGGATCAACCTTGCCAGATCCCTCGCCCAGGTCATGCTGCCCTGGTGCTGGAGGCGCAGATCGGAGGCTTCGAGATGAGTCGCGTCTTCATGGACGGCGGCAGCGGCATCAACCTAATGTTCGCAAGCACTCTAGCAGCTATGCGGATCCCACAATGCAGCCTGGAACAATCAGACACAACGTTCCACGGCATTGTCCCAGGGAAGGGCATCTTCCCCCTAGGCAAAATAGGGCTTGACGTCATCTTCGGGAAGCCGGACAAATTTCGACAGGAGCGCCTAGAATTCGAAGTGGTGGACTGGCCATCACAATACCATGCCATCCTGGGACGTGTAGCATTCGCATGGTTCCTGGCCGTCCCACACTACGCATACCTACTACTCAAGATGCCAGGACCAAGGGGCGTTATCACAGTCCACGGGAGCTTCACCCGATCGGACCAATGCGACAGGGATTTCAACAAAATCTCCCAGTCCTTCGGCATGCAAGACGAGCTCATAAGGCTCCGCGAGGTGACGGACAATGGGCTACCCCCAGTCACAAGGCAGAACGCACCCGACATGTCCTTCGACTCCACCGTCAACACCAAGAAAGTGCAGGTCCATCCGACAGACGCCTCCAAGACGGCGCTGATCGCCAACGACCTCAGCACAGCATAGGAAGGCGCGCTCGTCGAATTCCTCCGTGAGCGCTGGGAAATCTTCGCCTGGTGTCCTGCGGACATGCCAGGAGTTCCCAGGGAATTCGCCGAGCACGCACTCAATGTCTTCCCAGACACCAAACCAGTCAAGCAGTCCATCCGAAGACTATCGGAGCCACGAGCCGAAGCTATCGGCAAGGAGATCAACAGATTACTCGCAGCAGACTTCATCCGGGAAATCAAGGAAAGCGAGTGGCTGGCAAATACGGTGATGGTCCCGAAGAAGGACACGGACATCCTGCGGATGTGCGTGGACTTCACGTCACTAAATAAACACTGCCCAAAGGACCACTTCCCTCTTCCTCGGATCGACCAGATCATCGATTCGACTGCAGGTTGTGACAAGCTCTCCTTCCTCGACGCCTACTCAGGCTATAACCAGATTCGACTCAAGGTCGAAGATCAAGAGAAGACGGCGTTCATCACACCGTTCGGAGTATTCTGCTACAACACAATGCCCTTCGGGCTAAAGAACGCGGGTGCCACGTACCAGCGATGCATGCAGGCCTGCCTCAAGGACCAGATCGGTCGCAACGTCCAAGTCTATGTCGACGACATAGTCATAAAAACCAAGGAGGCAAGAACACTTATCGACGATCTCCGCGAGACGTTCGACAACCTTGATCGCTACAGGATCAAGCTCAATCCAGAAAAGTGCGCCTTCGGCGTCCCCTCGGGTCAGCTGCTTGGGTACTTCATCTCTCAACGAGGGATCAAAGCGAACCCGAAGAAAATCAAAGCTATCATGACAATGGAGAAGCCGAAAAACCTCAAGGGCGTTCAGCAGCTCGCAGGGCGAGTAGCGGCACTAAGCAGGTTCATCAGCCGCATGGGCAAGAAGGCCCTACCATTTTACCAGCTGTTGCGCAAGGCAGACAAGTTCGAGTGGACACCAGAAGCCAACGACGCATTCGAAAGTCTCAAGCGGCTCCTCTCCACCTCGCCTGTTTTGGTCACGCCAAAAGAGCGCGAGCCCCTGTTGCTGTACATAGCAGCCACACACCAGGTGGTCAGCACAGTACTCGTGGTCGAACGACCCGAAGAAGGCAAGACCCACGGGGTACAACGCCCAATTTACTACCTCAACGAGGTTCTCACTCCAATAAAACAGCGGTACCCGCACTACCAGAAGCTGGCCTACGGCGTGTTCATGACGGCTCGACGACTGAGCCACTACTTCCAGGAGCATCAGGTGATGGTCGTCAATGAGGCACCCCTGAACAGCATCCTGAATAACCCAGAAGCTACAGGACGCATGTCCCTGTGGGGCATCGAACTATCACCTTTGGACATCGTCTACGAGAAACGACACGCAATCAAATCTCAAGTCCTTCCGGACTTCCTGGTGCACTGGATGGAGCTACAGCTGCCTGACACCCCAGACATGTCGCAGTCCTGGACAATGCATTTCGACGGCTCCAAGCGCGAAGCAGGAGCAGGGGCAGGAGTCATACTGACCTCCCCGCAAGGTGACAAGATGAAGTACGTTCTTCGGATGAAATTCAGAGCCTCCAACAACGAGGCCGAATACAAAGCCCTCATCCATGGCATGAAGATGGCAAAAATATGTGGCGCAACACGCCTGGTCATCTACGGTGACTCCAACCTTGTCGTACAGCAGACGATGAATGAGTGCGACGCACACGCCGAAAACATGATCGCGTACCGCGCGCTATACAACACACTCGAAGGAGAATTCGACGGCTGCGAACTTCGGCACGTTGGAAGAGAGAGCAACGAGGAGGCCGATAGACTCGCCAACATCGGCTCCACTTGTGCAAAGGTACCACCAGGTGTGTTCCTCGAACAGATCTGCGTGCCATCTATCAAGCGGAAATTCCCCAAGGGATCACCCGAAGAAGCAGAACACTCGGGGGCTACGCTACCCGAAGGTCATGAAGGACCCGAAAAGTTGGATACCGAAGTTGCCATGGTCAACCTGATGCAGGTCATGGCAATCGAAGAAACTTGGACACGTCCATACCTCCAGTTCCTGATAAACGGAGAATTGCCAGACAGCCCGACAGATGCCCGGCGCGTATCTCGTCTGTCAAAAGCCTTCACCATCATCAACGGCGAGCTGTACAAACGCAGCATTACGGGCGTACTACAACGGTGCGTCACCATCAACGACGGCAAGGCCATACTCCAAGATATCCACGAGGGCATCTGTGGCCACCACGCAGGTAGCCGCTCCCTCGTCGCCAAAGCTCTGCGAGCAGGATTCTACTGGCCAACGGCCATGAGCGACGCGAAGGACATCGTCCGAAGATTCAACGGGTGCCAACGGTTCGCCGACAAACCACACGCACCTGGGTCCGAACTTCGACCCATACCCATAGCCTGGCCTTTTGCCCAATGGGGCCTTGACATGATCGGCAAACTGCCAAAATCCTCGAAAGGAGGACACGTCTTCCTCCTGGTCGCAGTCGACAAATTCACCAAGTGGATCGAGGCCATGCCAGTCACCAACCAGAAGGGAAAAACCGCCGTCAAGTTCTTCGAATCCATTGTCTACAGGTTTGGCGTACCGCAAGCATCATCACCGACAACGGATCAAACTTCATCTCCGAAGAATTCCAGGACTTCAGCGAAGGCCTCGGGATCAATATCACATATGCCTCAGTGGCACACCCGCAAACAAACGGGCAAGTGGAAAAGGCCAACGACCTAATCGGCGCCGGCATCAAGAAGCGCCTCATGAGCTCACTCGAGCACAAAGCTGGAAACTGGACGAAAGAGCTACCGTCTGTCCTGTGGAGCTTACGTACTATGCCAAACAGCTCCACCGGCTACACACCGTTCTTCATGGTGCACGGAGCTGAGGCCGTACTACCAGCCGAAGTACGCCACCAGGCTCCACGAGTCGTCGCTTACAGCGAAGCCGAGTCCACGGCTGCACTCGAAGATGCCGTCGACACACTCGACGAAGCACGGGATATAGCAGCAGCTAGATCAGCGGTGTACCAGCAGAGTCTCCGCAACTATCACAGCCGCCGGCTGCGCCCAATGTCCTTCGTCGAAGGAGACCTCGTCTTGCAACTCAAGCAAAAGCGACCGAACAAATTCGATTCACCATGGGAAGGACCCTACGCCATCACCGAGGTCATCCCAGGTGGCGCCTATCGCCTCAAGCACGTGGAGTCTGGAGTCGCATACTCTAACCCATGGAACATCTCGCACCTGCGACGATTCTACCCGTAGCAACCTACCCATTTTACTTTCAATAACGCTTTCAGCCAAGGCTACTCAGCCGAACCATGTACCTCCTCCATTAAGATATAAATAAAGCTAAGTGTCTCGCCCCCAACCTTCGGTTGATTATTTTTCTGCAACTTTGCTACATGCTACAAACGCACTCGGGGGCTCCCCCCACCTCACGATTTCATCGACTAAGGACAAAACGTGTACACCTGAGTAGCTGACTACGTCAGGCAAACGAAAAGGACACATACTCAAACAGAGCACTGCGTGCTCACAAACAAGCAAACCTTTACAACAAAGGGCACATGAACGCCCAGCAGCAATATACAAATTTTACATCTATCTGTTTATTTTCAGGTCCTACCTATTCTGAAGAATAACCTGAGCACGCTGCTCAAACAAATCTACAATCTGTTCGGCATACTGCCTTACAGCCGCGTAATGCGGACGCATGTCCCACTCGCCACCATCTGGTCGAGGAGGTGGCCCAGTCGCCACAGCAGCCAAATCTACGTCAGGACGGTGCACCCTCACAAGAGACAAGGCAGCCTTCACCCCTGCGACGAGCTGCTGCCGCACCAGCTCCTTGACATTGCTGGCACTCCGAAACTTCGTCAGAAGACCTGCAAGGGTCGTTGGCACGGCATCCAACGGAAACATAACGTGCAGCACCGAGGAAAGTGATGTCTGCACCTGGCGGAGCACCCACGAAACCTGGTAGACACGATCCTGCACCGTCGCAAGAACCATGGCGCGATCACGATCCATCCAGAAGAAGCCGCCGGCCTCCATGTCCTGTTGAGTCAAGCAATTGACTCGAACAGCGATACGCTCCTTTTCTTCCCTCGGAGCAAGGTTGGCACCTGCGACAACCGCACAAAACAAGAGTAAGGCCAGCAGGCTCACCCGAAGAACTGAGCTACAGCCCGAAAGAAGGATCAACTTACACTGCAGCTGCTCGGACAGCCGACCGAGCTCCGCTATCAAATACTCCTATCTGGCTGCACCACGGTCTGCTTTGGATTTCCAAACGTCAGCGCGACCGCGTAACCCAAGCAAATCCCTCTCCAAGCTGCGCACGCGATCTCGAAGAAAAGTGAGCTGCGAGGAATCATCCAATGATGCTCGCAAGGGCCTTTCGGATGAAGTATCAACTGGGTCAGCACCCGAAGGAACCTATAGCAGCATAAAAAAGAAGGCACACAGACATTCAGCAAAGGATAGAACACAACTCGGAGGAATTCATTAAAATATATAAGGCCACTACGTGGCACAAGGATGGTACTACTGTTGGAATTATGCCCTAGAGGCAATAATAAAGATGTTATTATTATAATTCACGTTCATGATAAAGTTTATATTCCATGCTAGAATTGTATTAAGAGGAAACTTTAATACTTGTGTGGTTTGTGAACAACACCGTGTCCCTAGTACGCCTCTATGAACTAGCTCATTGATTAATGATGGTTAAGGTTTCCTAACCATAGACATGAGTTGTCAATTGATAATGAGATCATAACATTGGAGAATGATATGATGGACAGACCCAAACTAAGCAAAGCAATTAGATCGTTTCATCGTGTTCATCTTTGCGAAGCTTTTCCTATGTCAAATATTGTATTCCTTAGACCATGAGATAATACAACTCCCTGGTATCGGAAGAAAGCTTTGATGTCATCAGACGTCATCCTATGAGAGGGTGATCATAAAGGTGTCTCTCAGGTGATCGGAAAGTACCTGTTGGGTTGTATGTATCGAGATGGGATTTGTCCCTCCCAAGTCGGAGGGATATACTTCGGGCCCACTCGGTAATCGATATCAACACCGCTTGCAAGCATGTGGTTAAGGAGTTAATCACAAAGTGATATCGGATTACGGAACGAGTAAATTACTTGCTGTGAACGAGATTGAACTAGGTATGACGGTACCGACGATCAAATATCGGGCAAGTAAAAATATCGCGAGACGAAGGGAATATATATGGGATTGATTGAATCCTAGCATCGTGGTTCATCCGATATGATCATCGATGAATGTGT
Source organism: Avena atlantica (assembly GCA_910589765.1). Taxonomy (NCBI): domain Eukaryota; kingdom Viridiplantae; phylum Streptophyta; class Magnoliopsida; order Poales; family Poaceae; genus Avena; species Avena atlantica. The sequence continues at coordinate 376,780,835 of OU342736.1, forward strand.
GGGAGTCAATACGGGTGCCCAGACCCCGCTGTTGATTATTGATAGAAGATCATGTCTGCATATTCTCGAACCCGCAGGGTCACACACTTAACGTATCTCGACGCTAGGATAGATTGGATAATTGGTTTATGAATTTTTGTTCAGAGTCTCGGATGGGATCCGGGATATCACGAGAGGTTCCGGAATGGTCCGGAGAATAAGATTCATATAAGGCAATGCAGTTTTTGGAGTTCGGAATTGTTCCGGGTTAATCGGTATTGTACCGGAAGCTTCTAGAACCTTCCGGAAGGGGACCAACGTGGCCCCACCTTCCGGGAGGGGGCATGGGCCTATGAGGGAGTGTCCTGGCCGCATTGGGCCAGGGGCACAAGGCCCCATAGGGCCCAGCCGATCCTATAGGGTTTAAAATCGTTTAAAATAGAGATAGGGTTTCTAGAAGAGAGGAGAGTCCTTGCCCCCCACTCCTCCCTCCCTTGGCCGCCGTCCCAAGGCTTGGAGGAGGGGCATGGGCTGGACGCCCCCCTCCCTCTATAAATAGAGGGCTGGTGCGCCCCCTCCCCCCGACACCTTGCCTCCAACCCTAGTTGCCTTGCTGCCTTCCTCTCTCCCTCCCGACTGTTTGTAGGCGAAGCCCTGCTGCAGAAATTCTCCACCATATACACCACGCCGTCGTGTTGTAGATCCAATCCATCTCTCCACCATACTTGCTGGTCCGAGGAAGGAGGAGACGTCGAGGTGCTGCACGTGTGCATCTCACGGAGGCACCGCCACTTGTGGTGCTAGATCGGATCGGATCGCGAGGAGGAGAAGCGAGTACGACTACATCACCCATGTTCCGACGAACGTTCCGCTGTGCGAATCTTCAGGGGTATGAAGATCTAATCCAATCTCTCTCATTGATTGCATCTCCTAGATTAGATCTTGGCTTTCCCTCTGTTCGCATCCGTAGAAAATTTTGATTTACTATGCCGCGAATCCCTTCAGTGGTATCAGAGCTAGATCTACGCGTAGATGTGTTTCACGAGTAGAACGCAACATGGTTGTTGCGGGCGTTGATGTTTTCTGTTGCAAGCCTCTTGTTTGTGTTCTTCTTATGACGCGGGATAGTGAGATTGAAGCGGTCCAGGCCAACCTTACGCGACGTCGTTCGCGAGATCGGCTCCGCACTTGACGTGTGGCTTGTTCCACACATGCGGCTGGTGGATGTCAGTTTCTCTCACTATAGTTGTCATGGGATTAACACCGAAGTTTGGCAACCATAATATCACCGTTGTGGCTTTCCGTAGGTAAGAATCGTTCTTAGCATCTACTCCCATAAGCCACGTAAAACATGCAACAACAAAGTAGAGGCGTCTAACTTGTTTTTGCAGGGAGTGTTTTCTGTGATATGGTATGGCCCAAGATGTGATGTGTATATTGTATGCGATGATCATGTTTTGTAATGTTTCACGACTTGCATGTCGATGAGTACACAACCGGCAGGAGCCATATGGTTGTCTTTAGAATTGTGTATGACCTGCGAGTCAACTTCTTATACGCCATGTAATAGATTTACTTTATCGCTAAGTAGTTAGCAATAGTTGTAGTTGCTATTCGTGGTGGAGGCAATCATGGTGGAGTGATGGAGATCATGCCGGAACGCACAAGATGGAGATCATTGCGCGAAGATTGGCTATACCATGTCACATAAAGTTATGTGCATGTGATGTTTATCCTTTTATGTATCTTATTATGCTTAGATCGCGACGGTAGCATTATAAGATGATTCCTCACTTAAATATCAAGATAAAAACTGTGTTCTCCCCAAGTATGCACCATTGCGAAAGTTCGTCGTGTCCAAGCATCACGTGATGATCGGGTGCTATAGACTCTACGCTCACATACAACGGGTGCAAGCCAGTTTTGCACACGCGGAAATACTTGGGTCTAGCTTGACGAGCCTAGCATGTACAAACATGGCCTCGGAACACAAGAACCGAAAGGTTAAGCATGAGTCATATGAATGATATGATCGACACTTTGTTGTCCACCATTGAAACCACATCTCTTCTCGTGATGATCGGATTAGGTGTGGTGAATTTGGACCGTGTTCACTAAACAACTTGAGGGATGTTGAATTTAGTGGGAGTTCATCTAGTAATTTGATTAAGTTGAACTATTTATCATGAACATAGTCTAAGTTGTACTTGCAAATACTGTAGATCACATGGCCAAGTCCAACTTCAACTTCAACGTTTTTGCTGAGAAGGAAAAGCTTAGAAACAATGGGTCTAACTTCACCAATTGGTTCCGCAATCTAAGAATCATTCTGTCTGGCGGACAAAAGGACTATGTCCTTGGGAAGGCGTTAGGTGACCCCCCTGCTGCAACTGCGCCGGCTGATGAGAAAGTTGTCTATCAGTCGCGCAAAGATGATTATGATGTGATTAAGAGCACCATGTTGTTTGCTATGGAACCGGAACTTCAAAATCGTTTTGAAACCTATCCCGGGCCCTTTGAGATTCTCGAGGAGCTGAAAACCATGTTTCGGACTCAAGCCCGTTCTGAGAGATATGAGATCTCTGAGAAGTTCTTTAACTGCAAAATGGAGGAAGGGAGTTCCGTTAGTGAGCACGCCATAAAGATGTCGGGCTACACTCAACGCCTTGAGCAACTGGAATGCACGATTCCATAGGAGCTCAAGATTGACAGAGTTCTGCAATCACTCCCTCCCAGCTACAAAAGTTTTGTAGTGACTCATAATCAGATTGGCTCCACTGATACGATCACCGAGCTCTTCGCAAAGCTGAAGGTTGCGGAGGTGGACATCAAGAATGATAATCATGTGTTGATGGTAAACAAGCCCTCCTTTAAGAAAGGTAAGGGAGCAAAGAAGCCCTTCAAGAAGGGCGGCGGCAAGCGCAATGCTCCTGCTGAGAAGAAGCTCAAGTCTGGTCCTAAGCCGGACACTGAGTGCTTCTATTGCAAGGACAAGGGTCACTAGAAGCGCAACTATCCGAAGTACTTAGTGGACAAGAAGGCTGGCACCATCAAAGGTATATTTGATTTACATGTTATTGATGTTTTCCTTACTAGCCCTCGTTGTAGTGCCTGGGTATTTGATACCGGTTCAGTTGCTAATATTTGTAACTCGAAACAGGAGCTACGGAATAGACGGCGGCTTGCGAGGGATGAGGTGACGATGCGCGTTGGCAACGGACCAAGAGTTGATGTGATGGCCGTCGGCACGCTCTCCTTAGTTTTACCTTCGGGATTAGTTTTAAACCTTAATAAGTGTTATTATGTGCCTGCGTTGAGCATGAACATTATTTCTGGATCGTGTTTATTGCAAGACGGTTATTCATTTAAATCGGAGAATAATGGTTGTTCTATTTATATGAGTAACATCTTTTATGGTCATGCACCTCTTGTAAATGGTTTATTTCTTCTAAATCTCGAAAGGGATGAAACACACATCCATAACATTGAGGCTAAGAGATGCAAAGTAGATAGTGATAATACTACTTATTTGTGGCACTGTCGTCTAGGTCATATTGGTGTAAAGCGCATGAAGAAACTCCATTCTGATGGACTTTTGGAGTCTCTTGATTTTGAATCATTTGACACATGTGAACCATGCCTCATGGGCAAGATGATCAAAACCCCGTTCTCCGAAATGATGGAGCGAGCAACGGACTTGTTGGAAATCATACATACCGATGTATGCGGACCGATGAGTATTTCGACGCGCGGTGGATATCGCTATTTCCTCACTTTTACCGATGACTTAAGTAGATATGGGTATATCTATTTAATGAAACATAAATCTGAAACATTTGAAAAGTTCAAGGAATTTCAGAATGAAGTGGAGAACCATCATAACAGAAAGATTAAGTTTCTACGATCCGATCATGGAGGTGAATATTTGAGTTATGATTTTCTCACGCATCTTAAAGCAAGTGGAATCGTTTCACAACTCACGCCACCCGGGACACCACAGCGAAATGGTGTGTCTGAACGCCGGAATCGAACCCTATTAGATATGGTCCGATCAATGATGTCTCTTAATGATTTGCCATTATCATTTTGGGGTTATGCATTAGAAACCGCTGCATTCACTTTAAATAGGGCTCCATCTAAATCCGTTGAGACGACACCGTATGAACTGTGGTTTGGTTCTAAACCTAAGTTGTCGTTTCTTAAAGTTTGGGGATGCGAAGCTTACGTCAAGAAGTTGATGCCGGACAAGCTCGAACCCAAAGCGGAGAAATGCGTCTTCATAGGATACCCTAAGGAAACTATTGGGTATACCTTCTATCACAGAACCTAAGGCAAAGTGTTTGTCACAAAGAACGGTTCCTTTCTTGAGAAGGAGTTTCTCTCGAAAGAAGTGAGTGGGAGGAAAGTAGAGCTTGACGAGGTTATTGAACCTTCTCTTGAATTGGAGAGTAGCGCGGCACCTGAAATTGTTCCAGTGCCGCCTGCACCAACAATAGAGGAAGCTAATGACAAGGATCATGAAGCTTCGGACGATGCTGCTACTGAACGTTGCAGGTCGACAAGGTCGCGTGCCCCTCCTGAGTGGTACGGCAACCCTATCTTGACTATCTTGTTGGTGGAAGACAGTGAACCTACGAACTATGAGGAAGCAATGATGAGCCCAGACTCTAAGAAATGGCTAGAAGCCATGAAATCCGAATTGGGATCCATGAGCGAAAACCAAGTATGGACTTTGGTGGACCCTCCTAGCGACCGAAAGGCCGTTGAGTGCAAATGGATATTCAAGAAGAAAACGGACGCGGATGGTAATGTTACCGTCTATAAAGCACGGCTTGTCGCGAAAGGTTTTCGACAAGTTCAAGGTGTTGACTACGATGAGACTTTCTCTCCCGTAGCGATGTTTAAGTCCATTCGGATTTTATTAGCAATTGCTGCGTTTCATGATTATGAAATATGGCAGATGGATGTCAAGACTGCGTTCCTCAATGGCAACATTGATGAAGAGTTGTATATGATGCAACCCGAAGGTTTTGTCGATCCTAAGGATGCTAGTAAAGTATGCAAACTTCAGCGTTCCATTTATGGACTGAAGCAAGCATCTCGGAGTTGGAACCTTCGTTTTGATCAGGTGATCAAGAGCTTTGGATTTGTTCCAAATTGCTACGAAGCTTGTATCTACAAGAAAGTGAGTGGGAGCTCGGTGACGTTTCTAGTACTATATGTGGATGACATATTGATTATCGGAAATGACATCAACATGCTTAACGATGTGAAGAGTTATTTTAACAAGTGTTTTTCAATGAAAGACCTAGGTGAAGCTGCTTATATATTGGGCATCAAAATCTATAGAGATAGACAAAGACGCCTGATAGCTTTAAGCCAGAGTACATACCTAGACAAAGTTCTGAAAAGGTTCAAAATGGATAAGGCAAAGAAAGGTTTAGTGCCTATATTGTCAGGTAAGATATTGAGCAAGGCTCAGTGTCCAGCTACGGTAAATGATAGGGAAGCTATGAGCAAAGTTCCTTATGCCTCGGCCATAGGTTCTATCATGTATGCCATGCTGTGTACTAGACCGGATGTGTCCAATGCTCTTAGTTTGATGAGCAGATATCAAAGTGATCCAGGAGTGGAACACTGGACATCCGTGAAGAACATCCTAAAGTACCTAAATAGGACTAAATAAATGTTCTTAGTCTATGGGGGTGATGAACAGCTTGTCGTAAAAGGTTATGTCGATGCTAGTTTTGACACCGACAAGGATGATTCCAAATCTCAGACAGGATACGTTTATATTTTGAATGGAGGAGCTGTGAGCTGGAGAAGCTGCAAGCAAAGCGTGATCGCGGGATCTACAGTGGAAGCAGAATACATGGCTGCTGCAGAAGCGTCAAGTGAAGGAGTTTGGATCAGAAACTTCATCACTGAGCTTGGCGTGGTTCCAAGTGCATTGGACCCACTGGAGATATTGTGTGACAACACTGGCGCCACAGCACTCGCTAAGGAACCAAGATATCATCCAAAGACCAAGCATATCAACCGCAAGTTTCATATAATCCGAGATTATATTGCAGATGGAGATCTGAAGATTAGCAAAGTACATACATATCTGAATGTCGCAGATCCATTGACTAAACCTCTTCCACGTGTAAAACATGATCAACACCTCAGTGCCATGGGTGTGAGATTGTTACCACATGTAAACTAGATTATTGACTCTAGTGCAAGTGGGAGACTGTTGGAATTATGCCCTAGAGGCAATAATAAAGATGTTATTATTATAATTCACGTTCATGATAAAGTTTATATTCCATGCTAGAATTGTATTAAGCGGAAACTTTAATACTTGTGTGGTTTGTGAACAACACCGTGTCCCTAGTACGCCTCTATGGACTAGCTCATTGATCAATGATGGTTAAGGTTTCCTAACCATAGACATGAGTTGTCAATTGATAATGATATCATAACATTGGAGAATGATATGATGGACTGACCCAAACTAAGCAAAGCAATTAGATCGTTTCATCGTGTTCATATTTGCGAAGCTTTTCCTATGTCAAATATTGTATTCCTTAGACCATGAGATAATACAACTCACTGGTATCGGAAGAAAGCTTTGAGGTCATCAAACGTCATCCTATGAGAGGGTGATCATAAAGGTGTCTCTCAGGTGATCGGAAAGTATCTGTTGGGTTGTATGTATCGAGATGGGATTTGTCCCTCCCAAGTCGGAGAGATATACTTTGGGCCCACTCGGTAATCGATATCAACACCGCTTGCAAGCATGTGGTTAAGGAGTTAATCACAAAGTGATATCGGATTACGGAACGAGTAAAGTACTTGCTGTGAACGAGATTGAACTAGGTATGACGGTACCAACGATCGAATCTCGGGCAAGTAAAATATCGCGAGACGAAGGGAATATATATATGGGATTGTTTGAATCCTGACATCGTGGTTCATCCGATATGATCATCGATGAATGTGTGGGAGTCAATATGGGTGCCCAGACCCCGCTGTTGATTATTGATAGAAGATCATGTCTGCATATTCTCGAACCCGCACGGTCACACACTTAACGTATCTCGACGCTAGGATAGATTGGATAATTGGTTTATGAATTTTTGTTCGGAGTCTCGGATGGGATCCGGGATATCACGAGAGGTTCCGGAATGGTCCGGAGAATAAGATTCATATAAGGGAATGCAGTTTTTGGAGTTCGGAATTGTTCCGGGTTAATCGGTATTGTACAGGAAGCTTCTAGAACCTTCCGGAAGGGGACCAACGTGGCCCCACCTTCCGGGAGGGGGCATGGGCCTATGAGGGAGTGTCCTGGCCGCACTGGGCCAGGGGCACACTGCCCCATAGGGCCCAGCCGATCCTATATGGTTTAAAATCGTTTAAACTAGAGATAGGGTTTCTAGAAGAGGGGAGAGTCCTTGCCCCCCACTCCTCCCTCCCTTGGCCGCCGGCCCAAGGCTTGGAGGAGGGGCAAGGGCTGGCCGCCCCCCCCTCTATAAATAGAGGGCTGGTGCGCCCCCCTCCCCCTGACACCTTGCCTCCAACCCTAGTTGCCTTGCTGCCTTCCTCTCTCCCTCCCGACTGTTTGTAGGCAAAGCCCTGCTGCATAAATTCTCCACCATATACACCATGCCGTCGTGTTGTAGATCCAATCCATCTCTCCACCATACTTGCTGGTCCGAGGAAGGAGGAGACGTCGAGGTGCTGCACGTGTGCATCTCACGGAGGCACCGCCACTTGTGGTGCTAGATCGGATCGGATCGCGAGGAGGAGAAGCGAGTACGACTACATCACCCACGTTCCGACGAACGTTCCGCTGTGCGAATCTTCAAGGGTATGAAGATCTAATCCAATCTCTCTCATTGATTGCATCTCCTAGATTAGATCTTGGCTTTCCCTCTGTTCGCATCCGTAGAAAATTTTGATTTACTATGCCGCGAATCCCTTCAACTACAAAAGATATTTACAACAAAAATACACTACAAACTACCCTACGTCTACTATGCCTAAGGCGGAGGCACTGAGTCGCCTCAGAACCAGACTGCCTAGCTTTGGCCTCGCCCTGCTGCCGCAATGCGTACTCAGACAGCAAGTCAATGAGCTTGGGCCCATATCGCCTGAAGCGAGCGGAGTAGGCGGCGAAAGCTACCTCGGATCCATCCGCAGCCGTCGGCATCCGAGAAGTAATCTGGGGCAGGTCCAGCTCCGCCCCAGCCGCCATGGCCATCGCCAGCCCGACGGACGCCCCGATGCCCTTCTGCTTGCGCTTGTACGCTGCAGGCGCTTCGGCTGACAGAGCCTCTGCCAGGGCATCCACATCTTCAAGGGGTGCGCCCTTCGGGAAGAGCTCCTGGTAGAAGCGACCAAGGACCTCTTTCGCCTTGGCAAGGGAGTTAACGACGGTGCTGCAGCGGTCTTCGACCGCCACAGTGGCATCATCTAAAGCACTCCCGTGCTCCAGAGCACCGCGATCGAACTCGATGCCTGCGGCATCTGAGACAAAAAATAAGAAAATTTTGAAGAAAGGCAGCATAAAAAGAAGATCCGTAGAAAAAGAAACAAGTCCAAAAGCTTGTACTCACCCGAAATGGCCTTGGCAGCAGCCATTAGCTTATCTGCCACCCCCTTTTCACGAGCAGTCGCAACGGTGGCCAGCTGCTCCTCACGATCTGCGGCCTCCTGCTGCAGACGCTCTTTCGCTTCGGCTGCCTTCGTCAGCTCCAGCTCAAGGCGCTCTCTCGCACCAGCGGCAGCTTCGGCCTTCTGCTCCGATTGGCCAAGGCTCTTCTTCAGAGCGTCGACCTCACGGAGAGAGTCGTTATGATCCTCTGCATTTACAACAAGCAAGTGTCAAAGAACAGGACAAGGATAAGCAAGAGAAGTACTACAAGGCAGACGAATACCTTGAAGCTGCCGCAGTTTCGCCTCCAGCGTCAGGCGTTCCTCCACCAGCCTCTTGGCCTCTTGGACAAAAGGCTGCAGCAACAGGCAATAATAGTAAGAGCAGGACTTGGGGGCTACGCCCAACGAAAAGAAGCATAAATAACATTGGCATACGAAGACACTCGGGGGCTCCCCCCGTAACATCAAGCAGAAAAACTTACGTGCTCCGAAGGCGAACCCGCAGGCCCGCCTGCGAAATTCTGGGGCGCAACCACCAGCCTCTCCTGCACAGGAGGAACTGGCGCAACGTCACCTGAAGTCGCCACCGTCTGAGGAGGAGGCGACGCAATGTTCGACTCCCCCATCATCTCCTGCCCACCATCACTAGAGCCGTCATAGGATTGCCTGCATACGAAGACAATCAACACAGGTGCAAACACCATCAAGGAAAAAGGGTAACAGTACAACAAGAAAACTTACGAGCCCAATGCGCTCAGGTCGAAGATAGGAGAAGCCCTTCGGGCCCTCTTCTCCTCCTTCTTCTCTTCCTTCTTCTCCTCCTTCTTTTCTTCCTTCTTCCGCTTTGCTGGCGGGTGCGGAGCAACAGCCCGCACAGGAATGGCAGGAAGGGGAGAGGAAGAACCCCCGTGAACATCATCATGATGCTCAAGGCCCAGAAGATTTCTGGGAGTCGGAGGAGTCGAGGCATCCGAAGACTCGCTGGAGCTCCGTGATCTCTTGCGCGAATGGTCCTCACTCGACTCATCGGCATCCTCCGCTGGAGATCGCGCTGACGGTAGCTCGGACACGGAGTCCACCACTTCATTATCCGGGGCATTCGGATACCTTTCGGGCAACGGTGGTGCCATGCCCGGCACTTTGAAGCTCTGCAAAAGGAAAAGGAACTTTGTTAGCAAACAAAGGAAAAAGTACACAGCCGACAAAAACAAAAAAGGAGCACTACGTGCGCAAATCTACACCTTCGGTACGACCAACGCCGAAGAAAAGGGCGGAGTCTGCGACTTCCCCGGGATTTCTTCGTCGGCCTTGAACTTCAACAGCGCGCGAAGAGCCTTGTCAAGTTCCACCTCGGAGATTTTCTCACTCGAAACCCTCGTCGGATCACGGCGCCCAGAGTAAAGAAACATCGGATGCGCCCTAGCTTGGAGAGGCTGCACCCGACGCTCAAGAAACGTCCGGATGACGTCGACACCGTTCACCTCCTTCTCAGGAATCAGTTGGAGATCCTCCACCTGACGGTACAGGGCCTCTATCTCCGCCACCTCACCGTCTAAGATTTGGTTTTTCCAGGATCTTTTCTTCTCAATCAATTGGGAGGGGTCAAAAGGAACGAGACCAAAATCTTGCCCAGGCAGTACGGAGTCACGGATGTAAAACCATTTCCTCCGCCAGTACTGGACAGATTCGGACATGGAAAAGGAAAAGAATTGCACATTGGGACTGAGGGAGATGATGAAACCCCCAATGGGATACACACCATCCGAACCAGACTGCCTCTTCACGGAATAAAGCTTCCGGAAGAGGCCAAAGTGCGGCTCAATGCCAAGCCAACACTCGCAAAGCATGATAAAACACGCAATGTGGAGAAGATAATTGGGAGACATATGATGCAACTGAACCCCATAGAAGAAGAGAAGTCCACGAAGGAAGTCATGGACTGGATACGAAAACCCACGCAAGACGAAGGCAAGAAACATAACCCGGTACCCAGATGGGGGACGGGGGATTACCTCATTGCCAGGGAGTCTCACGGCCGTCGTATCCTGCGGGATCAGGCTCCGCTCGCGCAGTTTGCGGAGATCGCTCTCCCGCGTTTCTGATCGCCGCCAGCCATCATCGGTGATGCGAGCAGCGGCGGTGCCTTTCTTGCCTCCGGCGGCGCTGGTCCCAACCACAGATGAGGATTTCTTTGTTTTCCCCAAGGCACTGCAGCGGTGGTGGCGATGACAACGCAGAAAGAACGAAGGAAATGTGGAAGGAAAGCTCAGCGCGCAGCAAGAATCGCTCAAGAACAAGGAGGCAGTGAACAGATGAACTGGTGCGGTGAAAAACAAACCAAGATTTCACCCAGGATTATAACAGCGAAGACGACGCACGCTGGCCGTCCATCGAGAAGACCTAACGCCAACGGTAGATATGGCCGTACACGTGTCAACACCACAACGAACCGTCGTTACCACGCCGTCCACTTCGCGCGGAAATCGAGGAGACACCGTAATCATCTCCACGCCGCGCGTGACCGGTCAATTCAAAGTCAGCAAGTGGGACCCACGCTTCGTCCAGTCAAGTCATCTCTGGCGTAGCAGACGCTTGAGGTCATCGATCGTAAGCACTGACGTCATCAAAAGCTATACTAGCATCACTTCGGCTCCACAGCTAAGAGTACTCACTCGAATCTACGATTCGACTAAATACTCGGGGGCTACTCCTATCAGGAGCGTTGGCCGCGCACCCGACAGACAAATGAGGACAAAATTACTTCTCTGAGTCCTACGTCGAGTCTACGACTCCACTACGGACTCGGGGGCTACTCCCATAGGGAGGATTGATTTAAGCATCCGAAAATTTTCGAGTCCTGCGGACCTAATGATTGAAACAATGCCTGAACTAAAAGTCTCCGTTCGAGTCTACGACTCGAACCGACACTTGGGGGCTACTCCCATAGGGAGCGCTGGTCGCGCACCCTATGAAATCTTCGACTGTGATCTTCCGGATCCGCATGCAAAAACGTTTTTGGCAACTCTGCCCCAACAAAACGCTAAGTGAGCAACAATCTCCTTGGCCACCCAAAACACCTCCGAGGTGATAAATGTTCGGATGCTGCGTCTGTGACGCAAAGATAAGACCTACAGATATCATCTGATGGCCTGGCAACGCACCTGACTGTGCTCTGCTAGTATGAATCTTTACCAGCAGGTACGATGAAAAATCCCGACGGACGCGTTGGGTACACCAACTAAAATCACTGGAATTCCACTCCTGTAAGTCCTCCGCGGCCTGAGTCGAATTACGCCAGCATATGTTCCGGGTCCGGGTTGAGGGACCCGAACCTGACGAAGATCGTGTCGTTTCGTCCTAAGACAGTTAACTGACCCTGATCCGTCGGGTGAGTCAGGCACACGCATCAACAATCCCTGCACACATATACTATTAATGTATAGCTGCACCCGAAAGATGGAAGAGTCTTCAGCAGAATCTACGATTCGACTGAACACTCGGGGGCTACTGACATGGTTATACCCTACGGGTACGTAACTTCAGCATACCTGGTCCAGCCCAAGGAAGGCCCATAGCAGATATACGCTGGCCCATGAAGATTTTCGGGTGGCCAAGGCCCATGACGCCTTCGGATCCTTGGAGAGCAAGACTAGCGTAGACAGGAAATTCGAAGGGGTAAAACCCTAGAACTTGTAACCAATAGGACTACGCCCGGGACCTCCCTAAGTCTATATAAAGGCCAGGAGGGCACGTCCTAGGGGAATTCGACTCATACTTTCGCACACGCATCCACGTCAGATCGAATCTGCGCACCCTGTAACCTTCGGTTCCGCCATAATCAGGAGTAGGGTTTTCCCTTCGGGGGCCTGAACCTGGGTAAATCTCGTGTCCCCTGGTTGCTTGTCTGTTAACCGTGCCACGATCTCCAGCATCCCCATCTTCTCAAAAACCCAAGTCCATAACAATGGGCATTGACGAGATTAAACCTCGTCACATCCCCAAGGGCGACCACCCCATGCAGTACCTGTCGTGGGAATGGTCACGGCAGATGCTGCAATCGGCAACGAGTAGTAGAACGAGGGGCAAGGGCGGCCAGCCATCTGCGGTGCGAGATGAGGGCAAAGACACAGGGTTTTACCAAGGTTCGCCCCCCCGGAGGGTAAAGACCTACTCCTGCTAGATTGTATTATGGAGGTGTTACAATGGGCGAGCTCGGCGGCTAGGCGGCGAGTCGCTTGGGTGTATTGAGGAACGTGTCTCTACTCACCCTATAGGGAGGTTTATATAGGCTCACCTCCCCTAGGGTTTACATATCTCAACCGATTCGGTTAAGGCTTCAGTAGTCGTTTAACCTAGTCCGACTGGGCCTATCTACTCGCCTGGGCCTTCAGCTTCCAGTCGCTCGGTACCTTGCTGGGCTTCAATCCACTCGCCGTTCTGCAGGCCCACTCGCCAGCTCACGGGCCAGTCGGAAACGCCCTGCTCGGTATACCCCAGTTGGCATATCCCCATTAGTAGTCCCCGAGGCCGTCGTCGATTGGGCGTAAGTGGCTGCTGGCAGTCGGAGTATACGGCTTCAGAGGAGGCATCCAGTCGAATCGTCGGCGGGCTCCTGTATAAAGGAGAAAATTCGGTGAACCAAGTCGCGGCTTTGGCGAGTCGAGTCGGCGAGACGCGGTCATAGTGATTGACTTCGCGAGCCGAGTGGCTAGAGTTGGACCGTCAGGTGCGGTCAAACTAGCCGTTGGGGTAATCCAACGGTAACTTTCGGCGTAATCATCGTGCGGTAACGGCCTCCTGACTTGGCGGGTATCTCCCGCTATATAAGAGGAATGGCAGGCAATCGTAGAGCCAACTGCTCACCACTTCTTCAAAGTGCACGCATTTTCCTTCCTTCGCTCCGCGATCCAGTCGACCCGAAATCCTCCGATCTCCAACCAACCTCTCGGCCATGGCCCTTTCCACCGAACCATGGGGTAGGTCCAAGTGCACGAGGGCACAGCTGGCCTCTTTCAAGGAGGCCGGGATCCCGCGAGCCGGCTGTTGGCGTATCCCCGCAGCCGGAGAAACGACCCCAAACCCGCGAGAAAGGGAATTCGTCTGTTTCACCAGTCATCTCGAGCGGGGGCTAGGGTTTCCCATGTCCTTGTTCTTCCGGCGCTTTTGCGCCTACTACGGGATCCAGCCTTCAGATCTGGGTCCCCACAACATCGAGCAGCTCGCCATTTTCATGGCGTTCTGCAAATGCTACTTGGGCTGCCGGCCCTACTTTCCCTTGTGGCAAGATCTGTTCCACGGACGGATCAGCCGCGAGGAGACAGGCGGCCCAATGCTAGCCGCGGGTGGCTTGACGTTCCAGCTCAAGTCCAAAGCCTCTTTCTTTGATCTGATGCTACCCGCCAAGGCAGCGAGCGACTGGAAAAAGTCATGGTTCTACGTGACCGAGGCGACCCCGGAGGGCGAGGCGGCAATCCCGCGGTACTCCGCTAGTCGTTCCGAGCCGCGCCATCTCCAAATTGGCAAGCTCCCCGACGACCAGCGGATGGTCGTTGATGAGATGCTGCAGACCATCCGTGGTCTGAAAAAGAAGGGCCTTCAAACGATAAATTTGTACAATTGCTGGATTGGGCGGCGGCTCGTTCCACTCGCCCAGCGCGACCACTACATGTACCAGTACACGGGCCGGGGAGACTCGACGAAGGCCTGCCTCGACGAGTGGAAGCTGGAAGATTATCTCCCAGCGTTGAAGAAGATTACCCAGGCGGTGTACCTGGATGCGCAGGCCGGGATCGCCCCCTACACCGCGAAGCGTCCGGCTCCAACGGTAATTTCTTTACCTTGCTTGCAGTCGCAGTATATGCAGTTGCGGTAATTCTGACTCCATTTTATATTCGTCGCAGTTATTCCAAGTGGTGTAAGGGTGGCTCCCACCTTCGGATGACGAAAGCTTGGGCCCATCCGCCCAGGACATAGGTGAATCGCCGCCTGCCAAGGGCAACGAGGACGACGAGGACGAGTCCGAAGAGGAGGTCGCCCCGCTGGTCCGAAAGACCCGCGGGCAACGACAGCGCGAGATCGAGGCAAGCAGAAGCCTCGAACGTCATGACGACGACGACGAGCTCCCAGAGACCACCTCGCGCCGTCAAGCCACTCCGTCAAAGACGAAGAGGAAGGAAAGGGAGGCGAGGGACCCCCGAAAAACAAGACGAGGCCATCGAAGACGGCCTCGCCATCGCACTCGGCGAGCAGCTCGGACGCTCCCAGCCCAGCCAGTGATGGCGCGCCACCAGCGACAGCCGTGCTGGACGTGGCGACCGTGGAAGTTCCGCTGGCTTCAATGCCTCCGCCATTCGCCCCAGTCTCTGGGCTGGGGGAGGCTCCGGCTGCGGCGGCTTCGCCTCGCAAGGAGGCTCCGGTTGCGGCAGCTTCGCCCCGCACGGAGGCTCCCGGCAAGGATGTCCCAGAGGCGCCAGCTGCGGCCTCAACGACGAAGAAGCCGTCCGTGTCTTGGGCACGGGACGTCCTGGAGTTGGGGCTCAGTCGCCGTCTGGGCCCTGAGATGGAAAAGTCGGCCGGCCTCCGTACGGGACTGCGTTTCATCCCAGTCGGCAAGTGAGTGCGCTCACCCCTCCTTATTTTCCATAACTATTTCGATTGTCTTTGTTGATTCGATTGATGCGCAGGACCGGAGTGAAAAGGATGGGCCACCTGACCGTGGCTAAGGTGCCACCCGTCATTAGCGAGGAGGACCCTTCCCGCAAGAGGAAGGCGGACGAGGTCGTTGCCTCGGCGGATGGCAGCAAGAAGGCCAAGGGTGATGACATCGTCACGATTTCTGATGACACGGCGGTCACACCGGCCGGGCCCGTGGTGGAGGCAGCCGCGTCTACGAAGGAGGGCGCCTCCTTGCCTGGAACGGCGGAGGCGACCTTCCTTGGAGCGGGTGCCTCTATCGCTACCTTCCCCCGCTTCGTGACCAAGGCGGCCACGGCGAGTGGGGCTGCGCCCTCGAGCCACGCTCCTGGGACCGCCGATGCTGAAGTCGACCAACGTCGCGGGCACACGCCAGCGTTACTTGCGTCCGTGGACGCGATACAACTCCATGGCATGCTTGGCGCAGCCATCCAGGTACATCCAGTCCCCGAGGATCAGGTCGGTGCTTTGCAGCGGCTTGATTCTTATAATTTCTCGTCTTTTATTTTCGTATCCAGTCCCCGAGTGCGCACGCGCTAAATTTTAGCGGGTGGGCACTTAGGAATTTCTTGATCGCCAGTCCCCGAGTGTGCACTCGCTGAATTTCAGCGGGTGGGCACTTAGGAATTTCTTGATCGCCAGTCCCCGAGTGCGCACTCGCTGAATTTCAGCGGGTGGGCACTTAGGAATTTCTTGATCGCCAGTCCCCGAGTGCGCACTCGCTGAATTTCAGCGGGTGGGCACTTAGGAATTTCGTTTTAACTAATTTTTTCGGTGATGTGCAGGGTCTGCAGCTTGAGTCGGCGGACCGATTGGCCGCGAAACAGCGCGCGGAGAAGGAGCTGGCCATCGTCCAGGAGGCAAACAAAGGGCTTCAGGCTGTTGTTGCGAAGGCAGAGTAAGATCGCCAGGGGCTTGTCCCCGCCGGTGAGTTGGTGGCGACACGATCTTCTCTGGGTGCCGCTGAACAGCGGATCGCCGACCTCGAGCGTGAACTGCGGGAGGCGAGAGAAGAAGCGATCTCGGCGGACGGGCGAGCTAAGGCCGCCATTGCGGCCGCTGAGGAGGATCGCAAGGTGTCGGAAGTCCTTATTGCTGGGCTTCAGGACGACCACACGTCGCTTCAGTGCTTCATCACGGGACTCGCCCGCCCGTTGCTTGGTGAGTGCATCCTCCCTTTCTTATAGTTGTGGTTTTTGTGGTGTCCGTCATACTCATCATTGTCTTCTTCTTCGCAGGTCGCATCATTGATAGCGAAGAAGAGGCGAGCTCGCTCGACGCGAGGCAGTGCGTAAGCATGCTCGTCGACTCGGCGACGCTGTCGGCGACCTGCATCCGCGCCTACCTCCAAGAAATATCGCCCACGGAGGTGATTCCCAGCGACCTTGTTGAGGTGTGGAAGTATTTTGAGAAGGCACCCGCGGTCGTTGAATTCATGACGCGATCGGCGTTTCGGCGTGGAGCATCGACGGCCCTGAGCCTTGGACTCGCCCACTTTCCCGAAGATTTCGACATCGACGATGTGACGAGTGGATA
The DNA here is from genome assembly GCA_910589765.1 of Avena atlantica. NCBI lineage: Eukaryota > Viridiplantae > Streptophyta > Magnoliopsida > Poales > Poaceae > Avena > Avena atlantica. Next base: position 376,797,686 of record OU342736.1, read on the forward strand.
CCCATCGTCAACTGGCGCGGTGGAGCTGTCCGAGGTCCTCAAATTGCAAGAGCGTGCCGCCACGTACTCGGAACGTGTCTGGGCAATGGGCGACCTCCTTCCGTACCAGGAGACAGTCGTCGCGCCGAACGACCCCGAGCCGCCGCATCATGACTTCAAAGTTGAGCAACCTTTTCGCGCGGCGATGGCGGGTGAACTGACGACGTATCCGTCAAACCCGTACACGGCGTTCATCCGCAATCGCCGGGATGTTGGCGAGTCGTCATCGAAGCCTGCAGAGTAGGGTAGTTTGCCTTGTGGCGTTAGCAGCAGTTTTGCCACGCAGGCATATTTTGTAACATGAAACAATGCAACATGCAATTGAATGAAACGTCGTGTCTATTTTGTTATTTGTTTGTGTGCTTTTGATTGATGTTGAACGAGTCCCCGAGCGCGTCCGCCCTTTTGTGGGGTTTACCTCGTGTATGATATATGTGTTGTTGTTATGTGTTTTGATGTTTTAGTCGACTCGCCCGAGCTCAAAGAGCCAGTCTCTAGGCGACTCCCTTGAGTGCTCTGTACTTTACCGCGTTCCCGTGCGCGGACGAGGTCAGGTGGCCGAGTCCCCGAGCGTGGTACTTGATAGTTCTAGACGCGACTCGAGGGTGGTTGAGGACTTAGCGCGTTGGTGTGAGCGCGTCACTCCTTCCTGGCCCGTGGGGTCAGTCGCGTGGCGAGTCCTGGGCATGCTCTCTTACTTGGCGTTTTCCCTGACCGCTCGCGACGAACTGGTCCTCAGTCCCCGAGCGTGGTACTTAGCCGTTCGAGTCGCTATGCCGAGGATGCGGAGGACCAAGGTCGCTGTGAGAAGCGAGGGGCAGTTGTCTTGGCTCGTAGAACCAGTCGAGCTAGGCGACTCCAATGGGGCTCCGGGTGGGCGTTGTTCGTGGACGATGCAAGACCTGAGGTTATTCAGTGCTCTTACACCGCACTACTTAGCCGTGCCGATCGGTGTACCAAAGGTTGACTTCTGCATTTAGCATAACGCTGTTTTTACGAGTGCGAGTGGCACAAGTCATGGAGAGTAGGCACAATTTTGCGGTGACCGTTTCTTTTTATTTCATAGCGACTGGAGAGTACATGTGTGGGGTTCTAGGAGTAGAACTTCCGGAGGAGGTTTACATTCCATGGTCGCTTGACGTCGAGTTCGCCGTCCCCGCGGACGTCGATGAGGTAGTAGGCGTCGTTGCCGAGTACGCGCCCGATAGCGAATGGGCCTTCCCACGGAGGAGAGAGCTTGTGCATGCCCTTCTTGTCCTGGATGAGGCGTAACACCAGGTCGCCTTCCTGGAAGGTGCGAGATTTCACCCGCCGGCTGTGGTAGCGGCGGAGTCCTTGCTGGTAGATGGCGGTGCGTGACCGAGCGAGGTCGCGTGCTTCGTCGAGTTGGTCTACCCCGTCTTGGCGGGCCAGCTCGTTTGCGGCCTCCGTATAGTGGACGACCCGCGGCGAGTCGTGTTCGAGGTCGGTGGGCATGACTGCTTCGGCACCGTAGACCATGAAGAAGGGAGTGAATCCCGTCGATCTGTTGACTGAGGTGCGGATCCCCCAGATGACAGAGGGCAACTCCTCGACCCAGCACCCGGCGGTGCGCTCGAGTGGTACTTGGAGTCGCGGCTTCATGCCGTGGAGGATGCTTTGGTTGGCCCGTTCCGCCTGGCCGTTGGATTCCGGGTAGGCGACTGACGCGAGGTCGAGCCGGATGTGGTGCTCTTCGCAGAATTCGGCCATGGCTCCCTTGGCGAAGTTGGTGCCGTTGTCCGTGATGATGCTGTTTGGGAAACCATAGCGATATATGAGTTCGCGTAGGAATTTAGTGGCGGTCTTCCCGTCGCATTTCCGGACTGGCTTGGCCTCCACCCACTTCGTGAATTTGTCGACGGCGACTAGCAGGTGGGTGTAGCCGGAAGGGGCCTTCTTGAAGGGTCCTACCATGTCCATGCCCCACACAGCGAATGGCCAGGTGATGGGGATTGTTTTGAGCGCCGAGCTCGGTACGTGCGTCTGATTGGCGTACTTCTGGCACCCGGCGCATCGCTGGACGATGTCGACAGTGTCGGCGTGTGCGGTGGGCCAGTAGAAGCCGTGTCGCATAGCCTTGGCGACCAGGGAGCGGGCGGCGACGTGGTGGCCGCAGTCACCTGAATGAATGTCATGGAGGATTTTGCGTCCTTCAGCTGGTTGGACGCAGCGTTGGAACACGCCGGTGACGCTGCGCTTGTGGAGCTCGCCGTCGATGATGGTGTAAGACTTGCATCGACGAGCGATCATTCGAGTGTCTGTCTCGTCTGCTGGCAGGGTGCCGACTTCCAGGTAGGCGATGTAGGGCTTGGTCCAGTCGTCTGGCTCGGTGACGAGTGCGACCAAGGCTGCCTCTTGTTGGAGTGGGACTCCGATGTCAATCTCCCTCGGGGGAGAGACTGATGGCTTGGAGATCGTGTCGAGGAAAACGCCGGCGGGTGGTGCGAGTCGAGCCGACCCGATGCGAGAGAGGGCGTCTGCCTCCTCGTTTTTCCGCCTGTCGATCCACTCGACAGAGTAGCCGGTGAAGTGGCCGCCCAACTTGTCCACCGCTTGGCGGTACGCCGCCATGGTAGGGGAGACAGCGTCGCAGGTGCCGACGACTTGCCCCGCGACAAGGTCGGAATCTCCATAGCAGCGGAGGCGATTGACGTTCATCTCCTTGGCGGCTCGCATGCCGTGGAGTAGGGCCTCGTATTCAGCCATGTTGTTGGTGCAGGGCGTGAAGTCGAGGCAGAGGATGTAGCGGAGCTTGTCGCCCTTTGGTGAAGTCAACACTATCCCTGCGCCTGCACCGTCCGCGTTCTTGGAGCCGTCGAAGTGCAGGCTCCAGTAGTGGAGGTATGGCAGCTTCTCTGGCTGCTGGGCCTCCTCCCAGTCGGCGATGAAGTCTGCCAGTGCTTGTGACTTGATCGCCTTTCGTGGCTCGTACTTGATGTTGTGGACGCCGATCTCGACGGCCCACTTGGCGACCCGCCCGGTCGCCTCGCGATTGCGGATGATGTCTTGCAGTGGTGCTGAGGAGACGACCGTGATCGGGTGCTCCTGGAAGTAGTGCGGCAGGCGCCTCTAAGCCCTGAAGACCGCGTATACTAGCTCTTGGTACTGTGGGTACCGCTGGCGCGACTCGGTGAGGACCTCGCTGATGTAGTACACCGGCCGCTGAACCGGACGCTCCTTTCCTTCCTCCGGTCGCTCGACGACCATCACGGCGCTGACGACGCGCTCGGACGCCGCGACGTAAACCAGCATGGGTTTTTTGTCGGCGGGGGCGGCGAGTAGTGGTGCGGCGAGTAGCACCTTTTTGAGGTCGCGGAGCGCGTCGTCTGCCTCCTTGTCCCACTGGAAGGTGGGGTTCTTGCGCATCAGGCGGTATAGGGGCATCGCCTTTTCGCCCAGGCGGGGGATGAAGCGACTGAGAGCCGCTACAAGCCCAGCCAGCTTCTGGACGTCGCGCAGGCACTCGGGTTTGCCGAGCCGGGCGATCGTGTCGATCTTTGCGGGGTTCGCCTCGATCCCTCGTTTGGAGACGACGTACCCCAGTAGTTGTCCGGCGGGTACACCGAAGGTGCACTTGCCTGGGTTGAGCTTTATCTTGTATCTTCGCAGGTTGGCGAAAGTTTCCACCAGGTCCACGAGTAGGTCGCCTTGGCGAGCGGACTTCACGACCACGTCGTCGATGTAGACGTGGATGTTGCGGCCAATTTGGCTCGCGAGGCATTCTTGCATGCACCGCTGGTAGGTCGCCCCGGCGTTCTTGAGGCCGAAGGTCATGGCGGTGTAGCAGAAGGCTCCGAATGGCGTGATGAACGCCGTCTTCTCCTCGTCTTCGACAGCCATTTTGATCTGGTTATACCCAGAGTAAGCGTCGAGGAAACATAGCGACTCCGAACCCGCGGTTGAATCGATTATCTGGTCGATCCGCGGGAGGACGAACTGCTCCTTTGGGCAGGCGCTGTTCAGGTTTGTGTAGTCGATTCACATTCTCCAGGTCCCGTTTTTCTTCTCGACCAGGACTGGGTTTGCCAGCCACTTGGAGTACTTGATTGGCCGGATGAAGCCGGCAGCGAGTAGCCGCTGCACTTCCTCGGCGATTGCTCGACGGCGTTCTTCATTGAAGGGCCGTAGCGACTGCTTGACAGGTCGCACTTTGGGGTCGGCGTTCAGCTTGTGCTCAGCGAGCTCCCTAGGGACACCGGGCATGTCGGAGGGTTTCCATGCGAAGATGTCCCTGTTCTCACGGAGGAACTCGACGAGCGCGCCTTCCTATGCTGGGCTCATGCCTGTCCCGATCGTCACCGTCTGGCTGGAGTCGCCTGGGACCAGCTCGACGGTGCGAGTGTGCGTCGTGGCCTCAAAGGTTGAGGTGTTTGCGCCCTCTGAGTTGGGCTTCTTGAGTATTGTGGGGTCGTCATTGTTGACCCCGCTCGCGTACTTGGCGAGCTCATCGGCGTGGTTAGTCTTCGCCGCGATGACGGCGTCGGCGAGCTCGGCTCCTTTGGCCTCGCACTCGGCAGCCATGTCGGGGTCTCCGTTGATGGTGATGACGCCGCACGGCTCGGGGAGCTTCATCGCGTTGTACGCGTAGTGGGGCGCTGCTATGAATTTAGCGAACGCCTGGCGCCCCAGGACGCAGTGGTAGGGGCTGTCGAAGGGCACCAGCTCGAAGACGATCCGCTCGGTGCGGAAGTTTGCCGGTGTGCCGAAGGTGACTGGCAGCGTGACCTTGCCGATCGGGTACGCCTTCCGACCGGGGACGATGCCGTGGAAGGTGGTGTGGGTCGTCTCGATCATCGACTGTGGCAGCCGCAGCCGCCTGAAGGTATCGAGGTAGAGGATGTTGATGGAGCTACCGCCGTCCATCAGTGTCTTGGGGAGCCAGTAGTCGCCAACCTTGGGCTTGACCACCAAGGCGACTCGTCCTGGGTACTCGATGCGCGGCGAGTGGTCTTGGCGGCTCCAGGTGATGGGCTACTCCGACCAGTTCAGGAACTGGGGGACGTCTATTTGGGCCACCGCGTTGACGGCGACGGCACGGGCGATGACCTTCTTCTCGCGCTTCGTGTTGAAGCCTGTGAAGGTATGGAGCGAGCCGGCTACTTTGCCGAATTTTCCGCCGTTTGGCGGGTCGTTGTCGGGGTCCTCCCGCGCTTGCCGTGCCTTCTCGATTTCCCTGAGGGTGTGGCAGTCGGCGGTGGTGTGCGTTGCGGGCTTCCCTTCCCTGCTATGGAACGCACATGGTTGGTTAAGGAGGGCCGCGGGGTCGAACCTTGGCTTGTTCTTGTAGTTGCCGCCGTCGCGGCGAAAGCTCTTGGGCTCGCGCTGCGCGTGCCCGGCGTTGGCGACGAAGTCGACTCGCCCGTCACTGCGGCGCTTGCCAGTGAGGCGAGTGCCACTGTAGCGTAGGTCGGTTCGGCGTCCGCCGTCGTTGCCGCCTGCGCGGCGTTGACCTCCTGACTCGTCGTCAGTTTCCTGGTTTGGGTCTTCCTCGGCGTACCGTTTGGCGATCTCGAGGAGGTCGGGGATGTTGTCGAGTGTGCGGGAGTGTCGCTTGAGCTTGGCGACTAGAGGCTCGTAGCAGCACGAGGTCTTGAAGCAATGGATCGCGGTGTCCGGGTGGATGCCGACCGCGTTGTACCAAAGCTCTTGCCACCATTGGACCCAGTTGCGGGTCGACTCGCGGGGTCCCTGGACGCACCGTTCCAGGTCCTCAATAGTGGTGGCACGGGTGTAGGAGCACTCGAAGTGCCTGACGAAGGCGTCGCGCATTTCCTCCCAGGAGTCGATACTGTCCTGGGGGAGAGTGTTGATCCACTGCCTGCACGTCCCCTCCATCATCAGGGGGAGGTAACGGGCGGCGAGCAGGTCAGTGTGACCCGCGATCCCCATCGCCATGAGGTATGTGTCGACCCAGACGGCGGGGTCATACGAGGAGTCGTACTTTTCTATCTCTTTTGGCGCCTTGAAGTTTGGCGGGTACTTCTCGCCTCGGATCATTGGTCCGAAGCACTTGGGTCCGAGTCGACTGAGCGACCCCATAGGCTCGCCGTCGCGGCGATTAGTTAGGGTGTGCCGCAAGTCGTCGGGCTGGCGTGCGCGCCAGCTTTGGTTGTTGATGATGTGGGTGCGGGTGTCGATGGGTTGCCCGTTGGCGGCGACAAGGTTGGTTGCCGGCCTGGGGTCGTTGGTGGAGAGTGCCGCGTTCGCGGGTCGGTGTTGGAGCTGGAGCGGCTCTGGTGGCGGGCAGTTGAGGGTGTTTGCCGCCGCTGGGCGGCCGCTGGAAGCCGCTCTGCTTCCCGAGGAACGCGAGTATACTCGACCTGCCGAGTCGGCGCCCGCTTTTTTCTGCTCGACGGCCTTCGCGAGCAGGGCCCTGACGTATTGGATCTGTAGGGCGCCGTCGCCTGTGGCTGTGATGCTGTCAGCTGCTGCTCGTCCTGCCACGAGGTTGTCCATTGGGGTGGAGAACAGTGGGAGGCCGTTTGCGTCTCGCTCCCGTAAGGAGACTACTATCCGCGGCTGGTCCCTGGGAGGGGTGCGGTTGGGTGGTGGTGGGGCGCCCCTCGCCGTTGATCCTGGCGGGGGCCGGGCGCTTCCTCCTGGTGGCGCGTTCTCGCAGATCGCGCGTTCGGCCACGCGGGCCGGGTTGTTTTCGTCGTCGAAGTTCAGGGCACGCCCTTGAATGGTGGGGTTCAGGCGTGACCTAATCCGCTGCTGGTGGTAGCGTGACAGCTCCTGCGCCGTCACCTGCTCGAGGCAAAACTTTTCGCGCTCGGCTTGCTCCTTGCGCACCGTCTCCGCCAGTTTCAGGCGGAGTTCCTCGACCTCCGTTGCCATGGCGTTAGGAGGGATTGGGGTGGAGAAAGGATCCTCCGGCGGATCGGCGCCGGTGGCCATGTAGGTCGCGGCGTGGTGACCGGTTCCGTCGCGGAGGTCGGCGGAGTTCTCCGACCCGGAGTCGAATTCGAAGATCCCGAGGATGGAGGGGTCCTCGAAGTCTCCCGCATTGGAGACCTGGGCGATGGAGCCCGCGGACGAGGCCGCGGTGATGGATCCGGCGAGTGACGCCGGGGTCGCCGAGTCGGCGTCGTCGGTGAGGGCCACATCCTCTGCGGCCGCTGAATTCCCGGCCACGTTGCTATGGGCCGAGTTGTACTCGGAGGCGAGGCGGTGGATCGTGCGGATCTGGCTCTCGAAGAGCCGATCGCGTGGCGGCGACTCGCGGATGCGAGCCGAGTCCTCCGAGACGATGACGTCGGTGAGGCCGACGAAGAGGCTAATCATGCCGATAGGCAGGATCACGCTGTGCGTGACGGGTCGCGCCGCCGGGACGTAGCTGCTCGGCAGGATCTGGAGCATCTCGCCGATCGCTATCATGCGGCCGGTGGCGACCGTCTCGTTGATGGGCAGATTGGATCTCGCTGCAGAACACCGGCCAGACCGGCCAGTCCCCACGGTGGGCGCCACTGTCGTGGGAATGGTCACGGCAGATGCTGCAATCGGCAGCGAGTAGTAGAACGAGGGGCAAGGGCGGCCAGCCATCTGCGGTGCGAGATGAGGGCAAAGACACAGGGTTTTACCCAGGTTCGCCCCCCGGAGGGTAAAGACCTACTCCTGCTAGATTGTATTATGGAGGTGTTACAATGGGAGAGCTCGGCGGCTAGGCGGCGAGTCGCTTGGGTGTATTGAGGAACGTGTCTCTACTCACCCTATAGGGAGGTTTATATAGGCTCACCTCCCCTAGGGTTTACATATCTCAACCGATTCGGTTAAGGCTTCAGTAGTCGTTTAACCTAGTCCGACTGGGCCTATCTACTCGCCTGGGCCTTCAGCTTCCAGTCGCTCGGTACCTTGCTGGGCTTCAATCCACCCGCCGTTCTGCAGGCCCACTCGCCAGCTCACGGGCCAGTCGGAAACGCCCTGCTGGGTATACCCCAGTAGGCATATCCCCATCAGTACCCGCACTTTCAGCCGCCGCCGCAAAGGCAGAGGAAGGGCGACAGCGGCCGCAGTCGCAGCGGTGTTGCTAGTCGGGGCCTCTCGCCTCCGCACGGTCACCTTTGCCCTGTGTCGCCAAGGCCGGAGTGCAGGTGCCTCTAGCACACCGATTGAGGCGCGCCGGCGGCTCAGAGGATTGCCTGGGGCAGAGTGCGGCCATGCGCCTCCTTGGACTCCATGTCGTCGGCACGAGATGACACCATGGCCTGGTGGAACAAGGCAAAGCAGGCTCATCGCGAGCGTTACGGCGACGACGGCGAGGGATGTAGCCATTGTGTGGCCACCGGTTCCCGGAGGGTGTGCTTATCGACGGCCTCTCGTTCACGGCCAGGGAAGGTCCAAGGTTTTAGCCGTGTGCGAAGCGACGACGAAGACGACAACTACAGGGCTAGGCAGGAATACAACTAGTTTGTTATCTGCACGTGTAAAAATCTCTGAATGTTAAAGTTTAAGCTTTATTTCTCCAAATTTCAGAATTTTTGACTTGTTATGGAGGTCATGGCTGGGATCCTGCGCACGCCGATTCCGTGTCCACGCCGGCAGAACCCCAACGTCGCATTGGGGGGGAGCGAGTGGAGATGGTTTAAGCCTTACTGTACGTTTCAAATCCGTCGACCAATTCGTTTGTCTTGGTCACATGCAAGATAGACATTACTAGACAGTGAGTAACAAGGTAGAGCTACAGTGTCGTCGTGAATGCATGCATGGATAGCAGAGTCAAGAAGACCAGCAGGAGGGGGCATTTAAATCGGCCGGCATGAATGAGGCAGCCCCGGATAGCGCCAAGAGGCGTGGTGGTGTGCAAAGACGAGGCCGGCCTGAAAAGTTGCCGTGCCAGTGGCAGGCCTTGGCAGGGCAGTACTGATGATCAGACAGGCAGACGGAGAGAGAGTGATCGCTGCTGATGAGACAGGCAGAGGGTGGCGGAGTGGAGAGGACGTCGGACGGACACGAGCTGATGGGGGGCATGCAGCTGCAGCTGCAGCTTGCGGGGGCGAGGGGCGCAGGTGCCGCGCGGGGTCCACCCGCCACACACACACACACACTAGTCACGGTCAGCGAACCCAGCCCCCGAAAAAACGAGACCGAATCTTTGACCGCGCGCGCGCTCGCTCGCTCTACGTCCCGCCCAGCCCAGCTACGGAGGCGTAGGGGTGCATGGCATGGTAGCGGCATGTCTGTGCCTGCAGCCTGCAGGGCAGGTGTAACGGAAATGGGCAACGGCTCGGGTCCCGTCCCGTCCTTGCCATACTACTACTACCTGTCCGAGTCTGTGTCTGCCCGACGACGTCTCCGTCATGCGTCAAATCGAAAATCCAGAGAGCCGCGCCGTAGCGTAGCCTGGGAGCGTAGCGCTGGACCTAGCTACTAGGCTTTGCATGCACCTAGGGCAAGTACGGGGATGGTGGACATGGGGTTTGGATGGATGGGGGCGGCCACGTAGTAGTACTGTACCGCAGCGGGGGCGGGGCGGTCCTGCTCGCCGCTAACATGGACCGCTTCATCTTTTTCTCTCTCGTTTGAATGGGTGTCAGTAGGGGTTTTAATGTTGTTGGCCGGGGTTGGATTTTCTTTCTTGGTCTGCAGCGGCTTATTGTGTGATCGAGACAGGGTGCAACTGCATGCAGCGCCGGTGCTACGGATGGCATGGACCGTCGTCGCCACCCCACTTGTGTTGTACCCACGGACTCGATCAATGCTAGTCTCCGGTTTTTCTCTCTTCTCCGGATGTTTACTCGAATAAAAAACTCATACTACTACTATGTTTTATTTTATGTATAGTTTATATTTCTCTTACATATAGATCTAGCTAGACAAATCTTTGAGATCTATTTCAAGATAGAGGGGGTACATTTTATTTTATTTCTAGAAAACTTTGTCGATCTCTACACCATTGATCCTGTCGTCAGGTAAAACCACTAGATCAAAGTTTATAGCCAAGCTGGGAGATCAATCTCAAAGTTTGTAGCCAAGCTTTTTATTGATGAAGCTTTGACGCTTTGACGCTTATACCTCTTGGATATTTCTCAAAGTTTATAGCCAAGCTGGGAGATCAATCTCAAAGTCTACACCATTTCCAAGCTTTGACGCTTATACCTCTTGGATATTTCTTGGTGTGACATCATGGTGGCATCCTCAAGCTTGAGCTTTGTCCATCCTTCATCTTATTGCATCATTCTCTCTCTACGTCTGAAATTTTTCCTTCATACAAAACTTCACACAATCTTCATTAGCAACATTAGCTTATTCAAAAGATATTAGACTGCGGGCAAAACTTTGGAACAACAAGGCTTTTCACTAAAAACACAAGCTACTGAAGTAATTTCTTCAAAGAAACTCAGTTTACCTGAAGAGGGCTCAAAAAGGAATCAATAAGAAGCAAATGCAAATAATGGCAGAAATCTGTCAAAACAGACCAGAAGATAGAAACGATTTTTTTCAAACATTTTATGTTGCTCAAATTAAAAAGTGTTGAACTAACGAAAGTTAGCCAACATACTGGGGGATTTATTCGTAAATTTTGAGCTCAATCCGAGTTACAGAGCTTCCTCACGAATTTTTTTGGTGGAGAAAAAATCTGTTTCGGGACAACAACTCCCCAAATCTTAGTTCTCTCGCATTAAAGGTTATTCTTGGCACAAAAAGCAAATAAAAAAGATAAGGAGAGGTCATTACAGTAGCAATAATTTCCAAGACTCAAGGAAACTCTTGGGTTATCTCCCAACAAGTACTTTTCTTTAACGCCTTTAAGTTAGGCATGATAGCTTGAGAATATGCTCACATAAGAAATATGAATTTGAAGTCAACGAGAGCATTAAGAAGAAAATTCAAAACACATTTAAGTCTAACCGACTTCCTATGCATAGGAATCTTGCAACAAAATAAATTCTCAAAGAACAAAGTGACATGCATAGGAAGATAAAACAAGAGTGACTTCAAAACTTTCAGCAGATAGAGAGGTGTTTCAGTATCATGAAAACTTTTACAACCATACTTTCCTCTCTCATAATAATTATCAGTAGCATCATGAATAAACTCAACAATATAGCTATCACATAAAGCATGCTTTTCATGATCTACAAACACATAACTTCTATCAAGCTCAAAAATAGTGGGATTAAAACCTTCACAGGTTTTACCCAAAGTAGATATTTCAAAAGGATCCACACGAACATAACATTCATCCTCCTTTGGTAAGCATAGGGGACAATCAAATAATATAAGAGATAAATAGTTATTCTCATTAGAAGGTAGGCATGGGTAGATCCATTCTTCCTCCTTTTTTTATCACTCTCCTCCTCTTTTTCATCTAATGAGCTTTCAGTTTCAACAATTTATTTTTTCATAGGCTCCTGCAAGGCATTAATCTCTTCCATTTTTGGAAAACACTTATTAAAATATTCAAGAATTTAGTCATTATCTTTCTTGTAATTATCAAAGCAAAATTTAAGTATCTCATAAACCTCACATTCATAAGGTGCATCATTAGTATTTTCAAGCAAAATAGCAAGTTCAAATGCACCCTTGAAAGCAATAAATTCTTAAATTTGTTCCAAATCATAAAAGTCACAATTTCCTTTAACATAAGAAGATATGATAACATTATCATTATACTCACATTCAAAAGGCAGGTGTTTATACCTCCTATAGGAACAAGACTTATCAAAGCAATAAGTAACATTATAAGTAGAGCACACGTCTCTATCAATAGTATTCAACTTATCAATTTGTTCCTATAAGTGTTTCCCTTTTTATGAAAAACGGTGTTCCTTATAATAATACTTTTGTTCTTCCGTGAACCCACTTTGCCAATAAGAACTGGTTTCAAAGAAACCATCCATCGATAGAAAGCATGACCAAGCAAGGCAAAAACAGACCAGCAACCAGAGTGGGAACTATTTTTTGTGAGTTTTTGAATAAGGCAAGCAAACCATGCTAGACTAATTTTTTGGGTTTTTTTGAAAAGAGGCAAACAAAAACCAAGCAAAAGAAACAAAGCGAACTAAAAACAAAGTAAAGAGAAATGAAGTGAAGGACTCCCCTAGTGAAGACGTCCTTAGCCTCCCCGGCAACGGTGCCAGAAATCTTTGATGCGTGCACCAAGTGTTGATATGGAGCACTTCGTTGGAACCCCAAGAGCAAGGTGTGATGGAGCACATCAGCATTTCCCTCAATAGAGACCGAGGTTATCGAACCAGAAGGAGGAAGGAAACATCACACAGGTGTTGCTGGCAACGTGGATACCTGAAGGGTTTCGCGGCATAGTAAATCAAAAATTTCTACGGAGCGAACAGAGGGAAAGCCAAGATCTAATCTAGGAGATGCAAACAACAAGAGAGATTGGATTAGATCTTCATACCCTTGAAGTTCGCACAGCGGAACGTTCGTCGGAACGTGGGTGATGTAGTCGTACTCGCTTCTCCTCCTCGCGATCCGATCCGATCTAGCACCACAAGTGGCGGTGCCTCCGTGAGATGCACACGTGCAGCACCTCGACGTCTCCTCCTTCCTCGGACCAGCGAGTATGGTGGAGATAGATTGGATCTACAACACGACGGAGTGGTGTATATGGTGGAGAATTTCTGCTGCAGGGCTTCGCCTACAAACAGTCGGGAGGGAGAGAGGAAGGTAGCAAGGCTGCTAGGGCTTGGAGGAAGGTGTGTGTGGGGAGGGGGCGCACCACCCCTCTATATATAGAGGGGGGGCGGCCAGCCCTTGCCCCTCCTCCAAGCCTATCTCTAGTTTAAACAATTTAAACTCTCCCTTATCTAGAAATCCTATCTCTAGTTTAAACGATTTAAACTCTCCCTTATTTAGAAATTCTATCCCGAGATTTAAACGAGTCAAATCTCTCTAGAATCGGCTGGGCCCTATGGGGCCTTGTGCCCCTGGCCCAATGCGGCCAGGACACTCCCTCATAGGCCCATGCCCCCTCCCGGAAGGTGGGGCCACGTTGGTCCCCTTCCGGAAGGTTCTAGAAGCTTCCGGTACAATACCGATTAACCCGGAACAATTCCGAACTCCAAAAACTGCACTGCCTTATATGAATCTTATTCTCCGGACCATTCCGGAACCTCTCGTGATATCCCGGATCCCATCCGAGACTCCGAACAAAAATTCATAAACCAATTATCCAATCTATCCTAGCGTCGAGACACGTTAAGTGTGTGACCCTGCGGGTTCGAGAATATGCAGACATGATCTTCTATCAATAATCAACAGCGGGGTCTGGGCACCCATATTGACTCCCACACATTCATCGATGATCATATCGGATGAACCACGATGCCAGGATTCAATCAATCCCATATATATATTCCCTTCGTCTCGCGATATTTTACTTGCCCGAGATTCGATCGTCGGTACCGTCATACCTAGTTCAATCTCGTTCACAGCAAGTACTTTACTCGATCCGTAATCCGATATCACTTTGTGATTAACTCCTTAACCACATGCTTGCAAGCGGTGTTGATATCGATTACCGAGTGGGCCCGAAGTATATCTCTCCGACTTGGGAGGGACAAATTCCATCTCGATACATACAACCCAACGGATACTTTCCGATCACCTGAGAGACACCTTTATGATCACCCTCTCATAGGATGACGTTTGATGATCTCAAAGCTTTCTTCCGATACCAGGGAGTTGCATTATCTCATGGTCTAAGGAATACAATATTTGACATAGGAAAAGCTTCACAAAGATGAACACGATGAAACGATCTAATTGCTTCGCTTAGTTTGGGTCTGTCCGTCATATCATTCTCCCAATGATATGATCTCATTATCAATTGACAACTCATGTCTATGGTTAGGAAACCTTAACCATCATTGATCAATGAGCTAGTCCATAGAGGCGTACTAGGGACACGGTGTTGTTCACAAACCACACAAGTATTAAAGTTTCCGCTTAATACAATTCTAGCATGGAATATAAACTTTATCATGAACAAGAATTATAATAATAACATCTTTATTATTGCCTCTAGGGCATAATTCCAACAGTCTCCCACTTGCACTAGAGTCAATAATCTAGTTTACATCTGGCAACAATCTCACACCCATGTCACTGAGGTGTTGATCATGTTTTACACGTGGAAGAGGTTTAGTCAATGGATCTGCGACATTCAGATCCGTATGTACTTTGCTAATCTTCAGATCTCCATCTGTTATATAATCTCGGATTATATGAAACTTGCGGTTGATATGCTTGGTCTTTGGATGATATCTTGGTTCCTTAGCGAGTGCTATGGCGCCAGTGTTGTCACACAATATCTCCAGTGGGTCCAATGCACTTGGAACCATGCCAAGCTCAGTGATGAAGTTTCTGATCCAAACTCCTTCACTTGACGCTTCTGCAGCAGCCATGTATTCCGCTTCTACTGTAGATCCCGCGATCACGCTTTGCTTGCAGCTTCTCCAGCTCACAGCTCCTCCATTCAAAATATACACGTATCCTGTCTGAGATTTAAAATCATCCTTGTCGGTGTCGAAACTAGCGTCGACGTAACCTTTTACGACAAGCTGTTCATCACCCCCATAGACTAAGAACATTTCTTTAGTTCTATTTAGGTACTTTAGGATGTTCTTCATGGCTGTCCAGTGTTCCACTCCTGGATCACTTTGATATCTGCTCGTCAAACTAAGAGCATTGGACACATCCGGTCTAGTACACAGCATGGCATACATGATGGAACCTATGGCCGAGGCATAAGGCACTTTGCTCATAGCTTACCTATCATTTACCGTAGCTGGACACTGAGCCTTGCTCAATATCTTACCTGACAACATAGGCACTGAACCTTTCTTTGCCTTATCCATTCTGAACCTTTTCAGAACTTTTTCTAGGTATGTACTCTGGCTTAAAGCTATCAGGCGTCTTTGTCTATCTCTATAGATTTTGATGCCCAGTATATAAGCAGATTCACCTAGGTCTTTCATTGAAAAACACTTGTTCAAATAACTCTTCACATCGTTAAGCATGTTGATGTCATTTCCGATAATCAATATGTCATCCACATATAGTACCAGAAACGTCACCGAGCTCCCACTCACTTTCTTGTAGATACAAGCTTCGTAGCAATTTGGAACAAATCCAAAGCTCTTGATCACTTGATCAAAACGAAGGTTCCAACTCCGAGATGCTTGCTTCGGTCCATAAATGGAACGCTGAAGTTTGCATACTTTACTAGCATCCTTAGGATCGACAAAACCCTCGGGTTGCATCATATACAACTCTTCATCAATGTTCCCACTGAGGAAAGCAGTCTTGACATCCATCTACCATATTTCATAATCATGAAACGCAGCAATTGCTAATAAAATCCGAATGGACTTAAACATCGCTACGGGAGAGAAAGTCTCATCGTAGTCAACACCTTGAACTTGTCGAAAACCTTTTGCAACAAGCCGTGCTTTATAGACGGTAACATTACCATCCGCGTCCGTTTTCTTCTTGAATATCCATTTGCACTCAACGGCCTTTCGGTCGCTAGGAGGATCCACCAAAGTCCATACTTGGTTTTCGCTCATGGATCCCAATTCGGATTTCATGGCTTCCAGCCATTTCTCAGAGTCTGGGCTCATCATCGCTTCCTCATAGTTCGTAGGTTCACTGTCTTCTACCAACAAGACAGTCAAGACAGGGTTGCCGTACCACTCAGGAGGGGCACGCGACCTTGTCGACCTGCGACGTTCAGTAGCAGCATCGTCCGAAGCTTCATGATCCTTGTCATTAGCTTCCTCTATTGTTGGTGCAGGCGGCACTGGAACAATTTCAGGTGCTGCGCTACTCTCCAATTCAAGAGAAGGTTCAATAACCTCGTCTAGCTCTACTTTCCTCCCACTCACTTCTTTCGAGAGAAACTCCTTCTCAAGAAAGGAACCGTTCTTTGCGACAAACACTTTGCCTTCGGTTCTGTGATAGAAGGTATACCCAATAGTTTCCTTAGGGTATCCTATGAAGACGCATTTCTCCGCTTTGGGTTCGAGCTTGTCCGGCATCAACTTCTTGACGTAAGCTTCGCATCCCCAAACTTTAAGAAACGACAACTTAGGTTTGGCACCAAACCACAGTTCATACGGTGTCGTCTCAACGGATTTAGATGGAGCCCTATTTAAAGTGAATGCAGCGGTTTCTAATGCATAACCCCAAAATGATAACGGCAAATCAGTAAGAGACATCATCGATCGGACCATATCTAATAGGGTTCGATTCCGGCGTTCAGACACACCATTGCGCTGTGGTGTTCCGGGTGGCGTGAGTTGCGAAACAATTCCACTTGCTTTAAGATGCGTGAGAAAATCATAACTCAAATATTCGCCCCCACGATCGGATCGTAGAAACTTAATCTTTCTGTTACGATGGTTCTCCACTTCATTCTGAAATTCTTTGAACTTTTCAAACGTTTCAGATTTATGTTTCATTAAATAGATATACCCATATCTACTTAAGTCATCGGTAAAAGTGAGGAAATAGCGATATCCAGCGCGCGTCGAAACACTCATCGGTCCGCATACATTGGTATGTATGATTTCCAACAAGTCCGTTGCTCGCTCCATCATACCGGAGAACGGGGTTTTGATCATCTTGCCCATGAGGCATGGTTCGCATGTGTCAAATGATTCAAAATCAAGAGACTCCAAAAGTACATCAGAATGGAGTTTCTTCATGCGCTTTACTCCAATATGACCTAGACGACAGTGCCACAAATAAGTAGTATTATCACTATCTACTTTGCATCTCTTAGCCTCAATGTTATGGATGTGTGTTTCATCCCTTTCGAGATTTAGAAGAAATAAACCATTCACAAGAGGTGCATGACCATAAAAGATGTTACTCATATAAATAGAACAACCATTATTCTCCGATTTAAATGAATAACCGTCTTGCAATAAAAACGATCCGGAAATGATGTTCATGCTCAACGCAGGCACATAATAACATTTATTAAGGTTTAAAACTAATCCCGAAGGTAAAACTAAGGAGAGCGTGCCGACGGCCATCACATCAACTCTTGATCCGTTGCCAACGCGCATCGTCACCTCATCCCTTGCAAGCCGCCGTCTATTCCGTAGCTCCTGTTTCGAGTTACAAATATTAGCAACTGAACCGGTATCAAATACCCAGGCACTACAACGAGGGCTAGTAAGGAAAACATCAATAACATGTATATCAAATATATCTTTGATGGTGCCAGCCTTCTTGTCCGCGAAGTACTTCGGACAGTTGCGCTTCCAGTGACCCCTGTCCTTGCAATAGAAGCACTCAGTGTCCGGATTAGGACCAGACCTGAGCTTCTTCTCAGCAGGGGCATTGCGCTTGCCGCCGCCCTTCTTGAAGGGCTTCTTTGCTCCCTTACCTTTCTTAAAGGAGGGCTTGTTGACCATCAACACATGATTATCCTTCTTGATGTCCACTTCCGCAGCCTTCAGCTTTGCGAAGAGCTTGCTGATCGTATCAGTGGAACCAATCTGATTATGAGTCACTACAAAACTTTTGTAGCTGGGAGGGAGTGATTGCAGAACCCTGTCAATCTTGAGCTCCTCTGGAATCGTGCATTCCAGTTGCTCAAGGCGTTGAGTGTAGCCCGACATCTTTATGGCGTGCTCACTAACGGAACTCCCTTCCTCCATCTTGAAGTTAAAGAACTTCTCAGAGATCTCATATCTCTCAGAACGGGCTTGAGTTTGAAACATGGTTTTCAGCTCCTCGAGAATCTCAAAGGGCCCGGGATAGGTTTCAAAACGATTTTGAAGCTCCGGTTCCATAGCAAACAACATGGTGCTCTTAATCACAACATAATCATCTTTGCGCGACTGATAGACAGCTTTCTCATCAGCTGGCGCAGTTGCAGCAGGGGGGTTACCTAACGCTTTCTCAAGGACATAGTCCTTTTGTCCGCCAGACAGAATGATTCTTAGATTGCGGAACCAGTTGGTGAAGTTAGATCCATTGTTTCTAAGCTTTTCTTTCTCAGCAAAAACGTTGAAGTTGAAGTTGGACTTGGCCATTGGATCTACAGTATTTGCAAGTACAATTTAGACTATGTTCATGATAAATAGTTCAACTTAATCAAATTACTAGATGAACTCCCACTAAATTCAACATCCCTCAAGTTGTTTAGTGAACACGATCCAAATTCACCACACCTAATCCGATCATCACGAGAAGAGATGTGGTTTCAATGGTGGACAATGAAGTGTCGATCATATCATTCATATGACTCATGCTTAACCTTTCGGTTCTTGTGTTCCGAGGCCATGTCTGTACATGCTAGGCTCGTCAAGTTAGACCCAAGTATTTCCGCGTGTGCAAAAACTGGCTTGCACCCATTGTATGTGAGCGTAGAGTCTATAGCACCCGATCATCACGTGATGCTTGGACACGACGAACTTTCGCAACGGTGCATACTTGGGGAGAACACAGTTTTTATCTTGATCTTTAAGTGAGGAATCATCTTATAATGCTACCGTCGTGATCTAAGCATAATAAGATACATAAAAGGGATAAACATCACATGCATATAACTTTATGTGACATGGTATAGCCAATCTTCGCGCAATGATCTCCATCTTGTGCGTTCCGGCATGATCTCCATCACTCCACCATGATTGCCTCCACCACTAATAGCAACTACAACTATTGCTAACTACTTAGCGATAAAGTAAAGCTATTACATGGCGTATAAGAAGTTGACTCGCAGGTCATACACAATTCTAAAGACAACCATATGGCTCCTGCCGGTTGTGTACTCATCGACATGCAAGTCGTGAAACATTACAAAACATGATCATCGCATACAATATACACATCACATCTTGGGCCATACCATATCACAGAAAACACTCCCTGCAAAAACAAGTTAGACGCCTCTACTTTGTTGTTGCATGTTTTACGTGGCTTTATGGGAGTAGATGCTAAGAACGATTCTTACCTACGGAAAGCCACAACGGTGATATTATGGTTGCCAAACTCCGGTGTTAATCCCATGACAACTATAGTGAGAGAAACTGACATCCACCAGCCGCATGTGTGGAACAAGCCACACGTCAAGTGCGGAGCCGGTCTCGCGAACGACGTCGCGTAAGGTTGGCCTGGACCGCTTCAATCTCACTATCCCGCGTCATAAGAAGAACACAAACAAGAGGCTTGCAACAGAAAACATCAACGCCCGCAACAACCATGTTGCGTTCTACTCGTGAAACACATCTACGCATAGATCTAGCTCTGATACCACTGAAGGGTTTCGCGGCATAGTAAATCAAAATTTTCTACGGAGCGAACAGAGGGAAAGCCAAGATCTAATCTAGGAGATGCAAACAACAAGAGAGATTGGATTAGATCTTCATACCCTTGAAGATTCGCACAGCGGAACGTTCGTCGGAACGTGGGTGATGTAGTCGTACTCGCTTCTCCTCCTCGCGATCTGATCCGATCTAGCACCACAAGTGGCGGTGCCTCCGTGAGATGCACACGTGCAGCACCTCGACGTCTCCTCCTTCCTCGGACCAGCGAGTATGGTGGAGAGATAGATTGGATCTACAACACGACGGCGTGGTGTATATGGTGGAGAATTTCTGCTGCAGGGCTTCGCCTACAAACAGTCGGGAGGGAGAGAGGAAGATAGCAAGGCTGCTAGGGCTTGGAGGAAGGTGTGTGTGGGGAGGGGGCGCACCACCCCTCTATATATAGAGGGGGGCGGCCAGCCCTTGCCCCTCCTCCAAGCCTATCTCTAGTTTAAACAATTTAAACTCTCCCTTATCTAGAAATCCTATCTCTAGTTTAAACGATTTAAACTCTCCCTTATCTAGAAATTCTATCCCGAGATTTAAACGAGTCAAATCTCTCTAGAATCGGCTGGGCCCTATGGGGCCTTGTGCCCCTGGCCCAATGCGGCCAGGACACTCCCTCATAGGCCCATGCCCCCTCCCGGAAGGTGGGGCCACGTTGGTCCCCTTCCGGAAGGTTCTAGAAGCTTCCGGTACAATACCGATTAACCCGGAACAATTCCGAACTCCAAAAACTGCACTGCCTTATATGAATCTTATTCTCCGGACCATTTCGGAACCTCTCGTGATATCCCGGATCCCATCCGAGACTCCGAACAAAAATTCATAAACCAATTATCCAATCTATCCTAGCATCGAGACACGTTAAGTGTGTCACCCTGCGGGTTCGAGAATATGCAGACATGATCTTCTATCAATAATCAACAGCGGGGTCTGGGCACCCATATTGACTCCCACACATTCATCGATGATCATATCGGATGAACCACGATGCCAGGATTCAATCAATCCCATATATATATTCCCTTCGTCTCGCGATATTTTACTTGCCCGAGATTCGATCGTCGGTACCGTCATACCTAGTTCAATCTCGTTCACAGCAAGTACTTTACTCGATCCGTAATCCGATATCACTTTGTGATTAACTCCTTAACCACATGCTTGCAAGCGGTGTTGATATCGATTACCGAGTGGGCCCGAAGTATATCTCTCCGACTTGGGAGGGACAAATTCCATCTCGATACATACAACCCAACAGATACTTTCCGATCACCTGAGAGACACCTTTATGATCACCCTCTCATAGGATGACGTTTGATGACCTCAAAGCTTTCTTCCGATACCAGGGAGTTGCATTATCTCATGGTCTAAGGAATACAATATTTGACATAGGAAAAGCTTCGCAAAGATGAACACGATGAAACTATCTAATTGCTTCGCTTAGTTTGGGTCTGTCCGTCATATCATTCTCCCAATGATATGATCTCATTATCAATTGACAACTCATGTCTATGGTTAGGAAACCTTAACCATCATTGATCAATGAGCTAGTCCATAGAGGCGTACTAGGGACACGGTGTTGTTCACAAACCACACAAGTATTAAAGTTTCCGCTTAATACAATTCTAGCATGGAATATAAACTTTATCATGAACAAGAATTATAATAATAACATCTTTATTATTGCCTCTAGGGCATAATTCCAACAATACCTCCACAGCACAAACTCAATACTTCGCCCCAACGAATCAGTGAGGTTGTCAAGCTCACCGGTTTGCTATAACAAAGGATTAAACGTATGGTGTGGAAGGTAATGGTTTGCAACAAGTAAACAAATAACAGTGGAAGATGTATCAATGGTAAAGATTGGACCAGGGTCCATAGTTCACTAGAGGTGATCTCCTTAAATAAATAATATGGCATGATGGGTAAACAAATTACAGCGGGGCAATTTTCAGAAACTGAGCAAGGCATAACAATGCAATTAATAGCTAGAAAGATCCTATAAAATTGATTGGGCAATACAACATTATACATGTAGGGTTTCGTAGCATGGAAAACAATTTTTTTCTATAGCATACAAACAAACAAGCAAAGATCTATCTACCAGATTGAAGCAACGAGTCGATGGAATAACTCACCCTCGAAGATTCCAAAGTGTTTAACGAGAGCGGATTCTCGTGGGTGATGTAGTCGTACTCTTACCGATCTCAAGATCGCGTAGACGATCCTTCCGGCGCTGCGTTCCGGCAGCGCTCCCGCAGTCGGTCACACGTTCGGTACTCGACGAAGACCTTCCTCTCCCTTGTTCCAGCAGGCAGCGGAGGTTGTAGCACTCTCCTCGCGATTCCGGCCGCACAACGGCGTGGTGCCGGAAGTAGAGGGGAGATCTCGCAGGGCTTCGCCTTAAGCCGGAGCGAGTATGGTGGAGTATGAGAGAGTCCCTCGACAATCTAGGGTTTAGACACACCGAGGAGGGGGCTAGGCCGGCGGCTAGGGTTGCTAGGCGGCGGCGGTTTGCCCTAGGGCGGCGGCGGCAGCAGGTGGCGGCGCCGGCGGCTTAGGGTTTGTAGGAGAGGATCTTGTGTGTCTCTAGGAGGGAGCCCTGCCCCTCCTTATATAGGTGGAGGGGCCGGCCGGCCAAGGGGAGGGAGAGGAGTCCCTCCCCAACTCGGCTTGGTGTGGCGCCGGCGGTGGGGAGGAGGGACTCCTCCCCAACTCGGTTTCCTCCTCTTTTTCCACTTCCCAAAAATAGCCGTTTGACTTTCAAACTAGTCGTTTGACTTTTCAAACTAGGATTTGATTTAATCCTTTATTTTGTTCAGCGATGACACTTAGTACATGATGCAATCATACCAACTTGATATAACACATTCATGTACCCTTCCCCTCCGGAGTGCCGGACATTCCGGAACCTTCTAGAACATTCCCGATGAAAACACCGGAATCATTCTCCAACTCCGAAACGGGACTTTCCTTATATGAATCTTATTCTCCGGACCATTCCGGATCTCCTCGTGATATCCTGAATCCCATTCGAGACTCCGAACAACATTCGAACTCTTTCTCATCATTCCATAACTACTCAAACAACGCCGAATTGGATGACATTTCACCAAGAGGGCCCAAAGTATATCTATCCGTCATATGGATGGACAAATCCCACTCTTGATCCATGTGTTTCAACCAATACTTTCCGAACACTCAATGCCACCTTTATAGCCACCCAGTTACGGTGTGGTGTTTGATGTCATCAAAGCATTCATCCGGTTAAAGGTGATATGCATGATCTCATGGTCGAAGGAATTAGGTTACTATGTATCAGAAAGCATATAGCAATTGAACTATTAAAATGACTTGATCTTTATGCTACGCTTATCTATAGGAGTATGTCCACCATATCATTCTCCTAACGATATGATATTGTTGTTAATAACATCTCAATGTTCATGATAGGGAAACCACAATCATCTATTAATCAACAAGCTAGTATTATATAGAGGCTTTACTAGGGACTTCAAATTAAGTTTACAAATCACACAAGTATTAATGTTTCCTTGTTAATACTATTATAGCATGAATGTAAACATTTATCACAAACACAAAGATATAATAATAACTACATTTATTATTGCCTCTAGGGCATATCTCCAACAGTCTCCCACTTGCACTAGAGTCATCTAATCTAGTTTACATGGTAATATACCGAACACCCATGGCAGTTTGGTGCTGGTCATGTTTTGCCCTCGGGAGAGGTTTAGTCAACGGATCCGCCACATTCAGATCTGTGTGTACTTTACAAATCTTTATATCCCCATCTTGGATATGTTCTCGAATAGCGTGAAAACGTAGCTTGATGTGCTTCAGCTTCTTGTGTGACCTTGGTTCTTGCGCATTTGCTATGGCGCCCATGTTATCACATTAGATAGACATTGGGTCCAGCGCATTAGGAACCACACCCAGCTCTGTAATGAACTCTTTCATCCATATCGCTTCTTGTGAAGCCTCCGAAGCAGCCATATATTCCGATTCAGTTGAAGATCTCGCCACAACGCTTTGCTTTGCACTCCTCCAGCTAACTGCTGCACCATTCAAAATAAATACGTATCCAGATTGTGATTTAGAATCATCCGGATCGGTGTTCCAACTAGCATCGGTGTAACCATTAACAACGAGCTGTTCATCACCTCCATAAGAAAGAACCATATCCTTAGTTCTTCTCAAGTACTTAAGGATGTTTTTGACCGCTGTCCAATGATCCACTCCTGGATCACTTTGATATCTGCTAGTTAAACTAACAACATATGCAATGTCGGGTCTAGTACATAGCATGACATACATTAGAGATCCAATGGCTGAGGCATAGGGAGTCTTACTCATCCTTTCTCTATCTTCTGCCGATGTCAGACTTTGAGTTTTACTCAAGGTCGTGTTGGGCAACATGGGCAAGAACCCTTTCTTGTTATCTTCCATTCCAAACCTCTTTAGAACTTTGTCCAAATATGTACTTTGCGACAATGATATTTGGCGTTTCGATATATCTCTATAAATCTTTATGCCTAATATGTAAGCTGCTTCGCCAAGATCCTTCATTGAAAAACTATTATTCAAATATTCCTTGACACTATTAAGAAGGTCTACATCATTCCCAATCAACAATATGTCATCTACATATAGTATTAAGAATGCTACAGAGCTCCCACTCACTTTCTTGTAAATACAAGCTTCTCCATAAGTTTGTATAAAACCAAAACTTTTGATCACCTTATCAAAACGTTGATTCCAACTTCGGGATGCTTGCTTCAATCCATAGATGGACCGTTAAAGTTTGCATACCTTGTTAGCATCTTTAGGATCGACAAAACCTTTGGGTTGCATCATATACAACTCTTCATCAATGTCTCCATTGAGGAATGCTGTTTTGACATCCATCTGCCATATCTCATAATCATAATATGCAGCGATTGCTAACATAATCCTCACAGACTTTAGCTTCGCTACTGGTGAGAAAGTCTCATCGTAGTCAACTCCTTGAATTTGTCGAAACCCTTTTGCGACAAGTCGAGCTTTATAGACAGTAATATTACCATCAACATCTGTTTTCTTCTTGAAAATCCATTTGTTCTCGACAGCCTTCCGGCCATCCGGTAAGTCCACCAAAGTCCATACTTGGTTTTCGTACATGGATCCAATCTCGGATTTCATGGCTTCTTGCCAATTATTGGAATCTGGGCTCATCATCGCTTCCTCATATGTCTCAGGGTCATCGGTGTTGTCCACCAACATGACACTCATAACGGGATCATACCAATCTGGAGTGGTACGAGTTCTCGTTGACCTGCGAGGCTCTGTAGAAACTTCGACCGAAGTTTCATGATCATCATCATTAGCTTCCTCTCTAATTGGTGCAGGCACCACAGGAACTTCTTCCGGCGCTGTGCTACTCGCAATTTCGAGAGAAGGTTCGACAACCTCGTCGAGTTCTACTTTCCTTCCAGTCACTTCTTTCGAGAGAAATTCCTTCTCTCGAAAAGATCCATTCTTGGCAACGAAGATTTTGCCTTCGGATCTATGATAGAAGGTATACCCAATAGTTTCCTTCGGGTATCCTATGAAGACACATTTTTCCGCTTTGGGTTCAAGCTTGTCCGGCCGTAACTTCTTTACATAGGCTTCGCAACCCCAAATTTTAAGGAACGACAATCTAGGTTTCTTCCCAAACCATAATTCATACGGTGTCGTTTCAACGGATTTAGATGGTGCCCTATTTAAAGTGAATGCAACTGTTTCTAATGCATAACCCCAAAATGATAGCGGTAAATCTGTAAGTGACATCATAGAACGAACCATATCTAAGAGAGTTCGATTACGACATTCGGACACACCATTACGCTGTGGTGTTCCCGACGGTGTCAATTGTGAAAGTATTCCACATTTCTTCAAATGCTCGCCAAACTCGTAACTTAGATATTCACCTCCACGATCAGAACGTAGAAATTTAATCTTCTTGTTACGTTGATTCTCTACCTCACTTTGAAATTCCTTAAACTTCTCGAAAGTTTCGGACTTATGTTTCATGAAATAGATATACCCATATCTACTCAAGTCATCCGGGAAGGTAAGAACATAATGATAACCACCGCGCCATGCTACACTCATTGGACCACACACATCGGTATGTATGATTTCCAATAAGTCCGTAGCTCGCTCCATCATACCAGAAAATGGAGTCTTTGTCATTTTACCCATCAGACATGCTTCGCATCTTTCAAGTGATTCAAAATCAAGTGATTCAAGAAGTCCATCAGAATGGATTTTCTTCATACGCTTCACTCCAATGTGACCAAGACGACAGTGCCACATATAGGTCGAGTTATCGCTCGTTTTCAAACGTTTAGCCTCAATGTTATTAATATGTGTATTTCCACTATCGATATTCAACAAGAATAGACCATCTATCAAAGGTGCATGTGCATAAAACATATTACTCATATAAATCGAACAACCATTATTCTCGGACTTAAACAAGTAACCGTCTCGCAATAAACAAGATCCCGATATAATGTTCATGCTCAATGCAGGCACCAAATAACAATTATTTAAGTATAAAACTAATCCCGATGGTAGATGAAGGGGTAGCGTGCCGACCGCGATCACATCAACCTTTGATCCGTTTCCCACGCGCATCGTCACCTCGTTCTTCGCTAGCTTCCGTTTATTCTGCAGCACCTGTTTCCAGTTACAAATATGAGCAACCGAACCAGTATAAAATACCCAGGCACTACTACGAGTACTAGTGAGATACACATCAATAACATGTATATCAGATATACCTTTCTTCTTGATGTTGCCGTTCTTCAAATCCGCCAAGTACTTTGGGCAATTCCGCTTCCAGTGACCTTCTCCCTTGCAGTAAAAGCACTCAGTATCAGGCTTAGGTCCAGCCTTGGTCTTCTTCGTTGGCGTGGTAACTTTCTTACCACCCTTCTTGAAGTGTCCCTTCTGCTTAGACTTGCCTTTCTTGAATTTGGTGGTCTTATTAACCAACAACACTTGGTGCTCTTTCTTGATCTCCACTTCTGCAGATTTCAACATGGCAAAGTGTTCTGGCACGTCTTGTTCATGTTTTGCATGTTGTAGTTCATCACAAAGTTCTTGTAACTTGGTGGTAGTGATTGGAGGACGCGGTAAATCCCCAAAGCATTAGGAATCACTATACCCAAGCTTTGAAGTTTGTTTGCGTGCCCAGACATCTTAAGCACATGCTCACTGACGGAGCTGCCTCTTCCATCTTGCAGTTAAAGAACTTTTCAGAAGCCTCATAGCTTTCAATTGCCGCATGAGTCTCAAAGATCAATTTGAGATCCTCGACAATATCATATGGGTCTGAATTCTCAAACCTTTTCTGAAGCTCCGATTCTAAACCATACAAGATACCACACTGAACTGTGGAGTACTGAGTCTTCCGAGTGAGGTAAAAATTCTTTACTTCATCGGCAGCATCAGCTGCAGGTGGGTCACCTAGCGGTGCATCCAGCACATAGGTCAAATTACCAGCTGTGAGGACAATCCTCAAATTGCGGAACCAATCCGCGGAGTTGCTTCCATTGTTTTTCAACTTTTCTTTCTCTAGGAACGCATTAAAATTGATGGTAGGGGCTTCCATTGATCTACAACATATTTGCAATAGTTTAGACTAAGTTTATGACAAATTGAGTTCAAATTAATAATAAAATTAATCTAGGTGAACTCCCACTCAAAACAATATCCCTCACATTGTTTTAGTGATCACACGAACCAAATCCACCACATCAACACCGATCATCACGAGAGTTGATATAGTTTCAATGGCGAACAATCGACATGTTCATCATATCTACTATATGATTCATGCTTTACCTTTCGGTGATACGTGTTCCGAGACCATGTCTGTACATGCTAGGCTCGTCAAGATCAAACCTTAGTTTCCACATGAGCAAATCTGGCTTGCTCACGTTGTATACACTTGCGGAATCTAACGCACCCGATCATCACGTCGTGCTTCGAAACAACAAGCTTTAACAACGGTGCTAACTAAGGGTGAACACTTTATGACTTGAAATTCATGTGCATGAGGGATCATCTTATAATGCTACCGTTGTCTACTAAGCAATACAAGATGCATAAAGGAACATCACATGCAATTCATAATATGTGATATGATATGGCCTTTCTTCTTTGTGCTTCCGATCTCCATCTTCTAGCACGAACATGATCTCCATCATCACCGGCATTGCATCAAGGCCAATGACTCTTCTCCATGGTTGTCGTCCACCGGCTTCAACTATTACAACTACTTTGAATAGACACGCGGTTCTAAACATAAATTAAAGACAACCATATGGCTCCTGCCGGTTGCCAACTTACAATAAGGAAGATTGCATACATCAAATATAATCACAATCATGGCCATATCACATCACTGCACACCCATGCAAAACAAAGTTAGACGCCTCTACTTTCTTTGCATGTTTTACGTGGTTTGGGGCTTTCAATAAGTGTCGTTCTAACTTACAAATATGAACCACAACATTGATACTAGTATTGTTAATCACCCGTTGTAAATTGGATCTTAACTATGCTAGGAGAAACAGGCACCCGCAAAGCCACTTATGCAATACAAGTTGCATGTCAAGCGTGGAGCAAGTCTCATGAACGATGTCATGTAAGGTTAGCCCGGGCCGCTTCATCCCAACATACCGCAAGATGCAAAGTACACAAGAAGCAATCGACAATAAAAGCATCAACGCCCACAATGACCATTGTGTTCTACTCGTGCAACAGATCTACATATAGACACGGCTCTGATACCACTGTAGGGTTTCGTAGCATGGAAAACAAAAATTTCTATCGCATACAAACAAACAAGCGAAGATCTATCTACTAGATTGAAGCAACGAGTCGATGGAATAACTCACCCTCGAAGATTCCAAAGTGTTTAACGAGAGCGGGTTCTCGTGGGTGATGTAGTCGTACTCTTCCCGATCTCAAGATCGCGTAGACGATCCTTCCGGCGCTGCGTTCCGGCAGCGCTCCCGCAGTCGGTCACACGTTCGGTACTCGACGAAGACCTTCCTCTCCCTTGTTCCAGCAGGCAGCGGAGGTTGTAGCACTCTCCTCGCGATTCCGGCAGCACAACGGCGTGGTGCCGGAAGTAGAGGGGAGATCTCGCAGGGCTTCGCCTTAAGCCGGAGCGAGTATGGTGGAGTATGAGAGAGTCCCTCGACGATCTAGGGTTTAGACACGCCGAGGAGGGGGCTAGGCCGGCGGCTAGGGTTGCTAGGCGGCGGCGGCGGCAGCAGGTGGCGGCGCCGGCGGCTTAGGGTTTGTAGGAGAGGATCTTGTGTGTCTCTAGGAGGGAGCCCTGCCCCTCCTTATATAGGTGGAGGGGCCGGCCGGCCAAGGGGAGGGAGAGGAGTCCCTCCCCAACTCGGCTTGGTGGGGCGCCGGCGGTGGGGAGGAGGGACTCCTCCCCAACTCGGTTTCCTCCTCTTTTTCCACTTCCCAAAAATAGCCGTTTGACTTTCAAACTAGCCGTTTGACTTTTCAAACTAGGATTTGATTTAATCCTTTATTTTGTTCAGTGATGACACTTAGTACATGATGCAATCATACCAACTTGATATAACACATTCATGTACCCTTCCCCTCCGGAGTGCAGGACATTCCGGAACCTTCTAGAACATTCCCGATGAAAACACCGGAATCATTCTCCAACTCCGAAACGGGACTTTCCTTATATGAATCTTATTCTCCGGACCATTCCGGATCTCCTCGTGATATCCCAAATCCCATTCGAGACTCCGAACAACATTCGGACTCTTTCTCATCATTCCATAACTACTCAAACAACGTCGAATCCTTAAGTGTGTCTCCCTACGGTTCGTGAATTATGCGGACATGATCGAGACACTTCTCCGATTAATAACCAATAGAGGAATCTGGAAATTCATATGGCTCCCACATATTTCTACGATTACTTTGCGATCGAATGAACCACTTACATACGATACCAATTTCCCTTTGTCTCACGATAGTTTACTTATCCGAGGTTATGATCGTCGGTATCTCTGCATACCTAGTTCAACCTCGTTACCGATAAGTACTCTTTTCTCATTCCCGTGATATGTGATCCCTTGTGAGCCAGTCACATGCTTGCAAGCTAATTGGATGACATTTCACCAAGAGGGCCCAGCGTATATCTATCCGTCATATGGATGGACAAATCCCACTCTTGATCCATGTGTTTCAACCAATACTTTCCGAACACTCGATGCCACCTTTATAGCCACCTAGTTACGGTGTGGTGTTTGATGTCATCAAAGCATCCATCCGGTTAAAGGTGATATGCATGATCTCATGGTCGAAGGAATTAGGTTACTATGTATCAGAAAGCATATAGCAATTGAACTATTAAAATGACTTGATCTTTATGCTACGCTTATCTATAGGAGTATGTCCACCATATCATTCTCCTAACGATATGATCTTGTTGTTAATAACATCTCAATGTTCATGATAGGGAAACCACAATCATCTATTAACCAACAAGCTAGTATTATATAGAGGCTTTACTAGGGACTTCAAATTAAGTTTACAAATCACACAAGTATTAATGTTTCCTTGTTAATACTATTATAGCATGAATGTAAACATTTATCACAAACACAAAGATATAATAATAACTACATTTATTATTGCCTCTAGGGCATATCTCCAACAATACATAGACCATAATCCAACTACATCTATGACTAGAAGTCCATCTTCAGGTTATCATCCGACCCCCCTCCAGTATTAAGTTGCAAGCAACAGACAACTGCTTTAAGCAAAGTGTGTAAGGTAAACAATCCACATGTTCCATAAACAAGGAATCGTTGTTTTCTCCCTAGTAGCAACAACACATCTACAACCGAAGAGATTTCTGTCACTTTCCTTGGAAAGAGGCATGAACCCACTATCGAGCATAAATACTCCCTCTTGGAGTCACTAGCAACTACTTGGCCAAGATAACCACTAGCAACGGAGAGCATGCAAGATCACAAACAACACGGACATGATAGAATCATAAAGATAAAACCATTAATCAAACCAACATAATAATCTCAATATCCATCGGATCCCCACAAACACAACATGTATGATTACAAATAGATTAGATTTTGATCATGAACGGAGCTCACAAGATCTATACATGAAAGCACAAAGGAGGAGATACAATCATCTAGCTACTACATGAACCCATAGTCCAAGTTGGAACTACTCACGAATCATACCAGAGAGAAGGCCTCCGGGATGATCTCCCCTCCGGCAGGGTGCCGGGAAGAACTTCAGATCCCCCCGATCTAGGGACGATGGTGGCGGCGGCTATAGACGGTTTCGTGGATTTCTGATCGGGTACCGAGAGTTTCTGTATCGGGGGCTTGTTATAGGCGAAGGGGGGAGTCCGGGAGGCGACCAGGGTAGGCAAACCCTACCCAGGCGCGGGTCCACCTAACCCCGCGCCTGGGGTGGGTCTGCCACCCTGGCCAGCTTCTCCGTCTCCCCTCTAGACTCCTTGTTCCCCACGGAAAGTTTTTGACTTTGACGTTCGTCCCGTCCAATTCCGAGAATATTTTTTACTAACTTTTCTAAAACCTAAAATAGCAGAAAACAGGCATCTGACACTGTTGCAACTTGTTAATAGGTTAGTACCAGAAAACATGTAAAAAACACCTCAAAGTATGGACAAGTAAAGCAAAGTAGATAATAAACAAGCATGGGACATAAAAAATTATAGATACGTTTCCAACGTATCAGTTCCTATATTTTTTGTTGTGACCGTGGTGGCGCTATATTGGTCTCCATGCCTATTGCATACATTTTTTTCTAACCCAATCCTGTTAAGGTTGCATCGGTGGAAAATGAGCTTTTCCAAACTCAAGTTGTTGAAATCTCGCTTGGGTTTTACTATGACGCAAGAAATGCTCAACGGATTAGCTACAACAGCACTTGAAAACAATATCCTATAGAAAATTAATTATGAAGATATAATGTTTGGCATTTCTACATACTGAAGAAAATAACACATATAGCGATTATGCAAAATAATGGGCTGCCTATGGTAGCCAATGCGTTGGCTAACCATCGTCAGATAAAAAGAGCAAATGATTTTAAGAAAATAAATGGCAGAGCTTATCAGAAACAAACAAACAGTGTTGATCCTAGGGCAAAAGCACTTGCATAACACATGTGTGCAGCACGGTAGCTCGCCGGCCACGGTTTACATGCGTGCCGCACGCTTTTTAACCTGTAGCCATCAGCAAACTAGTATTAGACATGCATTTGTTGCTTGCGCATGGACATGGAGTCAATTTCCACGCATGCATTTTAGTCTCTGGATGTGCTCAAACCCCTTATACAGCCTACTATGCGTTGTAAAGTTGGTAGAAATCCTTTTCCAACTGAATCCACTTACCAGATGCTATACTGCGGCGATCCTCAAACTTCTTATACTTTCTGTTAGAGTTGCTCAAATATGAACAAAGGCTATGTTGTTATACTAAACTTTTTTCTACACACGGTGAGACACGTGAGACCTTTTATGACAACGAGAAGCTGTGACAACGAGAAGCTGTGACAACTGTTCCATTGCAGCTCGGAGCTCAGGCCATTCTATCCGTGGATTCGGAGTCTGGATTTCTCTAGTGGCCAGTGCGACGACATATTTCTCGCCACTATGTGGGCGGGCGCACGCGAGTTGCGCATGCAGCAGGCAAATCCTCGTGTGTGCTTTCCTGCCGTGCGTGTTCCCGGCTAAACCAGTTCGTGGACTCGGACCGTGCGTGTGCCGTTCGTGTCAATCTGACAGAGAGTAGTAATTGAGGAGGGGCTCGGCCGCCCCAGAGCACGCATGTGCTATCTGCCTGGCCGCGCCCCGGTCGGACCACATGTTTGCCGAGACCACCGGCCGAGCCGGGTAGCAGTGGCTGGCCAAACCAACAAGCCTCGTAGTATACGCACTCTTCAAAACTCCGAGAACGCAATACGTGTGCTATACGTCCCACATACGGTTCGCCGCGTACGCTCCGGCCGGCCGAGCGACAGTCTTGTACGTACAACCGACCCGGCCGGTGCTTCCACCGATACCGTTGACCAGCCAGCCAGATCGCCCTAGATCGAATGCTGAGTATATGATCATACAGAGTAGTACAGACCGTGCGCGACATACAGTACCCGAGAGCATCTCCACTCGTCTACCCAGTAGGCGATCCCGACGCAAAATCGGTCCAGTCGCGTATCCAAAGACTTGTTTTCAGCCGGATTTTGTTCATTTTTTATCCGGATTACCCAGGCCGAACCCAGATTTCAGGGTACGTCCTGGGGACGCCAGACTCAACGATATCGGCGAAAAAAAATCGAAGCGGCGCGTGGACCCGCCGAGTCAGTGAAGGAAGTTGAGTCGTCATCATCCTCGGAACCACGCGGCGACCGCCGGGCACGCCCGTCGCGTCGACCACGCGTCGCCGATTTACGGCGCCACCGTCGCCGCCTCGGCTCCCGCGTCGGACCAGCGGTCACTAACTTTCCGTCGTTTCCACTTTTCTCGCCCTCGTCGCTACACCCCTCCCGCCATTTTTCCGGCCTATATAAAGCCGTACATCTCGCCGTCTCTCTTCACACTTTCTCACACCACCACAACTCCGACGAACTTCGGGCATTCGCATCTTTCTTCCTCGCCAGCTCCGCCGAGAAGCCATGGCCGGCCGCCGCACGCTGTCGCCGTGGGAAGCCCGGCTCCTCCGGGAGGCGCACTATACGGCCCCGCCGGACACTCGCCTCCCCCAAGGTTGGACACTCAGCGCCGGCGGGATCCCTGTTCCGCCGGTGCCTGACGGGCAGGAGCTCGCCGCAGAGATCCAGGCGACTATCGCCGCCAGGAAGACCCAGACCTCGCCAGAGAGATCCAGGCCGCCATCGAGGCCATGCAAGACCCGGATCTCGAGGATCAGGGCAACTTGGTCTTCTGGAGGCAGTTTTTTGCCGACAGGCGCCTCGAGAAATTCGCCCGACACGACGGACCGCCGGACTCCCTGCCGCCGCCACGTAACAATATGGCTTACCGCCGCCGCTGGTGGAGCGTTCCAGGGCGGACTCTCGCCGGAGTCCTGTCGCACATCGAGGCCGGTAACAACCCCCGCCTCAGCCTGTAGTTGCGGCGTCCTGCGTCGACCACGACGGCGTCCTTTCCTAGTTATAAAACCGATGTACTATGTACCCCTCGCCTGCTTTAATAAAATTCCGTCTATTTCGCCCATATTTCGTCGAGTTTAAGTAAATTTAGCCGAATTGGGAACGCGACCTGGATACGCGAGTGGGCGTACCCAGACCAAAAATCGGTTGGGTGAGTGGAGATGCTCTGATACGGAGACACCGGCCGCCGATACGGTTTGGTCTGGGCCACAGCGCTGATATTTCTGATCAGCTCACGCATGACGCATTCCCTGCCTAGCATCCGAGACCTCTCTGCCTTGTGCCGCGCTGGGAGAAGGTCGGGCGCTCCGAAGGTTTTGAACAACGCCTGAAGTTGTTGGTCTGATCGCGTGCGGCTTCCGCCGCTTACAACATCGGAGAGATACTCTGGAAGGACCGGCAAGCCACCAGCAGTGCAAGAACGAGCAGCACCCTTCTGGTTTCAGTTACCAGCGACGCTGTCAGCACTCAGCAGGTTCAGTGTGATCCTGTCCTGAACTAGATTTACCAATTAGGCTGACACGGTGAATCGTACGCGGTAATTTCGTGCGCGTTGAACACCGGAGAATATATGTAGTATGTGTCGCGCCAGTACGTACAGCATCCGAACTTATTCTCTCGATTGAAAATAGTATCGATCACGTGGCACACACGCTGTACCGCTCTCGATCTTTGCACAAGCCCGGCTGGAATGTTGATAAGCAGCAGTACACTAGTATTGCCACTACTGCTACATGGACCAAACTAACTAGGTACCACGTGGACGCACTGGGGGGTGGGCAGTGTCCACGCTAGAGCATCAAACCACGCACACTGTTCACGTGCGCTCGCAACATTACTTCCAAGAAATTCCTCACAGACACAGTTGACAGTCCCTCCCTCGAGAAGTCCATCACATCTTTGAGCTCCAGACAAAACCCCCCCTCGATAAATAATCCCTCGATCTTCTAACATCGCACGCACGATGACACTGACCGAAACGGATCTTCGTGCAGCTAGCAGCTTGCCACATCGCGCACGTACGTCGTCAGGTTACTGCTACGGCTTCTCCGTCCGTCTCAGCTTCAGATCACTGCCACGCCTGCCTGAGGATTTCAAAACTCTCATCATAGAAAGCAAAAAAAAAAACTAATGGTCCTGTAATAATTAATAGTCATCGCACGGATGAGGAAACACCAAAACTGATTCAGCAGAGCCATTGGGCCCCGGCATATTCTGCTTTGAACTCCGGCTCCAAGGGTATCAGGACACGGATCGCGCTGGCCTACCAGTACCAGTACCAGTACCAGACGACGACGACGACGACGCGATCATCAAATACTAAACGATATCTCAAGCTGGCACTGCCTTTGTTCCCTTTACCTCCTGCTTTGGTAGTCGTAACGAAATGTTTGGTGGCGCATGAACCATCGCTTTCCTGGCTTGTCGATATCAGGCCCAACCGAACCAAACATAGTCCGTCGGGCCAGTGATCAGATGGCCATGCCGTGGCCATGATTCTGTGATGAGTCCCAGCTGGGTTCCACCGGGATTTAGTCTAGTCTAGTTTAGTTCCAGGGGAAAGATCCAACGACTTGTACCTCATGCTGCTCCCTCTTGCTTCCTGTGTCTGTCTGTGTGGTGGTAGTTCTGCAAAGAAAAGAACGGCTTAGATTGACACGGCTCATGTAGCGCGCTGTAGCTGTTCTATGGAATGTAGCTGAGTAACTGTAGACTACCCGCAAAAAAAAAAAACTGTAGACAACGACACCTCGTCTTTGTTAGGCTGTTGAAATCGATTAGGCTGCCGCCTGCTGCGAAAAACGCTCAATCGAAGACGGATATTCACTTCGGCTCGCAGCGGCAAATACACCTATTATGAGAAAAACATATTTTAAAATATTAAAAAAAATCCATACATACATTAGAACATTTTATTTTGGTTCACAAGTTTTCGGAATGAAACAATATTTTATGCGTTGTCTATAAAAAGACAAAATGTGTCACAGGAATACGACTATTCAGATGACATTTTTTCTTTTTTTTATACACAACACATAAAATGTAATTTCATCCCAAAAACTAAAGATGGCAATTTTATCCACGGATCCGGGTATCCACGGATATCCAACCCAACGGGTAAGGATATGGAGGGCTAATTACGTCCATGGATTTTATAGGGCGGATATCCGCTAATTCATGGGGCTAATATTTTTAAAATAATATATTTTTCATTCAATTTCACAAATAATACACAAAAGGGGTAAATTGCAAATAACGGACACAATGGTTCTTCTGTTGAAAGGACGAGCACCCCAGACGGTCGTCTGTTCGAAAGACGAACGTGTTGTTTCGTCTGTCGAACTGAAGACGGGCGCATTAATCATGCAAGCTGCGTACACGTCCAAATACGTTTTAGGTTTCGGACTATTGTTTCGCGCTGTTTCTCCCGCCGACTCTTCCTACCGATTTTTCTCGCCACTCCTTCCCGCTGATTTTTCCCGCCAGTCCTTCCCCCCAATTTTTCCCTTCAGTACTTCCCGCCCTTTTTCCCGCCTATTCGGTTCGTTGCCTCTATAAATACGGGCCACGAGATGTATCTTTTCACCCAGTTCATCTCTTCCTCCTCTTACTCTCTCATTTCCCTCCTCTCCTCTCCTCTTGCTCTCGCATTTCCCTCCACTCCTCTCCACTATGACCAACGCGTTTCCCTGGCCGACAGAGATGTCCATTGGGCTTCTCCAAATAGCCAAAAGTGTTATGATAGGCGATGAACCAGCCCACTGGGAGACGTTGGTAAGGAACTATGATGCTCTCGTTATCCTTGGTAAGAAACTTTATCAGAGAGGGTGGAAACTGAAGACCCCAAATCAGGTACGAGCAGAGCTTATCAGGATCCAGGCAAGGTGGGACAAGCTCAACTTCAAGAGTGAAGCTCGCATGATGGAGCGGGCTGATGCACCTTGGTCCTGGATAGAAGAGAGCGAAGATGAGGATGATATCTTCATGCCGCCACCCGTTGGAAGCAAGGCAAGAGCTGAGTGGGACAAGAGGCAGGAGAAGAAGAAAGCGTAGGCCAAGAAGAGTCAAGCTGACATGACGGAGCAGGTTGTGGCACCTAGGGCCTGGATAGAAGAGAGCGAAGATGAGGATGATATCTTCATGCCGCCACCCGTTGGAAGCAAGGCGACAGCTGAGTGGGACAAGAGGCAGGAGAAGAAGAAAGCGCAGGCCAAGAAGAGCAAGTGCGAGGGATCGTCAAAGGGAAAGGGCGAGGCTGATGGGTTTCGCAATATAGTAAATCAAAAAAATTCTACGGATGCGAACGGGAAAGCCAAGATCTAATCTAGGAGATGCAATCAACGAGGGGGATTAGATGAGATCTTCATACCCTTGAAGATTCGCACAGCAGAACATTCGTCGGAACGTGGGTGACGTAGTCGTACTCGCTTCTCCTCCTCGCGATCCGATCCGATCTAACACCGCAAGTGGCGATGCCTCCGAGAGATGCACATGTGCGGCACCTCGACGTATCCTTCTTCCTCGGTCCAGCAAGTATGGTGGAGAGACGGATTGGATCTACAACGCGACCGCGTGGTGCAAGTGGTGGAGAGTTTCTGCAGCAGGGCTTCGCCTACGTGCAGTCGGGAGGGAGAGAGAGAGGTGGGCAGCAGGACGGCTAGGGCTTGAGGAGGAGGTGTGGGAGGGGGTGCGCCCCCAACCCTCTTTATATAGAGGGGTGGGCGGCCAGCCCTTGCCCCTCCCCCAAGCCCTAGGGCCGGCGGCCAAGGAGGGAGGAGTGGGGGGCAAGTTTCCCCCCTTCTAGAAGCTTTCCTAGGGTTTTGCCCTAGGTTGGCCGGCTGGGCCCTATGGGGCCTTGTGCCCCTGGCCTAATGCGGCCAGGGCACTCCCTCATAGGCCCATGCCCCCTCCTGGCAGGTAGGGCCACATTCGTCCCCCTCCGGAAGGTTCTAGAAGCTTCCGGTACAATACCGATTAACCCGAAACAATTCCGAACTCCAAAAGCTGCATTGCCTTATATGAATCTTATTCTCCGGAACCTCTCGTGATGTCCCGGATCCCATCCGAGACTCCGAACAAAAACTCATAAACCAATTATCCAATCTATCCTAGCGTCGAGACACGTTAAGTGTGTGACCCTTCGGGTTCGAGAACATGCAGACATGATCTTATATCAATAATCAACAGCGGGGTATGGAAAACCATATTGACTTCCACACATTCATCGATGATCATATCGGATGAACCACGATGCCAGGATTCAATCAATACCATATATATATTCCCTTCGTCACGCGATATTTTACTTGCCCGAGATTTGATCGTCGGTACCGTCATACCTAGTTCAATCTCGTTCACAGCAAGTACTTTACCACATGCTTGCAATCGGTGTTGATATCGATTACCGAGTGGGCCCGAAGTATATCTCTCTGACTTGGGAGGGACAAATCCCATCTCGATACATACAACCCAACAGGTACTTTCCGATCACCTGAGAGACACCTTTATGATCACCCTCTCATAGGATGACGTTTGATGACCTCAAAGCTTTCTTCTGATACCAGGGAGTTGTATTATCTCATGGTCTAAGGAATACAATATTTGACATAAGAAAAGCTTCGCAAAGATGAACACGATGACACGATCTAATTGCTCCGCTTAGGTTGGGCCTGTCCATCATACCATTCTCCCAATGATATGATCTCATTATTAATCGACAACTCATGTCTATGGTTAGAAAACCTTAACCATCATTAATCAATGAGCTAGTCCATAGAGGCATACTAGGGGCACGGTGTTGTTCACAAACCACACAAGTATTAAAGTTTCCGCTTAATACAATTCTAGCATGGAATATAAACTTTATCATGAACAAGAATTATAATAATAAAATCTTTATTATTGCCTCTAGGGCATAATTCCAACAGAGGCATCATCAAAGGGAAAGGGAAAGGCATCATGCTAGGGATAGATAGGACTCTTATTTATGTACCGCAAGTTATGTTGAACTGTGTTGCAAGCTATGTTGAGTAGTTTGTCGAATAAAATCATGAAATAATAGAATGATGTCTCATATATAGGTAGATATATGTATCATACATAGATTGATAAATGTCTGATACATAAGTAGATATCACTGGTGTCGAATCATGACCGTCGTTCACAGTCATTGCTGCTGTGTTGTCATTATTCCATGATGCCGGAATAGGTTGGCCGATCTCTTCTTGATCAGACTCGCCAGAATCATCAGCCGTATCATTGTTGCCTTCTGAGTCTTCAGCTTCCATTTGATGTTGCAACAAACCATCATATATCTCGTCCTCATCAGCTTCGCCACTGAATATGTCTTCCCCTAATCCTTCACCACCGTCCTCTAATACATAACCATCACCCCCGGTGTGTGCATAGCTACTGTGACCTGATTCATAACCGCCACCACTCTCTTGGCCCTGACTACTCTGTCCATGATCATAACTACCTCTAGCATGACCGGTCTGACTACTCTGGCCATGATCATACCCAGCCTCTTTCACCACAGGTAACACTAAGAGACTGGGGTTAACTACTCTTTCCTGGCAAGCTTGCACAAATTTGACCCATTTATATTGCGCTTCTATTGGCCTTAAATAAAAATTAGGGGTTTGCCTTGACTTAGTCCATAAAGCATGCACACCGACAGTATGGGTCGGAGGGAGCCCTAAACGAGCACATAACCAATCATTCAATTGAGTAACGAGCACTATTTCAGGATTCTGAAGCACTTCATCCATAAAATTTAACTTGCTCAAATCAACTCCGTGCTGGTTTGTTCTGACAAAACCAGGACCATAGAAGAACCTAAACACTATATTATTTGACATGATTTTCGACCTAAAAAATACCGAAAATAGTCAAATACAAGTACATTGACACATAATACTCTACAAATATCTTGTATCTAACAGACCCCATCAAAGGCTACCTATAAACATACACACATGACTGCAATTAGCAAGAAATTAGGGTTTACGCTTGAAGCGTGCGAAGTCCTGCCGTGCAGCAGCCTCAGGTCAACGGATCAACACCTCTACCATGCACCTTCCTCAAGTCCCAGCACTAGCCTCCACCATGGCCATTGCTCAACAAGAACACCACCAGATCCCTCTACCAAAACGACTCAAATCACTACACCAGGCTATCCCATTAGTAGATCGGGACTCTACTAGCTTGCTAATATGTTAGAGCAGCGAGTTTGGATAGAAATCTGGGATAAAAATCGGTGCAACACCTGATGAAAACGAGAGCGAGCGAGAGAGAAAGAGGAAGAACCGAGAGAGAGGAGGGCTAGCGAGAGGAGGGGAGGACGACGACGGGTCGGCGCTGAGCTATATGCTGGGGCGCGTCGTCCCTTCAACGGACGTACCCATCCTTCGTCCATTCAACGGACGAACCGCGCTGCAACCGCCTGTCGGCCGACAGCGTGATGCTCGGTCGGCTTTTGGGAAAAAGAAGGCAAGCTGTCGTCTTTTGGGAAAAATAAGGCAACGTTGTCGTCTTTTGGATAAAAGAAGACCGGTATGTCGTCTTTTCAAAAGACGTACCAACCCTGCCGTCTTTTTACCGAACGACTATCCGTTAGATTTGCAATTTGCCCGTTTTGTATATTATTTGTGAAATTGAATAAAAAATATATTATTTAAAAAAATAGCAATTCATGGGGCAGACATGGATAGAGGTTTTGCTCCATGGATATCCAAAGGATACCCGACTGACACGTGGGACCCACATGTCAGTGAGACATTCCTAACGATCCAACTTCCAAACCCCAGGCCGAAAGACCCACCTAAGTACTAACCCTAGATAATTACTCGTATCATCTTAATCCCTAATTCCCTACTCCATTTTTCCTAATCACTCCCTAGGCACGGATGAGGCAGACGCTAGAGGAAGCAGTTGAGCGCTAGTGATGTCTCCCCTCCTAGGATCCTCGCAAGACATGCCACAACCTAGCAGACCGGCGACGCAGCCGCTCTCCCTGCCACCCCTATTCCTCATCCGCTAGGAATCGTCGGAGACCATGTATACAAATCGCCGGTGGTTTTCCTATCCTCGGCTAACTCCTTGACGGTAATAACTCCCCCCAATTCCCTACCTCCCAGTACTAGGCGACCTCCCCCGTTTCTCCTCACCCATACCTCGATTATGTATATAGCATGTAAACCAATGGATATCCATGGATATATGGATATCCGGTGGATTTGGATCTGGGGCGACATCCATGCCCATGAATATCTTCTTGGGTGGGCTAGAGTGAGGTTCGTGGATTTGGATTTGGATTTGGTTTTGGTATATCCGTCCAAACCCGCTCCATCGCCATCCTTACCAAAAACGTGTGAACCAACATAAAATGTTTGAATATATATATATAGAGAGAGAATTTATTTTTCAAATTTTTTTGACATTTTAAATTATGTTTTTTCATAATAGGTGCATTTGCACCTATGAGCCGAATTGCCGCCTCCCAATCAAAGATGTCTGCAAACTTACTGCTGTGATAGGAAAAATGCTCAAGGGAAGATGTCGTATTTCAAAGTCATAAAACTTGCAAATAAATAACACGCATAGATATTAAGTATGCATTTTTTTTGTAAAATAATATGACCACTTGTAATATGTGCGAAAATCATTAATAAAGATTATTTCAGTTAGGTGCAACCACTATTCGCAAATAAAGGGTACAATCACATGTCACAATGGTCATAAGTTTTGTATTAAGACATATTATCTCTGTTAAAAAAACAAGGCATATACAAAAGTCAAAACTTACAAACTTAGATAAAAATTATATGTAAAAAAAATACAAAGAACAGTAGTACATATGTCGTGGTGGCGACACGGCAGATGCCATGGGTAGGCTAAAGTATGGGGCCAATGGATGCTAGTGGGATCTGGGGAGGGAAGATGCAACTGTCTCTACACTCAAGCTGCCAAAGCGATGATCTTTATTTCTCTCTTGGTGGGTTACAAATGCTCCTTGAGCTGTATACAGGGGGACAAGATGAATCTCCCCAGCCTAACGGTACTCAAAGAGTCGATCCCTCCCTCAGGGTCCACGCCTCCCCTTATAAAGGAGTGCCTTGGGTGCCCTTAGGGCTGACGGGGCAAGCATATTCGTGGAATATGCTTGTCCCAAATTAGTAGTTCGGCGGCCTCCTTTCCCTGTCGCCCTTCTAATGACGGCAAGGCTCCAGTGGCCCCCTCCTGCGTGCCTCGGGCTCCAGGACTGTCACCTCCGTGACCTCCTTCTGCCCCTCTGACGATGTGCATCCTTGTCTCTTGTGCTTGGCTCTGCTCTGATTCCTTCTAGCCTGCAGCTATAGTTTGACCTTGGGATTCTCCTTCTCCTGCAAGCTTCGTATCACTCGGCCTTACCTTGTGTTACTCGGCTCGTTCTTCACCTGCATCAAGATCACTTGGGTAACCCGGCCGATTCTCTCAGTAACTCGGCCGGGTAACTACTTGATACACATACGTGGGCTTCTCGCTTCCGTTCATCGGCCGACATATCCATGATTCGGCCGACTTGGACCGTAACTTGGAAACTAGACGGGGATAGTACCTCTGTCTTTCCCCGTCTCTGACCTACCCGAGGTTAACCCCCCGACATTAGTCCCCGAAGCTGGTGTGGCCCTGTCAATAGCTTTGACCGGGTTATATCAGCTTCATTATATTCTTTAGTCTTGTTTCCGAGTTATGTCCTCGTCCGAGGTTTCCTCGTTCCTTCCCTCGTACGACATGTCCTACGTGTCATCCCATCATTGTTCTTCTAGTTTTTAGGTCCCTCTACAGTGCTTACTGACAAGCTACAGTGAATTCTGCACCTGCTGCGCCGCCGCTGCGACGCCTCGGGTGCTGTTCCCCTTGGGGATTGTAACGACCCCTCTTCGTGTGTGGCCGTTGGTGTGGCTCCGCTCACCGTCGTGCGTTCGTGCTGCACCCACGATCTACACGGATAACTGCCACACCCACGATCCCACTTCCCTGTTCATGGCTTGACTATAAAGAGGGGAACTGCGTTTGCGGGATTCACCTTTCCCCTTATCGCTCGCCTCCGTTCTCCTTCTTCCTTTCGCCGGCGCGTTTTCTTGCAGTTCCGCCGCCGCTCGCCAGCCAGAGCCTCCGCTGGCGGAGATTCCGCCGTGCCGTTCTACCTTTCTCGCCCGCGCTCCGCGGCTTTGACCCCGTCGCCGGTGAGTCCTCTCTAGCCGTCTTGCCCTGTTCTTTCCCTAGATTCATCTGATCCGTTTTCGTGCTCGGGCGACGGTTCCTTCGTTTCTTCGCCATTGTTTTCGCGCAAAGTTCCGACGGGG
This sequence comes from Avena atlantica, assembly GCA_910589765.1. NCBI lineage: Eukaryota > Viridiplantae > Streptophyta > Magnoliopsida > Poales > Poaceae > Avena > Avena atlantica. The sequence continues at coordinate 376,840,656 of OU342736.1, forward strand.
CCTTGCAGCTCTAAACTCCCCTCCGCCGCCAGTCTTTCCTCCGGCGATCTTTCCGGCGCACATATGTCTAGTTCGTTTAGCGGTGCTCTTATCGAGGACGACGACGCTGGCTCCGGGCCCGAGCGAGGCTCGTGGCAGGGCTCTTCAGTCACGCGCCGTGAGATTGAATGGCTCATCCGGACTCGAAGGATTCCCGCCGAGGTTTCTTGCCGTTTGCCCGGCAGCGAATCCTCTCCAGACATCAGAGAGGGTGAGTATGTGGTTTTCATGTCTCACTTCTCCCGCGGCTTCGGTCTCCCTCTTAGCGATTTCGCTAGAGAATTCCTCGATTACTTCGGCCTTCAGCCGCATCATCTTCCTGCGAACGCCATAGCTTCTCTTTCTGCTTTCATCTCCGCTTCGGAGGGTTACTTCGGCCTGTGGCCGTCAGTACATGTCTGGTCGAAGTTCTTCCAGATCCGCTCAAACTTGTCCCTGACAAATCTTTGCACCCTTCCGAGAAGTTTCTCACCCAATGTGGGCGGCGTCTATAACACCTCGGAGGAAATCCGTGTTCCCTCGTGTCACTGGGTTGGAGTCGTGCAAGAAGTGGCACAAATCATTCTTCTACGTCAAGAACAGAGGGGCGGAAGACAAGATTCGGCTCCCTCCATTCTCAATTGGCCCACCTTCTAAAGTGAACCGGCTCTATAATCCGAGGAAAACTCACGCCTTGGCCGAGGCCTTCGAGATTCGGCTTAAAGAGTTGATCTGGGCCGGGTTATGCGGCGAAGACCTGATGGCAACTTTCATTAGTAGCCGGATCTGCCCCTTCCAGCAGCGGACCCACAAGCTGTGCTACATGAGTGGTCCCCTTGACCCTAACCGAGTCTCGACCGTGGAGCTGGATAACTACCTTATTTATAAGCGCGTCCGAGCTATCTTCAAGACTGAGATGCCTGAGGATTGGTCTTGGGGATTAAAACCATTCACTCGCGATCGTCCGCCTCCCGAGGTAAGCTTAATCAGCATTGCTCTGTTATTCCACTGTCTTTAGAAACTGGTTTATCTAATTCTCTTTCTCCTCGTCTTGCAGAGGTTCGTAGAGCAGAAAAACAAGGACGCCGAAGTTCTGCAGCTCCCTTGGCCTGCGGACAGGAGTACCCCGGATACTGGTGAGCCGGACTCCGAGGAGTTCGTCCCTAAGTCAGATCCTGCTCCGGCTCGAGCTCGCGGCAAAACTTCAGCGCATGAGGAGGAAGGTGATTCGGACGAGGTCCAAATTCTTGAGGTAGTTGCCGCCACGCCTATTTCTTATGCATTTACGGCTTCTACTTTCCCAGCTAATCCGGCCGGTCAGGTCCACGACGCCGAGCCTATTGCTTCCCGGCCTCCCGTTACCTCGGGGAAACGCGGGGCTCCTGTTAGTGCCTCGGAGGCAGTTCCTAAGAAGCGAATGAAGAAATCCGCTCCGAACCCTCCCAGGCGCAAGACTATGCCTGGGGTCGCCGGGTAAGTTCTTTTGCCTATATTTCTTGTTTCTCTCTTTCTGTTTCTCAGACTGACGAATCTTCTTTCTTATTTTTGCAGTGCTCCTCTTTCTGTTAAACCCGGCGGTCCTAGTATGACTAGCCGTCCGATTCGGCCGCCATCTCCTCCTCCCGCTGATGATACCAGGATTCCTAGTCCTATTCGTCCTGCTTCTCCTCCAGCTCCGAATACGTCGCCTGTTCGTCGCGATGTCCCTGAGACCGCTTCCATTGACCAGGATTCGAACCGGCCCTCCGAAGTTTTCGTCGAGCCCGCCGCCCCTTCTATGGGCCCCAGCGCTGCTACTGAGCCTCCATCTACTCCGGCAGTTTCTACGGCCATCCCGACCTCGGCCGAAAAGGTCGTTATCCCGGCGCCCTCTGCGACCTTATCCTCCGCTGCTCCTAAGGACTCCGTCCCTACTTCCGAGGCGCCACTTCCTGCTGATGCCTCTTCTAAGGCGAAAAAAGCTATTGCCGTCAAGATTTCTTCTTCTCAGAAAGGTCTCGCCGGCTCTTCTCAGCCGAGTATTGCTGACGTGCTGCGTAAGGGAGCTGCGCCTACAAAAGTCCCTGTTACCTCGGCCGCCGGCAGCCAGCTTGCTCTTCATAGGAGCCCTGCGACTGCCGTGGTCAGACCGCCTGCCCGGGGTAAAGTTTTAACTCGGACAGCTAGTGGGAACAGCCTTGGAGCGCTGGTTGAGTACGCCAATAACTGGAATGTTGTTGATCAGTTTGAGGGTAATCCAACAAACCAGCCGTTTCAGCTTTCTGACATCAGCGGCCGTTTTGACCATGCTGCCCAGTTCATCATTGAAACCAACAAGATGAATGAGGTAATTATTTTTTCTCTGAGTCTTAAATTGTTCTTCAGATGTTACCATATGCTCTAGTCCCCGAAACTTGCAAGGAAATAACTTGTTGTATACTTGGAAGTTTGACTTAAATTTATTTCTAAGGTTCGTTAATCCGGCCATTTAGATCCGAGTTTAGTTGTGTTTTATTCAGACCTATTTTAGCTTTGAATATCCAGCCACCTAGAGCCGAATTAAGCTTTGCTCGATTCGGATCTAATTTAGCTTTGAATATCCAGCCACCTAGAGCCGAATTAAGCTTCGCTTGATTCGGATCTAATTTAGCTTTGAATATCCGGCCACCTAGATCTGAGTTAAGTTCTGCTTGACTCGGATCTAATTTAGCTTTGAATATCCGGCCACCTAGATCCGAGTTAAGTTCTGCTTGACTCGGATCTGGTTTAGCTTTGAATATCCAGCCACCTAGAGCCGAATTAAGCTTTGCTTGATTCGGATCTAATTTAGCTTTGAATATCCAGCCATCTAGATCTGAGTTAAGTTCTGCTTGACTCGGATCTGGTTTTAGCTTTTACTCGTTGATTTATCATTTTGCCTCATTACTCAGGTTGCACATGACCGGCGAACTGCCGAGTTCCAGAGGTTGCTTTTTTCGCACCGCAAGCTGGAAGAGAAGTACGAGAAGGTTCTGCCCGTGGCAAAGAAGGCTGGTATGTCGATAGTTCCTTTTCCTTATTCCCAACTTTCTCATGTATTCGTCCACGGAATGCCGGCTTACTTCTTGTTGAATAGGTAATATTAATAATCTCAATATTCGCCTTGAAAAGAAGATCAAGAACCTGGAAGGTTAGTTTCTTTTCTATTTTACTCCTTCTCCTTCTTAATATATATGCTAAGGTTTCTTATTGCGTTTGGCTGTGGTAAAGCCGAGTTGCAAGACTTCCCAGTGTCACATCAAGATTGCGTGCCCATGCCTGACGTGATGCTGCATTTTTTAGAACAAAACGCAGTTCATTCGGCGCAACTTCAAGAAAAAGATGATGAGATAGCTCGCCTGCGATCCGAGGTGGATACCCTCAAGCTCTCTCAGAAATCCGAACTAGAAAAGGTCGACCAAGAATTTTCCGAGGAAAAGAATCGGCTGACTTTGGATCTGCAGAAGAATAAAGAACTTCTTGAAGCTGCCGAACTTAGAACCCGGGGTTTGAGCGAGGAAATTGCTCGTTTTGAGAAGAGTAAGGCTGATTGGGCCAAAGATCTTCAGAGAATGATGAGCTATATTCATCGTAAGCTACTTGGCATGGCCGAATTATATTTTTCTTTTTTGTCCCTGCTATCCTTTGACACGTTCATGCTTTGCGCAGATCATTTCCCCGAGGCCAAGCCCGTGAGTTCTAAAGCGGTTCTTGCAGCTCGCGCGCGCCGAGGTGAACCTGTTACCGTTGATTCAGAATATTCAATGGAGGATTACTTGGTTGCCGTTGGTGCCGCAGTTGGCCCGATGAAAATTATGGGCCGGGACTTGGTGCAGGCCGCTATCCGAGCTTACCACGTACTCTGGCCGAATACCTCGGGGACTCCTGATATCAACGAAGTCAAGTTATTGGTGACAAGGCTAATGGCATCTGAGAGGCAGTTGAGTCTTTGGAGAGAATCCGCTGGGCGTGCTGGTGCCGACATGGCCCTTACTGTAATCATGTCATGGTATGAAGACATCTCCCTTGACATCCTGAGAAATTTGCGCACTGGCTCCCGCTGGGTTGAAGATCCCACTTTTGTTGCTCTTCGGCAAGCTCGGGCGTTCCAACTCGTCGAGTACGCCGACGTGCACACTTGGAATGAAGGACCGAGTTTTCTCCCAGACCCGGATCAAGAGGTTGTGGCTGAGGGTTCCTCGGATGATGATTCAGCTGAGCAGGGGGGAGGTGAAAATGATTCGGCCGCATCTGATAGCTCTAGCTCAAGCTCGGACAGCAACGGCGATGCGCGGTCCTCTTCCAAAGGTACCGGGCATTCGACCGCACGGACTGACGCTCCCGAACAACCCCGGACCTCCGAAGTTGCACCTGGGTCGGCGGAGGGCGAGGCGACCTCAGTCGAGGTTCCTCCTACCTCGGGGTGCCCCGCACCTGAGCAAGTAGCTGCCTCTCCAACGAACAACGCCTAAGTTATTTCCGATCCCTGGTATGCCGGGCGTATGATGTAGGCGCAAACTTTGTCACCTCTCTGTATGATTTGAATTCCTTTTGCCATGTACTGTTGTGACATTTGGTTAAGTGGATGCTCATCCGAATTCTTGCTTCGCTGGCCCTTAATTTCTTGACCTCCTAGGGCTTAACTTTGCCGTTATTTTTTATGATCTTATCAGGCATGAGCGCTGAATACCTATGATATTGATCTGTTCTGAACATAAGTTAACTACTTCGTTGTGGAAGTATGTAGCAATCGCTGGATCGTTGTTTATTGTCCGAAACTTCCATATGTAAATCAAATTTCGGAGGTAGTATAAAACTGAGTGCGTTCAACATAAGTTTGAGGTAGCATACGGTAGTCCCCGAGTCGCTGCTTTAGATGCCGAGGTTTAGGTATCAATACGAAATTGATATATCATATGATAGTCCTCGAGTCACTGCTCTGGGCGCCGAGGTTTATATTCGTAACATGAAAGAAATACAACATATGGCAGTCCCTGAGTCACTGCTCTGGGCGCCAAGGTTCAAACACATAATGCGAAAGAAATAAATATAACATATGGCAGTCCCCGAGTCATTGCTCTGGGTGCCGAGGTCCAAACACATAACACGAAATAATATAACATATGGCAGTCCCCGAGTAACTGCTCTGGGTGCCGAGGTTCGAATACGTAATATGAAATAAATATAACCTAAGGCAGTCCCCGAGTCACTGCTCTGGGAGCCGAGGTTCAAATACATCATTGGATTTTGACTTTAAGATATAATGCTACGAGTAGAATGGCCGAAGTAAAGCCACATTCCAGGGGCGCTTCGTTTCTTCACCAGTTTTGTCTGCCTTGTTCTCTCCAGGGGACTGAGCGTCGATTAGATAATATGCATCGTTGTGCAATGCTTTGCTCACAATAAACGGTCCTTCCCTGGGGGTGACAATTTATGCATGCCGGCCGTGCGTTGCACTAGTCGGAGGACCAAATCTCCTTCTTTGAATACTCTTGGATTCACTTTCTTGCTGTGATACCGCCGCAAGTTCTGTTGATAAATAGCCGATCGTGACAATGTCAACTCTCTGGCTTCTTCCAACAGGTCTACGGCATCTTGCCGAGCTATCTCATTTGTCTCTGAGGTTGTGTACTGAGCAACTCTTGGCGAGTCATATATTATGTCGGCTGGGAGTACGGCCTCTGCCCCGTACACCAGAAAGAATGGAGTGTAACCTGTTGATCTATTTGGAGTAGTCCGAAGGCTCCATAACACGGCTGGGATTTCTTCGATCCAACACCCTGCCGACCTTTGCAAAGGTTCAACAAGTCGTGGTTTTATTCCTGATAGCACCAGTCCATTAGACCTTTCCACTTGTCCATTGGATGCTGGGTGAGCCACGGAGGCAATATCTAGTCTTATGTGCTTCTCTCGGCAAAATCTAGCGAAAGCTCCTTCTGCAAAGTTTGTGCCATTATCCGTAATAATACTATGCGGGTACCCGTATCTCAAGATGATATCCTTGAGAAATTTCACTGCTGTGTGCCCATCACACTTTTTAATCGGTTTTACTTCAATCCATTTTGTGAACTTGTCTACCATAACCAATATGTGGGTCATTCCTCCTCGTGCCGGCTTGAATGGTCCCACCATATCTAAACCCCATACAGAAAATGGCCAAGTGATGGGTATTGTTTTTAACTCGGCCGACGGCATATGTATTCTGGTAGCGTATCTCTGACATCCATTGCATTTCTTAACTAATTCTTTTGCCTCTTTCAACGCCGTTGGCCAGTAAAATCCATGCCTAAATGCCTTGGCTACTAAAGCGCGAGATGAGGCATGGTGCCCACATTCTCCTTGGTGTATGTCTAGAAGGATTTCCTGACCTTCTGCGGAACTCACGCACTTCTGCAATATGTTTGTGACGCTTCTCTTATATAACTCATTGTTTATGATTGTATAGGCTTTTGATCTTCTTACGGTTTGTCTAGCTAATACCTCATTACTCGGCAACGTCGCGTCTTTTAGGTAAGAAAGTATGGGTTGCGCCCATATCGGTGCTACTTTTTCTGATGTGATCTCACTGTCTATCTCCATGTCCTCTGCCGACGTATATACCTCGGCTCTTTCCATGACTGTGATTACCTCGGCTGTCCTCCTCTTTAGGGGTCCCGAATCATTCTGCGGATCTACCTCCATTGGCGTGTGATCTTCCGCAGAACTTGCTGGGATAAAGATTGATTCGGATTCTGGTGATGGGATTATCGATGGTTTCCTGAGGTGCTCCAAGGCAATACCTGGTGGAATTGACTGCCGGGTTGATCCTAATTTCGACAATGTGTCGGCAGCGTCATTTTCTGCTCGTGGTATGTGGTGGAATTCACATCCTTCAAAGTATCCACTGATTTTTTGTACATGGAATCTGTATAAAGCCATATTAGCATCTAATGCGTCCCAACTGCCCGATACTTGCTGTACTACTAGATCCGAGTCACCGTAGCATAGGATTCGGCGTATACCAATTTCTTTTGCCACTTTTAATCCATGGACTAGCGCTTCATATTCGGCTACATTGTTGGACGCAGCAAAATGTATTTGCGGTACATATTTCAATTGATCTTTTTTGGGCGAGGTTAGCACTATTCCTGCTCCCAAACCATTCCTTAGTTTGGAGCCATCAAAATGCATTGTCCAGTAATTTGGATCTGGCAATGGTGGCTCATACTGCACCTCGGCCCAGTCTACGAGAAAGTCGGCGACAGCCTGAGATTTGATTGCATCTCTTCTATCAAATTGTCGAGCATACGGTGATAACTCGATCGCCCATTTTGCTATTCGGCCACTTGCATCTTTGTTGTTCAATATGTCGGCTATGGGTGCCTCACAGATTACTTTGATGGGGTGCTCTTCAAAGTAATGCTTAAACTTTTTTGCCGACATATATACTCCATAAGCCATCTTCTGATAGTGCGGATAATTCTGCTTTGAAGTGGATAATACTTCACTTAGATAATACACCAGCCTCTGAATTGATTTACCATCTCCAAGTCGTTCCACTACGACCACAGTACTAACTACTCGATTGGTAGCCGCCACATAGAGTAGCATAGGTTCTTTCGATAATGGAGAAGCTAAAATGGGTGCCGTAACTAGCATCTTTTTCAACTCATGAAATGCAAGGTCCGCCTGCGGAGTCCAGCTGAATTTGTCCGACTTTCTCATCAGCTGATAGAGTGGCAGTGCCTTTTCTCCTAGCCGACATACAAATCGACTAAGCGAGGCCAGGCAGCCCGTGAATTTTTGTACATCGTTCAAACATCTCGGCAATTCCATTCTTTCTACTGCTCTTATCTTTGTTGGATTGGCCTCGATACCTCGGCTGGACATAAGGAAACCGAGTAGTTTTCCTGCCGGCACGCCAAATGTGCATTTCTCTGGATTAAGCTTCATTCGGAACCTTCTCAGGTTCACGAAAGTTTGGCGTATATCTTCTAGCAAGGTTTTGCTCTCCTTAGTTTTGATGACTACGTCATCCACATACACTTGTACATTTTTCCCTATCTGATCATGTAAACATTTTTGCATGCATCTTTGATATGTTGCTCCTGCATTTCGCAGGCCGAATGGCATTGTGCGATAACAATAAGCCCCGTACGGGGTAATAAATGCAGTCTTTATTTGATCGGCCGGATTTAACGGTATCTGGTGGAAACCAGAATACGCGTCTACAAATGATAACAGCTCACAGCCAGCGGTCGAGTCAATGACTTGGTCTATTCTAGGCAATGGAAAAGGATCTTTCGGACACGCCTTGTTCAGGTTGGTGTAGTCGATACACATCCGCCACACAATGGCTACATTGGGGTCATCTTTTTTCTTTTCTACTAGCACCGAATTTGATAACCAATCCGGATATAGCACCTCCATGATGAACCCGGCCGCGAGGAGCCGAGCTATTTCATCTCCTATTACTTTTCTCCTGTCTTCGGCGAAGTGGCGGAGAGGTTGCTTCACCGGCCTTGCTCCTGGCCTGACGTTTAAAGAGTGCTCAGCCAACTCCCTCGGAACACCTTGCAGATCTTGAGTTGACCATGCAAATATGTCCCGATTCTCACGGAGGAAGTTGGTGAGCTCGCCTTCCTATTTAGCGTCAAGGCCCGCACCAATTGTAACAGTGCGCTCTGGGAATTGCTCATCAATCTGAAATTTCTTCGTCTCTTTAGTTGGCTGAAAAGAAACACTGCCATGAGGGTTGGCCAATGCCGGCATGTTCAACTGTGCTGACTGAGCGAGGGCTGCTACCTCCTGAATCCTTTTCTTTTCTCTTGCTATAACCAATGACTCGGCCAAATTTGACCCGGCTGAAGCACACTCCATTGACTTCTTGTAATCCCCTGCAACTGTTATCACCCCTTGTGGTCCGGGTAACTTCATCTTTAGATAACTTATATGACAGCTGCTCATGAATTTGGCCAGTGCGGGCCGTCCGAGTAGAGCATGATAACAACTTTCCAGATCCACCACTTCAAATTCTAAGTTTTCTGCTCTGCAGTTATCTCTTGTACCGAATAACACGTCCACTCGGACTTTACCGATGGGCTCACATGAAAGCCCTGGCACTATCCCATGGAAAGTTGTCCTCGTGGACTGCAGCATATTCTGCGATATTCCGAGTTTATGCATGGTATCTTTGTACATGATGTTGATACTGCTCCCATTGTCGATGAGTACTTTTGAAAACTTTACATTGATGCTTGGTCCAACAAATGTCGGATCCAACACAAGTGCATATGATCCTGGACTCGGCATTATTCTGGGGTGGTCTTTCATGCTCCAGGTCACCTCTTGATCAGACCATGGCTGGTATCTTGGTACTGCCGGCACAACTGCATTCACTTCCATATGCCGGGGCTGCACACTTTGCTTGTCCTGCTGTTCTGTTGTGAACACACAATAAGACTGGTGATGTTCCCTGTAATCATTACGTCCGGTATTTGCCGGATTCATCCTTCCGTCCTGGCCCTGGTTCATTACTTGATGTACTGCATCCCTCCGATCCGAGTTATCGTATCTAGGGGGAGGAGGCGGTAGCATCAATTGCTGTGTATTTGATCCAGTTAATTGCGGCTGATGCTGCTGTTGCACCTGATGGGGAGCCTGAACTCCTGCTGGGTTCCCCATCGCATTTTTCATCCAGGCACATTGGCGGGTTGTATGATTGGCTGGTCTGGATGGGTTTGATGTGTGAAATTTGCACGGCTGATCTAACATGGATTCGAACGTATACTTTGGCCTCTCTTGCCATTGCTTCTTTTGCACTGGGGTCCATTGCCTTTTCCCCTCATTTCTTGATGTCCACTGTTGAGGTCCATTTTTCTGTCGTTGAGTTGCTCCGTGACTCGGCTGATCTTGTGCTACTGCCGCCACCTGGGCCGAATTATATCTATAATCCGGCCTCTCCTCTCTTCTTCTTCCTCTGAAATCACGCCTGGATGACCCGGCCAATTCTCTCGCGTACTGGTCCTGTTGCTCACGATGATCTGCCGACATTAATTCCGGTTGGGTTGGGTCGCCCAATGCATAGGAGTCTGCTATTCTGATAGTTTCTGCCAGTGTGGTTGGCATATCTCTTTGCAGGCGTTGCCACAAAACGCTGGCATAACGGCAGCCTTGCGCGAACCAAGCGATTGCTTGCGATTCGATAACTCCCTCACATGAGTTTCTCAGGTTGCACCATCGAGTTAAAAACTCTCTATCCGTTTCATTCGGCCTCTGTTTGCACATGGCCAGCTGTTGTGGTCTATTTGGTCTCTTGTATGTGCTGATAAAGTTGCTGACGAAACATTTCTTCGAAATCTAACCAGTAGTTGATACTGCCAGCTGGTTGATTATTCAACCATACCCTGGCTGGTCCTTCCAACATCTGTGGGACATATCGCACTGCCCATCTTAGGTTGCCACCCGCTATCTTCACAGCGGTGGCATAATCGATCAACCAGTCTTGTGGCTTGGTACTTCCATTGTACGTTTTTGTGCCTCTTGCTAACTGAAAATTCGGCACTGGTGGTTCGCCCATGATCCGTGGTCCAAAACATGTCGGACCTGGAGGACCTTGCTCTTCCAACAACTCGGATCGGTATAGCCGATCCAACTTTACTCTCGCATCACTTGCTGGCAAATCTCTGTACAGGATTCTATCCTGTATCCCATAGTGATTGTTTCCACCCTGGTTTGCATATTCCACCTCGGAATATCCATCATTGTACCTTTCATTCATCTGATTGTGGCGAGCTGGCCTCACTTCTCTTTCCTGCCGAAGCTCATGTCTTGGTTGCGGGTTGGGCGGTACCTCTCTCCTTACTTCGGCCGGGGTCTGGTTTTCATGATTATCTCTTGCGGGTTCCCTCCTGCCGAGATCCCCATTGCCTCGGCCCCCGCCGTCCTTTTCCACACGGCCGTGGTTTCTCTCCCCACTGTTACCTCGGCTTGCATTGCCTCTGTTCTCATTTGCCTTTCCAGCTATTGCCGGGTCATATGGAACAATTTGCTTGTTCCTCTTCCCTGAGGTTACTGCTTTCTCTTTTCGAGCGTTGTTTCCGGGTGAAGATGCCGCTGCCGCGGATAAAGCAGGTGCTGCCCCTGCCGAATGTACCATCCGTGAAGCCCCTGGTCTTGCCGGGTTAGTTCTGAGTATTTCCTCATTTTGCTGATTTGCGATGCGCACCAGCTCATTCACTCTTTCTTGTTGTTTCTGCCGAGCTTCCCCGGTTAACCCCTCTAATTCCAATGCTGCGACATTTGCCGCTCTCAGGTTTTTCGCCGGGGTACTGTACCTCGGCAAACCCAAATCACCTGATTCTGCTCTGTGAGCTTCATGCTCTTTGTTAATGTCATTCATGAGGTTCTTCCCTCTTAATCTTAGTTCGTCCACCCGCTCGGGTGCGATATCAAGCTTATTAGCTTTCCGATCACCTGAGAGACACCTTTATGATCACCCTCTCATAGGATGACGTTTGATGACCTCAAAGCTTTCTTCCGATACCAGGGAGTTGTATTATCTCATGGTCTAAGGAATACAATATTTGACATAAGAAAAGCTTCGCAAAGATGAACACGATGACACGATCTAATTGCTCCGCTTAGTTTGGGCCTGTCCATCATACCATTCTCCCAATGATATGATCTCATTATTAATCGACAACTCATGTCTATGGTTAGAAAACCTTAACCATCATTAATCAATGAGCTAGTCCATAGAGGCATACTAGGGGCACGGTGTTGTTCACAAACCACACAAGTATTAAAGTTTCCGCTTAATACAATTCTAGCATGGAATATAAACTTTATCATGAACAAGAATTATAATAATAAAATCTTTATTATTGCCTCTAGGGCATAATTCCAACAGAGGCATCATCAAAGGGAAAGGGAAAGGCATCATGCTAGGGATAGATAGGACTCTTATTTATGTACCGCAAGTTATGTTGAACTGTGTTGCAAGCTATGTTGAGTAGTTTGTCGAATAAAATCATGAAATAATAGAATGATGTCTCATATATAGGTAGATATATGTATCATACATAGATAGATAAATGTTTGATACATAAGTAGATATCACTGGTGTCGAATCATGACCGTCGTTCACAGTCATTGCTGCTGTGTTGTCATTATTCCATGATGCCGGAATAGGTTGGCCGATCTCTTCTTGATCAGACTCGCCAGAATCATCAGCCCTATCATTGTTGCCTTCTGAGTCTTCAGCTTCCATTTGATGTTGCAAAAAACCATCATATATCTCGTCCTCATCAGCTTCGCCACTGAATATGTCTTCCCCTAATCCTTCACCACCGTCCTCTAATACATAACCATCACCCCCGGTATGTGCATAGCTACTGTGACCTGATTCATAACCGCCACCACTCTCTTGGCCCTGACTACTCTGTCCATGATCATAACTACCTCTAGCATGACCGGTCTGACTACTCTGGCCATGATCATACCCAGCCTCTTTCACCACAGGTAACACTAAGAGACTGGGGTTAACTACTCTTTCCTGGCAAGCTTGCACAAATTTGACCCATTTATATTGCGCTTCTATTGGCCTTAAATAAAAATTAGGGGTTTGCCTTGACTTAGCCCATAAAGCATGCACACCGACAGTATGGGTCGGAGGGAGCCCTAAACGAGCACATAACCAATCATTCAATTGAGTAACGAGCACTATTTCAGGATTCTGAAGCACTTCATCCATAAAATTTAACTTGCTCAAATCAACTCCGTGCTGGTTTGTTCTGACAAAACCAGGACCATAGAAGAACCTAAACACTATATTATTTGACATGATTTTCGACCTAAAAAATACCGAAAATAGTCAAATACAAGTACATTGACACATAATACTCTACAAATATCTTGTATCTAACAGACCCCATCAAAGGCTACCTATAAACATACACACATGACTGCAATTAGCAAGAAATTAGGGTTTACGCTTGAAGCGTGCGAAGTCCTGCCGTGCAGCAGCCTCAGGTCAACGGATCAGCACCTCTACCATGCACCTTCCTCAAGTCCCAGCACCAGCCTCCACCATGGCCATTGCTCAACAAGAACACCACCAGATCCCTCTACCAAAACGACTCAAATCACTACACCAGGCTATCCCATTAGTAGATCGGGACTCTACTAGCTTGCTAATATGTTAGAGCAGCGAGTTTGGATAGAAATCTGGGCTAAAAATCGGTGCAACACCTGATGAAAACGAGAGCGAGCGAGAGAGAAAGAGGAAGAACCGAGAGAGAGGAGGGCTAGCGAGAGGAGGGGAGGACGACGACGGGTCGGCGCTGAGCTATATGATGGGGCGCGTCGTCCCTTCAACGGACGTACCCATCCTTCGTCCATTCAACGGACGAACCGCGCTGCAACCGCCTGTCGGTCGACAGCGTGATGCTCGGTCGGCTTTTGGGAAAAAGAAGGCAAGCTGTCGTCTTTTGGGAAAAATAAGGCAACGTTGTCGTCTTTTGGATAAAAGAAGACCGGTATGTCGTCTTTTCAAAAGACGTACCAACCTTGCCGTCTTTTTACCGGACGACTATCCGTTAGATTTGCAATTTGCCCGTTTTGTATATTATTTGTGAAATTGAATAAAAAATATATTATTTAAAAAAATAGCAATTCATGGGGCAGACATGGATAGAGGTTTTGCTCCATGGATATCCAAAGGATACCCGACTGACACGTGGGACCCACATGTCAGTGAGACATTCCTAACGATCCAACTTCCAAACCCCAGGCCGAAAGACCCACCTAAGTACTAACCCTAGATAATTACTCGTATCATCTTAATCCCTAATTCCCTACTCCATTTTTCCTAATCACTCCCTAGGCACGGATGAGGCAGACGCTAGAGGAAGCAGTTGAGCGCTAGTGATGTCTCCCCTCCTAGGATCCTCGCAAGACATGCCACAACCTAGCAGACCGGCGACGCAGCCGCTCTCCCTGCCACCCCTATTCCTCATCCGCTAGGAATCGTCGGAGACCATGTATACAAATCGCCGGTGGTTTTTCTATCCTCGGCTAACTCCTTGACGGTAATAACTCCCCCCAATTCCCTACCTCCCAGTACTAGGCGACCTCCCCCGTTTCTCCTCACCCATACCTCGATTATGTATATAGCATGTAAACCAATGGATATCCATGGATATATGGATATCCGGTGGATTTGGATCTGGGGCGACATCCATGCCCATGAATATCTTCTTGGGTGGGCTAGAGTGAGGTTCGTGGATTTGGATTTGGATTTGGTTTTGGTATATCCGTCCAAACCCGCTCCATCGCCATCCTTACCAAAAACGTGTGAACCAACATAAAATGTTTGAATATATATATATAGAGAGAGAATTTATTTTTCAAATTTTTTTGACATTTTAAATTATGTTTTTTCATAATGGGTGCATTTGCACCTATGAGCCGAATTGCCGCCTCCCAATCAAAGATGTGTGCAAACTTACTGCTGTGATAGGAAAAATGCTCAAGGGAACATGTCGTATTTCAAAGTCATAAAACTTGCAAATAAATAACACGCATAGATATTAAGTATGCATTTTTTTGTAAAATAATATGACCACTTGTAATATGTGCGAAAATCATTAATAAAGATTATTTCAGTTAGGTGCAACCACTATTCGCAAATAAAGGGTACAATCACATGTCACAATGGTCATAAGTTTTGTATTAAGACATATTATCTCTGTTAAAAAAACAAGGCATATACAAAAGTCAAAACTTACAAACTTAGATAAAAATTATATGTAAAAAAAATACAAAGAACAGTAGTACATATGTCGTGGTGGCGACACGGCAGATGCCATGGGTAGGCTAAAGTATGGGGCCAATGGATGCTAGTGGGATCTGGGGAGGGAAGATGCAACTGTCTCTACACTCAAGCTGCCAAAGTGATGATCTTTATTTCCCTCTTGGTGGGTTACAAATGCTCCTTGAGCTGTATACAGGGGGACAAGATGAATCTCCCCAGCCTAACGGTAGTCAAAGAGTCGATCCCTCCCTCAGGGTCCAAGCCTCCCCTTATAAAGGAGTGCCTTGGGTGCCCTTAGGGCTGACGGGGCAAGCATATTCGTGGAATATGCTTGTCCCAAATTAGTAGTTCGGCGGCCTCCTTTCCCTGTCGCCCTTCTAATGACGGCAAGGCTCCAGTGGCCCCCTCCTGCGTGCCTCGGGCTCCAGGACTGTCACCTCCGTGACCTCCTTCTGCCCCTCTGACGATGTGCATCCTTGTCTCTTGTGCTTGGCTCTGCTCTGATTCCTTCTAGCCTGCAGCTATAGTTTGACCTTGGGCTTCTCCTTCTCCTGCAAGCTTCGTATCACTCGGCCTTACCTTGTGTTACTCGGCTCGTTCTTCACCTGCATCAAGATCACTTGGGTAACCCGGCCGATTCTCTCAGTAACTCGGCCGGGTAACTACTTGATACACATACGTGGGCTTCTCGCTTCCGTTCATCGGCCGACATATCCATGATTCGGCCGACTTGGACCGTAACTTGGAAACTAGACGGGGATAGTACCTCTGTCTTTCCCCGTCTCTGACCTACCCGAGGTTAACCCCCCGACATTCCCCCCGACAACATAGAATCAAAAACCACCGTAGCAATAGAAAACACACAGTGCGTAGACAAATAACCATCATAGGAAAAAATCCTACAAAATTCTTACCGAGAATCCTTTTAATCAAAGATGCCTGGCCAGGAATCCTCCAGAAATCTTATGAAATTCATGTGATCCAAAGAGAGCTTAAACCAATGCTTCGGTTTGATTAGGACGGTCGTTCCATTCCAACCAACAATGATCAAATCATGGATTGGGCGCCATGTCATTACGGACCTCTCTTACTCAAAGAATTTGCATAGGAATTTAGGAGCGAGGATCAAATCCTTCGGAAATTTTCCTGTGTTGGTTGTCATGTGTGGGAATCAATCACATGCGACTGTTTTCTAAGTGAACCATTGCACTATATTTCATATGGAATGTAACATCCACTCAAACATCTTTTCTTAGAATCCTTAGCTTTTCCAGAAATGAAACCCTACAATTTTTTGTGGATAGAAAATCATGCAGGACTAGAGTGGCCATGAAATTGCAATCATGCGTTTTTTTATGTTGATGTGCTTTTTGAATCATGAGAATCAAAGATACCTTAAGTGGGTTATCCTTTGGTCCTAGTTTCAAAGAAAAATCACTTGGATATGGTTTAAAAATTTCTAACGAAGTAAGAGACCAAGTTCTTTTGTTATATGTTGATCCATATTCTACAAAGTATAGGCCAACTTCTGACGAGTTGGGATGAGTTGCATCTGTGAAATCTCCGGCGTTTGTAAACACTCCTCGATATAGTGAAGTTTCGATGGCTGGAGCCTGTGGTTTTTTTCTCTCTTTGTTGGAGAGGTTTTTCCACGTTAAATCTGTGTCCACTTGTTGTGTTTTTCGTTCTTTGTTATCTTCTTGTCGCAATTGTAACATCTTTCACGCGACCAAGAAGAGAGAGCCTCTCCCAGGAGACGGCGACAAACCCATCTAGGGTTCCTTCCCTCCGCCGGCGATGCCACTGGTCCGTCCCATCTCCGGCGGCCTTAGGGCCTTGGAGGCGTGGCGGACCACGGCCCCTCACTGGCGGAAGGTCTAGGTGTCTTGTTAGGATGTTGAGACGGCGGCTACTTTCTGAAGTCAGAATAAGGTACTCCCCGTCCTTCCCTCGTTTCGGTGGTGCATCTAGCATGGACGGAGGGCGCGTGGAGTCGTGTGTCCGGCGGATCCCATGAGATCTGGTCGTTTTTCGTTGGTGTGTTTTAAGGCCAGTCTCTTCTGATCTACGTTGGTCATCTTCGGTGATGGTTGCTGGTCTGGTGCGCTGGTCTTTTGGGGCCTTAGCACGACGACTTTCTGTCTGTCTACTACAACAAGCTCTACTACGACAAGCTTTGCCCGGCTCCGATGATGGAGGGGCGAGGACGACGGCGCGTCTTCGGCTCATGCTAGTGTTTGTAGTTGTCGCTAGGTGGTCCATTGACCTATTTGTAATTTTTATTATTTTTAGGACTCTTTGTACTGTTGTTGATGATTATAAATAGATCGGTGCAATTTCGCGAAAAAAAAGAGACCAAGTTCTTTCGTGGTATAACATTCTAGCATAGTTTTATGTGGTTTAGCATTAATTTGACTATTTACTAAGATTTCAATATATTCCATTCCCTTGGAATATAGTAAAATTTTCATGCTCTCAAATCCTCTATATTGCACGTGCATCCATCCGATTATTGTGTTTTTTTTTTGTATTTTTAGGTTTTATAAGGATCGTGCAAACCAAATAGGCTCCGGTAATGTGCGCGTGTCATTATTCGGGAAGCAAATGATGACACCAAATGCTGCCGAAACTGCATCGCTTTTTTCTCAACGACATGCAGCGTTGCGCTGCTACGATGCTCTGTAGAAGGCTGCAAGCTGATGGGAGCTGCCGGCCGGCCTTGTCCCGGCGACGTGGGAAGTCGCGGGGTCAGGGTCAGGCTGCGCGAGCTCAGTGCTCGATCACGAGCGCGCCGGACAGCTATCAGAGGCGTCAGGCAGCGCCCACATCGTACACCGGCGGGCCGTGGCTTTGACCGACTGTTGGGTGGGAGCGGGGGGTTCCGACGGCGGCCTCCGGTCTCCGGCTGAGCGAGCGCCGGCGAGGTCCTGCCCTCTGCCACAAGCGCACCAAGATTCCAAGAACCTGTACCGCGATTTTTATATTTCCCTGTCCATGCATGCTACTTCTGTTACTGTAACTGCCTGTGCCAGGCCATGGCTTCTGTGAGCATGGATGTGATCAAGCTTTTCTTTACGGAGATTGTTGGCTACAGTCCTATTTTGGCTACACCAGTGACTTGTCTGCAGCAGGCTTGACATATGGATGTGCAAAAGTAGTCTCATACAAGGAAGCCATCTGCTCCATAACCGATCACTGTGTAATCCCACTAGCTCCTGCCCTGCGCGCGACACAACCAACATGTGCCAACTTCAGTGCCATCCTCACAAGTCTCAAACATGTAACAGCCATGGTGGCAAAACATATGTAGGGTAGCGAGCACAACAAAGTTTGAAGTTTGGACACAATCTATCCACTGTTTCGCTGGTGGTGGGGCATGAATCATGTCACTCGACGCCTTCCTCAGGCATATTGGACAACTTCAGTAACTGAATGGTCATCTTCTGTACTACTCCCTCCGTTTCATAATATAGCTAAAACATCTTATATTTTGAAACGAAGGGAGCAGCTCATTTCAGACTAGTTTCTAGTTGTTACAAACTGGTGATCGCCACAGCATATATGTTTCCGTGATTTCGACGAAACAATGGAAGACAATTTGGATGGATTAGTAGCTTTAGCTCGTTAGCCATATGATCACAGTCAACACAGGAAGAGCAAATGTATGTTAGGTTGTCTACTTGCTAACGGGATATTCCATGGGAAAGCGGTGAAACCCCTGGCAACAGAAAGAAGACTGCCAAAATACACTACATACAAAATTCTAAAAGGATGCTCCACTAGAACTGAAAAGGGTAAACTTGTCATTGTTTGCCTTCCGAACTTCTCTGTATATCTTCTGTATAGGATCTGCAAAATCCTCAAGGAAGCTGCTCCTTGGCTCCTTGCATGTACATAACTCTCCTAGTATGGAGGAGGAGGTGTGAGTACAACTAGCTCTCTGACGTCTTTGCAGAATACCTGCAGATATAAAAAGATTGAAGAATGCAAAGGATATGAGACATGAAAGTGAGTACAAATCTATACTAATGAAGGGCAAGCAGAACACTCACGGCTTTAGATTTAGTTTGGAAGCACCCTTCTGCCAAGTTGAAGAGCTCTGCTGTTTCATGATTTCCTCGGTGGACGACCCTTTCTCATGTACAAATTTCACAGATTCTGACAGTCTATTCAGGAGATTTACCAGTGCAATGACCTCGTTTCGCTGCAGCTGGAACTGAATAATGGCCAAGAAGAGACATTGTTAGACAAATCGCCACTGCAAATATCTTAAATGAGCTCAAAAGGTAGATTCAGCGTGAAAACACTCAGACTAATGTGAGAGTAAACTTCCATAAATCTGCTTTATTTGCATAGAACAGAGAAGTTATCGAGTTGCTAGGATTTGTTATGACAAAACTGTTAACAATGAATGCACCGGACACATCAAAGATTGATGTGCTGGAAAGATGGGTCGTATAAAAGACAATATGTCGACTAATTCTCTAACGGGAACATGGATTAATCAAGCGTACAAAATCTACCTTACACTGCATTAATGTTGCAAAGTGGTAGTAGGTAAAAGCGGAAATGAACGGCGTACCTGTTGATTCAGATGGTTCTCTCGATCCACAGAGAACAGAATCTTCAGTGCAGTTCCAAGACCAAGAACTTGGAGCTTCCCCCATAATCGGCACTTCTCACATCCAACACAGTCCATGATTGCACTAGGAACAGAACGTTGTAGGGGGTAAGATCTTAAGTTACTGCAATGAATAATATGAATTGAAGAAAGAGTAAGGAACAAACCTGATATTTCTAAATTGCTTCTGGATCTCCTGCTTTAGCTCAGGGCCTTTTTCACCTTGCCAGAGTTTTGCTTCATCAAAAGGTAATGGACATGCAGATCTTAACTTGTGGTTGTAAAGCAGTTGCTTCACTAAAGACTGTGTTTTCAAGTCCTCTTCAGGATTGCCGGTATTGTACTCAGCTTGCTCAAGGTAATCTGCTGCCTACAAGATAGGAAATAAAATTCTTACTCGGAAGCTTTAAGCCAAAGCAAGTCAACAGATTAATCAATAAATAAAAGGATTTAAGTCAGGAAGATATAGGAACCTTTGTCACTGCCCGAAGAACAAACAGGTATGTGAAGTATAGATTTTGAACACGCTCTGGGTACTTCAGAACACGGTCATGCAACAACGGAAGATTATGCCCCCACTGTAGTCATTTACACCAAAAATATCAAAAACAAGCAGAAAAGATGGTCTAATAAACACCAAAGTGAAGTGTACGGTTGTGGGTAAAATACCAAGTTAGTAGACTCATCGAGAAGATAATCATAAGCAATGTGCACAGAAATTGAGGAGTGCAATCCCGAAATTAGCTTGTACAATGCCTTCTTCTCCTGGCACATATCTTCTGAAGGATCTGAGGAAAATACATGGCAATTTAAAACACACGTGTCAGGATAGTTATAGTGAGATATCTAACTTGAATAGGGCATGCAACTATACCATAACATAGATGATAGATAAGTAAAACAGTGTACAACACACATAGCCAGACGCTCAAGCAATGATGATGTTGAAGAACATAAGTGGTTATTTAAAGCAGTGTCGGCCCATTTGCCTCTATCTATCACCCCTTTTAAGCACGACATCAGAGCAGCCTAACACTTCAAAGTACCCCCCCTTTTTTTGAAAGTATATTCTTTCAAAGAATCATCCAATCTTAATTGCAGAACACAAAGTGACCTTAGCTTGAATTGCTGAGCATTCTCTAAGAGAAGGATCATGCAAGTCAGCACCGATTCATTTACTATGTCATGGCTTCACCAGAATGTAGTTATAAACTAAGTCACTCAAAATGATATAATGCAAGTTGACAACAAAAACAACAATATAAACAACTCAGTTGCATTAAGATCAGACATCAGGCATGGTCAACACAAAACAAAATCAGAATGGACATGTGGACAAAAAGGAGAGCAGATGTGATTACATTTTGGACAATTTTCTTTGTAGATAGAGTCCCATATTCTTCTAGCTGAATCACCAGTATAACCAGTGTAGCGTTCAGGATTTAGTTGAAGATTCACATAAGTCATCTCACCTGGAACAGGATAGAAGTTTGTTAATCACAAGGTATTTAGGGATGATAATAAAGAAGAATCAAATGAAGCACGATGTTAAAACATGAGGCAAAATAATGTACCATTATCCGTTTCATCATCAGCTGTCCATGGATTATCAGTTTCAACCCATCCCTTGAAAACTTTGGTGTCAAGGGTTCTATCAACAGTGGCCTCTGGTTTTCCTTCTTGACATTTCATATTCTCTGGAGAAAGGCCACTGTAAGGCTTCTTGAATGGTTCGGGGAATTCATTATCTGGGCACTCGCAGACACTGCAGTCCCTAAGCCGGCACATTCCATCATCAGGCCAAAAAGGGCAGTCACACCACAATTTAACCTAACAAAGAAACAGCATAAACTTAGAAAATCATAAATGTTTATTTTGAAGGATAACATTTGGGTACAATAAGAGTGTAGTTAACAATTATAGTAGAATATTTTTTGTATGGTTCATTATGTTGAGTAAAAATTCTTAACAATGTAGGACAGTGACATTCTGCCAGATTTTCATCCCCAAACCTCACGCAGTAGTTTATACAGAGGTACCACGATTATCTATAGGATGCTACTGTGTTAAGCAATCTAATTAAAGAGTAGCAACGCCTAGCAGCAGTAACATCAACCATATATCTATGGAACCTCCTCTACAGCACTGTCAGCTGCTGCTTCTCCATGACTTGTCTAAAAGGCTATCAAACCTTTATAGCTATAAACGACCATAATAATGGAATTTATTTCTCTTGTTTCTCTTGTTTTTCCTTTTGGGCTTAGTTGTGCTGTCTGTCCCAGCAGTGGTCTCGTTGTTGTACCGTATTGTGTTGGTTGCTATATTAATATAGCAGGGCGAAAGCCTGATTCGGGAGAGAGATAATGGAATTTACAGAAGAAAGAGATTGGAAACACCCTATGAGAGCCAACAACAATTGCCATATGTTCGTCTGTCCTCCAGATCATCACATGTTTCATGTACTGTATGATCCATAAGCTCGATGTTCCAAGTTCCCAACCAGGCAACCAACAACCTTTTTTCCATATCAGGCCTAATTTATCAATACGTGAAATAACGGTACCACATAAATGGAATCCAGAACAAGTCTAGTAAATAAAATACAGTAGCTGAATAGACAGACAGTGCAGTTGTCAGTGATCTCGCACATATCCAATTCCACATACAAACTGCAGAGCATACATCCCCAAGAACTGCTCCATAGTTATGGAGCTAATGCTCCGATCAAACATGCATTCCATGATAATTCTACCATGTCCAACTTGCTATCATAATTCTCATCATCGAAACATCACAAAGTACATTTCTCATAAGCTAGAGTCACACATAAATGACAGTTAAAGGACAGAGAAGAACAAAATTCCCATACCTTGAAGTATCTGAAGAAGGGGAGAGCGACGAGGTCCTGCAGGATCGGGTTGAGGACCTCCTCGTTGATGGCGTCCACTGTCTCGTAGTCGCAGCAGCAGTCCTCCACCATCCCGGTGTACTTCCTCGCACCCTGACGAAACACACAGGCATCACCGCCCAAAAGCCACGCCGTCAAATCAAATAAAATCAAAACCCCCCAAAACCAGCTAAACCACAAGGCTAACGGCGGGGGAGACTTACGGGGCAGCCGCAGCCTCCGCCGCGGGAGTAGGACGAAATGGCCGGGAAGCTGCGTGAGCTCACGGCGACGGCGAGGAGCGCCACGAGGAGAGCCCCCGCGGCCGCCGCCCATCGCCTCTGCCGCCGGCGTACGGCCCCACCGGCGCCGGCGGCGCTGTTCGCCGCGGGAGCGGGCTCCTCAGACATCCTGCACCGGGGCGGAAGCTTCTAGAAGCGAGATCTGAACGGCAGCGGAAGAATTTTCTCCCAGTGTTTCCAGTTGGGGCAATGGCGGTTGGGGACTCGGTGACAGGGCGTTGGAAAAATCGTCGAGAGGCTGATGTACTAATAATACAGGGCTGGATTAGAAGAATCCGCGTGCGTCAGTGCGTGTGTATCCTTGGGCGCTGTCGGAACACGAGCACGAATGGCGGATCGAACGGCAGGCGCGAGCCTGTCGACGAGTTTGGATGGCCAGATATGCCCCCAATGACGTGGCCGTGATTATCTTTTGAGAGACGCGTCTGCGGACTTGAACCCGTGGGCCGCCTCCTTTTGACCTGCTACACGGATCATTGACCACCTACCCACACGGCACGTTAACGTGCACGAGCACCAGTACATCGCACGGCCGCGTTACTTTGCGTGGTTAGCGTCTTAATAAACGAGAGAAAAATGGTTCACGAAAGTGGGGGAGCTTGAAAAAAATTCCTTGGGCAGGACAGGCAAAACGAAAACACTTTTTTTTGCCAAACTGAAGAACAAATTCGGTATACTAAATGATCCACCGTGCTGTCAAATTGCTAACCAAGAATTTGGGGAAAGAAAGGAGCACCTGAGTAGGGAAATTGGATAAGAAGTATGGGTTTTGCTTGCCGGCTGCTGGACCTTCGGCATGTGCGTCAGCTGCGACGAACCCCTGCTCCACCCTTGGTAGTCATCGGCGACGCCGCTATCTCTTGTATCCAACACTGATCCCTCTCCTATTTTCGGGAGGTGCTATCGGCACTACTCCGACATGCCACATGAACACCCTCCTTCTCTTCCCTGATCTTGGGTTGTGGTCCACCACGTGTCGCACGCACGCGCCATCCTCCCATAGGCTGCAGCTGCGACGAACCCCTGCTCCACCCCTTGACAATCGCCGGCGGCGCTGCTGTCTCTTGTGCCCTACACTGATCCTCCTCCCCCGATTATGGGAGGTGCTAGCGGCCGATATAAGTGGCACTACCCTGATACGTCGCACACACACGTCCTCATCTCCCTTGATCTTGGGCTGTGGCCTACCACCTATCGCACACACGTGCCATCCTCACGCTCGTCTTCTTCCTTCGTCGTCCTTGCACATGTCCTCTCCTCCGCCCCTGATTCCTCCATCCGCTCGAATCCTAAGAACCCGCACCCCTCCACTAAGTTCTCTTCCTCGCCTACGCGCCGGCGACGCCGCGACCAGCTGTGTCGTCCCCGTCGTTGGCGAGGTCTCGACCGACCATCCCTCTACCCCCCGACCTACACCCCTAACCCTAAATATGGTCATCGACAAGCACCCACCACCCTATCCCTAACTCTGGTTGCCGGCGAGCACCACCCCACCCCTTCCCTAAGTTTTCTTCCCCGCCTCCGCTGGTAATGCCGCGGCTAGCTGCGTCGTCCCCGTCTCCGGCGAGGTCACGACCTCACATCTACCGGCGACACCATAGCAAGTTGCGTTGTCCCTATCATCGGTGAGGTCCTCCGGTGCCACCATCGTCCTCATCTCCGGTCGTGACCTCACACGCACTCGTCCTTGTCTCCGGTCGTGCTCATCCCCACGGGTAATAGGCCTGGCCTAGAAAGGAAACTGCAAAGTTTGGGGGTAGGCAGCGCGGGTGAGTGGCGCCGCGTCGAGCAGCAATTACCATTTGCCCCCCATTCCTCATTTGACACATTTCTTTTAGGTATTGACAGTATTGACACAGGTCGTGTCATTGACAAGGTGGCCCAAGACCAATTAATGCTCGCCGGCGTATATATTATACTGGGCTGTTCTGTACCTCAAGCAAGGCCACAAGATGCCTCAACTCTCAAGCCCAAACCCTTGGGAAAAAATCTCACAGAAAACATGCAACTGCTGCAGTGGGCCTCGTCTTCTTACTCCAACCTCCCGGGAGCTTTCTCCCTTTGCCCAAATCTCCGCAGCCGAGCACACCGCCGGTCCGCCGCCGAGGGCGATCAATGTTGGCTCTGAATCCTGGTGCAACCCCGGTGTTATTCACCCCATTTCTCCTTCAAATCGGTTATCCTGATGCTCCCAGATTTAAACCCTTGATTTGGTTTTGCAGCCATCATGGTGATGGTGGTATGCTTGGGCTCCTCTTCCTCGGTTCCGGGGCGAGGTCGCCGCTAGGTTCTGTGGGTTGGCGTGAAGGCTCGGGGTGCCCTCGCGCACTGCGGTGCACGCGTGCCTGCAGGTGCGCGAGTGTACTGAGTGCCGCCGCCCGCCGTGCCGCGCTGCCGCCATGAGCAGCAGTGTGGCATCTCATGGGTGCTGTGGCTCTGGCTCCTCTCCGGATTGGTGTTAGTGCAAGTCCTCTCCTCTCTTTACTGGTTCATTTTCCTTGCAACTGTATCCAGATTAATGGTTTTATGGTTGATACCCCTAACCATATTTTGCCTAAGGAATCGTGTAACAGTTAATCCTGCCAGGATCTGAAAGCGCCCATAGTTTCTACTTTACGAAATCACCTAACTGATTTAGGTTTTATTTTGGCTATTGGTGCTATTTAATCCCAAAAGTGTGCATGGCCATTTCTTGTTCAAGTCTTGCTCTGCAACAGAAAAATTTACAAAAAACATAAATAACAAGTGTCAAGTAGCTCAATCATGGTAACTACTGCATCTAGAACTAGAAGTGCCTGCAGAAAGGAAGATTAGGCAATGCTAATATCTGTAGAAATTAAAGCATTTCTTGACAGGGTAAACTCATGTTTGTAGTGCATAATGTTATGGTTCTATAATCTAGATTTTTTTAGATTAGGTAAGCCAACTAGAACAGGTAGAATTCAGAGAAACTGACAAATTATAGTTTAAGGCAAGGCCAGCGTCCAGGCCACTACAAAACGTCCCTCCTAGACCTTCGGGCATACCCGACAACAAGCTATAGCACGACCTGAATTCCTAAGACAACAAACCTACCTAACTTAGGCAGCATCCTACCGCCCTCCTCAGCCTTCCCCTTACAGGTGCTGCCGCCCCCCTGCGTCTTCTCAAACTGTTATTCGTGGTCTCAGCCGCATCTTCTCCGCCAATGGCGAGTGCTCTGCCATTTCATGAATACGGACTGACAGAGAAAGCTCCGTGTGGCTATGAGGGTGATGGTGCTTACGACGCTTCTTGTTCCTTATCACTACTCATCAAGGGAATCCTGGACATATCGATGAGGCAGCAACCCCACCTGGTGTGGATCAAGAGTAGTTGTCGAAGATGAGGGGTCCTACGAGGTTGCCAAAGTTACCACCTGCTCACACAAGTCCTCAGAACTCAGAAGACCACTCCAAGTCTTCAATCTGCTCGACCTGAATGTTGAAACCATTTATTGTTCACAAAGTTCTCAAATTGCTCATTCAAGGCTAGAGGGCCCTTGCAATCCACAGAGATGCGAACCAACCCTAGCCCCGAAAGTAAGGAGCGGTCCACCTCCACCCGGACCACCACCCTGCCCTGGACGCAGTGCATCCCCAGACATAGGTCTCCTGCCGCACAGGTGTAGGCGAACCCCGGAGGTTCAGCCACACCTTACTCAGCCAAGATGACGGAGTGATGGCCAGAACTATACAATACTTTTTTACTTAATATAACGCTCATAGAAGCTAATGGGCAAAGTGTCATCGTGGAGGCCATTTTTTATGTCTGAAACGACCCACATTTAGACTAGTACAAGATTCGTCTGACTCACAAGTATTTCAAATAAAAACATTTACAAAATTACAACGGGAGAATCAAACTAACCCATTAAACTGCAGCACAAAAACATGAATAAATCCAACAAATTGCACTACTACCAGATCGACAGAAAACAGTTTCGACACTCTTAACATATGTAGTCAAGATCAAGTACCGGAAAATGTGTACCATGCCACATCAAATTCACTTGCCGTATGGAACACTCATTTTTAAAAACTGGGTTCCTCAGAATTGCAAACTTTTAGCATGGCAAGCTATTCAGAATAGAAATCCAACTGCGAACAGACTTTTGGCTGCACAAGGGCAAACTCCTATAAGAGATTGATGTATCCTATGCCAGCATTGTAGATAAACTGTAACATCCTCAGAATCGGCCCTATGCAAGTTTTAGCGAAACCCGCCAAACCCGCATAGAAACGATTCAAAGGTGCCCACCAGGCACTTTCGTGCGGGTGGAAAACGAAGTAATAACATTACACAACAGTCCTCGATGGGACCCACAAAACAGATATATATACAACACGACTCCATGAGTCAAGAATACAGATATACAGAACAAAGATCCAAATCACCTTGAAAACGATAGAGTGTCCAGCTACGGACAAGATGCAAATGGGGCTAAGAGCCCTGAAGAATAACCAATGGCGTCCATAACCCTGCCCAGGCCAAGCCGGAAGGGTAATCCTGCTAACGACGTCGATCTCAAAACCTGCTTAAACAAATGGGGTGCCGACAAAGGGCAAAGGAAAAAGAGAGAGCGGTCAGTACTGAGGCCAGTACACGGCGAGACTAGAATTCGGCGGTCCTCGCCTACATAGGTATGGTGGACTGAAGCGGCAGCGGCAGCATGCACTGAACAACCTATAGAGACTCGATACAACTGGCGGCAATCAGAGAGGGATAAGAAAGACCTATTCGGAACCAACCTGATTCTAACGCCAAACAAACCCATCCTGGTGTTTCCCCCCTCGAGACCAATAGAGGAAGTCGACCGAGGAACTCACACCGTTGGCAGTTTTATTTATTCGGTTATCGTTGCAGCAATTACTAGTCAGGTAAAGATAATCATCCTGATAAAATAAGCAGTGGGCCATTTTAGTTAACCATTCCGTTGTAGTTGCAACACTTACTAGTTAAATACAATTAGCATGAGATAACCCAAAACCCAGCAGTTGTTGGTACTTTTATTTAGCCATTCCGTTATAGTTGCCATACTTACTAGTCAGGTACAATGGTCGCAAGCGACAACTCAAACAAGCAATTGTTGGCAGTTTTATTTAGCCATTCCATTATAGTGAAGCTGATTACTAGTCATTATAAAGTCAAGGGAATAGCACTACTTTAGTTATAGTTGTCTATGATCGAGATACTGTGCTCCAAGTCGTCCATAACCGCGGACACGGCTTTCAGAAAGTTTTACCCTGCAGAGGTGCACAAATAGCAACACACACTCGATCAACCTCGGAAAAACCAACTCAAAACCCAACGAGGCCTTCACGACAAAGCAATCACAAGATTCAGAAATATTTCCGGGGGCCACCCCGTTGAGTACACCCGCAACGAAGCTAGCTGACTCCGAGACGGACTCAAGGTTTGGGTGGACGGCTGTGAACGACTGGGAACCCAAAACTGGGCTTGTCGACACCGTGAAAACGTGTCCCGATCCTAAACAGTACAGGTGCTATCCATCGCACAATTTAAATAAAACAGTAAAGCATGGCATAGGTACAGGATAGTAAATAAAACCTCAAACTAGTTTGTGGCCCCAAGAAATAAGAATGAATCAAGCTCTGGCTCAGGGGGGGGTCCCATAATCCTCCCGGATGTGGATAGCGCGAATATTCAAGGAACAGGTATCAAGTACTCGGGGTCCTACGGGACACAAGTGGACGGTTAACAACCAAATAACATCTATTGCCCACCTGTGCCTCTGCTTACCTACTTCAATTTTAGTTGTTAAACAGTAATTAAAGTGAACAATAATTAAAGCCATGAACATCTCCAACATTAAACATGCGGCAATACTCAAACAACTGCGGTACTTGGCGACACGCAACAGCACTTGAGCAAGCGACTACGACGCGCAAGTCCAACTATCTACCAAACATTAGGTAATAGGAGGTGTCCAAGGCAATATAAGGCTGCGAGGGATTTCACGGGTACGAAAACTAGAGCATCGCAACACAGATAGCAATAGATCAACAGGAGGGAATAAATACTATAAAAGTAAGATAGGTAGAAAGGGGGAGATGCTCGCCTGAAAACATTGCCGAAGGTCCATCCGAAGATCGGGTCGACACTCGCATCAACTCAACGGCCTTATCCGCGAAGAACCAAAACACTAGAAGAAACATCGGATGGACTATTTAATACTACGACAAAAGATCGGGCATGATGCATGTATGATGTATGACATGGCAAAGGTGCGATGCAAATAGGCCATATTAAGCGGAACCGGGGGTCCCGACAATTAAATATATGGTTCCAGTTGTTTAGATACCCCGCATTTTAACTGTTGTAAAACAAGGCAAGATAAGTTACCGGTTTGCTACACCAATTTAAATGAGGCCAATATAAGACTAGATTTGCCCGCATTTAGGCCTCATATTTAATTAGAGGTGAATCGGCATAGTGCCCCCAAACCACACAAATATGCATGCGAGATGAACAATTAATATGCAACAAGTTTTATATATAGCATTTATAAAATAGGGCTCGGGAAAAGGTTCACACATTGGGGTTCGACGATCTTGGTTCCGGGGGTTCGGGGTTCGGTCTCAGGGTCCAGGGTTCGACGGGATCGAGGTTCGGACTCCGGAATTTAGGGTCTTCGGATCTGGGAAGTAGATCTTGTCGCACGAGCGTCAATGTTTCCGGGAAGGAGAACTTGTTGTCCAGGGTCTCGGCGTCCGGGGTGAAGTACTCGGCGTCCTCGAGGGAGTACTTGTCGTATCCGAGGGGAAACTTGAAGCCCGCGATGGAGATCTTGCTGGTCCATG
The DNA here is from genome assembly GCA_910589765.1 of Avena atlantica. NCBI lineage: Eukaryota > Viridiplantae > Streptophyta > Magnoliopsida > Poales > Poaceae > Avena > Avena atlantica. Next base: position 376,870,117 of record OU342736.1, read on the forward strand.
ACGAAGATCTTGGAATAGGGCGCCATTTGGGTTCGGTGTCGATGAACTTGTTGTCCATGAAGGAGAACTTGAGGGTCAAGCGTCATCGCCTTCGGTTTCCATGTCGTCGACCTCTCTTGGTTCTCCGGCTTCAGACTCCGACAACCACTCGAACAAAGTCAGGGTAGTCGAGACGCGGCTTCATCTTATCCCTCTGGTCCATCTCAAGGTCTCAACAAGCCCTCCAACACCACCAAATTACAGCCACACACAGAGATATCATGAGGCGGTGCTGGGGACGACGTGCGGTCGAGCTCGAGCTAGGGACGAGCGCCGGGTAGGACGAGCTCCCTGGCGGAGGTTGGGGACGGGGATCCCCGGCGACGGCGGTGGCGGTCGAAGGCCAGGTGACGGCGTCGACGCGCGTGCTGGCAGCGGGGGTCTTGGGGGAGGCAGGCGGCGAGGGGAGGGGATTCTCGTGAGGAGGGCGGAGCGGGTCCGGTAGAGGCGGCGGTGGAGGACCCTGCTGGCGGCGGTGGCGCGGCCGCAGACGAGGAGGATGGCGGCGGCCATGGCGGAGAGGGTGGTGGCGAGCGGGCCGGAGCGGAGATGGGGCGAGCGGAGGACGACGGGGAGGGCGCGTGCCGGCGGCGGGGCGAGCCCGGGCGGCGGGAGGAGGGTCGTCGTCGGAGGGGATGAGGGGTGCCGGCGAGGTCGAGGGAGGTGGCCTCCGGCGGCGGCGCGGACCGGAGCGGGGAGGGCAGGAGGTGGGGAGGGGCAGCGTTGAGGCGGCGAGGCCGGGGGCGCGCGGGAGCGGCGGCGCTCGGGAACAGGAAGGCGGAGGAGGAGGCGACGCGGCCGGAGGTGGTGAGCGGTGGCGGCCTGCGCTGCGGGAAGGGGAGCAGGGACAGGGGAGAAGGAAGGTAGGGGCGGCAGGTGGGGCTTGGGGTGGGCCAGGGGACGCGCGGGGGTTGGCGTGCGTGTGTGTGTCGGTGTGTGTGCGTGAGTGGGTTTCAGGGGGGGAGAGAGAGCTGTGGCCAGGGAGTGGGGTCGGGTGCACAGGTGGGGCCGGGCTGTAAGGGAGAGGGGGGTAGGGAAGCTGTGTGTGAGAGAGGGAGTGGAGGAAAAAGGAAGGGGATTGGTGAGGTGGCTGGGCCGGGAGTGAGGTGGAGGGAAGGATGATGTGGCGAGCTACGGTTGGTGGGTAGAATAGTTTTAGGTATAAAAGGGTTTGGGGTAGCCAGGGTTTAGGTAGCTGGGATTTTTATACTGGGGCGGCCGACTTGGTCGGATCGGCCCGGTTGGCTGCCCCCTAAAAATAATTAAGTATTTTATTCAATTAAAACCGGGATTTTGCAAACCGTTGGCCGACAAAACAAAATACTCCGGAGACCCGGGTTTTGTGTTTGAATAAAGACGGGGCGTCTAGAAAACAAAAATAGGTTTTTCCGCAATTAGTTTTATGCAAGCAAATGCAAGATGATGACGATGCTCAAATGCAATGTGGCATGATGACATGAGCATGCGGTCATGATGATGTAATGCACAAAAACAACGCGATTTTCTAGTAGTGATTTTGCGGGATGCCACATAAACGAACTTTCACCTCCTTGTTGAATGTCCTTTTTCACGGGATATGGCAGCCGGTGGCAATGGACCTAAAAATAATTGTTCTGGATCCAAATGGATGGGCTGTGGGGGACTGAGCATCCTGAGATGGTGAGAATCTATCCTATATGCAGGGCCTCCAGAAAAGCAGAATAGCACTGCTTCCTTAATCATGTTAATAATCTCGAAACTGTGGAAGGAAAGAAACTGCAGGATGTCTGAAGGGAAGGCAACTTTCAATGAACAAGGGCCAACCTCTCAAAAAAACAAAATACCATCAACTCGTAACAGTGTTTAAGTGGTTAATGCTTGCCTCTATCTTCAGAGATATCACACCTCCTATTTGCTTGGGACCAAAAGAATTTATTGGAGATTCCTACAGTGATCTAGGAGAAGAGAGGCCTTGGATACATAGTACAGGTTCAGATTGGAAATCGGGCATGTTCACGCCAGCCTAACAAGCTTATCCATGCAGTATCAAGTTGCCCATGTAGGAGAGCAACAGCATGCAAAAGAACATAAAAGGAAGATATAATCCGGAGCTATACTTCCAAAATGTTAGTATAAAAGGAGAGCAAGCCCTAAATGCGGGATTTAAATGCCTCAATGGACCTCATATGAGCCAATAAACCTTGATGCACATGCTCAGTATGGACCAGACTCTGTTACTTGATGTCACAATCGGACCATACTGGCCGACGTACTCTGATGCTATAAGGACACTGGTACTATCAAAATTTAATGATACTATCGCAATATTGCACCCACCACCAACGCTTGCAACAATCAGCTTAAGATGGACAAGCTTTAACCTTAATCTTCGACCCTGTTTCTCAAGAAAATAGAGCTACACAGCTTACCAGCCATGCATTCTACAAGAACAAGTAAAGATGAAGTTCCAATCCATTTTTTTTCCATTGCTCTGGTCGTGTTGCAGCTGTTTCTGCTGCTGCTCTTCTTGGCCTCTCCTGTCCGCTCATGCATCGAGCAGGAGAAGCACTCCCTTCTCCAGTTCCTCGACGGGCTATCTCAAGACGGTGGCCTCACCGTGTCGTGGCGAAACGGCACGGACTGCTGCAAATGGGAAGGCGTCACCTGCAGCAGAGGCGGGGCCATCACTGAAGTCTCCCTGGTGTCTAGAGGACTTGAAGGGCGCATCTCACCGTGCCTCGCCGGTCTCACCGGCCTGTTACGTGTCAACCTCTCGCACAACTCGTTCTTCGGTGGCCTCCCGCTGGAGCTCATGTATTCCAGAAGCATCATCGTCCTCGACGTCAGCTTCTGCAGGCTTAACGGGGTGCTGCACGAGCTGCCATCTTCAGTCACCACCGTCCGGCCACTGCAGGTACTGAACATCTCGAGCAACGAATTGACTGCAGAATTTCCATCATCCACATGGAACGTGATGCAGAGTTTGGTCGTGCTCAATGCCAGCAACAACAGCTTCACTGGGCACATACCACCTTCTCTCTGCCTCTCCCCGTCTTTGGCCATGCTTGATCTTTGTTACAACCAATTGAGTGGCTCTGTTCCTGCTGCACTTGGTAATTGCTCCACCCTCAAAGTGCTCAAGGTTGGGAACAACAAGCTAGTGGAATTCTCCCTGTTGAACTCTTCCATGCCACTTCCTTGGAGCACCTCTCCTTGCCCAACAATGGTTTACAAGGAGAACTTGATGGAGGAAATATAGTAAAACTCAGTAATCTGGTTACTCTCGACCTTGGATGGAACAAATTGAATGGCAAGATCCCACGCTCCATAGGTCAGTTGCAGAGGCTAGAGGAGCTCTATTTGAGTAGCAACAACATGTCTGGGGAATTGCCATCAACTCTGAGTAACTGCACACGTCTCATAATCATTGACCTGATGATCAACAACATAAGTGGTGATCTAGGCAGGGTAAACTTCTCCACCCTGCACAAATTAAAGCATTTAGATCTTATGAGAAATAACTTCAGTGGCATAGTTCCAGAAAGCATTTACTCATGCAGCAATTTGACTGCACTGCGGCTGTCGATGAACCATTTGCATGGTGAGATCTCACCAAGAATAGGAAATCTGCATCTATCCTTCCTATCACTTGCTAGAAACTCTTTTACAAATATTACAGAAGCTTTTTGTGTCGTTAAGAGCTTCAGGAACATCACCACCCTGATCCTTGCCCAGAACTTTATGAATGAGGCCATGCCACAAGATGAAAACATAGATAGTTTTCAGAATCTTCAATATATCAACATGGCTGACAGCTCATTAACTGGAAACTTACCAGTTTGGTTATCGAAGCTCAGAAATTTTAAGATACTGAGGTTAAACAATAATCGACTCACCGGACCAATGCCAGCCTGGATCAACTCCCTAAATAGCCTCTTCTATCTGGATGTATCAAAAAACAGTCTTTCTGGGAAAAATCCAATCACCTTGATGGAGGTCCCAAGTCCCAACGCTAAAATCAGATAAGACAGCAGCTTATTTGGATCCAGGCCACCTTGAACTAGCAGTTTTTTGGAAGAGCGACCTATCGCGCCAATACCATGTTCTTACGGCCTTCCCTACGTTCCTGAATCTAAGTACCAACAACTTCACAGGGGTGATTCCACCGGAGATTGGTCAATTGAAGGTGCTTTCTCAACTCGATTTCAGCTACAACAAATTATATGGAGACATTCCGCTGTCTGTCTGCAACCTCAAGAAGCTGGAGGTGCTAGACTTGTCTAATAATCATCTCACAGGTGTGATCCCAGCGACATTGGGGAATCTTCACTTCCTTTCTGCATTGAACATTTCTAACAATGACCTAGAAGGGGCTGTTCCAGCTGGGGGGCAATTGAATATATTTCCAGATTCTAGTTTTGATGGGAATCCAAAACTATGTGGAGCAATGCTTGTTCACCGTTGCAGTTCAGTCGGCGCAGATACCGTCTATGTTATCCCCGCAGGACAACAGAGCAACAAGATCATCTTTTTTATTGCCTTTGGTTTGTTCTTTGGAGTAGGCGTGTTATATGACCAGTTGGTGTTTTATAGGTATTTTGGCTGTTAGGCAAAACGAATACCTAGCATATTCGGTTTATACCCTGTCATATTTAGTGCTTGATATCTGGCCATTATGGTTAGGATTGGTATCCATGTATATCTTGTGTAAATGCCTATATATATGAGATACGTGAAAGACCACAATGTGTGGCAAATCATTCTCCTCTTCTAATTCTATCATGGTATCAGACAAATGATCTCACGCCTCCGCCCCCTTCTTCTACCGCCGCCGCCCTAGGGTAGCCGCCCCACCTCGCCGCGCCGCCTCTCCCATGGCCGCAGCCGCTGAGCCCCCCCCCTTCCCCCTCCCCCTCCCCCCGCTCCACACCACCACGCCGTGCTCTGGGCTCAAGCCACGGCGATCCAGAGCATCAAGTCTCTCATCCCCGTCACCCTCGACCTCAAGGCTTCCAACTTCACCAAGTGGCGCAATCTCTTGCAGGTCGCCGTCACCCAGTACGCCCTCGCCGACCACCTCGTCTCCGCCGTCCCCCTCGCCACCAACCCCGAGGACTGGCTGCGGATGGACTCCACCGTCCTGCGCTGGCTGTACGGCTCCATCAACACCGACATCGTCGACATGGTGATGACGGAGGCGCCCAACGCCTTCACCATCCTCTCACGCATCACCGCCCTCTTCCGCGACAACCAACAGGCGCGCACGGGCTACCTCGAGCAGAAGTTCCGGAACATCGAGCAGGGCGACAAGAGCGTCCACGACTACTGCCTTGAGAAGAAATCGATCGCCGACGCCCTGGCCGACAACGGTGCTCCGGTCACCGACAACGCCCTCGTCTGGAACACCATCAAGGGTCTCTCCGACGATTTCAAGGAGGTTGGTAATATGGTGCCATACATGACGCCCTTCCCCGACTTTCTGCAGTTCCGCAACCTGCTGCTCCTCCACGAGCTCAAGCCCTACACCAAGCGCTCATCCACGCCAGGGGTCTTCTACTCCGCCCCTGCCCCTGGCGGCTACCGCGCCCCGGCGCCACCTGCACCACCCGCCTACGGCGCCCCTCCGGGTTTCGGCGCCCCCTTGGGCCAGGGTGCCCCCGCTGCTCCTCACCGCGGCCGGGGGAAGAAGAGGAAGACCGGGTACCCCGTACCGGCACCCGTCCCCACCGTGCAGAACCCATGGACCGGCGTCATCCACATGTACCCCATGGTCGGGCCTCTAGGGGTCCTCGGGCCTCGCCCCTTCGCGCCCGCCCCGCATTCCTCGTACGCGCCTCCTCCGCGCCCCGCCTACGCGCCTCCGCCACGATCGGCCGCGCAGGGGTACCTCACCTACCCCGCGCCCCCTCCGCCGGCGACGTTCTCCTACCCCGGCCAGGCTTCGTATGGCGCTCCTTACGGCGCCTCCCCTGCACCAACCTGGGATCCCTCCGTCCTCGCCAACTGCTTCAACACCATGAGCCTTCAGGCTCCCACCGACTGGCACATGGATATGGGCGCGTCCACTCACATGTCTTCGGACGCCGGTAACCTACTCACCCTCTCCTCATCTCCACCACACTCTCGTGTTCTCGTTGGAGATGGTTCCTCTATACCGGTCACTCGATCCGGACATGCGTCTCTCTCTCAAAATTCATCGCGCACACTTTCCCTTTGTGATGTTCTTGTTACTCCACGCATTGTTAAAAATCTTATTTCCGTCCGTCAATTTACCACTGATAATTTCCGTTTCGTTGAATTTGACCCGTGGGGTTTTTCTGTGAAGGATCTCAAGACAGGGGTTGTGATTCTCAGGTGCAGTAGCACGGGTGACCTCTATCCGGTCACCTCGACGCCATGCGCACTCACCACCGTCTCCCCGGACTCCATCCTTTGGCATCGGCGCCTCGGTCATCTTGGTCATTGTGCTCTCCAACGCCTTGTGTCATCCGCGTTCCTCCCATTCACCAAAGTTTCCCCCACCCCTAGTACTTGTCATGCTTGTCAACTAGGACGTCATGTACGGTTACCTTTTTTGGCTTCTACCACACAAACTCATCGTGCTTTTGAATTAATACATTGTGATTTATGGACATCACCTGTGGAGAGTGTTTCTGGCTATAAGTATTTTCTTGTCATCTTAGACGATTTTACTCATTATTTGTGGACGTTTCCTGTGCGGCGTAAATCTAAAGTGTTTTCATTGTTGTCTAACTTTCGCAACTATGCTGCCACTCAGTTTTCCCTCTCCATCCAAGCAATTCAAATGGACAATGGCAAAGAGTTTGACAATCATGCTCTTCACGCCCTTGCCGCCGCACACGGTATCCTCCTCTGTTTCTCATGCCCTTACACGTCTCCACAGAACGGTAAAGCTGAATGCATTATTCACACCGTTAATGATATTGTTCGCACTTTGCTTTTTCAAGCTCACATGCCGACTACGTTTTGGGTTGAATCTCTTCACACCGCCACATACCTCCTCAACCGCATTCCCACTAAAGCTATTTTCGCACCATGCCCTTTTTTCGCCCTGTTTTCCGTGATTCCTACTTACTCTCATATCCGCACTTTCGGCTATTTGTGTTATCCTAACACCGCTGCTACTATGCCACATAAACTGTCTCCTCGTTCGGTCGCCTGTGTTTTCCTAGGCTACACATCCAACCATCAGGGCTATCGCTGCATGGATATAGAGTCTCGGCGCATCATCATCTCCCGGCATGTGGTTTTTGATGAGAATCAGTTCCCTTTTGCTCCCGTTTTTCGGTTACTAACTTGCAGCAGCACACCGCCTCGCCATCGCTCGACGTCGACCCGATCGACGTGCCCGCCTTAGTGCCCCCCATGCACGCCGGGCTGCGTTGCTCTACAGAGGTGCATCGGCCCGCTGGGCCTCCCTCTCCACCAGTCGTCTACGCGCCGACGCCTTCGGCCTCGCGCATGACGGTTTCCACGCCGGCCCCCTCGCCAGCGTCCTCACCACCGGCCTCTTCGAGCTGCGCCTCGCCAGCTCCTGGGCCGTCTCCCGCGGCCTCCCCTGCCTCGCTGTCTCTCGCGACACCGGCCTCCCCCGCCTCGGCTTCACCAGCACCTGGCCCCTCACCGGCTGGTCCGTCTCCTGCGGCTTCGGACGATGACGAGGCTGCACCGCCTGAGGTCGCGCCATCGCCTACAGCCCCGACCGCTCCAGTTCACCACATGGTGACTCGCCGTCAAGCCGGCAAGGTCTTCGACCCGCGCCCTCGCCTCAACCTCCTCGCCGGTCCCTAAGTCAGTTCGCGGTGCTCTCAAAGACCCGAACTGGCTAGCGGCCATGACCGACGAGTATGGCGCTCTCCTCGCGAACGACACTTGGGATCTTGTCGTCCCGCCTGCGAACGCCAACATCGTCTCCGACAAGTGGATCTTTCGGCACAAGTACAAACCCGACGGCTCCCTAAACCGCTACAAAGCGTGTTGGGTGCTTCGCAGTTTCTCCCAGGAGCACGGCATCGACTTCGACGAGACCTTTAGTCCGGTGGTAAAACCCGCCACCATCCGGACTATTCTCTCCATCGCCCTCTCCGCCAACTGGAAGATTCGTCAACTGGATGTGAAGAATGCCTTCCTCCATGGGAAGCTCTCCGAGGTGGTCTTTTGTCATCAGCCCCCCGGATCCGTTGACTCTGCCCGCCCCGGTCATGTGTGTCGCCTCAACCGGGCGCTCTAGGGCTGAAGCAAGCCCCTCGCGCCTGGTATCATCGGTTCGCGACTTTCGTCACCGCCTTCGGCTTCACCTGCTCCAAGTCGGATACGTCGCTCTTCATCCTTCACGGCATACACGACACGACATACTTGCTCCTCTACGTCGACAACATCATCCTCACGGCTTCGTCTACGACCTTACTCGAGCGCGTCATCATCGCCCTCAGTGCTGAGTTCGCCATGACCGATCTGGGCGAGCTTCATCACTTCCTCGGCCTTGCCGTCCGAGGAGATTCCCAGGGGATGTTTCTCTCCCAGACCCAGTACGCTGACGAGATTCTCGAGCGTGCCGGCATGAGCTCCTGCCACCCCGCGTCCACGCCTGTGGACACCTCGCCGAAGCTTGCGGCCGAGGCTGGTCGTCCTGTCGCCGATCCCTCCGCCTACCGCAGCTTGGCAGGTGCTCTTCAGTACCTGACATTCACTCGTCCGAACATCGCCTACGCCGTGCAACAAATTTGTCTTCACATGCACGACCCTCGGGATCAGCACTTGGCTTTGGTCAAACGAGTTCTTCGGTACATCAAGGGCACGCTTCGTCACGGTCTCCAGCTCACGCCTTCCGTGACGGACCGCCTCATCGCCTACACCGACGCGGACTGGGCTGGCTGTCCAGACACCCGGCGCTCCACCTCTGGGTACTGCGTCTTCCTCGGCGACAACTTGATCTCTTGGTCTTCCAAGCGTCAGCACACGGTGTCTCGCTCTAGTGCTGAAGCGGAGTATTGGGCTGTCGCCAACGCCGTCGCCGAAGCAAGTTGGCTTCGCCAACTCCTCCAGGAGCTTCATCGCCCCCTTCATAGTGCCACTATTGTCTTTTGCGACAATGTGAGCGCTGTGTACATGTCCACGAATCCCATCCAACACCAACGCACCAAACACATCGAGATCGACCTTCACTTCGTTCGCGACCGTGTTGCGTTGGGGCACATTCGAGTTCTTCATGTGCCATCGTCTCGACAATTCGCGGACATCTTCAACAAAGGCCTAGCATCACCGCTGTTCTTGGATTTCCGGTCCAGTCTCAGCGTCCGAGAGTATCCCGTTGCGACTGCGGAGGGGGGGGGGGGGGGTTAGGCAAACCGAATACCTAGCATATTCGGTTTATACCCTGCCATATTTAGTGCTTGATATCTGGCCATTATGGTTAGGATGGATCGGCTATTATGGTTAGGATTGGTATCCATGTATATCTTGTGTAAATGCCTATATATATGAGATACGTGAAAGACCACAATGTGTGGCAAATCATTCTCCTCTTCTAATTCTATCATTGGCTAAGGCCACTTTCGATTGTAGTTCTACTATTCAGTGGGTAGTGGTAAATCAAGCGATAAACATCCATGTATTTCAATCCGTTGCATGTTTGAATCCATGTGCACTAGTCTTCTAAAGTTTGTATTGTTTGCCACATCAGATTTTTGCCAAGTTGGCATGCATGATACACCTTATGATACTAGCACTAGGACCAGCCTCACCGAAGGCACGACGATGGACTGCCCCAAGCCCAAGTCTTAGCTGAATCCCACGCATCATCACAGCACACCTTCTGCCTCTTTGTTTGAGTCTGAGTAGTTGAATAAAGTTCTGTGAGTATTTTTCATCACATCATAGCTCTGGAAGTCGCCGGATGATAACGGAAAGTTCTTGTTGTCCTGTTACGGCAGTGTGATTCCGTGCTGAGTTCGTATAGATAGTTGAACTTTACACGTAGAACTTTTAGGGGCAAAATGTATTATGAGGAGTACATTATTAGTGCAGTTTAATGATATGTACGTGCATATGCGTGGCACCTGTTAGAATTAATTAAACATAGTTAATTAAGGGGTTAATCCCCGCTCCTGTAATCATACGATTATGGATCCATTCAGGCGGTTGGAATTTCTGGAGCGCCGCCTCCTGGAACCGACTTCCCCCGGAACCGACTCTTCCATGTATAAATATGTTGATCCAATCATCAATGAAACAACCGATTCATTCTTTTTCTCTTGTCTATCGCTATCTCTCGATCTCTACTTCGAATACGTTATCAGCACCTAGATTCTACCAGAACAGACGATACGGACGGGAGTTCACAGGCAAAAAGGCAGCCGCCAACCTCCATCTTTGAATTCGGAGGCGCGTCCAGCGCGGCAGCACCCGAGGCCGACGACATCGAGCCGATGGTTCCGCCCCCGACTCCCACGGCCGTTGAAATCGGAGCCGGCGCGCCGCCCCTGGGTTGCCTCCGCCAGTGTCGCGTCTCCCGGGCGCGCCTCGCGTGCATGTCCGCGCGGACGACGTGCTCGCCTTCGTCTTTGGCTCCGGCGTGGACAGCTTCTCCCGCGCCGCAACCATCGATGCCGTCGCTCCGATGCGGCTGTCGTCCCCGGCCCCAGCGACTACTCCGCCTTCGCCACGCGCAGACGTTCGCCGTCGCCTGGCGGCTCTTGGCCTACCTCTGTCCAGCCCGGCGTCCGCCTCTCCGTCAAGCAGCCGCGGGCGTCGCTCGGAGACTTGGAGTCCGGCCGCGCTCGAGCCGCCGAACGGCCACACAGACGGCGTCGCACCTAACGCTCGCCCTCCCAGTAACTCCTCCGACGAGGAGGCCCGCGGCGGGAGCAGCTCCGGCCGCTGGTGAACTCCGCCCACGCGGCGGTGGCTTCTGGTGCAGGCAGGTTGCGTGGCTCATGGTGCGGCAGTTTCCGTTCGCTTTATCCCTTTGTGAATTGGGGAAGATGCGCCCAGGACACCGCATGGCTCCAGTTCGCTTTATTTTTTTGTGAATAAAAATAATTCCCTGCTTTGCACATGCGGTCAAGTACAGGCGCAGTACTAGCAGCTTCTCAATTATTCTAGTTTGTCTAGTTTGCTATGCTAAGTATAGTTACATTTTAACAGCTACTTAGTAGTAAATATTTGTCGGTTATAAATTATATTAAAATCAGTACATTGTACTGTTCGTTTGTCGAGTACTATGTGTATTTTAAAAATATTTGATGTAATATATTTTCGTGTGTGTGCACATGTTGAGATTTATTACATTCATCGTTTGTAATTAAGATTTTCAATTTCTTGCAATAGATCAATTCATCGTCTTAATTGAGTCATTTTGACTCGATACAAGCACGAATTGGTATGCAAAATTCAAAGTGATTTCTTTAAATTGATGTTTTGGGAACACAAGGTAGTGGCCAGATCTACTGCACTACAGATTATCACCACTACTGTTTAAAGCCTACATTTTGTCATTTTTGACACTATGATTGCTTAACAATGTGCTCTCCCAAACATTTTATTAAGTCATGACATAAGGCATTAGAAGTATGAGTATCTACTGATTTCATCAGATTATACTCTCTAGTGCTGCGAGACGGACTCCGAATATTCTTCGAAGATTATCTACAATGTGTCATACTTAACAATTTGAAGTTTATACTAATGATTTCGAGCCCACTTTTTGAAGCCATCATTTAATTTTGCATAGTTCATTACAACATGACCATGATGGATTTTAATTTACCAAACGTAGATTAATATTCTCTGGTTTACCATGTAGGTAACCGATGGCTGGAAAAGAGTTCGATTCACTCGAGCTTAATGGCCACAACTACCCTACATGGGCCATGGACATCAAGATCACTCTTGCGTCCAGTGGGATAGTACGTGCCATCCAGAACCCGGACGACCCTCTTCCGGCTAGAGCCGCACCGCTGAGAGAAGAGCAGAAATATGCTGCCTTGTACATTATAAGGCATCATATTCATCCGGATCTTAAGTCCGAGTATTTGGAGGAGGAATCCCTATTTACTTTGTTTCAGGCCCTCAAGACGAGGTATGAAAAGCAGAAGGCGGTTGTCCTGCCCGAAGCACTTCATGATTGGACTCATCTTCGATTCCAGGACTTTAGTCCGTCGGGGATTACAATCATGAGGTTCATAAGATAAGTTCCAAGTTGCGCTTTTGCGAGAAGGAACCTACAGATGCGAAAAAGATAGAAAAAAACTCTATCCACTATGATCCCATCTGAAAGGCTCCTCCAGCAGCAATACCGCGCTCGCGACTACCAGGTCTATTCAGACCTTATTCATATCCTACTTCAGGCTAAGAATGGCTCTCAGCGCCCGGTTGGTTCCCAACCTTTGCCGGAAGTTCATATGAATGTTGCGAACGGAAGAAAGTTTGGTGGTGCCTTCAACGGTAACCAACCAAACTTCAAGGGTAAGCGTAAGCGCAACCGGAACAGGAAGCCTCAAAACTCGGACCGTGAGAAAGGCACCGCAAAGCCAAAGTATGACAAAACTAGGCTTTGTGACAAGTGTGGATGCTACACGCATCCTACTAACAAGTGCAAGACCCCAAAGCATCTGGCAATCCTCTACCAGCAATCCCAAGGACGCAAGACACCTCAAGGGAAAAGGTTTGAAGCCAACTTCAACCTTCATCCAGATGGCACCAATGGAGACGGTTGTTCGCAAGATGGTCCTCCTGGACCTAGCAACACCATGACTATCCAGAAGCCCGAGGACCCTATGAGCACGGAGAACATGATGGTTGAGTACGCCTCAAACGACGTGTTTGGAGACTTCCACTAGTCCCACTATCTCCTTAGTGATCACTTTATTTTATGTCCATTTGTGATGTTGTAATAAGAACATAAGTATTGTTGTTGTCATGCATATTGTATTAGCACTTTGATATAATAAAGATTGTATTCTATGTATCTAAATAAGGTTTTCTTATTGAAAATTCTTCATTTTTATATATAGCTCTCTACGGGGACAATTCGATGAAAGAGGAATTATGCCTTGTGAACAGTGCTACCACAAACTCTATACTGAGGGAGTTGAAATATTTTCAGAATCTGAAAAAGATGAATGTAGATATTTTGACTATCGCTGGACGCGATACGGTAATTGTTGGCACTGGGCGTGCCATATTTACCCTCCCAACGGTACATAAGTGATAATTGAGGATGTCTTGTTGTATCCCAATTCGTCACGTACCTTAATCAGTTATCAAGATATCCGTAAGAATGGTTTTCATATTGAAACCCATGAAGACAACAGAGAAGAGTATCTGCTCTTCGCAAAAGATAATGGATATGGCAAGCAAGTACTTGAAAAAATTCCTTCTCTGTCGTCCGGACTGTACCCGTAGAACATGTTGCTTACAAGGTAATCTTCCAGAATGTTGACGCATTTCAAACTTGGCATGATCGCCTAAGACATCCCGGCATCGGGATGATGGGGAAGATTACTAGCAATTCCATTGGTCATAATTTGCATGAGTCCAAATTCCCTCAGTCATCAGACTTTGTGTGTACATCATGTGCCACAGGGAAGCTAATTTTGAGGCCTTCACACCTCAAAATACAAGTTGAACCACTTCCGGTTCTTGAGCGAATTCAAGGTGATATTTGTGGTCCTATCCAACCATTATCTGGACCATTTAGGTATTTCATGGTTTTGATTGACGCATCTACACGATGGTCACATCTGTGTCTTCTTTCGACACGAAATCATGCATTTGCCAAGATAATTAGGGAAGTAATTAAGTTACAGGCCCATTATCCAGAAAGTCGAATTAAATCAATTCGCATGGACAATGCTGCAGAATTCTCTTCACGCGCCTTCAATAACTATTGCATGGCCTTGGGGATTGAAGTTCAACACTCTGTTCCATATGTACACACTCAAAATGGTTTGGCTGAGTCCCTAATAAAGAGGATCAAACTCATTGCAAGACCTTTGTTAATGAATTGCAGCTTGCCAACTTCGTGTTGGGGTCACGCGGTTTTACACGTTGCTGACCTAATCCAATTGCGACCTACTGCATATCACAGTACTTCCCCTCTGCAATTGGTACGTGGAAATCCTCCCAGCATTTCCTATCTACGTAAGTTCGGATGTGCTACATACATCCCGATCTCACCACCACAGCGGACATCCATGGGCCCACACAGAAAACTAGGGATCTATGTGGGGTACAAATCGCCATCGATTATTAAGTACCTGGAACCCCTTACTAGGGATCTATTCACAGCTCGTCACGCTGATTGCATATTTGATGAGGAACATTTTCCGGCATTAGGGGGAGATTTCAAGTACCAGAAAGAATGCCCGAAAATTGATTGGAATGCTATCGCCATTTAAACCTCTGATCCACGTACCCAAGAGACCGAACTCCAAGTTCGGAAAATCATCAATTTGCAACATCTTGCAAATAATCTGCCAGATTCATTTACTGATCTAAAAGGTGTTACAAAATCCTGGAAACCGGCCAGAAATGCGCCAGAAAGAGTGGAGGTACCAACAAAAACCACTCAACTCCCTGATCCTAAAAAGAGGGGGAGTAGTACGGCTTCTGACCCGGAACCTGCTTCTCGCAAGCAACAAAGGAGAGAGAGGAGAAGATCCTCCAAATCGGTAAATGCAAGTCAGCTCAACGTTGACGAAGGTAGTATACACCCAGTGGAAGGGCAACCTCCACAACCCAGCTCCAGCTTGCACACACTGGCTGGGACATCGGGACACCTAGACTCACACGTATTGGGAAATCACGAAGAGTCATCAAGGGTGCATGAGATATCCACCAACTATATCGATTCTGGAGAATCATTCAACCGTAAGTCTACGATTGTCGACACTTATTTTTCTGCTACAATTGCCGATACCCTTCTCAATGATCATGATCCAAGGACTATCGTTGAGTGTGAGAAATGCTCCGACTGGCCTAAATGGAAGAAAGCAATACAAGAAGAACTTGCTTCGCTCAATAAAAGGAAGGTATTCACAGAAGCAATACCAACACCTCCCAATGTTTTCCCTGTGGGATTCAAATGGGTTTTCCTCCGGAAACGGAATGAGAACAATGAGGTGGTGAGATACAAAGCGAGGCTCGTAGCACAGGGTTTCACGCAGAGACCCGGCATTGATTTCAATGAGACATATTCTCCAGTAATGAGTGGTATCACTTTCCGATATCTTATATCTTTGGCAGTGCAAAATCATCTATCTATGAAGTTGATGGATGTCGTGACCGCATATCTTTACGGGTCACTAGATTAGGACATATACATGAAGGTTCCTGATGGAGTCTCTGTCCCGAATGCAAGCGCTAAACGCAACATGTACTGTGTAAAACTGAACAAGTCTTTATACAGCTTGAAACAGTCGAGACGGATGTGGTACAACCGACTTAGTGAGTTCCTTCTTCAGAAGGGTTACTCCAACAATGATGACTGTCCATGTGTCTTCATCAAGAAGTCCTCTTCAGGATTTTGCATCATTTCATTGTATGTCGATGATCTCAACATTATTGGCAACACACAAGATATTGATGAAGCACGCAATTATCTAAAGACAGAATTTGAGATGAAGGATTTGGGTCAAACCAAATTTTGCTTGGGTCTCTAACTCGAGCACCTTCCCTCAGGAATAATGGTACACCAAGCTGCCTATATCCAGAAAATATTGGAGAAATTCAATATGGACAAATCCTATCCATCTAAAACTCCCATGGTGGTTCGTTCTCTAGACGTAGGAAAAGATCCGTTCAGGCCAAGGGATGATGGAGAAGATATGTTGGGACCCGAGGTTCCATATCTCAGTGCTATTGGAGCGCTTATGTATCTTGCAAATTGTACGAGACCTGACCTCACATTTGTAGTAAATCTACTTGCTAGACACAGCGCAGCTCCCACCAAAGACCATTGGTCGGGAGTCAAGAATGTCTTTCGATATCTCCAAGGCACAAAGGATCTTGGCCTATACTTTCAGTTTCAGAGAAATCTGGACTCCAGTATGATTGGATACACTGATGCTGGCTACTTATCTGATCCCCATAATGCCAGATCGCATACCGGCTTTGTGTTCCTATATGGTGGAACTGCTATATCATGGAAGTCTTCGAAACAGACTCTGGTTGCCACTTCTACCAATCATTCTGAAATAATTGCATTATATGAGGCATCACACGAATGTGTGTGGCTTCGCAGAATGATAAACCACATACAACAGTTATGTGGAATTGGTTCTATCGAATCACCCACCATTATCTATGAGGATAATGCGGCTTGTGTTGTATAGATGCAAACAGGATACATCAAGAGCAATATCACTAAGCATATTGCTCCAAAGTTGTTTTATCCTCATGAACTCCAAAAGAGTGGGACAATAAACATCTTGCAAGTCAAATTATGCGATAATCTCGCCGACTTGTTTACAAAGTCTCTACCAACTTCAACATTCCAGAAATATATTCATGAAATCGGTATGCGACGGCTTCGAGATTTGCAAGAATCAGGGGGAGTATCTTCCTGAATTATTCCTGTTTAAAGCATCATATTACACTCTTTTTTCCCTTAAATGAGTTTACTTTACAGGTTCTCATTAAGGTTTTTAATGAGGTAATATCAACATAAGATCATGTGTCATACTATCCGTTTTCCCCATCGAGGTTTTTAAGATGGTATAAACGACATATTTATTGATCTCTAGATTCTATGGATTTATTTTATATTGAGTTAATAGAGGCGATAATTATTATATGCTGTGCCATTTTCTCCTTATTTTCCTATAGGGTTTTTGAAGGAGTTTTAACAGCATATCCTACACCACTCCTCACATTTTTCTCACAGGGTTTTTGGAGGAGATTTGAATCAAGATGATTGATCTTACAATGAAGCGGTGATTAGGGGGAGTGTTAGAATTAATTAAACATAGTTAATTAAGGGGTTAATCTCCAATCCTGTAATCATACGATTATGGAACCGTCAGGCGGTTGGAATTTCTGGAGCGCCGCCTCCTGGAACCGACTTCCCCCGGAACCGACTCTTCCGTGTATAAATATGTTGATCCAATCATCAATGAAACAACTGATTCATTCTTTTTCTCTTGTCTATCGCTATCTCTCGATCTCTACTTCGAATAGCACCGATGAAGTCAGAGAGAGCGGCGGGCATGAGCCAGTTCAGGCGAAGACTGTTAAGCGCGCGATACCAACAAGCAACTATGTGGATAGATGCCTGAATTTTCCATGCTGTGGGAACCAAATTTCAACGCCAGAGATGTGCCTATATGAATGAACTCTCTGTGTTTCCCAGCAAAGCCAACTCAAACCAGGCATACGACAAGGCAACGCAACACCAAGACATTGTTTCCTCCATGAAGCTGTCCGTCACCTTCCTCCTCCTCGTCTCCGGTACGCCCATTGTTCCGTATCCGTAGTCTTAAGCAATTACAGGCATGCACAGAGACAGATCGGCGTATGTCATCCCATGGCTTTTGAAGCAGGGCTGGTGGTGTTCGGGGAGATCGAGGGCGCCGCGGCGCAGGCTTGCGCCGTCGTGTGCTTCCAGGGAGGCCACATCACCTGCGACAACTACCCCGGCCAGGAGCTGGACGGGTGCGACTGCGAGTGCGCGCCGGCCGACGGCAAGGGCTGCGTGCTCCACCTCGACGACGGCGTCACCAACTCCAACTGCAACTGAACCGCTCCCATGTATCACTCTGTCCGCTGTCTCTTAGGCTTGGGTTTCAGTTAAATAAACCTCTGCTGTAAAATTGTCGTCCAATAATAACGAAAAAGAAGTTTGTGTTACTACTATGTTTTGACAATAAGTGATTCTGTGCGAGTTCGTGTATATATATTTCAACGTTACACAATTCGAATAAAGATACCGAGCAGAAATGCAGAATGGGTTGAAAGACACTTGAAATCTTAGGCGCACACAAACATACAGTAGGTAAAGTTTAACCAGCGTGACTGGAATATTGGCCAGATTGTGGAGTACTCGCTTTCCACTCATCATGAATATTTGGTGAAAATACAACGGCGTTGCTTTTCATTCACGAAGGAGTAGTAGATAAGCTCGCAGCTATGTTAAGCTCGATGCACGGTGTGTGAACTCCATTACTCAACTAGGTAGGAAACGCGGCTTACCGCTCGCTAGCCCGCTTCGCGGGCAACATGGTATGAACAATCGCTTTAGAAAAAACAAAGCTAAGACTTATTTGTCCACACCTACGGTGGCCAAGAAGATGTAAAAAAAACCCGATAAAAACACTGTTTGATATAACATAAACCTAGCTTGTGAAATTCAAGTGTTAATTTCATATATTCAAAATTTGCATACAAGTCCTTTTTACCTTATACTCACGATCATGTTAACAGAATCTAAAATGGTTTAGTAATTCTTTGAATTCAAAGACGTGACAACCAAAATTTAGTTCAGCCATGGTACATGATAGGCCATCGGTCTTTTTGTTTAACTCAAATCGGTTTATGCCTGAATTTTTCTGACGTGTATTCTTCCTTCGTCGTGTTGAGGAAATTGATAAGGAAGCGCGGCGGGGAAGCACTATCTGAACAAACATTTTGAAAAAAGTTAAGAAGAAGTACAAATGTTATATCTAATAACATAGGAGATCATACTTTACATAGATGAGCAAGGAAAATCACATATGTAAATGCAGTATAAATGTTAGCGACATTCTAGTCTCAGATGTATACCATTATTTCAATCCAGAAAGGAAGGTCATGGCTAATTGGCATTCTAATATACACATGGTATTCATGAAGTCATCCCAAGACCTGGTAATCTATTTAAGCTGCTTGTCCTTTTGTATCTTTTGGTACTCTTTTAACTATCAGTGAAAAAAATCATTTTTTTCTTTCCATCTCGGTGTTGTTGAAGTCGCATTGCTTTGTTCTGCACAATTCTCATGTCTTTGATTGCTTTGACTGCGACATCATCCCCTGCCATCCCTAAAGAACTTGACTGGTGGACGAACAATGATTCAGTGGCAAGTTATGTAGCCGCTGTACGGAGGTCGGAGGGATAAAACACATCATTCACTATAATCTGGCCTCCTTCAGCTGCACGGCTCTTATACCGAGGGCGTGGAAGCCATATATTTTCTTCAGCATGGCCTCTAGAGTGATATTAGCTAGGATCTAAGATGGTATCCATTGAGTCGCTAGCATGAAGTGAAATTACTATACTGCGGGCAAGCATATTTGAATAACCAATAAAATCATACAACTAAAGTTACTATAAGGTTGGCAAGTGAAATTTACGTGCTATCTTTGTATTCTTATAATATGCATATCGGAAATTCTATTGTAGTCAAGATTTTTTTTTTCATTTAGGAGTTTACAATTAGTTGTTCATGTAAAAGAAAAACTCTTGATTTCACTATCAAAAATTTCAAACTTGGGAAAACAAATAATAAATGTAGATTTGTCTACATATAGATTAGTTTACTTGATTCACTTCAAACCTACATTTAACATCTTGAGTGACCCAGTGTAGGATGACATATTACCTGTTGTGCTCTCAAGTGAAGTTGAGAAGCTACTCCTACTGGCCATCATTGAATTGAAATAAGCTAAAATCTTCTGCTCTAGCTTTTGCTCCCAGAGACAAAGACGGATGCCTGTAGACGTGTACTGCATCAGAGAATGATTATGAGCGGCTGAAACACAAATTAGAATTTGAACAAACATATGGTGGGTCTCGGAGTGCATGCCCATCGTTGGTAAGAAACCTGCAATAAAACTTAATATGCCCAAAATCTGTTGTGTAACAGCAGCAACAATCACCATGGGGACACAGGCAAGGTAGGTGAGACGGTGTCCTATAAGGTCATGTACAACGCTAGGCATTTATCCAGGTGCTTAAACGATTCAAAAATAAATACAAAACCCAAAATTATTCAGTAATGCCATGGCCTACAACACATGGCGCTTATTGAGGTTGCTAATTTAGCGTCCATGCTAGAGTCCGCATCGATAAATCTGCCTCCTGCAAGAAAAAAATCCTTAGCGGTGGTGACTAACTAAGCGTCATGCAAGCATGCAACCTGAGCTTGGCTAAATCAGGGCTAACTACCGGGAAGTAGTTCCTAGCGTCCCGTGTTAATGTCTGGGTTGTACATGCCCTAGCCTTAGAGCTGGGATAAAGAATATTGGAGCTTTCAATAGCCTATCTTCCCTCAACTAACTGATAATAGATTCAACTTCTATTAATCGTAAAAACAACTGTTGTTCCAAGATCTATATCAAAAATATCTTGGTGGATTATGAAACAGGAAGCTAAGAAAATGAATGAGAAGATAAAAAATATATAGATATACAGTTCTAAGGCCAAAAAACACGGACATAAAGCCAAGACCAGTCGTTGTCTCTGTTTCGACAAAACAAAATAGTTTAGGAGACAAAACTCGGGCAAGAATTATGTGTCAAACTGCCACAGGAAGAAACAATGAAATGCAAGAAACATCTTACACAAGAAAATTAATTTCAAAAGGCTAGAACCTGGCACTTGAATATGGAAAAAAGTGAAACATAAGCACTACATCAATACTGCTACTTGCTCCCATTCACCACATCTAGTAGTACATATCTTTCTTATCTAACTCGAGAATGAGGATTCCAAATGGAATTAATGCAACATGAGAACTACATCTCAAGCTTTGATCTTATACATCAAATTCAGTTTCATCTTGACCATGGCTATATGGTCATAACAACGCGCCAATTTATTAGTAGTCAGTACATTTAACAGCAAGAAATAGGGGTAACCTTACCTTGATAGTTCCACCATAAACCATGATACTTGGTTGATTAAGCCGCACAGTAGCCATTATTGTACCCAGAGCGAAGAGCCACGAAAATCAAATGCAACAAATATCTAGAAGCCATAGCGATCATATTTGTGCGTAAGATAAGACATCAACTAAACTATAGTAGTGGAAAGATGACATGAGTGATTTCTTGCTCTTAAACATTATACCACTGATCTTGTTCATGGTGGGATGAAAATATAATAAAAGCCGAGATAGAACTCCTAACTTCTTTGAACCACGAGGAGACCAAATAGTCATTCTCAAGAGAGGTTGGTGTAATGCACCCATTCCAGAGTAAAAATGGAAGATCGTCATGGAATGGATTAGTACTGGAGTATTTAAGCAAAAAAATTGCATTATGGAATGGATTTATCAGTATTTAACTTTAACAGAATATTTTTGTGCAAGCAATACAAGTGCAAACGTACTCCAGAGTAGCAGACAAGGTAGAGTTGAAGTTTAATTACGGGTTGGTGCGAAGAGTGATCATAGTTCATTCCGCAACACAAATTAATAGAACTGCTTCTGCTAGGATATATTGACATGCTTATTCAGAAAAAATAAGAGTAGCTTGATTATTCAGAATTACTCCAACACCATAAAAATATTTAGCAATTACAGTGCCAATAGTTCTGCAACCCCTAATCCCTCTGTAATCACTTGTAACCAGCTGTAGAGCAACCAAAGCTACTCAGTAATCCCTCGACTTGCAATTCCTAATCCCTACATGGATAACAATTCAGCAATCCCTAATCCTTCTACATCCTAATCACTCTACTCCTAATCATAGTTAATGGCCATGTGGAGGAGAAATGAAAGCTTAAAGGTACTCACCAGCGGAAGACTGTCGTGGAGGAGCGGCTTGCCGTCGATGTGGTTGGCAGCATCTCATGTAGGAGCTCATCTGCGTCTCCCCGTCACGGATACCAGCGTCGCGCCGTCTTGGTAGTCCCCGCCACCCACCACCACTATTGGACCTCAGCACAGACCCTAGATCAACAGATTGAGCAGCGGGACGAATCTTACAGTTTAGATTCAATTGATGCTTGGTTACATTTTATCATATTAACAAAAGAGGTTGTATAAAAGGTACAAATATTTTCTTGCCTCCTAAAATTATATATGTTTTTATTTAGTCTAACCTGTAGTAAAGGAACTGTCTCAACTGAAAGTTCAACGCCCAGATCTCCACAAGCCACCATCGCCTATAAACATTTCAAGAAGTTCAGTATTTAGTAGTAATAAACAAGTCCAATAATAATAATGTGTTCAGAGTTTTAGTTACAACCCAAGCTCCTCAATAAACCATTTCTTGACCTCACTTCTCATGACACAAGCGATCTAAGGTAATTTACATATGGAAAGGACTTACTACTTGTTTTTAACATGAATGAACTAATAGTACAAGAAATGTTTAGAGCCTTACCCCATCTGAAGCAACAGTAATTGACTACAGGTTTGGAATTGAATCTCCCCTCTCTATTTTAACATGAATGAACTAATAGTACAAGAAATGTTGAGATCCTTACCCCATCTGAAGCAGTAGTAATTGACTGCAGGTTTGGAATTGAATCTTCCCTCTCTATTTTTAGAATAAAATGTATATCTGCATTAGCACCTGAATATTACAATAACAAATTAAATATTGAGTAATCTCATATTATATATTTTCAGGACTTGCGTAGATGACAGAAAAATTACGTTTTAGGAAGCCCCTGAGTTCATGAATAACATTGGCATCCTACATGAACGAAATAGTATAGAAATCAACTCTGCTTTCAATACCAAACTTGATAAATTCAGCATAAAAAACGCTACACCCCCACTAAGAGTATGATAACATGTAAGAAACATCAGGTTAAACACATATGAAGCAATACTCTAAAGAAAATCGATTATTCACAAACTGCAGAAAAAAATACGAAATGTAATATATCATAAAATACATAGGCAAAGCAAAATCCTGCTAAATAATTAGACTAATGAGAATTATATCGAGGTGCAGAAAGGAAAGATCGCTACAGATAAAGACAGTGTAACAGAAATCAATTGTCTAAATAAACAAACCTGACACTAAAGGAATTCATGCCAGGTATGTCTTCATTGATGTATCACGACAAGAAGAACTACCATTGAGCCACTTAGCACATGTAGTTAAGGATATATTACCACAAGTGCCAAAGGGGAAACACACAATTGAAATGGTGTCTGATAAAATAATTACCTTCGAGATCATGCTATCAATGTTCCCATATTATATATACAATGACATGTTCTCTATCAACCATAGTCCAAATTCTCTAGGCATCGAAAATAAAATGCAACTCCTTTTAAAAAATGCAACTCAGCCAAGCCTAAAAGTACAGAATTATAGATGAAATACACATTTTGAATGTTTCATTGATAGAACAAAATTCTAAAATGAGTAATTTTCTAATTCCAGAGCAACACTGAACGGACAAATGCCACTTGGTAATGCCAAAATGAATAGCACTTGCAGAGAAAATTAAAATCAGCAGCACGATACAATCGAAAAGCTAATGACACAATTGCAAGAAGAATCGTATATCACATTGAGTAGCTCATCAGCGCACAAAAACTTAGCTATTGACTTAAGGACCGAACTCATGCAGGTACTACAAATTCAAGAATACATATCTTTTGTGAAAAGGGAGAAACACAAAGCAAGCACAAAAGCAAGTCTACATATCATCCATAACTGCTTAGTTAGTGGTTCTAGAGCCAATGAGATGGCACAAGTAGAGGCATGGTAAAATCTCTGAAAGGTTCAGCACCACCACCAGCATGTTGACAATTGAAATATCATGGTTATTTCATATTTTGTGTATTGTATGTACCTCAACAGGTATATGACACACCAAATAACATGGACTTGTAAAGAGCAACTGATAGTTGTACCGTCATATGCCTCAACAAAACAAGGTTAAATAACCACTTGCGGATCAATTTCCTGGTCAGTCTAGCATAATAATATCTGCTAAAATGTAAAAATAAATAAACCTCTGAAAGATTTTACATTGGCTCATAAATAAACACAATTAAGAAAATCGCATGTCACTCTCTTGACAAATGAACGCCAAAACTTACCCCCTGAAATTGTTTTAGAATACAACAACTGAAGCTACATGCATATAACCGTTCACTAATCTAGTGGTATATCAAGTATTGAAACCTGTGAGGAACAAATTCAACAATTCAGCAGAATTTTTTAAGGTGTGATTGATCAGAACAAGCACATAAAACTTTTGGGCCGTGAATTGACTGGCTCAAAATTTTATTTAGTACAAACTGATGCTATTTAGGATTATTATATGCTGCAGCAAAAGATCCCGTTTACCATACCTCACTTGACAAGGTAATTAATGAAAAAGAGGATATCGATTAGCTAGAACAACACAGAAGCAATATTCTAGAACATGCTTTAGACTCGTACTGTTTTGGGAGCTTCCCACCATCTTTCTCAATGAACTGGCTGAAAGAAAACAAGTTACCTTCAGAAAACACAGATGGTGTGCAGTGGCTCTGTTCTTATGCATATTTGAGATCTATCAAGTAAAAGAAGAAGTAAAGAACATAAGCATGGGTTCAGGGATGGATAAATCTGCACTTGGTTAACTATATGAAACGTTCATTCATTTGTCCAGACCATCAAAACCATCTCGACAGTACACATATATATTAATAGCATTCTCAGTTTCTCACTACTTCATAACTATTTTATTTTTTTAAAGCATTAGTCCCAAACCGAGACACCAACTAATCACCAATTCGAAACCATATTATTATCAAGTAAAGATAAAGATTCAAGTGCTTTCGCCAGCAGCTCCCATAAGAAAAGAAGAGAGATTGTTTTTTAAACAATACATAAGTTTCAGTGGAAAATGAATAGTTCGTCCCCAAGTATGTATACAGGAATATCCTATATATATGAATAAATGTGTACATAAATGATAGGCTAAAATTCCTCTTTTGCGGCTCAATAAAAATTTGAGAAAATGCACTGTTTCACTTTGTGCAACTATGGACTGTATCACTTAGTATAGCCATGGCACCATGCGAAACAAAACCAAGAGCGGCTGGAGATCATTCAAGATGGACAGTACTGCCCAGAGATATTTCATGTGTACAGCCACCACTGCCCATCTACACTCCTGTAGTACATCAACAACCTAGGATCCATACATCAACCGGCAGAAAAATTGATACAATAGAAAGGGATTGGTGAGAGATACAGAGTCCGAGAAAGATGGCTTTTTCAGATCAATTTCAACATATGCAGATTGTTGAAGCCAAAGAGGAAGATATGAGAGGAGAGGAGATGGGTGAAGAACCTCGTTGCAGCCTTGCAGGCCTGATGACTTGAAGCAGATTGGAGGCGCCCCTCTCCATGGCCTACTGCACCCCATCGTCGGAGTGAGGGAGAGGGGCTACGGCTGCTGCTCGACCACTCCACGCGGTCGCCCTCCTCCATGGTCGCCGCCACCGAGGCACACACCACCAGTTGCCGCCGCCGTCTCCACCAGTCACCGCCACCATCACCTACCCGTGCACGCGCGACTCGCTACCACCCACTCCCATGGCTTCTTCATGGCTAGGGTTTGCGGAGCCTCCGCCATCTACTGGCCCCTCCCGGTGACAGACTGGCAGGAAGAGGCGGAGAAGCAGGGCCCGATCGCTCCTCCCGTACTCTTCACTTTCCCTCGCGTGCTCCTCCCTCTCCCTTCCACCTTCTCTTTCTACCCCTCTCATGGTTTTGGTGGCGCCAGAAGGGGCGTGGAGGCGAAGGGGCGGCCGGACAGCGAGGAGGCGGAGGTTGAGGAGCGGCGGCGCTAGGGGTGTAGGAGAGGACAGTGAGGACGGCCGCACGGTTTTTTTTGTGCGCCGCCGCAAGGAGAGACGAGGGAGACGAGAGAAAGAGAGAGGGGAACAGGAGAGGAGAGTGTTTGGGATAAGCCATACGTGGAAAGACACTTCTGCCCGGCCCTCCCATGGGAATTACAGGAAAGCCGCCGCACTCTACCCTCTCTTCCTCTTCTCACGTGTACGCCACGCTCACACGGTCTCTGACGAGTGGGGCAGGCAAAACGCAGGACCCCACCTTTCAGGGATGGTAGCTAGCAGTGTGTCTGTGAGTGACCAAACACGGGGTGAAACGGACGATCAGGATCAACTTGTCAGCCCAATCCGACGGTTCAAGAGGCAGATGGCTCCTATGAGCTCCCTTGGGGGGCTAGAATATTACTTCTTGATGAGTCATGACTTTTGACTGGTCAACGCGATCCACAGCCTGCCCAATTCAGCAACCTCCTCTGACTTTTTGGCTGCCTCGATCTGTTTAGGACAGACAAATTCTGCACTCCATGAAGCGGCAGGAATGGCAGCGACGCAAGCACCTACGTATTACTGCACGTGCGCGCCGCGTGATCTCGGGAGTCGGGTCCAACCTAGTTGACCTCCCAGAGTGAGCGGCGGATCCGATCCGAGCAGTTTGGCTGAGCCCGTACGCCGGCTGATAAGCTGTACTTGCAAATTCAGAGCTTCCTTTTTATAAACGCACAGGCACTGCCAGTCTTCAGCCACAGATCGCACACGACGGTAACCCGACACAGGCACCCACGGCTGCCACCATGAAGCAGTCGCTCGCCTTCGTCGTCCTCCTCCTCGCCGGTACGTCCATCGAATTACCATTATTTCTGTACCATGCCTTCATGCTTGGCTAGCTTCTTGGGAACTTTGAGACGCACACTGTACACTCTCTCTGACGTTTGCTCGTGTGTGTGGTCGATCTGGTGGTCTCCGGATCAAGCAGCGCTTGTCATGTTCGCCGACGTGGGAGACGCCGCGGCGACCTGCGAGACGGTCAGGTGCGCCCAGGGAGGGCACATCACCTGCAAGAACTACGGGAACCACAAGGAGAAGCTCGACGGGTGCGCTTGCGTGTGTGCGCCTAGAAACGGCAGGCGCTGCGTGCTGCACCACGACGACGGCACCGACCAGAGGTGCCCCAAGACCAAGAAGACTTGGTGAATCACATTTAGGTAGTACACGCGGCATTCGTCGACGGTGTACTGGGGTCTGAGTGTTGAATAATGCTGCAGCAAGTTTTCTTAGAATGATCTAACGAACAGAATCCAGTTTGTGTGTGGCATTCGCATGGTTTGGCACCCGCAGGCAGTGTGATTAACAGCTCGATGTGATCGCATACGGCGCCAAGCCAGAAAACCAAAAAAATAAATAAGCGATGTAGCTAAGAAATTTTATAAGTTACAAGGAGCAACCTGGATGTGTCTTTTTTTAGAGAGAAGCGGATTTCAATATTATTTTTTTGACAATAGGAGTGGATAGCATGTTAATTACTGTTAACCAGGATAACAATTTTAGATTCTAAAAGAAAACTATGTCAAAACCCATTATGTTCAATTGTCAAAAAAAAAACATTATGTTACCTTTCTACACTTGTGTCCCATTCGACTTCATGCAACAAATACCACCAGAATTGCACTCATTTTCCTCCATGCTACTCGTTTGTAATAATACAAGGAGGTGTGCTTTGGTGTTCCCTCTCTCCCAAACTTATGAAACTGAAACACAAGAACGGTTAGGATTGGTCCGGCCCGATCTTTCTTCATGTATTCCAAATCGAAAGAATATCTGTTAATCTTAGACCTCGTTGTATTTTCAGTTTCATAAGTTTAGGGGAAAGAGAGGACACCGAGGCAAAAGCCTTATACAAGAGCATGCGCTGCAGCTGCAAAGAAAACCAGAGAAGTGACTCAACAGAATGCCTTGAGCAATATTTACAAGTCTAGGGAGGAACAACGCCACAACTTATTGAAGGCACTATGGTTACTTACTCAAATTTTTGAGTCACGTCCTGATCTACAACCACCATTTCACCTGGACCAGAAAGAACGCACTACGGATACATCATTTTTGCACGACGTAAGTCCTTATCACGTCAATGTCCATTGGAAAAAGTGAATCATCACAATGGTAGAGAAGACGGATCTTTCTTAGCCATTCATAATCCACAGAGAAAAATAAAAATAAGTCATACAATGTTTCATCTCTTATTATCATCTCTAAGCATTAATATAAATTTACTAATTATACATACATAGTTTTTTTTTTTGAAAAGGAGCATATATTAATACCGTGATGACACCAATTACACCAAGCCTTTGCAACAACGTATTATGCTATTGGCATTACGGATGCACACACAAAAAAAAAAGAATTACAAAAAAGAAAAGTCCCGCTACAGCGATAAGATCCTTAGTAGCAGCGACACTAACCCCACCAGAACAATACCAGAAGTCCAACATTTCCAATAGCAACGCCTTCAAGAAGGAAACAGAGCACAAGTACCGTCGTTGCCCGGTTTTCACCCTGGAGAAAGTCCCCGCTCACAAAACAATGCCTTCAACAAGATCATTGATAGGCACAACCAATTAAGACCAGACCTTGGATTTTCACCCTGCAAGGTAAGACTGTGAACTCCTCCTGTGCTGTCACCCCCCATCTTCCGATGCCACTGCTACAATTCACGAATCACCAAGACAATTCCTCATCGCCACCAGGACTCGACCCACCATAGCTAGTCCACAAATCTTGGCTTTCATGACATTCTCCGCACACTGACTTCACCATGAAACTAAAGACATGTTCCACGATGGCAACAAACTGCAGAGCTTCGTCTCGCTCCCTCTGAAACCAAACGGTCAAAAAAACACCGGTTGCGCGCGACCGAATCCCATCCGTTCCAGCAATCCCCAGGCATGAATCGCCCATGAGAGTTCGCCGGCGGAGCCTTCTGGAACACGACACTGCCACCAGATGAATGAAAATAGGCTGAAGATAGATCTTCGTCTTGGCGTGAGAGAAACCCTAGGACTGCGCCCCTGGCAGCAGATGCGACCCGCGCTGCCATCCGCCGAGAGAGAACCTCCATCAAAGCCCGAGGCCGATGCCCCGGCTTTCAGACCCCGCCGTCACCAGATCGTTGTCAGGGCGACAACCTTCGAGCGCCCAAGGGGCTTCCTACAGGGAAGAGGCCACCACGCGAGGAAGCAGACCCGCTGCCACCGTCGGCCGGCCGGACTTTGCCCGCCGGCGTCCTCCAATGGCAGCAGGAGAGAGGTAGGAGGAGGAGTCGGAGACGGCGGAGGCTTAGGGTTCCGCCCATGCCACCTTCCCAAATAGGCAGTGGATCTCATTAAGCAGCACCGTACCACCAAGAGATAAAGAAAGGGAAATAATGATGATTGTTTGAATGGACCATCTTGGATGCAGAGCACAATGTTAGAATGGCAGATTACTTATCCCAGGTCAAAAGTAGAGCGGTCAGCAGAATTTATCCTCATCCAAGCAACGGTGTCCAGTCTACTGTAAGCCACCGCGTGTCCAGCAAGTCATCAAGCTCCTCTCGGGTCCAGGAAGCGGCAGGAATGGCAGCGAGCGACGCAAGCACCTACGTATTATTACTCCAGCATCCGCACGTGCGTGCCGCCTGATCTCGGGTCCAACCTCAGCTGACCACCGCGGCACCGAGTCAGAGAGAGCGGCAGATCCGATCCCGTCCCGGCGGGCTTTCGCTGAAGCCGTGGGTACGTACAGTACGAGGCCGACTGATGACTGATAACAAACTCAGGGCTTCCTTCCTAATTCCTTATATAAACGCACCGGCACCGCAAGTCTGCAGCCACACTACGCGAACGCACCACACAAATATGGCTGCCACCATGAAGCTGTCACTCGCCTTCGTCGTCCTCCTCCTCGCCGGTAGGTCCATTCCGTAATTCCGTACCCTATTTATCCTTCGATTACTTCTCTGCTATTGGCTCCTTCGGAACTTGTTGAGATGCTTTGGATCAAGCAGGGCTGGCGGTGTTCGGGGACGCCGCGGCGACCTGCGACACCGTCCGGTGCATCCAGGGAGGGAACATCACCTGCGCCAACCACGGCGGCAAGGTGTTCCAAGGGTGCGTCTGCCTGTGCGCGCCCAAGGACGGCAAGCGCTGCGTGCTCCACCTCCACGACGGCACCAACCAGGACTGCCCCAAGACGAATTACTGAATACACGCGCGTAGGCCGCGTTCGTCTTGTTCATCATCGATTGGTGCCCTCCTGGAGTTTTGAGTTGAATAAAGCTGCAGCAAGTACTGAATGCAAGTTTGTGCGTAGCATCCGCGTGGGTTGGCAGGCAGCGTAATTCACAACTCGATGTGTGTGATTTCATCTCATACGGCGCCAAACCCATAAAATCAAAAGAATAAGCGGCATATAGAAAGAAAAAGGAGACAGAGAAGAACTATTCCAAGTGTTAATTTTCAGCGTGTTAATTACTGTAAACCAGGATAGTAATTTCAGGTGAAATGTTAGATTCTAAAATAAGAAATATGGTTAAAAAATCCACAATGTTCATTTTCTAACCTCGTATCCAATTCTATTTCTCCAGCCATGCTCCTCCTTGCTACTCATTTGCGATTATACATGAGAGAAAACGTTGCAGCTACAAACAAAACAAGGCAAGTACCTCGACAGAACGCCTTGAGCAATCCTTGCAAGGCTAGAGAGGAATTATTAAACCACAAACTTAATGAACACACCACGGAGACATCATTTTTGCACGATGTGACCGGTTGGAAAGTGAATCATGGCAGAGTTGATCCCCTCGGTGATTCTTCAGTTAAAGGCTGCTGAACCTTGGTAAACGGGAACATGAACGGCTTTGGAGGGTTCTTGCCGCACTCACTGCACGCCACCTGGTGGTAGTATTTCTGTTTGGAAATTCCACCGCTCTGTCAGTAATCGTCAACAATATTTAATGTTGGAATAAACGGGTCTTTACAAAAATTACACCTATATAAATTTTAGAAATTAGAGAGAAGTCCAGGAGTCGAGACCGTGAGAGTTTAGTCCCATACGGCCAAGGAGAGATTTTGAGCTGCTTATAAAAGCATCTCCATTCGTCCCCTCATACGGCGTCCAACGCTGCCTGATTTTGGACCGTAAGGGGGGAGAGGGTCAGGATAATTTCACGATTTGGGGGATAATGGCTTCCAGTCATGTCCCTCATACAAAAAATAATTAAACACGCAAAAACTTCAATTTACATAAAAAGAAAAAAGATAAAAACTAATGTCTCCGGCGGTTCAAGGCGCTGCTCTAGCCAGGAGGCCCTCTGGCAACACCCCACATGTCAAACAACGAGTTGTATCTCGCTCGCTGCGTCTCGGCCTCCTCCTTTGCTCGTTCGCGGATGGCACATAATTCAATGTCGTTGGGGTATCTGCGCGACGCACAGAGAAAACATCCGTGGATGTCGTCGAGTTGTTGCAGATGGAGGTGCTCCGGCAGGAAAACTTCATGGAAGATGTCCCACCCGTATGGCTTGCCGGTGGTCCCGTAAGTCGGCTTGTGGGGTATTGGCGGACGCGAAAGCGCTCGTCAACGCTCACGTCGAATACGGCGGTTGGTCACCCGTTGTTCGAGTGGCTTATCAGTCTCGAGGTCGAAACTAGCCCAGCCTCAGGGGCGGACCCAAGTGTAGCTGAGTGGGGGCCTAGGCCCCCACTTAAAATTTCAAATTCCTTTACTATTTGTTTATATTTGGAAAAAAATTCTTCAGATTTTACAAATTTATGGAAGAAAGGCCCCCAGTCGATTCATTTGCCCCCACTCGTGATTTCTTCTAGGTCCGCCACTAGCTCCTCGGTGTTGGCTACGTAGGAGTCGTCGGAGTCGATCCACTCCATGTCGGAACATTTCGAGCCGGTATGGTTGGGTCCAGAGAGAGGCGGAAAACGGGTGTCACGGCTCTCATCTAGGCGGTGGGCGAGGCGGGGAACCATGGCGGCCAGGCATGGCTGTGCGTCGGTCGTACTAGTGAAAGCAGCACCTCATGCGGTTGCCCTAGATATTGCGGGAGAGGGTGTGAGGTCTGGTCATGGTGTAGATCTGCAATGGCGATGGCCGCCGCGCCTATGGCGAGAAAAGGACGGGAAGCCCGGGCGGGAAGCGGTGGAAAAGGCATGGTGGGAGAACGCGCCGACGAGCAATTTTTACGCTATGTGGCCGACGATGGGACGATGCTCGAGATACGAGCGGTCTATCTCACTGCCAGGGCTGACTCGTGTCGTTTTCATCTCCATCCGGCGCCCCCGCTAGGCACCCGTGGGTTGGGTTCAGCGTGGGGGCACCGGATAACAAAATGGGCCGCGCGAGCGCGAAAAAAGGATTGGGGCTGTTGGACGTGATTTTGAGCGTCGGCACCCCCGATTGTCCTTTAGGAGGGCTTTAGGGCCCCCCGAATGGAGATGCTCTAAGGGGTCTCTCATGGTTAAACTAATTGGAAAGACTAGAGGAAGATATGCTAAGTGTACACCACATGCGCTCGCATTTCACATTAATTTGCGTTTAATTACTTGTGACTTTGGTGAGGAAGCACGACTGTGGCCTGTTAAATTACATTTTTTTGGCAAGCAATTTATTTATCTTATCCACTTGTGTCTGTCTCATGCATAACTCAAAGATAGACTTCACGTTTATGTGTAGTTAGGAGATCGTTCGTGATGAAGAAATCCTAGGGAGCAGATCCTGAAATATAGGCAGAACATGTTGCGTGGGGGTTATCCTCTCGAGTCTATAAGAGGAAAAAGTTCCCTGTCGACAGAAGACACCAACTACAAAAACCCTAAACTGTTCTCTTTTACACCGACACTGTTGACATTCGCCAATCCTTTCCCTGCCATGCAGCAAGGCGAGGAAAGCAGTAGTCTCTGGGCTTTCCCTGGTGTTTGGTGTCCCCACGAGGGATACATGCGATAAAGTTTCTAGGCAGTGCTTTGCACGGAATCTTCTTCTTCATTGACTGTATCGACTGTCTGCTTCATCTTCCTCAACTCTTCTTCCTCTATGTTTGGCTGCATCACTTTAAGAGATCAATCTCGTGATCCATTCTATCACGACCTAGTTACGAGTTAAAGGTCCATGTAGATCTCTTGTACCATGTTAGATTTCATGTTTATGATCGTATGTGCAAAATGTTAGATCTATCTATATTGTCACACAAATTCATAATTATATCTGTACTAGCCCATGCTATATTTCCAACCTTTAAAGCATCAAACATAATAACAATTATAAATAGATCTTTGGACCTCCTAGCGATGACTATAAACACTAGCGCGAGTAGAAATCCCGCTATTGTCCTTGCCCCTCCATCATCGAAATTGTGCAAAAATTTATCGTAGCAGAGCTTGTTGCAGTAGACAAATATGTCATGCTAAGGCCCTAGAGTACCAGCACACCAAAGCAGCAATCATCACCAATGATGACAATCGTAGGTCGAAAGGGACTGACCTAAAATCACACTAACACAAAAAACGACCGGATCCTAAAAGATCCGCCGACACATGAATCCACAGGCCCCTCCGTCGGTCTTGATGCAAAAGTACTTATTGAGTTACATGCATCAAGACTACGATCTGTAACTCAACAAGTACTTTTCAAAGTACATGAAAGACACTTTTATATTCACCTTGTTATGGTGTGATAGTTGATATCCCCAAAGCATTCTTTTAGCACTAGTGAATAACATAATCTCATAGTCTAAGGATTAGGAACTTGACATACATCAGCTTTGGCAATTTAAACTTTGTGACGTGATATTATTGTTTTTATTAATTGGGTAATGTTCATCATGTCATTCTTCTAATGAAATGATCTTGTTATTAATTGACAACACATGTCCATGGTTAGAAAATCATAACCATCATTAATAAACGAGATATCCAAGTACAAGCTTACTAGTGAGGCAGTGTTGTTTATAAAACCACACATGTATAATGTTTACTGTTAATACAATTATAGCATAGAGTATAAATATTTAACACGAACTAGAAATATAATAATAACGATATTATTATTGCCTTATGGCATATTTCCAACAAGTATCTCTTGTCACAACGACTACACCATCGATTACATCCATAATGCCTTCTTCTATTGCACAAATCGACTACTCACGGAACACCAACCCCATTTCCCAACCTAAGTATTACACACCACCAAACTCCCATCATACCCACCATACTATCCACCACTGTTTCCATACGAATACCCATACAAATACAATTCTCAACCTCGGTTCACTCACACCATACCACCTCCGAACGAAAATTTCCACAAATAAACCATACTAGAGGCAAATATAACAGAGAACCAACACTCACATGACAACTTTCACACTGAACCAAAAATTCGAACACCACATGTCGAGCTACCTACACTTTCAAGTGACATTCCAATAGCTTGGTTTCTTGAAATCTGTAGAGTTGAACGGATCATAAAGATCATTTGAAGAGGGGCTATAGTATACTTGAGGATGAAACCATATAGGAAAACAACACGGGGGATCTGCAATGCACTAAAACTTACAAGTAAATGGTATGGACCATTTAAAATACTGAAAAAATTGGCGGGATAGCATACCAACTGAAACTTCCTGATGGTACTCAACTTCAAAATGTTTTTCTTTTTAACCAACTCAAAAGACATCTGGGAGCCCATGCAATTCCAAATTCAAGACTGTCACTTCTCACTACACATGGCAAAGTCAAAATAGCACCACTCTCAGTGCTCCAACATCGACAAGTTCCTAGAACCGCATGTGATTATGACCTTGTTGTCCCTCAATGTCTTGTACACTAGGAGAATATGTCTCCACTCTACGCTACTTGGGAAGATGTGAAATACATCTAGGAAACATTTCGATCATAGCCTTGAAGTCTTGTGTTGCGGAGGGGGCACTGTCAGGACCCAGAATGCATTCATTTATAGTTTCACTTCATGCAACAAGAAGCAACAGTCCAGATGTAGGGATTTCTCTTCTGCTCAACCTTCGTCTTCAATGGTTAGCACCAGGAACATTGACCTCAAAAGTAGAAAGAAGCATGTGAGTTAAAACAAAGGGTATGATAAAAAGATCTATGAGACACAAAATTATATTCCTATTTCGAAGGAATGAGTATTTCGGAGAGATTAAACACGGGTATTGGAGTTTAACCTCCATGATTTTAAAGGTAAGAGTCGTTAGCAAATATGGTGGCAAACGAGATGGAATGTTCGCTTTTATTGCCTAAGAATGTAAATGGGACAAATGATCCATGCCTCATGGGATCACTTCATTGTTCGTATTTAGGTGAGATACCAGTATCCATATCCCCTGGTTGCATAACGACTTAATGACATCGACATTATGTGAAGTGGAGAGATGGTCTAGTGATGGTGGAGATATAGGTTGAAGTGTAGGCAACAAAATAAGATGGGAGAAGGAAGACGGTATTCTATCTCTCATGAGGCTACCGAAGGAGGTTTGGCCGAAAATGAAGACAGTTCCATTAGACTAGCCAAGAGGAAGCAAGGTGAAGAGATACCCTTGCGTTCATCAAGACGTGATCATACATATTTGTGAAATAATAACTTCAAACCGATGATATGATCATATTTTGTTCTTCCATAGCAATGCATAGACACTATGCTAGTATTTAGCAAAATAGAAAAAGAGATTGTCCTATCGTCACTCAATGTAATTCTTTGAGCCACCAAAAGATTTACACAAATGTATTTATTATTCATTTCTTCAAGCATTCTCTATAGGATTTTTTAAGTCAACTTAAACTGGTTAAACAACCGCATTTGGGACTAAAACACATGCATATGCACATTAGTAACAGAGTTAGTAACACATTTCTTGGTTAATTATTTCGTCATTAATCATCAAATCTCTAGATACACTAGAATACTAGGTATGCACTTTCAAATCTAGATTTAAGTATGCTGAATATCATTCAAACTCTTTTCCGGTAATTTATTGGTTTCTAATTTATGGTGATAACCACATCCTCTAATACCTTTTGTCTTGTTCTAATATTTGAATGGATTGTAAGCATGATCTTTAGTGTGTTTCCATTATTCTATCAATTTCCTAATTCTCGATCATATGACAATTAGTTAAATATGAGCCGTTGTCAAAGATCATCGATCCTACGTTGAGATCTATGATGAATTGATATTTTTCTGAACTCTAAGAATAAGTACTCCCTCCAATCCATATTACTTGTCGTTAAAATGGATATATCTAACACTAAAATGTGTCTAGATACATTTATTTTAGTGACAAGTAATATGGATCGAAGCGAGTACTATTTTTATACTATATGAAAAAGGCATGGCATCACCACGGGCATCTTTTTAGATCCGCATCAATACATGGGTACCGATACAATACTGCTACATTTCTTTAACTAGATGAAGAAACTTTTAATAACATGGTAAATATTTTTTTAAAATATCTGTGTTTTTTTGTGAGAATTAGAGTTTAGATCATCGCAACTCTCGTGGAAAATAAAGTTCAAATAATAAGAGAAATAAAATCTGGATTTGGCTTGAAGTAACGGCAAGGACTACACCGAAGTAAAAGAAAAGACTAAAGATCTTTGTTTACAAAAGGGACAAAAGATGGAAGAATTACCAAGAAGTTGACATGATGAAATGTCTGAATTACACGGTTACACCAAGCCAGAAACTTCTTTTTGACACTGACAACAAGCCAGAAACATTTATTTGTCACTCTTCAGCAGTATACTAGAGCTGATCAGTTTCAGAGTTGAGCGCATTGACCAGACTCTGCAAGTTCTGATAGGACGACCCGCCAGGGGCGGCGGCCTCCGCAGCCTTTGCCTTCCACCCTGCGGCGCTCCTCCTGATCTCCTCCGACTCCATGGCCTTCCTGACGTGGCCGGCGACCTGCTCCCTCCTCACCTCGTCGTCAAGTCGGAGGCCCACTCCCCACACCTCGCAAGCATACTTGCAGTTGGTGAACTGGTCGGCGAATCCGGGCCAGCACACCATCGGCACGCCGGCCGCCAAGCTCTCGCATGTGGAGTTCCACCCGTTGTGCGTCAGGAAGCATCCCACGGCTGGGTGCTGCAGCACCTGCTCTTGCGGGCACCACGTGGTGAGGCAACACCGTCCCTCCGTCGCGGCGACGAACTCCGGCGGGAGCGCCGCTAGTCCGCCGCCGCGGACGAGGTTCTCCCTGATGGACCAGAGTAATATGTGGCCGCTGTCCGCCAGGCCCCACGCGAACTCAGCGAGCTGCTCCGGTGTCAGCACCGTGTGGCTGCCGAAGTTGACGTACACGACGGAGCTCGCTTCTTGCGTTGCCAGCCACGTGATGCATTCAGTGTCCTGCTTCCAGAGGCTCAGGCCGCTGGT
This sequence comes from Avena atlantica, assembly GCA_910589765.1. NCBI lineage: Eukaryota > Viridiplantae > Streptophyta > Magnoliopsida > Poales > Poaceae > Avena > Avena atlantica. Next base: position 376,907,334 of record OU342736.1, read on the forward strand.
GGAGGATTCTTCCACGTCTCCGCCGGCGATGACTTCCTTGAGGAGGGATCCCAGTGGGCCGATGGTGTAGATGCACGGGTACTCGGCGCGGAGCGCGGCGAGGACGTCGGCCTCCAGGTCGTCGAAGGTGTTGAGGATAAGGGCGCCGGCCTTGGTGCAGTTGTTAGCCTCCGACTCGTTGAACCGTAGGCCGAATTCGTCCGGATCGGTGGTGCGGAGGAAGCTGGATATGTCGCCCAGGCTGATCGGCGGCATGCCGGGGATCCAGTCGATGACCGTCGTCTCGAGGTGGCCGTTCGTCAGACAGCTCTCATCTGCAGAGAAGAGAGGAACGAATCATATCAATTTTATCGAGTGTGAGTGGGAACTGGAAAGAATTTGGAAGAACGCGATCAAGATTTGTTGTTCACCTTCGAGAGGGAGGTAGCCTCTTTCCTGGAGCTCCAGGAGCCGCATGTGGCCCATGAGCGACGCCGCGCTGCCGCCCCAGAACGCCATGCTCGGGATGCCCAGCTCCCGCGCCACGCCCAGCGCGAAGCTCATCAGCGCCGTCGGCACCACGCAGGTCACGGCCGGCACGCCGCGAGTGGCGTTCAGTCGCGCGATGAGGTCCCGCAGCGGCGCCGCGCAGCGGGTGCTCGTGGAAATGGCCAGGCCGCGCCCGTAATCCTGCACGCCGCGGGCGGCCTCGTCCAGGCCGTCCGGGATCGACTCGAAGCGGAACCCGTCGTGGCCGCGCACGGCGTCGGCGCCCGCTTTCCGGTGGTTGTGCTCGGTGTTGACGAAGGTGACGTAGACGCCACGGCGGTGCAGCAGCTTGGCGATCTGCAGCGCCGGGTTGATGTTGCCGGAGCCTGGGTACGGCAACACCACGGCGTGCGGCCTCGGTGCCATGGGACGTGACCGGCACCGATGCTCCTGTGAGAGGCTGTGAGTGTGACTGCCGACCGGACAGCCGGAGGTGGAGTAGATAGATGATCAGAGCAGATAAAATATCGATCGGGCGGCATCATATGATAATCGATGGCATATTGGCATCTCTTGCAGCGGCGACCACGTCCACGCCACCCAATGGTGCCAATGTGAACAAGTGCAGTGGAGCATCTCCACTGTCACACCCAAAATTGTGGGTGGAGGCGGAAATAGGTCCGCACCGACGGCCTCCAATCACTACTGGGCCGTCCACCAATCTATCGAGCACTTCATCGCCGTCCTCGTTGAACCCGGGCTGGTATGGGATGCCGGTAGCGGATGTCACGCTAGAAAGGCCGCGCTGGCCCCTTGCCAGCTACCCAAGCCAAACCCCAACCCTTTTCTTCCACCCCGTGAATCGATGCAGCCATCGTCGACCATCTCTGAGCCGCTGCTGGACATCCCTGCCCAGTATCGCCCACCTAGTGTGCCACCCATCACCTAGAAGTCAGCCACTTGGTTCTCATCACATTCTCGTCGTCGATTCAGCACCACCGACGGTGCTACTTGGCGCGTCGCCTGTCGCCGCTCTCATGAGAGGTCGTTCGCATCATCGCGTCCCTCGTCGGCACGGCTGTCTCTGGGTTGTGTCAAGGCTAGAAGGCATGTCCCTCTTGCCCATGAACCGCGTCGAGTTCTCCGTGCACAAAAATTGCTCGTCCTTTTGACTAGGTCATGAGTGACGATGAGCTCATGATAGTGCAATTGCTGCAAGAGGAGACCGGCGTGCAAGCAGATGAAGCAAAGCGTATTATGATCATCGGATGCCTCATTCGTCTACATGCCATCCTACGATCTCCTAGTCGGCTTAGACTGGGAAGTACTATTGGCGACATCCCTAAAAGGGCCAATGTTATGCTAAAAAACGGCTTGGGCTCTATGACTGGAGATGGAGCATCTCCACTCTCCCACCCTAAAGGCCCCCTAAAGGTCTATGGGGGTGCCAAACAAAAAAATCACACCCAACCACACCCCCCAATTTGGTTTTGGCGTCGATGCGGCCCAACTAGTTATCCGACGCTCGCAGGCCGAAACCAACCCGTGGGGCGTCTAGCGGGGGCACCATATGAACGAGAAAGTGGTGAGATAGACGGCTTGTATCCCGAGCGGCGTTGTGTCCCGTCGACGGCCACGCGACAGCGAAATTGCTTGCCATCGAGTTCCCCCGCCATGCCCTTCCCGCCTTTTCCACTGCTTCCCTCCCGGTCTTCCCGCCCTATTCTCGCTATATGTACACGTGATGGCCATCACCATTGTATATCTACACTCATTCTCACACCATGGCCTCTCCTCAACTCAGTCTTAGCAACTCGCAAGCAGAGGCGTTGCACGCCTTTGACTACCCCTGCCCGTCGAACTACTGATGCCCCCTGGTTGGAGTCTGAGTGCCGGTGGCATTCCAATCGCTCTCGTGACGGTAGGAGCGGCTTGTTGGACCTCCACCACGAACCAGTACTACGACAAGCTCATGCCGATGCAGCGGATGGACAACCAGTGGGATCTCGACAAAGATGCCAAAGCTGCCATTCACGCCTCCTTGGAGCGCATTCCCATGCCTAAGCTGGACTCCGCCCATGCCAGGTGGGAGAAGGAGGAGCATCCCTACCTCGCGCGTCATCGCGACTACATCCAGGGATGCAGCGGTTGCAGCCAGCAATCGCCAACGCACGCATCTCCCGGAGTACCAGGTAGGCTTTTGTTGCAGCGTGCGTCGAGTGACGACGAGGACGACTATGAAGACGCCTACTATAAGCCTAGGCAAAAAATATGACTAGTTATTTTAATGTATTTGGCATGTTGTTCGAATTATGTATTAAAAAGATAAAAATTGACTTGTGCTATGAGGCCCACGGCTGGGAACTGAAGCCCCCTTCCTATGATCTATCTGGCGCCCTAATACGGGCCAAAAGACGCTCCCGCCAGACATACGGGACGAGGACTCGCGTATGCGTATTGTCAGCTTGGCGTTGTCGACCTAGTCAGTCCATCTCTAGCAGACAAAAAAAACACCGGATTTAGAAAAATTCGGTGGTTTTTCGGACCGAGTTGCAAAATCTGGCCCGCACAGACGACGTAAAGACCCGCTTGATCCATAAATCCCCAGTTTCGAGCTCGTTTCCCAGGTCACGATCCATTTTTCCGCCACTGCCCCCTCCATGCCTCCGACGCGCGTACCGCTCAAATCGCCGAGCACCTGCGAGCAATTTCTCGCCGGCCGTAGCAGATCTGGCCGATCCAGTACGTGATGGACCGTCGGGGAGCTTCCACGTCACGCTTCCGTCGCCTGACGCCCGCGGAGGAGGAGTGCCGCCGGTGCGTGCGCTCAGACGGGGCGTGCAAGCGCGCCACCCTCCACTACAAGAAGTTCTGCTCGCCGGTGCCGGTCGCGCTCCTCCGCCGCGAGATGGAGGAAGTTCGACGCCCGCATCCGCGCCCGCCGGGGGAGGGGAGCTCCTCGCACGCTCCAAGGACTCCGCCGCTGTCGGTGAAGAAGGAGGAGGAGCTCCCAGAGGGCCGCGTCGTCACGGAGGCCGACTACGCCCTCGATGACGCCTCCTTCTACCGCTGGGTCGAGGTCATCCAGCAGCGGATCATCGCCGAGGCGGAGACGGAGGCCCGTCGAGCTCAGCGCGACAAGCTCATCGATGGCATCTTCCACGAGCAGGGGCTCGCCAACAACCGCGATTCCCGCGGGAAGCAGGTCCAAGGCGAGCTCGAGCGGGCGGCGCACGAGGTGGAGGTCATTGACCTCTTCTCCGACAGCAGCTCCGGGCTGTCAGACTTTTATTAACAGAACATATTTACAAATTAGAAGCACCGATACAAGGTGAAAGTACAAAGGAAGTCGCCTAGAGGGGGGGTGAATAGGCTTTTAAAATTATTACGGTTTAGGCTCAAGTAAATGCGGAATAAAAGTAACGTTTAATTTATTGAGCATAAAACCTAGCCACTAAGTTCACCTAGGTGCACCAACAACCTATGCTAAGCAATATAAGCAACAAGGTGATAGCAAGGTATAAATACTTCAAGCACGATGGCTATCACAATGTAAAGTGCATAAGTAAAGGGTTCGGTTGAGAGATAACCGAAGGACGCGGAGACGAAGATTTGTTTCCCGAAGTTCACTTCCAAAGAAGCTACCTCTCCGTTGGAGAGGTGCGATGGTGTAATTCTCTCTGAACGCCACAAATGGCTCACCTCGAGGTGTGGTGACTCGATGCTCACCCAACGTCACACAAGGCCTCACCTCGGATGCGGAAGCACGCAACTCACCGACGCCACAAAAGGCTCACCCTATTCTCCCAAGTGCGCACCACAAAAGGCGGGCACTTGCTCCACTATGGGACGCTTGAGGGCGGTCACCGAACCCGTACAAGATTGGGGCTAACTCCACAACTCAATTGGAGGCTCCCAACAACAAAGCCACAAAAGGCCAACAATGCCACAAAAGGCCAACAACGCCACAAAAGGCTACAAGACCACAAAAGGTCAACAAGACCACAAAAGGTCAACAATCCAACCACACAACCGTCTAGGGTTCCAAGGAACCCAAGAGAAACAAGCTCACAATCTTGAACTCGCCGAATCTCCGAGGAGAACTCAAACCTATGCACCAAATGCAAGGGCAAGTCCTTCTCTCCCAAATTCCAACAAAGCTACAAAAGCTATTGGGGGAATAAGGGAGGAAGAACACAAGAGGAGAACTCAAACCTATGCACCAAATGCAAGGGCAAGTCCTTCTCTCCCAAATTCCAACAAAGCTACAAAAGCTATTGGGGGAATAAGGGAGGAGGAACACAAGAGGAGAACACAAAACTCTCCAAGATATAGATCCCAATGATTCCTTCATAAAGAAGGGATTTGACTTGGGGGGATTGTAGATCTAGATCTCCTCTCTCAAATCCCTCAAAAAGATGCAAGAATCATAGGAGGGGAAAGGGAGAGGGAAAGATTCTTCAAGGTTGACAATGGAGGAGAGAGAGAAAGCCAAGAACCAAGAAGAAAAGCTGGTACCCACGAAGGGGAAGAGGAGCCCCTTTTAAAGGGCTCCCAGATCTGCCTGTTATGGGCATTCGCGACACCTGGCCGGAACTTCCGGTGGGAGGCCGGAAGTTCCGGTGGCACCCAGCCAACGGTCGAAAAATGCGGAGCGAGAAACTGAAAAAACGAATCATGGCCGGAACTTCCGGCTCTGGGCGGAAGTTCCGCCCAGCCTGGCTCCAACGGTCATCAGACCGTTGACGCCCGCTCCAGAAGCGCAACCGGAAGTTCCGGTGAACTTCCGATGCAAGTTCCGACAAAGTTCCGGCAAATAGAACGCTTCAAAACAGAAGGTTACTGAGCGTGAGCGGAAGAAGACCCGGAACTTCCACCGGAACTTTCGGCGGCAAAAATGCCCTAGCGGAACTTCCGATGGCAAGCCGGAACTTCCGGTCAGGGAAATTCCAGAAACCAGAAACGCAATAACTTTTGCATCCGAACTCCAAACGGGATGAAACCAATTTTGTTGGAAAGATAACAACGAATAGAATCCAACAAAATATCATAAATATATATGTGAAGTATCCCCCAAGGTGTGGAGCCGGAAAAATCGCAAGATCAAAAACGACAATAAGATATGCAAGTGAAATCCTTAGATGATGAGCTAGAGCTTGTTATGATGATGACCACAAGCTCTAGATCCTCTCATGGACAAGAACCAAATAATAACCAAGAAAGATGATGATATGAATGCAAAGGTTTGAGCTCTCTCCGAACGATGCAAACGAGACACCCGCTTGAGAGCCCCTCTTGATAGTACGGCTATCTATCCTAAACCCGGTCTCCCAACTAACAACACGAGACCGGCAAAAGAGAAGCCCTATCAACATACCTTTGACTTGAGCGTCCCATTTGAACTTGATGTAGAACGTCTTGTTCTTCTATAGTGGGAACACCTTTCTTGTTTGCTCTTGCTCGCTCTTGCTTGATGAAGACTTGCAAAATGCTCCCCCATACTCCATGGGGAAACCTCTTCTTGAACTTTTTGTCTTCATCACTCCATGAACACGAGGATGGCAAGCTTCAATCATGAGATCCTCTAGAGATGGCGCACCTTGAGCTCGCCCTTATTCATCCCTTCTTGAGGTTGATCCATCTTGATGCAACTCGTTGCACATGCCTTGATCAACCTTCAAGCTCCTTCTTACTTCATGATTCCAACGGGCACAAAGCCCTTGGACATTTCTTCATCTTTCAATCTTGAGACCAACACATGGCCCAAGCGATGCCAATGGACAAACCTACAAGTGAAACTCAATTTACACATTAGTCCATAGAGATTATCATTAATTACCAAAAACACACATGGGGGTATACATGCCCTTTCACAAGGTGAACAACATATCAACTCAATACTTTCTGAATCAGCATACTGTAATTTATTTTCTTGTTTGTACTGTACTATTGTTGTTGCCTTGCCGGTATCATAAAATGAATGGACTAATGGTGTTTATATTTCTTTCAATTTCCTTGACTAGAGTTGTGCGTCTCCATTGGATACACCACATCGTACTACATACCTGTCGTATTTACTTGTCAATCCAGGTACCTCAAGCTATGATCCATATAAAACTTTCAATGATGAAAAATCTAAAGACGACTCTCAGATTTCTTTGACCCATCTTAATATTTCTTTCTTGACACATACAAGGGAGGTCCTGCACGTATGTTTGTTGGGGAATCCTTCGTTGTTGCATCAAGGTCAGAGAAGTCTTGTTTCTCTTTCTGGTTATATGATTATGCTATGTTAACTACATGGTAGTGGATATTACTTGTAGTAAAGATTAGCAAAATATAAACTAAAATCATGATATGATTCTAGGAGTGTGGAAAAGTTGTGTTTTTTGGATATTATATTGTACTCCATACCTAAAGTTTTGTTGTATTGTCACATTAACCAGAAGTAATGTTTCTGGATTAACTATGCTCAAACGTATGGCCTGATTTTAGTGGGAAACATAAAAAGAAGTATATGCGAATTTCCATTCTTTACTTTTTTAGTATTTCTCTGTAGCACATTCTATAGCCATCAGCATTTATTGTGTTTTAGTTACTCCTACTTAGAGTTGCTTGTCCATATGTCTTTGCTCATAAGTACTGACTATAAGCAGGGTTAGATGAGAACACATTTGATTTAGTCATTTAGTTTGCGCCACATGACCTTAGTCCATAGCTTTAGCACCTCGTGAATCATGTCTCTCCGTGTCTTGTCCCAATGCATTTTTTTTTGTTTTGCATATGCCTGATGGTTATATGGACTCTGTATTAACCAATGTTGTGCATATATTTTGTATATGTATTGTGGCAGATGCGAGGTCTTGAGGAGAAGGAGCTCCGACTCACGAAATAGAGTGGTGTCCACGACCCATTTGTGAGGTCCACCACGAGATTGACCTATACGACCTAAATAGAGCAGATTCCACTCAATCTTGTTCATCCCCTTCACCTTTTCTTTTGTTTCTGCCATATATGTTGTTCTTAGAGTTCTGCTTGCTACATCCATTGTTGTTATGTGTGCCAGGTTTTGCAGTTGTAGAATCAAATGTGTAAGCGTGCTTGGATGATCTGAAAAAACTACGCTCTAATGAATAAAATACTATGCTCAAATGCGTACAGAACAACTTTTATTTTTTCATAGAACAGCTTTTAATTGTTTTAAGTCTATTAAGAACCAAGCTGCTACCTTATTTTTACAGTCAAACGGTTTAACTCCAAGCTTGATGTACAACACTAGAGCCTGCTGTAGCAGGTTAACCTTGGCCTTACTTTTCTCTAAACTTTGACATAATAGTTTACTTTATCGAAGCGCTTTGTATGGTTGTTATCTATCTTAAGACTGCCACACATTAGCATATTTCCAATCAACACTTGACTACTAAATCTATTTATTTCGTATAAATACTAATTCTAAGAAGGATTAAGCTATAAGCTTATCTGATTCACATCTCCTTTTGGAACTTTGTGCATTCATTATATATCAAGGACGATTTTATTGCATGATGTGAAAATGACATGCAAATTTTCCACTAGAACTATTCGGTGGTGGTGTTATCTTGGTTCAGAATTAACTGAAGGCACGTATGTATTTCAATCAAGAAGCTCCCTACTCAAGAATGGTTTATACACATAAATATTTTGATATTCTACATAGAACATAGTAGGTATTGATTAAGGTTTGTATTCATGTACAGACAAAAGATACATGTTTCCAGTGGTGTATGCAATCATCAAAGCCTCTATGAGGATGTCAAATCACACTCAGTCCAAGACACCTTTCCACGAAATGTGCGATGCTGCCGCCACCAGCCAGAGCATCGCCAAAAGCCACCACACACTGCTCGTACGCTCAGGTGGCGCGCTTCTCTTCGGCATATTGCCAAACCTAGGCATCAGGCTCAGCACAACGGGATGGGGAACATACCCGCTACTATCCTCCATCACTTATCCAACGAGTTGTGCCTGCGAAGAGGATGCGGGATCGGGCCGGGAACAAACTCTCTTGAGAGACTCAACTGTAGCTGAGAAAGCGTTGTTGCATGTGGTGTCTTCAGTACAACCAATTATGATGATGTTGTGGCTAGGACACACCTGCATATGAATTTGTGCTAGGAATCATGTATAGTGCCTCTATTGGTCACCATCACTGCACAAACATCATCAAATTTGAAAAAAGTAGAGCATGTATCCTATACCATAGCGCTCATTTTGATGCATATGTACATATGATGTCGAACTATATCTTTTTGTTGAATTACATTTTAAGCAAAGTCAAAAAATTGTAATACTATGTGGCTATGTGTTTCTTTGCACGTGAAACTTTGTGTATTATATATACATATGTAGTAAGAACAAAACTCTGAGTAAACCGTGACAACGCATGGACACTTAACTAGTTATGTATTAAAAAGATAAAAATTGACTTGTGTTATGAGGCCCGCGGCTGGGAACTGAAGCCCCCTTCCTATGATCTATCTGGCGCCCCAATACGGGCCAAAAGACGCTCCCGCCAGACATACGGGACGAGGACTCGCCTATGCGTATTGTCATCTTGGGTTGTCGACCTAGTCAGTCCATCTCTAGCGGACAAAAAAACACCGGATTCAAAAAAAAATGGTGTTTTTTCGGACCGAGTTGCAAAATCTGACCCGAACAGACACCGTAAATATGGTCTGACCTGGCAATTTTTTTTGGGTGTCTGGGAATCGACCCGCTTGACGCATAAATCTCCAGTTCCGAGCTCGTTTCCCAGGTCACGATCCATTTTTTCCGCCACTGTCCCTTCTATGCCTCCGACGCGCACACCGCTCAAATCGCCGAGCACCGGCGAGCAATTTCTCGCCGGCCGTAGCAGATCTGGCCGATCCAGTACGTGATGGGCCGTCGGGGAGCTTCCACGTCGCGCTTCCGTCGCCTGACGCCTGCGGAGGAGGAGCGCCGTCGGTGCGTGCGCTCAGACGGGGCGCGCAAGCGCGCCGCCCTCCACTACAAGAAGTTCCGCTCGCCGGTGCCGGCCGCGCTCCTCTGCCGCGAGATGGAGGGAGTTCGACGCCCGCATCCGCGCCCGCCGGGGGAGGGGAGCTCCTCGCACGCTCCAAGGACTCCGCCGCTGTCGGTGAAGAAGGAGGAGGAGCTCCCGGAGGGCCGCATCATCACGGAGGCCGACTACGCCCTAGATGACGCCTCCTTCTACCGCTGGGTCGAGGTCATCCAGCAGCGGAGCATCGCCGAGGCGGAGACGGAGGCCTGTCGAGCTCAGCGCGACGAGCTCATCGATGGCATCTTCCACGAGCAGGGGCTCGCCGACAACCGCGATTCCCGCGGGAAGCAGGTCCAAGGCGAGCTCGAGCGGGTGGCGCACGAGGTGGAGGTCATTGACCTCGTCTCCGACAGCAGCTCCGGGCTGTCAGACTTTGAATTTTCCGACAAGGAGTGAAGCCCGCCGCCGAAAGCGTCATCGTCGCTCCCTAGGCTCCGATGAGCCCGATTTTGTGTGCATGCTAGGGTTTAGCGGCAGCGACGGCAGATACCCCGTAGTATTTAGGTTTAATTCGTGTTTTGTACATATGATCGCGTCAGTACTATGTATGAAATATGCTCGCGTTTTGAAATCTCCCGCGAATATTCAAAATTCTCGTGTTTACGGTTCAAATTTCTGGTTTCTGTTCTGGTCATCATGTTCTTCGAGAAAAACTAGCTTGAACGTGGCGTGGGAACGCGTTTTTTGGTTCGTGATTTCCCGGTGTCTGCTAGAGATGCTCTCGGTTGTATTTGTTCGCCATCAGCCAACTGGTAATGAGAAAATAGCATTTTATACCATATGATTGGTGCTATTGTTGTATAAAATCACAACCTAAGTTTTGTTTTGCACGAAACAATATTTTTTGATGTAATTTTTGCACAAAACACACGAGTAGAGATTAACAGTCCTAATAGACCATTAGTGACTTCGGACCCGCTCTAAGCAAGTCCAGCTGTCCCCTATCCATGGTCAACAAGTCATAGTGTGCAAATCTCAGTATCAAAAACTACATATGAATATGGTCCTCCCTTTTCTGTCACAAATCCACACACAGAGAATACTTTGTTAAACTCTGAATTAGTATCATCAGGAATGTATGGATCCAACGCCAAAGATATAAATAGGAAATTACAAGAACCTACGACACATTAACCAAAGTCGAATAGACAAAAGCTTTTCACATATTAATTTGCAGGAATAAGCATCCTCGAATCCAACAACACCGGTAGCAATGTGAAGGCCGACCTGCTCAAGCTCCAAGGACAGCCAAGCCGACAGGAAAAACTTGCAGGTCTAAAAAATTCTCAACTCCTCGTCTCCTCCATCCTCGCCGCGGGTGCCCCATCTCCCTCGCCCCCGTTGCCAGAGACCATGGTGTGAGTGGACGCCTCCGATCAAGTAATCGATCTTGATGAACTGGACTGGTTTGGAAGCCTGAGGGCCAATCAAGGTTGTTAATCTCTCTACGTTTTGTGTTTTCTACAAACAATTACAACAAAAAGTGACGTTCCCGCAAAAAAAAAAGTGATGTTATGTGCAAAACAAAATTGAGGTTGTTGTTTTGTGCAATAGCACCAACATGTGGTGTAAAGTGCTATTCCGTCGCTGGTAATCCTCCCGGTGCACGTGTATGCGCTGAGTTGAAGAGGCTACAATAATATAATTACAGTTAGTGTATTCAGAGATCAACAATCCATCGTCGTCCAGCCCGGTTAGGATACCTGGCTTTCACCCAGGCGACCCGGGTTCAAATCCCGGCGATGGAGCTTTTTTGTTCTGCTTTCCTTCAGCCACATGAGGCCCTTTTTTTTTTGAGAAACAAGGAAAACTTGTCATACTGCTTGATTGGCGTTCAGTGAAGCAAAAAAACACTTTAGTCCTTGTTCGGTTAATCCACAGCCCTAGTGGATTGGAGTGGAATAAAGAGGATTGACTGGGAATTTGACTTACATGGGATTTAACCCCTTTATAATCCAATCCCGTCTAATTCTAGAGAAACCGAACAAGGCCTAGAAAGAGATTACTCTGTTAAGCAATATATACACGCTAGTATTAATCTCCTCCTATCTGCCCTATTCACAAGTGTTGGTTGCCTAACGAACTTGCATATCCTGTCCCTAGAAGCTGCTTGACTGGCGTTCAGAGACACTCTTCATTTCTTTTCCCAGTCCAACTCGATGCGTTGGATGATCCAACGATGGATTTCGATATAGTACAGAACTTCGAGAGGCATGGACAATGAAGATTGTTTGATAGACCGGAACCGTCTTGAATGCATGGCACAATCTAGTAGACACCAGTACCGAATCAGCACTTGGTAGCCCGCATTCGCTGACCTGAAATACACAACGATTGCTGTGTCGCTGTCGGCCGCGTAGAAGTTGCCACACACACACACGGCCGATTTCGTACTACATCATGGTGGACGAAGGGAGAAAAACGTACCAGAGCAAGAGGATAAGGAGCACGTAGGTTGCCCGGATTGTTGGCACATAGCACACCGTTGTGGACTACCAGGAAGGTTTCTCGAATACTAGGCTCTGGGATTTTTATTCCACCCTATATATAAGCTGCAAACTTTGAAGAGGAACAGAAACATTCAGACATGGCGTCCACCAGGCCTGCTCTTCCACTTCCGGTGGCTCTCCTGCTCTGCGGTACCTGCCTTCGCTCCCTTTCTTCTTCCTCCTCCAGCTCCTCATGATCATGAAGGTGTTTTCTCTGATCTGTTCTCTGTCTGAATCCTGCAGGGTTCATGGTGATCGGATCCCTACAGCTACGGACCGCGGAGGCGGAGCTGTGCCAGTTCGACTGCCAGGTCTCCAAGTACATGACGTGCCCGTCGCAGGGCAGCAAGCAGCTCTTCCCGGCGTGCAACTGCTGCTTCGCACGCAACATGGAGAAAGGCTGCATCATCTACTACAACAACGGGACCATGTCCGAGTGCAGCAAAATGTGATCGCACACTCTTTCATGTATATGTTCAAATACTACAAGATTTTTATCTTGATGCTGAATAAAATCACTTCCCCATGGTGTCCTAACTACTTGGTGCTACACAAGTACGTGTGCCTGGATGATACTGAATAATACTCTCCATAGTTCTGGCAAGTCACTCAAAAGAAGTACTACTACTCTCTATGAAATTCAGCATTGCGCTCGCAGTTTACCATTTCACTGGAAGATAAGGCCATGTCGTCGTGCACTATGTGGCAGTGTTCAGAAGCAATTTAAAAGGACAGGGAACCTGACAGTTAAACCGAATACTGAAGCATCGACCAGCTGATTCAGCTAGTAAGTCGTCAGAGTGTTGTCCTCAGAGTTGGTACTTGATACGCAAAATTGCATATCTTTGCAAGTGCACTATTACAATTTTCCACGTCTTCCACGCTACTAGCTCTTGATCATGGATATCGATGGAGCCATTTTTTAAAAAAAATCTTCTTTCTTTTTTTAGGTTGTGTGCATCTGTAAGACCGGCTAGGACAGCGCGTTGTTGCATAGGCTATGTGTAATTGGTATTTTCAAGATATTAATATATACCTTTTATCAAAATAATAAAAATAATTGTAAACAACAATAGTATAAAGAGCTTAAAAGTAATAAAAATTATAAATATATCACTGAACCACCTAACAACGACTATTGACACTAGCGCGAGCCGAAGATGCGCCGCCGTCCTTGTCCCTCCGTCACCGGAGTCAGGCAAAACTTCTTGTAGTGGACATCACGGAAGTCGTCGTGCTAGGACCCAAAAAAAAACAACGCACCAGCAACCATCATCAAAGATGACAACCATAAATCAAAAAAAACTGACCTAAAAGAACACCAATATACACACAAAAACAATTAGTTCTAGGAGATCCGTCGAACACATGACTCCATACGTCCCCCCGCGAGCGCTAAACATACCACTAGAACGATGATAGGATCAAGAAGACCTTAGTCTAAACGACTCGTCATACCTAAAAAAACACTAAAAAAAGTTAAAAAACGAGCAAACACTCTCCCACCAGAGACAGGCCGTGGTCCACCACGCGCCCACACCTGTAAGCACACAACCAAAATAAACAATGCCGAAGAGTCTAAAAGCTTCTGCCATATTCCTGATGGATCTCGATAAAAATCACCTCGAGAAAGGAATGGAGAATGGTGATTGTTTGACTTGGTCGTCTTTGATCCAAGAGCAGAGGACAATCTTGACTACTCGATCAAGAAATTCACAAGTCCATTGACATGGTCAGCAAATAGAGTAGATGCAAATCAAGATTTGCTGACTTGATAGCCACACTCCATTACATACAAGCCCGCTGGGGAGAGCCTATGGCGTCCACCAAAGGTTGCTCTCACAGTGACCCTCCTGTTGGGAGGTACTCTCTCCGTTTCAAAATATAAAATATTTTAGATTTATAAAAAAAATGTATTTAAACTTATTTTAGTGTCTAGATTTATTCTAAACCCAAGTGAACCTACGTACTAAAAATAGTCTAAATACATTTATTTCACAAAGCTAAAACTTCTTATATTTTAAAACGGAGGAAGTAGTTGCCTTCACTCCCTTCATTCTTCCGGCAGCTCCTCTTTCTCATCCCATCATGATTCATCAAGGTGTTTCTTCTGTTCTCTGCATTGTGCAGGGTTCTTGATGAAGGAGGGAAAGATTTGCCCCTTGTTCTGCCAGGCTGCCAAGTACATGACATGCCCGTCCACAGGCTGCAAGCAGATAAAGCCGGCGTGCAACTGCTGCGTCGCCGCCGAGAAGGGCTGCACCATCTACCTCAGCGATGGGAACGTGACGGCATGACCTAAAGAGTGATCGCAAACTCTGTCCTGTATGTTCAAACAAGATTTATCTTGGCGATGACAAAAAAAATCACCGTGGTGTTCCACTACTTGCTTGTACTACCTAAGATTGCGAAATTCAATGGCCATTCAAAAGAATTGTCACGGATCCTATTATTCAACATTCCTGCAAATTTGTCAACAACCGATAGTGTCATTCCTGGTAATGAGTGCCATATCTTGAATAATCCCATGATCCAACATTCCTGCAAACAAAATATAATTTGGTAGACGCCATGTTTCTCTCTCACGTTTAGGAGAAAATTGTTGGCACGGATAAACGTCGAATTCTAGAATAAAAAGGCATATGGTCCTGCCACACCACATACACATGGAAATCTGGAACCGGAAATGGTTTCTGCCTTCGCGAGAGCACACACACGAGAAAATCTGGAATACAAGGACAATGATGTAGGCGACTGAAAATAAACGAAAAATGCGATTCTAGTTTTATTGCACCATCAGTCTTCCATGGAAATCTGATGTAACTTGGTTTCCGCCGATCAAAGCTTTCCTCTACTCACTGATTCCTATTGAACACGACAAAAACAATCTTTGAGAAACTACTGACTATGCAATCAAGCGAGAAAAAGATCACAGTAACAAGCAAAAACACTTACTTCGGATAATGTTTGCACTTGCGAATGTTATGGCCTGGTTCACGGCATAGACCGCAGAGTAGGCGGCCCCGGGGTGTTCTCCCGGAGTGAACCTTCTGTGTTTCGCTTAGTGCACCTTCGGTGGAAACTTGAATAGGGTCAGCAACTACAGATGCAGCAGTTCCTTCACATGTCTTTGCATCTTGATTGATGGAGTTTTTGTGACCGTCCTCTCCATTATTGTACCGCTGTTTCCTTGATATTATGTTTCGCATACATTTCGTGTACTCATCATACGCGATTGGGTCTTTACATGCCACGCGCATAGCTTGTGCCGCTAGCATACACAGCTCGTCGTATCTTGCTCGTCGCTCCATTTCCTCTGACCACCACCAACCATACATATCAATTATTAGTCATATGATGGCTTGAAAGGCAGAACATCTCTGGTTTAATTTAGTTCGGAATGGGGTGTTTCCTTTTCTCAGGTTTCACACTACTACCCCCTCCGTCTTAAATTAGTTGTCTCAGATTTTTCTAGATAGGGATGTATCTAGAAATATTTTATTGGTGTCTAGAAAAATAAACAACTAATATGAGACAGAGGGAGTACTTCTCATCGGGCCTTTCTTTTCCTTCCTTATCAGGTAGACCAATTAAGCCTTAATGATTATAACATGTTTCTGCTTTGAAATGGAGTAGTATAAACATATATACTATCACAATAAACTGATAACATATACAAGAGAGGACGTTGGCAATGCCGGTACAGTTAGAGTTTGGTCAAACATGAAGGTTTGGATTGGGCTTCATGACCATGAGCCTAGAGATTGGCATGGCATCCAAAGTGTCAAGAATTGATGGACTCTAATCATAAACAAGAGGGAAAGTTCAAGAAGGGTAGTGGTATCACTTGCTATGTTGGTGTCTTGGAAGATTTGGAAGAAGCGAAATGGACTAGGTGTTTCAAATCAGTTCTCTACCGCTAGCATGATTATATCAAAAATCAAAGAAGAGGTGACTATGTGGAGTCTCGCCGGTGCTAGAGCTCTAAGTAATGTAATGCCATGAGAGTAGTTATTTATGTTGGGCTCTTGGTATCTTGAGCAAGAGTTGGTCTGTAAGACTCTAGAACCTCCTTTCTTTATCAATGGAAATGGTAAATCTTTCGTCTTGTTTATAAAATATATATATATCCCAGTGGATACAGTGTTGTGAGTTTTATGGCCCCCTACAACAATTATCCCGGTAGGCGGTGGCCATGCTCCAGCGTCTCTAGATGAAGCTGGTTAGCTCTACTTTAAAAAACTGAAATATGCTTCGACACCAGCTCTGTTCTTTATGCAGAAGCTACAAAAAAAAAGATTATCTATATTCTACTCGTAATCGCAATTACAAAATGTCAAAGTATGCAACTTTTGACTATAGTATCATACAACCTCCGTTCCAATGAATAAAACCAATATTATTTTGAAAAGTCAAGCTAAGTAAAGTTTGACCAATTTATTTATAAAAAACTATCGTGAGATCTATAATATTATATAGATATCATATAAAAAAATATGTCATGATGCATCAAACGGTGTTGATTTTGGATTGTACTTTCTCCGATTCAAAATATAAGATGTTTTGAGTTTGTGAATAAAATATCTAGATTCACTCTAAACTTGAGTGAATCTACATACTAAAAGTAGTCTAGAATCTAGATACATTTGTTTCACAAAGCTAAAATATCTTATATTTTAAAACGAATGGAGTACATGTTAATGATTTTTTCTAGAAATTTGTTCAAACTTTACCTAGTTTAACTTTTGGAAAAATCGTTGGCACGAAAATATTAGTACTGAACTATTTTAGACGTTGATAATCGGTAACCTTCACCGATGTCACGTTCTATCGGACTCTGCATTCGTCTTTTAACAGATTAACCAGTGAAGGAAAGTTTTTTTATTAAAGGGGCCACACACACCCAGGCATTATAACAGAAACAAAGCCAAAAAAGTGAAGGAAAGAATGGTTCACACATTGATGACTTCACGGTGATGAGCGGAGTTTCTCGTTGGTGACTCACCTGACGCCGTGAGGCTTCGCTGGGTCCTCGGATCAGGCGGCGCCGGGGTATAGGCGTCGGCCATGTAGCACCGCCAGCAACCTACTCCGGTGTAGGCGGCGCCGGAGTATAGGCGGTCAAGGCTGCGGCGGACAACTCTCGTCGGCTTTTCAGCACGTTTCTTCATCGGGAGCGACGGCGGAAACATGCCCAGATCGAGCGGGATCGGTGGCGACGACGGCGCGCTGAAGTTTGAGCAGACCCAGTAGGAGAGTAGGATAGGAGGACGGGAAATTCGGAGCAGCCGCAAGCCCGTCGCCGCTTTAACGTGCGGATGGTAGATCGTGGATAGGAGGGTGATCAGTTTTTTCTAGGGCAGACGGTTCAAGCGGACCAGGTCTTATTTCGTAGGCACGCGAGTACCTGTGTTGCGTACGGGTTATACGAGTGTATGGGCTTGGATTTGGGTATTTTTTGCCAAATCTGATCTTTTGACGAAACTAATTCCACGTCTGGCCTCTCCACGAAACTAATTCAGAATCTGACCCCCGGGGTTGGCGTCATTTAAAATGGCGCCGAAGTTGTGCAGTTCAGCGCCAAGTCGCAGCAGCCGGGGAGCAGGTCATGGTCAGATTCTGAATTAGTTTCGTGGAGGGGTCAGACTTGGTTGAAGTTACCAGATTTGGGCAGATTTGGCAAAAAATACTGGATTTGGATCTCGGCCTTCTCGGCGGTCCAACGAGTTTTAACCTGATTATCAACTAAACCCGTTCCTTTGAATTATAAGAAGTTTGGGCATTTTTTCAGTATCACTCTGAATTATAAGAAGCTCAGGCATTTTTTCAATCGTGTCGTATATAGACATGTTTTAATGTGTTTACTCTTTTCAGTCCATATGTATAGTAGTACATGTTGAAATATCCAAAGCATTTTCAAAATCTTATACTATATGCTTCAAAACTTTGAGAGAGCTAAAACGAGGAAAGAGAACATGGCTTCCACCAAGCTCGCTCTCCTCCGGGACGGAGACAGGGGGGGGGGGGGCTCAAGGTGAGAACCTGCCTCCATTCCTCCTGCTGTGTGGTAGGCTGGTAGCCGCCTTCAGGGACGAAGGGAAGGGGGGACGAGCGGGGGTGAGACCCCCGCCAACGATCAGCTCGTCCCTTGAAACGCATAGTCAAATAGCTAATTTACTAGCCTTACTGACTAATTCCCCCCCCCCCCCCCCTCCCTTTCACGATCGTGATCCTAATGCATGTAAGGCAGCGTTTGGTAGCCCGCAAATCTCACGGGCTAAGCCCATGTTAATTATTACTTTATTAGGCTACGTACTGATGTAGAGTATACGCGATAACATGCCAGGCCCAGGCCAGCTTAGCAATTACAACTAGAAGCCGCTCGGGTGACAGTTTCAGGATTCCACTCGCACGCATGCATGATCTGATCAGATCGTCGTTTCGTCTGGCTACGCCTCGACTCGACGAATGCTTGCCTCTGTTGCCGGCCGCCACCGAGGTCCGAAGGAAGGGGCACGGCAAGTCGGCCGGCCGCAGTGTCAGCGTGAGCGACGGCGGAAGGAAAAAATGGTTTTTCCAATTACCAAACTGCTGATTTGATCATGTCTTTGGTTAATTTTTAGTCCATCTTCCCAACAGTCAACACTAGATTAGTATGTCTATTTGGATTGTTCGCTTCTTGTGTATACATGAAAAAGAAGAGACCTGGAATTACACATTTTTTTCAAGTCAATTGATTTGAGCTCACAACCAGATGTGCAACCATGCGAAAAGAATGAGCTTAATTCTACTCATGTTGATGCTCAAACTGATAATGGTATTCTTAAGCCAGAAGTTATAGAACAATTATAACCACTGTGTATGATTGAGATCAAGGTAGACGCCTTTTCTGCTATTAAACTGGTTAAGACGCGTCTTCGCACTAAATTGAGAGATTGACTTTCTTCCGATCGTGTGATAGTCTATATAGAGAGGGAAATAACGAAAAAGTTTAGTGTTGAAAAAATTATTGAGGGCTTTGATCTTCATGCTCGTAAAGCCGAGTTGTAACTTCATTCAAATGGCAGAAAACACACATATTTTGACTACCTGGAGCTTATAATATTTAATATATTGTATGATATTTTTTGTCTGATTTTGAAGCTTATACTCTTAGCCCACCCTATCTCCATTTTCTGGCTCCGTCCCTGGCCGCCTTCACCCCCTTCTTCCTTCTATCACCTATGTCTCGTACAAGCATCATGATTCATCACTTGTGTTTTTTATGTTCTCTGAATCCTGACAGGGTCCATGGTGATTGGATCCATGCAGACCAAGAAAGAGGAGTTTTGCAAGTTTAACTGAGATCCTGCCAAAGTACATGACCAGACCGTGATGGAATGCAATAGAAAGCGATCGTGAACTTTCTCTTGTATGCTCAATCAGGAGTTGTCTTGATGCGCCCTACAGAAATACATGTGTCTGGATGATATTGAAAATAACTACTACTACTAGACTGCGTGGATTCTGCAGTCGATTCCACAATAACGAACACGAAAGATGTGCTTAAAGCAACAGTTTTTACTTTTTAACGGCACAGGACGGTAGTTTGTTAAGCAAACAACACTGCTGGAGTCTATGTACTGCAAGGTAATAATATTGTGTGCCTTGCTTCCTCCAAACTTTCACAGGCGTACACATACGATTGTCAAGTACTATATGAATATATCTTCTCTCCCCTAAAAATGGTACGTAGGACAATCAGGATGGTATAAAGCACACAATTTCCATTCAGATTAAAACATTAGTCAGATAATGACAATTACCACCAAAGAAATCAAAGGTAAGTTAACTGTATATGGAAGATGCTTCAATCCGTTTAAACCAGAAGTTAAGCTTGAATACTGTCTTCACAGTTGCAGAATCCCAGCGCTTGCATATCTATGCAGTATTTCGATTTTCCACTTCCTCCATGTTATCCGCCCTTTTCTCTTCATCTGATGATACTAGGGCTAATGGCAAATTGGTAACCACTGAGGCAAACAGTCTGCCATTTCTTTTGACTGCAATATAAGTGCATGACACAAGCCCATATGGGCGAAAGCCAAAAGAGCAGGAGCTTACCTGATTTGTACAGTCACACTATAACATGTGAAGTCAGGGATTTCTGAGCACTGAAATTATGTCCTGTTAAACAAAAGAGTTTTTGTTTCGACAAGTTACAGCAGAACCACATAGTTCTTATGAACCTGACAAAATCAGTTACAACTTACAACTAACAGTCCCCATGCCAAAATATCCAGGTGGTTCCATTACCAAAAGATGAAAGATGTATATTGACCATTGATTCTTAAACTTCAATTGCACCATGCATGCAAGATATGTTAAAAGTGCATTAGAGGTTGAGAGAGTATGAGTCTCCATTTTAACTTCTTGAGTAATAATCTGTGCATGATACAGCCGCTCACACCGGTTTCCAATTCCCGTATATGAAATCAGTATGGCTGTAGTTCCACATGTCAGTCGATCAAAGGCACATAAACAGAATAAGGAATAACAAGGCGCCCAGGCCATAACAACTAGCAAGCATCTGATGCCACTGACCAGTTTCACAAACCTATGCCTCATTGTGAACGAGGAGACCAAGGCATCATTCTCAACTACTCATAGAGGTAGTTTGGGAACTTCTGCTGGAGGCAACCTCAAGCCAATTACCATACGCCTTTTGAGAACAACTATAGAAATTGAATTTTTTAAAAGTATACTGAATAGAGTTTTCACAAATGTAATCAACTAATAAGCATAGCATTTCCACATATTCATAACCTTTGTCAGAACAAATTTGATATCCAACAACAACCTCAATACATCAGCAAGGTTCCATTTCAAATACAACATAACAACTTTTCAGTATGCAACTTGGACTATCTCTGCTTGCAAATTCCAAATGCATTCATATACTGCAGAAATGGAGTACACATGGCTATTGAAACAAATTGCTCCCACCTAGATCAAAGCTTTTGGCCTAGTTCAAATTAGTATGTAGTGCTGGTAGACAAAAATACCACCACCACCCCCCCCCCCCCCCCCCCCCCCAAAAAAAAAAAAAACTCAGTTTCACGATAATGTAAACTTTACACCATCCTACCTTAGCAACAACTGAAAACCGATACATGAAAGATGCATTATTGAAATCCTCTATGTAAGAAACAAATCACTGCTGCTATTACTAAGATAGAAATCTGATCTTACTAATTGCTCTGTTCTAAGTAATGAATTCTCTTGCTCACAGTCAAACAAAAAGTCATGAGACAGAGCTCCAAAGATCTATCACTAATTTTAAGACCATGTTTTTCAAAGCCCAGCTGGCATTTCTGCTATCAACGAGAGAGATCCAGAGTTAGTCTCGTCAATTATTGACTCTAGGTTCCAAAATTTCTCGTTTTCTTCGTACAATAAACAGAAAGAAATCAAGAAACAAAGCCATACAGAGATCTAGTCCTCACTCGAGAATAATCTTGGCGCCCAGGGCCCGCAATTTCTCAGCAATGCTCTCCGCCTCCTCCTTCGGTACTCCGGACTTCAGCACGGCAGGCGCCTTCTCCACGAGCTCCTTTGCTTCCTTCAGACCTAAACTCGTGAACGCCCTCAGCTCCTTGATAATCTTAAGCTTCGCTGCGGCGTCGAACCCCTCCAGCTTCACGTCGAACGCCATTTTTTCCTCCTTCGGTTTTGCCTCCTCACCGGCCGCCCCAGAGGCGCCTCCTTCACCGGCCAGCGGGGCTGCTCCGCCCATGAGGATGGCTAAGGGAGGGAGCTGGTCAACGCCGAGGCGGCCGCGTAGGGCCTCGGCGAGGGAGGAAGCCTCGATGAGGTTGAGGGTGCAGATCTCGTCTACGAGACCGGAGACCCGTGGGGTCGGGGTGACGGCGGTGGAGAACGCCGCGGTGGCGGACGGGCGCGCGACCGGTAGGAGGCGGCGGAGGTGGAGGAGGCGGGAAGCCATTAGGGTTTTGGTGGATCGGCGACAGAGACTGACGATGGGAAGCAGGGGAGAAGCAAGATGCGACAGCACATTTCATAAACCGAATACGTATTCACAATTTACGTAAGTCGCTGGAGATGGAGTATTTAAAATGAACTGAAGACATTAAGAAACGAGACACAGACTTTGCATCTTTTATTAAGAATGTGTGAAGTTCTGTCAAAAAGAAGAAGAATGTGTGAAGTCAATTAAAAAAAGAATGTGTGAAGTCAATTAGAGGAAAAACAGGTTGGAAATCAATACAAACACACAAAAAACCTACTCGCAAAGAGGCATGTGCCACATCCACTTTCGCCACATCGCAAATAACACGGTGTAACTCGAACCAACCAGGCTATGCTCCCTATCGCCAACACATCGACGACACCAGCGAGAGAGCTCCAACTCCACTCTCCACATGAATAGATTGGGCTCTTTGGTTGAAACAATTAGAGCATCTCTAGTTGCGTTTCCCAAACTGTCCAGCAAAGGACTGTGGAACGCAAACAAAACCGCGATCGACCGTCGTGACTCCGAAAGGCCTTTTCCGTCCAGCATGGTCCGATAGCTTGTCCGGTGTCCCTGAAGGTGCCCCTGGTGTATAGGGGACGCGACGGGTGCGTCAAACACAAACGGCAAGCGTGACATTGTCAAACACGTCCACATGTCATGGAGGCACAATTTTCTATGGCTAGCTTGCCGTGTGTGGTACATCTGTAGTCACGGTTAGCTAGCCACACTAGAATTGGATGGCTTGGCTGGCTTGGTGCCAATGGCTAGCTATTTACTCCCAGGATCTTTTGTGGCTATCCAATGGATATGTGTCATCTCTATGCCACGTCCCCCATATGACGAAGCCGACTCTACTGTCGGGCCTCGATTGGGGGATGCGGCTGAAGATATTCTATACTTCTCTTGTCAATAGAGGGTGACAATTACATCTTCATTTCTCCCCTCCCTCGAGGGTGTCGACTTTTGGATGTTAAGTGGCGCTCCTCTATCGGTCGATCTTATGATAGCAACCCTGGATGGTTTTCATATGACGAGACAACAATCACAAATAGTGATGTGATCACGACCCCATGGTGCACGGTGGCGGCTTGACACAAGTTGGGTATCAATTATGAGCCACTAGTGTCGGTGAGCTTGTCGACTCGGTTGACATGCCCTAGAGAGGGCACTCTTACTCTAAGTCGTGATGATGGTTCTAAATGTGTTTGATGTGAAGACCGCATTGTACAGGGTATCATGTGCCGCTCACGCTTCAGGTGGTTGGGTCGTGCTGCTTCGCAGACAATATGTCTTGAGAGGGGAGGGGACAGGAAAATGGTGTTGGTGGATCTCGCATGGCGCGACAGAGCCGATGAAAGTGAGGACAACATCTCCGAGAATTGTTGAAAGCGCTGACCGCCACATATGGTGTGGGCTGAAGACAATTTTGTCCCATATATATAAGTTCTAATCTGCATAGGACAATTTCGTTTGTCTCCATAAGAAACTACAGAAGGCGTATTGAATTGAATGGGAATTATTTTTAACATGGCACTTGGATGATAAAATAGTTGAAGACAATTTCACCGCACCGTTGTAATCCTAATCTGTATGGGACAGTTTCCTTTCCTTTTAAATTTGACTTTATTCTGGAGTATATTCCACTTGGGAATCAAGTTACCGATGATCATTAGCTCCATCAAACTAATTGGAATGATCCATGATTGACTTTCGAAACGTGTTGAATAATCCGCCGGTCGCAAGATTGATCAATCAAAGTATGTCTGATGAGATTATCAAACATACATGCAGCTTCGTCCAAATTCATTGTCCAAGTTAGTAGTAGGTACGAATACGGAATACTGTAGTAGCTAAGACTTTTGTATAGCACGATTCCATGTGATTAGCGTACACAATGATGGCGAAGATCACTAGGTACTACTCCATAATTTAAGTCTCGTGACGTGTCGAAGAATCCGCCAGCGGTATGATTAAGGGCCTGTTTGGTTGGGCTTAAATCTAGCTTTTAGAGTTTGGCTTATAAGCCACAAAAGCACCAAAATAGGTGCTTTTGGCTTTGGCTTTTGGCTTTTAATTAAACATGATAGTACAATGGTATAAACCAAAAGCCTAAATGAAAAGGGAAATGATATGCCTCCCTCGGGGGATAGCATCCCCCGGATCTCCTGCAGTCCAACGCGAAAGAACTCACCGGGACTGAACCATGGACGCCCTCGCCTGCGTCGTGCCGCCCGCGCTGCTCTCCCGGTCCTTCGCCGACGCCGCAATCGCCCGCGCGCTCCACTTCTCCCTCTCCGCCGGCCGCTCCCCCGTCCCCGAGCCGCCCTTCGTCGCCGATCTCGCGGCTGCAACGACCACGACGGCCCCGCTCGCCTTCTGCGTGCCCGCGCCGTCCGCGCTGCCCCTGGCGCCGCCGTCCGCGTGTTGCGGGCTGGGACTGGCGGGCGGGCGCGCGGGGAAGCGGCCGCCGCCGACGACGCCTGAGCAGCAGGTCGACGCCGACGACGGCTCCGGTCTCCTCCTGCCGCCCTTCAACGTCGAGCACCTGCTATCGTCGGATGCTGCGACCCACGTGGCCGCGTACGCACTCACGCATCCGGAGACGGCCGCCGCGGCGGAGCCACCGTGCTTCCCGACGCTGGACTCCTGGAACGTCATGTAACACAAGAACTAGCGATACCTGGACTCCTAGAACGTCATGTTGCCACTGAGGTTTGCTACATGGGGTTAGTTGTGCTGCTTTCTACTGCCACCGTTGTTGCTACTTACGGCGTCAAGATTTGCTACGTGTGGCTGGCGGTGGTGCTATAAGTGTGTCTTTGGTTTTGCTACAGGGTGATGCTACAATAGTAGCAAGTTTTTGCTATTTCTCTTCTATGTTTTTGCTATAATAACATAAAATATTTGCTACGATATTTTCAACGACTTTGCTACGGCAGGCACCGGTGATGTCTCCGGCGAGGTCGTTCTTTTTGCTACATTAGTACTTTTTTTTGCTACAACCGTTTTGTGGTTTTGCTACAATAGCGCAAAGATTTGCTACAAGGTCTCCGGCGAGATCTCCGGCGAAATTCTCCGGTGAGGTCTCCGGCGAGTCTCCGGTGAGGTCGGGTTTGCTACATTAGCATACTTTTTTGCTACACGGTCACCGGCGAGGTCTCCGGCGAAAGTCTCCGGTGAGATCTCCGGCAAAGTCGGGTTTGCTACATTAGCACAACTTTTTTGCTACCACCGTTTTGCATTTTTGCTACAATAGCGTAACGTTTTTGCTACACGGTCTCCGGTGAGGTCTACCGGCGAAAGCCTCCGGCGAGTCTCCGGTGAGGTCGGGTTTGCTACATTAGCTCAACTTTTTTGCTACACGGTCGCCGGCGAGGTCTCCGGCGAAATCTCCGGCGAGGTCCAGTCTGTTTTTTATTTTCTGGACTGAACCGTTTTTTGCTACAATGTAGCAAAAGCGGGGCAAATGTAGCAAAAACGGGAGAAATGTAGTAAAAGCGGGATTTTGAATCAAAAATGAGGACACGTGGTTGGCTAGGGACCCGGGGATGAAAACCACAAGATTCCCCGGGGAACGCGTAGGGCTGTCCTTGAAAAGCATCTATTTAGGTGCTTTTGTGGCTTATAAGCCAAAAACAAAAAGCCATAAATAAGCTCAACCAAACAGCCCTTAATAGAGTCAGTCCATGCTGGAGATGACTCACCCACCCCACCCACGCAGCCTCGTCCAGCTCAACCGATTTGGTCGATCGTGTTGTGCAGTTCGCCGGTACGGCCTTGTTGGCGAGTTCACTAACTGAAACTCTTGTGCCAATCCTCGCACAAGACTTTCGATGCTCGGTGTTCACAGTAGTTAAATAAATAATCAAACAAGGACGAGATTCATGACGCGCAGTAGTAGTAGCAAGAAAATTATCTCTTCCTTTGATCAACTTCATCACGGACAAAAATGAACCAAAGAATGGCGTTATACACAGGTATAATCGAGTGGATCAATCCTTCCTCGGCCGCAAAAAGAAAAGAAAAAAACCTCATCCAATCCAGAGAGATATCTCGCGAAGAACTAGCAGCTGGTCGTTGGTTGTTCATACGACCTCGTAGATGACGACCTGCGCGGTGTCGAATCCGAAACCGGACTGGACGCCGGCGCCGAACGTCGCCGACGACGACGTTGCCGCGAAGGGCCGGAAGGTAGCAGCCGCGGCCGCCTCGTGGTCGAAGCCGGCGGTCTTCCGATCCGTGGACGCGCCCGCCGACGAGGTGGTGGACTGCGGCGGCTTGTAGTACATGCGCGCCGTCTGCGGGCAGTGGGAGTGGAACCTGGCGGCGATGCGCACGCCCATGTCCAGCATCTCCACGTACCGGGCCATCGATCGATCGAATTCCTCTGTCTTTGACTCTGTCGGAGGAGCGGAGGAGCGGTGGCTATGGCTTCCCCTGAGCTCGATCCGGCTGTGGAATGAGGCGTGTGCTTTGGGTTGGCACGGGGGAGGGGGGAACTGGGCGCCGTGGCTATATAGCTTGGGCGAGGAGGAGGCAGCTGGGAAACGGCGCGCGGCGTGGCGTGTGGTCTGTTTCCCGTGCCTTTCGTTTCAAGTTGGCTTGTGTTCTGCGGTGCGCGGGGTCCGGGTGTGGAAGTTGACTTAAACGTGCCCCACGTCACATTCGGGCGTGGTTTCGGCAGCGGTTGGGGGGCTGCAGAAAGCGAAAATTGTGACGGACTAACGGCGCCATGCGGTTTGGCCACGCACGCACGGAGATCACGCCGTGGCCCGACGACCACTCAAAAGGGAGCGTGTGGACTGGGCTGGGCGGACGCGCGCGACCGCTTATTCTTGCCGTACTCCGTCACCGTTCGGCGGCCAGCGGTAGTACGTAGTACGTTTGCGTGACATTGCCCTGTTCACCATCACCGTTCGGCGGCCAGCGGCCCCGGGCCGCTGAACCAAAAGGCGTAGTTGACGGGAACTGACGGTGGAAAGCAGTGGAAGGGCCATTTTCTCTCCACGTGACGTGGGATGAACCGGCGAGCAGACACACTGTCTCGGCGAATAGGGAAGAGAGGCGACGTGGTCTTTAGGAGTACTTTTATGACCGTCGTTATCATGTGCCCTCCTCACTCGCTGGACTCGATCTTTGTGGTATAATTTTAAAGACCGTCCTTATATCGTGCAATATTGCATTTGGTTTTTCGCCCGTCGCTACCTCGCTAGCCACGGCTCGCTAGTGGCATTCATCCACATGCATGTACTACCAAGAAGGCCATGCCAACCAGATTCATAAATAAACAAAGGAAAATGATACGCATCATCCGAGGGATCGATCCCCCGGGTCGACTCGCTCAAGCGCCGCGCCTTTCTCCCGAACATCACATGGTGGTCCCCACACACCTCATCGCGGAGCTCGGCCATCCATGGCGGCGTTGCGAAGTCCATGGCTTCCTCTACCCCGGAGTTACCTATTGTGGTCTCTGGCGCCTGAGCTCATCCTCGCGCGAGGGCCAGGGACACAAGCCCCGGCCATGGGATCCTACCACTCCACCGCCGCACTGCCATGACTCCCGCGCCACTCGCTGCTCCGTTCGCCGCTCCGCCGTGACTCCCGCGCCACCCGTCGCTGCAGGTCCTGTCGCCGTGCCACCGTGACTCCCTACGATGGGTGTAACACCCTCAGAATCATCCCTATGCAAGTTTAGCGAAATCCGCCAAACCCGCATATAAACGATTCAAAGGTGCCCACCAGGCACTTTCGTGCGGGTGGAAAACGAAGTAATAACATTACACAACAGTCCTCGATGGGACCCACAGAACAGATATATATAACAGCGACTCCATGAGTCAAGAATACAAATATAATATACAAAGATCCAAATCACCTTGAAAACGATATAGCGTCCAGCTACGGACAAGATGCAAATGGGGCTAAGAGCCCTGAAGAATAACCAATGACGTCCATAACCCTGCCCAGGCCAAGCCGGAAGGTAACCCTGCTAACGGCGTCGATCTCAAAACCTGCTTAAACAAAAGGGGTGCCGACAAAGGGCAAAGGAAAAAGAGGAGCGTCAGTACTGAGGCCAGTACACGGCGAGGCTAGAATTCGGTAGTCCTCGCCTACATAGGTATGATGGACTGAAGCTGCAGCGGCAGCATGCACTAAACAACCTATAGAGACTCGATACAACTGGCGGTTATCAGAGAGGGGTAAGAATGACCTATCCGGATCCAACCTGAAACTAACACCAAACAAACCCATCCTGGTGTTTCCCCCTCGAGATCAAACGAGGAAGTCAACCGAGGAACTCACACAGTTGGCAGTTTTACTTATTCAGTTATGGTTGCGGCACTTACTAGTCAGGTGTAGATAATCGTCCTGATAAGATAAGCAGTGGACATTTTTAGTTAACCATTCCGTTAGAGTTACAACACTTACTAATCATATACAGGTGACATGAGATAAACCCAAAACCCAGCAGTTGTTGGTACTTTTATTAGCCATTCCGTTGTAGTTGCCATACTTACTAGTCAGGTACAATGGTCGCAAGCGACACTCCAAACAAGCAATTGTGGGCAGTATTAATTAGCCATTCCATTATAGTGAAGCTGATTACTAGTCATTATAAAGTCAAGTTTATAGCAATAAACTTTAGTTATGCTTGTCTATGATCGAGATACTGTGCTCCAAATCGTCCATATCCGCGGACACGGCTTTCAGAAAGTTTTACCCGGCCGGGGTGCACCAATAGCAACACACGCTCGATCAACCTCGGAAAAACCAAATCAAAACCCAACGAGGCTTTCACGACTGAACAATCACAGGATTCAGAAATATTTCAGGGGGCCACCCCTTGAAGTACACCCGCAACGAAGTAAGCAAGCTCCGAGACGGACCCAAGGTTGTGGGGACGGCTGTGAACGACTGGGAACCCAAAACTGGGCTTGTCGACACCGCGGAATCGTGCCACGATCCTAAACAGTACAGTGTGCTATCTGTCGCACAATTTAAATACATAAGTAGCATGACATAAGTACAGGATCGTAAATAAAACCTCAAACTAGTTTGTGGCCCCAAGAAATAAGACTGAATCAAGCTCTGGCTCAGGGGGGTCCCATATACCTCCCGGATGTGGATAGCGCGATAAATCAAGGAACAGGTATCAAGTACTCGGGGTCTTACGGGACACAAGTGGGTGTTCGGAAACCAAATATTTTCTATCACCCACCGATGCCTCTGCTTATTTCAATTTTAGTTGTTAAACAGAAAATTAAAGTGATGATAAGTAAAACTATGATCATCTCCATCATCAACGTGCGGCAATACATCAGCAACTGTGGCATATGACAACACGCAACAGCACTTGAGCAAGCGACTACGACGCGCAAGTCCAACTATCTACCAAACAACAGGGAATAGGGTGTGTCCAAGGCAATATACGGCTGCAAGGGATATCACGGGTATGAAAACTAGAGCATCGCAACACAGATAGCAATAGATCAACAGGAGGGAATAAAGACTATAAAAGTAAGATGGGTAGAAAAAGGGAGATGCTCGCCTGAAAACATTGTCGAAGGGTTCAACCGAAGATCGGGGCGAAGCTCACATCAACTCATCGGCCTTATCCGCGAAGAAGCAAAACACTAGAATAAACACCGGATGTACTATTTAATACAACGGCAGAAGATCGGCATGATGCATGTATGATGAATGTCATGGCAAAGGTGCGATGCAATTAGGTCATATTAAGCGGAACCGGGGTTCCGACATTTAATTAAATGGTTCAGTTATTTAGATCCCCCGAAAATTAAATGTTGTTTAACAATGTAACAGATGGAGCCGGTTCGCTACACATGTTTAAATGAGGCCAATATGAGGCTAGATTCGCCCGCATATGGGCCCCATATTTAATTATTAGGTGAATCGGCATAAGGCCCCCAAACCACATGACAAGGTGCATGCAAGTATGACAATTTAATATGCAACAAGTTGTTGTTATGTTATAAAATAGGGTTTCGGGAAGGGGTTCACACATTAGGGGTCTCGACGATCTGGGGTTCCGGGGTTCGGGGTCGGTCTCAGGGTCCAGGGGTCGACGGAAACGTTCTCGGACTGAGGGGTAGGTCTTGGCGCATCCGGGTTCTCGGGGCATGTTGTCGGTCATGGCGTTCGGGACGAAGCACTTGTCGCGTCGGGGTCTCGGTGTCTGGTGAAGATCTTGGCGTTCTCGGCGATCTTGGCATTCTGCAGGTTTAGGTCCTGGCGCTTCAGATCGACCTTCGGCTCGGGGACTCAGGGTTCAGGGGTCTCGGCGTCCGTGTGGCGGTCTTGTCGTCTCGTGTAGGCGTCCTCGAGGTCGATGGCGAACTTGTCCGGTACCGGGGTTCGGGTCTACCTTCGGCTCCGGGGAACGGCTTGCGGTCCGCGCAGATCTTGGGGCTCGGCCTCCAAACGCCGGGGTCGGCTTCGGGGTTTCAGAGTTGGGGACTTCGGATCCTCGAGGCGATCTTGACCAGGGACGCAACATCACCACATCAAGGCGCATCGCCAGGGACAAAATCCACCCAAACACAAAAAGGGTGGCCATGCTCCTGGGGCTCGTTGACGCGGGACCGGAGGCGGTGGCCACGGCGACTCCGGCGACGAGCTTGAGGCCGGAGGGGAGGTACTTGTCGGCGCGGGGCGGAGCTCGCAGGGCGGTCCGAGGAGGAGCGACGGAGCCGGCACGGCTTGACTGGGACCGGGCCGACGCATGCGAGGGGGTCCTGCTGGAGGCGGCGGAGGACGGCCAGGTGGAGGGGTTCGACGGCGAGCGCGGGTGCGGGCTCCGGCCAGAGGGCGGCGGCGGACGCCGCCGGAGCTCGCGGAGAGGGAGTCCCGGCGAGGCGGCGGCGGATGACGGAGGAGGCGGCCGCAGGCGCGAGGGGGCCGGGGACGAGCTCGAGGCGGGCCGGTCCGGGGAGGAGCAGGGCGGCGCGTAGGCGATGGAGAGGGGGCGGCGCGGCGGAGCGCGGTGCTCGCGGGCGCGGGTCAAGCGGGGGAGGCGGGCCCGCGGCGAGCGCGGAACCGGTGGCGGCGCAGACGCGGGGAACCGTGCCGGCGGTGGAGCGGCCTGAGGGAGCGGGGCGGGGCGGCCGGTGGTGGACGGGGAACGCGGGCGGCGAGCCTGGCGGGGCGGCGGGCTCCGGCGAGCTCGGGCGGGGAGACGGGCCGACGCTCGAGGTTGGTGTGGGGAGGACCGGGGCCAGGCGGTGGCGTCGAGTGGGGAGGGCGAGAGCGGCCGGCGAGGTGGGGGGGGCGGTCGGGCCATGGTGGTTGCGCGCGGTGGAGAGCGGCCGGTGGCAGAGCGCGCTCGGCGGCGAGGGGGCTCGGGGACGGCGGCGGTGAGGTGAGGGGCGGGGCTCCGACGCCGCCGGGGACTCAGAGAGAGGCCAGGCGAGGGAGGCTGCTGCGGGGGTTAGAGAGGAGCCAGGGAAGAAGACGGGGGCACGGGGGAGAGAGCCAGGGGCGCGGGGCTGGGCAGGTGGTGGGCCACGGGGCGGTGGGGCCAGGCCAGGGGCTGGGCGCGTGAGTGTGCGCGTGTGGGGTGGGTGATTGCTGTGTGGTGAGAGCTGGCAGGAGAGATGGAGAGTGGGGTGGGATTAGGTGGCAGAGGGTGATTGGGTGAGGGAGAGGGGGAAGATGAGGTGGCGAGGTCTGATTGGCCAGAGTGATGTGGAGGCAAGGGTGGGTAGGAAGTTGGGTAGTTTTAGGATAATGGGCAGGTGGACCGATTCAATTTCTGGGGCGGTCGTTCGGGTCAATCGGCCCGTGCGACTGCCCCGCCCAAAATAATTTAATATTTTTATTTAATTTGCGATGAACTTTTGCAAGTGGTTTTTAGACAAATAAAATATCCGGGAGCACCCGGGGTTTGGCGTTTGAATAAAGATGGGGCGTTTTAGAAAACAAAACGGGCTTTGCGAAATAGTTTTAAGCAAACAATGCATGATGATGACGATGCAATGCACCAATTCAACGCGATTTTCTAGTAGTGGTTTTGCGGGATGCCACAATGGGCGGCGCTACCACCGGTGATGAAGAATTTTGCAACACCGCACGGTGCTACATAGGCAGGACGACGATGCTACTGGAAGTGGTCATCGTTGCTACAGATGAAGGGTCCCGATGCTACCGACCAATAAATGGGTTTTGAGATTTTGCTACATGACGATGCTACAATAATAGTAATTTTTTGCTATTTTTATTCTATATTTTTGCTACAATAGCACAAAATATTTACTATGACATTTTCGATGAAAGTCCCCAGCAAAGTCGGTTTTTCTACGGTAGGCACCGGCGATATCTTTGGTGAGGTCGTTCTTTTTGCTACATTAGCACTTATTTTTTGCTACCACCGTTTTACGGTTTTGCTACAATAGCCTAACATTTTTGGTACACGGTCGCCGACGAGGTCTCAGGTGAAATCTCCGGCGGCGAGGTTCAGTCTGTTTTTCTATTTCTGGACCGAACCGTTTTCTGCTACATGTAGCAGAAGCGGGACTATTTGTAGCAAAAGCGGATATGTTTATTGCAAAATCGGGATTTTGATGGTTTTTAGGGGCACGTGTCAGCAGGAGGACCCGGGGATTTGGGGAAAATATCCCCCGGGACGCGTAGTACGGCCCAATTAAAATGTTTTAGTTGCAACATCACTTCTAACTAAGCATCTCACTTGCAACACCGCTTGCAACTCAAATGACACACGGATCACGTCAAAATCTCTAACTTAATTCTCATTCAACCGAGAATTAATATAACCCATAACCAAAATTAAAATTAAAGCCATCAATCAGGAAACATCGGGAGATAATCATGTACAACGTATACAAGTAACCACCTCATTGACAATCATGTAAGGTCCTCTGTACCCCTCGTGGATTTACCGGAAGTTAGAGCAAATCATAAAAATGAATCAATCCAATTCGCAATTTGGTGGATCCGGTCATGTCCTCACAGCAACCCTAAGCCACTCTTGCCCATAGAGGACGACAATGACGTCTTCATTCTTCCCTCCCCTCCCCCTCCCCTGAGGGTGTCGACTTATGGATGTTAAGTAGCGCTTCTCTTGCTCACGTATTAATGGATGTTATGATAGCAACCATGGATGGTTGTCCCGTGCCAAGGCAACAATCATGAATAGTGATGTGATCATGACCCTTAGGTGGACGGTGCTGGCTTGACATGACTTGGGTGTCAATTTTGAGCCACTACTGTTGGGAGATTGTCGACTCGTTTGACACGCCCTAGAGAGGGCAGTCTGACTCTAAGTGAAGGAAGATGGTGTTGTTGGATATCACATGGCGCGACAGAGCCAATGAAACTTTGGACAACATCTCCAAGAATTGTTGAAACCGTTGACCACATATTGTGTAGGCTTAAGGCAATTCCGTCCCATATGAGTTCTAATCTGCATAGGACAATTTCGTTTGTCTACATAAGAAACTAGAGAAGACGTATTGGATGGGATTTTTTTGACATGTACTTAGATGAAAGACAATTTCATTGCACTGTTGTAATCCTAATCTGTATGGCTAATCACTGAAATGCGTGAGCAGTCACCAGGCGATTACAATGGAGGCCAAAAACCCATCTAGGGTTTGTTCCCTCGTTGGTGACGCCGCAGGTCTACTCCGTCGGTAGCCTTGGGGTCTTGAAGGTGTGGCAGACCATGGCCCCTCTCTGATGGAGGGTTTTTCATTCTCTGTTTAGACAGTTTTTTCATGTACTTTTTCAGAATAGGGAGGCGATGACTATGTTTTGAAATCGGAATAATGAAATCACCTCCGCCTATCCACACTCCGATGGTGCGTCTAGCGTTTACGGAGGGCATGTAAAGTCTTGTGTCCGACGGATTTGTTGGGTGCATTTTTATGTTCGTTATTGTGGTTTCAGAGATCAGTATCTTCTAGTAAACGGTTGCCATCTATTGATGATGATTGCTGCTTTGGTGCATTGGTCTATTGGGATCTTAGTGCGATGACTTTCTATCTGTATACTACAAGAAGCTCTACTACGACAATTTTTTGCCTGGCCCCTATGATGGAGAGGCGAGGATGGCGACACCTTCGGCTAGCGGTCTATCGATCTATTTGTATTTTTTTAGGACTCTTTATACTGACTTTGATGGTTTTTAAGGGCATATGCAATGAGATGATGTCGGCCTTCTCTTAGAGTTGCCATGATCGGATTTTTCTTAGTTGAAGGAGAGAAGATGAAGAAAAGAAAGATTGCCTTCGTTTAGCAAAGGGATGATATCTTATAAAATAAAAGAAGGCTATTTTCTTTATTGTAGCATATGTCTTTCCTTATCAATACAATTTTATACTAAAATTTAATTAATTTTTACTAATTGCTAGGGATGACAATAAGAGACGACACCTTGTACTAATTATTATTTTTTCCTTCTATAGACGACGTGGAGTGTTAAGAAAAGACTTGCCTCCTCTACCATTGTACATGCTCTACTAAGTAAGTCATTGAATTTTTTGCAAAAAAATCCTAATATGTATGGGACATTGCCTTTTAAATTTGACTTTATTCCATACTCCACTTGGAATGGAGTTACGGATGATCATTAACTCCATCAAACTAAATGGAATGATCCATGATTGACTTTCCAAACGTGTTGAATAATTCGCGGGTCTCAAGATTGATCAATCAAAGTATGCCTGACGAAATTATCAAACATACACTGAACCAGCAGCAGCTTCATCCAAATTCGTTGTCCAAGTGGTAGGTAGGTAGTAGTACTCGATTCCATGTGATTAGCGTATCCAATGAATGTTGAAGATCACTAGTAGGTACAGTACTGAACGGAGCGCTCCATAATTTAAGTCTCGTGACGTGCTGAACAATCCGCCAGCCGCACCTCGATCGCTGGAGATTAAAGTCAGTCCATGCTGGAGATGACTCATGCATGATCCACCCAACCGACACAACCTCGCCCAACTCAACCGAGTCCGTCGATTGTGTTGTGCAGTTTGCCGATCCTTGGGTTCGGTAGAATAGCAAGCGGCACCCGCATAACGATTTGCAAAAGTAATATAAGCAAAAAAAAAAGCTTAAAAGTTAGTAAAATTAATAAAAAATTAGTTAAAAAGCAGTGCTGCAACCCGTCCCGCTTGGCACCCTATTGGCGAGTTCACTAATAATTGAAACTCGTGTGCCAACCCTCGAACAAGACTTTCGATGCTCGGTGCTGACAGATCTTGATAATTAAATGTAATCAAACATGGAGATTCATGACAAGCGCAGAAAATTATCTTCCATTGTTCAACTTCATCACGGACAAAAATGAATCAAAGAATGGTGTTATACTAACACAGGTACTATAACCGATCGACTCTTCCTCGGCCGCAAAAAAGAAAAGTCTCTCATCCGATCCAAGAGATATCTCCTGGTCTGAAGAACTAAGTGGTGGTCGTCGTCGGTTGTTCATACGACCTCGTAGATGACGACCTGCGCGGTGTCGAAGGCAAAACCCGGCCGCACGCCGGCGCCGAATCCCGCTGATGACGTCGTCGCGGCGAAGGGCCGGATGGCAGCAGCCGCGGCCGCCTCGTGATCGAAGGCGGCGGTCTTCCGATCTGTGGACGCGCCCGCCGACGAGGTGGTGGACTGCGGCGGCTTGTAGTACATGCGCGCCGTCTGCGGGCAGTGGGAATGGAACCTGGCCGCGATGCGCACGCCCATGTCCAGCATCTCCACGTACCGGGCCATCGATCGAATTAGGCGCGGAGGTAGGGAGGAGCGGTTGCTTTGAGGTTCGAGCTCGGGTGTGGCGTGTGCTTTGGGTTGGCACGGGGAGAGAGGGGAGTTGGCCGGCGTGGCTATATAGCTTGGGCGGGGAGCGGCAGCGCTGGGAAACGGCGCGCGTCGTGGCGTGTGTTGTGTTTCGCGTGGCTTTCGGCTCAAGATCAAGGTGCCTTCTATTCTGCGGTGCGCGGGGTCCGGTGTGGTGTGGAAGTTGACTGAAACGTGGCCTCCGTCACTTTCGGGCGGGGTTTCGGCAGCGATTGGGCCTGCAGAAAGTTGGAACGGACTACGGTTTGACCACGCAC
This sequence comes from Avena atlantica, assembly GCA_910589765.1. Classification (NCBI taxonomy): domain Eukaryota; kingdom Viridiplantae; phylum Streptophyta; class Magnoliopsida; order Poales; family Poaceae; genus Avena; species Avena atlantica. Next base: position 376,943,481 of record OU342736.1, read on the forward strand.
GCGCCGTGGCCCGACGGTCACGGCCACGTAAAAGAGAGCGTGGCCACGGCTCGATCGGTTCGGTGCAGTGCGGTGCGCTGTGGACTGGGCTGCCGGACGCGCGCGACCGCTTCTTTCTGTCGTACCTTTGCATCGTTCACCATCACCGTTCGGCGGCCAGCGGCCGGCCGGGGCCCGGGAACTGATGGTGGAAGCCGGGCCATTTTCTCTCCACGTGACGCGGGATGAACTGGAGAGCAGACACTGTATCGGCGAATAGCCAAGATAATTTATAAAGTCTAGTCAGCTGACTATAAGAATTAAAATAATATTCTTTTGTTTAGTTGGATGAGTGCGAAGGTGAGATAGAAGGGAAGCGGACTCTTAACTAATACTCCCTCTGTTCGGGATTATAGGTCCTACGCGCATACCTAGGTTGTTAATTTGACTAACAAAACATAACTTATATATCATAAAAATTATACCATTAGAAAATATAACCTCTAAAGTTTTTAACGGTATAATTTTTATACTATACTATTTATGTTTTGTTGTTCAAATTGGCAACCTAGTTATCCGCGCGGGACTTATAATCCCAAACAGAGGGAGTACTAGCCGGCTGCAGCACGTGCTTCTAGACACCTTGTGAGTATGTGAAGTGAGCCATATATTAATAAATTAGTACTACCTTATATCTAGCTATTGTATATGTTAGCTATTAGCTTGACTCTAAGTGACGTGGAAACCTCTTATAGCCCGTAGCGGGCTTTACTATTGAACCCGCTCTAAGACCGTTGTTATCGCGTGGCCTCCTCACTCGCTGGACTCGATCTTTCTGGATTTTTTTTTTTGAAAAACACAGTACAATTGTAGACACTTATAACACGTACATGCATCCACCCCTATGAACGCACACGCACACCCTACCCTATTAGCATCTCCGAGAGACTGAGCTGACGGATCGAGTCTTGAGATTGACGAAGCCACCACGGACGCTTCGCTGTTGACGAAAACGTCGTCTCCCATTAAAAAAACATTTCGTCTTTTGTGCAAGACACGGTGTTAAACCTGGGGTTTGAACTCTGGTGAGCTAGGGGTACAACCATCCTTCTAGCCACCCAACCACAAGTTTTGTCTGAAATATAATTCTAAACACCGTCCTTATCGTGCAATATTGGTTTTTGCCCGGTCGATGAGATCCCGCTAGCCATTGCTCGCAAGTGCTGTACACGCCAGTCGCATTTGTCCATGCATGTACTACCAAGAAGGCCATGCCGGCCAGATCATCATCATTAATAAACAAAATAAAAATTAAGGCACAGCGGGAGCGAATCAATTACAATACAGGTATAATCAGCTCATAGACAATAGTAGGAAGATTATTATGTGGCTGTGGCTTCGTGTAAGATGAAGATCCCTCTCCGCCCTTGTGGATTTACCGGAAACTAGAGCAAAACTTAAACATGAATCGAGCCAATTCACAGTTTGGCAAATCCGGCCATGCATGTCCTCCTAGCAACTCGCACACCCAATTTGTTCCGACCGCAACCATGCATTGATTCATCCGTTACAAGTCAAGTTGTACATTAAGCGATAGTTGCTCAAATAATGCTCTCTTTCGTGTCTTGCTAGTACTGGTCTTCACGATGTCCCACACTCCCACTCGGAGGTCTGTCAAGTTCTTTTGGGCCGGTTCTTCTTATTTTAGTGTCCGTCCATGTCTTACATGGTAAAACTATGGAAGACCAAGTTTACGCTAATTGGACTAACCTCCAAGGTTTTGACATACCTTATAAGCTTCCCACCTCAAGAGCTGATGGCATAAAGCTCGTTGAACAAATTTTAGTGAGGGGCACACCGCACACCTATCCCAAACCGCATTGTCATATACTAATGGTGTCCTTGGATTGTTGCAAAGGAAGACCAAGGCCATGAAAGGATGAGCCAGAAGAACCCCAAGACAAACTCGACTGCCAAGATAGCATGAGGTGTTTTTGAGGACCATCATCAATAGCCACTGATCTGCAATACCAGAACGATCGTAGATACACCATCGTCCAATTCCCTTCGCATTTCCCCTGGTATCCTTTTCATTTCCAACCCAAAAGAAGGCTCTAATGAGTTTTTGGGTTGCTTGTAGAGGCTCCACTGGGAAGTCAAAAAGCGGTTAGGGGATAGATGGCTTGGAGGTGAGGACCAACTTGACAAGTTCCTTGTGGCCCTCAAAGTTGAAGAAACGACCATTCTAAAGCATGAGACACTTGGCCGCTTTTGTCTTCGAGATATTGAAAGTGAATGCGCTTTAGCCTTTTAACAGCAAGGGCTACTTCATCGGATAGCTCGTCAGAGTAGCGGGGAGGGCATGGAGGACGTCCGCAAGATCGATATCGTTGCAGCGAATGGGTGGCAACAAGGCTCTTTCAAAAGTTGGTTATCAATCTAACTGGAATAATTCATTATTAACATTCTAAACTTGTTAAATATTCTGCCAACTGCAAGACTAATTAATCCATGCATGGCCAGATTTTCACTATTTGCAGAGTATGAAAAATACTCGGTAAAATAAAAGCTATACTCGACATGTCGGCAAAGAATTTTTGTATCTAGTCTAGCCTGAAACTCAACAAAATCTTTGCAAGTGTCTTTATGCCTCCGTGTGAAAAAGAATGACTTAACACTAATACGGAACACCACAAACAGTTTTTGAGTCTAGCACTCGGCAAATGTATATGACGGAAATAAACAAACATATACCGGACCAAGTACCTTCGTGCAAATTCGTTGTATATGCAAGTTAACCGATAAATAGGAAGGAGGCAATAGGACCAGCGGCGGCAGCTGAAACCATCTCCCTAGCAGGTGACGCCATCAGTCCGCTTCGCCTACGGAGGTCTTGGGGCCTTGAAGACGTGGCGGACCAAGGCCTCTTGCTGACGGGGTTTCGATTTTTATTTAGGTTGTTTTTCCATGTCTTTTCAGATGGTGAGGCGATAGTTACATTCTAAAGTCAGAATAAGATCTTTCGTATCCTATCCTCGTTTCGGTGGTGTGTCTAGCGTCAACGGAAAGCGCGTGAAGTCGTGTGTCAACGTATCTCTTAGGATTTGATCGGTTTTGTGTACTTTGGTGTAATTTTAGACCAGTCTCACTGATCTACGTGTGTCTTTGTTGACGATGGTTGATGCTCTAGTGCGCTGGTTATTTTGAGTCTTAACATGACGACTTCTCGTCTGTCTACTATAACGGCAAATTTTGCCTGATTCCGATGATGGAGGGGCGACGACGACGGCTTGCTAGTGTTTGTAATCATCGTTAGGTGGTCCATGGACCATTTATAATTTTATTTGTTTTTAGGACTCTTTGTATTCCTCTCGGTTATTAGTAGATCGGTGGTATTTAAAAAAAACTAATGAATAATATACGATGATTCCACGTGATTTGCGTATCCCATGACTTCTGAAGATGACCACTAGACTATGTACTAAACCGAGCGCTCCATAATTAATTATCGTGACGTGTTGAATTGAACAATTCGCTAGCCGCACCGAACCGAAGCGACCTCACCTAATCCATGGATTTCTTATTTAGATCGCGCTGTGCAGCTCGCCGATCCTTTAGCGCGGTCTCGCTAGCTTAAACATTTGCCGATCCTTGGACAAGATTTTAGATGCTCGGCGCTCGGCGGTGACAGTTGATCACAATCCATCAGACGCCCAAGAAAGAAAATTATGTTTCCTTGATTGATCAATTCCCGCAATGGCATAATAACGAATTAAGGAATGGTGTTACAGACTAAAGCTAAGTATAGTCGATCAATTCGCCGGTGGCACAAAAATCCTCATCCCAGAAAGGGTCTCTCTCACCGGGAGAGAGCTAAACTGCTAGTCGTCGTTGTTCCGAGGCCTCGATTCCTCATACGACCTCGTAGATGACGACCTGCGCGGTATCGAAGCAAAATCCCGGCTGCACGCCGGCGCCGAACCCCGCTGATGACGTCGTCGCGGCGAAGGGCCGGAAGGCAGCAGAAGCTGCCGCCTCGTGGTCGAAGCCCGCGGTCTTCCGATCCGTGGACGCGCCCGCCGCGGAGGAGGAGGAGGAAGACGAGGTGGTGGACTGCGGCGGCTTGTAGTACATGCGCGCCGTCTGCGGGCAGTGGGAGTGGAACCTGGCCGCGATGCGCACGCCCATGTCCAGCATCTCCACGTACCGGGCCATCGATCGGTCGGATTTCCTCTTTGTCTTTGACTCTGTCTCTGCCGCCGAGGGAACGAGGAAGAACGGTGGCTTTGAGCTCGATCCGGCTGCGGGTGTTGGGTGTGCTTTGGGTTGGCACGAGGAGAGAGGGGAATTGGGCGCCGTGGCTATATAGCTTGGTCCGGGCAGGCGTGGGCAGAGAGGAGGCAGCAGGCAGCTAGGCTCCGCGGCGCGCGTGGTGTGTTTCGCGTGGCTTTCCTTCCGCGACGGTTTCTGCGGTGCGAGTTAGACTTTTAAACGTGCGCCGTTACTTTCGGGTTGGGCGCAGTCGTTATAACGGACTAACGGTGCCATGCTTTTTGATCACACCATGGCCCGACGACCACGTACGTAAAAGGGAGCGTGGCCGCGACGCACACCCACGCCACCGCTCGACCGGTGCGGCCGTGCGGTGTGGTTGTGGACTGTGGACGCCCGCGACCGCTTCTCAGTGGCTGGCGTACGTACGTCTGCGTTCCTTTGCCTCGTCCACCGCTGCTCGCCGAGCAAGCGGCCGGGGCCGTTGAAGCAAGCAAAGGCGAAGTTGACCGGGAACTGGTGGAAGGGCCATTTTGTCTTCACGCGATATGAACCGGCGAACGAACACTCGCTCGGCCAGCGGGAAAAGGCGAGGATGCGGTCCGTGGTTGAAAGGGTCGCGTGCGTGGCTTCCTCGTTCACTGACTCCATATTTGAGGAATAGTTAGGGTCTAGTTTGGCAACAATTTTTTTCTTAAATTGAAGTATTACAAAACTGAAGTTTTTCGGTGCACATATGGGAGGAATACTGCAGTTTCTTGATACCATAGTATTTCTCAGTTTTGCCAAAAATTACAACGTGTTTGGGTTGTGTTGTTTTACTGTTCCTTTGACCATTTCTTACCTTGCATGTATGATCTGGTTTGAGCCGTAGATGCTTTCCATGGCAAGTGCAGGCTAATGTTTCGGTTACAACTAATCAACACATCTATAAATAAAATGTATTAAATCAAATCATACTTATACTATCAGTCTATCACGGAAGTTCTGGCTTATAACATCGCTGTCCTAGCATCTGGCTCTCGTCTGCTGGGGTCTGGTGCTTGCTGATGTAGGCATTGCAGGAGAAGACAATGGAAGGAAGCAGATGCGTTTCACAAGGAGCAGGGGCGAGCGTTTTTCTCAGTTTTGCAAAAAAAAAAGGTGGTCAGGGTTGAAGTTTTCAAAACGTTAAAATATCGCAGTTTTTAGGATACTTCAGTTTTTAAAACCACTGTATTCCTTGGAGCCAAACACGTTAAAGTATTCCACACTTTATTATTTCTAGAAACTGAAGTATTGCCGAAATACTTCAAGAAAACGGAGCTACCAAACGGGGCCTAGACCTCTTTTTTCTATACTTCAAAATCAGTGTTATTCTGCCAAAAACAAAGTATGAAAAACTGTAGTTTTTGCTGAAACCAAACACCTCAAAGTATTTAAAACCACGGTATTTTTAGAAACCAGAGTATTCTTGGAATACTTTAAAAAAACGTTGGTGCCAAAAACGGACCCTAAACCCGCTGTCATTCTCGTACTGTACGGTATTCCATTTACTTTTCTGCCCGTCAGGCCCAAGATAATGGCAGATCGCTGAGTCCTGAGTCGCATCGGTCATCGGTGCACACCTCGTGGAAGAAGGAATTTCAGCTCGTGCCTGTTAGAGCGTACAAGGTGACATTTTTTTTCTGAACTGGGGTCGGTCTCATTGAGCGCTGACATATCAATTACAAGCAGGAACTAGAGAAAATAGAAAATTACAATCAGGCACAAACATTTTTTTTTGCACGAAGGACCATAAAGGCTCCAGCTCCATCTCCACCACACCGCCACGTCGCATCACCGCCAAATAGATCGCCGTCGAGGACGGAACAACTTGGGGCGAGGCACCGGGAGCCAACTATGCTGGAGCAAGGAGGCCTCCTCCAAGGCATAGCAGCCTGGAGGTTGATCTTCGCCTTAAGTCATCGACCAAAAAGAACTGAAGCCGGCGAAGATGGTGGGAGTGATCACCCTTCAACCATCTTAGAAGACAGCCGAAAAAGAGCGGTTGTGTATGCACTCCCGAGAGCAGCCTCCCGAGCTCCCCTGCCGTAGATCTAGTCTCCAACCATCAGGAACAGGAAGATACTTTCTTCCTCGTCTCCTTGATGAGTGCATAAAGAGATCTAGAAGCCCCGACCATGGATTCGAGTTCCACATAGACACGGAGCTTATTTGAGAAGCTCCGGCCAGATCCATACCTGGTCGCCATCCTCCATGGACGCTGACAAGAAGAAGGATCTCACCGCCCTCCGGCGTCACTCACAAACATCGAGAGAAAGCTTCAGAAAGGCATAACGTCATACTCCACTTGGGGAAACACACCTATAGACTACAACTACTATATACATAGGGTTGGACTCCTCTTCCCCGTCGCCTTCGACCACCTAGGCCTCCTCTCCCTCATCGCCTCTGATCGGCTAGGCCGCTGATGAGAAGAGGGATCTCGCCACCCTCCGGCGTCTCTTGCAGACATCGAGAGAAAGCTTCAGAACGCAGCACACCATACTCCACTTGGGAAACACACCTATATACTATAAGTACTATATACATAGGGTCAGTCTCCTCTCTCTCGTCACCTCTGATCGGCTAGGCCGCTAGATAGGAGGAGGAGAGGAGTCGGGGGGCGTGTTGACTAAATTAACAATGGTATATAATATTGTTCAATATTTGTATAACTCACATGTGCCCTCATTATAGATAAAATAGCACCTCAGCGAACATTTAGCCATGTAGTTTCCCCCTCACCAAATTCAAAAGCTAACATTGGCATTTAAATGGATTTTTAATTAGTAGAATATTGTTTTTTAGAACTAAAGATCAAACATTATAAAATTTCAAAATTTACAAACAAAATAATAGAATTTGGGTTTTAAAAATTTAAACCCTATATTTTATTGAATCAACCACTTTCAGACTCCAGGCTATAACTCATCATTTTGTATTCAATATTTTGAATGGTATATTCTAAATAATTCATAGAGGAAATTTTATTGACTTCAAGAATTCAAATAGTTAATTAAATGGTACAAAAGAAACATCCAATCATTCTTTTATCTAAATTAATAATTAAGACTTCAAACTACAGGGAAAATATTTTTGAGTATTTATTTTTCATTTGTTATTATAAAATGGTGAATTTCTAAAATAATATTCCCCAAAATATTTGACGGAAGTAGTCAATAAAACACAAGCATCAATTTTGGATTTTCAAAATATTTTGGTATTTTAGAATTCTCGGAGATTTGGTATTTTAGCTATCTGAATCTCAATCACTAAAACAACAACTAAATATATACTTTGGAAACAACATTAAATATACTTATATATTAAATATGCAATGAGTACTTTTCTAGGACAAGTAGACAATAGTCTATGATACAAGCCTCCCTGGTCACTGGTCTCGTATATCACAACTAATCACTATGTGTTCAATAATTTCTTACTCAAAAGGGTTCCAATTCCCGCATTGACTAAGTCCGAACTTGGTCATCCTTCTACGGTAGAAAATGGAGATAGGGTTCCCCTTCATCCGAACGAACCGACGGAGAACTTGGATGTCATGAAAAAATTGTAAAATGGTTTTGTCTTGTGGCACTAAATATCATGTAAATTTCAAGCGTTTTATCAGAATATATTTTTCATGTGATTGGATACAATATTTTGTGTGTGTACAATGTTATGAAAAATCCTCTAATGACATGACTTATGTGAAATAAATCAATGACCTTGCGTGCGGCGCAACTGCACAACATCCACTATAAATTTATGTGTCTTGAATCCACATATAGGAGTTGTATTTAGAATGCCATGACATATTTGAATAGTGCAAGGAGAAGAGGCACTCAACCTCTTTCTATCCAAAAAAATGCCCAACCTAAGCTGTGTAGTCGCATTTTTAGGATATTAAAAGCACGTTGTTGCTTGTAAGCCCAAACAAACCGTTTTGATTTTCGTATAGAGTCTTGCAATTCGATATTTGCCTTGTACATGCCTGAGTATATCGATTTTGGACGATTCGGTTGGAACACCAATAATACTATTGTAAAAGGCAACTCTTGTCCCTCCCCCCTTCTCTCTCCTCAAGCCTTGAGAGTCGCCTCTCCTTCGTTGGTTCCTCTCTCCCTCTCCTCTGGTGGCCTTGCCGTTCAGAGTGATTAGGAAAGGGAGGCCGGACCCCCTCTGTAGTGAGTAGTTTGGGATATGTGTGTTTTCCTAATGTAGAGTCTGGTGTTATGCCGCGAGATCCAGGACATCGACACATCTGAGCGGCGTCTGGTGGCCGATGGCTGGAGACGGAGATGGGAGACGGTAGGTCTGCTGCGATCTCGTTCAGTAAGCAACCTCTAGATCTGGAGGTCAAGGCGCCTAGTGCCCAAGGTGGGAGATGGACAACCCTCTTGCGCGCTAAGTCATGGAAACGAGGAAGACGAGGGTGTCCTTCCTCCCGTTGGTGGGTGGCCAGATGCGTCGCATGGGAGCAAAGAAGAGGTTTTTTAGGGCACCCACAGTCTGTAGCCAAATATGGTTTCAAATTGGATATTTGTCTTTTGGAACTAGTTCCTACCATTGTGGAGGTAGTTCTAAATTTGCAAAAAGAGGGAACCGGAGCACCCTCTTGCTCCGATGCTAAATTCCATCCATAGACTAAAATAATATTTGTCTCTCATTGTGTGCATGGTACTACACATGCATGCAGTCTGATCATGAGGAGAGAGAGTCCTTTTTCTTTCACAGTGGGACCCTATGGTACAAATATTTAGCATCACTACATTGTAGAGCTATTGCCAATTGCACACTATAGCTAAATTTAACTTTTTGTCAGATTTGGGCGCCGTCCACGAAGTCCAAAGAGTGGTCACTCCCATCCTCTTTGTCGGCGTCGGTCTTCTCCGGCCGACAACTGCAGGTCAAGATCAACCTCCAGGGCAAGATGCCAAGGCGGAGGCTCCTCTGCACCAATGTAGTTTTCTCCCGATGCCTCACCCCAAGTGGTCTCGTCCTTGCGGTGAGGTGCTCGTATGTGTTGCGAGGCCAAATAGTGGTGGCGCCGGAGCTGGACCATTGCATTTTCAGAGTTTTTGCTAGGGTCCTTAGAGCAACATTCAGGGGCTTGTTTGTAATTTTCTTTGAGGCCTCCTATGTAATTTTCTCTCCACCGCTGAATGAAAGTCTACCCCTGCTAAAAGAAAAAGAAAAACGCTCGGCTGGTCTTGGCATTGCCTTGTGGCATTCGGGCCCCCGTTCCTCTGTCTGCTCCCGATACCTAGCGAAGCGAAGGAGAGGTGGCGGCGCAGGTAAACCTCGCCGGCCCGCCAAGCTCTCTCCCGCCCCGCCGCACAGCCCTTCCCCCGTTCCTCTCTCTCAGTCTCACCTCTCCCATCTGCCCAATTCGGCCCATCCAAACACTGAAAAGCTGAGGTGGACAGACAGCGCACAAGTTGTCAAAGCGAGAGAGTTCCCGAAGCGAAGCGACAACCTCTCGCCCGAGATGCCGTCGGGGACCTCTCCGCCGTCAGCGGAGCCGTGGACCTGGGAGAACGCCGCCGCCGGAGCGACCGCCGGCTTCGCCACCGTCGCGGCCTTCCACCCGCTCGACGTCGTCCGGACTCGCTTCCAAGGTAACCCCGCGCCCCTTAAGCCCTAGTAGACGCATTAGCCCGACCGCTAACCATGCTGCTCTCGTGCTGGTGTTCAGTGAGCGGCGGGAGGGGGTTGTCGGGCATGCCGCCGTACAGGAACACGGGGCACGCTGTCTACACCATCGCACGATCTGAGGTGTGAATTCCTATCACATTGTTTTTGTTTTGGTCATTTGGTAGGCGAGTTGTAGTTGTTAAACTCGTCAATGTCTTGAAATTTTAGTTGTATGTGCAGTTGCTGTTAATCCTGTTGGGGGGTTTCCGAAAATTTGGAAAATACAGTTCCCTGCAATATGTAGTTGGACTTTCTTCCTTGTTGATTTGCTGCTTTAATTTCATTTAAAATTACCCGGAACTTCATAAGCTGGCAATATATATGATAAATCGCCTGTTTGGTAGCAAACTAAATGACTCAAACCTTTTTCTGTAAGATCTTAACGAATTTGGTTATTCTGATATGTGAAGTAGGAGTTATGCTGATCTAACTGCTTAATGCAGGGCTTGAGGGGACTTTATGCTGGCTTTAATCCTGCAGTTGTTGGATCAACCGTTTCTTGGGGGCTATATTTCTTCTTGTAAGTTACACTAATTTATTCTGCTGAATAGTTGTGTATTGTGGGTTGTTCGATGCTTTATATCAATGCTGAACTATACTAAAGCAAGGTGCTAATTTCAGCGTTTCATTCCACTTATTTTTTTCTTCCTATATTAGGATCCCATGCTATTGTTACCAATTTGGATGCTCCTTAGTCCTTACTATAATGCTGGCATTTTGACTAACTTTAAGAAATGTCTGTTTTGACAGTTATAACAGAGCTAAACAAAGATACTTGCAGGGGGAGGATGTTCAGCTCCGTCCATTCGACCATCTTGTCTCAGCTGCAGAAGCAGGTGCTTTGGTTCGTACAATAACTCCTAATCTCCCATCATTTTCTCATTTTGTGAGATTGGAGACAAGGTTAATGAACTTTGGTTAATATGTAGTCAGGCCTTTGATAGCATGCCTAACCTGGCATTTATTTTGACTACCAACATGTGTTAGTGTCATTGGTTCACCTCAATTGCCTTCCACTAAATATCATTTACTCATGACTAAGCTACCTTTCTTGTGTCTGTACAGGTTTGCCTATTTACAAATCCCATATGGCTAGTGAAAACACGGATGCAACTACAAACACCTGGACATACTTCACCTTATTCTGGATTTTCTGGTAATATATGCTTATCATACCATTTTTTTTTCTAAGTATCATATAGCGATGCTTATCATGATAGAGCTGTGACTTGGGTTTCTGTTGCAAATGAGTCGCTTATGCCAAAACCTTTTTGTCTGAAGCTGCTAAATTTACGCTTATTTACACTTGTTTGTGTAAAAAAATCACCGGTTGTACTCCCTCCAATCCATAATAAGTGTCGCTTCTTCATGCTAAATTTAATTTTGGTCTATACTTTGTTCAAATTTTCTGTGACCTTGCTTATTTGGTTGATGTGAAGCCAGATGCTTTGAGAACTATTCTGAAAGAGGAGGGATGGCTTGCACTTTATAGAGGAATTGGGCCTGGACTTTTGCTGGTATGCATCTTTTGAATTAAATGTTGTTTAGTTTTGTATTGTGTTTCGTTAGAATCATATAAATATAGCATATAACTATTAGTCCCATGCCGATTTAAGTAACACTAGATATAGGAGTGCAATTCCGTGATGATTTTTCCTGGACATGGAATTATATATTTTCTGTGACCTCAGTTTATTTGTTCCCGTGTTCTTGACCGAAAATCATGTCTCATCACTACTACTCATGGTATGGATTGATTTCTGTTAAGTAGGACTTGAGTTTTGTAGCATCATATGGTTTGTCTGAAGTGTGCCCTATCAGATTTGTTGCTACATGCTCTACGTAATATCTTTTTATGAGGCTTATGAGGCTCCAGCTAGAGAATATGTGATGTCTTCCTATTACTATATTATTTTCAGAAAATTACCTCATTATGGAGATTATTCTTTCAGTTCTCAGGGAAAAAATTAACTAAAAGGGCAGCTAAACAGTTTCTTCGTTTATAGTTTATTTAATATGCTGGTCAATGTCAGTTTTCCCCAAACAGTGCTAGTAGGAATTTGGTTGTTATAATTGTGGTCAAGTACAGATTATGCGTATACTAGTTTCAGTTAGTAAAGATGCATACGTTTGAACTGTTAGATTCTAAAATACTTAACTATTTGTACTGTTTATAGTAAAGATGCATTAATGTTTGCTGTGCTCTGCTTCAAAGGTCACCCATGGTGCGATACAATTCACTGCCTACGAGGAACTTCGCAAGGCTATCATATTTGCCAAGAGTAAACAAACAAGAGCAGACAACAGAGGCAACGAGGATTTATTGGTACCAACTGATTGCATGTGCTGAGGCATTAAATTAAACATCTAGTTTAAGCCTGTGCAGTATAGGCATGCTTATGTCCCCCTTGATAATTCAGTTCTGCTATTTATTACCAACCTTTCTTTCTTACGTTCTGTTGCTTTCAGCATGCCTTACACGATACAAATGTGAATTGTGAAACGTATGAGAGTCTTCTCACTTTGTTGTGAAGATCGTCAGTTAGTCCAATATAGGTGCTACATAATATACCAATATCCTTACTTAGAAATCACATTTTCAGCATAATATATATACAAATTATATGCTGCATAAGTTTATTCAGGGTAATCAATATTTTAGAACATTCATGCCCAGATTTGTCTGCTTTAAAATACATTCACAATCAGCTTATTCAGCTAGATAGTTAGTTGATTTGTCTGATACGCATTTGCCTTCATTGTCAACAGAATTCCGTTGATTATGCGGCACTTGGAGCTGGTTCAAAATTATCTGCTATTCTGCTTACTTATCCTTATCAGGCAAGTTTTAAGTTATGTTTATTCTCATCAACTTCATAAATGTATTGTGCTACACCCTCTTACTAGACATACCAACTATTTTTTCGAAATTGCAGGTTATCCGAGCCCGCTTGCAGGTTGGTTTCAGATTTGAAGCTCTTCATCTCACTTCTTTGGAGTTTTCATCAGCAATAATAATAGTTCTTGTCTCCAACTTTTCAGCAACGACCTGGTAGTGATGGTACCCCGAAGTACTCAGACAGTTGGCATGTAGTGAAGGAAACTGCAAGGTGAGAGTTACTGCCTTGGTGTGATGGTGTTGTTAAATCTTTGACTATAGAAATGTAGGACTTTAGGTGGCATTACTGTTTAGCGGAGTCTGAGGTCAAACAAGGTTTACCTTTTTATTGTCTTATGTGATATGCACTTTACTCATGTAGGAGCTGTCTTTTTGTAAGCTTGGTCTACACTTGAGCCCACTGATCATTTATATTCCTCACTAATCTGTACAAAACCAATGAGTTGCATGCCTGCTTGTGTAACCTGGTGCCATACTTGGCCAGATAACATGCCATGTTCTTTATTGCAACTTTGCTGGTCTACACAACGGGTGTAGACCAGCCAAGTTGGCTGTGTTACAATTTTGAGTAAGTTTTAACGACTGGAATTATATTTCTGCTGCAGGTATGAAGGTGTCCGTGGATTTTACAGGGGCATCACGTCCAACCTATTGAAGAACCTTCCAGCAGCTTCCCTCACGTTTGTGGTGTATGAAAATGTTATCAAACTTTTTAGAGCAGCCAAGGAGAAGGCATAGTTCCAACTTCAACTGGACCCCAGGAGAAACATAGGAGGAAAATAGGAATCAAACAATCGTTCCATCCAAATACATAATCTGCTCCCACTATCCGAGTTCACCGTGAATACGTGATATTCCATCACATTTCTTAGTTCAGGTGCTATTCAGTTAACAGCAACAGATTTTACTGTTGACAAACTTTTCTTTCTAGAGGAAAATCCATTTACCATTTCTTCACCGAGGAATAGTTCATGATGTCCAGTTAAAAAATATCGAATGCATTTTTTGTAGAGCTTCCGAGTTCCGGTTCAACAACTTATGTTCCTGGTGCACGGGTACTCTGGAATATTTTCAGAACATGATATAGCTTGCCTTGCCGATTGTTACATACATGTGCATCATTAGTGTCGGAGTGTACTTGGCCATTGATGGATGAGTAAATCAGTGTCAAGAGTGTACACAAATGTTGCTCGCTGTTGTGTATACCCATTTTCAAAACGAAAATGCTAATCTGGATGCGTCATGTTCATCGACCCGTAGAGTGGTCTGACTCGGATTTGGAGAACGATGACGATGGGTACAAGACTCCTCAGATTTGGAGAATGACGACAACGGGTACGGGAGTGACATAGAGTTTGGGGAGTTCGATCTGAGCGGCACGCGGAGCTCGGGAGACAAGCAGAGCGTCTCTTGTTGGAGGGGCTTCGAGGTGCGTCAGAGAGCAGGACGAGCTGACATTGTAGGACACACAGCGCGTCAAGACAGTGGAAGACGACGAGGCATACCAGCGGCCAGCACCCAACGCAGCGGCATAGCCCTCCTCGTCAAAACCCAGGTATGCCATTGAGCATAACCCTCATCGTCAACGTGCAAAGAAGACTGCATTGACAGTGTTCTCCACTTCTCCCCAAAACCCAGCCTTTTGAAGGACCTAACAACAGTGAGTCAAGTCAGTATTGTCGGCATAGCAGTATGTACATACTCGGTTATCATGTTCAAGTCAGGCCATGACTAGGTCCTGCTTAAAATATACAGTATTTTTTACATTTTGTTTCCGAGGTAAATCTTACACCTTTTGGAATTACTAGCAGATAACTGCCAAGAATGCTAGTAAAACAGATTACATTGCTGTACTCTGTGCATGCCCAACTTGGGCACAATGTAATTACAGGTAGTGATAAACATGACACGTTGATATATATGCTTTTGTTAGTTTTGCTGCCTTACACATCATTCTACGTCAGGAATCATCTGACAAAAACCTATGTCTCGATTTATACACACGGAGACCTGTCATGATTCTGTCATGTTGTTGTCTTCAGTCGCTGCTGGGCGTCGCTCTGGCTTCTCTTCTTGTTCTGGACTCCTGATCAAGAAAATGGAAGGTCAGGTGATGGTACACAACTGGTGTTTTCAGAAACCTCTCTCTTCAGTCAGAGTCCCATGAAGGTTCCCATTTAAACGCTGACATGAGGACCAGGGAATAGTTAGCTGCTAGACAGCGAGTTGAGATGCAGTAAAGAGGGCATTCTTACATCGCAGAGTCCATTTTGATTTTGGTGTGACTATGCTCAGCACACAGAATTGCCTTTTCATCATTCACAGTTTCCTGCGCAAGAAGAAACACAAATAAAGTATAAAGTGAAATGTTGAGTCAAACAAGTCATATCACAGACCTAACGCACCATTTTACTCAGGTTGGCGGGATGCTGTGCCATCATTTTGGGGGCATTCAGAGGACTTCTTAGGGTACCCTGAAATTATACGAGGTTAAGTAGTAGCATGGAAAATGGCAAGTAGGGATCATAAACATAAGCAGCTACCTAGTTAGGAAATTTGTTAACAAGTTGCAACTTCAGGAATTCGGTTAGATTCACGAGCATGCTGCCTTTTCTTTTTAACATGCTTTTAAGAAGAGGAAACATAACAGGCATCAAGGTTGCTAAAGTGAAGAAAGTACCTTATTTGCCCACATTAGGCCACAGGCATTACAGAGGGACCTTGGACCGGCTGGCCCCCGGCGCATTGCTGGAGTAAGCCTTGAGCTGATGCCACAATTTTGGCAACTAGGGAAGCAAACCAACATTAGCCCACAATAAACACCGGGAAAATCTTGTGGGAATAAAATTATGAAATATGATTTGCACATACACCCGTCATCACAACTCACTCACTGGGTTTCTCGGAAATGATCATCCTCACCATCAGCTGGGGAGACACAAGCTACAGAAGAACATGCAACGTCACCAAAATCTGCCCTGCCGGCAAACTGCCCCTTACTCCGTTTCATCCTGACAGCGATAATGAATTAGTATATATATTGTGTGCATGAAATAAATAATCCATAGCACAACAAAGGATCAAAGAGGAATCTCCTGACTGCCAAATATGTTCTTTTTTAGGGTAACCAAATATGGTTTTGTACTAGGATTAGTATAAGTAGAACTTGACTGGCTTCCAAGGTAACAGTAAAAAACAACTGTAGAAATCTGAATTAGTTGCTTGACTGAGTGCTGACTCATGTATGCAGTAACTTGTGGTATTTCTTCCTAAAAGAAATTCTAGTTTTGTACCAAAGAAGGTTGTGGCATTGGGAATGCAGAAAGCTGGAGTACATCCTCATTTATATGGTCTAAAGTGTGATGAATAATAACATCGTGCTTGATTCACAATACAATACAGCATTTGTATCCATGAAGAGAATTGGCATGAAATGAGTCTGTACTTTTGGGCAACTTCCTTGCGCACTCCGTATCTTATTTTCTTATCAAAACATCTTTCCTTCCTCTTCTCGCGAAACCTCGTTAAGGAAGCAAACCTTTTGGCAGCCACACTTGTGCTCTGCAGACATGAGACAAAGCTTTTGGATAAGAAATATTAAAACAGCCTTGTTATAAAGATTCTACAGCTGATGATACCTTTTCACCATATACAGTAGATGGGGCCATGCTTACTAAACCAGGAGGCACCTCACACCCTCCAAGCACCAACAGAACAGCCTGAACCTGTATAACACTAAGAAAATAGCTAGTCAAATGTAAATCAAACTACATGTGACCATGAACATATATGATCACCACAAACACTTGAAAATGGTTTGTCAACAGTGACTTTCATATGATGGTCCTTGAAACTTAATATGGCTAGATCACAACTGACTAATGGAACAGAAAAGACTGAAAAGGTAAGGAAGAAAAAATAGGTACAGCGCATCATCATGAGTTATTGTGGGTAGTCACATGGTGAATACATCAGTTGGACCATAAGAAAACTTCATTCTAGTGGTATCAAAATTCACAAATATTTAACACTTAGGGAGTTCATTCATCGCAGATTAACTGCGTGCAAGGCACATCATCCTTATTGTCATCGCATACATTAACCAGTCATTTCTTTAAAGGCATCAGTTGATTTACCTTTCTTACAAGTAAAATCCTATCTCGGGAATATTAAATGCTCCTCTCTCAATATATGCAATCCATGCCAATATGTCTGTTTCTTAATGATACATTAATTTCCCTCCTGTTTTTGGTGATTTCGGCATGTTTCCACCTTAACCAAAACATGCCCCTCTGTACTGTTCGGTTTTTCCCTCTATCTATTTGAAAAGGCAGAGCTCCTGCCGGTTGCTCCAAAAAAAAAAAAGACCACAGCAACCACTAAAGCACATCAAATCATGCAAAAACGTCTGAAAAAACTACAACGTAACTAAGAAAATGGTAGAGTTCAGAAATTAACCAGAGAAACTCGATTCCACTAACAAAGCATAGCTCAATCAATAAAATTTAACCAAATTTATGCAACTATTAGCCCTTTCCGAAAAGCTCGAACGAACAGCACAATCACAGGGGACACATTCTTTTGCGGCGCAAACAAATCTTCGCAGCTTAAAAAACTAAAATAATCTACCCATAGTACATAACCAGATACTCTGGAAATTCGATCAAGAGAACCAAACCACCATTTTATTCGTGCAATTCGACAGATATATATGCGCACCAATCAACATTCGACTGCAAGGAACATGATAATCGAGGGAATGATCGAAGTCTACAAATAAACATATACCAATTCGGCTCCCGCGCTCGCCAATTCCCCGCCCAACGCAGACAAAGTCAACACGGTTCAACGACACCAACGGAAAAAAGCGAAGCGAGCGGTGCAGAAGGGGCGACCTTTTGGGGCGGGACGGAGTCGAAGACGTAGACC
The DNA here is from genome assembly GCA_910589765.1 of Avena atlantica. Classification (NCBI taxonomy): domain Eukaryota; kingdom Viridiplantae; phylum Streptophyta; class Magnoliopsida; order Poales; family Poaceae; genus Avena; species Avena atlantica. The sequence goes on from OU342736.1 coordinate 376,961,278, forward strand.
TCCCCCTGGTACACCAGGGTCAGCTGCTCCGATGCCGCGCTCAGGAGCGCCGCCGCCGCCGCGGCTTCTTCGTCGCCGGAAGCGGCGGCCGCCGGAGGATCGCGGCGGTCCGCCGCGGGCTCCGCCGCCATCGGCTGGGGATCGGACGGTTGGGATGGGCCGGGACCCGGGAGAAGGGGCCGGGCTCTCGGTTCGCGCACACGTGTGGGGGATGGCCAGGAGCGCGCACGTGTGATGGATTATGTACACGCATTTACGTGTCTGGCCGTGCGGGCGAGGGATACGAATTTCGGCTTTCCGTCTCTAAAAGTTGGATAGGGATTTTTATCTTGAACTAGTAAAATGCCCGTGCGTTGTAACAGGTTAAATTTTTTCAAGCATTATGTACTTTACAAATACGCACTTCACAAATATGCATGAAGCAATTTGTTGGTCCTACCCACTATGCCCATTGGTTTGTTTTACTACATGTTCCTCTGCACCCATTGGTTGTTTTACTACATGGTCCTCTTAGGCACAACTTTTGTTGTGCTCCACGAGACACGAACATCATTTTTCTTTGGTGGAGAGCTTCCTAGTATTAGTGGCACATGTCGTTTTTAGTACAGTGTGTATAGAAAGAGACATAAAAAAGACAAAGAAACTGTAGAAAGGGAAGATAATAGAAGATATGACACAATGCAGTAACTAATTTTCTTCACACACCCTCACTCCTGGGTCTATCAATGGTCCGCTCATAAGTAGCATACGGACTACACAACAGTTCTCTTGTCACTTATCTGCTGGATCCAAATATAGAAACATGACCCATAGAGATGTTCTATTTGAATTTCCTTTTATTATGATCTTATTGTCTCCAGAATCCTCATATCATCACCATCTCTCTTTCTTTTGTATCAAAAAGGACCATTCATCCAAATAAAAATTCATCTTGGTCTTGCTATCTGCACATGAAAGAAAGCATCTCAAAATACTCCTATCACTCCCTCCAAAGTTTGATAGTTTTGTACCATTATAAACAAAGTGTACACATACAAAATAATGGTTTGGCAAACCTGCAATGCAAACACGGTGCACACAGACCCTACGCTCGTTGCTCAGAAAAAAAAAAGCAAAGCTAGAGACCACAAGTGTTGATCCAAATGGTACATAAAGTAGGATTATACCGTCGTAATCCTAGATCATCATCGTGTATTTGAGTTTTCTAAGATATCTTTCCCATGTATTTAGTATAATAGTACAAAGAGTAACATCAGCCAGATTCTTTTGTACAAAATTCCAGAAATAAATCATTGTCCACGTCAAAGATTGTTACTATCTGATTAGGCTATATTCCTTGTGCTCTATAATTATTCTCAAGTCTTCTTGGCATATTGCCGCTGTTCCAGTATCCCAAATAGAATCATCTTCCATAGGGAGGAGACGATGATCTGGCCACAAGATTAGTATCAAAGATCTGAATTTACCACAAGATTAGTATTGAAGCTCTGAATTTACAAAACGATTAGTAAGGAAGCTCCAAATTTATATAGCATGTTAATCCCCACAAGCAATAGACTCTCATGTTACCCTATACCCAACATAAACCCAAACCTTTCTCTTATTCTCTTCATAAAGATATAAACAGTACCCAATCACATAGGTCAATGGAAAGGAAGAGTCATATGTAATTTCTTCCTAGAAGGTTCAGGACATTGAGTTGTAGAAATAAATTCTTAACGAAAGGGAGAGCAAGCAAGAACCTGATGTTCTACTGGTGCTGCTATGTTGATATGATTGGCTTGGACCTGGAAGAGGTGGAGGGAGCTTATTGACCTCCTTGTGGCAGATTCGCACAGTGGAACTGGAAAAATAATCCTAAGCTATTTCCTGCCAATGAAACAGAGCATAAGTTGTGTATTCTTGCAGTGGGTATGCATTTTATCGAACATGAGAAGGGAGTAAGCATGAGCAGATATAGATCAAGACAGCAAAACTCCTTTGTCGTAGACGACACCGTGGGCTCCCATCTGAGATGTTGCGGGCCGTCGCCGAGCCACCAAGACTGCCGCTGGGGTAGAAGAAGAGGAGCGCCAAGAGGAGGGGTACCAACCTCACGAAGCCAACCCACGGGGAGGAATGGCGCTCAGAACCGTCAATCCTATACGTGCAAGAACATCTCGTCATTCTGGCCTTGAACTTATTGGCGACGGCGATGAGCTTGGCAAGCGGGCGGCACTGGGTCGTGATCTCCTAACGGTTGATGGAACCTAGGGATGGAGGCTAGGGGCGCGGAGCACGGATGGTGCGAAGCGCGGAGGTGCCGCTGACAGCTGTGGAGGCATGGAAATAGGGCGGCGCCGCGAAGGGAGCCATGGAGAGGGAGAAGATGGGATATGGGGCGTGCCGCCCGTCCGTTGATAGGGGCGCAATGGGAGGATTCCATGTTTGACCTATCGGTGCATTTAGTATTAGTAAGGCGAGCGTTTTTGCCGTGCGTGACGAGCGATGTTTGACCAAGGAGGACTGGGCTGAGCGCGCCGAAAGAAATGACGTAGTAGCATCGGGCAGAAAACGGAACACTCATGTACTTTTTAGATAGTAGAGAAAACGGAGGGAGTACATCTTAAGCTAAAGGTTAACACAAAATATATTTAGAACAATTTTCTGCTTCTACAAATGATGAATGCTTTCTCACCATCACCGCTTTCCATGGTCATAAGATAGAAAACAGTCAAGATGCAACAGATACCACTTTCCAGGGAATAAGATGATCATAAAAATGGGAGTGTGATAACAATTCATAGTGCCGCTGATCATAAAATTAAAAGCACGAGCATATCAGAGTGACAAAGGTGAGGGTCCTGCCGGACATTGCGGCTGCGGGGGCGCGTGGGGCAAGGAGGTGCACCGGATCTTCGTGCATCGACAACAGAGGAGGACTCCAAGGTGGGATGCGATTGGTAACCGAGAGGGGCTTGCCAGCGTCGATCTAGGCCTCGACGATGCGGATGTCGTCAGCGTGCGGGCCTGCTTGACCACGAGGGCGGTGGTGACGACATGGCAGTTTCAGGAGGCCTCTACAGCTTTGCCCCATGCGTAACTCCTTGCCGAGCTCCGGAGATCCGACGCAGCTCCGTGCCTGCAGTAACTATGGTAAAAAATCCCCTTACATTTGTCTTAAATATCCATACCACAGTCATCCTCATACCATCGCAATCTCTCTCTCCCATCAAAATGACCCTTTCATCCATAAAAAGTCATCTCGCTCTTGCTATGTGCACATGAAAGAAGATAAAACATCTGAAAATACTCCTATCACCCCCTCCAAAATTTGATAGTTTTGCACCCTTAGGAACAAAATGTATACCTACCAAATAATGGATAAATAGATCATCATAAGTACTTAACCTCGAGAGCAGCCACTACATGAGGATTCGTTGGCTGACATCAACAAATAATGCAGAAAAATGACAAGGCAACGGTTATCTAAGGTCAGAATTTGGTTGCAGAAGGAAGCGTGAGAGGGGCAGCAGCTTCATGGGTTCAATGAAGAGCTTGTCACCTTCCTTGTACGATGTTGCAATAACCTCCTCAAACATCTTGACCGAGAAAAGCTACAAAGACAATACAATTTATAAGATATGCAGCATGAGCAGGTCATAAATTCAGGAAAAAAACTTTGAGCTAAGAAACAATGCTGGAGGGTACCGACGGTGAGTCCTAGCAAAGACATTTTAAAATTTGCACCTCGTCATCAAACAAGTTACTTGAATGGCATCGCCGCAACAACATTTTCGTCTGTCGAACTTACATGTAAAGGTCTTAGACCAGTCGTCACAGCACCTAAAGGCACGTTGGCAAACTTAATATCCCCCTTTAGCATCTGCCTTTGATATCTCTCACACTGTAAAATATTCATACTCCTGATTTTGATCTTATAATTTTAAAAAAATAGGAATTCATTCTTCATGCTATATCTAGCAACACATAGCCTCTGTGCTAAATAAGCCTATGTCTATAAACTTTTTTTTATGGGTGCATAAGGAGATTCTATTCAGCAAGATAGCATCAGTCTTATCAAATTCCATAAGAAACGAAAAAAAGATCATATGACATAGATATGAGCCCCAAGTTATTTCTCAACTTAGCAGAGTTAACAAAGCATACATGAGTATATTAACATGCAACTTCCGTATGCAACAATCAATTAAATGAGCATCAAGAAGTCATAATTAACTTATGACCAGTCCAATGCCCATCTAGTGAATGTATCACCTCAGGGAAAAGAGCCTACGTTTTAGAGAATCCAGTGGTTTGCTAACAAAAATTGGAAAAATAGCTCTCCTTATATGATGATTGAATGCATTATCTGAAGATACAAAAGCTGAATAGGTAATATTTATTGTATGAAAACCAACGCCAAGAAGCAGAACGTTCAATAGGGATGTTTTCAGCAGCTCCATCATACAATACATTTCATACTTTTGTATAGAAATCAGTAATGAGAAAGAAAAGAGGCAAAGACAAAGAATGAAGCTTATGTTGTCTTCTTAAGTAACCCAATTGCTATGATCTGTCCACAAGATTAGTATCAAAGATCTGAATTTACCACAAGATTACTATTGAAGCTCTGAATTTACAATACGATTAGTAAGGAAGCTCCAAATTTATATAGCATGTTAATCCCCACAAGCAATAGACTCTCATGTTACCCATACCCAACATAAACCCAAACCTTTCTCTTATTCTCTTCATAAAGATATAAACAGTACCCAATCACCATAGGTCAATGGAAAGGAAGAGTCATATGTAATTTCTTCCTAGAAGGTTCAGGACATTGAGTTGTAGAAATAAATTCTTAACGAATGGGAGAGCAAGCAAGAACCTGATGTTCTGCTGGTGCTGCTATGTTGATATGATTGGCTTGGACCTGGAAGAGGTGGAGGGAGCTTATTGACCTCCTTGTGGCAGATTCGCACAGCGGAACTGAAAAAATAATCCTAAGCTATTTCCTGCCAATGAAACAGAGCATAAGTTGTGTATTCTTGCAGTGGGTATGCATTTTATCGAAAATGAGAAGGGAGTAAGCATGAGCAGATATAGATCAAGGCAGCAAAACGCCTTTGTCGTAGACGACACCGTGGGCTCCCATCTGAGATGTTGCGGGCCGTCGCCGAGCCACCAAGACTGCTGCTGGGGTAGAAGAAGAGGAGCGCCAAGAGGAGGGGTACCAACCTCACGAAGCCAACCCACGGGGAGGAATGGCGCTCAGAACCGTCAATCCTATACGTGCAAGAACATCTCGTCATTCTGGCCTTGAACTTCTTGGCGACGACGATGAGCTTGGCAAGCGGGCGGCACTGGGTCGTGATCTCCTAACGGTTGATGGAACCTAGGGATGGAGGCTAGGGGCGCCGAGCACGGCTAGTGCGAAGCGCGGAGGTGCCGCTGACAGCTGTGGAGGCATGGAAATAGGGCGGCGCCGCGAAGGGAGCCATGGAGAGGGAGAAGATGGGATATGGGGCGTGCCGTCCGTCCGTTGATAGGGGCGCAATGGGAGGATTCCATGTCTGACCTATCGGTGCATTTAGTATTAGTAAGGCGAGCGTTTTTGCTATGCGTGACGAGCGATGTTTGACCAAGGAGGACCGTGCTGAGCGCGACGAAAGAAATGACGTAGTAGCATCGGGCAGAAAACGGAACACTCATGTACTTTTTAGATAGTAGAGAAGAGATGGTGAACACTCGATAGAGCTTTGATGAACTTGTAACCTTCGGATTTTAGAGAGAAAGCCAGCATGACAAGCTTTATTGATCATTAAAGATTGTTACACCGCAAAAATAGGATTTGACGGTTTCTCATGTCAAAAAGGTCCCTCCACCTTACTTGCAAGAACATGAGATACAGTACCATATTACTTTTCCTAGGAGTATGATGAGAAAACCTCGAGCTAAAAACACACCCTCCTCATATATGGCTGGCCTGATCGTGTTCCCGCCTTCCTGCATGGTTGTGATGACATCCATGAAATCGTTATTCACGGTCAACTCAGGGCAACTCACCTGCCCCGCCAGAAGGAGACCATCACGTAACACCCTAGCCAGTGGCGGGAACATGGGGACCAGAAGGGGTATGCACAAATTTGTTAATACACCCCTTGTTTTCTTACCTAAAACACCTCAAATTTTCTGAAATTCTGTAATTCGGCCCTCCCCAACAATTTGCAAGAGGCAATTTTTTTGATTGGCCCCCTCAAACTTATTTTCTGCCTCCGCCACTGACCCCAGCTTCGGCCATCGAAGCATCCACAATGACATGGAGGTCACAGTTGCTTCCGACAATAAAAACTCCTCTGTCATCACTGATGACCGCTCTTGTAGCTCCCTAAGTGATGACGCGTTAGAATAGCCTTCCTTCGGTCTCTCCCAACCACCTTGTATGATCCTCGAGTTCCTGTTGCAAGCACAAGAATAATTCAAAGCAATTGTCGAGATAGCTTGGGTTGAACGAGTTCTATAAGTTTTGGAAGTATTTAAGTAGCATGAAACATGTCTTAGACTTGCATTTTCCCAGTAGCTTAATGAGTTAAATTTTAATTATTTCATGGAAGTGTTAAGGTAGTAATAAATCTTTCAAAATGCAAATCATAATCTCAAATTTTTTAAGTTGTTCATCAAATGTCCTAATTTGCTCTGACCCGAGCTAACTCGCATGTGTCGTGCTTTGACAACAACCATTAAGATGTGCGGCGAGAGATTTTCCGCGGTTGGCGGTTGGGATTGATTGTGGATGGCCCCTTATATGACGTGATCTTCCAAGTCCCCAACCCACAAGTACTCTCTCTCTCTCTCTCTCTCTCTCTCTCTCTCTCTCTCTCTCTCTCCACCATTGCCATGTCTGCCTCTAGTAGCTCGTTTGTCGGGAAGCGATAGAGGAGAAGCTAGCTTGTCCATCCTGGTCGCTGCCAGGGCCTTCACCGTCAATAGTAGCTCTTGGTCCGTCGTCGTTACCACCAGGAATATTGTTGTTGGTATCATGTTGTCGGTTTGGCAATACCATTCGGCTTGTGTAAAAATTAGAGGCCATCCCAAGAAGAGTGTTCTACGAGTGCCCTAATCACCGTATGAGTTGCATTTTTTGTTCATGTCGTTTATCGTTGTTTGTTTCTGCGTAAGTCTATTTTTTATCGTACCTACAATGTTATGAATTACCATTCGAGTTGATCTACTCGTGCACCTCATATTTTCTAGAGAAGACCCTAGAATGAGCTCGGTGATGCTCCAAAAAGATCTACTACTCGGTCTTTCTCCAGCCAAATTGTGTTGCCAACATGATTGCCAGGAGAGCCGCTAGCTCTATGATCGGAGAGAACAACGTGTGAAATGGCATGTCTTTCCAAGAAGAATTGCTTCGATGCATGGGTTTTTCGTTCCTGCAAAGGGTTGTACTTTGTGATGGTTTTTGTAGCGTTTCTTTTGGTCCTGGGATGTAAGTTGTATTTCTTTGTGTTGTTTAAACCCTGTCTAGTTAATATGATTCATGATTTTTTTAATAAAACAACAAAGTTGGTATATTTTTGGTCAGTTGGTTGTGGGCCTGAGGTGTAAGGGGCAAAATATCAAAGAGAACAGAGTGTTGGGGCAAACTGTCAGGGCAAAAGATCAATTGTCCCTATCAACTATCCTGCATAGAGAAAATAAACGTGACTTGGATGATTAGAGGTTGATGCGAAGTATGAGCACGTGGGAGAGGCCTAACGAATTGGCAAGCGCCACCAATTGACTTGAGATGTTTTATCTCTTAAAATGTGAACCCCATTTACATTATGATTTCATTATCGTGTTTGGCTTAATGAGATTTCAAAACTAAATCACATGTTGCTATGCTTTGAATGGTTTTTCACCTATAAAGTTGTCTGGCATTGAATTATAAAGTTGTCATGTTAATGGTATAAAGTTGTCACGTGGTAACTTGTAATAAAACAGGTTGGCAACTAATGTGTTGCTGCCCTGGTAATAGAAGAGCTTGATTTCTTTTGTCAAAGCTTTTTTATATGGGATATAATTTTGAAGCCTCGTCAATACGGAACCAAATAGTGCGGGGTTGTCCAGCAAGCAAACGGTTTGAGCTATGATTATCTTCTGATGGGTTCATGTCATCATCTTTGTACCTTCATATATACACTTAGGGCTTGTTTGGTTAATCCCCTCTCCAAGTGGATTGAGGTGGATCAGAGTGGAATTAGAGGGATTTTGATCTTGAAGGGAATTAATACCCGTCAATCTCCGTCAATCCCGTTCAATTCCCGTGAAACCGAACAAGGCCTTAGTGTTTCTACTTTTCTCTTGTGTGTTCATCTAGCAAGGGCTTTGCATCCCCTCAAATGTATTGAGGGGTTTTTCATGCAAGAGGTGATCAGATGGTGCTCCAGCCAGCGCGTGTGAGAGCATAGGAGTGAACGTTGCGCCGGATATCATCTCCAAGTTCAAAACATACGATTGACAAGAGACCCTTATGCACATTTTCAGCCAGCAATAAGTCAATAAAACCAAAAGGCTGGAGGGCGGAAGTTTTTGAGCATTGATGCCATGTTTCACAGCGATGTTCGAGTTTGAAAACGAAACGTTGACACGCATAGATTTGCGAGCCAAAATGATCTTGTATACACAAGGAGCAGCTCACGACTGCTACACATCTTATTGGAAGAGTACAACGAATCCTAATGAGTGTTCAGTTCCAGTCGCGAGTCCTTGTGCTAGACCTCTCTTTGCTGAATTGGAGCACTTTGGGTTTCAGCTCAGATGACTAATCCGTCCGCAATCACCGAGTTCTTCAGTACAACCGTGATGCCGGATCGGATGTGGAAGCCTTCCGATGTTCTGTCAGCCTCCTGTACACCCTGCAAAAAAACCAGACGCGGACCACAGGTTCAGTACATATTCTGACGGCACAAACTCCGAAGAGTGGTGCACTGGAAATGGATAATTTCAGTTCTGGCGAGAACAATATGTGGAGATCATATTTTATTGCATGTTGCAGGTGTTGCTTGTTGATTTCATGTAGTTAGTACATAGCCAGATCATTATGCGACTGTTCTTGCAGAAACAAGGTGGCAGCGAGCATCATGCATACCTCAGAGTTTGCGATGATCACATTCTTCCCTATCCTCGCATTCTTGTCAATGATGCATTTTCTGTGCAGAAGGATGAGTAGACATTTGGAGTCAACAATGATACACGACGCATTTAATGTGGTGTGCAATGATCTTGGAAGTAAATGTGTGTGCATACTGAATCGACGTGTTCTCCCCGATCCCGATTGGAACCTTTCCTTCGGCCAGCTGGTCGCCTCTTTCCGCATCAGTTTCGTAGAAGTCAGCGCCAAGCATTACTGTATCCTGCAGAAATGAAACACCACAGTTGCTGTTATTGTGGAAGACTATATTTGATTATATTCATTCTACTCCCTCCGTCCCAAAATAGATGTCTTGGATTTGTCAAAATTTGGATGAACCTATATACTAAATAGTGTCTAGATTCATCTAAATTTTGATAAATCTGAGACATCTATTTTAGGACGGAGGGAGTATGATTTTTGGAAGTAAGAGGTCTGACCTTGAGGTGAACGTTGGAGCCTACTCGAGAACGGATGCCAACAACACTGTGCTCTATCCTGCAGCTGTCCAAGAAACATCCATGGGAAATGATTGAATCGGTGACCTGCAATGGTCCTCCTACATGTTAGATGGCAAGGAAGCAAAATTGGTTTCTGAAGAAGAATGGAACACTCACATTTCGATATTATTAAGGGTATGAAGGGAAAGAACCATGATAATGACAACGAATTGCAAAGAATATTTGCTACTAAAGTAGTACATACAGAATTTCAAGAAAAAAAGTACCATGGAATGGGAGTAACTACATAACCTTACTACTGCTGATCATAGATGGTGGAAGATTTCTCCGTGATGTGTACATCGGTTTGCTAGCATCATAGAAGCTGAACCCTGGAGGCTGCATAGTTTAATCAAAAGATGATCACACGTTACAAAAGCTTCCAAGTTTTTACTCGACTTCTTGCAAAAAAAAAAGTTCATTGCTTGATGCTTATTATTAGTGTTAGTACATTGTATTTACTCTGTTGTAGAGTGCTCTTTGTAATTCTTCCACCTTGTACGTATATACGTACTTCCCCATTGGGCCATAGCAATTAACAATCATATTGCATAGCAGTTACTATTACACCACAGATTGAATAACACTAATGTCACAGCAGAGAATGTAGAAGAGTGGGTGTAGGAGCAGAGATGCAAGAACTGGTAAAAGGTTAAAGAAAGTAAAGAGTCATCTATCTATTAATTTGCACAGACTAGGCATACCTGTTCAGCCAGGGCAAGATTTGCTTCAAAGAAGGATTTGATAGTTCCGATATCTTCCCAGTAATCATTGAAAAGATATGCCTGAAGAGTTGAATATTAAATATCAGTGACATCGTATGGAAGTTAAGGTTTAAGGAAATGATATAACATAAAGATACAGTATCAACATTTTTCAAACTTAAATAGCTACTGCAGAAATAGAGAACTAAAATGCCAATACTCTGGCAATAACATCAATTCAGTTTATTTTTTCAGTTGTGCACTTTTAGGTATCTGATGACTGCAATTGAACAATGGATCTGTAGATCATGCTGAGTTGCTGACAACAACACATGCTAAGTATGCGGTATCTTCATTTTTTACAGGTAATAACGGAAACATGAATGAGCAAGTGATAGTCATTATGTTTCTTGAACTGGCGAAACAAGCTTACACAGCATGCCTACTAATGTTGGCACTTATGATGTTGACATACCTTTACATTGATCTCTTTTGCTGCAGCAGGAATTATTTCAGACCCAAAATCATTTGCAGTGGGAAAACGCCATCTGACCTAACACCAAGGCACTAGATATTAAGACCTACTCCCTCCGTTTCAAAATATAAGATGTTTTAGGTTTGTAAAGAAAATGAATCTAGACTTGTTTTAGTATGTAGGTTCACTCAACTTTGGGATGAATCTACATACTAAAAGAAGTCTAGATTCATTTTCTTCACAAACCTAAAACATCTTATATTTTGAAACGGAGGGAGTACTTGTGATTAAATTGTTCTATGGAAAATGCACCTTACTAAAACATAAGGTATTATCTGAACATTAAACAGCTTGTTTAGTACATTAAATGTTAAATGGCATTTCACTGGAACTTTGGAAGTTCGCCTTATATTCGGAAAATAGAATAAACTTTTCTTCAGGGGAGAATGGAATAAGTTATTCAACTGAAATTAATTTGAGGTCAAGTAAGTCGAATTGACATACCTTAAAAGATTTAGAAGTAGCTCTTTTTTAAATAAGTATACCCCCATTGAAGCTATGTATGGTTTCTTTTCTGCTTCCTCCTTGGGTAAGCCTAGAATAGTGGTGTCAACTTGCTGCCGAAAAAAAGAGAATGCCTCATGAACTTCTGTTTTGTTTTATGTGAATGCCCATTTTAAAGTGTTAACAAACTGATACATTGTGCATTTGGCCATCTAGAATAACATTCTAATTTGTAGACAGGAGAGGTGAGTTGCATGAACAAACCAATACAGCTTACCATTGCCTTTAAATCAGCTCCCTTTGGTTTTTCACTGAATGAAATAACTCTTCCTGTGTCATCTATCTTCATTAGACCAAAATCAGATGCCCGGCTGACCATTGAAAATACAATTATTCATTGTGAATCGGCATGAAACTAACTAGGAGAGTATTACATCAAAAAGTTCACTATATGCTCAAAATCAAACCTATGCCTTAACAAAGCAAGGACATCTCGAAAAAAACAAAGCAAGGACACAAATTTTACTGAAAACTTCCTTTTATACGGATGGTATCTTGAGAATTTTTGTACATTAGCTACTGAGATGGAAAGGAAATCACCTATCATCAATAGGCAAGCAACAGATACTGATGCCTGCATCTCTCTGCCGATGACTCTGCATATTGAAACGAGAAGAACAATTTAACCACGCACTTTGATAGACATCTGCGAAAACTAAAATGTATATGCAGTAATTACCTGAACAAAGTCCATGTAGTCCATACGGTAGAGGTGATCACCAGAAAGAATCAGCACATCATCTATGTCTTTAGATTTGGCATCCTAGAAAGCAAAAATGCACAGCGTTACAGCCATGTAAGCGGCAGCATGAGGATATTCAATAGAATACTAATATAAAACAACAGGGAATAGAAAAGGTACATCCAACACAGGCTCTTGACTCTTGAACTAAATCAGTATAACAGGGACACATATAGTGCTTATCACACAAGTATGCAACCGGCTAAATTTTACCAAAAACAAGTGTCTGTATCTAAGTGTTTGCTTTGTGTTTTTCAAAAGAGGTAAATGGCATTGTGCATTTGACACTACAATGAGACTACGGTCATTTTTGTACCAACCACATTGATGAAAAGCTAAACATCTTGCACACCAAGGAAAAACGTACATCGAAAAGCCAAGCAAACTGCCGAACCGCGTCGGCGGTACCCTGAAACCACCTATTCCCCTCCAAGCCAGGCCTCTGAGTTGCTGCTAGGACCTGAAAGACAGTTTTCCCCATTTCAGATTATATCAGATTATAACACCCAAATATTCCTTGCAGCAGTTGTGCTGTCCATAATACAAGTAGACGTGGTCTGAAATCCAGAATTGCACACCTCGACGAAACCATCACCAAAACCCACGCCATTGCTGAAATTGTAGGACCTGGAGAGGTGGCGGTTGAGGGAGGCCGAGTTGAACTGGGTGAGGACATACACCTTGTTGATCCCGCTGTTAATGCAGTTGCTCATGGGCACGTCGATCAGCCTGTACGCGCCCCCTATCGGCACCTGCAACGTAGCACCAATTCAACAGCCATGAGATTGATCTATTCGCATTTGCCGAATCATGGCGACAGAGGAAGGCGTCGACCGCCGGAAGAAGCTTGATCGAAGTTGTACTGACCGCGGGCTTGGCCCTGCGCTTGGTGAGAGGGAAGAGCCTCGTCCCGGCGCCGCCGCCGAGGATGACCGCCACGACCGTCCTCGCGTTCCTCGTCTCCACGTCCTCATCCTCCAACTGCAGAGACCCCACCCGCAAAAAGACAGTTACACCAAAGCTAGCGAGGGGCGGAAATAAGGCGGGACGTGTGTTACTGACGGCGCCCACGGCGGCGGTGGCGGCGGACTCCGTGGTGGCGACGGACGTCCGCACGGAGAGGCTGCGCCTGCGGCTGACCGGCACCCGGAGGCTGGCGCCTCCGCCGCCGAGCACGCCCCGGCGCGCGGCCGCGGCCACGGATGCAGGGGCAGCGACGCGCAGGTCCATCGCGCGCGGCCGCCGGATTGATCGAACCGTGAGCTAGCCTCGCTCGCCGCGCCTCCACTCGCAAATGTCACGGAACTGGGCGGTGGCAGCGTCCAATCCTACGCTCTCTCGCTCGGCTCCCCTCGTGATTCTAATGCTTTCCACTACTCGGCAGCGTGGAAATGGTGGAACGAGAGGCGACGCTTTCAGTATCCTCCTACTCGATGCACCATCGTAGCACGCCACTGACAGGTGGTCTCGGCAAAACGGGGGGCCCAAGGTCCGGTCTGCGTGCGGGCCGGTTAGCGTGGGGAGTGGTTTGGCCTCGCGTCGCCACGCTATCCGGCGCGAGGGCCTGACGTCCACACGTCGGCTCTCCCAGCAAGCCTTCGCCGATCCCGTTGGCTCTTTGTTTTTTCCCCCTTCGCTGGGTTTTAGTTAGGGAACGAGCTGGCGATGTGGGCCCGTTGGCCGCCATGGCAGGGCAGCCACGGAACCGTACTGGGATTTCAGCAGGCCTGGGTGGCATATTCCAGATCTCTGCGCTGCGCACGAATTTCTTTGGAGACTTCTGCTCCAGATCTTTGTAGCTTTGGACGCTTCCATGCTGGATTGGCACGGTGAGGCACCGTGTGCGGGCAGTGGTGACTCATCACTCATGAGTCATGCATGAGTGAGAGACTGTTGCCTCCTCGAACCAACGGTTCAAAGCTACATACCGGAATCAATCCGTAGAAGGTTTTATACAAGCTATGTGCCGTGGATAGAATGTGTCACGAGTTAACAGCATGAAACAACGTCGGGAACCACACTGATAGGTAGCGGCCTGAAAACTTTTCTCAGTCGAGCTGCTAGCTAGGGTGCTAGTCGGGATGGCGGCCCCCCAAATCCGTAAACCCGTTGGGTATCCGTCTTAAACGGAACAGGTTTAATAAAAAGTTAGACATGTCGGGTCTAACCCACGGATATGAAGGTGGAAAACTCATACCCGCGGACACATACCCGCCTCGCGAGCTGATGTCGCCACCGTCGTCTCGCGCGCTGCTGCGCCGTCGCCAACACCTCGCAGGACATGAACGAAACACATATCCGTCAAGGCACCGAACCCGGTCGGTTGTGGGTCTAGTAAAAAATAAGATCCGGCAATATATATGGGGTGAGTATGGGGGATGGATCTGCCCCGAACCCGGCGGGTGCCACCCATAGGTGCTAGTGCCTGTTCTCGACTCAGGGCAACTCTAACAAATTGATGTATAATAAGAATCTATATACACCTTTAATCCCACAACTTGTATGCGATGTGCAAATTAATCCCATCTCTTTTAAAATGGGATACCATAGTCCCACAACTTGTCTTGTTGTGACAAAGCTGGTCCAACTGATCCAGAATAGGACACGTAGCAATATAATTTTTGCAATAACGCCCCCTCATATTTGTCTCTGACATGTGTGGTCTTAATGCTATCTAACCATGTGGGGGCCACCTGTCAGTGGAGAAGCTTAAGACAAAAATACATGTGGTGTGATTCGAACTGGCTACCTTGGTGTTAGCTTCCGCATACATTGACTCTGCAACATACAACATCCAGCGATGATGCAAAACACGAATACGGTGTACTGAAAGCCCTTTTGTCTATTCTGTTTTGTAGCATGTAATGCGGGATCTATTCCGCGTCGACGTTTCGTACAGTAAAACATGATATATGTTTAACTCATAAGTGTGCTTTCAGATCAAAACAACATCCATACATCACCTACTATTACTCAAATTAATCAATGTTCCACGAACACAAATCAACAATAATCCATATGTTACAACAATAGTTTAAAACTAAATAAATTGAAAACACAAATAAATGATACAAATTACAAATGGATACAAATTAAATCAAATTAAATGATGAGGGAGCTATCTCCCATGCAAGGATCGGCGATGGGGCATAAGATCTTCACCGAGCTGGGCATGCTGATTTTTGTTTTCAATCTGCCGGTACCCTAAACCTTAAACCCAAAACCCTAAACTTGACAACCAACATTATCATACTCAAAGGGAAACCTCTTCTCCTTCTCATCCTCAATGATCATGTTGTGAAGAATCACACATGCAGTCATGATATGTTTGAGGTGTTTCTTTTTCCAAAAACAGGCAGAACCTCGAACAATTGTAAACCTAGCTTGCAGCACCGCAAAGTCTCTTTCAATATGTTTGTGGGTTACTTCTTGGCAAGTGGCAAAGTGAGTTTCCTAGAGGCTTCTGGGTTTAGAAATGGTCTACACAAATGTTGCCCATTGAGGATAGATGCTATCAGCAAGATAATAACCCATATTATAATCATGACCATTGATTTTGTAGTTGCAAGCTGGGTCTTCTCCATTATCTAGCTTAGCAATCATATCTGATCTCTACAACACATTGATGTCATTCACAGAACCCGGTAGCCTAAAAAATAAATGTCATATCCACAAGTCCTATGAGGCCACTGCTTCCAGCACGATTGGTGCATCTCGGTGATGACCAATGTACTAATCATACTATGCTTTTGGGCAGTTCTTTCACCTCCAGTGCATACAATCGATGTTTCCGAGCATTCCAGGCCAACCTCTTGTCGCATTCTCTGCAATCAGCTTCTTTGTGTCCTCGTTTGGTGCTCAGAGATATGTTGGACCGAAGACTTTGATGTCTTTTCAAACATATGCACGCATTTCATCGTAGTATATTCGCCAATGCGATCATACTCATCGGCATAGACAGATGACACTCCATACACGATCACCCTCATGGCGGCTGAGATCTTTTGGTATGAACTGAAACCAAGCAACCCAGCGCAATTCCTATGATGTGTGAAATAACGCAATTGGCCTTGCAGGCTTTCATTATCTTCTCGTAGAAGGAGTGTCTCATTCGGTATCGATGGTGAAATTGACGAGCAGGGTAGACGGGTACCTCATCAAAATAGTCTCGCATGAGCATTTCGTGGCCGAGAATGCGGTTGCGAGGGATGCATAAATGGATGACGATGGATCCCCTCCTCCTCTTTCGGTTGTTCTCCTCATATTCAAGTTCATCAACCATATCAAGAAGAAGGATGTCCTGCACTAGAATGCCTCACCCTTCCATGATTGCATGCCAAACCATTGAGGGATGGGACCCCAACTCGGCATTCAGGAAATCAGTGCTAGGAAAATAAACAACTTTTAGAATCCTTGCACTCAACGTCTTCGGGTTCTATAGAATTCTACAACCTTGTCGTGCCAACGGCGCTAGGTTGACCATATCTATACCTCTCAAGCCTAATCCTCCCCAAAATTTGGGCTTCATCATTTCCTCCCACGCGACCTAGAAAGGTTTCCATTTTCCATCCTTGGACACGCACTAGAATTTCCTAATGAGTGAGTTGATGTGCTGGCATAGACCCTGTGGTAACTAAAAGCATGAAATAGACAATGTTGGTATTGCCTGTAAAACTGATTTGATCAAAACATCTTTACCTCTAACTGACAGGCATATCTCAATCCAACCATGTATCCTATTCCATATTCAGTCCTTCAAGTATTTGAAAGCCCATTTGTTGATCTCCCAACACTAAAGGGCATACCTAGGTACTTCTTTGATAAGGACTCATTCTCAACATTCAAAATAATCTTTAGTTCCTCATTAACTATTGTTGGATAGCGTTTGCTGAAAAATAGATGATTTGTCCAAATTCACTCATTGTCCTGATGCACGACAATAAGGATCCAAAGAGTCACGGGCGTCCCGAGCATTGTCCCCATTTGATTTAATAAACAGCAGGGTGATTCACTACTGGGGCAGTGGAAGCCACCTTTAAGCCTTGTAGATTCAATAATTCACTTCTAGCTTTTAACAAACACGACAGGCCTTCTGCTGCTAATGAAAACAAATATGGCGATATTGGATCTCCTTGGCGAATACCATGTGATGGTTTAAACTCCTCAAATCAATCTACATTAAAAACACTGAGAATGATATTGTGGTTACCATCCTCATCACCATGTTAACCCATGTAGGGTGGGAGCCCATATTTTTCATAATTGTCTTAAGATATTTTAAGGAGATATACCCTAGAGGCAAAAATAAAGATGTTATTATCATATCTCATTAGTTCACAATAGTTTTATATCATGCTATAACTGTATCAATAGGAAATATTGGTACATGTGTGATATATAAATAAACCAAAGGTCCCTAGTAGCATCTCTATTTTAACTAGTTCATTGGACAACTGATGATTAAGGTTTCCTGGTAATGGTGCATTTATGCCAACTGACAATAAAGTCATATCATTAGTAAATGATGTGATGGACATTACCCAATATAAGTATTGCAACATGATCAAGCCATAGGTTCATCGTTGCAATAGTTAGAAATGAAGGATCCTGATCCTTAGATTGTGAGATCAAGGTTAATCACTATCACCCGAGGGTGCTTTGACTTCATAAACCATCATGACCGTAACTGGATGATAGCTCCAAATTTTGACACTTTTACCAATGATTTTCCTTTGGTTTTTGCCAGATTTCGTTGGATTTCACCTTTCCACTAATGTTAACATCGCGAATTAGAGAAATCTTGGTTTTTTGTGATGGTTTTCAGGTAATAAACACTTTTGAAAGATCTTGGAGCATTTATGAGCTACTTACAATTAAAGTAACAAATCTCCAGTTGAAGCCTCCTTCATGAGAGGTGTCCAGGGTGTGTAACGACTAGTGGTATGGTCAGGACGCGCCTGTACGACCCTCCTACTCCTTCCTTATATCAACACAAGCAACTTCAGTGAAGGGGGCGAGACGAACAACACAACACAACCACCGCAAACAGTTCCAAAAGAGGGGAGATCAGATCTAAAGAAGGAGAAGAACATCGCCTCATTCTTCGACAATCTCTAGCCTCTAACCCATTCACTCCACCATCATCTCCATCTGTATTGAGAGAAAGAGAGAGGTTGGCACTTGTAAGATTAGGGTTTGATACTTTGATCTTCCTTGATTTGTATTTGATTTGATCCTCAAACGGTATTGTGGCTTGCTACGATAAAGTTGAGATGATTTCCATTTGTAATGTTATTGTTCCTTTGATCTATCTTCCTCGCATGTCCGAGTAATTACCCATATGCGTGGGAGATGTAGGGGATTGGTGAGATGTGATGTGCCTCTCTTATTTCCATCCATTTGTGATTGTTGTCATGATTATTATATTGTGAGAATGAATATGTATGCTTCTGTAATGCTTGTTGTCTAATTTAAGGGCCTAGATAACATGATCCAGAGATCTCATAAATATGAACTTGTTTACTAGCGAATCGGCGACCCCCGAGTGACACAGCTGATATCAATGAGGAGCTATTATTACTCGAGGATAAACAAGGAACCATCAAGATTAAAGCCTTGATCCGGTTGAAAGAACTTAATTAATATACCGACCATTACTGTGGTAACAGGCAGATGGATCATTGGGACTAGGAGGAATTTTCCATGAGGACTCCTAGTCAGCATATGGGTTGCTTGCCTACTCACTTATGAATAAGAAGTATCACAATCACTTATTTCATTCACTTGGCACATTCACTATCACCATGGATTGTTTCTCTCCGCGTATAACTTCTCATCTGCAGGAACTCCAAACACTTTCATCACATTTTTACTTTTATTGTTATTTACTTTTTGCATCTTCCTTTACTCAAGTTTCCTCTATTAGTCACTCACCACTTTCCACCTTCAACACTTGCAGTAAATCCACTCAAGACAATGTGACACCTTGGGTGCGACAGAAACTCCACATAAAAACATTTACCGAGGCTCCTTATTGGGATCAATATAAAATTTGGAATTAATATTTTCATGAAAACGTGCTCTGATGAACCTGTGCACTTACAGGCCATCAAGCTATTTTCTGGTGCCGTTGCTGGGGAGCTACACACTAAGTTTTTGTTTCTTGATATTTGTAAGTGTTGGTACCATCCATGATATCCGTTGAAGATAGAGGTACCACTTATTCAGGCATAACTTATTTACCTCCATATATTGATCGTATTCCTACTAAAAGATGCCTAGAATTTATTTAAATATTTTATAACTCACATACTGTAGACGTGAATAGTTTGATTCCTTTAATGGTAGAATTGACCATTATCCATCTAGGGGCCGAAGATCCTGAACAACCGTTGGGAGAATATGGGAATCCATCTAGACACCTGAGAAAAATGCCTATTCTATATTCTAATCTTGAAGCCCAAGAATTTGAAATATATCCTAAGCTAATCTATATGATGAAAGAAATTGCTTTTGTAGGGAAAGAGGATGAAGATCCTAGTGATAATTCGATAGAGTTTGTACTCCTCAATCTTTTTCGCTGGTCTTTAAAAGATAATGCTTTTACTTGGTTGCAATCATTACCTAATCACACTAAAAACATGGGAAGATTGCATCCGAGAGTTCATGGATAAATATTGCTCGTTTACTAAAATCATGCAGATTAAACATAGTATTACAAACTTTCTTCAAGGAATAGAGGAAAACTTTTACCAAGCATGGAATATATTTTATGGAATGATAATGAAAGTCCCAAATCATGGATTTTTAGGAACATTTAATTATTCAATGCTTCTATAATGGACTTAATAAATATTCAAAAGATATGATTGACTTATCTACAGGGGGAGATATTAGCAACTTAACACTGCCAGAGTGCATAACGCTTTTTGAGGTAAGATCCTTCAATGATGAGCAATACAACCCTGTTAAGGATGTAAACCATGAAAATGTATGTTCCATATACCCTATGAACTCATGTCGGAAGTCAAAAAGATAATGGAAGAAAAAGGAATAGCCGCAGAACTTGTTGAAGAAAATAAAGTTGATGTTCTTCAAACTTATGTTGTAGAATATGAAATTAATCTTGCAATGCAAAAGTACAGATATCAACAAAATCAGTTTCGTGAGAAATTTTATAAACGTATAATGACTAAAAAAAGAATATAAAAGAGTTAAGAGAAGTTTTTGATGATTTAGGATATGCCACTAGGCATTTAGATAAATACTTGAGTATGGTTAAAACTCAATACGATCAGATAGTTGAAACTCAAGCTTTGATTTTATATCAAAACAACTTCGATCACAATACTATTTCTACTAATATTGTTACTAGACGTGGTATAGAGACATAGGAACCTCAAGGGCCACCTTGGTATTAAGAAGAACAGGCCCGCAAGGCAAGAGAGACTCAAGAAATGAGTCAAGAAGAAGAGAACCTTATCGATCCACGAGATATTATTGGTTACGAAGCTCAGAGAGGAGAAAATGAGACCTCTAATGAAGTCAAAGAAGAAGCAGGAGATAAATACAAACAATATGATTCAGATGCTGAGGCGGTTGATTCAAGAGAAGAAACTGATCTTAGAAAGGAACAAGAAGAGCAGGCTAATTCACCACTTTCTACCTTCAACACTTGAAGTCAATTCACTCAAGATAATGTAACACCTTGGTGCAACGGAAACACCGCATAAAAATATACCGAGGCTCCTTATTGGGATCAATATAAAAACTGAAATTAATAATTCTGTGAAAACATGCTGTAACGAACATGTGCACTTGCAGACAATCACTATGTGACCATAAAGGTGTATGTTGGGTATTCCAGAGGTATAGGTTGAGGTGCATGCATCAAGATCGGGATTTGTTCTCATGTGTGACGGGAAGATACACTAGTCCTACTTGGTTAATTACATCCATAAGCTGTGTAGCACATGACTAGGTCACGGGGATGAAATATCATGGGAATGAGTAAAGCAACACTTGTCGGTAATGAGATTGAACAAGGTATCATGATACCAATGATTAGATCTTAGACAAGTCAGGTATCAAAATAACAAAGGGATTTGGACTCGACATTTTCGGTTCAAACGATGTTGAAATTGTGGAATCCACATGGGTCATTATGGACATCATGGTCTTACTATTGATCATTGATCTAAGATCATCTTGATTATGTATGTGATGTTCCTGAACCATAGGAAAACACACTTAAGGGCTTTATGGTGCCTGGAGATCGTTCTGAAATTGATGGAATCACAGGATAAAAGAGAAAGGAACACCATAATTGTTTTATGAGAGAACCAAAATCATTTCGAGAAATTCCTAAGGAAACCGGTGTGAACAGAGAGGTGTTTTGGGTCAAAAGGATTTATTGAATATGTATTTTATATTAATTACTGTAATTAATAATAAAATAATATTTAATTAAAAATAAATTTGGCAACTTCCCTATTGGGCCAAGTTCCCAGAGGTAATAAGGCCCAATGGAAAGGGCCATAGGGAGCAACCGCCGCTTGGTGGATGGGAGGGTAGGTCCCACCTCGGCCGCCAGCACCTCCATAGGTTGCGCGTGCTTGGCCCGACTGGCCACCGCCTCCTCCCATGTGTGCCGCCTCCACCACCTCCTCCCTTTAGTCCCATCCCAGGACTTGAGGAGATGGCGGTGGCCCCTTTTCCCCTATATAAGAAGGTCCATAGGTAAAAGGGGCATCCAATCCACCAGTTTCCACCCAATATTCTCAGGAAATTTCCTTAGATAAATCTCTCTCTCTCTTCTCTTGCAACTACAATCCCAAAGTAAGGGCTTCACAAGCGGGGGACTACTTCACTACGACACGCCATTATATTGTAGTGATTCTGGTCAAAAGATCCACTTTCGCAATCTCGGCATGGATCAGAGATCTGGGAGTCATCTTCTTTCACCGTACTGTGCGATGCCTCGGGGTTGCTGCCACTTGGCACCAGATCATCGTACACAGACCAGGGGTGACTTGCGAGGAGCTTCGTGACCTACAGGTCAGGCAAGTATGAATACATCATTCATGTTCTGCCTTATCATTAAGCGCTTTCGATATGCAAGGGGATGTTACCAAAAGCCTCTCTCCATTACAACATTACTCCTAGGTAGATCTTGGACAGTTCGTATGTTACGGTTGTCAGGATTTTTTTTGTTTTGTGCCTTGGAACCCCTTCAATATTCCCACTCCACAAGGTCATACGCTTTCCACATATCAAGTTTGAGTGCACAAAATCTGTGTTTGAATGCCTTATCCCTCTTCATAAAATGCAGACACTCATAAGCTGCAATTATATTGTCAATTATCAATCACCCTGGCACAAAGGCTGACTGCTCCATGAAGATGATTTCTAGCAACACATGTTTTATTCTATTGGACAACATATTTGATGCAATTTTTTAGATGGCATTGCATAGGTTGATGGAACGAAATTGGCCCAGCTCCTCTGGCTGCGGCACCTTGGGGGTAAGTAAAATGAAGGTTTTACTGAAGGAGGCTGGATCATATTCTCCTCGCAAAACCTGAAGTACAATGTTTGTGATCTCTTCCCACCAAATAGCATAGTGACACTGAAAATAATGAGCAGGCAGCCCATCTAGCCCCGGCGCCTTGGTTTGAAACATCGTGAATGTGTTTGGTTCAATGTTTTGTAACGTAACCCGATCACAGCGGTATCTGAATACGTTAGTTTGTGTTTGGTTTGAGTTGGACGTAATCAGATCCGGTGTAATCAGATTACGGTGCTGTACAAACTTGTTTCCGCCCACCTATCCCCGGTAACCGTTTCCTCTCCCAGCGATCTCGTCACGGCGGCGGCGGCTCTCCCTCTCTCTCCTCTCCCGTCTCTTCCTCTCTACCGCTGTTGCTGCCTCTAGCAAACAAGAGCGCCTCCTCCCTTGCCGCCCATGTCCACCTCCTCGCCTCAGAGAGCAGCGAGCTTCCATGGTGCTAGATCGCTTGACGGAGGAGAGCGTGATGAGAAGCTCGGACTCGAGAACTGCGAGGAGATCTGAGGAAGGCGCGGCAAGGAGTTTAGCAATAGGTTGCATCCTCTCCTGGCGGCCGACATAGTCGCACCTCCAAAAGCTCTGCGCCGTCCGAGAACGACCGGAGCGTGTCCGTTGTCGGCGCCGCCGCCGGGCGGCAAACCAGCCTTCAGATTTCAGACCCTCGTCGTCGACGCGAGAACGATGAGAAACGCGAAGATCTGGGAGGGGGAGATGCCAATGAGTCGCCATGGGGACACCTCACTGCAGCAAACAAGCAGCGGCGAGCCGGCGGCCATGACAACGGCAAGAGGAAACTGCAGTTTTCAAGACTGCTAGTTTCGTAATTCCTTTACTGAGATGAACCAAACAACACTAGAGGAAAAAGGGCTATCCGTTCGCGACCCCTCAGAGCATTAGTCCCGGTTGCGCCACCAACCGGGACTAATGCTGGCACGCGTCCCGGTTGGAGCGGGCACGGGGCCAGGGGCATGCGTCCCGGTTGGTAAGGGGGCATGCGTCCCGGTTGGAGCCACCAACCGGGACTAAAGGTTTGGCCACAGCCACGTGGCGTGGCACGCACCTTTAGTCCCGGTTGCTGGCTCCAACCGGGACTAAAGACCCCCAGCCCTCTATAAATGCAACGCCCCTGCCCCCTCTGCCTCCACTCTGTTTTTTCGAATGGTGGAAGGTGTGAGGGGGTGTGCTAGTTTTTTCTCATGCATGTATTGAAGGTGTTTGTTGAAATGTTTGAGTGAATAATCCCGTTGAATTTCTCATAGAACAAAAATATAGAAGGTGTCCGAGACGCACTTGAGCTTTCTCCTCTTTATTTCCCTCGATCGAGGTTAGCAATCTTATCTTTTCTAGGTCATTGATACAATTCATGTGTCGGTGTGAATTGGTTATTTCACTATTTATGATGTCCTGTTTTTTGATAAACTTACTTATATGATGCAGATGAACTGTCGGGAATGGATGTACGGTGACCGGCGGGTAGCCGGGAATATCAAAGGCGTGGATAAATTTATCGATGTGGCTACGACAAACAAAGAGAATGGATTTATACGTTGTCCATGTGTTCAATGTCGGAACAACAAGGAGTACTCTTCCTCGAAAATCATTCGCGGCCACCTGATTATGAAAGGTTTCATGCCCAACTATAATTGCTGGACCAAGCATGGAGAAAGAGGGGTTATGATGGAAGATGGTGAAGAAGAAGATGATGATAACAACTATCATCATATGTTTCCTGAATACAGTGATACTGCAATGGAAGACAATGGAGAGGAAAGAGGTGAAGAACGGGCATCAGATGAGCCGGCTGATGAACTTGGTAGGGTCATTTCTGATGCAAAGCGAGACTGTGAAACAGAAAATGAGAAGTTGAAGTTAGAGGGCATGTTAGAAGATCACAAGAAATTGTTGTACCCAAATTGTGAAGATGGCAGCACAAAGCTCGGTACCACACTGGAATTGTTGCGATGGAAGGCAGAGTGTGGTCTAACTGACTCCTCATTTGAAAAGATGCTGAAAATAATGAAGCCGAAGTTTCCAAAACATAACGAACTTCCCGAGAGTACCTACGAAGCAAAGAAGACTCTTTGTCCTCTGGGATTAGATGTGCAAAAGATACATGCATGCATTAATGACTGCATCCTCTACCACGGTAAGGAGTATGAGAATTTAGATAAATGCCCGGTATGCAACGCGTTGCGGTATAAGATCAGACGAGATGACCCTGGTGATGTTGAGGGAGAGCCCCTCCGGAAGAGGGTTCCTGCTAAGGTTATGTGGTATGCTCCTATAATTCCAAGGTTGAAACGCATGTTCAGAAACAAAGAGCATGCCAGGTTGTTGCGATGGCACAAAGAAGACCGTAAGAAAGACAGGAAGTTGAGACACCCTGCTGATGGGTCACAGTGGAGAAAAATCGAGAGAGACTTCCCAGACTTTGCAGGTGACGCAAGGAACTTATGGTTTGGTCTAAGTACGGATGGCATGAATCCTTTTGGGGAGCAGAGCTGCAGTCACAGCACCTGGCCCGTGACTCTATGTATCTACAACCTGCCTCCTTGGTTGTGCATGAAGCGTAAGTTCATTATGATGCCAGTGCTCATCCAAGGCGTGAAGCAACCGGGCAACGACATTGATGTGTACCTTAGGCCATTAGTTGAAGAACTCTTACAGTTGTGGGGCAAACCAGGTGTACGTGCGTGGGATGAGAACAAACAGGAGCCATTTAATCTACAAGGGTTGTTATTCGTAACCATCAATGATTGGCCTGCTCTTAGTAACCTTTCAGGACAGACAAACAAGGGATATAAGGCATGCACCCATTGTTTAGATAAGACCAAAGGTACATATTTGCATAAATGCAAGAAGGTTGTGTACCTGGCGAATCGATGATTTCTTCTGACCAATCATCCCGTAAGAAAGAAAGGCAAGCATTTCAAAGGTGAGGCAGATCACCGGAAGAAGCCTGAACTCCCTGCTGGTGATGATGTATTTGGTATGGTCAAGGACATAGAAGTAATCTTTGGAAAGGGTCCCGGCGGTCAATCAGTTCCGAACGACGTCGCTACAGGACACACACCCATGTGGAAGAAGAAATCTATATTTTGGGAGCTGCCATATTGGAAAGTCCTGCGTGTCCGCTCTTCAATCGACGTGATGCACGTGACGAAGAATCTCTGCGTGAACCTGCTAGGATTCCTAGGCGTGTATGGGAAGACAAAAGATACACCTGAAGCACGGGAGGACCAACAAATTATGAAAGACCCAAAGAACATGCATACAGATAACAAGACAGATAAATGGCGTCACTTAAGTCGTGCCAGCTATGCTCTTACCAAAGCAGAGAAGGAAATTTTTTTTGAAGTCCTTTACAGTATCAAGGTGCCGTCGGGCTTCTCATCTAATATAAAGGGGATAATGAATATGCCAGAGAAAAAGTTCCAAAACCTGAATTCTCATGACTGTCACGTGATTATGACGCAGTTGCTTCCGATTGCATTGAGGGGGCTTCTACCGGAAAATGTTCGAGTACCAATTGTGAAGCAGTGTGCATTCCTCAATGCAATATCTCAGAAGGTAATCAATCCAGATATTCTGCCAAGGTTACAGAAGGATGTGGTACAATGTCTTGTTAGTTTTGAATTGGTGTTCCCACCATCCTTCTTCAATATTATGACGCATCTCCTGGTTCATCTAGTGGAAGAGATTGCCATTCTCGGTCCGGTATTTTGTCCCGGTTGGTGGGGCAACCGGGACTAAAGGTTAGAGCTTTAGTCCCGATTGCCACGTCCCGGTTGGGCAACCGGAACTAATGCCCCTTACCAACCGGGACCTATAGGGCGTTTTCTACCCGTGCAAGTTCCTTTTGCTAAGTCTTGTCCCTGCAGCTCCTCCATACTATGCTCTCTTTGTTCCTTTTGCCTTTGTTTTATCCATAATCATCAACAACACCTAAACACGTGTCAAAGACAACGAAGAGGGATAAAATTATACCTAAGCTACTAAATGTGCAAAGCTCATATGAAAATGAATGAAAACAGAAACCATGCATATTTGGCATAACTGCAGCTAGATAAAGCATGAGATGGGTGGTTGATATGCATAAAATACTTCTATAAAAGTGTACATAAATTCCACTCATCAACCTACCCAAGCTTAGACTCTGCTCGTCCCGAGCAGTAACTGTCGATAAATAATATGAGGGGAATTTTGCTTCCCATTGAAAATTAATATGCCTTGCATCCTCATTTTTCTTGGAAGCTCAAAGAGAGTAAACATGTACTCATACAAGGCAATGCAAGCTCAGTTATAAATACCACCAAAGATTTATATGCTCCATGTCAATAGTGAATCTAACTTGCAAGCAAACTTGTGATCCTCTTATTGCACCTTTTGTATAACTTTTCATATAATTATTTTTATGAGGCAAAACTTAGTCATAAATAGATGTCAATCATAAATAGGAATAAAGTTTATCGATTCTACCCAATCATGTCATCTAGTTAAGGCTCTCAAGTGCAAACATCAGTTATTGAGCTTTCGGAAAGTTTTTCTCTTAGTAACGATATTTATGCCAAAAGGAAATGCCAGAACATGTCAAAAGAAGCATATCATTAGAGTGTCTCATTTGGTCATCCACATCAATGAATCATGGCTATCAAACACTCCTTTTATATACTTTGTCTTTCTAAAACTTCAGTTCATTAGTAATGAGATCATGCCAAAACTTAGTGTGTTTAATCAGATTGTACAGGCTAAGAATGGATACCCGTGACCATTACCAAGGTTTCCCTTTTTGGTATAATGATTTCTCACAACAGTCAGAGGAGTATTCCCTCTTTTGCTTTGAACGCAGGCCCATGAGAATACCAATGCATACCCAAATATAGCGTTTCTGCTACATATGTTGGGCAACTCATAGACAAACTCCAAGAGTTTCCTCTTTTGGATTGTTCAAAGGCCGGCAGAGTTGTTAGCATCCCATGTTGTGCAACAGTGGTGCAGACACGCATAAAGAAATATCATACTTTAATCAACATGTCAAGATTTGGCATGCATCTCAATTACCGCTAAACATTAGTTTCTTCAAATAAATCCTTTAAAATAGTATTATCAAGTCGATCATCACATCTATGGTATTGAGTATTTTAAAGGCTAAACTCTTAAGACAATTAACCAACACCTTATGTGGCATATAACTCAAAACTTTGAAATATCATTTCTAATTGACAACTCCTTCCATAAGCAAACTATCAAGTCTATCGTTTTGACATTATGGGGTCGAGCATAACTATTTATTTAATACAAAGCTATTAGGTGACAACTAAAATATTTCAAAATATCTTGATCAAATATTTATTCTTTCCAAGTGTAGAGATTGTGGCAATGTTTTCTAGAGGATCACAAATATTGTCACAAGCTTGATAAACAATTTGGCAAGATGCATACAAGCTCTAAGTCAACTCCTATGGTGCCTATCATGAGAAAGTGTATCCCCATATAAATACAAAACTAGACTCATTTAAGCAAACATTCAAAAACAACGGGATACATGATTACATTAAATCTTCATCAAATATGAACATTGCACAAGACTCTACACATGAAGAAATAACCTCCCCAAGCTTAGAACTTTGCAAGAACCAAACTTGAGTATATCATCAAAGAAAAGAGAAAATATAGTTCTCAAAAGAGAGTGTGATAAGTGGTTACCTCTCCAAGCTTAGTGAAAACAAGGGTGACACACTTTACCATTGAGGTACAAGTAACCTCTCTTTAGATGGACAAAGAACCTTTGTTTTATCGTATATTTCTTGATATAGCCTGGTCGCTGCCTTCCTTGAGAACCTGCTTGGAAACTAAAAAGAAAATGAAATATTTTTGTGTTTCTGAAGACACAGGTTTAGCTCACAAGTGATGAAATACAAGTCCTACTGACTTGGTTCATCAACCTAAGCACCACGCCTAAGTCAGCAAACTAGTTATAGAAGTGGCCTCTCTTAGATTGTGATGAAGTGCAAGTGAAACAGGATACAAGACACGAGTGTGCAACCTCTATGCTCTTATTTAAAAGAGGTCCGAGTTGGAAGGTTTTACCAGATATTGATTGTTGAAGCGTTGAGTTGAAGCAACCAGGTGGCTCATGCGAGTGTTTGCACAGTTCGCACTATCGTACGCGTCGTCACACAAGGTTCAAGTCCCTGCGAAAATAACACACAAAATAAAAGACAAAAAGAAAGTAAAAAAGAAAACATGAATTTCTATAGAGAATTACAGTCTAGGAAATTTCTGAGGTAGAACTTTATTGCTTACATATGCTCGGCTTCTCTAGAACATGAGAGAAGCTCCTAAGTGGTGTTTTGAGGTTTTAGAGGAAGAAGAAATAAAAATAGAATAATTTCTGATCTTTTGTTACCTTACCCCGACCTTGGAATCATGTTTGAAGCAACTATACGATCGGAACTATTCGGCCAGGATTTTTATTCCCGGCGTATATTTAGTCATTAAACGTGTAGTAACATGAAAAATAAATTCGACAAAGAAAACGATATCTATACGACCAGAACAAATCGGTCCCGTCATATATTTGGTCGTTAAACTTACAGTAGTGTTGCAAACCGAAGGGAAGATGACGAACAACTATTCGACCAGAACTATATGACCGGAATTTTTATTCCCGCCGTATAGTTGGTCGTTAAACCTTCTGGAATCGCCAGACTTCACCTGTTTCTTCGAGAATTATTTATCAGCCTGAAACTTAATAAAACACCATGTTTTGATAGTAAAATAACAACTTTAATTTTATACCAACATTAGCATGTATAAAAGAGGATTTGAGTATAACTGAGTTATGCAACACATAGTAACAATAAATTCTACCTTTTGAAAACTACAACAAGATAAATCTAATAGAAAGACATACAAAGAATAAAAGTGCCAATACAACATGAATACAACTAGACTTAAGACACAAGACTAAGAAAGACGCCTAATGACTTTTGGGTTGCCTCCCGGGAAGCGCTTTGTTATAACCAAGTAGCCAGGCTTTTATACTCCACATTTATTCATCAATGGAGGATCTATATGAGTAGTTTTGCTTACCTCCAATGAGTGTTTGTAGGATTTATAGCATAGTTTGCTCTAAGACGTACCCGCTTGCGGTGCATCGGTATCTCGTAAGTGTTCTCGTTGCCACATGAGTATGGATGCACCAAGCACGTTAAATATCTATTCTTTCCTTCCTGCATAGAGGGTGTTAAAGATTTATTATCAAACTTTGAATCTTTACCTTGATTACTATTTTGAGGGTACAACTCATAATGTCCTTTTGGATCCAGTAGCTTGGTCTTTGCCATCGGACTTTCCTGCATCTCATTAGTAAAACAAAAGTCATAGCAAACAGATATGGGAGGCACACAAGGTTCCGTCTTTGTCTCATCATAATTGATTTCCCCGAAAAGAGTATTTAAACAAACACTACTAGAATCATCAAAAACTTCTTTAGGGCAATTATAAGGGATTATATAATAATTTAAGTCTGTATCGTCACTAGAGTCCGAATAATAATAAAGATCAGGAATAGGTGGGGGATAAGGTTTGGGAGCGACTTTCAATTTATTCCATTCCTTGATTTCTTTTTTCTTCTTTCTTCTTGATGCGTCTTCCATTTCTCCGATACTCTTCATAAAGCCGTTTTACTTCATCTGCAGATGTCAGATGTGTGGGATATTCAACACAAGGCTTCTTATTTTTATTTTTTCTGGTTTTAGGCTTCATGGATTTACCCTTCTTTCCTGCTTCAATGATGCAACAAGTGGAAGATATGGGGGTAACAGTAGGGGGTTGTTCTCCATCGTTAGTAGCAGCACTTCTAATATGATTAAAATAATAGCTATGAAAGGCATTGCTTTAGAAAGAACATCTCTAACTAAGGTATCATCATAAGGAGATTTTTCTCTTCTATTTTCATCTTTAAGAAACTCATTAACCAAGTTCTCTAGATCAGTAGGGAGAGGTTTTTCTTCATGCACAATTTCACATTGCCATTGATGAAAATTATTATGTATATCCCTTAAGATTTGCCAAGCTTCTTTCAAATTTTTTACAAGGAATTCACCATCACACATCATGTTTAGCTTATCCTTAGAAGAGTGAGCTAAGCCTCCATAAAAGTGATTCAACAATGACCAACTAGGTAAATTATGATGTGGACAATCATGCATAAATTTTGAGAACCTACTATAAGCTTGTATTAAATCCTCATTGTTGTTGTGCTTGAAATTCAGGATATGAAGCCTACGCTCATAAGTTCGCTTTTGTGAGAAATACTTACCGAGAAAAGCTTTGGAGATACCTTTCCATGAATTGAAGTGTCCCGCGGGATGCTATTTTAGCCAATCTTTAGCTTTTCCTTTCAGCGAGAACCAGAACAGATATAACTTCAGCTTATCATTTGTCCATCCATTTGCCTTCACCGAAGAACACGATGAAGTAAATTTGTCAATATGCTCATATGGTTCATTGTCCGGATCTCCCGCAAAAGCTATTTCCATGATCATATTTATTTACATAGGATTAATCTCATATCCATCCACATCAATAGCGGGATGAACAATAGGAGCATGTAAATGATCAACACTCGGAGCACCATACTCCGAAAGACTTTTACTTTCCATAGTTCCCATGTTTTTGAATTTCCTGTAACTAAAATAAATAACAAGACTACTAACAAAAGGTAAACTATATTTTTTTGTCCTTCTCAAATAATCAAAATCGGTAAGATAAATAGCAACAAATGGAAATAAACTATGTGCGAGTAGGAAGGTAATAACCGAACGCTTAGCTGTTGGAGATATGTCCAAGAGGCAATAATAAAATGGTTATTATTATATCTTTATGTTTATGATAAATGTTTACATCCCATGCTATAATTGTATTAACCGGAAACATTAATACTTTTGTGTTTTGTAAACATAAAAGAAGTCCCTAGTAAGCCTCTTGTTGAACTAGCTTGTTGATTAATAGATGATCATGGTTTCATAATCATGGACATTAGATGTTATTAATAATAAGATCATGTCATTAGGATAATGATACGATGGACACACTCCTATATTAAGAGTAGTGTAAGATCAAGTCATTTATAGTTTGTTTGCTACAAGCTTTCAAATACATAGTAACCTAATCATTCGACCATGAGATCATGTTAATCACCATCACCGGATGAATGCTTTCATGACCTCAAACACCACTTCCGTAACTGGGTGGTTATAATGGTGGCATTAGGTATTCTGAAAGTATGTGTTGAGGCACATGGATCAAGAGAGAGATTTATCTATCCATATGATGGATAGATACACTCTAGGCCCTCTCGGTGGAATGTTATATAATTGGCTTGCAAGCATGTGACTAGGACACAAGGGATGTCATATCACGAAACGAGTAAAGAGTACTTACCGGTAACGAGGTTGAACTAGGTATAGAGATATCAACGATCAAACCTCGGATAAGTAAAGTATCGCGCGACAAAGGGAATCAGTATCGTTGGAAAAGGGTTCATTCGATCATGAAGTAATCATAGAAATATGTGGGAGCCATATGAATTTCTAGATTCCTTTATTGGTTATTGATTGGAGTGAAGGGAATATTCCCTGAGAGGCAATAATAAAGTGTTTATTATGTGTATTCCAAGTATATGATAGATGTTTATTTTGCATGATATAATTGTATTAATACGGAAACATTAATACATGTGTGTTTAATAAACAAACAAAAAGTTCTTAGTTATGCCTCTCTCATAAACTAGCTCGTTGATTAACAAGATGATCAAAGTTTCCTGATCATAGACATTGGATGTTGTTAATAACGAGGTCACAATATTTAGTGTAATGGTGTGATGAACATTCATCTGAAGTATAGCATTACGATCAAATTCATTGAGTTTATATTGCTATAACAACTTACGAAGTGATCCTAATCCTTAGACCATGAGATCATGTCAATCACTAACACCGGAAGAGTTTCTTGATAACATCAAACGTCACACCATAACTAGGTGATTATAAAGATGGATTCAGAACTACTAAAGTGTTACGTTGAGGCCCATGGATCGAGAGTGGAATTTGTTCATCCTGATGAAGGATAACAAGCGCAGGAATTTATTTCACTGGATACCGAAACAGGTTTTCGGGTGAAATTGCAGAAAGTGTTTTTTCATGTGAAATGAAATACTAGCAAGGGGTTATATGTGAATGTTTGTCATTAAAGTAATTGACAAAATTCTGAATAAATAAAAGGAGGTTTATTTAATGAGAGTTTTGCATTAAATTTGGTGGAAATTTAATGGGAATTTGAGAGGGATTTTGAGTGGAGGGAATTGAAAGGATTTTGTGAGTGGAGTGTCCACCCACATGAATGAGGGGAGGGCAAGGGGCAGCCCCCATGCACCGGGCACCCCCTTGGGGTTCGCCCCCTCTCCTATAAATGGAACTGTAGAGGTCCCAACCTTTAATAAGGTAGAGATCCCTGTGTTTACAATGCTAGTCCCTGGATCAATAGCTAGCATCCACAGTTAAGATGTAATATAAAGAAACAAAGGTCATAATACAACTTTATAACCAGGAATAAAATAATTTATTACATCTTACATAGCTCATTTGGCTATCTCATTACAATGCAGCAGAATATAACTATAACATGGGGTCCTTCATCTTCAAAGTGCCACAGGCAATCATGTTGGTTGTAGACTTGTAATCCTAATCAACACACTTCAGTAACATCAAACAAACCTGCAACATAATAAGTTATAGCCACAAGGGTCAATAAATTTGAATTTTATTGGCAAGTGATACTATGGTAATATAGTGGAGTCTATCATCTATATGCATTTGGATAAGTGGAGCTTAGGCTTGCTTTGCTCAAAATAGATTTTCCTTGTCTTCTAAAAACACTAAGTTTTTTTTGTCAAAAATCACCCAAGGCATCTCCCAATAGAAATTGGTGATCCTTCAACCCTTGTTCAACCATAAGTTTTAACTTAGAAATTTGGATGAGGAGATTCTTGATAGCTTTGTCTTGATGCTCAAATTGTCCTTTGCCAGGGACATGGCTAAGTACTTAGATTTTACACTCTGCAGAGGTGGTGCACTTTCCCCACAAGACTTGGTTTCACCAAGACAAGATCTTTCAGAAGCCTTCCCTTTGACCAGAATGGACGCGTTCCAAGCTATCATCCCCTACGACCAACTGTCCATTTGGCTAAGTTATTGCAACCTATATGATCCAGGCAGAGCCCATAATGCCAAGTGGCTGCACTTGAAGCTTCTCAACATTTGACATCTAAAATCTCTTTGTTCCTGGGTGGCCATCCACAAGTGAGATAAACAAGGTAAACCATAGAAATGGGCATTGTGTAACCACTCAACACAAACCATTCCTTCCATTCCACCCAGGTGATTCATTCACTTAGTTGTTTTATTAAACAAAACACAAGTCCTTGACTTAGAAATATTCCATAGCATGAATATAATCCACCCTTGTTTTCTACTAGCTAAGCTAAGCATGATAGTAGTAGGAATCTTAACTTAGGAAATTTTCTACTAAGGTTTCATCTACTAGGATTTCCCGTGGCATAGTTTATACTTAGCAAAATTCCATGCAAGTCCTACTTAGAAATATCACTAGTGCATAGTGAAAGTAATGGGACAAAAGTATGAAGCATCACTTGCCTTTTTGGTAGAGAATATAAGTTCACTCCTTGATCTTGCAATGACCACACTCTTCAAATTCCACCACAATTCAACCAAGCAAGGGACAATTTCAATCTACCATTCAAGCAAACATCACATAAAATAATAGAAACAAAGCAATGCATGCAAGCATGCTAAAGATTGTTTTATTTAGAAAAGTGTTTTCTAATAGGTTATAAACATTTTAAAACACCTATTGGTCATCTTATATAAGTGGCAAAATCATTTGCAAAAGATTTTACTTATAAACCATTTTTAAACCAAATCAATATTTTATGTGGTTGAAAATGCTTTTAGCAAAGCAATAATATTTATAGGGTTCACCAAATACATTTTTTATTCTAAAAACTTGGTGTTTGGGGTCAAAGAGTTTAATCCAAATCATTTCCCAAATATTTTTCTCCAAAAAGTATTTTTAACATATAAACAACATTTTTATTTGACTAGAAATGCTTTAATTCCAAGATTTATTAATTTTCCTCACAAAATATGTTTTTGAATCCACAAATTGATTTATATGGTCAGTAGGTTCAAAACAATCCATTTTCCAAAGGTTTTATCACAAAAATAATTTTAGAAAGAATTTTATATTCAAATTATGCCTACACAAGTTTCTACAAAAACAACCAATTTAACAGAAGCAATTTGCTAAACAAAGTGCATGGTTGGAAATTACTTGTCTTTATGATTCCATTGATATAAAATTTGCAAAATTTGGACGTGTGTTTTGAAAGTTATGAATTTTGCAAGTTTACAAATCCAATAGATCAAATTCTGTTTTTAAAACTAGAGTCTGGCCACGTGGCGCGATTCTACTAGGCGATACCGGTTCGGTTGGATCGACCTCTCTGGTGCGTTGGATCTAAGCTGCAACGCACGACATATATCTGTCTATACCTCTTTGATCATGAATCTATCGTGACGCTCGGATCTGGATCCAGTGGCTCACAGCAGCTCGACCTCAGATGGGCGGTGCTGGCGCGGCGACGAGCGGTGGAGCGCTCAGACTGCGGCGGAGCCGGCGATTTAGGAAGCAAGGTAGGTAGAGGAGGGCATTACCAGGTTCGCCGTGCTTCGCTGATGCTCAACATGTCCTTGTCTGATGAAGGGGCGCTCGAGGTCAACCGGAATTCCTCGCCGGAGTTCGTGGAACCGTCGAGTGCGGTCAGTCGTCGTCGAAGGTGACTCTACGGTGCGAGCTAGGAAACGAAAATGGCGGCGTTAGATGCGTACGAGGTCACTGGCCACACGCGAATCATCGGAAAGAAGAGGGGCGGTCAGAACGTTACCGGGGGCGTCGCAGGAGTTGAAGCAGACGATGGCGGCGTCCGGGTGTGGTCGTTGTCGATGTTCCAGAGCGCGCGCGACCTAGCTAAAGTTACTGGAGGATGTAGGAAATGATGGGGGTCACGCTCGAGAGCTCTGGGGGCAGTGGGGCTGGCGGTGGTGGCCAGGATTGTTTGCGAAGCTCGCCGGAGTCCGCGGCGGTGTGAGTGAAAATCGAGGCAGCCCGGGGGCTCTCCGGCAGAGAAGTTTGAGGGGAAAGAGGGAGGGGAAGGAGGGGATTATGATAGCGTGGTCGGGGGCGGAATCACTGAGGCATTGATGCGAATTTACGCGAGAGATTATGGCTAGAAACGGTCGGCGAGGGAGGCGTGGTCGTCGCGGTGGGTGAGGAAGAAAACTGACGGGTGGGGTTGTGCTGTCAGCGAGAGAGAAAGAGGAGTGCTGGGGTCCGGAAGAAAGTGAGCGAGCGGGTGAAACTATGGGTGCGAATCGTTTTTCTCGCGGGGAGGGGTAAATGGGCTAGCTGGGCCAGTTGGGCTGGGTTGGCTGGGCTGGCTGTTTTGTTTTCATTTTTTTGTACAGATTTGTTTTTCCTTTTTCTTTTTCTATTATCTATTTTGATTTTGTTTAATCAATTCAAACAACTATTTGAATTCAAACTTCAACCAAACCTTGTGTATATTCAAATATTGATTAATATTTCATTCTGAAGTCAAATTTAGAATAATTCTTTTATTCTTTTTAGGGTCTTTTATTTATTTTAAAAATGGACATTTGTCTTTTATTCAAAATAGGTTTTAAAGTGTTTTAAAACTTTATTTGAAATCCATATTTTTACCAAACCTATTCAGTAGGTTTATTTATTTAATAGGGTGTCAAATAATTCACTTTGAATTATTTGGAATATTGTTAATATGATTTATTAATCATTTAAATTGGGTATTTGTTTTTATTCTAATGAAATTAAATATGGGTTTTAATTCCATAAATTTTATTTGATTTCTTTGATCCAATTTAAGTT
This sequence comes from Avena atlantica, assembly GCA_910589765.1. Lineage (NCBI taxonomy): Eukaryota > Viridiplantae > Streptophyta > Magnoliopsida > Poales > Poaceae > Avena > Avena atlantica. Next base: position 376,998,036 of record OU342736.1, read on the forward strand.
ATTTAAATAACTTTTATTCCACTTGGGTGAATTCCAAATTCTATTTTCCCATGATTTAATTAATCATTCTTATTAGGGATTTTATCTTTATTCAAATAGAATAGGATTTGGTTAATGCCCTTTTAATTAATTTAAAAATATTTATCCATTATTTTATTTGGATTTGGATTATATTTATTCCATTTGCTTATGGATTAGGTTAAGAGTTAATTTGGCCTTTAAATATTCCTCATTTAATATTTCTATCTTTATCTTATAAAATTCATATCTTTTTATTTATAGATTCAAACTTGGTGATTCCAATTTATAAAATCTTATTTAATATTTATTTATCCTTTTAAATGTCTTTAGGATTATTTGTTCACCATTTGGTATGGATTTTTAGATAGGTGCTTTATTAGCTTTGGAAATTCAATTTCCTTATCTTATTAAATTCATAAGATTTTTATCTATGGCTCCAAATTAAGTGAAACAAGTTCATATAGTTTTATATTATTTCTATTTGTCATTCTTGATTATTTCTAAATTTTTGTTGACAAATTTTATATGTATCAAATCCATGATCTTGGAGATAACTTGGAAATGTTTTTCTTCCATTAGGGTTTTAGGGTTTTGGTTTATTTTCCAAATTTTTAAATTTCAAGATGCATTAATGAAGAAAGCATTTCACTTGTTTTGAATTTAGTTGGATTCAAACATTAATCAAAGTTTGTTCAAGATGGGATTTTAAGTTTCCATTTAGAAACAAAAAGTTTCTTTTCACCCTAAATTTCATCAATTATTTATTTTGTTTATTTATTTTTCACATTTCAAAATTTGGAAAATTATGGGATGTGATAGGCTACCACCCTTAAAATAAATCTCGTCCCGAGATTTGGGAAGATAGGGGTTACAAGTTGGCTCCAAGCAACTAGGGTACTACCACCCTTAAAAACTTTCCAACTAGATTACTTCTTGGCTTGCTTGGGATCTTGTTGAAACCTCTCTAGGCAAACATCTGCATAGTGTCCTTTGTTTCCACACTTGAAACAGGTGACAAGGCTGAGATCCTTCATAGGCTTGTTTATCTTGTGCTTCATCTTTTCTGGACAATTGCTTGCATAATGTCCTTGGTCACCACAATTGTAACTTGTGACAATATTAAGTTCTTCACGTATCTTCTGTGGACAAGTTCACACATAATGGCCTAGCTATTTGCAGTTGTTGCACCACACTTGGTTAATCTCCTTATATTTTTGTTTCTTCTCAGGACATTCATTGGCATAGTGTCCAGGGTCGTCGATGGCCATGAGCGAGGTGCTCGACCGAACAGGGCGCCCAAATTCTTGGGGCCCCAAAAATCTATAGGCCTAGCGCTATTATCCATGAAAATCCGCCAGGATGCTTCCTGATTTGCTCCCGAGAGCTGCACCTCCTGCCGATCGCTAGCAGCGTTGACCATGAAGCCATCTCCCAGTGGCCAGCTCCATCTGCTAGATTGATTTACGCTAGAAAAAAAGTATCGATCAATTCCAATTCCATTAATGGTCGTCCTCACGCAAGAAAAAAAAAAGGTCCCAGATTGTTTGAATTCCATCCATGATCCATGATCTTGCAGATTGTAGTAGCAAATTTCCGTCACAATTATAAAATAAAAATACTCACTTGTCATTCATATGCAATTGGATTGTTTGAATTTATTTATAGTAATACTTCTCTTGTGTATGTAATAGAAAGAATCATGAATTTCAGAAAAACCAAGTGTCAACAAAGTGCTGAAAAGTATACTTTTTATGAAATTTAGGCCCATGTTTTGATTTTCGCACACGGGCCCCTAATTTCTGGAGACGGCCCTGATAGTTTCCCATCTCTTTGCAATGGAAACATTGCACTTGGCTTTTGTCCTTCTTCTTCTTGGGTTTTTCCAATGCTAGGAGTGCTTCTAGTTCATGCTCTTCATACCTTATCAAAAAGGTGGGAAATTTTCCTGGTCTCCTTAATCTTTTCCTTGGGTAATACATATGTCTCCTCTTTGGTCCATCAAATTGAGTCATATTGCATGGAGGTGCAAGCTGAGATTTTCCTTTGTCTTCATCCTTCTTGGTAGAAGTTGTTCCCTCCTGAGGGTTTACAATCTGTTGATGCACTCCACCTTGTTTCCTTTGTTGAACTATGGAATAGATGGGGCATTGGATACGGACATGATTATTTCCTTCACATAGGAAACAAGTAGCTTGAGATGTGGGGCATTGATTAGTTGGATGTTTCTCTTCACAATTGGGGCATTGATCTTCATGCTCTTTGGAAGTGTGATCCTTGTCTCCACAAATATTGCAAGTTTGAGTTCCTTCTAGAATATCATCTTTGACATCCTTGTTGTCACAAACACCTTGGGAACGGTTGTCTCCCATGTTGATCATTTGGCTTGTCATCCTATGCAACAGTTGGGTTTGGGTTTCCAAAAACCTTTGCATGGCTGGGTCTAAATCATTGTTGTTGGCCCAAAATTGAGTTATCACTTGGTTCAACTGGGTTTGGGTTACTATGAGTTCTCTCATGTTGACCTCTTGGTTGTTGTTGTTGCCATCCTTGATGTTGGAGTTTCTTGGAGTAGTCATCTGTTTGGGTTGGATTGGGATTAGAATAGGCAAAAGATTTCTAAGGAATTAATTCTAATCACACACATCACAAGTTACACAAGCAATGTGCAAGCAATCACAAACAAACATTCCACTCACACCTCCTCATGAAGGATCTCTCTCCCCCTCTAGAATTTATCCCCCATGGTCTCGGACTAGCGAGATACATGTTCCCGTTGGCTACTCGGCAAGAAAGAGTTGTGCTTCCGCTGCATCGCTGGAGCAAGGAGGAGAAGGTTGCTCGGTGTCTTGTACGTGTGTGCGAGCACGGATGCGCTGCTGATTTCGGCGCTAGGACTTCCTCTCGATCTTGAGATCGGCAAGATATCGTCTACATCAACCACGAGTTTAACTCGTTAAGCTTTGTCGGTCTTCAAGGGTATGTTCTCTACGGATATACATCTGCCCGTTGTTTGTATCTAGTAGATAGATCTTGGTACTTAGTTGTTCCCATCGTAGGAAATTTTTTGTTTTCTATGCTGCAAACCCTACAGTGGTATCAGAGCCGGATCTATGCGTAGATGCTTTACACGGGTAGTACACATATGAGTATGTGGGCGATAATGATCATGTTATTGCTTCTTAGTTGTATTTTGGATATTGGTGGCATAGTGGGATGAAGCGGCTCGGACAAACCTTACATCTCCTCGCACATGAGACCTGTTCCACGCTTGACATGCAACCAGTTTTGCATAAGTGGCTAGCGGGTGTCTGTCTCTCCTACTATAGTCAATATCTAATTTGCAACGAGTTGTCAACAATTTGGTTATCCTCGTTGTGGTTCATGTTTATAGGTATGAACGGTTCTATCTTCGAAATCCCTAAGCCACATAAAACTTGCAATGGATAAATTAGAGGTGTCTAGTTTAGATTGTTGTTGGGCTAGTGTTATGATATGGTGATGTTGTAAGTAGAAGATGAGATGATACTCTTACAACACACATAATGTGTAAGTTCCATAGACCTTGGCCTTACACATAGAGGTGTGATAGTGATCATACCAAGGAGCACATGATGGAGATCATATGCGGGAACCATATCATTTCACTTACAAACATGTGATGTTTGATTGCATCTTATATTGCTTGTTTGGCATTTTATTAGCATAATGTAACACCCTCGGAATCGACCCTATGCAAGTCTCAGTGATTCCCGCCAAACTCGCATAGAAACGATTCAAAGGTGCCCACCAGGCACTTGCGTGCGGGTGGAAAACGAAGTAATATCATTACACAATAGTCCACGATGGAACCCACAGAACAGATATATACAACAACGACGCCATGAGTCAAGAATACAGATATACAATACAAGGATCCAAATCACCTTTAAAATGATACAGCGTCCGAGTATGGACAAGATGCAAATTGAGCTAAGAGCCCTGAAGAATAACCAATGGCGTCCATAACCCTGCCCAGGCCAAGCCGGAAGGGCAACCCTGCTAAAGGCGTCGATCTCAAAACCTGCTTAAACAAAAGGGGTGCCGACAAAGGGCAAAGGAAAAAGAGAGCGGTCAGTACTGAGGCCAGTACACGGCGAGACTAGAATTCAGCGGTCCTCGCCTACATAGGTATGGTGGACTGAAGCGGCAGCGCAGCATGCACTAAACAACCTATAGAGACTCAAAACAACTGGCGGCTATTAGATAGGGATAAGAAATACCTATTCGGATTCAACCTGAAACTATCATCAAGCATACCCATCCTGGTATTTCCCCCTCGAGACCAAACGAGGAAGTCAACTGAGGAACTCACACAGTTGGCAGTTTTATTCATTCCGTTATAGTTGCGGCAATTACTAGTCAGATATAGATAGCATGAGTCATCCTGATATAATAAGCAGTGGGCAATTTTAATTAACCATTCCGTTGTAGTTGTAGTACTTACTAGTCAGATACATATAGTATGAGGCATCCCAAAACCCAGCAGTTGTTGGCACTTTTATTTAGCCATTTCATTGTAGTTGCAATACTTACTAGTCAGATACAATGGTAACAGGTGACAACCCAAACCAGCAGTTGTTGGCACTTTTATTTCGCCATTCCATTATAGTAAAGCTAATTACTAGTCATTATAAAGTCAAATTTATAGCACTACTTTAGTTATAGTTGTCTATGATCGAGATACTATGCTCCAAGTCGTCCATAACCGCGGACACGGCTTTCAGAAAGTTTTACCCTGTAGGGGGGCACAAATAGCAACACACGCACGATCAACCTCGGGAAAAACCAAATAAAAACCCAACGAGGCATCACGACAGAGCAATTGCAAGATTCATATAAATTTCAGGGGGCCACCCCACCAAGCTACCCGCGAAGAAGTTGGCCGGCTCCGAGACGGACCCAGAGGTTTGTGCCAATGGCTGTAAACGACTGGGAACCCGAAAGTGTGACTGGGCTTGTCGATACCGCGAAAACATTCCACATTTGTTCCTAAACAGTACAGGTGCTCCACGCGCAATCGTAAATAAGCAGTAAAGCATCGCATAAGTACATGATAGTAATAAAGCCCCAAACTACTTTGTGGCCCCAAGAAATAAATATGACTCAAGCTCTGGCTAGGGGGATTCATGGTCCCACATGCGGATAGTGCGAATATTCAAAGAACAGGTATCAAGTACTCGGGGTCCTACGGGACACAAGTGGACGGTTAAAAACCAAATAACATCTATTGCCCACCTGTGCCTCTGCATTATTTACCTACTTCAATTTTAGTTATTAAACTGTAATTAAAGCCATGATCATCTCCAACATAAAGCATAAGGCATTTCTCCAACAACTGTGGTACTTGACGACACGCAACAGCACTTGCGCAAGCGACTATGACACGCAAGTCCAACTACCTACCAAACAACAGGTAATAGGATGTGTCCATGGCAATATAAGGGCTGCAGGGAAGTATAACGGGGTACGGAATCTATAGCATCGCAACACCGATAGCAGTAGATCAATAGGAGGAAATAAAGACTATAAAGTAAAATAGGTAGAAAGGGGGAGAATGCTCGCCTGAAAACATTGTCGAAGGTTCATCCAAAGATCGGGTCGACACTCGCATCAACTCATCGGCCTAATCCGTGAAGAAGCAAAGCACTAGCAGAAACACCGGATGCACTATTTAATACTACGACAGAAGATCGAGCATGATGCATGTATGATGTATGACATGTCAAAGGTGCGATGCAATTAGGTCATATTAAACGGAACCGAGGCCCCGACAATTAATTAATAGGTTCATGTTGTTTAGATACCCCACAATTTAAATGTTGTCTTAACACGGCAAAAATATATCACCAGTTCGCTACACAAATTTAAATGGGACCAATATTAGGCTAGATTCGCCCGCATATGGACTCCATATTTAATTATGAGGTGAATCAGCATAAGGCCCCTGAACCACAAGATATGTGTGCGAGCATGTACAAATATATGCAACAGATAGATATTATATATTATAAAAATATGGTCTCGGGAAAGGGGTCACACATTAGAGGGGGTTGGCGAACTTGGTGGCTTGGAGGGGGTTCGAGGATCTCCGGACCGGTCTTCGGATCGGGCTTCAGGATCGGTCTTCGCATCCGTGGACCAGGGGTCTTGGCGTCTTCGGTTCTAGGAAGAAGGCCTTGACGTGTTGAGGGTTCGGGTCGAAGAGCTTCTTGTATGGCGACATCATCTTAAGGTTCCCTGTCAAAGTGCTTAAGGTTTCCGGGTTTGATGATGATGACGGAGTTGGCCGGGTGTCGGAATCTCCGAACAGAACTGCACAATCTTCACAGGGGGAAATCCCTTCCAGGTCACACCACCACTGCACGAGTTTCGGGAGCAACCTCCACCAAACATAACAGGAGGATGTGGCCATCTGCCACCAAGTACATCAGAATCTAAATCAAACAGATGATACATGGCATGTGCGTGGCTCGGTATGCACGTGAAGGGCAGGGAGAACAAGGCTTCACTGGCAGGGACAGAGGACAGGAGGCTCGCGAGGGCATCATGGCGCGCTGGAGACGGCAGCCATGGAGGACGCGACCTGCAGTGGGGGAGGACGCGAGGCGGTCAAGGCCAGCAAGGAGGGACCGACGGCGGCAGCGCCTGAGACGGATGCTCACGGCCGGAAGCGGAGGCAGAGGAAGGACCTGGTGGTGGCGCCTGCGCGAGACCGGGCTGCAGAGCGGCGCCCGCAGTGGCGGCTCACGGCTCGGGGTAGGCGAGGGCGGCCAGATGGCCGGCCGCAAAGGGGAACGGGGGGCACCGAGCGACGGGGCGAGATGCCTCGATGGAAGGAGGGTGTCCCGGCGACTATGGAGATGACCAGAGGATGTCCCGGCAGGGAGAGGAGCCATGCGGGGAGGAAGGCGGCGAGGGACGCTGGCCGGAGCTCGAAGACGCGGGCGCGGGCACTAGCCGGAGACGACGGTGCGATGCGAAGGCGAGGAAGTGTGGCCGGAGGTCGACGGGGAGGCCATGGTCTAGCGATCTTGGCCGCAGATGAGGAGGGTGAGGCCGTGGCCGCGAGGGGAGGCACGAGAGGAGGTCGGGGACGGGGGAGGTGGCGTCGGTTCCTGGCGGCGAGGAGGGAGACGAGCAGAGGAGGGGTGAGCGATATGAGAGGGTGGGGATCCCGACGGGGTTGGTGGCTGTACGATGTGGGGTCGCACGGGTTGGGGTCAGTAGAGGGGCGCCAGGGGAGAGAGAGAGAGGGAATCACGAGGGGATAGGGGATGTCTCGGGGGGTCATGTGGTGGTTACGCGGTTCAGGAGTGGGGTCGGGAGGAGCCAACGTGGGTGGCGGCGGCAGCTGGGTAGATAGGTGCGGGTCTAGGGTTTGACCTGGGGTAGGGAATTAGGGTTAGGGTTTTATATATGGGGTAGTAGGTAGTCTGTCTAGTTGGGCCTTTGGGCCTGACCGGATGGACTGCCTCCCCCGATACAAAATATTTTATATTGATTATTTTTCTTTCTTTTAAAACAAATATTTGCAAAAAGGTTTTAGACAAATAAAAGATCCGGACGGATCTAGGGTTTTGATTTGAACAAAGAGGGGAATCTATAGAAAACAAAATAGGTTTTTGGGAAATTGTTTAAGGCTAATAAATGCATGATGATGTCATGATGATGCACAAATACAAATAGAAGCGATTTTCTCGTAGTGGTTTTACCTCGGGGTGCTACACATAATAAGATGATCCCTCATTTAGATAACAAGGTAAGAATGTTTTCTCCTTAAGTATGCACCGATTATGTTTCGTCGCTCCAAGACATCACGTGATGATTGGGTGTTCTTGGATCCACGACCATATTACGGGTGTAAGACAGTTACACACGCGAATACTAAGGTTCTCACTTGGCGAGCCTAGCATGTACAGACATGGCCTCGGAACACGGACCGAAAGGTTAAGCATGAGTCATATAGTAGATATGATTCCCATTTGATACTAGCCTTTGAAGCTACACCGACTCACGTGATGATCAGACTTGGTGTAGTGGATTTGGTTCATGTAATCACCAAAAAGGCACGATGGATGTCATTTTGAGTGGGAGTTCATTCCCAATGTGGATTAGTTGAACTCAATCTATCATAAACTTAGTCTAAACTTTACAAATTCTGTTGTAGATGGCACCGCCTGCTTTTAATTTCAATGTGTTCATGGTGAAAGAGAAACTTGCAACGAACGGTAGCAACTTTACCGAATGGCCATGAATTTGAGGATTCTCCTCTCTGCTGCACAAAAGAAATATGTGCTAGAAGCGCCGCTAGGCCCCCCACCTTTCGATGATGCCCCTAACGAGGAGAAAATGTCTATCAGACTCGTTAGGAGGACCACAACTTAGTTCATTGCGGCATATTATATGGGATAGAGCCAGAACTTCGAAAGAGTTTCGAAAACGGCAATGCATTTGATACAATGGGTGAGTTGAAAATGATTTTCGACACACATGCTGCTGTAGAGAGCTACAATGCTTCAAAAAAGTTCTTTAGTTGCATGATGTAAGAGCACAACTCCGTAAGTGAGCATGTACTCAAGATGTCGGGTTACGCCGATAAGCTTGTGTCCTTGGGAATATCGATTCCTATTTACTTAGGCATCCATCATGTTCTGCAGTCTCTTCCACCTAGCTATAAGATCTTCGTGATGAACTATAGTATGCAAGGCATTAAGAAGTCTCTCCCCGAGCTTCTGTCAATGCTTAAAACTGCAGAAGTGGAGATCAAGAAGGAACATCAAGTGTTGATGATCAATAAGAACACTGCTTTCAAGAAAAGACAAGAAGGGAAAATGGAATTGAAGTAAGGGAGGCAAGTCGATTGCTGTGCCTGAAAAGAAACCCCGAGTTGGACCTATGTCTGATACCGAGTGCTATTATTGTAAGGGGACTGGCCACTGGAAGCGCAACTGCCCCAAGTATTTGACAGACAAGAAGGCCGACAAGGCAAACAAAGTCATATATGATATACATGTTATTGATGTGTACTTGACTAGTACTCGCAGTAGCACCTAGGTATTTGATACCGGTTTAGTTGCTAATATTTGTAACTCGAATCAGGGGCTGCGGAACAAGCGACGGCTAGCAAGGGGTGAGGTCAAGATGCGTGTCGGCAATGGATCAAGTGTTGATGTGATCGCCGACAGAATGCTACCTCTCCACTTACCGTCAGGATTAGTAATAAACTTGAATAATTGTTATCTAGTGCCTCCACTGAGCATGAACATTGTATCTAGATCATGTTTGGTGCGAAGTGGTTATTCGTTTAAATCCGAGAACAATGGTTGTTCTATTTATATGAATGAAATCTTTTATGGTCATGAACCGATGATGAATGGTTTATTTCTGTTGGATCTCGATAATAGTAATACACATATCCATAATGTTGATGCTAAAAGAATTAAACTTAATGATGATATATCCGCATCTATGTGGCACTGCCGTCTAGGTCATATTGGTGTTAAATGCATGAAGAAGCTCCATTCAGATGGACTTTTGGAATCACTTGATTTTGAATCATTTGATACATGTGAGCCATGCCTTATGGGCAAGATGACTAGAACGCCGTTTTCTGGTTCAATGGAACGAGCGACAGATTTATTGGAAATCATACATTCTGATGTATGTGGTCCAATGAGTGTGTCGATGCGAGGTGGCTATCTTTATTTTGTTACTTTCACGGATGATTTGAGTAGATACGGTTATATCTACTTGATGAAACACAAGTCTGAAACCTTTGAAAAGTTCAAGGAATTTCAAAGTGAAGTGGAAAATCATCATAATAGAAAGATCAAATTTCTATGGTCCGACCGTGGAGGTGAGTATCTAAGTTACGAGTTTAGTACTCATATGAAAGAGTGTGGAATTGTTTCACAACTCACACCTTCCGGAACACCACAGCGAAATGGTGTGTAGGAATGTCGTAATCGTACTTTATTGGATATGGTTCAATCTATGATGTCTCTGACAGACTTGCCGTTGACATTTTGGGGTTATGCACTAGAAACTGTTGCATTCACTTTAAATCGGGCTCCATCTAAATCCATTAAAAAGACACCGTATGAATTATGGTTTGGAAACAAACCTAAGATGTCATTTCTTAAAGTTTGGGGTTGCGATGTTTATGTGAAGAAACTTCAACCGGATAAACTCAAACCTAAAGCGGAAAAAAGCGTCTTCATAGGATACCCTACGAAAACTATTGGGTATTCCTTCTATCACAGATCTGAGGGCAAGGTTTTTGTTGCCAAGAACGGATCCTTTCTAGAGAAAGAGTTTCTCGCGAGAGGTGTGAGTAGTCGGAAGGTACAACTCGAAGAGGTTATTGAACCTTCTCTTCAAAGTATGGCGAGTAGCGCAGCGCCGGAAGTCGTTCTGGAGTTGGCTTCACCAGTTGAAGAGGGAACTAATGATAAAGATCATGAAACTCCGAAAGAGAGTACTACCGAACCTCGCGGGTCTAGCAGGACGCGTGCAGCTCCTGAGCTATACGGAAATCCTGTCATGAATTTCATGGTTGATGAAAATTATGACCCTGCGACGTATGAAGAAGCGATGATGAGTTCGGATTCCAACAAATGGTTAGAAGCCATGAAATCCGAGATGGAATCCATGTATGAAAATCAAGTTTGGAACTTGGTGGACTTACCTCACGACCGAAAGGCCGTGGAGAATAAATGGACTTTCAAAAGAAAAACTGTTGCTGATGGTAATGTGACCGTCTATAAATATCGACTTGTCGCAAAGGGGTTTTGAAAAATTCAAGGAGTTGACTAAGATGAGACATTCTCTCCCGTAGCGATGCTAAAATCAGTTAGGATTATGTTAGCAATTGCTGCATATTTTGATTATGAGATATGGCAGATGGATGTCAAAACTGTGTTTCTCAATAGTAATATTGAAGAAGAGTTGTATATGATACAACCAAAGGGTTTTGTCGATCCTAAGGATGCTAACAAGGTGTGCAAGCTTCAGCGATCCATCTATGGACTGAAGCAAGCATCATGAAGTTGGAATCTCCGCTTTGATGAGGTGATCAAAGAGTTTGGATTTGTCCAATATTATGGAGAAGCTTGTATTTACAAGAAAGTGAGTGGGAGCAATGTGGCATTTCTGATATTATATGTGGCTGACATATTATTGATCGGAAATGATATAGATGTTTTAAACAGTGTTAAAAGTTATCTAAACAATAAATTTTCAATGAAGGACCTAGGTGAAGCGTCATACATATTAGGCATAAAGATCTATAGAGATATATCTAGGCGCCTAATAGGGCTATCGCAAAGTACATACCTTGATAAGATTTTAAAGAAGTTTAAAATAGAAGAAAGTAAGAAGGCGTTCTTACCTATGTTGCAAGGCAGGACATTGAGTAAGACTCAAAGTCCGGCTACGGTGGAAGAAAGAGAGATAATGGACAAGTCCCCTATGCTTCAGCCATAGGCTCTATAATGTACGCCATGCTATGTACAAGACCGGATGTGGCACATGCTATTTGTTTGACTAGTAGGTACCAATCAGATCCAGGTTCGGAACACTGGGTAGCGGTCAAGAATATCCTGAAGTACTTGCGAAGAACTAAGGATATGTTTCTTGTATACAGAGGTGAAGAAGAGCTCGTCACTAAGTGTTATGTCGACGCTAACTTTGACACCGATCCGGATGACTCTAAGTGTCAATCTGGATACGTATTTCTCATGAATGGTGGAGAGGTTAGTTGGAGGAGTTCCAAACAACCCTTGGTGGCGGGATCTGAAGGGAATATGCCCGAGAGGCAATAATAAAGTGGTTATTATCGTATTCCTTGTTTATGACAAATGTTTATTTTACATGCTATAATTGTATTAATACGGAAACATTAATACATGTGTGTTTAATAAACAAAAAAAAGTTCCTAGTGATGCCTCTCTCATAAACTAGCTCGTTGATTGACAAGATGATCAAGGTTTCCTGATCATGGACATTGGATGTTGTTAATAACGAGGTCACAACATTAGTGTAATGGTATGATTAACATTCATCCGAAGTATAGCATTATGATCAAAGTCATTGAGTTTATATTGCTATAATAACTTACGAAGTGATCCTAATCCTTAGACCATGAGATCATGTCAATCACTAACACCGGAAGAGTTTCTTGATAAAATCAAACGTCACAACGTAACTGGGTGATTACAAAGATGGATTCAGAACTACTAAAGTGTTACGTTGAGGCCCATGGATCGAGAGTGGATTTTTTTCATCCCGATGACGGATAGATATACTCTGGGCCCTCTCGGTGATATCACATTGATTAGCTTGCAAGCAAGTGATTTGATCACTAGAATGTTATATCACGGGAACGAGAAAAGAGTGCTTGTCAGTAATGAGATCAAAATAGGTATGGAGATACCGATGATCAAATCCCGGACATGTAATATATCGTGAAACAAAGGGATTAAGATACTAGCGTAAAAGGTTCTGACGATCACAGGAAAGTCATCATTGAATGTGTGGGAGTCAGTATGGATCTCCAGGTCCCACTTCTGATTATTGATCGGAGAAGGGTCTCGATCATGTCCGCATTATTCACGAACCGTAAGGTGGCACACTTAAGGTACACTGACATCCAATTGGAGCAAAAGTTTCATGCTGGAGAGAATAACAAGCGCATGAATTTATTTCACTAGATACCGAAACAGGTTTTCGAGTGAAATTGCAGAAAGTGTTTTTGCATGTGAAATGGAATACTAGCAAGGGGTTATATGCGAATGTTTTTCATTAAAGTAATTGACAAAATTCTGAATAAATAAAAGGAGTTTTATTTAATGAGAGTTTGCATTAAATTTGGTGGAAATTTAATGGGAATTTGAGTGGGTTTTTTGAGTGGAGGGAATTGAAAGGCATTTAAGTGAGTGGAGTGTCCACCCACATGAATGTGGAAGTGGTGGGGGCAGCCCCCATGGCTGGGCGCCATGCCCCTTGGGTGCCCCGCTCTCCCCTATAAAAGCCCCCACTCTCATCCTCTCAAAGCACACCTCCTCGTGAAGGATCTCTCTCCCCCTCTAGAATTTATCCCCCATGGTCTCGAACTAGCGAGATACATGTTCCCGGTGGCTATTCGGCAATAAAGAGTTGTGCTTCCGCTGCATCGCTGGAGCGAGGAGTCGGAGGTTGCTCGGTGTCTTGTACGTGTGTGCGAGCACCGATGCACTGCTGTTTTGTGGCGCTAGGACTTCCTCTCGATCTTGAGATCGTCTACATCAACCACGAGTTTAACTCACTAAGCTTTGTCAGTCTTCAAGGGTATGTTCTATACGGATATACATCCGCCCGTTGTTTGTATCTAGTAGATAGATCTTGGTACATAGTTCCCATCATAGGAATTTTTTTGTTTTCTATGCTGCGAACCCTACAGGATCAACAACGGAGGCCGAATATGTTGCTGCTTCGGAAGCGGCTCAGGAAGCAGTTTGGATGAAGGAGTTCATATCCGAACTAGGTGTGGTTTCAAGCGTGTTGGACCCAATGGTGATCTATTGTGACAACAATGGTGCCATTGCCAATGCCAAAGAACCAAGGTCTCACAAGTATTCCAAGCATATTAAGCGTCGGTTTCACTCCATCCGTGAACATGTCAAGGATGGAGATATAAAGATTTGTAAAGTACATACGGATCTCAATATAGCAGATCCGTTGACTAAAACTCTCCCTAGTGCAAAACATGATCAAACCAGAACTCCATGGGTGTTAGATACATCAATATGTAACTAGATTATTGTCTCTAGTGCAAGTGGGAGACTGAAGGGAATATGCCCTAAGAGGAAATAATAAAGTGTTTATTATGTGTATTCCAAGCATATGATAGATGTTCATTTTGCATGCTATAATTGTATTCATACGGAAACATTAATACACGTGTGTTTAATAAACAAACAGAAAGTTCCTAGTTATGCCTCTCTCATAAACTAGCTCGTTTATTAACAAGATGATCAAAGTTTCCTGATCATAGACATTGGATGTTGTTAATAACGAGGTCACAACATTAGTGTAATGGTGTGATTGTAGGATTCGCAGCATAGAAAACAAAAAAATTCATACGATGTGAACTATATACCAAGATCTATCTACTAGATACAAACAACGGGCGGATGTATATCCGTAGAGAACATACCCTTGAAGACCGACAAAGCTTAACGAGTTCAACTCGTGGTTGATGTAGACGATCTCTTGCCGATCTCAAGATCGAGAGGAAGTCCTAGCGCCGCAAATCAGCAGCGCATCCGTGCTCGCACACACGTTCGAGGCACCGAGCAACCTACGCCTCCTCGCTCCAGTGATGCAGCGGAAGCACAACTCTTTCTTGCCGAATAGCCACCGGGAACATGTATCTCGCTAGTCCGAGACCATGGGGGATAAATTCTAGAGGGGGAGAGAGATCCTTCACGAGGAGGTGTGAGAGACAAGTGAGGAGGGGGGCTCCTTTTAAAGGAGGAGGGGGGAATCCCAAGGGGGTGGCCGGCGCATGGGGGCTGCCCCTTGCCCTCCCCTCTTCATGTGGGTGGACACTCCACTCACAAATCTCCTTTAAATTCCCTCCACTCAAAAGTCCACTCAAATTCCCATTAAATTTCCACCAAATTTAATGCAAACTCTCATTAAATAAAACTCTTTTATTTTATTCAGAATTTTGTCAATTACTTTAATGACAAACATTCACAAATAACCCCTTGCTAGAATTCTATTTCACATGCATAACCACTTTATGCAATTTCACCCGAAAACCTGTTTCGGTATCTAGTGAAATAAATTCCTGCGCTTGTTCATTCTTTCGGCATGAAACATTTGCTCCAATTGGATGTCGGTGTCTATTAAGTGTGTCACCCTACGGTTCGTGAATAATGCGTACATGATCGAGACCCCTCTCGGATCAATAATCAGAAGCGGGATCTGGAGACCCATACTGACTCCCACACATTCAACGATGACTTTCTTGTGATCGTCGGAACCTTTTACGCTAGTATCTTAATCCCTTTGTTTCACGATATATTACATGTACGAGATTCGATCATCGGTATCTCCATACCTAGTTTGATCTCGTTACCGACATGCACTCTTTTCTCGTTCCTGTGATATAACATTCTAGTGATCAAATCACTTGCTTGCAAGCTAATCAATGTGATATCACCGAGAGGGCCCAGAGTATATCTATCCGTCATCGGGATGAACAAATTCCACTCTCGATCCATGAGCCTCAACATAACACTTTATTAGTTCTGAATCCATCTTTATAATCACCCTATTACGGTGTGACGTTTGATGTTATCAAGAAACTCTTCCGGTGTTAGTGATTGACATGATCTCATGGTCTAAGGATTAGGATCACTTCGTAAGTTGTTATAGCAATATAAACTCAATGACTTTGATCGTAATGCTATACTTCGGATGAATGTTCATCACACCATTACACTAATGTTGTGATCCCGTTATTAAGAACATCCAATGTCCATGATCAGGAAACCTTGATCATCTTGTTAATCAACGAGCTAGTTTATGAGAGAGGCATAACTAGGAACTTTCTGTTTGTTTATTAAACACACATGTATTAACGTTTCCGTATTAATACAATTATAGCATGCAAAATAAACATCTATCATATACTTGGAATACACATAATAAACACTTTATTATTGCCTCTCAGGGCATATTCCCTTCAGTATCCCACTTGCACTAGAGACAATAATCTAGTTACATAGTGATAAATCTAACACCCATTGAGTTCTGGTGTTGATCATGTTTTGCTCTAGGGAGAGTTTTAGTCAACGGATCTGCTACATTGAGATCCGTATGTACTTTACAAATCTTTATATCTCCATCCTTGACATGCTCGCGGATGGAGTGAAACCGGCGCTTAATATGCTTGGAATGCTTGTGAGACCTTGGCTCTTTGGCATTGGCAATAGCACCATTGTTGTCACAATAGATCACCATTGGGTCCAACGCGTTTGCCACCACTCCTAGTTCGGATATGAACTCCTTCATCCAAACTGCTTCCTGAGCCGCTTCTGAAGCAGCAACATATTCGGCCTCCGTTGTTGATCCCGCTACCACAGGTTGTTTGGAGCTCCTCCAACTAACCGCTCCGCCATTCATGAGAAATACGTATCTGGATTGAGACTTAGAGTCATACGGATCGGTGTCAAAGCTAGTGTCGACATAACACTTAGCGACGAGCTCTTCTTCACCTCCGTATACAAGAAACATATCCTTAGTTCTTCGTAAGTACTTAAGGATATTCTTGACCGCTATCCTGTGTTCCGAACCTGGATCCGATTGGTACCTACTAGTCAAACTAATAGCATGTGCCACATCCGGTCTTGTACATAACATGGCGTACATTATAGAGCCTATGGCTGAAGCATAGGGGACTTTGTCCATTATCTCTCTTTCTTCCGCCGAAGCCGGACTTTGAGTCTTACTCAATGTCTTGCCTTGCAACATAGGTAAGAACCCCTTCTTACTTCCGTCCATTTTAAACTTCTTTAAAATCTTATCAAGGTATGTACTTTGTGATAGCCCTATTAGGCGCCTAGATCTATCTCTATAGATCTTTATGCCTAATATGTATGACGCTTCACCTAGGTCCTTCATTGAAAAATTGCTGTTTAGATAACTTTTAACACTGTTTAAAAGATCTATATCATTTCCGATCAATAATATGTCATCCACATATAATATCAGAAATGCCACATTTCTCCCACTCACTTTCTTGAAAATACAAGCTTCTACATAAGTTTGGACAAATCCAAACTCTTTGATCACCTCATCAAAGCGGAGATTCCAACTTCGTGATGCTTGCTTCAATCCATAGATGGATCGCTGAAGCTTGCACACCTTGTTAGCATCCTTAGGATCGACAAAACCCTTTGGTTGTATCATATACAACTCTTCTTCAATATTACCATTGAGAAACGCGGTTTTGACATCCATCTGCCATATCTCATAATCGAAATATGCAGCAATTGCTAACATAATCCTAACTGACTTTAGCATCGCCACGGGAGAGAAAGTCTCATCGTAGTCAACTCCTTGAATTTGTCGAAACCCCTTTGCGACAAGTCGAGCTTTATAGACGGTCACATTACCATCAGCATCAGTTTTCCTTTTGAAAATCCATTTGTTCTCCACGGCCTTTCGGTCGTGAGGTAATTCCACCAAGTTCCAAACTTGATTTTCATACATGGATTCCATCTCGGATTTCATGGCTTCTAACCATTTGTTGGAATCCGGGCTCATCATCGCTTCTTCATACGTCGCAGGGTCATCATTTTCATCAACCATGAAATTCATGACAGGATTTCCGTACAGCTCGGGAGCTGCACGCGTCCTGTTTGACCTGCGAGGTTCGGTAGTACTCTCTTTCGGAGTTTCATGATCATCATCATTAGTTCCCTCTTCAACAGGTGGAGCCAACTCCAGAACAACTTCCGGCGCTGCGCTACTCGCCATACTTTGAAGAGAAGGTTCCACAACCTCTTCGAGTTCTACCTTCCGCCTACTCACACCTTTCGCGAGAAACTCTTTCTCTAGAAAGGATCCAT
Source organism: Avena atlantica (assembly GCA_910589765.1). Taxonomy (NCBI): domain Eukaryota; kingdom Viridiplantae; phylum Streptophyta; class Magnoliopsida; order Poales; family Poaceae; genus Avena; species Avena atlantica. The sequence goes on from OU342736.1 coordinate 377,015,717, forward strand.
TCTTGGCAACAAAAACCTTGCCCTCGGATTTGTGATAGAAGGAATACCCAATAGTTTCTTTAGGGTATCCTATGAAGACGCATTTTTCTGCTTTGGGTTCGAGTTTATCCGGTTGAAGTTTCTTCACATAAACATCGCATCCCCAAACTTTAAGAAATGACAGCTTAGGTTTGTTTCCAAACCACAATTCATACGGTGTCTTTTCAACGGATTTAGATGGTGCCCGGTTTAAAGTGAATGCAGCAGTTTCTAGTGCATAACCCCAAAATGACAACGGCAAGTCCGTCAGAGACATCATAGATCGAACCATATCTAATAAAGTACGATTACGACGTTCCGACACACCATTTCGCTGTGGTGTTCCGGCAGGTGTGAGTTGTGAAACAATTCCACACTCTTTCATGTGAGTGCTAAACTCGTAACTTAGATACTCACCTCCACGGTCGGACCGTAGAAATTTGATCTTTCTATTACGATGATTTTCCACTTTATTCTGAAATTCCTTGAACTTTTCAAAGGTTTCAGACTTGTGTTTCATCAAGTATATATAACCGTATCTACTCAAATCATCCGTGAAAGTAACAAAATAACGATATCCACCTCGCGCCGACACACTCATTGGACCACATACATCAGAATGTATGATTTCCAATAAATCTGTCGCCCGTTCCATTGAACCGGAAAATGACGTTCTAGTCATCTTGCCCATAAGGCATGGCTCACATGTATCAAATGATTCATAATCAAGTGATTCCAAAAGTCCATCCGAATGGAGCTTCTTCATGCGTTTAACGCCAATATGACCTAGACGGCAGTGCCACATATATGCGGATATATCATCATTAAGTTTAATCCTTTTAGCATCAACATTATGAATATGTGTAACATTATCATCGAGATCTAATAGAAATAAACCATTCATCATCGGTGCATGACCATAAAAGATTTCATTCATATAAATGGAACAACCATTGTTCTCGGATTTAAATGAATAACCACTTCGCATCAAACACGATCCAGATACAATGTTCATGCTCAGTGCAGGCACCAGATAACATTTATTCAAGTTTATAACTAATCCCGACGGTAAGTGGAGAGGCAGCGTTCCGACGGCGATCACATCAACGCTTGATCCATTGCCGACACGCATCTTGACCTCACCCCTTGCTAGCGGTCGCTTGTTCCGCAGCCCCTCATTCGAGTTACAAATATTAGCAACTGAACCGGTATCAAATACCTAGGTGCTACTGCGAGCACTAGTCAAGTACACATCAATAACATGTATATCATATATACCTTTGTTTGCCTTGCCGGCCTTCTTGTCTGCCAGATACTTGGGGCAGTTGCGCTTCCAGTGGCTAGTCCCCTTACAATAGTAGCACTCGGAATCAGACTTAGGTCCAACTCGGGGTTTCTTTACAGGCGCGGCAACAGGCTTGCCGCCCTTCCCTTCCGTTTTCCCTTCTTGTCTTTCTTGAAACCAGTGTTCCTATTGATCATCAACACTTGATGTTCCTTTTTGATCTCCACTTCTGCAGTTTTAAGCATTGACAGAAGCTCGGGGAGAGACTTCTTCATGCCTTGCATATTATAGTTCATCACGAAGATCTTATAGCTAGGTGGCAGAGACTGCAGAACACGATGGATGCCTAAGTCAATGGGAATCGATATTCCCAAGGACACAAGCTTATCGGCGTAACCCGACATCTTGAGTACATGCTCACTAACGGAGCTGTGCTCTTCCATCATGCAGCTAAAGAACTTTTCTGAAGCGTTGTAGCTCTCTACAACAGCATGTGTGTCGAAAATCATTTTCAACTCACCCATTGTATCAAATGCATTGTCGTTTTCGAAACGCTTTCGAAGTTCCGGCTCTAGCCCATACAATATGCCGCAATGAACTAAGTTGTGGTCCTCCTGACGAGTCTGATAGACATTCTTCTCCTCGTCAGGGGCATCATCAAAATGTGGGGGGCCTAACGGCGCTTCTAGCACATATTGCTTTTGTGCAGCAGAGAGGAGAATCCTCAAATTCGTGGCCCATTCGGTAAAGTTGCTACCGTTCATTGCTAGTTTCTCTTTCTCCATGAACACATTGAAATTAAAAGCAGGTGGTGCCATCTACAACAGAATTTGTAAAGTTTAGACTAAGTGTATGATAGATTGAGTTCAACTAATCTATATTACGAATGAACTCCTACTCAAAAACGACATCCCTCGTGCCTTTTTGGTGATTACATGAACCAAATCCACTACACCAAGTCCGATCATCACGTGAGTCGGTATAGCTTCAAAGGCGAGCATCAAATGGGCATCATATCAACTATATGACTCATGCTTAACCTTTCGGTCCGTGTTCCGAGGCCATGTCTGTACATGCTAGGCTCGCCAAGTTAGAACCTTAGTATTCGCGTGTGTAACTGTTTTACACCCAAAATATGGTCGTGGATCCAAGAACACCCGATCATCACGTGATGTCTTGGAGCGACGAAAACATAATCGGTGCATACTAAAGGAAGAACACATTCTTATCTTGATATTTAAATGAGGGATCATCTTATTATGCTAACAAAGCGCTAAACAAGCAATATAAGATGCTATCAAACATCATATGTTTATTAGTGAAATTATATGGTTCCCGCAGATGATCTCTATCATGTGCATCGTGGTATGATTACTATCATACCTATATGTGTAAATCCAAGGTCTATGGATTTTACACGCTATGTGTGTTTTAAGAGTATCATCTCATACTTCTACTTACAACACTACCATATCATAACACTAGCCCAACAACAATCTAAACTAGACGCCTCTAATTTATCCATTGCAAGTTTTACGTGGCTTAGGGCTTTCGAGATAGAACCGTTCTTACCTACGAACATGAACCGCAATGAGGATAATCAAATTGTTGACAACTCGCTTGCAAAATAGATATTGACTATAGTAGGAGAGACAGACACCCGCTAGCCACTTATGCAAACTAGTTGCATGTCAAGCGTGGAACAGGTCTCATGTGCGAGGACATGTAAAGTTTGTCCGGGCCGCTTCATCCCACATGCCACCAATATCCAAAATTACAACAAAGGATCAACAACATGATCATCATCGCCCACATACTCATATGTGTACTACCCGTGTAAAGTATCTACGCATAGATCCGACTCTGATACCACTGTAGGATTCGCAGCATAGAAAACAAAAAATTTCCTACGATGTGAACTATATACCAAGATCTATCTACTAGATACAAACAACAGGCGGATGTATATCCGTAGAGAACATACCCTTGAAGACCGACAAAGCTTAACGAGTTCAACTCGTGGTTGATGTAGACGATCTCTTGCCGATCTCAAGATCGAGAGGAAGTCCTAGCGCCGCAAATCAGCAGCGCATCCGTGCTCGCACACACGTTCGAGGCACCGAGCAACCTCTGCCTCCTCGCTCCAGCGATGCAGTGGAAGCACAACTCTTTCTTGCCGAATAGCCACCGGGAACATGTATCTCGCTAGTCCGAGACCATGGGGGATAAATTCTAGAGGGGGAGAGAGATCCTTCACGAGGAGGTGTGAGAGACAAGTGAGGAGGGGGGCTCCTTTTAAAGGAGGAGGGGGGACCCCAAGGGGGTGGCCGGCGCATGGGGGCTGCCCCCTAGCCCTCCCCTCTTCATGTGGGTGGACACTCCACTCACAAATCTCCTTTAAATTCCCTCCACTCAAAAGTCCACTCAAATTCCCATTAAATTTCCACCAAATTTAATGCAAACTTTCATTAAATAAAACTCTTTTATTTTATTCAGAATTTTGTCAATTACTTTAATGCCAAACATTCACAAATAACCCCTTGCTAGAATTCTATTTCACATGCATAACCACTTTATGCAATTTCACCCGAAAACCTGTTTCGGTATCTAGTGAAATAAATTCATGCGCTTGTTCATTCTTTCGGCATGAAACATTTGCTCCAATTGGATGTCGGTGTCTCTTAAGTGTGTCACCCTATGGTTCATGAATAATGCGACATGATCGAGACCCCTCTCGGATCAATAATCAGAAGCGGGATCTGGAGACCCATACTGACTCCCACACATTCAACGATGACTTTCTTGTGATCGTCGGAACCTTTTACGCTAGTATCTTAATCCCTTTGTTTCACGATATATTACATGTCCGAGATTCGATCATCGGTATATCCATACCTAGTTTGATCTTGTTACCGACATGCACTCTTTTCTCGTTCCTGTGATATAACATTCTAGTGATCAAATCACTTGCTTGCAAGCTAATCAATGTGATATCACCGAGAGGGCCCAGAGTATATCTATCCGTCATCGGGATGAACAAATTCCACTCTCGATCCATGAGCCTCAACATAACACTTTATTAGTTCTGAATCCATCTTTATAATCACCCTATTACGGTGTGACGTTTGATGTTATCAAGAAACTCTTCCGGTGTTAGTGATTGACATGATCTCATGGTCTAAGGATTAGGATCACTTCGTAAGTTGTTATAGCAATATAAACTCAATGACTTTGATCGTAATGCTATACTTCGGATGAATGTTCATCACACCATTACACTAATGTTGTGATCCCGTTATTAACAACATCCAATGTCCATGATCAGGAAACCTTGATCATCTTGTTAATCAACGAGCTAGTTTATGAGAGAGGCATAACTAGGAACTTTCTGTTTGTTTATTAAACACACATGTATTAACGTTTCCGTATTAATACAATTATAGCATGCAAAATAAACATCTATCATATACTTGGAATACACATGATAAACACTTTATTATTGCCTCTCAGGGCATATTCCCTTCAGTGATGAACATTCATCCGAAGTATAGCATTATGATCAAAGTCATTGATTTTATATTTCTATAACAACTTACGAAATGATCCTAATCCTTATACCATGAGATCATGTTAATCACTAACACCAGAAGAGTTTCTTGATAATATCAAATGTCACACCGTAACTGGGTGATTATAAAGATGGATTCAGAACTACTAAAGTGTTATGTTGAGGCCCATGGATCGAGAGTGGAATTTGTTCATCCTGATGACGGATAGATATACTCTGGGCCCTCTCGTTGATATCACATTGGTTAGCTTGCAAGCAACTGATTTGATCACTCGAATGTTATATCACGGGAACAAGAAAAGAGTGCATGTCAGTAACGAGATGAAACTAGGTATGGAGATACCAATGATCGAATCTCGGACATGTAATATATCGTGAAACAAAGGGATTAATATACTAGGAAAAAAGGTTCCGACGATCACATGAAAGTCATCGTTGAATGTGTGGGAGTCAGTATGGGTCTCCAAATCCCGCTTCTGATTATTGATCGGAGAAGGGTCACCATGTCCGCATTATTCGCGAACCATAGGGTGACACACTTAAGAGATACCGACATCCAATTGGAGCAAAAGTTTCATGCTAGAAAGAATAACAAGCGCAAGAATTTATTTCACTAGATACCGAAACAGGTTTTTGGGTGAAATTGCAGAAAGTGTTTTTTCATGTGAATACTAGCAAGGGGTTTGCGGTGACCCAACATACCACTACATGATGTAGTACACTATAGTCGTTGACATAACACCAATGAAACACCGTTCACTAGTATTACATCCCTCAGAGTGGTACAACAAAAACACAACAGGTCCAAGACATGACTATAGGTTACAACTCAACTGTTTACACAAGATCCAGAGAACACTCTAGGTTAAAGAGAGAGAAAGAAACTTCTTACAAAGAAGAATCAGAAATAAACAACTCATAGCTATTATGCTAATAAAATTAGCATCTAACTATTTGGTTTGTATTGCTGCTATTGCGGTACTCTACAGAAATAGGTTGTATGGCTAGAGATTATATTCTTATCTAATCAGTAACTTCGTCTTCACTTGAGTTGATGTATATGTTGACTTCATTGACTTCATTGAAGAGCTTTTAGCCTTTGATGATGATTCCTGGAGTATGAATTGATGTAGACATCATTTGTACTGGCTTTAGAACCTAGCAAGGGTTAAGAAGATACGTTGAGTACGAGCATACTCAGCAAGTTCACTAGAAAAGGAGTGTTTGATGCACTATAACTATAGCCACAGGCCATAGGTCGTAGGCAATGCAAGTTTTCGTAAAAATTTCTTCAAAGGTTGCTTTTATTCTGAAAAGCTATGTCCGTCAGCCTTCACGGGTTTACCAGAACTTTCATGGAGTTCCTTTCCCGCAGCGTTCGCAGCTCCTTCCCAGAACAGGGAGTAACAAGTTACAGTTCTTACACTCTGTAGAGGTGCGTCACTTTACCCATGGGAGACCTTAGGTTTTGTTGCACGGTCGGGAGTATGTCCCCGTTCAAACTTCCTTGGTTTGAGTCCCAACCTAAGATCCAAGCCAATCACTGCCTTCTCCGCGACCCCGCATGTCTCCTTGGTGTACGCCATGCCCACCTATTGAATTTCGGCAATAGGCAATACAGACCGTTCAGATGCCGGAACTATCGTGGGACGTTGAGGGCTCCCACCCATATGATGCATATCCTCTACGAATTACCAATTAATATGCACGCTACAAGTGATAACAGCCACGACCCACACATCCGGCTCCATGCGAGAGGGAAAAGATACAACTGACTTCTCCGTCCCATTCCAAATCTCATGGTCAACGCATAATATACAACGCAAGAATAACTGGCGACATTGGTTGTTAAGTCCTAGATAATATGTTCCTTTACCATCGGAACTCTTATAGTAGGTTATTACCTCATGGTAAATAACCTATAATCACATTATTATGAAAATAGTGTTTTCTGTCCTTTTTGAAATGCAGGCGATGACAACACTGGATTTGCAAAATACTTTACAGAAAATAATCAAAGGACATGAGCAAGTGTGAACTTGCCTTTTGTGATTGCAAGATTATGTACTCACGGTCTTCGAGACAACATAAGATCCAATATCTGAAATCTGCATCATTGGTCCGGCAAGGACTAATGTTTAAAGAAGCAATATGCAATCATGCATAAGTAATGCTATGCATTTTGTAAAACTCCCAAAGTGGATCCCCACTATTTTGAGTGGAGTGAGTTTAGGTGATTCTTTTAAGAGTTGATTTATCTTCAAGTTTTATTTTACAAGTAATGGCATTTATAAAGAACTTAAGTGTTATTAATCTAAAATATACAAGTAAAGGGTAAAGTAATTTGAGTATGTGTAATTGTTATCTGGTGACTATGATAAAAGTGCTTGGGATTGAGTTGTTAATTGTTGAAGGAGCTATTATAAAGTTATTGTTTGAAATGGCAGATAGAATAACATTTGAAGAAAAGATTTCTTTTCTAGGGTTTAAACAATCTTTATTGTTAATAGAATGTGATCAATGTATTTTGGGTTTTGATCGATTAGTTTGGACTTGAGATGCTTTATGTCTTAATTGAAATAATCCAAAGTTAACTATAAAAGCATAAGTAGTTTATTAGACAGGATGTTTATAAGCCTTGAGACTAAAGTTAACTTTAAAATGGTAAATAAACTTAAAGTGAGATGTCTATGATTGTTTAGACCAAAGTTAATTATAAAAATAGAAGTGAATTTTAAAGATATAGTGAGTTTTAGAATATCATTTATTTTTAGGGTTTTGACAAATATGATTAAGGATGATCCCTTTTAATTTAAGTGAAAGATGAATTTAATAACACGCGGCTTATTAATGGAAGCATAATTAGATGATCTTATAAATTTATTAGAGTTTAGAGTCATTTTAAGAGTGGCTAAGAGATGGAGATTATTCACCATCTTATACATGAGTTATATATAATATTTATTTAAAAGGAGTTTAATTTGAATTAAAGATTTAAAAATATTTAAAGGATAATAGTTATATTTAAGTTTTAATATGATTATGGATTTAGACTTAGTAATTAAAATTTAAAGGATTTAGTGTTTTATGATTAAATGTGATTATTTCTTACTTAAGAAATAATCTTAAGAATTAATAAAGTGGTTATTTCATTTTAGTAAGATAAGTAATGGATTTTATTTATCTTAGATTATTAAAATGTTTTTTAATAATATATATAGTATTTTTCTAGTGAAATATACTTATTAAAGATCTTAAAAATGAATTTTATTTATTTTTAAGTATTATCTTTATTTTTATAAAATTCATCAAAGAATTAAGTGTCTTTAAATATTTGATTTATGTTTTATTTGTAAAACTCTAAATTAGTATTTCCTCTTTTTCATCTAATGAGCTTTTAGCTTCAGCAATTTCTTCTTCCATAGGCTCCTACAAGGCATTAGTCTTTCATTTGTGGAAAGCACCTATTAAAATATTCAATAATATAGCCATTTGCTTCCTTGTAATTGTCAAAGAGAAATTTAAGTATCTCATAAACCTCATTTTCATAAGGTGCATCATCAGTAGTTTCAAACAAACTAGCAAGTTCAAATGCACCCTTGAAAGCAATGAATTCTTCAATCTGTTCCACATCATAAAAGTCATAATTTCCATTAACATAAGAAGATATGGTAACATTATCATTATACTCACATTGAAAAGGTAGGTGTTTATACCTCCTACAGCAACAAGATTTATCAAAGCAATAAGTAACATCATAAGTAGAGCACACGTCTCTAGCAATAGTATTCAACTTATCAATTTGTTCCCATAAGTGTTTCCCTTTTTGTGACAAACGGTGTTCCTTATAATAATACTTTTGTTCCTCTGTGAACCCACCTTGCCAATAAGAACTAGTTTCAAAGAAACCATCCATTGATAGAAAGCATGACCAAGCAAGGCAACAACGGACCAACAACTAGAGCAGGAACTTTTTTTTGGAAAGAGGAAAACAAATCCAAGCAAAAGAAACAAAGCAAACTAAAAACAAAGTAAAGAGAAAGGAAGTGAAGGACTCCCCTAGTGAAGACGTCCTTAGCCTCCCCGGCAACGACGCCAGAAAACCTTGTTGGCTGCGCTGAGTTGATGTAGGAGCGCTTCGTTGGGAACCCCAAGAGCAAGGTGTGAAGCAGCACAGCAGCAAGTTTTCCCTTAGCAAGAAACCAAGGTTATCGAACCAGTAGGAGGAAGGAAACGTCACACAGGTGTTGTAAGCAACGCGGAGACCTGCACAACACAAACTCAAGACTTTGCCCCAACGAATCAATCAGGTTGTCAAGCTCACCGGTTTGCTGTAACAAAGGATTAAACGTATGGTGCGGAAGGTAATGGTGGTTTGTAGCAAGTAAACAAGTAATAGTGGAAGATGTATCAATGGTAAAGATTGGATCGGGTCCATAGTTCACTAGAGGTGCTCTCCTTAAATAAACAACATTGCATGAAGGGTAAACAAATTACAGCGTGGCAATTGACAGGAACTGAGCAAGGCATAACAATGCAATTACTAGTCAGAAAGATCCTATGAGGTTGATTGGGCAATACACCAATACACATAGACCGCCATCCAACTGCATCTATGACTAGAAGTCCACCTTCAGGTTATCATCTGAACCCCCTCTAGTATTAAGTTGCAAGCAACAGACAAGTACTTTAAGCAAAGTGTGTAAGGTAAATAGTCCACATGTTCCATGAACAAGAGACCGTTGTTCTCTCCCTAGTAGCAATAGCACATCTACAACCGAAGAGATTATTGTCACTTCCCTTGGAAACTAGAGGCATGAACCCACTATCGAGCATAAATACCCCCTCTTGGAGTCACTAGCTACTACTTGGCCAAGATAACCACTAGCAACGGAGAGCATGCAAGATCACAAACAACACATACATGATAGAATCATAAAGACAAAACCATTAATCAAACCAACATAATAATCTCAATATCCATCGGATCCCCTGCATGATTACAAATAGATTAGATCTTGATCATGAACGGAACTCACAAGATCTATACATGAAAGGACAAAGGAGGAGATACAACCATCTAGCTACTACATGGACCCATAGTCCAAGGTGGAACTACTCACGCATCATACCGGAGAAAAGGCCTCTGGGATGATCTCCCCTCCGGCAGGGTGCCAGGAAGAACTTCAGACCCCCCGATCTAGGGACGATGGTGGCGATGGCTATAGACAGTTTCATGGATTTCTGATCGGGTACTCAGGGTTTCTGCATCGGGGGATTTTTATAGGCGAATGGGGAGACAAAGGGGCCGGCCAGGGGCACCAAACCCTAGCCAGGCGCGGGCCCACCTATGGCCGCGCCTGGGGGGTGGCCCCTCTGGCTCGCCTCCCCGGATCTCCTCTGGACTTCTTGTTCCCCACGGAAAGTAATTGACTTTTTCCTTTGTCCTGTCCAATTCCGAGAATATTTCTTTACTAACTTTTTTGAAACAAAAAACAGCAGAAAACAGGCATTTGGCACTGTTGCAACTTGTTAATAGGTTAGTACCAGAAAACATGTATATAGAACCTCAAAGTGTGGACAAGTAAAGCAAAGTAGATACTAAACAAGCAGGGAGCATAAAAAATTATAGATATGTTTCCAACGTATCAATAACGAGGTTGAACTAGGTATAGAGATATCGATGATCAAACCTTGGATAGGTAAAGTATCATGTGATAAAGGGAATCGTTATCGTATGTAAATGGTTCATTCGATCACGAAGTAATCGTAGAAATATCTGGGAGCCATATGAATTTCCAGATTCCTCTATTGGTTATTGATCGGAGAAGTGTCTCGATCATGTGTGCATAATTCACAAACCGTAGGGAGACACATTTAAGGATTCGATGTTGTTTAGTAGATATGGAAATGAGTTGGAGACCGAATGTTGTCCGGAGTCTCGGATTAGATCTGGGACATCACGAGGAGATCTGGAATGGTCCGAAGAATAAGATTCATATAAGGATAGTTAATTTCTAGGGTTCAGAATTTTTTTGGTGTTTTCACCGGAAGCTTCTAGAAGGTTCTGGAAGGTCCACCACCCCGGAGAGGGGGGTACATGAATGTGCCATGCCAATGTGGAATGGTTGCATCATACCCTAGGTCACTTGGCTGGGCAATGGTAAGAGAAATAATCAAACTCCAATTTGAAAAGTCAAATCCCAACATTGAAATTCAAAGTCCAAGTGGAGGGAGGAGAGGAAAACTACATGGGAGAGGTTTCCCTCTCCCTCCTTGCCACCGGCCACCAAGGGGAGTTAGGAGAGGACTAGGCCTCCCCTAGCCGCCTCTCCCACCTATAAAAGGAGGGGTGGGGCGCCCCTGGGCCCTCACCCCAAACCCTAGGCCGTCGCCTGCCCCTCTTGGCTCCTCTAAACCGCCGCCGCCTAGCCCTAGACTTAGCCACCGGCACAACCTCATCCCCTCGATGTCTAAACCCTATCCGTCGAGGCTCTCTTTAATCCACCATACCTGCTCCGGCTTAGGTGAAGCCCTGTAGTATCTACTCCTCCACCTCCACCACCACACCGTCGTGCTGCTGGAATCGCGAGGAGATCTACAACCTCCGCTGCCTACTGGAACAAGGGAGAGGAAGGTCTTCATCGAGTACCATACGTGTGGCCGACTGCAGAAGCGTTGCCGGAACATGGCGCTGGTAGGATCGTATTCGCGATCTTGAGATTGGCAAGTGAACGACTACATCAACCACGAGAATCCGATCTCGTTAAACGCTTTGGATCTACGAGGGTTAGTACTCTATAAACTCTTTGCACTGATCTCATAGATTAGATCTTGGATTTTGTGTGTTCATGCGATAGAATTTTTTTGTTTTCCATGCTACGAACCCCTACATTAGCTCCCCAACAACAACGCCAATTTGATGCCTGGATTCCTGCATCGACAATAGGGTTATTGTAGTACTTGTAGAAGTGATGTCTACGCACTTCTATTCTTGTAGACAGTTGTTGGGCCTCCAAGTGTAGAGGTTTGTAGAACAGCAGCAAGTTCCCTTAAGTGGATTACCCAAGGTTTATAGAACTCACGAAGGAAGTGGTCAAAGGTATCCCTCTCAATCAACCCTGCAATCAAGATAGAAGAAGTCTCTTGTGTCCCCAACACACCCAATACACTTGTCAGGTGTATAGGTGCACTAGTTCAGCGAAGAGATAGTGAAATACAAGTGGTAACGGTGCTAGAAAATAGATTTGATGGAGCTTGACGTGGAGAAACTAAAGGCAAACTGAAATAAAGGTGGAATCAAGCAAACATGCAACAGATCTAGATGCAAACGGTGTTTCAATGTTTAGAAACAAGGCCTAGGGATCATACTTTCACTAGTGAACACTCTCTCATATAAATATCTTCTCTTCATGATACTACACTTAACTACTCTCCGTTTGGATACTCTAATCCACGGTAGGCCTACAAAAGCACACTTCAAAGTCCGTCTTCCCCATCTAGATAACCCCACACTGTCACCTTGAGCGCTAGATGGTTCCAACAAACACCACAATTTCATAGAGACAACCAACTCAATATATAACTCATAACAAACATATATATAACCTAGCTTAAGTGCCACACACGGCATGCACGCTGTCACTTTCACACACGTGGGGAAAAGCATAGATCTATTAAAGCACGATGAGTATTTATGTAGACTCTTGCCTAAGTGCCACCATGGCGTGCACGCTGTCACTCTCACACACATGGGGAGAGCAGAGATTGGTATAAGCACTTGAGTAACAGAGTAGATCTACTTGATTACAAAGCTCATGACCACAACAAGATCATGCATAGATAGAGAGATGAACACATAGCTATCGGTAGAGCCCTTAGACTCGAGGAAGAACTACTCCCTCCTCGTCATGGGAATTAGCAATGGCGATGGAGATGGTGGTGGAGATTGATGGAGATGGCTTCGGGGGCACTTCCCCGTCCCGGCAGGGTGTCGGAACAGAGACTTTCTGTCCCCAGAATCTCCCCTTCGGTGGCGGCGGCGCTGCGGGACTTTTCGTGGATGTATGATTGACGACTTAGGGTTTCTGAGTCGGGGGCTTCTTATAGGCGAAGGATGCAAGGTAGGTGGAGGTCTAGGGGACCCACACCACCTGTGGGCGCGGCCAGGGTGGGACCCATGCCCACCTAGGGTGTGGCCACCCTGGTGTCCTCCTCCGTCTCGTCTTCGATTTTCCGTATCGTTCAGGAAAAAATATGAACTTTGGCTTTTGTCCCGTCCAATTCAAGATTATTCATTTTTTAGCTTTCTGAAACCAAAAACACCAGAAAACGGGCAACTGGCACTGTGGCATCTTGTCAATAGGTTAGTTCCTGAAAGTGTATAAAAATATCTCAAAGTGTATACAAAACATAGCAAAGTGGATACTAAAAAATCATGGAACATAAAAAATTATAGATACATTTTCAATGTATCAATCAACAAATATCTAAGAGTTTGTCCCGATGGGAGATCGACAAACGGAAACAACATGACCCCGCAGCCACGTTTCGTACCCAAACCGTGGTTTGGAAATAGCCTATTTTATAAGTTACTAGAACAACGATAATTGATAGAGGTTTAAATTATCTAATAACAAAGAACTTTTAACAAGAACAAAATAAACTAAGACAAAAAGTAAACATGAATATGAACTGAATTAAATAGATTGTAGTTGTAGGATTGAATGGAATGAGAAAGGGCTTCTAGGATTCAGTCTCACTAGTACTAGATGGGCAAATATATGTGTGATCTATAAGAGATTCCTCAGACAAATAAACATTCCCTATTTGATTATCGGGTTGTCACTCTGTACATGCGTATCATAGAGAATCGCCAACAGGGTACCCCTTGCACATGATACAGAAGCTATCCCATAATCAAAATGACAAGGCAAGCAGACAGTGAGCATCTCAGCAATCTCTTATTTACCATGGGAATATGGTGCTTTTTTCTCTCTTTCCTCTTATCAATATGTCTCTTTTTTATATAAGAAGAAAGCTTCATAGATTTCTCATTATGGTGATGCTGCAAGTTTCCACCATGATTAGGCATGGCTTAGGCTAGCGGCCCATGCGTTTCTCTAACACACATACATAACTCCATGTACTTACAAGCTCTCCTTTTATTTCACACCGACGACATCCATAGAAAAAAGAGCATGATATCAACTGGATAGAGATCCAAAAGTGTTGAAAGCGTTCCCCGTGACAGCGCGGTTCTGCTAATCCCAACGAATAAGTGCAAGCATATACAAATTAGATGACAAAGTGGTTCAAGTTTATTAGGGGCAAGAAAAATAAAGTGTTCCATCAAGTTCGTGAGAGCTTTAATCACTAAGTTTTCACATAACAAAATACTTTTACTTACAAGCTCTCCTTTTATTTCACACCGACGACATCCATAGAAAAAAGAGCATGATATCAACTGGATAGAGATCCAAAAGTGTTGAAAGCGTTCCCCGTGACAGCGCGGTTCTGCTAATCCCAACGAATAAGTGCAAGCATATACAAATTAGATGACAAAGTGGTTCAAGTTTATTAGGGGCAAGAAAAATAAAGTGTTACATCAAGTTCGTGAGAGCTTTAATCACTAAGTTTTCACATAACAAAATACTTTTTAATTGGAAGATAGATGAAAACAAGAATTAACTTGGAATGGTGTAACACACCATGCATAGGAATTTATAGTAGACACTTTGGAATAACTTGGTTTCTTGGGAGTTGGAAGCATGAGTAGAACTTACTCATACAAGTGGAGGCTAGCAAAAGACTGGGAGCGACCAACTAAGAGAGAAATAATGGCCATAATCATGCAGAGCGACAAAACATTACTAATCAAAGCATAGAGTGGTGCTACAAGTCAAGGACTAAATGATCATAGATGCTATGTTGACTTGTTCATAGTCCTAACATGGTGTGAGCATGTGCCAAGTCAACCCAAACAAAGCATCAAAGGAGAATACCATAATACTATGATGTTGCGTGATAAAACAACGCATGATTCTTTCAAGGCACATTAAGCAATCTCAATTGTTTGGAACAAGTCATGCTACAGCAATAATCACTAAGCATAAGGTCAAAACAACTTCTAGCATGACAAGATAAAGTCTAAGCCATAGTCAAAACGAGCTCCCTTTTGTACCACTTAAGCATGAAGCCTCCTACTCTTTTCCAACACCAATCAACTTATTTGAAACAGCTCACAAAGATAATAATAAATAAAGATCAGTGAGCTTGTATCACAAATCCACAAAGAAGAACTAAAAAGTTTTAAGCTGAAAGCACAAGAAAACTTAGGCTAAATACAGTGCTAGCAAAAGAGAACACTCACAGAATAATAAAAGTGAAAACTAGAGTGTTCTAGGCAATGAAAACAGAGTGTGTCTCTCTCCAAAATAAGTGTGTTGGGATACAACCAACTTATTGCAGCAACCAATCAAGATAAAACTAAAAACTAAAACAAATACGCTCCAAGAACAACATAATAGTGCATGAAACAATAAAAATGAAGTGTCTAGAGAGACCTGGGTTTTTTATTGATGAAGAAGGGGATGCCTTGGGCATCCCCAAGCTTTGACGCTTGTACCTCTTGAATATTACTTGGGGTGATGCGGGGTGGCATCCTCAATCTTGAGCTTTTGTCCATTCTTCAACTCATTACATCATTCTCTCTCTACACCTGAATTTTTTCCTTCATTCAAAACTTCACACAATCTTCATTAACAACATTAGTGTATTCAAAAGATAATAGACCTTTGGGTTTACCTTTATAACAGAAAAAATTCACTAAAAACACAAGCTACTGTAGCAACTCCTTCAAAAATCTCAATTTCCCAAAAAGAACCCAAAAAGGAATCAATAAGAAGCAAATGCAAATAATGGCAGAAATCTGTCAAAACAGACCATCGGGTAGAAACCGATTTTTTATAAGACCTTATGTTGCTCAAATAAAAAAGTGTTGAACTAACTAAACTTATATAACATACTGGGGGATTTATTCGTAAATTTTCAGCTCAATCCGACTTACAGAGACTCCTCACGAATTTTTATGGTGGAGAACATAAATCTGTTTCGGGACAGCAACTCCCCATATCTTACTTCCCTCTCATTAGAGGTCACTCTTGGCACAAAAAGCAAACAGAAAGGATAAGGAGAGGTCATTACTTAGGTAATAACTTCCAAGACTCAATAAAACTCTTGGGTTATCTCCCAACAAGTAGTTTTCTTTAACGCCTTTAAGTTAGGCATGATAGTTTGAGAACATGCTCACATAAGAAATATAAATTGAAGTAAAGGAGAGCATCAAGAAGAAAATTCAAAACATATTTAAGTCTAACCCACTTCCTATGAAAAATAATCTTGTAAATAAACAAGTCATGAAAGCACAAAGCAATAAGCATAAGAAACCAAAACAAGTCCAACTTCAAAATTTTCAACATAAAGAGGGGAAACTTAATATTTTTGAGATACATAAAACCATGTTTCCCTCTCTCATAATAACATTCAGTAGAAACATGAATAAAATTAACCATATAACTATCACATAAATCATACTTATCATGAGCCACATGCATAAAATAATTATTACTCTCCACATAAGAATAGTCATTCTTATTAATTATAGTGGGAGCAAATTCAACAAAATAGCTATCATTATTATTCTCATCACCATAATAATCAAATATAGGAGGCATATTGTAATCATAATAAATTTTCTCCTCAATAGTTGTCGGATAATTTTTTTGAATAAGTAAACAACAAACAAATATTCAAAAGACCAAATGCATTCATGCAATCTCTGAAAACATGTCAGGGTAATGGATGTAAAAATGGCTCTCCACCCACCCCTCCTCCGGCGATCTCCCAACCCCGGCCATCTAAACCCAAATCTGAGCCATGCAATCAAACTCTCCTCACTCCAAAACCCATAAGCTGGCCAACATGGCTCCATCTACAATCTCCTTCCCCCTAGATCTTGAATCTGGTTTGGCTTTTTCAAAAAACGTGATGAACCTTTATTCCACCCCAGTTCATCCAATCTATGTTGAATTTGGCTTTTCTCTTGTGGTTTCTTTTGGCAATGCAAAGTTTGATCTCTCTTGTACCAATGTTAGAATGGCTCTCTCGGCATGTCTAGGTGCAGATTGGGACAAACTCCAAATCTCCCCCTTGTAGGGAAGGGTATTCATATTCGATGTTTGTTCGAAGGCTATTGGGATCATGATCATCAAAATGAGGTATTACAAATCTAGAGATTTCACATGCTACTTTGATCTCTCGAGCAACGGTGGACCAAATTGGAAACGTGAATTTAAACTCTGGAATGAGGAAGAAGAAAGACAATGGACACTCGTGCAACACAAGAGGAAAATGAATTCTTATGGATCCATCTATGAATCACACAACCATCGAGCTACATCTACTATCCCATCCTCTATAAATTTACAAAATCCTCTATCTGGTGCAAATCTTGTTCCTGTTGGTAATAGAGATTCATATGTTGAAGTGGCTTGATCACACAACGGTGCACAATTTTTAAATTTTGAGCATGCACATGATCGTACATCACGGAATGAGATCCCATTATCTAGGACTGGAATATGTCATCGACACGTATCACATGTTGGGGTTTCACATGAACAGCCGAATAATATGGATTTGCCTATTTATGATCGCGTCATTAGGCCATTTAAATGCACACATTGCTTGGCAGTAAATGATCATCTACGTGCAGTTTGTCGTAACCGTGTTTGTTGCCGTAAATGCTATAATTATGGACACATCTCCTGATCATGTCTATCATCGCTAACAAGAAAAAAAATCGGAGAATATCTCGAGCTACTGTTACACCTAACCCTGCCGCATCGACTTCTCCGGAGAAAAGCTCATACACAACTCCGCATCCACTATCCTCTCAATCTCCTCTCCCACAAACCCCAGTGTACTCATCGGCGGCGGCAATGGCGAACTACCCAGTCGACCCTGCCCCCCACGTCCCCCCTAGCATGGCTGCTATCCCACCTGGTCCACTACGCACCCAAAGAAGCTATGTGTTCCTGGGAGGGGACTCACCCATCTATGCTGATGATTGGGATGTCGCCACCCTCACCCCCAAACCTGGTTCTGTTGACTTCCTCGGCTCTGTTGCGATCGTCGGTGAGTTTCTCCATGGACTTGGCCTGCAAGTTTGTAGCACATCAAAGAGTGCAATGGGCACTGCTATGTTTCGGTTTGCTACTGTCACTGATAGAGATGCTGCAGTTCTGGGTAGTCCATACCAGATAGGAGAGAGTACTTTGAGGATTGTTAATGAGGATTCTGGTATCAATCGTAGGGCTATTTTTTTCACTCATGATATCTGGTGCGTGTTACTTAACTACCCTCAACAACTATGGGATCCTGAATATGTGATGAAAACATTTATCCCCTTTGGTAGATTTCTTGTCTGGAATAAGGATCTGTCAAACAAGGCTAGAATCCTGGTAAAATTTCATGCATATGACATTGACACTCTTCCTCTGAGTGTGGTGATTGGTAAGAATGTTGCTGATGATGGCAATGGTGACTCCTGGACATACCCCATGATCTTGCTATCTACTACTATGCTTGGTGCTAATGCTGGTGATGAAGATCCCCTGCCTCCTGATGATGGAAACCCACATCCCCTTCCCATGATCCATCAGGTTTTTTGGCATGATGCCCAACATGATCATGTGATGGAGGAAAATGTTGCAGAAAATGAAAATGTTGCACCTGTACATGCTGCAGTTGGAAATGCAGCACCAGCAGTTAATGCCCAGAATGAGGTTGCTGTCAACTTGGATCCTGCAACCCCACCACTGCAGCCTGAGATTCATGATAACCAAAATATGCCTACTGCTGAACTGGACCTAATTGCCAACCTATCCAGCCTGCTTGTTAGCTTGATAGGTGGTGAGGAGCATGCAAACTTCCCAAATATTGTTGGTAGCACTATCACTGGTGCTACAATTCAGATGAATGAGTTTATCAACAATGGCATCAACACTGTCAAAGTCACTCTGGAGATCAACACCGTTCCCCCAATCAGCAAAACACCTTGCAGAATAATATTCAGATGGAGGAAAACAATGTTTTCACAGGTGGTTGACAACAACAATGTTGCATTTGATGGAGCTGGCCCAAGCTACATTCCTGTACCTGCAGATAGCTCTGACAGTGTTACTGTGATTCCCAAGCCTGACAACTTCCCTAAGAGTAAAAGGAAGAACCTGAGCCTAGCTCTGTCAAATATGTTAGGAGAAGCTACAAGATTGCAAGTCTCAATGCAGGTTTCAAGAACAAAGCAATTGCTGATGAACATGCCTCCAATGCACAAGTCATCCCCATAAATCTGTCTGGCCACTTTGAAGCTATTGTCATGGACAATAATAGTGCACCCCCACCAGTTCTTCCAGTTGACACAATTCAGGCCATTGGCACCAACTTCTGTCAGATTCCTCCTGGGGAGGTCTCTGCTGCCAACCTAAACTATGACAGTTCCAATGATAGTGCTTAATCACTATAGCACTGTGTCCAAGAGCATGGAAAGTAGATGCTCTGTTATCCTAGGATTTTATTATAGTTTTTATCATGTTAAGTTATTATGTCATACTCCGTTTATTTATCATCCAAAATCTCCGGTGTGTGCAGAGAAAAAAAATTGCCTTATCTTATCTGGGTTGTACTCTCCACTGTATGATGTGGTTTTATCATATATGTCTTGCTTGGATCACCAACTTAGTACTCATTTTTTCCCACTACTTATTTGCCTGAATATTATGATATATATCAGCTAGTAATCTCTGTGCAAACAATGTACTCATCATCATGGATACAAGAACAAATCCCACTCCTCATGCACTATCATTTATGATATACAGTGCCTGTATATCTGTTACAACAAACATAACATTGTTTCCAATGAGTAGACAAATCAAAATTCTTGACTGGAATATTAGAGGCATTAACTCTCAGGAAAGATGGGATGACCTTGCTGACAAAATCAATCAGAGCAATTGCAACATCTTATGTATACAGGAGACAGAGAGAAATATTTGACAATATATACATCAAAAAACTATGTCCTAGAAGATTAGGGCAGTTTGCATACCAACCATCCATTGGCAATTCTGGTGGTTTGATTACTATTTGGAATGGTAATATGTTTAATGGCACTATGATCAGCCAATCATCTTTCCACCTTACTGTTAAGCTGCATTGCAATCTAACTAATGAGGAGTTTTACATCACCAACATATATGCTCCATGCACAAATGATGGAAGGGCTGATTTTATTGACTGGTTCTTAAACATTGGTTCATCCATCTTCAAATTATGGATCATAATGGGAGACTTAAATATGATCAGGAGCTCTGAAGATAGAAACAGAGCAGGGGGAAACATATCAAACATCCACTCTTTCAACTCCATCATTCAAGAACATGATCTGGAGGAAATACCACTAAAAGGAAGAGCATTTACATGGTCAAATATGCAGCAACAACCTCTACTTGAGAAACTAGATTGGATATTTACATCCCATGAATGGACAAACACCTTCCCCAATACCATGGCCACACCATTGGCTAGATTGGGCTCTGATCACATCCCTATTTTGATATAAATCAGTACTGACGTACCAAAATCACAATTATTCAGATTTGAAGATTATTGGTTGGAATTTGAAGATCTGTAGATATTGTGCAAAACAATTGGGTCAACAAAGGAATGTTCAAGAATGATGCACATGATCTGTCTGCCAGATTTAAAAACATGAGGCATGCTATCAAAAAATGGAGTAAATCCATCTCTAACCTCAACATTGTCATTGATAACTGAAACTTCATTTTATCTCTATTGGATGGTCTTGAGGAACAAAGGGCATTGTCAGTACATGAGATGAATTTCAGGTATATCATAAAATCTCATTTGGCCAAACTATTGGAAGCTAAAAGAAAATATTGGAGGAAAAGGGCAAACATTAGGTGGGCTAAGCTTGGTAATGAAAACACAAAGTTCTTCCACTCTATTGCCACTAGGAACTACATAAACAGTTATATTGCTGCTCTACATGATGAACATGGCAATAAAATTACTGACCATGATCACAAAACTGCACTTTTATGGACTGCCTTCAGAGATAGACTTGGGAAAACATCTGAAACTGAGATGATGTTTGATCTGCAAAATCTCATTACCCCACAAGACCTCACATCACTGGAAGAACCATTTACCCATTTGGAAATTGATGATACTATCAAATATATTCCAAATGATAAATCACCTGGACCTGATGGTTTTAATGGTTACTTCATGAAGAAATATTGGAATATCATCAAAGTCCAATTCTATAATCTATTCAACAGATTTCACAGTGGGGAGCTGGACATTGACAGTATCAATACTGCCTACATTACACTCATTCCAAAAATTTCAAACCCCATGAAACCATCTGATTTTAGGCCCATCTCACTTGTTAGCATGGCACTCAAGATTCTGACAAAGCTAATTGCCAATAGAATACAAAACATTATTATTCCAATTGTCATCAAAAATCAGTATCAATTTATCAAATCCAGATCAATACAAGACTGTCTGGCCCAGGCATTTGAATACCTGCATATTTGTCATAGATCTAAGAGAGAGATCATCATTTTAAAACTTGATTTTGAGAAAGCATTTGACATGATAGAATACAATACTATCATCACTATGCTCAAGCACTTTGGATTCAGAGACAAAATCATTGGATGGATCAGCAAGATACAGTGCTAACACTTTAGTGGTACTAAATGGAGTACCTGGAAAAAATATAAGATGCAAGAGAGGTGTAAGACAGGGTGACCCACTATCACCATTAATATTTGTTGCCACTTCTGAACTTCTACAAATTATTGTTAACCATACTTGGCATACTAATGCGTTAGATCTCCCGGTTGATCAAGCATATGGGCAGAATTATCCAATTCTCCAGTATGCAGATGACACACTACTCATCTTGCCTGCAGTTCAGGAACAACTCATCCATCTAAAGCATCTGCTTATGAACTTCTCCAAATCAACTGGACTTCAAATAATTTTTAATAAATCTTCTATGCTCCCTATTAATATGACATCTGATAGATGCACAACATTTGCTAATAGTTTTGGATGCAGATTAGAGTCTCTACCCTTCACATACCTAGGCCTTCCAATGGGAACCACTAAACCAAGTATAGGTGACCTTACACCCTTGATCAGCAAGGTTGATAAAAGATTGGCTGGCATCTCCAATATACTATCACACTGCTCCAGAGTTGTTGTCATCAAATCAGTCATATCTGCTATGCCCAATCATATTATGTGTGCCATGAAGTTTCACTACTCACATATTGACCATGTGAACAAATCTACAAGAACTTTTCTATGGCATGGGAATGACATTGAAAAAAAAGGAAAATGTCTGGTGGCCTGGGACAAAGTTTGCTTATCCAAAAAAAGCAGGTGGATTAGGAATTTTAAAATTGAGGCAACACAATAAGGCAATGATGATCAAAAATCTTTATAAATTCTTCAACTATCTAGATATACCTTGGGTCAACCTTATCTGGCAAGCATATTATCAGAATGGCTCCCTGCCAGATTGCAATTCATACAAGGGATCTTTTTGGTGGAGAAATTGCCTCTCATTTCTGGTTGACTTCAAGAATATGACCACTATTGTGCCTGGTCAGGGAAATAGCACTATGTTTTGGCAGGACAAATGGAATGACACTGAACTATGCAATAAGTTTCCTGAATTATTTTCTTTTGCCAAAAAGCCAAAAATCAGAACCCAGGAAGCCAAACAATATCATCTTGCAGGGGAGTTATTGGGTATGTTTCAACTGCCACTATCTCTTATTGCAGAAAACCAGATGAACAGTTTATATACAATCCTCCAGAATTCAAATGATCTTGAGAAAGACAAATGGACATTCCCATGGGGAGGTGATAGATTCTCTACTAAAAAGGTATATGACCTTCTTATCAAAGCACCTGATGCACCAAAGCCTTTTGAATGGATTTGGAAATCCCCATGTCTTCCCAAGCACAAGTTTTTCTTCTGGCTGCTACTAAATGATAGATTAAATACCAGAGAACTTCTTGTCAGAAAAAAATTCAACATTGAGGAGGACATTTGTGTCCTTTGTAAGGAAAACACTATTGAATCAGTTGATCATCTCTTCTTCAGATGTGATTTTAGTCAAAATTTATGGTGGGAACTTGGAATTGAATGGAACACTGATTATCCATTGATTAGTATGATCCAAGAGGCACATGACAGATCATTGAATCAGTTCTTCAACATCACTATGATGACAGGATGCTGGAGCTTATGGAATCACAGGAATAACATCATCTTCGAGCAACATACTGGGTGCATGGATAACTGTTATGGCATATTCAAATTGTCAGTGGATGACATTAGACATAGAATCAAACCAAGCTTACTTGAAGGCATGCAGGCTTGGTTAGATACCTTGTAATTTTCTTTTTTACTTTTTGTGTTTCCCACCATGTACAGTGCCCTATTTAGAAAATGAAAATGACACAGTGGGGGACTTCCCCACTGTATTTGTGTCAAAAAAAATAGTTGTCGGATTGAAAATATCATATTCATCTTTGTAATCATCATAAATCGGAGGTATAATATCACCATAAGCAGTAGAATAGCTATCTTCCCAAGTGTGTTCATTTGTAAACATATAATCATGGGAAGGAACATGTATAACACTAATAAGACAACAACTATTAATATCATCATTTTTAGAATTGGTACCAAAGAGATTTTCAATATCAAAAGTGGTGTGCTTTTCCCAATCATGATCACTACTATAGGTAACAGGCATAGGAACATCATCTAGTTCAGACTCATCAGCAAAAACTATGATAGGAGCAACATGCTTAGAGGAAGATATCATTTCCTCTCTCCTTTTACTCCTCCTCTTCTTCTTCTTCTTCTTCTTCTTCTTCTCCTCTTTAGGAGGGAGAGGCTTGAAAGGAAGCTTCTCCACATACCTTGGTTTATTGTTAGAGACAATAGAAGAAACTTTGGAGGATTCCTCCTTTTCATTAATAAGAACAAAACTCATATCAGTCCTGTCATATTTTGGTAAAATGTCATCTTTTATAAGATTTTGTATGTAAGTATTCGCGTGGCAATTATCAACACAATAAAGATGACACCCATGCAAGACACAATTCATACCAAAAGCACTCATGTCTACCAAAGAAGTTTTTCTTGATAACTCTTCACACCCCAAAAAACAATGTAAGTTTATCATGTTGATTATCAGTGATCACTTTATCACAATACAAGCTTGCGGTACTCATTGTATTAGACATGTTATTATTATGGCTTGAGCATTGAAAATTGAAATGACCCACTTCATAGCAGAGTTCACAAATAAAAGGGTAGAGGGCACATTTTTTTACCAAGATCATTTAGAGCCTTATACCATGTTCTGGTTTTTTCATTCCAGTGGGTGATACAATATTCTTTTTCTATTTTATTCTTCTCACAAGGTCTATGCATACCACAAAAATTAACATGCTTATAAGAAATAGTGCTTTCAGAAGTTTGAGCATGTTTATTGCAATCATTAATAACATTTTCATTTTCCATGCAAGTGTCTTTAAAAGGTTCATGATACATGTCCCATTTTTCTTTAGGAGCATTAATATGGGAAGCAAAGTCTCTATAATATCTAATAAGAATTTGAGGATCAAGACCATATTTAGCACTAAGCTCTTGAAAATTAGCAGTTTCAGCGAAAGACTTAATGCAATCATACTCATAGTTTATACCTGGTTCTTTACCTTTGTTGTTATCCCAATCTTCGGTATTGCTTTGAATTGTTTCAAGAAGATCCCACTTAGCTTGGACCTTCTTACTTGTGAAGGATCCCTCTGAACAGGTCTCTAGATAGTCCTTGTAATGTCCTGAAAGCTTTGCATAAAAATTATTGATAATAATATTACTGGGGAGCTCATGAATGGGACATTTGAGCATTAGTGACTTCAATCTTCCCCAAGCTTGGGCAATAATTTCTCCATCATGAGGGTGAAAATTATAAATATAATTCCTATCTTTATTAATTTCATGAGGAGGAAAAATTTAGAGTAAAAGAGAGATTCAAGTTCCTTCCACTCCAAATGATGAGGATCATCTAGTAGCTCATACCACTCCCTTGATTTGTCCCTAAGTGAGAAAGGGAATAGCTTCCTCTTAACTTAGTCCATTGAAATACCTGCACACTTGAACAACTCGCATAATTCATGTATAAAGAGTAAATGATCACTAGGATGGACAGTTCCATCTCCAAAATAGCAGTTATTCATAACATGTTCAACAATTTCAATAGGTATTTTAAAAGGGACACTTTCAGTATGTGGATTTAAAATATCACAAGTATCATTAGAATTACCACATATGGGGGATGAAGTATCATAAGAGCAAATTTTCTTCCCTAAAGATGGGGAACTAAAAAGATCTTTCTCATAAAAACTAGCTTACCCAAGCTTAGACGTTTCCATACCATTAGTAACAATGTTGTTCAAAAAATTCATACTAATAACATTGCTATTAGCATGCAAAGAAAGTTCCATAGGTTTTTTAATTTTCTTTTCAAACCACTCAAGTTCTAACTTAGGAAAAATACTAAAAAGGTCTCTAATTTTTTTTTTGTTTTCGATTAAGCCTAACTTGTGAAAACAAGAAACAAAAAGACAAAATTGCAGAATCTAAAGGAAATAACTTCGAGCACTCACACCGGAGGATGTGAGTACCTTTTACCGTACCTCCCCGGCAACGGCGCCAGAAAATAGCTTTCTGGCTTGCTGTTGACGTGGGGTAACGTGTGTGAGTTCCTTTTACCTTTCCTCCTCGGCAACGGCGCCAGAAAATAGATTGATGTCTACGCAATTCTATTCTTGTAGACAGTTGTTGGGCCTCCAAGTGCAGAGGTTTGTAGAATAGCAGCAAGTTTCCCTTAAGTGGATTACCCAAGGTTTATCGAACTCAGGGAGGAAGTGGTCAAAGGTATTCCTCCAAGCAACCCTGCAATCAAGATACAAGAAGTCTCTTGTGTCCCCAACACACCCAATACACTTGTTAGGTGTATAGATGCACTAGCTCGGTGAAGAGATAGTGAAATACAAGTGGTAACAGTGCCAAAAAATAGCTTTGATGGAGCTTGACGTGGAGAAACTAAAGGAAAACTGAAATAAAGGTGGAAGCAAGCAAACATGCAACAGATCTAGATGCAAACGGTGTTTCAATGTTTAGAAACAAGGCCTAGGGATCATACTTTCACTAGTGAACACTCTCTCATATAAATATCTTCTCTTCATGATACTACTCTTAACTACTCTCCGATTGGATAATCTAATCCACGGTAGGCCAACAAAAGCACACCTCAAAGTCCGCCTTCCCCATCTAGATAACCCCACACTGTCACCAACACCACAATTTCATAGAGACAACCAACTCAAAATATAACTCATAACAAATATATATATAACCTAGCTTAAGTTCCACACACGGCATGCACGCTATCACTTTCACACACGTGGGGAAAAGCATAGATCTATTAAAGCACGATGAGTATTTATGTAGACTCTTGCCTAAGTGCCACCATGGCGTGCACGCTGTCACTTTCACACACATGGGGAGAGCAGAGATTGGTTTAAGAACTTGAGTAACATAGTAGATCTACTTGATTACAAAGCTCATGACCACAACAAGATCATGCATAGAGAGAGATGAACACATAGCTACCGGTAGAGCCCTTAGCCTCGAGGAAGAACTACTCTCTCCTCATCATGGGAATCAGCAACGACGATGGAGATGGTGGTGGAGATGGCTCTGGGGGCACTTATCCATCCCAGCAGGGTGCCGGAACAGAGACTTTCTGTCCCCCGAATCTCCCCTTCGGTGGCGGCGGTGCTGCGGAACTATTCGTTGATGTATGATTGACAACTTAGGGTTTCTGAGTCGGGGGCTTCTTATAGGCGAAGGAGGCAAGGTCTATGGAGGTCCAGGGGGCCCACACCCCCTATGGGCACAACCAGGTTGGGACCCGCGCCCACCTAGGGAGTGGCCACCCTGGTGTCCTCCTCCGTCTCGTCTTTGATTTTCCGTATCGTTCAGGGAAAAATATGAACTTTGGCTTTTGTCCCGTCCAAATCCGAGAATATTCATTTTTTAGCTTTCTGAAGCCAAAAACAGCAAAAAACAGGCAACTGACACAGTGGCATCTTGTCAATAGTTTAGTTCTAGAAAGTGTATGAAAATATCTCAAAGTGTAGACAAAACATAGCAAAGTGGATACTAGACAAGCATGGAACATCAAAAATTATATATACGTTTTCAACGTATCAAGAAGCAAATATTTAAGAGTTTGTCCCGATGGGAGATCGACGAACGGAAACAACACGACCTCGCAACCACATTTCGCACCCAAACCATGGTTTGGAAATAACATATTCTATAAGTTACTATAACAGCGATAATTGATAGAGGTTTAAAGTATCTAATAACAAAGAACTTTTAACAAGAACAAAATAAACTAAGATGAAAAGTAAACATGAATATGAACTAAATTAAAGATATTGTAGTTGTAGGATTGAATGGAATGAGAAAGGGCTTCTAGGCTTCAGTCTCACTAGTACTAGATGGGCAAATATATGTGTGATCTATAAGAGATTCCTAGACAAATAAAC
This sequence comes from Avena atlantica, assembly GCA_910589765.1. Taxonomy (NCBI): domain Eukaryota; kingdom Viridiplantae; phylum Streptophyta; class Magnoliopsida; order Poales; family Poaceae; genus Avena; species Avena atlantica. The sequence continues at coordinate 377,043,394 of OU342736.1, forward strand.
ATTCCTCATTTGATTATCGGGTTGTCACTTTGTGTGCACTATGGATGATTCTTGCGCGTCACCATAAGGCAAAAAGGCACTTCGGGACCAAAGGATAACATAAACTCGTCTTAGATCGCAAAAAATTCTAACTTAGCGCACTAGATCATACAACAACATAGAATTGAATCAATCACTCATACATGGATGAAAAACAAAACATATATATAATGATGTCACAACCGTGTTCAATGTTACAATTACTAAACACAAGAGAGAGGGAGATGGAGATCAATTCGTGGTGGTGACGTCTTCCCTCTCCTCCTCTTCTTCTTGCTTGGATGCATTGATGGTGATGGTGTTTAGGGATATCTAGATCTTGGAGGTGTGGTTGAGGCAGAGCTCCGCCGCCGTGGAGATCATATGGGTGGCGGCGGCGGCAGGGCTCCGCCCTTAAAGGGATATGGTGTTCTCCCCTTGTTTATTAACTCCTCCCACCTTTATATAGGCCTTATAAGTGCCCTAGATCAGCCCCAATACTGTCATATTGCTTAGGGAAGGTTCCGGAGCAGTCCAGGGATGAAAACAAGTCGTTTCTGACCTTTTCCCAACTATACAGCCAGAAGAATGGCTCCGGTCATATAGTTGGTCGTTAAACTTTCGGGTGTCACAGTGTTTTGGCCGCCGTTTCTTCATACGAACTCCGATTTGGGTGTTTTTCAACTTGTTGTATTCATATCAACGAGGGCTACAACCCAGTTGTATTGGATCATTATTTCGAGAAGTTGGAAAAATTCACTTTTTCCAACACCTCAAATGGCTAAGTCTGGTCCTTGCAGCTCCTCCATACAATGCTCTCTTTGTTTGTTTTGACTTTGTTTTATCCATAATCATCATGAACACCTACACACATGTCAAAGAGAAAGAAGAGGTATAAAATTCTACCTAAACTACTAAATTTGCAAAGCTCATATGAAAATGAACGAAATAGAAACCATGCATATTTTGCATAACTACAGCTAGATAAAGCATGAGATGAGTGGTTGATATGCATAAAATACTTCTATAAAAGTGTACATAAATTCCAGTCATCAGCATCCTATCAATCCTATTAAGCCATGTGCCTGGATCTCACATACACCCATCCTTAAAAGATCGATGCCCTCATCGATCAAGTACAAGCCAGGAACGTCCCCTCTTGGCACTCGTCTGTGCGTCTAGTGCCGGCACATGTGCCATGCCGTGTCCACTCAGGGCCACACGATCCATGCTCCACATGTCCCGCCACTGACCCGCACACACCCGTTTAACCATGAGGATCGACTCTGATACCACTTGTAACACCCTGTCCAAATACCAGCCCTGGGGGTGTCACTCCTAACAGCTTACTAGGATCTCTAGACTAGCCCCACATACTAACACTAGTCTTTTCTGCACACTTTGTCCTCACTCATGTGCACCCGGTACCGACTTCCCGGTTAGTCACTCATCCTCAAATTTCTCTAGACCAAGCACGCTTAATGTAGCACCCCGGGTAAAACCACTACTAGAAAATCACTCGTTGTTTTGTTTTGAACATCATGTCATTGATACGTTGTAAACATATATATAATTTTTTATGCTCCATGCTTGTTTTGTATCAACTATCTAATGTTTTTTCTACACTTTCAGGCATTTTTATACATTTTATGGAACTAACCTATTAACAAGATGACACAGTGCCAGTTGCATGTTTTCTGCTGTTTTTGGTTTCAGAAAAGCTAGTAAAGAAATATTCTCGGAATTGGACGGAACAAAAGCAGAAGTTCCTATTTTTTCCAACATAAGAAAGAGTCCAAAGCGGAGACGGAGGAGAGCCACGAGGCAGCCAAACCACCCCTAGGTGCGGGCCCACCTCTGGCCGCGCCTAGGCATGGTGTGGGCCCCTCGGGCAGCCACCTACCTTGCCCCTTTGCCTATATAAGCCCCTCGAGGCAGAAACCCTAAGTACCCGATCGGAAATCCATAAAAAAGTCTGTAGCCGCCGCCACCATCATCCCTAGATCGGGAGGGATCCAAAGCTCTTCCCGGCACCCTACCAGAGAGGGGAGATCACCCTAGAGGCCTTCTTCATCACCATGCCAGCCTCCAGTGTGATGCGTGAGTAGTTCATCCTTGGACTATGGGTCCATAGCAGTAGCTAGATGGTAGTTTCTCCTTCTTTGTGCTATCATGTTTAGATCTTGTGAGCTCCGTTCATGATCAAGATCATCTATTTGTAATCCTATATGTTGTGTTTATTGGGATCCGATGGATATTGAGTACTACGTCAAGATTGATTATTGATTCTATCATGTCTATGCTATTTGTGATCTTGCATGCTCTCCGTTTCTAGTAGATGCTTTGGCCAAGTAGATGCTTGTAACTCCAAGAGGGAGTATTTATGCTCGATAGTAGGTTCATGCCTCTAGTAATCTGGGGAAGTGACAGAAATCGCTAAGGTTGTAGATGTGTTGTTGCTACTAGGGAGAAAACAACAATCCTTTGTCCATGTGGCGATTGTATTGTTTACTTTACACATTTTGCTTAATGCAATTATCTGTTGCTTGCAACTTAATAGTGGAAGGGGTTCGGATGATAACCTAAAGGTGGATTATTAGTCATAGATGCAGTTGGATTAGGTATATGTATTATGTTGTAATGCCCAAACGAATCTCATAGCGATCATCATGACATGTATATGCATTGTTATGCTTTCTCTATCCTCTCAATTTCCCAACTGTAATTTGTTCACCCAACATGCTATTTAACTTATGGAGAAACACCTCTAGTGAACTGTGGACCCTGGTCCATTCTTCCCACTGATATTCAATCTACTATCTACTGTTTACTTTCTGCAATTCCTACAAAGCAACTACTTTCTTCCACACTATACGTTTAATCCTTTGTTTTCAGCAAAACCAGTGAGCTTGACAACCTCACTGTATGTTGGGGCAAGGTATTGTGGTTATGTTGTGCAGGTTCCAAGTTGCTAGAAACACCTTGAGAGTTGTTTCTTTCTCCTACTGGTTCGATAACCTTGGTTTCATAACTGAGGGAAACTTGTTGATGTTCTCATCATACCTTCCACTTGGGGTTCCCCAACGAGCTCTACATCATTTGAGCCATCACTCATCATACATAAGTTCGCCTAAAAATATTTTCCAAAAGCCTATCTTTGTTTCCTAAATATCCCCCTGTCTATTTCAAATGTCCACCCCTCCGGATATTTTGTTTTTCTAAAAATATTTTACAACATCTTTTATTTAAAGTAAAACAAACAATAAATAAAAATAAAATATTTTGTTGGGGGGAGGCAGTCCAGCCGATCAGGCCCAAAGGGCCCAACCGGACAGACCACCTACTACCCCCAAACCCTAACCCTGATTCTTCTAGACCACACACTAGAAACTTAACCCTAAACTACCCCCACACCCCACATATTCCCTACCCTGCCGGTGTCAGGAAACACAGTAGGAGCGCCGAAAGCCACCTATACCCCTGGCCCCACCCTCACGCGCCCACCCGAGAGTACCATGGCCCCCTGCCCGTGTCACCCCACAGTACCCACCCACGCGTGCACTGCCCACCTACCCAATGTCGCCCCGCTCACCCTCCCGTTCCTGAGCTGACCCCACCACGCCGACATGACCCGTTCACCCCGTGCGAGCCCAAGTCCCACCCCATCAAACCCTCTCTCTTCCCACAATTCCTCCCTGCTCACGGGATCCCATCCGTCCTTCGCTCGATCCCCGTCGACGCCACAGTGCCCACCCCCGCCACCTCCCACCTCAGTTCTGCACCTGGCCGCAACTTGTCACCACTTCTCCTCCTCTCCTTCCTCGCGTGCGAGCATCTGGCGCCATCCTCTATGCCCCACCTTGTTTCCGCTGCACCACAAGGTCCCGCCGGCCGCCTGAGCCCGTCCCCATCCGCTTTGAGCCTCGTCACCGCAAGATCTCCCGCCACCCCTGCTCTGGCCCGCCGCTGCTCTCGACCCTGCCTCCGCCTGCAAAGCTCCACGTGGCTAGCCTCGCCTCCTTCTCCTTCCATCGCTAGAAGCTCGCCCTGCCGGCTGTAGTGCCACCCCATTCTACCCTGACCAGGCCCACAGAGGATGCGTGCCACCCCCGCTCGACTCTACCTCACCATTAATCGCCTCCGCGTCGGCGCCTCCGCATCACCACAACACCATCGTGGCTACCCCAGCGTTGGTTTTGGCTGTCGTGAAGGATAGCGTTGATCGCTACATGTTCTGCAAGTTGTGCGTGTCCGCTGCTTCAGGACGCGCGCTTGTCTCTTTGATTTGTTGCTCGTGTTGTGCCAGCGTGTAGGCTTTTGGCTAGCTGCTACCTGCTAACGGCTTGAGGTGTTCGTTCCTATGCGCCTCCATCTGCCCAACAAAGAGGAGTCCATGCCCACATCAACACGATCTTCTCGAAGCTCCTGTCCGTTTGACCAAGCTTACACCTTGTCAAGTACGAGCCTGGAGTACCATCACGACGCCTTGAAGACACCGGCGCAAGTTCACCACCGATCTCGACGCCGGAACCCGAAGGCGATGGAACCAGTAGACCCCGGATCTAAAGCCCGATCCCGAAGACCGAGCCTAAACCAAGTTCATCGAACCGACATGTGTGACCCTATCCGAGACCCCCCTATTTTATAATATATGACATCTACCTTGTTGCATATAATTATTCATGTTTGCACACATATCATGTGGTTTGGGGTCTTTTAGCCGATGCACCTCATAATTAAATATGGAGACCATATGCGGGCTTTTATAGTCTTATATTGGCCCGATTCAAATTTGTGTAGCAAACCGATGCCATGTTTTTGACTTGTTAAGACAACTTAAATTGCGGGGTATCTAAACAATATGCACCATCTAATTAATTTTTGGAACCCTCGTTCCACTTAATATTGCCTAATTGCACCACATCTTTGTCATGTCATACATCATACATGCATCATGCCCGATCTTCTACCGTAGTATTAAATAGGCATTTAGTGTTTCTTTTAGTGTTTTGCTTCTTCACGGACTAGGACGATGATTTGATGCGAGTGTCGACCCATTCTTAGGTTGAACCATCAACAGTGTTTCCTAGGCGAGCATTCTCCCCTTTTCTACCTATTTCACATTTATAGTCTTTACTTCCTCATGTTGATCTACTGTTATCTGTGTTGTGATGCTTTAGTTTTCGTGCCACTTATACCCTTGCAGCCTATATTGCCTTGGACACCTCCTATTACATGTTGTTTGGTAAACAGTTGGCCTTGTGAGTCGTAGTTGCTTGCTCAGGTGTTGCTTCATGTCGTTGATGTTCCACAGTTGTTGGAGGTTGCCACATGCTTAATGGTGGAGATGATCATGGATTTAATTACTAATTGATATTAAAATGATGAGAATAGTGATAACTAATGCAGAGGCACCGGTGGGCAATAGATGTTATTTGGTTTTTAACCGCTCACTGGTGTCCCATAGGATCCCGAGTACTTGATACCTATTCCTTGACTATCGCACTCTCGGCATGTGGGACCATGGATCCCCTTAGGCCTTAGGCCTTAGCCAGAGCTTGATTCACATCTTATCATGTACTTATGCCATGATTTACTGCTTTATTTACTACTATTGCTCGAGGAGCATTTATTAATATACTATTTTGGATCGTGGCATGATTTCGCGGTATCGATAAGCCCAGTCACACTTCCGGATTCCCAGTCGTTTATAGACATTCTCGCAAACCCTGGGTCCATCTTGGAGCCGGCCAACTTCGTTGCGGGTAGCTCAGTGGGGTGGCCCCCTGAAACGATTTATGAATCTTGTGATTGCTTTATCGTGATGCCTCGTTGGGTTTCATTTGGTTTTTCCAAGGCTGGTCATTCATGTGTTGCTATTTGTGCACCCCTGCAGGGTAAATATTTTCGAAAAGCCGTGTCCGCGGTTATGGACTACTTGGAGAACACAGTGTCTCGACCATAGACAACTATAACTAAAGTAGTGCTATAAATTTGACTTTGGTATGACTAGTAATCAGCTCCACTACAATGAAATGAATAAATAAAAGTGCCAACAACTGGTGGAAGTGGGGTGACTCATGCGATCCATATCTAACTAGTAAGTATTGCAACCACAATAGAATGGTTAAATAAAAGTGCCAACAACTGGTGATATTGGAATGCCTCATGCTGTATATATGACTAGTAATTACGACAACTCCAATGGAATGAATGAATAAAACTGCCCACTGTGTTAGTTTCCTCGATAGGAGTTCCTCGATTGGTCTCGAGGGGGAAATACCAGGATGGGTTTGATTGGTGATAGTATCAGGTTGGTCCGCATAGTTCTTTCTTATCTCTCTCTAATAGCCAGCAGTTGTTTCGAGTCTCTATAGGTTATTTAGTGCATGATGCGTCGTCGCTTCAGTCCACCATACCTATGTTGGCGAGAGCCACCGAATTCTAAGTCTCGCCATGTACTGTCCTTGGTACTGACCGCTCTCTTTTTTCCTTTGCCCTTTGCCGGCACCTCTTTTGTTTTAGCAGGTTTGAGATCGACGTCACTAGCAGGTTTACCCTTCCGTCTTGGCCTGGACAGGATTATGGATGCCATCAATTATTCTTCAGGGCTCTTAGCTCAATTTGCTTCTTATCCATACTCGAATGTAGTATCGTTTTTTAGGTGATTTGGATCTTTATACTATATATATATATATATATATAGAAACCCTATTCGACACCCAGGGTGCAGAATAGTTATTTTGCACCCCATATAACTTTATGTTGTCACGTTTAGAAATTTATGTTTTGTATACAAATAATTATGTTCATATTCATCCACAACGCAAAAAAATTGACATAAAAAATAGTTTATGAGTAATTATAGTGTAAAAAACACTAAAAATACGTATTTTACGTCGTATTTTTATATGGCATGTAAACAAAAAAATTATGATATGTCTATATTTTCTTATGTTCTTCTCAACTCTCGGGGTAAGACAAAATTTACGCGACGTAAAAATAATATACGGTTTTAAAGATAGAGGGTGGGTGTAGAATAACTATTCTACACCCTGGGAGTCAAATAGCGCGACTCTCTCTCTCTCTCTCTCTCTATATATATATATATATATATATATATATATTCTTGACTCATGGAGTCGTTGTTGTATATATATATTTCTTTGGATTCCATCATGGACGATTGTGTAATGGTATTATCTCGTTTTCCACCCGCATGCAAGTTCCTGGTGGGCATCTATGAATCGTTTCTATGCGGGTTTGGCGGGAAACGTCGAAACTTTCACAGGATCGATTCGAGGGTGTTACACTTAACCTCATAGTTCTTTTTGGATGGGATTCCGGAAAAGAAGTTGCAACTTGTTGGTATGAGTATCCTATCAATCCTATTAAGCCATGTGTTTGGATCTCACATCCATCAAAGGGCTTAGTCATCAGAGCGCAATTTCTAAACAGCCATTGACCCTCCTCCATGATCCGTTTCCAATCTCCCAAACAGTAATCCTAAAGCACTAATGAGTGCAAATATGATGCATATTTAAGCATACAAATTATTCATATTGCTACTCATCACATGCTATATATAGCTACAACTATGTCCATTATGCATGATTACTAGTACTCATTCATTTTCATATGGACTTTGCACAACTATTAGTTTTAGTAGGATTTCATTACTTTTTCCTTATCTTTGACTTGTGTGTAGATGCTATGTACAATCATGGATAAAAGGATCCAATATGATTCAATATGGAGAAGTTACAGGCGTTAGACTTATCCATATGAGATGTGGAAAAGTCATATTTTCCATGATCTCATATTGCCGATCCAAAACCATGGTGTTGTATCCCTCGTCCATACAAATCCAACAAGCCAAAGAACACCTCAATCAGAGTTCGTATGAAGAAATGGAAGCCAAAACACCGCAAGATACATAGGGTTTAACGACATGCAATTCAGGTGGAGCCCATCCATACCGTACGATCATACCACCCTCTGTTGGCTCCGTTTTGTCAAAGGAACAACATAAGGCCCGATAGGAATATTCATCCCCGGGCTCCGTCGGTTTGTGAAACTGATCTTCAGAATGTGTATTTAAAGAGGGGGGGCCCTAGCCGCCAGGAAGATAATCCACACACGCCATAAGGGTTGAGCCCTGCTGCTCCACTGCCTCCATAGCCGCCGCACACAAGATCTCTACACCACACTACTCAAGAGGAAGAGGATACTTGCATCTTGAAGGGCTATGCATCAATCTTCATCACCATCTTCATCGATAACGTCTCCAACATCGATCCCCTTTGTCTACTTTGTTGTAATCCAAACTCTATTATGAATTTGCACTTGTATTCAATTGTACCTTCATATATCATCCATATTATTTCCATGATGTTGACCCCCTTCATGTATGAGTAGTTGCCTTGTTCTTGGGAGAGATGGTGAAACCTTAGTATTATTATGCATTGAAATAAAGATGATCTATAACTTTGGTCTTTGATCTATTGAATAATGATATTGTGTTAGATCTCTCTCTTTAGATGGTATGTGAAGTCGACAACGTAGCATTTTCCTTCAGAACAAAATAGAGGGAGATACCCTAGGGACGTGTATGGTAGTATGTCTAGTGTTACTTTGTGACTACAAGCATTGTCTTATAACTTGCATAGTCAAAGGAGGAATTAAGAGAGATTCACTAAGTTTATTACGATATCCATGGGGAAACCCTTAATTGTGGTGGTATGTAGGAGTGATTTCTCATAGGCATCACAATGGTTATTTAGAGATGGCATCAATACTTGATTCAAGAAGCGACTGCTCATGAGTCTTATAGTGAACATCTTACCGTGGAGATCTCTCCACACATATCATGACGAAAGTGTTGGGGTTCGCAGCAGGAAACAAAAAAATTCTAGCTACACGAACACGATAAACAAGATCTATTCTATGTAGACATAAGTAATGGAGAGGGGAACAAAGTTCATATGATGCATATTTAAGCATACAAATTATTCATATTGCTACTCATCACATGCTATATATAGCTACAACTATGTCCATTATGCATGATTACTAGTACTCATTCATTTTCATATGGACTTTGCACAACTATTAGTTTTAGTAGGATTTCATTACTTTTTCCTTATCTTTGACTTGTGTGTAGATGCTATGTACAATCATGGATAAAAGGATCCAATATGATTCAATATGGAGAAGTTACAGGCGTTAGACTTATCCATATGAGATGTGGAAAAGTCATATTTTCCATGATCTCATATTGCCGATCCAAAACCATGGTGTTGTATCCCTCGTCCATACAAATCCAACAAGCCAAAGAACACCTCAATCAGAGTTCGTATGAAGAAATGGAAGCCAAAACATCGCAAGATACATAGGGTTTAACGACATGCAATTCAGGTGGAGCCCATCCATACCGTACGATCATACCACCCTCTGTTGGCTCCGTTTTGTCAAAGGAACAACATAAGGCCCGATAGGAATATTCATCCCCGGGCTCCGTCGGTTTGTGAAACTGATCTTCAGAATGTGTATTTAAAGAGGGGGGGCCCTAGCCGCCAGGAAGATAATCCACACACGCCATAAGGGTTGAGCCCTGCTGCTCCGCTGCCTCCATAGCCGCCGCACACAAGATCTCTACACCACACTACTCAAGAGGAAGAGGATACTTGCATCTTGAAGGGCTATGCATCAATCTTCATCACCATCTTCATCAATAACGTCTCCAACATCGATCCCCTTTGTCTACTTTGTTGTAATCCAAACTCTATTATGAATTTGCACTTGTATTCAATTGTACCTTCATATATCATCCATATTATTTCCATGATGTTGACCCCCTTCATGTATGAGTAGTTGCCTTGTTCTTGGGAGAGATGGTGAAACCTTAGCATTATTATGCATTGAAATAAAGATGATCTATAACGTTGGTCTTTGATCTATTGAATAATGATATTGTGTTAGATCTCTCTCTTTAGATGGTATGTGAAGTCGACAACGTAGCATTTTCCTTCAGAACAAAATAAAGGGAGATACCCTAGGGACGTGTATGGTAGTATGTCTAGTGTTACTTTGTGACTACAAGCATTGTCTTATAACTTGCATAGTCAAAGGAGGAATTAAGAGAGATTCACTAAGTTTATTACGATATCCATGGGGAAACCCTTAATTGTGGTGGTATGTAGGAGTGATTTCTCATAGGCATCACATTGGTTATTTAGAGATGGCATCAATACTTGATTCAAGAAGCGACTGCTCATGAGTCTTATAGTGAACATCTTACCGTGGAGATCTCTCCACACATATCATGACGAAAGTGTTGGGGTTCGCAGCAGGAAACAAAAAAATTCTAGCTACACGAACACGATAAACAAGATCTATTCTATGTAGACATAAGTAATGGAGAGGGGAACAAAGTTCATATGATGCATATTTAAGCATACAAATTATTCATATTGCTACTCATCACATGCTATATAGCTACAACTATGTCCATTATGCATGATTACTAGTACTCATTCATTTTCATATGGACTTTGCACAACTATTAGTTTTAGTAGGATTTCATTACTTTTTCCTTATCTTTGACTTGTGTGTAGATGCTATGTACAATCATGGATAAAAGGATCCAATATGATTCAATATGGAGAAGTTACAGGCGTTAGACTTATCCATATGAGATGTGGAAAAGTCATATTTTCCATGATCTCATATTGCCGATCCAAAACCATGGTGTTGTATCCCTCGTCCATACAAATCCAACAAGCCAAAGAACACCTCAATCAGAGTTCATATGAAGAAATGGAAGCCAAAACACCGCAAGATACATAGGGTTTAACGACATGCAATTCAGGTGGAGCCCATCCATACCGTACGATCATACCACCCTCTGTTGGCTCCATTTTGTCAAAGGAACAACATAAGGCCCGATAGGAATATTCATCCCCGGGCTCCGTCGGTTTGTGAAACTGATCTTCAGAATGTGTATTTAAAGAGGGGGGGGCCTAGCCGCCAGGAAGAGAATCCACACACGCCATAAGGGTTGAGCCCTGCTGCTCCGCTGCCTCCATAGTCGCCGCACACAAGATCTCTACACCACACTACTCAAGAGGAAGAGGATACTTGCATCTTGAAGGGCTATGCATCAATCTTCATCACCATCTTCATCAATAACGTCTCCAACATCGATCCCCTTTGTCTACTTTGTTGTAATCCAAACTCTATTATGAATTTGCACTTGTATTCAATTGTACCTTCATATATCATCCATATTATTTCCATGATGTTGACCCCCTTCATGTATGAGTAGTTGCCTTGTTCTTGGGAGAGATGGTGAAACCTTAGTATTATTATGCATTGAAATAAAGATGATCTATAACTTTGGTCTTTGATCTATTGAATAATGATATTGTGTTAGATCTCTCTCTTTAGATGGTATGTGAAGTCGACAACGTAGCATTTTCCTTCAGAACAAAATAGAGGGAGATACCCTAGGGACGTGTATGGTAGTATGTCTAGTGTTACTTTGTGACTACAAGCATTGTCTTATAACTTGCATAGTCAAAGGAGGAATTAAGAGAGATTCACTAAGTTTATTACGATATCCATGGGGAAACCCTTAATTGTGGTGGTATGTAGGAGTGATTTCTCATAGGCATCACATTGGTTATTTAGAGATGGCCTCAATACTTGATTCAAGAAGCGACTGCTCATGAGTCTTATAGTGAACATATTACCGTGGAGATCTCTCCACACATATCATGACGAAAGTGTTGGGGTTCGCAGCAGGAAACAAAAAAATTCTAGCTACACGAACACGATAAACAAGATCTATTCTATGTAGACATAAGTAATGGAGAGGGGAACAAAGTTCATATTATTTAAGACCGTGCCACGCCTTACACAAATAGGCGTATAGCGATGAAGACGAGAAGCGCAACAAGTATTGCGCCTCGAAGCTCTACACATTTCTAGTGTAGGGACGTCTCGGGATCCGATCCAGCCGAGTAGCATAAGAATATGGAAGCGATACCATCCTACGCATGACGGTAGTGCAGAAGTTGAGAACTAATCCCACAAGATCTAGGTCCAATCTTGGTGGAGAGAGGTCTAGGGAAGAGAGAGAGAGAGAGAGAGAGAGAGAGAGAGAGAGAGAGAGAGAGAGAGAGAGAGGAGACTTGTTGTGTACAAATGGGAGGAGCAACCCCTCTATTTATATGAGGGAGGGGAGGGAAAACCCTAGGGCAAGGGGGTGGGGAACCCCCACCGCCGCCGCCACCAGGGCTCCGCCGCTGCTGCCTTAGGGGAGCCGCCGGCCCTAGGTTCCCCACGCGGGGAGAAACCCTAGGCGCCTAGGCGCATGGGCCCCTCCTTGCCTCCTTGCCCTATGGGCCCTTCCCTCCGGGGAATGGCTCAATTAGATATAGGATGTCCAAAAATATAAATAATAAATATGTTTTAACATTAATTCAATCAATTAATACATAAAACACATATACTACTATATCTTTCACTGCGGAACACCTGTCGGACCCCTCTGATCAACATCAGGTGTTACCCGGAACCTTTCCGGTTTATCTCTCTCATTTCTCCTGTGGTGTCGGTTTGATCCCTAAGCGTCCCCACCCTTAAATGTGCCACCCTTGCGTCAATGATCATCAGCGGGAGATGGATGCCATAATGACCACCCGTGCTTTCAGGAATCTCATCACTTGAACCTTTAACTGTGTTGTCCTATTCCCTTTGCCATTCTATATCTTGGTCATCCGAGATTTGATCTTAGGTATCTCCATACCTGTGTTTGATCTCGTTTCTAATGAACTTGTTTACTCATTCCTGTGCCGTTGCATTCCATGACCTAGTCATACGCTTGCAATCTTCGTTAATGCAACGTCACCGAGTTAGCCACGTGTATCTATCCATTACTTGGATTGGAAAATCCTGGTCTTGATAAAAAAAACTCCTCAACCCGTCCCTTCGGGAAACCTGAAGACCTTTATGATCATCCTTTTATAGCTTGATACTTGATATCATCAAAGTCTCCTTCTAAAACAGTGATTATGCATTATCTCACAGTCAAAGGATTAGGCCATGATGTTTCTATGTTATTATCAATGATGAATGTTAAGCAACTAGATCTCATTGTGATTAACACTACTAGGAAAAGGCCCATCAGTGGCGCACCATTTTGGGACTTCTGTGGCGCATATGGGATACGCCACTGTTATCTCGCCACTAATGTGAAGTTCTATGGCGCATATTGAAATGCGCCATAGAAGTCTGAAAAACTTCTATGGCGCATATTGCCAAAATGCGCCACAGAATTCCCGAATCAGATCTCAAACTTCTGTGACGCATTTGGCCAATATGCGCCACAGAAGTTTTTTTTAATTTCAAAAAAAAAACCGGCCAGATCTGGCCGGAGGTGGTGCTCGCCGGAGGTGGGGGTCACCGAAGGAGGTCGCTGGTGGAGGAGGTGGAGGTTGTCGGTGGAGGAGAGGAGGAGGCCACCGGAGGAGGAGGAGGAAGAGGAGGAGGAGGAGAAGGAGAAGGTCGCCGGAGGAGGAGCTCTCCGGGGTGGAGGAGGAGGAGGGAGGTGGGAGGAGGAGGAGCTCGCCGGGATGGAGAAGGAGGGAGGTGGGAGGAGGAGGAGGAGGAGCTCACTGGAGTGGAGGAGGGAAGAGCTCACCGGAGTGGAGGAGGGAGGAGGAGGAGGAGGATCTCACCGGGGTGGAGGAGGAGGATCTCACCGGGGTGGAGGAGGAGGAGGATCTCACCGGGGTGGAGGAGGAGGAGGAGAAGGTGAGGAGAATGAGAGAAGAAGGTGAGGAGGGGAAGGGTGGAGGAGTGGAATAGTATAAGAGAGGGAGAAGGGGCGGGATTCAAATTTTGAATTTTGGCCAAGACTTCTGTGGCGCATATGGAAGAAATGCGCCACAGAAGTTTGTCCTCCTTTTTTATTTTTTGCCGGAAAAAACGATCTTTTGGCCATAACATTTTACTCTTTTCAAATTTTGAAAATGTAAATAATTGCTAAACGACCAAATGTGGTTGCGAACGATACGAAATCTCGTTCTCGTTATTTTGGTATATTATACGTATTTTTTTGACATTGTATGCAAAAGTTACGACCATTTTACCGTGGCATAAACTGTTTTTGCATAAAAAGTCGAAATGCATGTTTGTTAATTTTTCTACAAACTAGACCATATTACCTATCACTATGTGAAAGGATTTTATTTTTTGAAGTGTTTTTCATTTTCTATTATTTTTTGCAAGGCTAAAAAGACGATCCTCGGGGGGGGGGGGGGGGGGGTAGAATCTGTTTTTCCTATTCCAACTTCTGTGGCGCATGCCTCTATATGCGCCATAGAAGATGAACGTTCATCTGTGGCGCATATGGTAATATGCGCCACAGAATGTTGGACAGAGTATAGTCAATGAGATTCTGTGGTAGGGTCCACCCGAGCTTTCTGTGGTGCATATATCCATATGCGCCATTGAAGTTCGAACTTCTGTGGCGCATTTTTCCTATATGCGTCACAGAAGTGTGAAGACTTCTGTGGCGCATTTGATGAAATGCGCCACTGGACAACTTTTCTGGCGCATGGTCAGAACCATGCGCCACAGAAGGTCTGTCTATCTATAGCTAGTTTTCTAGTAGTGTAACTTTGGGCGTTTGTCTATTATCATATCATTTAATCTAATGATATGAACTCATTGTCAATTGACACTATCACCCATGATCTCGAAACCATAGATCATCACTTGACCAATGAGCTAGTTCACTAGAGCTAGGGGTAACTAGAGACCCGGTTTGTTTACATACCACACGTATATTAATATTTTGTACTGGTACAATTATAGCATGGTAAGCAACGGATTACGAACATACAAGAGATGCATCAAATAAATCACTTTATGATTTGCCTCTAGGACATATCTCCTTCAGAAATACATAGATTATCCTAATCATACACAATTCTCCCACGCTAGTGGTGAATCTTACACTCCTTGAGAACCCCTCAATCACATCACACAATACTTCATAAACACTCTCTTGCTTTAATTTACTTTTGTTATCTACTTTGCTCTTAGTTACTTTAAACCTCACTCATTCATTGCCATTCTAGTAACCTATAGAGTAGACTATTTCCAAACACCGTTTTGGATGTGAACGTGGCCGCACTAAGAACGTAGCTACGGGGTTGCGTGATTGCCATTTGCAAAGATTCCATGAGATGAACTTTCTAATAAATATTTTCTGCTATAAGTACTGCAATAATCCTGTTGTTGATAGCAGGTACCCAAACCCAGACATCAAGCACAAAAATATTTGGTTCTACATCATGGAAGGTTACATCTTGTGCAGGTGACGAAGGTTAGACTCCTTAATGCCCATTATTGTGGACTTGGGTTTTGAGGAAGAGAGGTGCACTAGAGATCGTGTTCAGCTAACATACAAGCAACACGGGACAAAGGATTTACCCAGATTCAAGCCCCAGAGGGAAAACCCTACTCCTGTTTGTCTCCTCTTGATTGACGGCAAAATCGATGATTACAGGGGGTGCGCAGATGAGATCTGGCAGGTGTGTGCTAGGTTTTTCGTGATCCTCCTCGTCGTGTCCTCCTAGCCTTTATATGGGGAGGCCAGGTTTCGAGATTAGGTCGTGTCGGTTACAGATTAGGGTTTTACCCTTCAAACTTTCTATCTAAACCTAGCTGTATCCTCCAAGGAATCGCCTCCTTTATGGGCTCGGGCCACCCGAATCCTTCCCGGGCTTCGTCATCGGGTATGGATCATCACATGGGCTCTCGCTTTGCTGGACCGGATAGGCTAATATTGAGTATCTGTAGGGCATACCCATGTCAGCAGGGCTCCAGGCCACCATAAGTGTATTCTTCGGAGAATGGATAATATAAGATTCCCAGTCAAAATTTTCCCTGCCGCTAGCCACTTCACCACCGTCCACCGTCGCACTTCCTCCTTCTCAAGGATGACCTTGTTGAGTTCCTCGCCCTGGAGTTTGAGGTTCTCCAGCAGATCATCCATGTTCACCTCTTTCCGTGCCTTCCCCTGCCTCGCACCAGAGCTCTTAGCCATAGCGATCGCCAGATCGATCGCCCGTGCCCAAAACCCTAATGCCCAAACCAATCTACCAAGGTCAGGAAGCTAGGACATCTAGCCCCTAGATCAGCCCGAGTTGATGGAGAGGGTGAGATAGGTTTCGTGCGGTCCTCGACGATGGTCTTCCAGTTGGCGATGAGATAGCCGCCGGAATCGCCTACCCTAGAGAAACCCTACCTACCTGATACTAAGAAAACAAAAACTTGAAAATGGAAAAGTGAAGCATATCTTTTTGGACCACCTCTCCTCGTGGCCGCACAGCTAGGCCGAGTCTAAAGCAAAATATTAATCCGTACATAATTTGTAAATTGTGTTGGAAGGTCGAAAAGACGCTGGTGACGATATTATATATATAAAGGAAAATAAGACACGAAGGCTATAGCAATCAAAAACAGTTACACATAATGGAAATGGTATGGTCTCATTGGTATACGCAAGAAACACAGAAAAAAGTCAAAGCTTGCACATATTTTTTCTTCTATATAAACCACGACCAAGATCAAGCCATCATTGGTGTTCTCTAGAGTTATTGAGAAGATCTCTTGCTTCATGGATCCTTCACGTTTATCTTCTTTGCTAATCGGTATTTCAATCCTTTCTTGTCACTGGTAGAATCAATGAAGATTATTGATCCTACACTCGCTTCTCCATTGACTATCATCTTGGAGATAATTGTCATTATGTTCTTTTCGATCCACCTTTTTATGGGCCTTGCACCGTACAACTATGAAAAGCCAAGTAGTGGTGGTTGAATAACATAAGGAAAATGGATCACTATTTGAACTAGATAGTAACTTTGAAAAAGGAAAATACTTACTGGGTTGTGTGATTCTGACAAAATGACATCCGACACGGCGTCACTTAGAACAATAGATATACCCTTGCCAGCTATTGTAGCAAGGGCACTCTTCATTTGAATATTCACGATCACTTTCAGTTGATGGTGTGAAAGCGGCTCAAATACCACAATCTCACTTAATCTGTTGAGAAATTCGGGCTTGAAGCATTTTTGAACCTGCACTAACAAATATGTATATATTATAATGAATTAATAATGGGCAACTGCTTATTCAATTCTGTTTGTGTTTCACAAACCTGATTCATTAGAAGGCTTCGTGAAGCCGCCGTTGTCTTTTCTCCAACCATTCCTACATTTAGGTGTTCCGCCCCAACATTTGAAGTCATAATGATAATTGTATTCTTGAAATCTACATTATGTCCTTTACCATCTGTCAACACACCGTCGTCAAGGAGCTGAAGAAAAAAACATCCAACACTGACGGATATGCCTTCTCGATCTCATCAAAAAGGATAACACTATATGGACGCCTCCTAACTTTCTCGGTAAGTTGTCCACCATCTTCATAACCATGATAGCTTTATGATATTGCAAAAGAATCATTCATATAAGTAAAATTAAAAATTGTGATGTAATAACACAATGCTTGAAATTAAGGTGTGTGTATTATAAATGATGAAACCTTGGGGGTGGTCCAACGAGACGTAGCACGGATTCAGGGCTAACATACTCGGACATATCAAAGCGAAGGATCATCTTCTCGCTACCAAATAGTTGTTCGGCAAGAGCTTTTGCAAGCTCAGTTTTTCCAACACCTGTCGAGCCCAAAAAGAGGAAGGAGCCTATCGGTTGGCCAGCCTGGCGAAGGCCAACCCTGGAACGCAACACTGCATTTGCAACTAAATCGACGGCTTCATCCTGCCCAACTACTCTTTCATGCAATCTGTCGGCTAGGTGGATTAGCTTGACACTCTCCTCTTGATCAAGCGTAGTTATAGGTATTCCGGTCCATCCGCTCACAACCTTCAAACGAAAAACCTAGTTCAAGCAAAGCGCATTCTGTTGAAATAATAGAAGTTACATGCATACATGCCTACCTGTGCGACATGATCCGGCGCAACAACTAGATTTTCTCCTCCTAGCTGCTCCATTGCCGTGCAAGCCTCGTCAATGAGATCAATTGCCTTATCAGGAAACCGACGCCCTACACATACACATACACATCCACAATGAACTCGGCGGCTCCCAAACAAGCAGATTTCGTTTGTCTCAAAACAAAATAATGCAGCTAGCTACAATCACGTACCTGCGATATAGCGGTCAGCCAGGTGTACGGCGGCATCAATTGTAGCATCAAGAATTTCCAAGCCATAATGCTTTTGGTACCGGGGTTTAAGAGCCTGGAGAATGTCAATGGTGGAATGCGTGCTCGGCTCCTTAACGTGCACCTTTTGGAACCGCCGCTCCAGTGCAGCATCCTTCTCGATATACTTGCAATACTCGTCGTCGGTGGTGGCGCCCAGACATCGAATGTGGCCACGAGCCAAAGCTGGCTTCAGCATGTTGGCCACGTCCATGTTGGGGGCGTTTGATGCCGACCCGGCGCCAAGAAGCATGTGCATCTCATCGATGAACAAGATCACCTTGCCGCGTGAAGCCTCCAGATTCTTGATCAAGTCGGTCATACGCTCCTCGAACATGCCAACGTACATAGTACCAGACACCAAGGCGCCGATGTTGAGCTCGATGACACGCGCTCCGGCGAGCCTGGATGGGACCTTGCCCGCCACGATGCGTTGGGCGAGGCCCTCGGCGATGGCAGTCTTGCCAACCCCGGCGGCGCCGACGAGCGCGGCGCAGTTCTTGCCCCGGCGACAGAGGATGCGGATGACGCGATCAATCTCGTCGTCACGCCCGATCACCGGATCAGCCTTGCCGGCCAAGGCCGTCATGTCCCGGCCGTAGGTGCGCAGGCATGTACTGTACTTGTAGTACCTCCACGCAGCGTAGCCCAGAGCTGCCAATGCTCCGGCGCAGACCACTTGACTGACCGACGCTTCGATAGTACAGAAGCTACCGTCAGCGCTTTCTTCCCTAGTCATGGTTGGTTGATTTTAGAGCTCGCCGAGTTTCGGCCGCCTCGATGCTGCAATTTCCAGCGTACGTCCCTCTTCCGACCCTTTGATTTGATTTGAGGGACGCTCGCCCTGTATATATATTCAAGGGATATAGGGGAAGTAATAACATACATAAAAGAACTCGTCTGCATCAAAGTTAAGGTAAGTCTGCCCTTCATATGGAAAGTATTACTCCAGTTTGCTACTCGGAATCCTTGTTTTGTTTGAACCTGTTCGAGCTTTCCATACGAAAATGCGACCACCTGTGCCGCTGTGCGCATTGTGAAACTTCTATATTTAGAATTAAGAAAGAGGGGGTGGGAAGGAAAACGTGTCTTCATGTTTGTGGGTATTGTGCTAGGAAACTTTTATATTTAGAAAGAGGGAGTAGGAAGGAACGCATCTCTTCCTTCAACCTGTATATTCTTTTTTTTTAGGAAAGCCACCCGACAAATATGTATATTGTTTATAGGGTTTATTATGGCATCTCTAACCGATTCCCTAAAATCGGTTAGAGGAGTAAAAATACGTAGCATCGACACCTAACCGAACTCATAAACGGTTAGAGGAGTAAAACTATAGTCATCGGAGGAGTAAAAGTGGCGGCCGACTCCTAAATTTACTCCTCCGAGACCACTTCGGAGAAAACCTCCCGCCTCTCGACCTCCTCTTCCCACCCTCCGCCGTTCTTTCCCGCCCGCCTCCCCGCCGGCGCCGATGTCGCCGACTTTGCCCACAATCGATGTGCGGCTCTTCGGCGCACCTTCTCCGACCATCCCCGGCACCGGACACACCCCAACGCTGTAGGGGGTCGTAGCATGGAAAACAAAAAATTTCTATCGCATGCAAACAAACAAGCCAAGATCTATCTACTAGATTGTAGCAACGAGTCGATGGAATAACTTACCCTCGAAGATTCCAAAGCGGTTAACGAGAGCAGATTCTCGTGGGTGATGTAGTCGTACTCTTTCCGATCTCAAGATCGCGTAGACGATCCTTCCGGCGCTGCGTTCCGGCAGCGCTCCCGCAGTCGGTCACACGTTCGGTACTCGACGAAGACCTTCCTCTCCCTTGTTCCAGCAGGCAGCGGAGGTTGTAGCACTCTCCTCGCGATTCCGGCAGCACAACGGCGTGGTACCGGAAGTAGAGGGGAGATCTCGCAGGGCTTCGCCTTAAGCCGGAGCGAGTATGGTGGAGTATGAGAGAGAGCTATTAGTGGTCTAGGGTTTAGACACACTAATTAGAAGGCTCTAATCCGAAAGCTAGTGCAATTAGAAGCTCTAAACCAAAGCGGCTCTAAACCGGAGTCTAGGGCTAGGATTTAGATTAGAGGATAGGAACTTGTGTGTCTAGAGGAGGAGGCCCTGCCCCTCCTTTTATAGGTGGGAGGGGCGACCAAGGGGAGGGAGTCCCTCCCCAAGTCGGCCTTGGGTGGCGCGCCGGCTTGGAGAGGAAGGACTCCTCCCCCAAGTCGATTTCAATCTCCTCTTGCTTGTTTCCCTCAGTTTCCTGTTTTAGCCGTTTGACTTTCAAACTGGCCATTTGACTTTTCAGTTTTAGGATTCAATTTAATCCTTTATTTGGAACAGCGAGAACACTTAGTACATGATGCAATCATTCCAATATGTAATGACACATTCATGTACCCCTTCCCCCCGGAGTGCCGGACATTCCGGAACCTTCTAGAACATTCCCGATGAAAACACCGGAATCATTCCTGAACTCCGAAACGGGACTTTCCTTATATGAATCTTATTCTCCGGACCATTCCGGATCACCTCGTGATATCCCGGATCCCATCCGAGACTCCGAACAACATTCGGTCTCTTTCTCATAATATCATAACTACTCAAACAACGTCGAATCCTTAAGTGTGTCTCCCTACGGTTCGTGAATTATGCGGACATGATCGAGACACTTCTCCGAACAATAACCAATAGAAGAATCTGGAAATTCATATGGCTCCCACATATTTCTACGATTACTTTGCGATCGAATGAACCACTTACATACGATACCAATTTCCCTTTGTCTCACGATAGTTTACTTATCCAAGGTTATGATCGTCGGTATCTCTGCATACCTAGTTCAACCTCGTTACCGATAAGTACTCTTTTCTCGTTCCCCTGATATGTGATCCCTTGTGAGCCAGTCACATGCTTGCAAGCCAATTGGATGACATTCCACCGAGAGGGCCCAGAGTATATCTATCCGTCATATGGATGGACAAATCCCACTCTTGATCCATGTGTTTCAACCAATACTTTCTGAACACTCAATGTCACCTTTATAGCCACCCTGTTACGGTGTGGTGTTTGATGACATCAAAGCATCCATC
This sequence comes from Avena atlantica, assembly GCA_910589765.1. NCBI lineage: Eukaryota > Viridiplantae > Streptophyta > Magnoliopsida > Poales > Poaceae > Avena > Avena atlantica. The sequence continues at coordinate 377,064,810 of OU342736.1, forward strand.
CGGAAAAGGTGATATGCATGATCTCATGGTCGAAGGAATTAGGTTACTATGTATCAGAAAGCATATAGCAATTGAACTATTGAAATGACTTGATCTTTATGCTACGCTTATCTATAGGAGTATGTCCATCACATCATTCTCCTAATGATATGATCCTGTTGTTAATAACATCTCTATGTTCATGATCAGGAAACCATGATCATATATTAACCAACAAGCTAGTTTAACAAGAGGCTTTACTAGGGACTCTTATTTTAGTTTACAAATCACACAAGTATTGATGTTTCCGGTTAATACAATTATAGCATGGTATGTAAACATTTATCATAAGTGTGAAGATATGATAATAACCACTTTATTATTGCCTCTTGGGCATATCTCCAACAGTCTCCCACTTGCACTAGAGTCAATAATCTAGTTTCAAACCTTTGTGTATATAACACCTATGGCTTTCCGGTGTTGTATGTACACGATTGCTAGTGGTCAACTGATCTCCGGATCTGACACTTCCAGGTCCGTGTGTAATTGCATGTCTTTGCGTCTCTACGCATCACTCATTCTCTAATGAGATGGCTTTGTATAAATTTGGTCTTTCGGTGTGACCTTTAGCTCTTTGGGGTTAAAACATGTTTGATAATATTGTCGCACAATATATCTTCATAGTATTATCCCACTGTGAACTACACCTAGTTTGATAACAAACTACTTGACACAAATGCCCTCTTTAGCTGCTATAATAGCAGTTATATACTTAGCCTTTTGTTGTAGTATCTGTCACAATGTCTTAACTTTGGAACTCATCCAAATCCATTATGGAACTCACTTTCCATTATATTGTGCCACCCTTAGTTTAGATTGAGATAAACTTAATTTGTACTTTGTGACAAAGCTAGTATCAATGTAGTACTTTTACAATGAACTAACCATCTATTTGTCACTTCTACAAATATTATACTCTTAGTTCTTCCAAAAGATCATAAGAATATCCTTACTATTGTCCAATGATCATCTTACGAATCATTCTGGTATATGCTCACAACATTTAGAGCATAGGACATATCTGGATTTGTACATATCACAATATGATTGATATAAATACTCTTTGTGATTTCATACATCAAGTATCAATCTATACTTGATTATTTGTTTCACTTTACCAAATGTCAATACACTTGAATATATCATCAACATTGAACTCATTCAATCCTTTCTGTGCGACAAGAACCTCTCTTGTAGTTCCTATATTGAACTCATTCAATATCTTGTCTATGTACTTCTGGCACAACCATATTAGCGTCTATTGATGCCAAATATTTGGGTTTTGCCTAAGTCTTTCATCGGGATGAAATTCTTAATATGTGTTAATAAAAGATACATCATTTCCAATCAACAATATGTCCTCCACATAATGTATTAGAATATGTCTTAGTGCTCCCACTTAATTTCTTGCAAATGCAAGCATCTTCATTGTCTCCGATGAATTTAAACTCTTTTAACAGTTTCATCATAGTGAAGATTCCAACTCCGCTATGCTTACTTCAACCATTGAAATTTGCATATGATTTTAGCATCCTTGAATTAACAAAACCCTTTGGACCGTGTCATGCACACGTCCTTGGTAACCATTCTATTAGAAGAACTTGTTTTGTTTATTCAACACATAACAAAATTATATGTCGTAGTTGCTACATTAATCCGTCTAGACTAAACATCGTTATGAAAGATCAAATCTTATCATAGTCAACCTTTGAACATTGTTGTGAACTCTTTCCCAACATGTCGACTATTTCATAGATGTGCAACATCCATGTCTATTTCTTTTATAGATCCAAACACAACTGTAAGGTCTTACACCTTTCTCGAGGGTCCTTCAAGTTCAAAACTTGATTTCTCGTGTATGGAACTATCACGGATTTTATGGCTTCAAGCCATTTGACGGAGTCAGGGCTCATCATCGCTTCTTTGCATGTAGTCGGATCATTATTGTCAAATAATGATTTAAGTCTCAAATCTTGGTATTTGATTGTTTACCCGACCTACTTGTTTTAATAGGAACTTAGATCTCCGTAACCACAATCTTTGAGGCACGTGAGCCATGAGCATTGTTGCTGCCTCCGGAACACTTTTCGGCGCTGCGCAACTTTGCACATATAGCTAAGGTTCTTTTAACCTTATCAAAGTTCTTTTGTCCTCCCACTTAACTTTTCACGAAAAATTCCTTCTCTAAGAAACTTGACGTTCTAAGCGACAAACATTTTTGTCTCCGATGTTATGGAGGAACAGTTATTCGAAATAATATACAAAAACAGGTTCATCCGACTTTGGTTGCAAACATCTTTCTTATGCATAGCATACCAATGTTTAAGAAAGGACAACTTGGGTTTTATCCCAAACCATAACTTTATATGGTGTCATTTCAATGGATTATGATGGAGCTCTTTTCAGTGGAAAAACAGTAATCTCTAAAGCTTTTAATCTTTAAAATATAATGGCAGTTTTATGAATTATACCTTTGATCTTACCATGACAAACAAGGTTTAATTACATATCTCGAACGCTCCATACCCTTATGGTGTTTCGGGAAATGCAAATCCACAGAACGATTCCTTAAATCTTAGGTATTATGCTAAACTCTGTAACTCAAATATCTTCCTTTATGATCTTTTATCATAAACTGTTTATATTCTTGTTACAATGATTTTGCACTTCATCTTGAAAGTCTTTGAACTTTTCAAATGTTTCATACTTCATCCTTATTAAGTAAATATTCATATATTCACTCAAAATTTCGGAAAAAGCAAATGAAGTTAAAATCCATCGCTCTTGACTACACATAATGGACTTCGTACAACAATATGTACAAATTCCAATAAGCTAGTCATTCGTTCCCTTTTGGCCTATGAACGAAGTTTTAATTATCTCTAGGAAACTTTCACAAGCGTCATTTGATCAAAAATCAAAAGACTCCAAAATTCCATCCACATGGAGTTTCTTCATGTTTTCTTTCCAATATAATTTAAACGGCGATGTCACTTCCTAAGTGATCTTTCAATCAATTTGTCTTTCGACATCTTTAGCACTAGTTTTATGGATGTGATGTCTTCAACGAGATTTGCGAATCCATCTTTTATGGATTACGGCAATTATTTGAACAACCCTTTTGTTCTCATAATACCTGATAAAACAAATCTTTGAAGGCAAGCTTTGATGTTTAACGAGCAACACAATAATCCTTTATTTGTTCTCGATGAACATCATCACATATTCTTTTGCTAGTTACTTAGGCCATTGTAGTTCATGAATTGTGTTGTTTCGTATGACGATTCACACCAACAAATTCAATATCAAATACTTGAGAACTACATTGTTTAATAAGCAAAGAATATAGCCATAACATGTATATCATCTATATACTTAAGCTGAACAATTCTAGTCTTTTCCTTTCTGCCATATACTTATGAGATTTTCTTTCAACATTTCCTTTTCTGTTTGAAAGAATCTATCAACATCAATAGTGGAGTCATACATATGACACATAGTCCAAAGCGTGTATAATTAAATACGAATGTCTTTGGACTTGCACTTTGAAGTAGATCACCATCATCAAATGTTTGGTGTTCTTCCAAATTCCTTTCTTTAGTAATCTCTTGGTGTAGTAAATATTTTACCTACATTAAATATTCACCTTTATCATGGAATTATCCATGATCAAGCTACTTTTAGCTTATAAAGATGAATCGTGAGTATAATGTTGCTATCCAAAACCTTTTGGTGGATTAGGACAACTAGTGTCTCCAACCCTTTGCAAATTCTCATCAAAATATGAGAACATGAACTTTGCCATATTATACTCTATCATGTTGTAACCAAAACTTTGTTTCAGATATCACAATATCTTCCACACATCATGGTTTCTAAAACAACTCTTTCAGATCCTAGATAACCTTGATATTAAGAGAATCCTTTGAATACCAAGAATCATGGAGACAAACATGATACTTATATACTAACACTTGGAATTATTACTCTTGATTTAATACTAATTATTAAACTTCATGGAGTAACCGGAACTTACTGAAAGTTTGCAATAGGACTTTTAAACTTTAGATTAACACTTCAAAACAATACGATACCAGTTCGTAAAGTAACTAACCAGAATTCTATAGTTCTAGCATCTCAATTATAACTAAGCGCAAGGTGGTAAACGGATGCCAATGACTACAACAACTATGCAAATTTACTTTGATTTAGTTTATGATAAATTGAGTTCTAATTAATAACTAAATTAATCTAGGTGAACTCCCACTCAAAACAATATCCCTCACATTGTTTTAGTGATCACACGAACCAAATCCACCACATCAAAACCGATCATCACGAGAGCTGATGCAACTTCAATGGCGAACAATCAACATGTTCATCATATCTACTATATGACTCATGCTTTACCTTTCGGTGATCCGTGTTCCGAGACCATGTCTGTACATGCTAGGCTCGTCAAGATCAACCTTAGCTTCCGCATAAGCAAATCTGGCTCGCTTACGTTGTATACACTCGCAGAATCTAACACACCCGATCATCACGTGGTGCTTCGAAACAACAAGCTTTAGCAACGGTGCATACTAAGGGTGAACACTTAAGAACTTGAAATTGTGTGCTTGAGGGATCATCTTATAATGCTACCGTCGTCTACTAAGCAATACAAGATGCATAAAGGATTAACATCACATGCAATTCATAATATGTGATATGATATGGCCTTTCTTCTTTGTGCTTCCGATCTCCATCTTCAAGCACGAACATGATCTCCATCATCACCGGCATTGCATCAAGGTCAATGACGCTTCTCCATGGTTGTCTTCCACCGGCTTCAACTATTACAACTACTTTGAATAGACACGCGGGTCTTAACAGAATTTAAAGACAACCATATGGCTCCTGCCGGTTGCTTAACTTACAATAAGGAACATTGCATACATCATATATAATCACAATCATGGCCATATCACATCACTGCACACCCCTGCAAAACAAAGTTAGACGCCTCTACTTTCTTTGCATTTTTACGTGGTTTGGGGCTTTCTATAAGTGTCGTTCTAACTTACGAACAAGAACCACAACATTGATACTATCATTGTTGATCACCCGTTGTAAATTGGATCTTAACTATGCTAGGAGAAACAGCCACCCGCAAAGCCACTTATGCAATACAAGTTGCATGTCAAGCGTGGAGCAAGTCTCATGAACGATGTCATGTAAGGTTAGCCCGGGCCGCTTCATCCCAACATACCGCAAGATGCAAAGTACACAAGAAGCAATCGACAATAAAAGCATCAACGCCCACAATGACCATTGTGTTCTACTCGTGCAACAGATCTACATATAGACACGGCTCTGATACCACTGTAGGGGTTCGTAGCATGGAAAACAAAAAATTTCTATCGCATGCAAACAAACAAGCCAAGATCTATCTACTAGATTGTAGCAACGAGTCGATGGAATAACTTACCCTCGAAGATTCCAAAGCGGTTAACGAGAGCAGATTCTCGTGGGTGATGTAGTCGTACTCTTTCCGATCTCAAGATCGCGTAGACGATCCTTTCGGCGCTGCATTCCGGCAGCGCTCCCGCAGTCGGTCACACGTTCGGTACTCGACGAAGACCTTCCTCTCCCTTGTTCCAGGAGGCAGCGGAGGTTGTAGCACTCTCCTCGCGATTCCGGCAGCACAACGGCGTGGTACCGGAAGTAGAGGGGAGATCTCGCAGGGCTTCGCCTTAAGCCGGAGCGAGTATGGTGGAGTATGAGAGAGAGCTATTAGTGGTCTAGGGTTTAGACACACCAATTAGAAGGCTCTAATCCGAAGGCTAGTGCAATTAGAAGCTCTAAACCAAAGCGGCTCTAAACCGGAGTCTAGGGCTAGGATTTAGATTAGAGGATAGGAACTTGTGTGTCTAGAGGAGGAGGCCCTGCCCCTCCTTTTATAGGTGGGAGGGGCGGCCAAGGGGAGGGAGTCCCTCCCCAAGTCGGCCTTGGGTGGCGCGCCTGCTTGGAGAGGAAGGACTCCTCCCCTAAGTCGGTTTCAACCTCCTCTTGCTTGTTTCCCTCAGTTTCCTGTTTTAGCCGTTTGACTTTCAAACTGGCCATTTGACTTTTCAGTTTTAGGATTCAATTTAATCCTTTATTTGGAACAGCGAGAACACTTAGTACATGATGCAATCATTCCAATATGTAATGACACATTCATGTACCCCTTCCCCCCGGAGTGCCAGACATTCCGGAACCTTCTAGAACATTCCCGATGAAAACACCGGAATCATTCCCGAACTCCGAAACGGGACTTTCCTTATATGAATCTTATTCTCCGGACCATTCCGGATCACCTCGTGATATCCCGGATCCCATCCGAGACTCCGAACAACATTCGGTCTCTTTCTCATAATACCATAACTACTCAAACAACGTCGAATCATTAAGTGTGTCTCCCTACGGTTCGTGAATTATGCGGACATGATCGAGACACTTCTCCGAACAATAACCAATAGAAGAATCTGGAAATTCATATGGCTCCCACATATTTCTACGATTACTTTGCGATCGAATGAACCACTTACATACGATACCAATTTCCCTTTGTCTCACGATAGTTTACTTATCCGAGGTTATGATCGTCGGTATCTCTGCATACCTAGTTCAACCTCATTACCGATAAGTACTCTTTTCTCGTTCCCGTGATATGTGATCCCTTGTGAGCCAGTCACATGCTTGCAAGCCAATTGGATGACATTCCACCGAGAGGGCCCAGAGTATATCTATCCGTCATATGGATGGACAAATCCCAATCTTGATCCATGTGTTTCAACCAATACTTTCTGAACACTCAATGCCACCTTTATAGCCACCCTGTTACGGTGTGGTGTTTGATGACATCAAAGCATCCATCCGGAAAAGGTGATATGCATGATCTCATGGTCGAAGGAATTAGGCTACTATGTATCAGAAAGCATATAGCAATTGAACTATTGAAATGACTTGATCTTTATGCTACGCTTATCTATAGGAGTATGTCCATCACATCATTCTCCTAATGATATGATCCTGTTGTTAATAACATCTCTATGTTCATGATCAGGAAACCATGATCATATATTAACCAACAAGCTAGTTTAATAAGAGGCTTTACTAGGGACTCTTATTTTAGTTTACAAATCACACAAGTATTAATGTTTCCGGTTAATACAATTATAGCATGGTATGTAAACATTTATCATAAGTGTGAAGATATGATAATAACCACTTTATTATTGCCTCTTGGGCATATCTCCAACAAACGCCACCGCAATCGGAGATCTCCGCCGCGGCCTCAAGTGGGAAAAGATTGGGGGCCAACAACGTGGTCCGTCCGGGCGACACGGCCGTCAAGGCCTCCGGTAAGGCCAGCGGCAAGTGCGTGGAGGCTCCCGAGGTGGTTCCGCGTCTTCCCCTTGATCTTGTGTCTGACCGGCGGCAGAGCAAGCCGACTCCAGCCAAATTGGCGCTCGCAGAGGTGGCGGCCAAGAATAAGAGGAAGAAGGTCGTGGCGGCGTTGTCGAAGGCTGCAGCTGCCTCTTCGACGCGCAAGGCCTCGACGGCGAACCCTCCCCAAGGTCGGCCACCGCGGACGACCGTTGTCAACGGCGACGAGCGCGAGGTGTCGATGGATCGTCGGCAAGGTAAAAAATCTCTCTCCTCTCCTCTCATCGGTTCGCGATTTGTAGACACACGGTGATGTTGTTTTGATGAAATGTAGTATGGTGGAGATGGAGGTGGCCTCCTTCATGAGCCAATTGGAGGCTAGCCATGCCACCGGGATCGACGACCTCAACTTTGATGATCAAGAGGTTGAGCCCACCACCGAGCAAAGAGAGGTGGAGGAAGTCGAGGTGGAGGAGACACAAGGAAGCGCAAAGAAGAGCCGAGCCTCTAACTATAGCGAGAAGGAGGACATCGCATTATGCTATGTGTGGATTAATGTGTCACTCGATGCATCAGTTGGCACCGACCAATCAAAGGAGAGGTTTTGGGCTTGCATCGAGGACTACTACAACAACACCATGGAGGTGCCGATCACTCGCACACAAGGCTCTCTCGGCCACCGGTGGGGTGCCATTCTTGAGTGTTGCAACCGATGGTCCAGTTGTGTTGATAAACTGCAAACCAAACCGCCAAGTGGAGTGCCAGTGACGGAGTTTGGGCCACTCATCCAAGACCTCTACAAGATATACAACAAGAAGAATGGAGGCAAAGCTTTCACCTTTCACCATTGCTACAACTAGCTTGTTGGCAATGAAAAGTGGGTGCGGAGGAATTGGGTGACCACTCCAAAAAGGTCTAGGGTGAGCATCTCCATCGATGACAATGATAAGGAAGACGAAGACCCGCACAAGAGACTCGAGGGGCAGAAGCTTGCAAAGGAGAGGAAAAGGAGAGGTGCCCAAGTTGGAGGCTACAAAGAGGAACTATGTGCCATCGTTCAGACCAAGAAAGCTTTGACGGCCGAGAGGAGGGATGAGAAGGAGGCAAGGTGGGCCAAGCTCAAGGCAATGGAGGAGGAGAAGTGGAAGAATAAGATGGCTGTCGAGGAGAGGAGGGACCTTGCCGAGGAGAGGATGGTTGTACTTGAGGAGGAGAGGATAACAAAAGAGAAGGAGATCGATGAGCGTGCTATCATATTCATGGATCCAAGCAACATGGATGCCACGGCTAGGAAGTATTGAGAGCTCAATCTAGCAAATATCCTTCAAAGATCTTTTGGTGGAGATGCTCATGGCCAAGGAGGTGATGGTGGTCGAGGAGGAGGAGATGGTGGTGGTGGTGGTCATGGTGAAGATGGTGGTGGCCGAGGAGGAGGATGAGGTGATGATGATGATGAGTTTTTCGGAGATGGTCTTTAAGCTCTTCGATGGTGGTCCACAACATATGAGATGATATGTTGGTGGTATTTTGGATCAAACAAGGTTGATAGCTTCTTTTTTGTGACCTTGATCGATGTTGATGGTAGAGTATACTTTTGAATGAACTCTATGCATGTTTTATTTTGATGTGTTTGAACTATGTATATGTATGTCGTTTAAGTGGTGTATTGCTTGTGTTTGAATTTTCCGTATATTTGAATTGTTTCTTTGAACTATATGTAAGATGTTTGAATGCATATGTGGAGTGGTGGAAAAAATGGGGTAAACAAGTTTACTCCTCTAAATTTAGGGGATCGGTTTGGCGCCAACCTCCTTTAGAGGAGTATATTTACTCCTCCGTTTACTTATCTAACCGATTGGGGATCGGTTAGAGATGCCCTTACGACTCTATCACAATTCACGTTTGTGCCACTGTGAATTGATGAATTGGAGAAATGCCACCAGCCAACCTGATAGAGACTGAACTCACGCACGTATATTGATCTCAGCAGATTATAAATATATATAGCTAGAGGAGAGGAGGTTGAGATCCTATCTAAGTGCATAGGAACGTGCAACATTAGTGCATAGATAAGGCTAAAAGAGAAATACTGGTTCTACTGGTTTACATAGTCTAACATCACCCGACAGTATCAACTAGAGCTTCACAAACGGTAAGACTAGATCGAAACTCGAGGAAGGGCACCAAAGTTACGCCCTTCGTGAAGATGTCCATAAACTGTGAGGTAGTGGGAACATGAAGAACCCGAACCTCACCGAGTTGCACCTTATCCCGGACGAAGTGAATGTCAACCTCAATATGCTTCGTGTGGCGATGATGATGGACAGCTTTATTTGTCGGGTGACTTGATGACCCACAAGTATAGGGGGTGTATCGTAGTACTTTCGATAAATAGGAGTGTCGATCCCAACGAGGAGCAGAAGGTGCTGAACAGTGGTATGGAGCAGGAAATCCATGTGAATACTTAGCAAACGGATTTTTACTGGTTTTCTGACAAGGCAACAAAACAAGGAGCAAGTAACAGAAATAACGAACAAACGGAGCAAGTGGTCCAATCCTTTATTAGCAAAGGACAAGCCGGTGGAAATACTTATAAGGACCAAACGTTCTCGAGGACACATGGGAATTCTGTCAAGTGCTTTCGCTTCAAATGGCTGAGTACTCTTCGCTAGTGTTTGTAAGTATTGTGTGGGTGAACCTGTGCTAACATACTGTCCTTCCTAGGACTAATACATACTTGTGATTAAACCCCCTGCAAACATCCATAACTATAGGAAAGTAATTAAGATATAAATCTAATCACAGCCTTAAACTCTGAGATCCTACGCTCCCTTGTGCAAAGGTGTCCTAACGGGGGTTCAGGTTTCTGTCACTCCGGCAACCCCACAATTAGTAGTCAAATACACAATGCATCCCCCTAGGCCCATAAATGGTGAAGTGTCATGTAGTCGACGTTCACATGACACCACTAGAATAATAGCACCACAACTTAAATACTAAACCATTGAATAATAACTTATCACAGATTCACTACTAACAACATGACTTCTCCCATGTACTCAAGAACTAAATGAACTACACACAAGACATCATATGGATCAAGATCAAAGATGATATGGTAATGGATAACAATCTAAACATAAACAATGATCCAATGGTTCCACTCACAAGCATCAACTACAATAATAATCAACACCGGGAAAGTTTCCCCTAAGAACTAAAGAAATATCCAACACAATTGTTACAGCGGGACAGAGTGGTGATGATGGTGCTGGTGGATATGATGGTGTGGATGACGATGATGATCCCGATGAATCCTAGCTTGATGATGGTGTTGATGGCGACGGTCTCCCCTCTCCAGGAAGGAATTCCCTCGGCAGAAATCTGACTGCCGAAGAGATCTTTCTCTCTCGGTGTTTTTAGCCTCCCCAAAGGCGGCCGAAATCTATCTGTGATCGCTCCCTGAGCCTTAGGGTTTCATAGGGAAGATATAGGCGAAGGGGCGGAGTCGGATGCCAGGCAGGTGGGCCACACCTGCCCTAGGCGCGGGGTCAGGTGGGCCCGTGCCTAGGGGGTGTGGGCCCCCTGAGGCCCTTCTTCGTCCCTCCTTTTGGCTCCCTCATTCTTCTGGAGAAATAATAGGTTTCCATATTTTTCTGGTATTTTTCTGATCTTTCGAAATTGCAACAAAACGCCTTCTTTTCCATCAGAATCCAGACTCCAGCAGTCCATCCTTCAAGAATCATCAAACATGCATAAACAGGTAGATGAAGCTTGAGAATTTGCTTGGAATAGCAAAAGCTACTAGGTAGATTTGGTGGACACAAATGGCAAAAGTTTTTGGTTCAAAGGAATTTGGAAAAATGAGAAGTATGCCTTCTCAAAACAGGTTTTTGGCTAGCAAGGCTGGGTAGCAAGCAAGAGAGTTGAAAGAAACAAACAAACATACAAGTAATAAAGCCAAACATGTAATCTTCCTTGAAGACACAAAAGAATCTTAAATAAAGAATACTAAGCTTATGAGCCAACAAGAAAGAAAACAAATGATACAAAATACCTGTAAGTTTTTTCTCTTTCTCTTTCAAACCTCAAAAAGTATTGCTACTGACCAGAGCCCGGTTTGCCAAAACCAATTTAGATCCACTTTATGATCCCAAAGCGGTGCCAATAATGATCAACAAGATCCATCATACAATAGAGATTGCAAACTAAAATAAGAAGTGCTAAAAGTAAAAGATGAGACTTCTCATTAATATTCCAATAAAGGCACTCACACCAAGGGATACATAGATAATCAACTAAAGGGGAGATACTTCCACATGCAAACCAAACTATAAGATAACCTCTCTACCACATATATGAATCCACTAAAAAGGTAAAAGATAAAAGATAATGGTGGTGATACCGCGACACTCCCCCAAGCTTTGAACAAGCCAAGGGGACGCCAAACCTGATGATGAATTACTCCTTCGGTGGTGGTGGTGTTCTCTTGTAATCATAAAACTTCCAAGGCAATGGTTCCCCATCCAAAAAGGATGTCCTTGTCTCTGTAATCCTGAAACTAGCAGCAGAGCTTATGCGATCAAATCTAGCCTCATACTCACAGTTTTGGTTCTGTATGTCATAGAGCTATGCTTGCAATTGGTTGGTGGTCTGATGGAGTGAAAAGATCTCTTCTCGGAGCTCGGCTACTTCTCCCTCGTGCTTGGTGATGAGTTCTGAACTTATCTTGTGAATAACATCCACTTCGCGTTCTGCCATCTTCTTGTACCTAAAAACTTCTTGTACCTAAAAACTTCTTGTTCCAATGCTTTCATCCCGTCTTCCAGACTGCCTTCTCCTTTAGGGCCTTGAACTTCTTTCATCTATACCTTCCCCTCCTTGAGGATCAACTCTTTGGGATAGATCCTCAACTCATACATGTACGGGTTGAGGACGTCCGCAGAGGAACCCTCCGTGGGTGATCCAGAGGAAGACATTGAAGCTCCAAATCTGAGAATTTTCCTGACAAAAACAGATCGAAACGAAAACACGACGAGAACACGGTGCAAGAACCTCGGGGAACCCGGGGGGTTATATATTACGAAGTTTCAATGCATAAGGAAGGTTTTGACACGGAAACGAGGCGGAGATAGAGTTCAAGGGGGGAACACCCCCCTCAGGCGCGGCCAGACTGGGCCCACGCCTGGGGTCGGTTTGTCCACCCCGGGCTCCGTTTCCTCCTCAGTTTTGTCTCGTAACTTCCCTTATGTATTAAAAATATAAAAAATATAAAAAGATTGGAGTTTCACGAACCTTCTGTTTTCACCACTTTTACCTATTCAAGGACGAACTCTGCAATTTCTGGTGTCTGGCTTTTGATAAATTCTCCTGGAGTCACCATTTGAATAACATCCACAACTCCATTATAAGTATCTCCAGAAATATAATGTTTTAGTCTTTGACCATTAACCACCTGTGTTGTGTCATCCTTCAGAGAAGAAATTTTGATGGCACCTGAACGGTACACTTCCTTGATAACAAAAGGTCCTTCCCATTTGGAGAGTAGTTTCCCTACAAAAAATCTGAGACGAGACCTATACAAAAGAACTTTCTCACCAACATGGAACTCCCTTTTGAGAATTCTCCTAGCATGCCATCTTTTTAATATTTCCTTAAATAGCCTAGCATTTTCTTAAGCTTCACCTCTCCACTCATCTAGATTACTTAATCGAGCAGTCTTTTCTCACCAGCAAGTCTAAAATCTCTATTCAACTCTTCATTGCCCAATAAGCTTTGTGTTCTAATTCTAAAGGCAAGTGACAAGCTTTCCCATAGACCATTTTGTAAGAAGACATCCCTATAGGATTTTTATAAGCAGTTCTATAAGCCCACAAAGAGTCATTCAACTTTTTAGCCCAATTTTTCCTACATCTATTGACCGTCTTCTGCAAGATAGATTTAATTTCCCTACTGGAAAGTTCTACTTGCCCACTAGTTTGGGGGTGATAAGCTAAAGCAATTATGTGGTTTACATCATACTTAGCGAGAGTTTTTCTAAAAACCCCATGAATAAAATGAGAGACTCCATCAGTCATGAGATATCTAAGCACACCAAACCTAGGAAAAATGACATATTTAAGCATTTTCAAAGAGGTCTTACCATCAGCACTATTTGTAGGTATGGCTTCCACCCACTTTGTAACATAGTCAACAGCAACAAGAATATGAGTATACCCATTTAAAGGAGGAAAAGACCCCATAAAATCAAATCTCCAACAATCAAAAGGTTCAATAACAAGAGAATAATTCATAGGTATTTCATTGCGTCTAGAGATGTTACCTACTCGTTGGCATTCATCACATGATAAGACAACCTTTCTTACATCTTTAAAAAGGGTAGGCAAATAAAATCCAGATTGTAAAACCTTTTGTGCGGTCCTATCTCCAGCATGATGTCCTCCATAAGCACTGCCATGACATTTTCTCAGTGTCCCTTGTTGTTCAAATTCTGGAACACATCTTCGCATGATACCGTCTACTCCTTCTTTATATAAGTGTGGGTCATCCCAAAAGTAATGCCTTAGATCATAAAAGAATTTCCTTCTTTGCCGAGTTGTAAAGGTTGGAGGCAAATACTTGGAAACAATAAAGTTAGCATAATCAGCATACCAAGGACTCTCATGCGAATTTACCCTTATTGCAGCTAACTGCTCATTTGGAAACTATCATTAACAGACAAAGGGTCAAAAGAAATGTTTTCCAAACGAGATAAATTATCAGCAATAGGATTATCAGCACCTTTCTTATCCACGATATGCAGATCAAACTCTTGCAAAAGCAACACCCACCTTATAAGCCTAGGCTTAGCGTCCTTCTTTGTCATAAGGTACTTAATAGTTGCATGATCAATATGAATAGTAACCTTAGAATCAACAATATAAGGTCTAAACTTATCACAAACAAAGATTACAGCTAAGAACTCTTTTTCAGTAGTAGCATAATTCTTTTGAGCAGCATCCAGAGTCTTGCTAGCATAATGAATAACATTCAGCTTCTTGTCAACACGTTGTCCAAGGACAACACCCATAGCAAAGTCACTAGCATCACACATGATTTCAAAAGGTAAACTCCAATCGGGTGGTTGGACAATAGGAGCAGTTGTCAAATCTTTCTTCAAAGTTTCAAAAGCTTCCTTACAATCATCATCAAAAACAAAAGGTGCATCTTTTTGAAGAAGATTAGTAAGAGGCTTTGAAATTTTGGAGAAATCTTTAATAAACCTCCTATAGGAACTAGCATGACCAAGGATACTACGAATACCTTTGATATCTCTAGGACACGGCATCTTCTCAATCGCTTTAATTTTGGCTCTGTCAACTTCAATGCCTCTTTCAGAGATCTTGTGTCCAAGAACAATCCCTTCATTAACCATGAAATGACATTTCTCCCAATTAAGAACAAGGTTGGTTTCTTCACATCTCTGCAAAACTTTATCAAGGTTGTGCAAACAATTATCAAAAGAAGTTCCATAGACGGAGAAATCGTCCATCAAAACCTCCAGAATTTCTTCACAAAAACCATGAAACATAGCATACATATATCTCTGAAAGGTAGCAGGAGCATTACATAAACCAAAAGGCATACGCCTATAAGCATAAGTACCATAAGGACAAGTGAAAGTAGTTTTATCCTGATCTTGTGCTTTCACAGCGATTTAAGAAAACCCAGAATAACCATCAAGAAAGCAAAAGTGAGTCTTTTTGGACAACCTTTCAAGCATTTGATCAATAAAGGGCAAAGGATAATGATCTTTCTTAGTAACTTTATTGATCTTTCTAAAATCAATGCACATTCTATACCCAACCACTACTCTTTGGGGTATAAGCTCATTATCTTCATTAGGCCCAACAGTTATTCCCTCTTTCTTAGGAACGCAATAAACATGACTAACCCATTGACTGTTAGCAATAGGATAAATAATACCATCATCAAGGAGTTTTAATACCTCATTTCTTACCACATCCTTCATCTTAGGATTTAGACAGCGTTGGTGCTCAACAAATGGTTTTGCATCAGGCTCAATATTAATAGCATGTTGACATATAGTAGGAGAAATTCCTTTTAAATCATCAAGATTATAACCGATAGCTCCTCAGTGTTTATTCAATACTTCCAATAACCTTTATTCTTCCTTCCCTAAAAGTTTAGAAATAATAAAAACATGATATATTTTCTTCTCATCAAGATAAGCATATTTAAGATCATCAGGTGAAGGTTTTAATTCGAAAACAGGATCGCCTTTAGGTGGTAGTGTGGTACCCAAATCTTCCACAGGTAGATTATGCTTAAGTTGTTCCGGCTGACGAAGGAAAACTTCGTCAACCTCATTTCTTTCCTTCATGAAGACATCACTTTCATGGTCTTCCATGAACTGCTGCTAAAAGGGCATGTATGCCCCCATGTGTGGTTTTGGTAATTAATGACAATCTCTATGGACTAATGTGTAAATTGAGTTTCACTTGTAGGTTTGTCCATTGTCATCGCTTGGGCCATGTGTTGGTCTCAAGGTTGGAAGGTGAAGAAATGTCCAAGGGCTTTGTGCCCATTGGAATCATGAAGAAAGAAGGAGCTTGAAGGTCGATCAAGGCATGTGCAAAGAGTTGCATCAAGATGGATCAACCTCAAGTAAGGATGAAGAAGGACGAGCTCAAGATGCGCCATCTCTAGAAGATCTCATACTTGAAGCTTGCCATCCTCGTGCTCATGGAATGATGAAGACAAGTTCAAAGAAGATGTTTCCCCATGGAGTATGGGGGAGCATTTTGCAAGTCTTCATCAAGCAAGAGCGAGCAAGAGCAAACAAGAAAGGTGTTCCCACTATAGAAGAACAAGACGGTCTACATCAAGTTCAAGTGGGACGCTCAAGGCAAAGGTATGTTGATAGGGATTCTCTTTTGCCGATCTCATGTTGTTAGTTGGGAGACCGGGTTTAGTATAGATAGTCGTACTATCAAGAGGGGCTCTCAAGCGGATGTCTCGTTTGCATCGTTCGGAGAGAGCTCAAACCTTTGCATTCATATCATCATCTTTCTTGGTTATTATTTGGTTCTTGTCCATGATAGGATCTAGAGCTTGTGGTCACCATCATAACAAGCTCTAGCTCATCATCTAAGGATTTCACTTGCATATCTTATTGCGGTTTTTGATCTTGCGAGTTTTCCGGATCCACACCTTGGGGGATAGATCACATATATATTCATGATATTTTCTCCCAAGGTGATACCCAATATTTCACCCCGTTTGGAGTTCGGATGCAAAAGTTATTGCGTTTCTGGTTTTTTGGTTTCTAGAATTTCCCTGACCGGAAGTTCCGGCTTCCCACCGGAAGTTCCGCTAGGGCATCTTTGCCGCCGAAAGTTCCGGTGGAAGTTCCGGGTCTTCTTCCGCTCACGCTCAGTAACCTTCTGTTTTGAAGCGTTCTATTTGCCGGAACTTTGTCGGAACTTGCATCGGAAGTTCACCGGAAATTCCGGTCTGTTTTGACCGGAACTTCCGGTTGCGCTTCTAGAGCGGTTGTCAACGGTCTGATGACCGTTGGAGCCAGGCTGGGCGGAAATTCCGCCCAAGAGCCGGAAGTTCTGGCCATGATTCATTTTTTCAGTTTCTTGCTCCGCAGTTTTCGACCGATGGCTGGGTGCCACCGGAACTTCCAGCCTCCCACCGGAAGTTCCGGCCAGGTGTCGCGATTGCCCATAACGGGCAGATCTGGGAGCCCTTTAAAAGGGGCTCCTCTTCCCCTTCGTGGGCACTAGCTTTTCTTCTTGGTTCTTGGCTTTCTCTCTCTCCTCCATTGTCAACCTTGAAGAAGCTTTCCCTCTCCCTTTCCCCTCCTATGATTCTTGCATCTTTTTGAGGGATTTGAGAGAGGAGATCTAGATCTACAATCCCCCCAAGTCAAATCCCTTCTTTGTGAAGGAATCATTGGGATCTAGATCTTGGAGAGTTTTGTGTTCTCCTCTTGTGTTCTTCCTCCCTTATTCCCCCAATAGCTTTTGTAGCTTTGTTGGAATTTGGGAGAGAAGGACTTGCCCTTGCATTTGGTGCATAGGTTTGAGTTCTACTCTTGTGTTCTTCCTCCCTTATTCCCCCAATAGCTTTTGTAGCTTTGTTGGAATTTGGGGGAGAAGGACTTGCCCTTGCATTTCGTGCATAGGTTTGAGTTCTCCTCGGATATCCGACGAGTTCAAGCTTGTGAGCTTGTTTCTCTTGGGTTCCTTGGAACCCTAGACGGTTGTGTGGTTGGATTGTTGACCTTTTGTGGTCTTGTTGACCTTTTGTGGTCTTGTTGACCTTTTGTGGTCTTGTAGCCTTTTGTGGCATTGTTGGACTTTTGTGGCTTTGTTGTTGGGAGCCTCCAATTGAGTTGTGGAGTTAGCCCCAATCTTGTACGGGTTCGGTGACCGCCCTCAAGCGTCCCATAGTGGAGCAAGTGCCCGCCTTTTGTGGTGCGCACTTGGGAGAATAGGGTGAGCCTTTTGTGGCGTCGGTGAGTTGCGTGCTTCCGCATCCGGGGTGAGGCCTTGTGTGGCGTTGGGTGTGCATCGAGCCACCACACCTCGAGGTGAGCCATTTGTGGCGTTCGGAGAGCATTGCGCCATCGCACCTCTCCAACGGAGACGTAGCTTCTTTGGAAGTGAACTTCGGGAAACAAATCTTCGTCTCCGCGTCCATCGGTTATCTCTCAACCGAACCCTTTACTTATGCCTTTACATTGTGATAGCCATCGTGCTTGAAGTATTTATACCTTGCTATCACCTTGTTGCTTGTATTGCTTAGCATAGGTTGTTGGTGCACCTAGGTGAACTTAGTGGCTAGGTTTTGTGCTCAATAAATTAAACGTTAGTTTTATTCCGCATTTACTTGAGACTAAACCGTAATAATTTTAAAAGCCTATTCCCCCCTTTAGGCGACTTCCTTTGTACTTTCAGCTGCAAAGCATTGTTAGGAGCAAGAGAAAAAGCAAACAGTTGTTCAACCCTGAAATCCTCATCAGGTAGTTCATTTTCATAAGGAGTTATGGAAAATTTGGAAAAATTAAACTCATAAGATTCTCCAGCAAACTTAGTCAAAACTTTTTTCCTTCCTACAATCTTTGATAGCCCCACGAGTATTAAGGAAGGGTATACCAAAGATAATATGATAGGTTTTACTAGCTTCTTTACCAAGTACTAGGAAATCAGCAGGATATTTAATCTTACCACAAAGGACCTCCACATCTCTTACAATACCAATGGGGCAAACTTGCTCTCTATTAGCAAGGTGAATAACCACATCAATGTCCTCAAGCTCACAAGGACCAATCTCATGCATAATTTCCTTGTAAAGCTCATAAGGAATAGCGCTAGAACTAGCACCAATATCACATAAACCATAATAGCTATGACTACCAATTATAACAAAAAGCACAGGAACACTAGCTTTTCTAACTTTCTTAGGACGAGAAACAATATTAGTAGCATCTTCACAGAAGATAATATGCTCACCCTCTATATTTCTAGTGCCAAGATCTTTCACAATAGCTAACATAGGTTCAATATCAATAAGCTCATCAGACCCTACAGTATTCTTCGCGCTTTTGCTAACCACATTAGCCATAATAGAATGCTCCCTTACCTTGGAGGGAAAAGGGATTTTCTCAACATAAGGTTCAGGTAAAATAGGATCGACAGTACAAACCTCTGTGCTAGCAGGAACGTGGGTGGCAATGTCTTTATAAGGAGCGTGGTACTTGTCCCACTCTTTCTTAGGAATTTCAATATAAGAGGCAAAGGCATTAAAACATTTTACAAGAACTTGAGAATCAAGACCAAACTCATTGCTAATATTACGGAAGTCATCAGTTCTCATAAAAGATTTAATGCATTCATAATCATAGTTTATATCTGACTTTCTTCCTTTGTCATTCTCCCAAGCCTCAGTGTTATCTTGAATACGGTCTAAGAGATCCCATTTAGCTTGTTCCTTCATATGTGTGAATGATCCAGCACACAAAGCATCTAGTAAATCTTTATCATGAAGAGGAAGCCTAACATAAAAGTTATTAAGAATAATATTGTTAGGGAGTTCATGAATATGACATTTAAGAATTAGTAACTTCAATATCCCCCAATCTTGAGCTGTACTCTCTCCATCAAGAGGCCAAAAGTTATATATACGATTTCTATCCTTATGAATTTCACCGGGAGGATAAAATTTAGAGTAAAAGAGAGATGCCATCTCCTCCCATTCCATGGATTGTCCATTCTTCATCAGTTTATACCATTCTTCAGCTCTCCCTTTCAAGGATATGGAGAGTAACTTTTTCTTCATCTATTCAGTTGTGATACCTGCACACTTAAACAATCCGCATAATTCATGGATAAAAAGCAAGTGATCACCAGGATGGACAGTTCCATCCCCAAAATAATGATTATCCATAACACGATTAACAATACTTGTAGGTATCTTAAAAGGATCTATCTCAACAGGAGGTGGTTTATCTACTACCCTAGCAGTGGTAGTAGTTTTCCCAAACAAAAAACCAAGTGGGTTATCCATATGGGAAATAAAGTAACAAGCAGTAACAAAAACAATATTCACAGTAAAAGTTTCCCTTACCAGTTCCACTCTTCAATAGCGCTTCACTCCTCGGCAACGGCGCCAGAAAATAGTCTTGATGACCCACAAGTATAGGGGGTGTATTGTAGTACTTTTGATAAATAGGAGTGTCGATCCCAACGAGGAGCAGAAGGTGCTGAACAGTGATATGGAGCAGGAAATCCCTGTGAATACTTAGCAAACGGGTTTTTAGTGGTTTTATGTCAAGGCAACAAAACAAGGAGCACGTAACAAAGGTAACGAACAAATGGAGCAAGTGGCCCAATCCTTTCTTAGCAAAGGACAAGCCGGTGGAAATACTTATAAGGACCAAACGTTCTCGAGGACACATGAGAATTCTGTCAAGTGCTTTCGCTTCAAATAGCTGAGTACTCTTCTCTGGTGTTGTAAGTGTTGTGTGGGTGAACCTGTGCTAATGTACCGACCATACTTGGACTAATACATACTTGTGATTAAACCACCCGCAAACATCTGTAACTACATGAAAGTAATTAAGATATAAATCTAATCACAGCCTTAAACTCTGATATCCTACGCTCCCTTGTGCAAAGGTGTCCTGACGGGGGTTCGGGTTTCTGTCACTCCGGCAAACCCACAATTAGTAGCCAAATACACAATGCATCCCCTTAGGCCCATCAATGGTGAAGTGTCATGTAGTCGACGTTCACATGTCACCATTACAAGAATAACACCACGATTAAATACTAAACCATTGAATAATAACTCACCACAAATTCACTACTAACAACATGACTTCTCCCATGTCCTCAAGAACTAAACGAACTACTCACAAAACATCACATGGATCAAGATCAAAGATGATATGGTAATGGATAACAATCTGAACATAAACAATAATCCAATGGTTCCACTCACAAGCATCAACTACAATAGTAATCAACACCGTAAAAGTTTCCCCTAAGAATTAAAGCAATATCCAACACAATTGTTACAGCGGGACGGAGTGGTGATGATGGTGCTGGTGGAGATGATGGTGTCGATGATGATGTTGATCCCGATGAAGCCTAGCTTGATGACGGTGTTGATGGTGATGGTCTCCCCTCTTTAGGAAGGAATTCCCCCGGCAGAAATCTGTCTGTCGGAGAGATCTTTCTCTCTCGGTGTTTTCCGCCCCCAGAGGCGGCGGAAATCTATCTATGGTCGCTCCCTGCGCCTTAGGGTTTCGTAAGGAAGATATAGGCGAAGGGGCGGAGTCGGAGGCCGGGCAGGTGGGCCACACCTGCCCTAGGCGCGGGGTCAGGTGGGCCCACGCCTAGGGGGGTATGGGCCCCCTGAGGCCCTTCTTCGTCCCTCCTTCTTGCTCCCTCATTCTTCTGGAGAAATAATATGTTTCCATATTTTTCTGGTATTTTCTGATCTTTGCGAAATTGCACCGAAATGCCTTCTTTTCCATCAGAATCCAGACTCCGGCAGTCCATCCTCCAAGAATCATCCAACATGCATGAATAGATGAAAATCCATAAGTAATACCTCATAATAAGACAAATATCAATGAACAGAGGTAAATTATGATATAGAATGGTGATGCAAATTGGGCATATCATGACTCTTGGACTCCGTTGGCCCTTTGTGGACCATAAGCTTTTATGCGCCCAGGGTAACTAATCATAGGGACCCGATAGGTCATACCCATGTCACTAACCGAGGATATGGTGGTGCGCTACAAAACGATAAGGGGATATGAAGGAGGAACATACGCGCTAGAACCAAAGATTGGTGGCGCGCGACAGATCGAAGAAGAGATAGACAAGAGGAATAGCGGGAAGAGACCGTCAAACGTGCTCCTATATATGGGTCGAGCGAAGGGGATAGGAGGGCAACACAAAGGATCATCACCAAGGATGAGGATGGAATGTCAGAGAGTGTTATGGTCAATCATGATCATAACAAGAATGGGAGGGGAGGGTAGAGTGGAGGATCATTACTAGCGATGCGAATGGAGTGTCAGGGCATATTATGGTCAATGGTGACCATACCACGAATGGGATGGAAGAGCAGAGCATAGGATTAGGGCATACTATAAGAATGGAGTGTCTGGACGTGTTATGGTCAACGATGACCATAAGGTTAGTTGCTTCCTTGATACTTTAGCTCAATCCTGAAAAAGAGAATTTAGAAGGAAAAAATCATCAACATCCAAAATAAGTTGGGGCAAAGAATCAATTGCCAAGTAAAGAGGAACACGTGTTGAGAATGTATCCATACTTGTGGATTTGCTACATACCAAATTAAATATACTAGAGAAAAATATTTTAATAAATAACCAAACAAATGCAAGATGTTTATATAAACGAATTTCGGTATGGCCGTGAAAAACACTCCGCTAGTTGTTAATAGATGAGATGACCTGTTTGCCAAACCTTTTTAAGATGGGAAATGATATGACTCCCCCGGGGGATCGCATCCCCCGCCTCATGCCCATGACGCATGACGCTCCTGCTGTGTGGGCCCACGTCTTATCTCTCCACCCATCTTCTAGCTTGCGCTCGTCTTTTTCCCCATTCACTCCATGGATCCTGCCGGCTCCTCCCCGCTAACCACTGCCCCCCTTTCCCGCCGCCGCCGGTCCCTCGGGTCGCCCCACAGTTGACGACTTCCCTGGACTTCTTCCTCACCACCACCCCTGGATCCCCATCTCCGGCGCCATCCTCCCCCATCTCCCCATGTGCTCGTGGGCTGCTTGGGCGGTGGTGGTGCCGCCTCGAGCATGTGCTGCCCACGCCCGTGATGGTACCGCCGCGAGTAGGTGCTGCCCGCGTAGGTGGTGGTGACGCCCAGCTCCGACTCCGCACCGGTGCACAACGCCACCCCTCGCTACTGGTTTTCCTAGGGCCAGAGCTGCTACCATCAGTAGCAAGCTTTTCTACCTCCGCCCTGTCGTGCGCCGTCGCCCTCCGCCTGCCGCGCTCCCGCCACCCCGATGCCCTCCGTCCTGCCGCGCGACGCCCGTACAGCTTCTGTCATGGCTCATTCCCTTCTTGCTGTAGGTCGTCCGACGTCCGACGTTGCTACCACAGTTTAGATTGCTTGCTACTTGAGTTGACCGATGTCGCTACTTTGTCTCTATCTACGAACGTTTTGCTATCTTAGCATATTATATTTGCTATATATTCATTTAATTTTTGCTACTTCCGTATAACTTTTTTGCTACAACCAATCTCTATGGTTTTGCTACAAGTTCTCCGACGAGAGTCTCCGGCAATATCCCTTTTGCTACATTAAAAAAATATGTTGCTACATGTTTTGTGTTTTTGCTACGATAGCGTAAATTGTTTGCTACGAGGTATCTAGCGATATTTTTTCTAGCGAGAGTCTCCGGTGAGTCCCCGGCGAAGTTGGTTTTGCTACATTAGCACAACTTTCTTGCTGCACGGTCTCCGGCGAGATCTCCGGCGAGATCCAGTCTATTTTTATATTTTTTGGGCCGAACTATTTTTTGCTACATATAACAAAAACGGATATGTTTATAGCAAAAACGAGATTTTTAGAATTTTTGGGAAACACGTGTCAGCAGGAGGACCGAGGATTTTGGGAAAATATCGCATGGATACTGCTCTTTTAAGATTAGCAACCGTTGACTCTACACTCGGGCTGCAATGTGAGATTAATCGTCAATCCCGGTCCTTTCCCTGTTCGTGCATAACAGGCATTTCCGGCTGCAAAAGTTCAGCACAGCCCAAAATCACGTTGTCGACATGTAAGCCCACTAACCCGTCGGCCGCTTAAAAAGGCCCACTGCGCCAGGCTCATCTCCCGTGGCCCTTACGCTTTGCGTCTCGGCCGCTCCCAAAGCCAACCCTACTTGACCTCCCCTCCCCGCAAAACCCTAGACGAGCGGAGAGCCGCCTCTCTCTCTCTCTCCCTCGAGCACAATCACACCCTCGCCCCCATCCCACTCC
Source organism: Avena atlantica (assembly GCA_910589765.1). Taxonomy (NCBI): domain Eukaryota; kingdom Viridiplantae; phylum Streptophyta; class Magnoliopsida; order Poales; family Poaceae; genus Avena; species Avena atlantica. Next base: position 377,088,821 of record OU342736.1, read on the forward strand.
GCGCGCGGCACCGCGGCGGCCTCGAGCTCCCCTCCCCGAACCTTCTAGAACGCGCGGATCGCCAGAGCATCATCAAGTATCGGGCTTGTCGCCGCCACCGACGCCCATGGAGAAGCACCGCATCCACTACTTAGACGGTCGCGCCATCGCGTGGACGCCCTCCCCCACCGTGGCTCTCGCCACCTCCCCATGCGCCTCCCAGGTCGCCGCCGCGCGAGAAGACGGCTCTCTTGAGCTCTGGCTCGTCTCCCCCGGCTCAGTCGGGTGGCACCACCAGCTCGTAGGCTTCCTCTCACTCTCATCGGCGCCGTGGTTTTCCGCGAAAAGTCTGGGGAATTCGCTATGATCTGATTTGTTGGGTTTTCTGTTGCCGCAGACTATACAGGGGAGCGAGGAGTCGAGGGTCACTTCGCTCGTTTGGGTGCAAAGCGGCGCAGCGGGCCGGCTGCTATCTTCCAGCATAGATGGGTCGGTGGCAGAATGGGATCTCTTCAACCTACAGCAAAAGGTGCCGCTGCTGCTGAGTTTGCGTGCTTCTGCTACATTTCAATTCCAATTCAAACGCACTCTCCATTTTGCAAACTTTAGGGGATTTGCTTCCAACTTTTTGAGACTGCGTAGCAATGGCCTAAAGTTGTGGTTTGGGCATAGCAGCCGTAAGCATGTGATTGCGTTGTAAAAAATGCAAGGTCTTCTTACCACATTTGGTGCAGAAAATGCAATGTCCTAGCAGTATATTAGCATAAATTCCACTAGTTCGTTGCATCAGATTTTGTTTGAGTTTACTTGTATACATGACCACCAGTCATTGGAAGTTTGTGGATGTTTCATGATGTTTTTATTTTTCTCCTTTTTAGACTATCCTAGACACTGTTGGGGTACCGGTCTGGCAGATGGCCATGGAGCCTACAGATGATCTGTTGATTTATGGAAATGAAAGCTCAGGATGTGTCGCTAATGGCCATGCAAATCATAATGGCTGCACCGACTCTGACTTAAGTTATGTTGATGATGGTGACAACTCTGATGATGAAGATGATTCTGCCAAGACAAGCTCTTCGTACCGCGTGAATGAATTCAAGCGTTTGGCCCTGGCATGTGACGATGGCTCTATTCGCTTGTATAATGTGCCTGAATCTGGTTCATTGACTTACTATAGATCTCTTCCAAGAGTGAGCGGTATGTGTTGTATATTTTTCAGATCCCTATATTGCCAGCTATTTCAGTTTTGCTAATTATTTTTGTGCTTCCTTACAGGACGAGTTTTGAGTGTGACATGGAGTAATGATGCCAAATTCATATTTTCTGGAAGCAGTGATGGGTATGTTAACGTCCCATTCCAGTTTAAATAGGTTTCATACAGATGAGTCTCATTTATGGGTCATCATATTTTATATGGGAGTGTAATCACCATGGGTTAATTCTTTGAAATATTCTCTTGGTACTATGTTCCACAGATTAATTAGATGCTGGGATTCAACATTATTCCATGAGAAGTATCGCATTACTGCTGGATTAGGAGGGGTTGGTAGTGGACGTGAACTTTGTATATGGTCATTACTAATTCTGAGGTGAGATAAAGCATATTCTTAGGTTTAATGTTCTTCTCCCTCAACTAGCTTTTGTTGACTATTGCTGTTGCTATGCAGGTGTGGAACCCTTGTTAGCGGAGATAGTTCTGGGAGCGTACAATTTTGGGATAGCCGCCATGGGACTCTTTTTCAAGCTCACACTGATCATAAAGGCGATGTGAATGCACTAGCAACTGTGCCTAGTCAGAACCGGGTATTTTCTGCAGGATCTGATGGGCAGGTTGGTAGCATTGCTGAAACAGCTGTTAGGTGGATTAACTACACTTGCAGAAACTTATCTTTCTCAGTTTCTGTTTTGCCTTCGAACACTCAAGATGCTATAGGTGCAGTAGATACATAGCGTCTAAGTTGGAACGAGACTTGACAATTAGATGTGGTGTTACATTTTATTGCAAATGAAAAAATCCTTGAGTTAAGCATGTCTTGACTACTGTTTCCCTTCACACTCTAATTCGATGGTGGATCTCTAGGTAATTCTGTACAAGGCATCAAAAGATGATTTCAGTGATAATAATATGAAGGTGGCTGAAGAGCAAACCCAAAAGTGGGTTTACGTGGGATATGTCAGAGCCCATTCTCATGATGTAAGGGCATTGACTATGGCCGTACCAGTGTGCGAAGAAGGTTTGTGTTAGCTTTATATTGTATTCTTACCTCCAACAGGCTTACACTGATATATCTGTGTTCTTTTATTCTCTAGATGCTTTACCAGAGGAAAAGGCGATGAAGATTCGCCGGCGCAGAAGGCCTATTGAATCCACTTACCACAAGTGGGCACATCTTGGTGTACCGATGCTCATTTCTGGTGGAGATGACGCCAGGCTGTTTGCTTATTCAGCACGGGAGTTCACTCAATATGAATCTCATAACTTCTGCCCTGCACCTCAACGCCCATTGATAAATCTGGCAAGAGATAGGACAGCTGATGGAGATTCTGTGATGCTTGTCCAGTCTGCTAACTGCTTGGATGTTCTACACGTGTCAGTTCAGAACAATCAGATTCCAAGTACATCATCAAGAAGATGTGCTACGCCACGAGAAGTTGTTCATCTTAAATGTAAGGGGTCCCGAAAAATCATTTCTAGCGCTGTCTCTTCCAAGGGAGATCTATTTGCCTACTCAGATTGTGTGAAACCCTGCCTTTTCTCACTAAGACGTAAGGGTGGAAAGTACTCGCTTGACAAAAAGGAGTTGCCGAAGGGAATACCTTGTTCTCAGAGTATGATGTTTACTGTTGACTCAACCAGTCTGATACTATCCTGCAATGATGGAAAAATATATGTAAGTATTCTTATCTTCCTCCTTTTAATTGGGCCACATACCCGTACCTTTGCTGTTGTTGAATTTAGCATGCATAATGAAATCATGTTTTTGATTTGGAATGTATATTGTTTAATGAGATGTCTGCCCTCAACCTGATTTTCGTGTCTTCTCATACCTTTGCTGTTGTAGTGCATTTTATTCAATCAGTATAGATCTTGACTGTTTGAGCAAAGTGATGTTCTTTTGTGTCTTCTCATATCTGTTATTTTATTTCTGAACTTCATTTTTCACACAAATCAGGTTGTGGATATTGAAGCAAGAAAAAAAACAAGATTTCAACCTACCAGAAAGATCGATGGAACAAATACTTCCAAAGAGCCACCTGTGACAAAAATGTTTTTAAGCACAGATGGGCAGTGGTTGGCTGCAGTTAACTGCTTTGGGGATATCTACATATTTAACCTTGAGGTCCAGAGGTATGCTTCATGACAGTTCAATTGTGTGGGACCCTTCGAATGTGCTTCATGTCTAGTAATAGATATTAATTTACAACTGTACACTGTATAATTGCATTTAGTTCCGATTTGCAGTCCTTTAGCTTAGGACTTCGACAAGTTGGCAGAATTGCAGAATTGCATTTAGTTTTCATGATTATGCATCGGGGGAGTTTTGTGTACCATAGCTGAACTTCTTGTACTATTTGCAGGCAACACTGGTTCATACCGAGAATGAATGATGGTTCTGTTACCTCTGGTGGCTTTTGTCCCAAGAACAATGCCCTTGTCATAACTACCTCAAAAAATGAGGTATATGTATTTGATGTAGAAGCAAAACAATTAAGCGATTGGTCTAAGCGCTATACACATCATTTACCCAGAAGATTCCAGGAATTTCCTGGAGAGGTCATTGGCCTCTCGTTTCCTTCACCATGTTCATCTTCAGTTGTGGTATATAGTGCAAGGTAATCTTCTATAGCTCTAGTGTTCCGCTAATTTGCTAGTCTTTTGGCTACTTCCCTTATGCTTCCTGTGTTTTGATGTTATGAGCCCACTGCTCCGCAGGTCTTACGCCTCTGTAACCCAGTACAGTTCTGAGTATATGGGAATTAATATTCTGTTCTAGTCTTTCACCTGTTGCTAGAACACTGCTAATCATCAACATGATACTGAACATACACAATTTCATTCTTTTGCAGGGCAATGTGCTTTATTGATTTTGGATTGCCAGTTGTTCAGGATGCCCAATTGCCAAAAACAAAGGGTAAGCGAAAATATCGTGATGGAGGTTTGAGACAAGAGGAAATGGATAATTTTGGCTTCACTCCTTTTAAAGATCAGTTGCTGTTTGTTGGCCACCGATTGGACAGTTCACTTCTTATAGTAGAGAAGCAATGGGTGGATGTTCTCAAAGGTTTTGGCCCACCGGTTCATAGACACGTTTATGGGTCATGATCCATAGTAGCATCCCAAACTCGTGGCACTAGTAAGAGGCAGCCCATTCTTTTTTTTCCGTCAAAGCCTTGAAATGATCCCATCCCCAAGCAAGCTGTCTGCTATGACACACCGTCACTCCCAAGATGTAGCAGTTCCTGATGTGTGCTGGTATCTTCATCTGGTGATAGCAACTAAGCTGGGTTAATTTTTTGCAAGTTGCTTTTGTTTCTTGAGTAGCTTCGTTCTATTCTTCTCCTTCACTTAAGTATCAAGTATTCTAGTGGACTCTTCAGCGCGCAAGCTTTCTCCTATCTGTGTTAAAGTGCGCAAAATTTTGTCATATGTAAACAATGTATCATTTACTACTGTTATGTCAACTACTGTCGTTTGTCTATGCATTGTGCGGCGTGTAACCAATCAAACGACAGAACTTTGTCTTCTCTACACCAAAATTGAAATAGATGTTGCTAATTGAAAAACTATGAATGTCCTGTTGCACTCTTATGCTTTCCAAGTAATTTGGTTGTTTACATGGGTTATTAAACCCAAATTGTCATAGCTTCGTTGATTCGAAGTTGGCTGATGCCATGGTGCCGTACGTCGTCTATGACATTGGCTTTGTAGAGATTTCTTCCGTGCTCATGCTGGTGCCAAACGTCGTTTATTCTCCTGTCTATTATTGTTTTGGTAGCAGGTTTCCAATGTATCCATCGCTAATCAACGCATACATGGCTCCAGGCGTACCAACTCGAACAGAACAAAATAACTTAGACCTGTATTTGCCGATTTGGGGAAGGCAATTCAGCTAAGCTATACTGAACTCTTTTCTGTCATTTCCTTCATATTCATGTCCTGGTGGATGAATGAATAAATATCGGTAACTGCTCAGTATCACTGCTTGCATTCCTATAATGTTTCAACTTCTTGTTATTACAACTTAAAAGAGGGTAATCAAGGTTGTTTCTCCTTCCTCCTCTAGCTTCGGCCTCATCTGTTCCGCGAGCAGCCCAAGCACGTCCCAAATCTCGAAGCGCTGTGGATGCGCCTGGTCGTCCGCCACGAACGAGCTTAACTCGCCATCGACCTCCACCGCGCTATACGCCGGGACCTTCTTGAGCCCCCGGCTGCCGATCAGCTTTCGGACCCTCCGCGCATCATCCTTGCGGTTGGCATCGAGATAAATATTGGATAGCTGGACGTGGACGCCCTGGTCGGCACCGGCGCCTAGCTTCTCGAGCTCATTGGCTGCCACCTCCGCCAGCTCGACGTTGCCGTACATTCGGCAGCCTGCTAGGAGAGACCCCCATACGGATGCAAGCGGGGTCATTGGCATCTTCCCGATTAGCTCGACCGCTTCCCCCAGCCGCCCGACCCGGCACAGCATGTCGACCGTGCAGCTGTAATGCTCGTGCCCTGGAGCGACGCCATACCGCCGGCGCATCTCCTTGAGGAGGCTGAGCCCGTCTTCAACCTTGCCCGCGTGCGCGCACGCAGACAACGCTCCAAGCACCGCCACTCCGTCCGGGCGCACCCCGTCCTCCCCTGCCATCCTCTCCAGGCACGCCACGGCCTCCCTCGCCATGCCGTGCACCGCGAACGCACCGACCATGGTGCCCCAGACGTACTCGTTGCGCTCCGGCATTCCCTCGAACACCCTCACCGCCTCCTGCAGGCAGCCGCACTTGGCGTACATGCTCACCAGGGCCGACCCGACGAACGCGTCCGCGAGCAGCCCCGGCGCGCTCCTCTCCACGTACCGGTGCGCCCACTCCCCGCACTCCAGCGCGCCGGACTGCGCGCATGCCGCGATCGCCGTCGTGAGCACGACGGCGTCCGGGGCCACCCCGTCCACGAACATGGCCCTGAACAGCGCCAGCCCCTCGGCGGCCATCCCGGCGCGCGCGTACGCCCCGATCACCAGGTCGTAGTGGATGGCCTCCCGCCTCGGCAATTCGTCGAACATCCTCCGCGCGTCGTCCGGGCGGGGCGTGTGGAGCTGGAGCAGCGCGGTGGTGACGTAGTGGTCGGAGGGGAAGAGGGCGTTCTTGACGAGGAGCGCGTGGAGCTGCGGCCCCGGGGACGGGGCGACGGGGGCCGCAGCTGCGGCGGAGAGGGCGAATGGGAAGGAGAGGTGGTCAGGGGAGGGGAGCGGCGAGGAGGGGGAGAGCATGAGGAGGAGGAGGCGGAGGGCGAGGAGCGGGTTGGTCGCCGAGGCGGCGCCGCGTGAGAGGATGCGGAGGAGGGAGTTGAGCGCGACGAGGGAGAGTTCGGGGTGGTGCGGGCAGAGGCCGGCCGTGGTAAGGAGGGCCTGGACGGGGAGGAGCGGCGCGGTGGGGGAGGCGGCGGATGGACGGAAGCGGGAGGAGAGGAGGGAGTGGCAGAAGGCGAAGGTTGTCTTGGGGATGTACGGGCGCATGCTGGTTTGGTTTGGCTGGAGGAGGATGCGGCGGGAATGGACTTCTTCAAGAGGGCTGAGTGGCTGATAAAAAAAAATCTCATTCCATCGACATGTCATTCCAGTGTAACTCTGCTGTCAATCCGATTATCCATGTCATTCCAGAGCCTTCTTAGGCTAACGAGACCTCAATCCCGAAGCCTACGGAGTATCTTTTTGATAGACACCTCTATCTGTATGGAAAATTCGCTGCTGAAAGATCCTGTCCAGTGTCCTCTTTCTTCTCCCACCTCCTTCCGACCAAAGGGAGTACACAATTTCCTCACCCCCTTCAGCTTCAGCCATCCAAGCCCAAAATTGCCCCAAATTTTCTTTATATCCAAAAGTCGCACAGATTATCCCACAGATTTCAGAAAATTTCAAGTTCTTGTCTACATTTCCACTACTTCAGATCTTAGAGATATCTTGGAGGGGAATAGGAATACTGCATATTTTCATGTTGTTGTTAATCAGAGAAGGAGGAAGAAAATGGTTCCTGTTTTAGATGGATCTAAGGGTCCTGTTACTACTGAAACAAAAGAAATGCTTTAGCTCTAGATTTTTATAGAGATTTGTTTGGTTTTGAGCCTAGGGCTGATATTAACCTCAGACATGATTTTTTCTCTAGTGAAGAGAAAGTCGGTTCTGAGGAGAATAGCATGTTAGGGGGCCTTTTTCAGAGGAAGAAATAAAAACAGCTGTTTTTGACTCTTAATCTGATAGCCCCTGGCCCAGATGGGTTCTCTTTTATGTTCTATCAACAATTCTGGGATATTGTAAAATTTGATCTTCTGGCCATGTTTGATGCATGGTCACAGGATAAATTGGATCTTTATAGATTGAATTTTGCAATGATTACTCTTATTCTTAAAGAAAATGATGCTAGATCTATGAGAAAATTTAGGCCTATTAGTTTACTGAATTGCTCTTTCAATTTTTTTACTAAAGTTTTGACAAATAGATATGCCAAGATTATTGGAAGGCTAACCTCTTCTTATCAATCTGCTTTTATTAAAGGTAGATTTATTTTGGAGAGTGTGGTTACTGCTCATGAAATTGTTCATGAAGTGCATAGGAAGAAAGATAAAAGACTAGTTTTAAAGATAGATTATGAGAAGGCTTATGACAGAGTAAATTTAGAGTTTTTGTATGAGATTCTAGAGTGTAGGGGTTTTGACACTACTTTTATTAGAATGATTAAGCATGTTACTGTAGGTGTGAAAATAAACGATGTAGAAAGTAGTTTTATTCTTACAGGAAAAGGTTTGAGGCAAGGGGATCCTATTGCACCTCTCCTTTTTAATTATGTGGTTGATGTTTTTTCTAGAATGCTAATTAAAGGGGCTCAACATAACCTGATTAGGGGGTTATGTCCAAATTTTGTTCCTGGAGGGGTGATCAGCATACAATATGATGATGATACCCTCCTTTTCCTAGATAAAGATGTTAGAGTAGCTAGGAATTTGAAATGGATACTCACATGTTTTGAGCAACTTTCTGGTATGAGGATCAATTTCCAGTGAATTAATTCCTATTAATTTAGATCAGGAGGAGCTTACTCATTTTCTTGATATCTTTCAATGTGTAGCTGGAAAGTTCCATGTAAAATACCTAGGAATACCTTTACATTTTGATAGATTAAATAGAGAGGATTTACAACCTCTTTTTGAGAGTATCTTGGCTAGGATGACTGGCTGGAGAGGAAAGTTATTATCCTCTGCTACTAAGAAGACTCTTATTCAAGCTGTCTTGGCCAGCACTCTAGTTTACCTTCTTTCTTTTTTCAAATTCCCTAAGTGGGCTTTGAATCTTTTAAATTCTCATTTAGCTAATTTCATGTGGAATGATGAGGAGGGGAATCATAAGATTCATCTAGTTAACTGGCCCTCTATTTGCATGAAAGAAGAGTTTGGGGGTATGGGTATTCCTAATTTGCAAGATCTTAATCTTTGTCTCCTTGGCTCTTGGATTAAGAGATACATTCAGGGGGAGGAGTCTCGGTGGAGGAGAGTTATTGATGCAAGTATGAAACTAAGAATCCTAATATCCTATCTTTTCAGGATGTGCATCCCTCTACTTTCTGGAAAGGGGTTATGTGGGCTGCTAAAGATGTTAATATAGGATATAAATGGAAGGTGGGGAATGGTAGATTAATAAAATTTTGGAAAGATGTTTGGTTTGGTAATTCCCCTTTAGCTGTGCAGTTCTGGGAACTTTATATCATTTCAAATCAGCAAACCTTAACTGTTGCTGAGATTTGGGATGGTGTGCAGATTAGAAATGATTTTAGAAGGACCTTTGATGATAGTATGATGGTACAATGGCAAGAGCTGCTAACCGTTGCCAGAAGTATTGTCTTTAGTAATCAAGATGACCAGTTGATCTGGCAATTTGATTCAAAAGGGGTTTTTCTTTAAGTTCTATGTATGTTGTAGTTAACTTTAGAGGAGTTAAACATGTTTTTTGCCTGCTGTGTGGAATCTAAAAATTCCCCCAGGGTCCAAGTTTTTCTGTGGCTCCTTTCCCAAAATAAGATCATGACTAGAGATAACTTGAGAGCCCGAGGTATTCCTAAACCTTTGGAATGTGAATTCTGTAAGGAGTTTGAATCTGTTCATCATCTGCTTTTCGACTGTGTTGTAGCTAGAATGTTGTGGGCTGATGTGTTTAAGGTGTTTAACATTCAAGTTTCGGATTATGAGACGGTAGCTAGTAGATGGTTGTGCAACAAAAAGTTTTTGCACTTTAATGTAATTTCTGCGGCTACCCTATGGGGGCTGTGGAATTTTAGATATAGCTTAGTTTTTAACAGAACTACTTGGCTTGATATGAAACAGGTGTGGAGTTTGGTGTTTTTCTATCTGAGAAATTGGAAAGTTCCTTTCAAGGATCTAGAAAGAGGGGAAACGGCCCAGTTCACAGAACGACTACTGCGAAAACTAAGAAGACCACTGAGGCTCGCCCCGTGTTGACATGCCCATACTTTGGCTGGTTTTCTACTTGGGAAACCTCAGCTCTAGGAAAGATGCATGTGGGGGGGGGCATCGCTGAGCTACCTGCATGAGCACTCGGGCGAGGACGGCTCTATCCATGTTGTGTTTTGAGATGTTCCTCCACGTGTTGTCTTAGGTTGTTTGGTCCCTGTGATGTCGGAGTTTGTGTCTTCTGGTGTTGCTCAATGTTGTCGTTCTGGGGCAGTTTCCCTCTAGGTTTATTCTGACTTTAAGGGCTTGTTTGTTTGGCTGTGGCTGGCTGGCTGTGCTGCTGTGCAGGGAAAGCTGTTGTACAGGAAAAACTACTTCTCTAAGTTTGACTGTTTGGTAAATTGTCTGGCTGTCTGGCTGTGTGTTAAGTAATTGTCTATAATGTCCCTTTAATTCATATAACACGCATGCGGTAGCGATGCGATCACATGTTGAGTTTATGTCTACCGTTTATAGGGCTTTTTTGTTTGGGCCGTAGCATGAATTTCATGAATTCATCCAAACTTAATTTATCTCTTGTATTTTGAAATAAGTAATTAACCATTATGATTGCTACTACTCACTAGTGCAATAAGTTTATTAGGCCCTGGCCGGAACACACGAACTAGAAAATGAATACAACAGTTAGACAAATGCAACGTAACTTGGACATGATCCCATGGAGCAAAAACTAGATTGGATACATGATACGGATGGTTGTGTGCATGGACGGCTGGTCACCGGCGAGAGTGGTTCCTATGGATTGATACTAGTGTACAGAACCACAGGAAAAAGCACATACGGCGGATTCTCTGCATGCGTGGTCATCAATTGGCGTGTTACGGTCGATGGGGAAGTGAGCGCGCATGGTGACATACCGCTTCAGTCCAGGGAGTGGAGAGATACGGCGCGGTGGCATTCTCTCGTAATTTCATCCAATGAAATGGGCAAGGATACATACCGTTTCAAGTTTAAGTTAAAAGCTGCGGGAAACACCTCAATAGGTGCTTTCCGTCGCCTGTGTATTCCGCGTGGCGGCTTTGCAAAAGCTCACAGCGAAGCCAACCCGTTTGATTCATTTAGTTGGCTTATTTTAGTGGAAAGCTAGTAAAAGTCCAAACAAACACCCCTTAAGTAAGTTTCCCCAAGGCAGCTTCGGAGTTTAGCTCTGTTTCTAGCTCTAGTTTGTAATCTCTAAGAATTCTAGATACATGTTTTTGTCGTTTCTTTTATCGAAAAAAAATTCTAATACTTCTATATTTACATCGAAGAGCTCTTGATCATGCCCGTGACTTTTATCGTTCTAACAAGAGGGTAAAGTGCATCGGGGTGACATCAATGACATGGTACCTTCAACAACATTAACAACCTTCATGACTCACACGAATTGGTGCAAATTCCAGTAACTTGACTGGCCTTCACTTATAGAGTAAAATGCAAGACAATACACTCATGGTATAAGGTGAAGTGTAAATGGATAGAACTAACCCTTTTATACATCTTCAACACAAAAAGAACAGGATTTGAATTTTAGTCACAATCTGACACTTGCATGACACCCTGTATGGTACCCTGACTTGTGGCAATTTTTGGGGTCATGCGAGACCATGGCGCCATGCAACGCAATGTAGCAGTGCTGTCATGCAAAGAGGGTCCGGATTATATTTTTTTAAGATCTGACTAGTAATATGCCCGTGTGTTGCAACGGGAAAACAAATATCCTAGTGGTTCAATACTAATCGGGTCAAACAAGTAATTTTAGGATTCTCGTGCACATCAAGTATTGTTGTCAAGTTTCGAGTAAAGGTAGAATACTACTCCACAATGTGCTTTCTAAGCAAAGGCATGCACTCAGTTTTTAACTGCATCATATAAAAACATCATGATACATCCACCATCTGAAAGTTGCTCCAAATATCTATAGATGCCACTATATACAACTAAGACGAGAATAACAAGGAATTAGCATACATAATGCAAGCTACAAAACTGAGTCAAGATTACAAATGTGTGTAATGCTAATTTTTAATCAGAGGGTGCACACTAACTGGAAAACATTCTCAGAGCATGCACCTTTAGAGCCGATACAAGTCAAGGAAATTTCACAAGGTACCCCGCCTCTCACACACACTGAAATTCCAAGAACTGGAAGGGGTGAAAAATAAACATCTATCAGTTGATCTATTCAGCTCATGCTTGTGGCAAAAAAAGTTAACCATCATGGAAGGGTTCTAAAAGCTGAGGCCATCTCACAAGGTACATATGCCTCTCTCAAACACACACACTAAAATTCATAGAACTGGAAGGGCATGTTGCGGAGGTAGTCCAGGCCAATGAGCACTCATCGACATATCTCCTTAACCACTGGATGTCTAATCCAACAATAGTCCATGTACTTTATCAGGGTGAGCAAGTTATCACCAAGAAACTCAAACACCAGGAACACATAGCTCCCCTTAGGTCCTCACTGCTTGAAGTGTCCAAGAAGCTTTACAACACACCGGGAGTCATTAGGGTCATAACAACAAACTTCCTCTGTGTAACGTTGTGCGCTCTTCTGCACCTTCAGAGCCACATACATATGCACACATAGAATACAAATTTCAGAAAGAAAAAAAACTAGACATGAGAACCCTGAACCTCTCGGCAATAGGGGTAAAAACTCAATAACTCGTGTGGCGTGATAAGATTGACGGACATGAGTGTAATCATGTGAAATGAATTTCGCATTTCTGCTTATGCTCCAAGGCAAATTCTGCCCGGTGTCTGGTGGCACCCAGGCGCCATGGCACGTCTCGTCTTGTTTCTTTTCTAGCGATATATGTAAATTACGACACATGTGAAGAAAAAAATATATAGAAAAATAGCTACATAATATTCTATAAACAATAACATTCAACCCCTTTGAAATGTATTTTGATAAAGCTAATTCAACACCATATAGAAAGCAAAGGCTAACTCCTTAATTATTACTACCACTGTTCCATAATATAAGTCTTTTTAGAAAGATAAAACAGTTTGCTAAAAAGGCTTACATTGTGAAACAAAGGGAGTAGTATTTATTATTTAATATGATCTACATCCAGATGTCCTTTAGATATTCTTCCATGTTAGGTATGTTGTCTTCAGCTTCATCTATGATCAACATCAAGCATCCGCAGGCGAGCCTGTGTAGATTTCAGGGGCACAACTATTTCACTTTTGTTTATCCAGCACGTAGCTATCTATCTTCACCCATTGGGCGCTTTACTACAAGTAGGCGAAGTAATATTGTCATGTGGGGGGCTACCTATAGGCGTAAGGACAAGTCCAAGGAGCCCTCTACCAGAGTCCAGGCCTAGTGATCCCTACTTAATATCGATTTAGGAATTGCATTTTGGATATAGAAAGGTTTCGTCCCATAAAAGGTTCTCATGCTATTTCCTAATTTTGTTAGGATTTGTTTCTTTTTCTCCAAGATTGTAATTGGCTTTATAAGCTTTTCCTGGTAGTTGAATAAAGCAAGCAAGATTCAATCTATCTCTGCCTTATTTTCCCTATATCTTCTCTGCTGTTGTGCCACGGGCACCTACCAAAACGGGTCACCGGAAGTTCAAGCCTCAGCCACCTATAGACCATGACTACAACCTCCGACTACTCGATTTGTATCCAGCACCCCAGACTGACAAATGCTTGCAAATCAAGAAGGAACAAATTACTAATTAGCACAACGGCTTACTGGAATAAAGCACATCAGTTCCAACACATCATGATATTATCTGACCTTAATTCATTCTCTTTGACATATACACATAATTCTCTATTCAAGTTTATACAATATGTAATCAGGAGTCCAAAGCAACGTCAAATGATAGACATGACTGAACGATGGCACCGACAGCATGCACATCAAATATGAATGGATTTTGCCAATTCAAAGATTGATGCAAATCAATCGCTTATCAGAAGGGATTAATATAGAAAACCTTTGTCAAATAAGAAATTCTCTGCTAATTAGTAGTAGTATGGAAATGCTTGGTGAAGAAGCTAGCTACTGAAGTAGGAGTAACTAAACAATCAAAATGTGAGGAATAAGCCAATGTCAGAGTTGCTAGTCTATCAGAGTTGCTAGTCTACAAAAACTGGCACCGCTGTTTTGAGATCTAAATGAACTATTGCCATGTAAACTTCAAATATCTACACTTATTAATAGTTATATGATTTTTCCTTGCAACATAAGATAGGTATGATTAGTTCTTCACTCCAATTAGGAGCATGTTTAAAAATGAACAATAACTACAACAATCTATCACTATATTTGTCCTCAAGAAAGAGATGGAGAGGATGGCGTGATCGAGTGTATGGGTGGCACGGTGATATGCAACAATATTTTCATCCCACATTTCTTTACCTGTCGTATCCGTGTTATTATTTTTCTGAACCGACGAGAAATCACCCTTTGTCTCTACCTTTGATTTGTCTGAAAGATTCCTGGACTTTGATCTGCTAGATCTCTTATTGAAAATGCCCTTCAATCATGTATCAGTTTAGAAACATCCTACTTTACACAAGAAAAAGGCGATTAGTCAACTGAAGTTCTTTTGACCAATAATTACTACACCCAAGCCAACAAACACAAATTTGGCAAAAGCGACATCAAAATACAAATAGGCGGCTCATTCATTAGCTGTGCATCACATCATCAGCGTGAGCATTAGTACTGCACACAGAATTTATACTACTGAACTGTGAACATCATATGTTCTATAATCCCACAACGCAGAGGAGACAGAAAACACATAGCAACCGACTGGCCTCTCCTCTCCAAGCCATTAGCAAGCAGCACACGGCCATGAAAATATACACCACACGCTCACGTGCATTGCATGATTGAACTTCCTAGTCACAAACGCTAAATTTTTCTAGGAAACCATGGAGAATAATCACCATACAATTACACACAAAATTAATACGGAGTATGATGCAAAGTTGCCATCATCTTTTCATCCCAAATTCCCGCTCTAGTATAAACGCATAATTTAAGATTCCGTGAGCACGGTACCTTGAAGAGCTTGTGTTTCATGCCTGCTCCAGATACTTTTGGTTCCTGAGACACAACTCCTAAACAATAACATGGAAATTCGTCCAATGGATAAACATGCCCAAAACCTGGTGCGGAAAACCCATGGTGCTGATGACGATGGCACGCACACACATATAATCAGCACGGATTTGCGGAGACGAATCAGGAAGGCATACCCTGCACGCGCACGCACAGAATCAGCACGGATCTGCGGAGACGAATCAGGAAGGCAAAGGATGCAGGTGACAGTGATGGTGACTAACCGGTGCGGTGGAGGCCGAGAAGGAAGGTGAGAGTAAGGAGGACGGAGCAGAGCGCCAACGCCAGTACGAGCATCCTCCTTGTGGCACTTGCGCGCGCCGCGGCCTTCGGCGAAGTGTCGCTCCTCTCCTCGGGCTCGTCCGCTGCAGCGCCATCGGAAGTTCTTGGGGACATCTCCAAGTCATGGAACTCCGTGAAGGCGCTGCTGACAGCCGCCGGAGAGAGGAAGACCTTGGAAAGAGCAGGCCTCCGGGGAATAAACGGCAATAGTGTATCGCGGAGGAGGCAGGCGGCCTTCCCGAGTACGGGGAACGACGAGAGGAGGTCAGGGCAGGACAGGAAAAGAAAGGGATGAGAAACGGCCTGCGAGATTCTCGTTGATAATAAAAATGGCAGAAAAAAAGTAGGGAGGGTACGAGCGATGCGCGACGAAGGGCCGGGGCGAAACGTTTTGTGGCAGAAAACGGAACACGAGCTTCTTTTTAGATAGTAGAGATTCATTTTCTGCTAAAGTTTCAGAAAATTGCAAATATATCTATTTTCACGGGAACTGAAAATGGATATAACTAACCTCTTCTTAGGTGAATGGGTTTTTATTCCGGGCGAAACCTCACACTCTACTATGATCTCAATTTCTACTAGCATTCCCGTGGAAAAAGATGTAACAATGCGCACCCTGCCCAGCTGCCTTTCAAAACCATGATGGTGGAGAATCACATTGCACAGTTAGATTAACAATAGCGAAGCAGCAGCATCTAGACCACCTTTTATATTACAGTACATAATTGGCATTTTCGTGCTGATCTCTTCTTTTACTGATGAAGAAATTGACATCATTGTCTAAATCCCCTTATTGACTGTGCTTTATGTCCAGGTGTTGTAACATTATCAAACATTATTCCCAAAACCAAATGTTAAGATTTTCACAATTGTATAGCGCCGTTGCTAATCTGCTGTCTATCAACCATTACTTCATCATGGGTACAAAATGCAAAACATGGCGAAGGAACAGCTGCACAAATAGAATTAAACAATAAGATAACTGTTCCATCAGATAACGACGGGCATGAACATAGAGCTGCATGCTCAGCATTCTTCAACCATTGGGAAAACAAGCAAACCTCGCCAGCAGCAACATTGAAAGATGATTACAGGATAACTTGGGAAAAGCATTGTGATCACAACCAAATCTCGCGCTCAGGGGAAACAACTAAGACCAACACGACAAGACTGCTTCCAACACAAGTTCCTCGGATAACTTCCATTTTCCCCTGATATTATAAAGCATGCATTTAAATAGCACCAGACGCCCATGGATTTTTCTGCCTGTGCTCAGTACCCTCGCCCACGGGCTACTCTTCCCCGTGCCCTTCCATATCCCCTTCCACCATCATATCCACCCCTCCCAGCAGGAGCTTGGTTGTCATATCCCCTTCCGCCTTCATATCCACCCCTGCCAGCAGGAGCTTGGTTGTCATACCCCCTTCCACCTCCATAGCCCCTTCCTCCAGCAGGAGCTTGGTCATATCCCCTCCCGCCAGGAGCACCACCACCCCTGCCACGTTCATACCCTGCATGCAGGAACATAAGTTAAGAACAATATTACAAATTTTCTTGACATTTCTAGATGCAATGGCAACACAGAAAAAATCCAAAATTTAACATCAAAGGAAGCTCATATGGTCATCGTATTTAGGACAATACTAGGCAATTTGCATGGCAAACTAACAGGTAAATAGAGAATCTCAAACAAAAGTGACGGATCAAATGAACATCATGGAACATTTTACATCGTAAACAGATAAGTATATTCATGACAGTTATATGATCAGGTCAATCAAAAGAGACACTGCCACATGTGAAGAATCTTGGGAAGCATGAATTATTTGTATATTCAACATACATTGTGATTTCAATCATCCATAACAAGGTAAGATTTCAATGTGTGAGACTCATGCAATACAAGATGCATCATATTACGGAATTCCAGATCAGAACATGAGTTATAAAAGTAGTCAACCAGGAAACACATGTTATAACAGGTCATACCCCCACGGTAACTCCAATTGCCTCTTCCACGGATACCACCCCGTCCTCGGTTATATCCACCATTTTCTGGTTCAATAAATCAACTGAGCATCCACATTGTCTTAAATAAGCAAGATCAACCATAGAAATTTACAAGCTACATTTATATACCTTGGTAGTTTCCTTGTCGGCCTTGGTTGTAGCCATATCCACCACCATAGCCACCTTGATTATCATAGTACCCACCATCTTGGTTGTATCCGCCTTGATTATCATAGTACCCACCATCTTGGTTGTACCCACCTTGGTTGTATCCACCTTGATTGTACCCGCCTTGGTTATACCCACCTTGGTTATATCCACCATAACCTCCTCTACCCCAGCCCCTACCACGTCCGCGGCCCCTTCCTCTGCCACGGCCCCTCACATAGGAGTCTAACAAAAACATGATTATGATAAGTTTGAGCAACTGCAGTACAAAAACCAGTGCCAACTATCACTATTATACCTTCATAATCAGATGGTGGCTGGCGAGGTTGACGCATTGGTGCCGGTGCCTGCTGAAGGCGCTGCTGTTGCCTGGGCTGTTCAACATAAGATGGGGTTTGATACCTGCAAGAAAATGTATTAATATTCCAACCCATAACATGATCCATGCACATTGACAGTATGGATTGCATATAACAAGAGGAATCCTAAGATAACAACAGACATGCATCCAACTTACCCTGGGGAGTTTTGGTCCAGGTCTACTGGAGACAAAGTTATTGAAATCATTGAAACATGTCGAGTCATCTCCAGTCTGCAGACGTAAACAATGAAATAAATTAGAATCCTCAGTGCAACGGAAGTTTATGTGATGATAGGATGGTAGAAAGAAAAAGAAACTTAACGGGACAAGGCCTTCTTCAATAGGTTCCCAGACATCGGTTATGCTGACAGAACTGATGTTGGTATCTTGGTACAACCCAGGGATTCTTTTCTGTTTTCAAGAAATCTGTCAAATATGGTTCTGTAGAATGCAACATACATGAGAAACACAAAACTGAAGAATTACCTTGATAATCTCGGTGACAGCAACAGATTTACTGATTGCCTGTCCCATGGCTTTCAGAACAATCTCCTTAATCTTCCGATCCTGATTTAAAATATTAAACATGAGTCAAGAAGCAAACAACAAAAAGTTATCAGAGTGAAAACTACCAAAAGCCAGTCAAGCAATTATATCACAGGATTACAAAACTAGCAACAGAGTACACATAACAGACTTCTGAATCTCACACACCCAGCATCAAATTATGCACCTCCTTTGCTAGACATCCTAACTTAAACGCACCCAAGGGGGTAACTAAGTGATAGAAAAACTAACAACACACACTGCTTCACGGTATCACAATAGGCTGGCACATTTTACAATTGATCTCCAACTGCAATCACCACTCACCACATACTTTACAATCTCAACATTAGTCATTAGACATAATGTTTCCAAGGAATTAAGACAAGGAATCATACAAAAATTGCCCTACATTGCTGAATTTATATCCCCAGTATGCAACTAAAATCCGACAACCACATCAGGTTGGTGCATTAACATTGAGAATATCAACCCAGCGGCACCTACTCAGGAATCTCGATATTCGACACATCATAAAAGATTTACAATGAATTAACTGATAAACGAACGCCAGCTCGACCCTTCCTTCCGAGTACTATCCCAAAACAACAACAATTAAGTGCCTATTCATCCAAATACCACATATCAATACCGAACTTGTGCGGCAATCGGCCCACTTCCAATCCAAACACATCGGTTCTACGCAGCCTCGCCATGCCATTAGACCAAATCAAACTAAAAACGTGCGAATCACTCCACATCCGAACCCCCACACACCGCGACCTCTGTACCGCGAGCACGCGCCGATTCGAATCAACGCAGATACGGAACGGACTTGACGGGGGCGGCAGAGAAGGGGGGAGCAGACCTGGAGGAGGGACGTGGCGTAGGAGACATAGTTGCGGATAAGCCCCTGGGCGGTGATTCGGATCTCGTTCTCGGCGATGGCCGACTCGGGCCGCGGCCGCTCCACCCTCTGGTACCTGTCCATCTCGGCTCTCCCGGCGCCGGCCGCCGCTTGGTCGCCCGGCGGGTGGTAGGGGGGAAGGGATTGGGTGTGTGGGGGGATTTGTGAGGGGTGCGGCGCGAGGTGGGGCGGTGGTGAGGAGGAAGGGCTAAAACCCTAGGCGGAGGCAACGATACGTGCGCGCTCGTGGGGCGGAAGGGCTCGGCAGGGCTTGCACGAAACCGAGCAAAGGGTCGCCTCGATTTTATTTTTTCTAGGGAGGGGGGGAAATATAAATAAGAAGAGATCGATTGGGAAATCGGCAGGTCCTTCGGGGTTATGGTTCTCGCGGTTTGGGCCGTTTCCAGGCCTGGCGACTGCCGTCGGTAGGTTCTAGAATCTGTGCGGTCAAGGAAACTCTGCCATTTCTTTTCTCTTTTATAATTACGGACTAAATCCGGAATTCGCCTTCTAAAAAAGTAAAGTTAAAGGCACAAGCAGTGACTTATATAGGCTTCAGAACTCTTTCTGGTGCTCTATAAAGAAAGTAAAACTAAAGAGAGAAGCAACGTATGCAATTATAAACAACCTCAACCCTTCTTGGCCCGATCTAAAATATAGTTGGTTGAATATGGATGATTAAATAAATTTGATGAAAATGTCATTCCGTGATTATAAGCTTCGAGTTGGTAGTTGACCAGAGGAACTGAGTGCACGCCACTAGTGTGAGACATATTGGTGGCGTGTAGTTTATTTGACATACCACTAAGTTTTTATGAATTAAAAATATTGCTGTTACTACTGAAATTAACACCAATAATAGCTAGCATACATCTCTAGAGAAGAGCTCCTCTAAGTTGGATCGACTAGTACTACCGATAATAGCTAGGAGGAGCGAGATCATTGTAGTGCAATTTAATCCTTGCATGAATACTTTGTCATAGACTCATCCACAACGTCCTACCAACGTGTGACCCGTATACTTGGGCAACACTAAAGACTTGGATGCACCCTATAATTATATCGGCCATTCCAACGCCCCTCCCTCCACCCCCCCCCCCCCCCCCCCCCCCCCCAATTTTTTTTTTACCAATGTTGGTCTTTTTCAAGACTTCACGCCTAGCCTAGTTAAACATGGGATGTATGGTGCAAAATTTAAAAAACAGTAGTTAGACAACAAGAATTGAGCACAACAATATAAACGAACAACTTGGCAACAACATCTTGGATTAAAATATACCGTCTTAGCTAGAAGGTTCTCATGAAGAACCATGTAAAAGGTTGGAACTCCTCGCGTATGATAGAGTATTTCAACGTGCTACAGTCAGCGTCCAAATTGTACCGTGTGCGATGCTGCAATTGCGCGCACTGGATTTTTTCCTCCTCGAAACAGACATACAACCAGCTATATAAATATAGTAACCAGTTAAAACCGCTGCTGGGCCAGACAGCACATCGCCCAAGAGAAAACAAAAAGAAAACACAAAAGAAAAAGAAAAGAAAACAAAGCCGACAGCGGCTTGACGAAAACGAGGACGACCCGGAACCGTTGCGTCCTCCAACTAAATTCCACCGCAAGCTAAGCGCTACGAAGTGCCACGCACCAAGCAACACCTCTAAGAAGGAAAGCGACGATGACGACACTGCTGCCCGGACAGGTCCTAGGGTTTCCTCCGGTGCGCACCGGGGTGGAGAAAAGGTACACCCGACGCCCTTTAGGAAGGACGGTGACGTCCGCAGACGTCACCGCGTCGGTACCAAGAAGATAAGAATTTCTCCCGACCCCTCAGAAAAAACACACTCCCGGACGCAATCGTAATGCCCCACCAAGCTCGTCGCCCACCAGTGCGCGCTACCACAGTCTTGCACTGGATTTTTTTACCGCGCGCTATTTTATAGCGCTTGATGGAGCGTCTTTTCCTACATCCCACGCCCAAAATCGAAGATTTTTAGTGCACGTCGGGTTAGTGTGCCTGTTGAAGATTCTCTTAGGATGCACACCATGCACATGTACGACGAAAGAAATTAATGTACTACAGGAGAAAAACTAGAGCTCACCGGCGATAAGAAGTTAGAGGAGAAAACTATTTGAGATTTTGGAAAAGAAGCGTTTTTTTTTGGCCAGATCTATATCTTAGATTTGGGGCTAGGGTTCAGAGAGAAAAAAGACAAATGGGGTATTTATACAATCTAAAAGTAGACTAAAACGGGCTAGTTTTAGGTCAAATTTTTAGTTGTGTTATTTGCCTATTTTAATATTAGGAAAGTAAGAAAACATAATGCAGTCATTTAGTGGATCGGGAAATATTATTTACTTTAATTTAAAATGATAAAAAGAGATATCAGTTTAATTAAACAACGAAGATATTTTAGCAAAATAAAAATAGAGTTTTTATAAAATAGTTTTAGCGACAAAAATATACATGATTATGTCATGATAATGCAAAAATAAAAACAACACACAATTTCTAGTATGAAATATTTTCTGGGCGTTACACCTATCGGGTCGGAAAGCTTCTTTGTCAACCAAAATCATCGGGTAGAGGCCTGCCCTCTACTGCTGCCTATGATATGAAATATTGGAAGGCTATATGGAAAGTCAAAGCTCTTGAAAAAATGAAGATCCATCTTTGGAGATTTGCCCATGATTGTGTCCCGAGCGGTGTGTAGCAGATTCCTACAAGTGACGCTTGTGTCTTCTGTGGTAGGGAGGAAGACATCGAAAATTCTTTTTTGCTCCGTCAGTTTACAAGAGAGGTGTGGTGGTCAGTTAAGAAGGTGTTCAACATACAAGTGTAGGGGTGTGATCTTATGTCACTCAAGCGGTGGCTCTTCGAGTTTCTGGCCAATGCAACCGACAAGGAAGCCACGGTTCTTGCAGTGGGTTGTTGGCATATATGGTCACCCTGATCCCAAGCAAACAAGTGTGAAAACTCTCGTGTATGTCGACATCATCATTCAACACTGATACACCATGAAATCGAGCAATAGTCGTGCCGCCGCCCGGCGTCGTCCTTGTTAATTTGGATGTTGCATTGTTTGCTGGTGTTATTCATCAAATGGCCATGGGAGTTGTGTGTGACAACACTGGAAGATTTCTAGCTGCTACTTGCTTACCTCTCTAGGGCTTCACTTCTCCAGAGATCACCGAGGCGTTGGCGCTTCAGGGTGTCATGGCTATTGCACGCGATAAGGGTTTTGACAAGGCGATCTTCGCTTAATACTGTTTGTGTCTTATTGATGTCTACGCACTTCTATTCTTGTAGACAGTTGTTGGGCCTCACGTACAGAGGTTTGTAGAACTTCAACAAGTTTCCTTTAAGTGGATTACCCAAGGTTTATCGAACTTAGGGAGGAAGTGGTCAAAGGTATCCCTCTCAAGCAACCCTGCAATTAAGATACAAGAAGTCTCTTGTGTCCCTAACACACCCAATACATTTGTCAGGTGTATAGGTGCACTAGTTCGGCGAAGAGATAGTAAAATACAAGTGGTAATGGTGCGAGAAAAGAGTTTCTGACTTGTTGTTGACGTGGGAGAGACTAAAGGCAAACTAAAATAAAGATGGAAGCAAGAAAACATGTAACAGATCTAGATGCAAACAGTGTTTTAATGTTTAGAAACAAGGCCCAAGGATCATACTTTCACTAGTGAACACTCTTAATAAATATATTCTCTTCATGATTCTATCCTGAACTACTCTCCGGTTGAACACTCTAATCCATGGTAGGGCTATAATAACACTCCTCAAAGTCCGCCTTCCCCATCTAGATACCTCGCATTGTCACCTTGAGGGCTAGACGGTTCCAACAATAACCACAATTTTATAAAGACATCCAACTCTAAATATAACTCATGATAAAGATTTATGAACTCTAGCCTAAGTTTCACCATGGCGTGCATGTTGTCACTTTCACACACGTGGAGAAAAACATAGATCTATTAAAGCAAATGAGTATTTATGCAACCTCTAGCCTAAGTGCCACCACGGTATGCACGCTGTCACTTTCACACACGTGGGGAGAGCAGAGATTGGTTTAAGCACTTGAGTAGAAGAGCAGATCTACTTGATTACAAAGCTCATAATTACAATATGATATGCATAGTGAGAGAGAGATGAACACATAGCTACCGGTAGAGCCCTTAGCCTCGAGGAAGAACTACTCCCTCCTCATCATGGGAATCAGCAACAGCGATGGAGATGGTGGTGGAGATCGATGGAGATGGCTCCGGGGGCACTTCCTCGTCCCGATAGGGTGTCGGAAGAGAGACTTCTGTTCCCCGAATCTCCCCTTCGGTGGTGGCGACGCTATGAAACTTTTCGTGGCTTTCTCCCAGATTACTTAGGGTTTCTAAGTTGGGAGCTTTTTATAGGCGAGAAGGCAAGGTTGGTGGAGGCTCAGGGGTGTGGCCACCCTGGTGTCCTCCTCCGTCTCGTCTTCGATTTGCTGTATCGTTCAGGAAAAAATATAAACTTTAGCTTTTGTCCCGTCCAATTCCAAGAATATTTAGTTTTTAGTTTTCTGAAACCAAAAATAGCAGAAAACAGGCAACTGGCACTATATCATCTTATCAATAAGTTAGTTCCAGAAAGTGTATAAAAATACCTCAAAGTGTAGACAAAGCAAAACAAAGTAGATACTAAACAAGCATGTAACATAAAAATTTATAGATACATTTTCAACGTATCACTTATCCAACGACTTAACTCCACCAATCAGGATCGCTCCAAGTTTGGCTCTTTGACCAAAGGCAAATGTTTTGGTTGCAGGGTTTACTTCTATAACCTTTCACCATGTTTCACATTCTCTAAATGATGTGGCACATTAATGGAATCTAATTTTCCAAATGTGGCTTTGAGAAGAGATTTTATCGGCCCTCGATTGGTATTTTGGAATAATCTTTTATTACAATTATCAACGATCCAGTTATCGGATGGTGTAGATGAGTTTAAATGGAAATTACTAGAGAGTGATAAATTTTTTGTTGACTCAGTGTATAGAATTTTGATACAACCTGATATTCCGGTTGATGATAATAGTAAAATTTGATAGATAAAGATTACTCTAAAAACAAAAATATTCGCATAGTATCTTAAAGGGGGTATTCTTAGAAAAAATAATCCTGTAAAAAGGAATTGGCATTAAAGTACAAAATGCGTTTTCTATCACTATGAGGAGACAATTCGTCATTTATTTTTCCATCGCTCGATCTATATGATCAATCATCCAAGTAGGCTCTGATTTATCTCCTCCACGTTCGCTATCCAATGTATTTGGTAACTTGTTGCATAAGATAGATGATAAATACATGACTTTGTTTAGGCGGAAGCGCTTGCCATTATTTAATCGCTATGGCTATGTAAAAATGACAAGATTTTTAATAACAAACCGTCTTCTAACTTGCAGATTATTTACTCTACAAGGAGTGGAGTTTCGACACTTGTTTGCGAAATGGTGTACGCGTTTGGAGGATATGACGGGGAATATTTTCTCTGACATTGATGGTCACGTGATCTGCAGATTGATCCTCCGTAGCTCTAGGTCTTTTTAGTAAAACAATACGTGTTGTAATGTTGGCCTAGTTTATTTGCTGGTTACTTTTTGTGTAATCGTTACTTCCATAAGTAATAAAATGCCCATTTTCAAAAAAAAAATCGACGTGGCACACACTTTGGCTATGTCCTTTAACTTGGATTTTGTAGGTTTTATCTTAGACTCTGTCCCGGATGGCATCCAAAAGGTTTTATGTACTTCCTTCGACCCATATTTGTTGACTCAAATTTGTCTAAATATGGATGTATGTAACACTAAAACTTGACTTGATGTATTCATATCTATATGAATCTAAGTCATCTAATATGTGTAGGAGAGAGTATTGATATTATTAATCAATAAAAATGTCGTGATTTCTGTCAAAAATTTAGTAATAAGCCATAAAAATGGTATACTTGCTCCATACTGATAAAAAAACAACACTATATGGCCGTGTGCATCTATGAGCGCATAGCACGGAAGTACTCCTCTTTTGGGAGATAAAATGCGTCAGAGGTCCTAGGTCCAGAATATGTCGGGAGAATAGAGTATGGCGCGAGAGCGGTCACCACCGGACCGCCGCCCTGTTCCTCCATGCTATATAGATGCTCCACGTCCTCTGTTGGAGCAATGAGCACTTTCGTCCTTCCATCGTCCGACGGCCCGTAGAACATCACCAAGTCGGTGGAGAGCGTAACAGGCTCAGGCGACGTAAGTTCCTCTACCATCGGGGGATCATCGACGGCCAAATTGTTGCTCTCAAGCATCGCCGTCGACAGCCTTTCCCACACCTCCTCCCGCGCCCATGGTATCGGCCAGACGCGTTCCTGTCCGTCCGGCCCGGGCTGCGACCAGAACAGCGCGCGGTAAGAACCACCGTCGTAGAAGGACGGCGTTCCCGCCTCCGGCGGATGTCCGCAGGTGAAAGGGAGCTGTTGGTCGCCGCCTCCGCTGCTGCAGGTGGCGCTGTGCTTTGAACTGCCAAGCGAGGCCGACCGGATATGCACCGTGAGCTCGCCGCCGACACAGTCGACCGCAAAGACGTGGTCCTCTGGCACCGGGAAGGTTCTCCATCTGCATTGCTTGTGTGGTTTCGAAGATCCGTCTGGCGGACAAGGTGCCGGTGCATCTTCTTCCTGGCCATCGCTTCTCTTGGGTAACTCCTGATCCTGCCATAATTAAGGTGATCACGAGCGAAGCAACTCCTTACAAAGGTTACATCATTGCCTCGCTCAAAGTAAAACCAGCAAGCAGGGAATAATTATCCTTACCATGGTTTCACCTTGCGGAGGCTCTTCCACTGTGATGCTAGATTCAGAGTTGGGCGTGCCGTCCACTTTGGTGACTTTGTCGGTCATCAACTTTATGTCGTCGGAATTCTTGGACAACATACTCGCTAAGCTGTTAATCATCTCGTTGTGGTGTTTTTCTTGGTTCTCTAAATACGGACGACCAGTCACAAATTTCAGTATAGTACTAAAAAGGATGGCGATCTTGAGAAAACAATTGCCGTGTAAATTGCATGCCTATCTTAGCAAGCACATGATTCAATTGATCGCCTGGTACTTACGGATAATTTGCTCCATGCGAGTCAGCTTCGCGTCCGTCTCCTGGAGGTGCGCCGCCAAGTCCCTGCTGGTGCCCAAGGTCGAGAGGAGGACCGCCGCGTGAACGCACAACGCAACGGCGAAGGCCACGTGCTTTGCTCTCCGGCCGCTCAGGACAACCAGAAGGTGGCGCCAGCGGGCGTCGTCGGCTACCAACCGATATTCTCCAGCAAGCCAGTAGACCACCACGGCGGCGAGGCAGGCGGCGAACAGCCCGGCAACGTCCATGACCATGAGCGCTATCTAGCGCGACCGGCCCGATCGATACCTACCCCGATGTTCCGATCAACTCGTCGGCTAGCTGCTTTTAGTTGCCGGATGGATTACGATCGAGCTTATACGGATCCGCCCGGCAGGTAAGCTGGATTCAAATCGGGATTTGTTTAGGGCCGCTTTGGTTTTGAAAAGTACAGAAATAGGAAAAACGCATCAATATAGAATTTTATAGCTCGTGGAATTCTTCACGAGTTGTAAACGTACGAATTACTAACCCAAGTTGCTTGGTCTCACCACAAAGAAGACATGGAACTTCTTTACGAAGATTGATGAGATGAGTACATGACATAGTTATATAGACATGTAGATCTTTTCCAAGAGGTCTGATTCCTTGTTAGAAATTCTAGTACTCCCTCCGACCCATATTAATTGACTCGCATATGTCTAGATTTGGATGAATCTAGACACTATTTAGTATATAGCTTTATCCAAATTTTGACAAATCCAAATAAATTAATATAGGTCGGAGGGAGTATTAGATTGTAGTGTAGGCCTAACCTCTTTGAACCAAATGGACTTCATAGGAAAAAATCACATGAATTGAATTCCTATAAAATTCTTTGAAACAGATAGGCCCTTATGGTGTGTTTAGGGACAAGATATTTTTAAAGCATTTCAATGATACAATAGTTTCTTTTTTTAGGGAATGATACAATAGTTTCTAGAAAAAAAAACATGTTTTCAATATTTTGAGGTGCTTGGCTCAAGGCTCTGGTTGGCAGCCTAGTTTTTATAAAACCAACGACGTATTTTTCCATGCCAAGACAACCAATACTTCAGTTTTAGGAAAAGTATGTCCTGGCCCCTTTTTCCTACACCATAGAAGTAGCGCAGTATCATGAATACTATGGTACTATATAGAACTGTAGATTTTGGTTAAGCCAAACACCTTAGAGATGTTGTTGCAGAGACCAAATGTAACTGATATGCTCCCCCTCCCGTGTGGCTCCCGCGAGCAACCAGGGGAAATCCTAGCCACAGCTGAGCGTAGTGTGAGATCCAAGCACATGACTTAATAGTATTGGTAGGATACTCATACCAACAAGTTCTAACTTCTTTTTCGGAAGCTCATTCGAAAAGAACTCTAAGTTTAAGTGTGCTTGGCCTACAACAATTCTATGATAGGTGACCGACCGAGAAGTGGGTAACCGGGTGCGCATGAGTGGGGACAAAGTGCGTAGAAAATACTAGTGTTGTTCTGTGGGGCCAGTCTAGATATCCTATTAAGCAACCAAGAGTGACACCCCCCGGACCTAGTGGACGGGGTGTTACAAGTGGTACCAGAACCGATCCTCGCGGTTAAAACGGGTGTGTGCTGGTCAGTGACGGGACATGTGAAGCATGACGCGTGTGGCCCGGAGTGGACACGGCATGACACATTTGCGACACTGGATGCACATACGCGTGTCGGGTGTGTGCGAGTCAGTGGCGGGACATGTGGAGCATGGCGCGTGTGGCCCGGAGTGGACACGGCATGGCACATGTGCCGGCACTAGACGCACATACGCGTGCCAAGACGGAACATTCCTGGGGTGTGCTTGATCGATGAGGGCATCGATCTTCTAAAGGGTGGGTATATGTGAGATCCAAGCACATGACTTAATAGGATTGATAGGATACTTATACCAACAAGTTGCAACTTCTTTTTCGGAAGCTCATTCGAAAAGAACTCTAAGGTTAAACGTGCTTGGCCTAGAGCAATTTTAGGATGGATGACCGACCGGGAAGTGGGTAACCAGGTGCGCATGAGTGAGGACAAAGTGCATAGAAAAGACTAGTGTTGGTCTGTGGGGCTAGTCTAGATATCCTATTAAGCTACCAGGAGTG
Organism: Avena atlantica; assembly: GCA_910589765.1. Lineage (NCBI taxonomy): Eukaryota > Viridiplantae > Streptophyta > Magnoliopsida > Poales > Poaceae > Avena > Avena atlantica. The sequence continues at coordinate 377,117,162 of OU342736.1, forward strand.
ACACCCCCCGGACCCAGTGGACGAGGTGTTACACGTAGGCCACCTCCCCACCTCCCCTTCCCTCACCGCTGGCGGGGCACGCTGACGGGCAAAGCCCAGTCGGCGCTGGTGGCGACGGGGCTCTCTCTCCTTTCGCTCGTTGGTGGGCGACGCGGGCTGGCTGCTCGAGTGCTGGCGGCGAGCTGGCGTGGGGCGCGGTGGCGGCCATTGGCAGCGCAACCGTGGATGTTGAGAGACATTGCAGAGGGATGCATGGTGGTGCCTTGCTGGTAGCGGCGGCCTAATTTGGCTTGGCCTAGATCCGGTTGTTGGCACCGACGTGGTCCTCCTCCGGACTGCAGGGCCTGGTTCTAAGCGGCATGGTGGACCACGGTCAACGCGGTTGCACACCCACGATGGTCGCTGCTACCTCGGCACGACGGGCAGTGAGGGCGGTGCTAACTCGGACCAAGTGACATCGACATGGTACACGACAGAGACTTCTTACATAAGCAGTTGTGGGGTGGCGCTACAGGGCAGGGGTGGAATAGCAGCGTGTCGCCACGCTTGGCCTGGCCGCGGCGGCAACCGAAGGTGGAGCAGATGGAGGATTGGGAAGAGATGCCCAACCTGCCTCTCGATGGAGATAGTTCGTTCCTTTTCTATTTCGATTGGGAAGAGCCGGGTAGTGTAGCACCCCGGGTAAATCCACTACTAGAAAATCGCTATTATTTTTATTATGTGCATCATCATGACATCATGCATATTTCTGCACTAAACTATTTTTCAAAAACCTTACTTTGTTTTCTACATTAGCCCCTCTTATTTCAAATCAAAAGGCCCAACCTTTTCGGGTATTTTATTTGTCTAATAAACCGTCTATAAATCTTTTAAACAAAAATAAATAAACTTATATTATTTTCTGAAAGGTAGTTCAGCCGGCCGGCCCAAAGGCCCAACTGGACATACCACCTACTACCCAAACCCTAAATCCACTCCAAAATCTAACCCTAATCCTCTACTCCCTCCACCCCTGCCGCCGCCACCCTCTCCCCCTTCCGCGTATGCCAGCGGCACACCACACACACGCACGCCAGATCCTTGCCATCAATTTTTCCCCAGCCCTGGACCCACGTGGCCCCAACCACTCCCGTCTCCAGTCTCCTCCTGTCATTCTCCCTTCGATCACCACCAACCCCGCCTCCTTCTCGACCCACTACTCCCTACCCGATGCTCCTCTCTCTCCCACCTTCCTCGACAACCACCGCCGCCGCCTCCCCTCATCCTCCCGTCCCCGTCCGCCACCAGGGGCTCCCCACACCTTCGCCTCTCCACCGGCCTCGGCCTCCCTCCTCGACCGCCCCTGCAGCCCGGTGCCCTGTCCCCGGTCGTCTGCGCCGTCGCCCACAAGCACGTCGCCATGTGCTGCCCCTTCACCTTGCGACCGCGCGTGCGAGCCAAGCCCGGCGTCTCCGTCTAGAGCCCCGTCACACCTCCGCTCGAGCCGCCGCCGCCGCCAGGAGGACCCCCCGCCGCCAGAACCCCCGCCTCCTGAGCCCACCTCGCCTCTCGATCTCCGTTCGCCGTCTCCTGCGGCGTGTCGACGTCCCCAACGACAACTGACGCCGCCGTCGCCGGCGGGCCCCTCCGCGAGCGCCCCTCCCTACAACCTCCTTCCGGCCGCAGCGTCATGGCCACCCGTGCGTCTCCTCCGTGCGCCCATCATCGTCACCGCATCCCTGACCTCGCCCTGCTCCGCCACCAGCAGGCCCCGTTCCTGCCGCCTCCGGTCGCCACCGCACCTCGGCCTGGCCGTCGCCACCGGTGTCCATCTCCTCCTCGCGTGAGAGCTCCGTCACCTTCCCCTCGAGCGCGTCGCCGCCAAGTTCCCCGTCAGCTTCCCCTGCGCGCGAGTGCGCCCGACTGCCTCGTGGCCCTTCTCTGGCCGCTGGGGCGCCTTCTGCTGCAAACAGTGCTACAGCCAGGTTCACTGCGGTCAGGAACGCCTCCTGTGCGTGCTCGTGTGGGCATGCGCCTAGTGACTTGCACCACTGAGTGTCATGGTTGGTATGTGTTATAGATGCGTGCTGTGTTGTTCCTGCGGTGCCGTATGTGTCTCTCTGTGCAAGCCTAAGGCAATTGTGTCGACAATCTTGCTCGTGTCTGTGTACCATGTCTTCAACATGTTCGACCGAGCCACGAGGGGTACCTCCATTGATACCAAGATCGGCCACCCACGAGACCCGACGACGAACCAAGTCCGTCAACAATGAACAAGTTGGAACCCCAAGATCTCCCCGAACCTCGAAGGCGATGCTACTCAAGTGCTCCTTCCAGACTCTGAAGACCGATCCCGGCGGGCCGAACTCCGTCGAACCCCTGAACCAAGATCGCCAAACCCCCATTTGTGACCCCTTTTCTCGAAGCCCCATTTTATATATACTTGTTGCATAAAAAAATGTTCATGCTTGCACTCATATCATGTGGTTTGGGGGCCTTATGCCGATTCACCTCATAATTAATCATGGAGATCATATTCGGGCAAACCTAGCCTAATATTGGTCCCATTTAAATTTATGCATCGAACCGGTGACATATTTTGTCTTGATAAGAGGACAATTAAATTGCGGGTATCTAGACAACATGAAACCTCTAAGTAGTTGTCGGGACCCCTGTTCCGTTTAATTTTGCCTAGTTACATCGCATCTTTGCCATGTCATACATCATACATGCATCATGCCCGATCTTCTGCCGTAGTATTAAATATTGCATCCGGTGTTTCTGCTAGTGCTTTGCTTCTTCACGGATTAGGCCGATGAGTTGACATGAGAGTCGACCCGATCTTCGGATGAACCTTCGGCAATGTTTTTCAGGCGAGCAATATCCCCCTTTCTACCTATCTTACTTTATAGTATTTATTCCCTTCTATTGATCTATTGCTATCTGTGTTGCGATTCTCTAGTTTTCGTACCCGTGATATCCCTTGCAGCCTTATATTGCCTTGGACACCTCTTATTACCTGTTGTTTGGTAGATAGTTGGACTTGCGTGTCGTAGTCGCTTGCTCAAGTGCTGTTGCGTGTCGTCCAGTACCTCAGTTGTTGGAGTATTGTCGTATGTTTAATGTTGGAGATGATCATGGCTTTAATTATCGTTTAATAACTAAAATTGAAGTAGGTAAATGAAGAGGCACCGGTGGGTAATAGACAATATTTCGTTTTTAACCGCTCACTAGTGTCCCGTAGGACCCCGAGTTCTTGACACCTGTTCCGAGATCGAGCGCGCTAACCACAGGTGGGGTGTGTGGGCACCCCTATCGATTAGTACCTGATTTCAAAGTACTGTACCGGGGGCCACAAAGTAGTTTGGGGCTTTATTACTATCATGTACTTATGCATGCTTTACTGCTTTATTTACGATTGCGCGTGGAGCGCCTGTACTGTTTTGGATCGCGGCACGATTTCGCGGTATCGACAAGCCCAGTCACGCTTTTGGGTTCCCAGTCGTTTACAGCCGTTCTCGCAAACCCTGGGTCCGTCTCGGAGACCGGCCGACTTCGTTACGGGTAGCTTAGTGGGGTGGCCCCCCATGTGCTTGCTTTGGGTCTGGGAAACGTCGTGTCCGAAACCCCGTCGACATACCTTTGGGTGTATGTTTTGTGATCTTGTACCTACCTGATCTGATAACAAGGGTGTATGTGCGTGTGGAAACTTTGGTGCACCCCTGCAGGGTTAAATCTTTTCGAGAAGCCGTGTCCGCGGTTATGGACGACTTGGAGCACAGTTCTCGATCATAGACAACTATAAATAAAGTTTACTGTTATATTTTGACTTGTATCCGATATGACTAGTAATCAGCTTCACTACAACGGAATGGCTAAATAAAAGTACAAACAACTGCTGGGTTTGGGATATCTCATGCTTATTGTATCTGACTAGTAAGTATTGCAACTACAACGGAATAGTTAACTAAAACTGCTCACTGCTTATTATATCAGGATGACTATCTATACCTGACTAGTAATTGCTGCAACGATAACTGAATAAATAAAACTGCCAACTGTGTGAGTTCCTCGGTTGACTTCCTCGTTTGGTCTCGAGGGGGAAATACCAGGATGGATATGTTTGGTGGTAGCATCAGGTTGGATCCGAATAGGTCTTTCTTATCCCTCTCTGATAGCCGACAGTTATATCGAGTCTCTATAGGTTGTTTAGTGCATGTTGTGCTGCCGTTTCAGTCCACCATACCTATGTAGGCGAGGACCGCCGAATTCTAGCCTCGCCGTGTACTGGCCTCAGTACTGACCGCTCTCTCTTTTTCCTTTGCCCTTTGTCGGCACCCCTTTTGTTTAAGCAGGTTTTGAGATCGACGTCGTTAGCAGGGTTACCCTTCCGGCTTGGCCTGGGCAGGGTTATGGACGCCATTGGTTATTCTTCAGGGCTCTTAGCTCAATTTGCATCTTGTCCGTACTCGGACGCTGTATTGTTTTCAAGGTGATTTGGATCTTTGTATTGTATATCTGTATTCTTGACTCTTTGAGTCATTGTTGTATATATCTGTTATGTGGGTTCTGTCGTGGACTAATGTGTAATGATATTACTTCGTTTTCCACCCGCACGCAAGTGCCTGGTGGGCACCTTTGAATCATTTCTATGCGGGTTTGGCGGGAATCGCTGAGACTTGCATAGGGTCGATTCTGAGGGTGTTACAGAGTGGTATCAGAGCTCAGCAGTTACGATACCCCATGGGTCCAGCCTGTAGGATAACCTAGCTAACGGCCTCTGTAGAGTGTCAAAACTATTTTGAAAAATCGGTTGGATAGATCTGATTAGGTCTGTTTTTACTCCTTATTCCTCTGCTATTCTCCTCTTACCTTTGCGTGTTTTGAATCTACCCCTAACTTTTCTTCGAGTCCAGGAATTCTCGTGGTTGGGTTTTTGTCGTGCCTTCAGGGTTTCGCTTCCTCGTGTAACGGTGCTTCGACATTTTGTCTTCATGCCATCTAAGGAATTTTCCTCTGTTGTACCTTTTAGTGGATCAAAATTCACTAAAAATTTTCTTTATATCTTCCGGTGTTTTCCAACACGACGACATCATCTGCAATCCGATCCGATGAAGAACCTGCATCAGGTCCGATGAAGAACCTGCATCACTCCTTTGTTTCCGAATATCATTTGTTAAGATCTTCAATCTAAATCTCGAGGATAGTTGCAAATTCTTCTATTCATGTACAGAGTAATGCTTTGAGTGCGGAATGGAGTCGCGACCATACCACTACTCTTATCATTCGCTTTATTACAGGGAATAGCGGATTGATGCAATTTTACTCTTTCCATGGAAGTGAGAGGTGGCCTTATCTTTTGATACTTCTACCTTCGTCTTTGTTTCTCCAGAGTGTTCTCTCGACGAACAAGAACAACGATCCCTTGTTGGTGGTGTCGCCAATTTCAATATGAAGAAGGAACCCTTGTTAGTGGTGTCGTGAAGCTCTACATGAAGAGAGAAGATTCTGATCACGGGTCTTCTTCCCCGTACCATGAGGCGGACCTCGAGGGCGAGATCCATTGTTAGTGGTGTCGAATTGTAGCACCCCGGGTAAATCCACTACTAGAAAATCGCTATTATTTTTATTATGTGCATCATCATGACATCATGCATATTTCTGCACTAAACTATTTTTCAAAAACCTTACTTTGTTTTCTACATTAGCCCCTCTTATTTCAAATCAAAAGGCCCAACCTTTTCGGGTATTTTATTTGTCTAATAAACCGTCTATAAATCTTTTAAACAAAAATAAATAAACTTATATTATTTTCTGAAAGTTAGTCCAGCCGGCCGGCCCAAAGGCCCAACTGGACATACCACCTACTACCCAAACCCTAAATCCACTCCAAAACCTAACCCTAATCCTCTACTCCCTCCACCCCTGCCGCCGCCACCCTCTCTCCCTTCCGCGTATGCCAGCAGCACACCACACACAGGCACGCCAGATCCTTACCATCAATTTTTCCCCAGCCCTGGACCCACGTGTCCCCAACCACTCCCGTCTCCAGTCTCCTCCTGTCATTCTCCCTTCGATCCCCACCAACCCCGCCTCCTTCCCGACCCACAACTCCCTACCCGATGCTCCTCTCTCTCCCACCTTCCTCGACAACCACCGTCGACGCCTCCCCTCATCCTCCCGTCCCCGTCCGCCACCAGGGGCTCCCCACACCTTCGCCTCTCCACCGGCCTCGGCCTCCCTCCTCGACCGCCCCTGCAGCCCGGTGCCCTGTCCCCGGTCGTCTGCGCCGTCGCCCACAAGCACGTCGCCATGTGCTGCCCCTTCACCTTGCGACTGCGCGTGCGAGCCAAGCCCGACGTCTCCGTCTAGAGCCCCGTCGCACCTCCGCTCGGGCCGCCGCCGCCGCCAGGAGGACCCCCCACCGCCAGAACCCCCGCCTCCTGATCCCACCTCGCCTCTCGATCTCCGGTCGCCGTCTCCTGCGGCGTGTCGACGTCCCCGACGACAACTGACGCCGCCGTCGCCGGCGGGCCCCTCCGCGAGCGCCCCTACCTGCAACCTCCTTCCGGCCGCAGCGTCGTGGCCACCCCTGTGTCTCCTCCGTGCGCCCATCATCGTCACCGCATCCCTGACCTCGCCCTGCTCCGCCACCAGTAGGCCCCGTGCCTGCCGCCTCCGGTCGCCACCGCACCTCATCCTGGTCGTCGCCACCGGCGTCCATCTCCTCCTCGCGTGCGAGCTCCGTCACCTTCCCGTCGAGTGCGTCACCGCCAAGTTCCCCGTCAGCTTCCCCTGCGCGCGAGTGCGCCCAACCGCCTCGTGGCCCTTCTCTGGCCGCTGGGGCGCCTTCTGCTGCAAACAGTGCTACAGCCAGGTTCACTGCGGCCAGGAACGCCTCCTGTGAGTGCTCGTGTAGGCATGCGCCTAGTGACTTGCACCACTGAGTTCCATGGTTGGTATGTGTTATAGATGCGTGCTGTGTTGTTCCTGCGGTGCCGTATGTGTCTCTCTGTGCAAGCCTAAGGCAATTGTGTCGACAATCTTGCTCGTGTCTGTGTACCATGTCTTCAACATGTTCGACCGAGCCAGGAGAGGTACCTCCATTGATACCAAGATCGGCCACCCACGAGACCCGACGACGAACCAAGTCCGTCAATAATGAACAAGTTGGAACCCCAAGATCTCCCCCGAACCTCGAAGGCGATTCTACTCAAGTGCTCCTTCCGGACTCTGAAGACCGATCCTGGCGGGCCGAACTCCGTCGAACCCCTGAACCAAGATCGCCAAACCCCCATGTGTGACCCCTTTTCTCGAAGCCCCATTTTATATATACTTGTTGCATAAAAAAATGTTCATGCTTGCACTCATATCATGTGGTTTGGGGGCCTTATGCCGATTCACCTCATAATTAATCATGGAGATCATATTCGGGCAAACCTAGCCTAATATTGGTCCCATTTAAATTTATGCATCGAACCAGTGACATATTTTGTCTTGATAAGAGGACAATTAAATTGCGGGTATCTAGACAACATGAAACCTCTAAGTAGTTGTCGGGGCCCCTGTTCCGTTTAATTTTGCCTAGTTACATCGCATCTTTGCCATGTCATACATCATACATGCATCATGCCGATCTTCTGCCGTAGTATTAAATATTGCGGTGTTTCTGCTAGTGCTTTGCTTCTTCACGGATTAGGCCGATGAGTTGACGTGAGAGTCGACCCGATCTTCGGATGAACCTTCGGCAATGTTTTTCAGGCGAGCAATCTACCCCTTTCTACCTATCTTACTTTATAGTATTTATTCCCTCCTATTGATCTATTGCTATCTGTGTTGCGATTCTCTAGTTTTCGTACCCGTGATATCCCTTGCAGCCTTATATTGCCTTGGACACCTCCTATTACCTGTTGTTTGGTAGATAGTTGAACTTGTGTGTCGTAGTCGCTTGCTCAAGTGCTCTTGCGTGTCGTCCAGTACCTCAGTTGTTGGAGTATTGTCGTATGTTTAATGTTGGAGATGATCATGGCTTTAATTATCGTTTAATAACTAAAATTGAAGTAGGTAAATGCAGAGGCACCGGTGGGTAATAGACAATATTTGGTTTTTAACCGCTCACTAGTGTCCCATAGGACCCCGAGTTCTTGACACCTGTTCCGAGATCGAGCGCGCTAACCACAGGTGGGGTGTGTGGGCACCCCCATCGATTAGTACCTGATTTCAAAGTACTGTACCGGGGGCCACAAAGTAGTTTGGGGCTTTATTACTATCCTGTACTTATGCCATGCTTTACTGCATTATTTACGATTGCGCGTGGAGCGCCTGTACTGTTTTGGATCGCGGCACGATTTCGCGGTATCGACAAGCCCAGTCACACTTTTGGGTTCCCAGTCGTTTACAGCCGTTCTCGCAAACCCTGGGTCCGTCTCGGAGACCGGCCGACTTCGTTACGGGTAGCTTAGTGGGGTGGCCCCCCATGTGCTTGCTTTGGGTCTGGGAAAAGTCGTGTCCGAAACCCCGTCGACATACCGTTGGGTGTATGTTTTGTGATCTTGTACCTACCTGATCTGACAACAAGGGTGTAGGTGCGTGTGGAAACTTTGGTGCACCCCTGCAGGGTTAAATCTTTTCGAGAAGCCGTGTCCGCGGTTATGGATGACTTGGAGCACAGTTCTCGATCATAGACAACTATAACTAAAGTTTACTGTTATAATTTGACTTGTATCCGATATGACTAGTAATCAGCTTCACTACAACGGAATGGCTAAATAAAAGTACCAACAACTGCTGGGTTTGGGATATCTCATGCTTATTGTATCTGACTAGTAAGTATTGCAACTACAACGGAATGGTTAAATAAAACTGCTTACTGCTTATTATATCAGGATGACTATCTATACCTGACTAGTAATTGCTGCAACGATAACTGAATAAATAAAACTGCCAACTGTGTGAGTTCCTCGGTTGACTTCCTCGTTTGGTCTCGAGGGGGAAATACCAGGATGAGTATGTTTGGTGGTAGCATCAGGTTGGATCCGAATAGTTCTTTCTTATCCCTTCTGATAGCCGACAGTTATATCGAGTCTCTATAGGTTGTTTAGTGCATGATGTGCTGCCGTTTCAGTCCACCATACCTATGTAGGCGAGGACCGCTGAATTATAGCCTCGCCGTGTACTGGCCTCAGTACTGACCGCTCTCTCTTTTTCCTTTGCCCTTTGTCGGCACCCATTTTGTTTAAGCAGGTTTTGAGATCGACGTCGTTAGCAGGGTTACCCTTCCGGCTTGGCCTGGGCAGGTTTATGGATGCCATTGGTTATTCTTCAGGGCTCTTAGCTCAATTTGCATCTTGTCCGTACTCGGACGCTGTATTGTTTTCAAGGTGATTTGGATCTTTGTATTGTATATCTGTATTCTTGAGTCTTTGAGTCATTGTTGTATATATCTGTTCTGTGGGTTCCATCGTGGACTAATGTGTAATGATATTACTTCGTTTTCCACCCGCACGCAAGTGCCTGGTGGGCACCTTTGAATCGTTTCTATGCGGGTTTGGCGGGAATCGCTGAGACTTGCATAGGGTCGATTCTGAGGGTGTTACAGGTAGGTGGTCCTCCAGGGACGCGTGGCATCATTTGCGCACGTTGTTGATTAGACGGCGTCCCCCGATTGCCTCCCTGTGAGATGGGGGTGGCCTAGGGGTGCCATATATCTCGTACGCCCGCGCCGGATGAAAAAATATTTTGGGGGACACGGCTGGGCTGCGTTTTCTCTCTCCGCGCCCCCATTTAGGATTTTTTTGGTCTTTAGGAGGGACGAGTGGCGATGCTCTAATGTACTCCTACCACTGATGTCCGCCAATCTGACCAGGTATGGGGTCACCATTGAAAAAAACGCGCCCAATCGACCTCACCAAATAAAATTTTCATTCGACGGAGGCTCAATAATCATCCGGGCCCCCCAGCCCGTCCCCAACCCATAGGAAGTCAATCGAGGGGTGTCGGCTACCACGTTTGGCACCAAGGACCCACCCGACAGCCTCTCCACTATCTTTAGTATAGGGGGTGTGACTGTGTAGCATACAACCCCTATAATTAAAATTCATCTGGCGTCCCCCATACGGACAACCACCGGATGCCATATTTGGGAGACTGAGTGGATATGCTCTAAATGGTGTGTAACCATCTCGTCCAAAAAAGGGAGACTTTGGCCATGGAGCTGGTGTATCTTCAAGAACTAGTAACAGAGCACTATGTATTAGAAAAAGTTGGTTGGCATGATTATTTGCTAATATGTATACTAGTAGGTTAAAAAACAACGCTAATTTTTGTCTCTTTGGTTTAGGGTCGTAAAGAAAAAAGTATTATACTAGAGGCTTGATCCTTCGGGTCTCTCACGCACGCGAGGGAGTCTTTGTGTTTTTTCCTTTTACTTCTCTCTCCCACCCTCCCATGCCCCACCAAGCTCTGTTTTTACTACGCCACATCTCCTTACCAACCACAACTGACCCTCCTCCCCTGCTGCTCCTCCCTCTCCCCTGCTGTTGCCCTGTCCTTTTCATTCCTTCCCCGAGCCAGGAGGTCACAGCCATGCCTATGGTAGAGATTTAAATCGAATATATGTTGTCGGGGAACAAAAAGTTTGAGGGGCAATGAGTATGTGGTAGCCTGATCTAGTGGCGACGAGGCTTTAACGAGCCGGTTTTATGTCCGATGAGCTTGAATCGATGAAATCCAGGATGCCATGGATAATGGTGCAAGGTTAATATTTTGTGGGGGTTTTATTCTACATTGGTCCTTTTGGCATGCTACAAACTCATGTTCGTTTTTCTATAAAAACACGAGCGAGTTGCCGCATCGATTTTGGGCATCTGCTGCAAATCTTTTGCTCAATACTGCAACGCTTTGTTCGGATGTTGACATTGAGCCTGTGTATTGGATATTCGGGAGGGCTCAGCCCCAATACACGATTCCCTTCTGTTCGAATGTACTCTGTATTGATCGGAGGATATTAGGCATCGATATCTACCTGACGCCATGGACAGCAAAAATCTAGAGGACCGATGTCGAGGGGTTAGGCTTGACATCATCTACATATTCGGCCCGCGCCCTCCGAGAACCATCTATGCTCGCTAACACACATCTCTTCCTCCCATCACGACAGATACCTAGGCGACGGCGGAAGGTACTCCACCATCTCATCCTCCCATCATCCTTCTCTGGCCGGGAACGACGTTGCTCCCCTCCCGCCCTCCTCCAGGAATCAACCCTTCCCCTGTTCGTTATCTCTCTTCCACCCGATTGAGCTCTCTATTCTTTGCAGGGCAACAGAGATATGATCTCTTACGTCCGGAGAACTAACCTTCCAAGCTTCGTCTTCCATCCAGGTTTGTTTCCCTGGAACCCGACCCCTCCCCTGAGCTAGGCCGCCCCCATCCTATCTCCCTATATTATTTGGATTAGGTGCTCTCTGATGTTGTACGTAATGTGCTCATGGTTACTGGTTAATGCGGTGGTTTGTAGAATTCGTTGATATGTGATAGTGCTAGCCGTATTTTTTTTGAAATACTGTTACACTAGAAATTGCATTCCTTGCTAATAAAATTGATGTACATTGTAGTTGCAACATGTCTGAAGAATTAAAATTGGTTTGTTACATCATGGAAGAAAACAAAAGAAGAAAGCGGAGAAGGATTGTGTTGATGAAACAATACTTTGAATCCACTCTTCTTGCGATGGCCTATGTTAATATGCAGAGGCGACTGAGGGACTTAGGGATCTTTACTGATGATGAGCATAACCAATCTCTTAGAAGTACTTGCTGAAAGATATGTATGATGGTGCTGAAATTGCATGCTATGATCAACTCCGTCTAACAAAAAGAAATTTTTATGATTTGTGCGCTATGTTGCGTGAGAAGTGTGGTTTATGTGACAGTGTCTATGTTTCGGTTGAAGAGAAGGTTGCCATGTTCTTGCTTGTAGTTGGTCATGGTCTAAAAATGAGGTTGTTGCGAGGGTAGTACAAGAGATCATTATCGACTATTAGCACACACTTTGGGGAGGTGTTAAAGGCAACTCTACCTCTCCATGGGGAGTTCATTAAGTTGCCAGATCCTTTAGTTCAACCTCCCAATGATCACAAATGGTAGTGGTTTGGCGATGCCCTTGGAGCATTAGATGGTTGCCATATTGATGTTTGTGTTAATGTGGCTGACCAAGGAAGGTATAGAAATAGAAAACAAGCCATCACCACTAACATGTTGGGTGTTGTTGACAGGAACATGAAATTTCTTTATGTATTGCCTGGCTGGAAAGGTTCAGCTTCTGACTCAAGAATCCTATGTGATGCAATGAGAACAAGTCGCCAAGATGCATTTGTTGTACCTATTGGTACTACTATTTCTCTTGACATTTTGTTTGTATTTTCTTTTGATCTTAGCTAACTTACTTGCTTCATTGACCATAGGAAAATATTACTTAGATGATGCCGGTTACACCAATGGACCTAGAATTTTTACTCCATTTAGATCCACTCGGTATGACTTGAAAGAGTGGGTAACTAGTGCACAACGGCCCAAAACAGACAAAGAGTTGTATAATTTGTGTCACGCTCGTGCTAGAAATATGGTAGAGAACTTTTGGGTTGTGGAAGAAAAAGTGGGCCAACTTACATTCTCCGAGTTTTTTTAACATTGAGGACCAGGTAATCTATGTCCATATCGTATTTGAACAAATAGGAAATAACACATATGCTAACTATGAACTAATATGTTTGCAGATTCGAATTATTAGTGCTTGTTGCGTGTTGCACAACTATACAATAGATAAGCAGTACATTATGGACGACCTATTGTTGGAGGAGGTGGATGCTGAAATAGCAGCTCAGCCAATTGAGGCTAAAGATGCCGCTGGTTATATTACAACTATTAGAGTCACTAATGGGTGGAAGAACTTCAGGAATTAATTTGCTGCTTGCATGTTTGCTAAATACGTGGTTGCCCATGCATACCTAGATGTGGAGTAGGATGTGTAGTTTAGCTAGCTATTACGTTTGTGTAAACATCATACCAACCGACAAATTATAGTACATATATAAGATACGAGCTTTGCTTCTTTTTCTATGGATCTTACTATTGTTGTTAATACATGTTTTCTGCCTATTGTTTCTGTTTAATTTTGTAGGTCCATGGAAAAAGCAAACATAAATAAGTACATCCAAAATTACGTGCAATGGACTCTAGAGATGAACCGTGCCTTGTTGGATGTGTTTATCGAGCATCACAATAATGGTGATCGTGCCCAACATGGATGGAAGTCACATGTGTACCATAATTCTATACAAAACGTTCGTGACAAGTGTGGGGTGGATGTCACAAAGTAAAAAATCGTATCAAGGTGCAAAACTTTTGACAAGCACTACGAGATTGTTAGCAAAATTCTTGCTCAAAGTGGATTTGGCTAGGATTGGGAAAATGATGTCTTATTGCTTGAGAGTGATGAAGTGTGGGACATATATGTGGAGGTACATGCATGTCACTTGCTCATTCTACTTTTTTGTAATTCACCAATGTAAATTTACTTTGTATGTGTTTGCAGGCTAATGAAAAAGTAGCTATATATAAGAACAAGGTAATCCACAATAGGAATGAGATCTATACCATTTACTCAAAAGACCATGCCACCGGTCAAGGTGCTAGGACAGGTGCTGAGACTGTGACTAAGAATTTACAACCAGGAATAGAAGCCAATAACAACTCTCCTCATTTTGTTGGTCCACCGCCAAAAAAGTCACGTACTAGTGAAGATATTTTGTGCATGCTTGGAGAGGTAAATACGTCTTTCAATGATGCAATGAATTCAACTGAGCCATTGCAAATGCCCAGGTTACTCCTCCTTCCGTGGTACTTGCAGCACTGAATACCATACCCGAGTTCTCTCATACTGACAAGTTGCGAGCTTATGGGAAGCTAATCCATAGTGAGTGTTAATTCCTTGCACTTATGGAGCTTTCCATGGAGTTTAGGAAGGAATGGCTGCTGATGTTGCCTTGATTCATATCGCATTTCCGTACTGTGTTCTGAAATACTCATTTGTGCTTGTGCTTTCTATTATAAGAACTTGTAATATTGTGTATGACACCATGTTAGTGTGTGTGCTGGTGACTTATATTATCTGGACGTGGCAATGGATTATGCATGGAACTCGATGGTATGTTATTGCCAAACTATTTCAAGAATATTTTGTTGGTATGTATTGTTGTTTTTTGCATGTTGCGGGTGCTATAATGTTGTGATTGTTGCATAATTTTTTTTACATGTATATATTTCAGTACACCGATATCAGTGTTCCAGAGCTAGAATTCATTGGTTTGGCTATCCAAACAACATTTGGCTATCCAAACAACATTTGGCATTCGATCTCAATATCTACTTCTCTTCCGAATATTTAAAACATCCAAACATAACTATTGGCATTCCAGCTCAATATCAATATAATGGATATTGGATTATTCAACCCAATATAATGTCTAGACTGTAATATGAACATCCAAACAAAGCACAAGTGTTTTCTTGGAAAGCTGCAAATGTTTTCCTCTCGTGCTGCATACATGGGTTGACGTTTTTCGTGCATTTATGACGATGCTTGAGGATTTGTTGTGATCAGTGTGGATTTGTTGCGTACTAATAGTATTTTTGCTGCAAATGTGTTTTCAAAATGCTGTAATGATTTTTGCATAGATTTGTCCCACAACGGAATAAAATGCTACAATGATGTTACAATAGCATAAACTGTTTGCTACCCGTGTGAGGATATGCTATAATAATTGGATAGACGCTATTTCACGTTTTATAAGGATCGAACATTGGAGGAGGGCGAGTGTACCCTCATCGCTGCCCTAATAATTTAAATATGTATACGGATAGAAGTGATACCTCTTTACAAAGAAATTCGTACATGAACACAAACATTCGTATGTAGAGGCCCGTGTTTGGCTTTGGCTACTACTCTCTCCGAACCTATACACTAAAAGATGTCTAGATAAATTATCTTTACAAATCTAAAATATTTTTATATTTTAAAATGGAGGGAGTATTTATTTATCCAATTAGCCTAAAAGTTATCACCTGAAAACCTATTAGCCCTCCAATACAAATTACTGTTGATGTTGCAGGTTCATTGAACTTAGACAGAGGTAGTCCTTGTAAGTTCTAATACTACCGTCAGCGGGAATCCTGTTGTAATCCAATGCAATAGAGGATCAGATCGAGTAACTGTCCTTCTCCGTTTAGCCTCGTCAATCGTGTGCCTCCATGATTTTACTCCTTAAGACCGAACGGCTACGAGTCCTGGACGGCCGGCCAGATACGGCGGCCGCGCACGCACACTTCCGTCATGAGACTGGCTGGGTGGGAACGAACTCTAATCCGGCACCACAAAGTACGTTGGTGGACTCTGTTTCTGGGGCCTCTCTTATAATGCACGTTCGTGTGCGCCCTTGTCCCTCCCACGTACTCGTCGATATAGCAACTAGCTGAACCGACGAGCACCACGTTGGACACCGAGTTTTAGACCATGGCGATCCGGGCGAGAACGTGGGTGGTTTTCCTGCTGCTCGCCCTGCTCTCCTCCTCCGTCGCCGAGGCCTCGCACCGCGTCTTCCCCGACCTGCAGTCCCTCGACGCCGTCGCCGACCGCGCCGTCGTCGGCGGCGTCGACGACCCGGACCCTCTCCGCACCGGCTTCCACTTCCAGCCCCCCAGCCACTGGATCAACGGTGCGTGCTACATTGACGATGATATAATAACTCGCATTGTGTTTCTTTCTTCGCTTGATGCATGATCTTTCGCTGACGCATCTTGCGTGCGTACCGTGTGTGATGTGTGCAGATCCTAATGGCGTGATGTACTACAAGGGCGTGTACCACCTGTTCTACCAGTACAACCCCAAGGCCGCGGTGTGGGGCAACATCGTGTGGGCGCACGCCGTCTCCACGGACCTCGTCAACTGGATCACGCTCCAGCCGGCCATCTACCCGACGGCGCCCTTCGACGTCAACGGCTGCTGGTCCGGCTCCGCCACCGTGCTCCCCGACGGCACGCCCGCCATCATGTACACCGGCATCGACGGCGATGGCCGCCAGGTGCAGAACGTCGCCTACCCCAAGGACCTCTCCGACCCTTACCTCCGGGAGTGGGTCAAGCCGGACTACAACCCCGTCATCGCCCCCGACGCCCGCGTCAACGCCACCGCCTTCCGCGACCCGACCACGGCCTGGCGGGGACCCGACGGGCTCTGGCGCCTGGTGATCGGGACCAAGGACAACCGCCGTGGCCTCGCGGTGCTCTACCGCAGCCGGGACTTCAAGCGGTGGACGCCAGTGCGCCGGGCGCTGCACTACGGCGACACCGGCATGTGGGAGTGCCCCGACTTCTACCCCGTCTCGACCTCCCCCGGCGAAGTGAAGCACGTGCTCAAGGTCAGCCTCGACCTCACCCGGTTCGAGTACTACACGTTCGGAGCCTACGACCACGCCACCGAGACGTACGTGCCGGACGCGGCGCTCGCCGACGGCAACGACGGCCTCCGCTACGACTACGGCAACTTCTACGCCTCCAAGACGTTCCTCGACCCTGCCAAGGAGCGCCGCATCCTGTGGGGGTGGGCCAACGAGTCGGACTCCACGGCCGACGACGTCCGGAAGGGCTGGGCCGGCGTGCAGGCCATCCCCAGGAAGATCTGGCTCGCGCCGGACGGCAAGCAGCTCATGCAGTGGCCCGTCGCCGAGGTCGAGTCCCTCCGCGGCAACCACGTCAACATCACCGACAGGCTCGTCGAGGCCGGAAGCTACTTCGAGGTCCAGGGGCTCATGTCGCCGGCGCAGGCCGACGTGGAGGTGTCGTTCGCGGCGATGGACCTGGACAAGGCCGAGCCGTTCGACCCGGCGTGGCGCGGCGTCGACGCGCAGACCGTCTGCGCGGCACGGGGCGCGGACGTCAAGGGCGGCGTGGGGCCGTTCGGGCTGTGGGTGCTCGCGTCCGACGAGCTCAAGGAGAGGACGGCTGTCTTCTTCAGGGTGTTCAAGGGCGAAGGCGACGGCAATCACGTCGTGCTCATGTGCAACGACCCTTCCAGGTCGTCCTACGCCGACCATCTCTACAAGCCCACCTTCGCCGGCTTCATCGACGTCGACATCGCCAAGACCGGCGGCAAGATCCCTCTCAGAACCTTGGTACGTTGCCTACATCTACATTGATTACTAACTATTCGATGATTTATGTTGCCTATTGACGTTCAATATGAATGGTGTGTGCATGGGTGCAGATCGACCACTCCATGGTGGAGAGCTTCGGAGGCCACGGCAGGATGAGCATCCTGTCCAGAGTGTACCCGACCAAGGCCGTCGGCGACAAGGCGCGCCTCTACGTGTTCAACCACGGCGAGTCAGACGTCAAGGTTACCCACCTGAACGCCTACGACATGCGGTCGGCCAAGATCAGCAACGACATCGATCAACTGACCAGATGACCGATGAGCCCCGATAAGGACGAAAATTGCTTAGGTAGCTAGATTAGGCATTGGTTGGTGTATGGAGAGTTTGTGTATATATATCTATAAGTAGAATGTACCCGGTTGACAGCCTCAGTAAATTTGATATGATATCCTAGAATTAGTCTGACCAATCTGATAAGTCCTTCCAAGCACACTATGCTCCCTAGAAACTAGAAGGATACACAACGTGTTGCAGCATGATTTTCTTTAATAAGTTTATTTTGTGAATGATGCATGAAACTATCCACATGAATATGAAAGATTCCATTGCTGGGAATCTAAATTTAATCCAACTGAAATACTTATGTATTTGATCAATCAAAGTCATTGTAATCAGCATATTAATTAAACAAAAGTCAAAATTTGGAAAAAAAATGCCTGAGTGCTTTGGTGATCATTGGATTTTATTGCCTTCTTCACTCTCTAATGACTTGTTTGTTGTTGAAATATTCTGAACTTAAATATAATAACAACCTAATTCGCCTCCAACTCAATTATTTGAACATCGTCTCATGTGTGGAAAGCCCTAAAAATAGTTATTACATTTTATTTTGGATAAAAACATATTTAATTGTTTGTCTCCTCAAAACCCTAAAAGCACTATTCTTGACCCAAAAAGGTACTCCCTCTAATCCATAGTAAGTGTCGCTAATTTAGTACAAAGTTGTGCTAAATCAACGACACTTATTATGGATTATAGGGAGTATTTCCTTTCAAAACATAAAAATATTAAAAATCACTTTTCATACATGTATTATATATACTCCATATTTTCGAAAAATAGTATTTTTGAAGATATTTAAATACCACTTTTTATTTATTTTCGGAAAAGGCATAAATAGGGAAATGTTATTTCATGAATATTTTTATACCTAAAATATCTAGAATTTTTTTACCAACACGAGGAACAGTATTTTGAAACCTATTTTTGTTAAAAAACTCACAATTTCATGTTTTAGAATTTCAAACCTAAATAATGAAAACAAAATTTGGTCAAGTGAGTTATAGATCTTTTAGTCACCTAAAAGCTTGAGAAAATTCCACAGATACATCATTGTGTCTAAACTTTGATTCTCTCATTCATAAATAAAAACACAAGAATTTGGATCCTCCGATAGATAAGAAAGCAATGTAAGGTTTAATTTGGATCCTCCATAGATAAGAAAGCAAAGTAGTACATATATTTCAAAAAAAGGAGCTACTAAATATAACAACATGGTCTTAAATAATATTTATTAACCATGAAATATTAAATTAGTATAACATGGTCAAAGAGTAACTGAATTTCGAACCGATGGAAAGAAATATAATAATACGTTCAACACCTTCATTGCAACCCACTATTGCAAAAGAAGACTTCTTAAGTGAAGGGCTCAACTCTTCTACTAGTGTTGAACTTTTGAGTTATATGGGGTGCCTTCTCTTTTGACCAATGAAGGTTGTTTATCATACCAATCGACAAAGATAGTTGCTCCAAATGTCAAGAAAAGGCTAGACATCGCCTTTTTCCAACACTACTCTTCACCCATTTATTTGCTTGCTAATATTATAGAACAAATAGAAGAGAATAAACAAATAAGGACAACTCCAATATAATACGAATATTTTTCCAACAATAAACTAACATTCTAACAACAACTATGAAAAATCGCAGGAACGATGGGGACATGCCAATCAGACATACGCATACATAACCAACAACGACAAATACTATGAACACACGATCATTACTATTATGATTGATTAAAAAAGTTAATAGGCCATAGTATTATATGCATAAACTAATGCGAACTAAACTAAAAAAATATTTAAGAGTAAATGGTTGCATGGTGAAAGGACACACATGTCACCTAGAGGGGGTGAATATGTGTTTTATTTTTTTTACAGTTTTTGCTCTAATAAATGCGAAATAAAACTAGCATTTAATTTATCAAGCACAAAACCCAAATCCACTGGGTATAATTAGGTGCACCAACAATTTATGCTAAGTAAGCCAAGCAACAAGGTGATAGCAAAATATATAACTTCAAGCAGTGCATATGTAAAGAGCTCGGGTATAGAAATAACCGAGACACGCGTGCATAGACGATGATTTTATCTCGAAGTTCACTTATAAAGAAGCTACATGTTTGTTGAAGAGGTGTGGTGGTGTAATACTCCCGAACGCCACAAGTATCTCAACTTGAGGTGTGGTGGCTCGATGCACACCCAACGCCACACAAGGCCTTACCCCAAGATGTGGAGGCACACCACTCACTTATGCCACAAAAGGCTCACCTTATTCTTTCGTATGCGCACCACAAAGGTGGTAACACGATCCATTATGGAACACTTAAGGACGGTCACCGAACCAGTATGAGCTTGGGGCAATCTCCACGACTCAATTGGAGCCTTCCAAGATAATGCCACAAAAGGCCACAAGCTTGAGGCAATCAACACCAAGGCCACAATTGTCTAGGGTTCCAAGAACCCAAGATTAAAAGGCTCACAAGCTTTCACCAACCAATTCTTTGTAGAGAACTCAACCCGATGTACTTAATGAAGTGTCTAGTCCTTTACTCTCAAATTTTACCAAGATACAAAAGCTATTGGAGGAATAATATAAGGCGAACACAAGAAGAGAACACCAAATTCTCCATGATCTAGATCCCAATATTGCTTTCACAAAGAAGGGATTTGGTTTGGTAGGGTTGTAGATCTAGATCTCCTCACTCAAATCCCTCAAAAAGATGCAAGAAACATAATAGGGGTATGAGGAGAGTACAAGCTCTTGAAGGTCAACAATGAAGGAGAGAGAGAGAGAGTAGAAGAGATGACCCACAAAGGGTAAGAAGAGCTCCTTTTAAAGAGCTCTTGAAAACTAACCGTTTGAGGCCTTTCCGTACCTGGCCGTACTTCCGGTCACTGGCCGGTAGTACCACCCCAACGGCTCTCGGCCGCGAAACTATGTTGATATTTTGGGCCGAAAATTCCGCCCAACCTGGGCCAAAACTTCTGGCCGATACTACCGGTCTACTTTCGACCAAGTTCTGATAAAATATGCGATGAATCCATAAAGGTTGTTGCAGGGTTACCCGGGGCTATTGGTACTGACCTAGTACTTCCACTGGTACTACCGGCGACAAAAAATGTCCTAGCAGTACTACCGGTCCTGACAATTCTGTAGAACCAAAACAGTAATAACTTGAGCATCTGAGCTCCAAATGAGATGAAACCAGTTTTGTTGGAAAGATAATAACAAGTAGAATGCAAGTAGAAATTTTTGAGAAACCTCCCAAGGTGTGGAGATGGTAAAACCTCCAAGATAAAAATTTCAATAGATACACATGGAAAATCTTTTTTTATGAACTAGATCTTGTTATGAAGATAATCATAAGCTCTAGAACCTCACATGAATAACATCCAAATAAAAACCAAGAAATGTGATACTAAGTATGGAAAGGTTTGAGCTCTCTCTGAGAGATTTGATCGAGTTACTCACTCAAGAGTGCCTCTTGATAGTATGACTATCTATCCTAAACCCGGTCTCTCAACTAACAACATGAGACTGACAAAAGAGAAAACCTATCAAGATCATAACTTTACCTTGAGCATTCCACTTGAGCTTGATGAAGACGATCTTGTCCTTCTCAAGATGTAACACCTTTATTGATTGCTCTTGCTCATGCTAGCTTGATGAAGACTTGAGAATGGCCCCCTCATACTCCCATGGGAGAGTATCTTCTTTGGACATGTCTTTGCCTATCCATGATCACCAAGGATGGAAAGCTTCATGCATATAATCTTCTCAAGATTGCTCATCCATAACTTGCACTTCTTCATTTCATCTTGAGTGTTGATCCACTTGAAACCACTCTTTGCATTTGTCTTGATCAACCTTGTATCTTCTTCTTTCTTCAACATGATGTCTTGAATTAATGCAAGAATGCTCACACTATCTTCTTCTTCAAGACATGCTTCTAATATGCTCAAATATCACAATACTATTCTTCGGATCACACCATGAATATATCCTTGGGAATTGCTTATTCTTATTCATTTATTCATCCTTCGATCTCGAAACAAAAATGGTTCAAGCGATGCAAATAGACAATTCCTATAATTATAACTCAATGCAAACAGTAGTTTATACAGATTGTCATTAATTACCAAAACTGCACACAAGACACACATGCACTTTCACATAGGAATATCAAACTGTTTGGAAGATCAAACATGAGTGTTAAAAAATTAGGCTTGCCGATCAGTTGGTCATGTAATTGCTACTTGGTGGGTGACATATCAACTAATTAACTGTATGGCTAACCTCAATTGCTCAAGTGCTTCGTTTGCAGAAGCAAGCCCAAAATATCTAGAGGTTTAATGGTGTTTTTGTTGTATGGTCAAAACTGTACGGAAATGGCAGCCACGTTGTCCGGTGTGATGTGGTGGAGTTGGATCTTGTAGAACTTCAAAAACTTTCAGAGTGAAGGGATCAAGGGGAAATACAATCCTCACCCATGTGAACCAAAAAAAACACTATCTCCCAAGATCCGGGCTCAAGGTGAACTTCTTTCTCTTGCACGCGACAGGGTAGGACATTAGGGGAAGGAAGGGGACCAAATTCGAAGAGCCTCTCCAGACGGGAGGGGCGAACGATCAAGGGAAGCCATCAGTTATCAAAACCATGGGGAATCACAGGAACATCGGGTGGACGATGACACCCATAGTGAACGACAAGGCAGAGAGAGAAAACAAGTGAAAACAGGGAAGCAAATTATACAATCACTGCATCCATGTGTCATAGCACCCTTATAAAAGGAGTCTGAAGAAAGGGCCCACGAAGAAATGAGCAACGGGCGTTTCCTTGGGACAATGGAATCTTGCCAACCTACGAGGTCGGCAGATAGCGTTAAATTCCAAGCATCATGGTTCCTATGGCACGGTCGCTAAAGCATCGTAGCCACCAAATCTTGGCCAGCATGTGGGGTAAGCAAGAGGGCGGACCACGACGCTCCGCTTTAAAGAGCGCCTTAAGGAAGGCCTAGCCCACTATGGAAGTAAATGGATAGCGTCGGTGGGAATCACCGACCATGCGTCATGAACACACCTCGTTGAGGCATGGTCACTCATGAGAGCTTCTTAGTCTTTGACCATTTTGCCTTCCCTCACAGAAAGCGGGGCAAGGAGAAGGGACGCACCACTAACCCTCACATTGAGCCAGCTGGGTGAAGCTAGCCGGAGGGCGCGCTGTAAGACATCAATGCATGAAGACTGTCACCTAAGGAGTATCCGACATACAGAGAAGATTAGCGGTTGATCGACTAGAGGAATAGCCGGAGCATTGGACAGAAGTATCTAAGATAAATTCTCGCGGCCCCTTGTAACTGTAGATCCTGCGGGCGCCTCCTATAGACGCACACGGGATTGGGGCTAATGACAGGGTCCTGGGTAACCGGGTACCAAGAGAAGTGCAAACATTAGTAAGGTAGCTAACCGGATTACGACTAGCCAGCAGTCTCGCCGCGGAATCGGGCCAAGCGAAGCCTGCACCTATCGGTTTCTTCTCCCATATCCTGAGTAGAGCAGTCGACTGAATGACACTAGCCATATATAAATCCATGACGAACTAGGGCACCTAAGTCCACACCTACGCAATAAGCATGACGTAGGGGGTGATATGACCCTACGACATGCCATCCAGGCGGGTCCGTATGCAGCATAGATGACCTCACTCTATGTTGGAATTATGCCCTAGAGGCAATAATAAAGATGTTATTGTTATAATTCTTGTTCATGATAAAGTTTATATTCCATGCTAGAATTGTATTAAGCGGAAACTTTGATACTTGTGTGGTTTATGAACAACATCGTGTCCCTAGAACGCCTCTATGGACTAGCTCATTGATTAATGATGGTTAAGGTTTCCTAACCATAGACATGAGTTGTCGATTAATAATGAGATCATGTCATTGGAAGAATGATATGATGGACAAACCCAAATCAAGCAAAGCAATTAGATCGTGTCATCGTGTTCATCTTTGCGAAGATTTTTCTATGTCAAATATTGTATTCCTTAGACCATGAGATAATGCAACTCCCTGGTATCGGAAGAAAGCTTTGAGGTCATCAAACGTCATCCTATGAGAGGGTGATCATAAAGGTGTCTCTCAGGTGATCGGAAAGTACTTGTTGGGTTGTATGTATCGAGATGGGATTTGTCCCTCCCGAGTCGGAGAGATATATTTCGGGCCCACTCGGTAATCGATATCAACACCGCTTGCAAGCACGTGGTTAAGGAGTTAATCACAAAGTGATATCGGATTACGGAACGAGTAAAGTACTTGCTGTGAACGAGATTGAACTAGGTATGCAGATACCAACGATCGAATCTCGGGCAAGTAAAATATCGAGTGACGAAGGGAATATAAATATGGGATTAATTGAATCCTGGCATCGTGATTCATCCGATATGATCATCGATGAATATGTGGGAGTCAATATGGGTTTCCAGATCCCGTTGTTGATTATTGATAGAAGATCATGTCTGCATATTCTCGAACCCGTAGGGTCACACACTTAACGTGCCTCGACGCTAGGATAGAATGGATAATTGGTTTATGAGTTTTTGTTCGGAGTCTCGGATGAGATCCAGGACACCATGAGGGGTTCCGGAACGGTACGGAGAATAATATTCATATAAAGGAAATCAGTTTTTGGATTTCGGAATCATTTCGGAGTATTCGGTATTGTACCAGAAGGTTCTAGAAGCTTCCGGAGTGGGACCAACGTGTCCCCACTTGTCGGAGGCCTGCGTGGGACTAAGGGGAGTGCGCTGGCCGCATTGGGCCAGGGGCACAAGGCTGTAGGGTTCGCAGCATAGAAAACAAAAAATTTCCTACGATGTGAAATATATACCAAGATCTATCTACTAGATACAAACAACGGGCGGATGTATATCCGTAGAGAACATACCCTTGAAGACCGACAAAGCTTAACGAGTTCAACTCGTGGTTGATGTAGATGATCTCTTGCCGATCTCAAGATCGAGAGGAAGTCCTAGCTCCGCAAATCAGCAGCGCATCCGTGCTCGCACACACGTTCGAGGCACCGAGCAACCTCCGCCTCCTCGATCCAGCGATGCAGCGGAAGCACAACTCTTTCTTGCCGAATAGCCACCGGGAACATGTATCTCGCTAGTCCGAGACCATGGGGGATAAAAAATTCTAGAGGGGGAGAGAGATCCTTCACGAGGAGGTGTGAGAGACAAGTGAGGAGGGGGGCTCCTTTTATAGGAGGAGGGGGGACCCCAAGGGGGTGGCCGGCGCATGGGGGCTGACCCCTTGCCCTCCCCTCTTCATGTGGGTGGACACTCCACTCACAAATCTCCTTTAAATTCCCTCCACTCAAAAGTCCACTCAAATTCCCATTAAATTTCCACCAAATTTAATGCAAACTCTCATTAAATAAAACTCTTTTATTTTATTCAGAATTTTGTCAATTACTTTAATGACAAACATTCACAAATAACCCCTTGCTAGAATTCTATTTCACATGCATAACCACTTTATGCAATTTTACCCGAAAACCTGTTTCGGTATCTAGTGAAATAAATTCCTGTGCTTGTTCATTCTTTCGGCATGAAACATTTGCTCCAATTGGATGTCGGTGTCTCTTAAGTGTTTCACCCTACGGTTCGTGAATAATGAGGACATGATCGAGACCCCTCTCGGATCAATAATCAGAAGCGGGATCTGGAGACCCATACTGACTCCTACACATTCAACGATGACTTTCTTGTGATCGTCGGAACCTTTTACGCTAGTATCTTAATCCCTTTGTTTCACGATATATTACATGTCCGAGATTCGATCATCGGTATCTCCATACCTAGTTTGATCTCGTTACCGACATGCACTCTTTTCTCGTTCCTGTGATATAACATTCTAGTGATCAAATCACTTGCTTGCAAGCTAATCAATGTGATATCACCGAGAGGGCCCAGAGTATATCTATCCGTCATCGGGATGAACAAATTCCACTCTCAATCCATGAGCCTCAACATAACACTTTATTAGTTATGAATCCATCTTTATAATCACCCTGTTATGGTGTGACGTTTGATGTTATCAAGAAACTCTTCCGGTGTTAGTGATTGACATGATCTCATGGTCTAAGGATTAGGATCACTTCGTAAGTTGTTATATCAATATAAACTCAATGACTTTGATCGTAATGCTATACTTCGGATGAATGTTCATCACACCATTACACTAATGTTGTGATCCCGTTATTAACAACATACAATGTCCATGATCAGGAAACCTTGATCATCTTATTAATCAACGAGCTAGTTTATGAGAGAGGCATAACTAGGAACTTTCTGTTTGTTTATTAAACACACTTGTATTAACGTTTCCGTATTAATACAATTATAGCATGCAAAATAAACATCTATCATATACTTGGAATACACATAATAAACACTTTATTATTGCCTCTCAGGGCATATTCCCTTCAGTCTCCCACTTGCACTAGAGACAATAATCTAGTTACATAGTGATAAATCTAACACCCATTGAGTTCTGGTGTTGATCATGTTTTGCTCTAGGGAGAGTTTTAGTCAACGGATCTGCTACATTGAGATCCGTATGTACTTTACAAATCTTTATATCTCCATCCTTGACATGCTCGCGGATGGAGTGAAACCGGCGCTTAATATGCTTGGAATGCTTGTGAGACCTTGGCTCTTTGGCATTGGCAATGGCACCATTGTTGTCACAATAGATCACCATTGGGTCCAACGCGTTTGCCACCACTACTAGTTCGGATATGAACTCCTTCATCCAAACTGCTTCCTGAGCCGCTTCTGAAGCAGCAACATATTAGGCCTCCGTTGTTGATCCCGCTACCACAGGTTGTTTGGAGCTCCTCCAACTAACCGCTCCGCCATTCATGAGAAATACGTATCCGGATTGAGACTTAGAGTCATCCGGATCGGTGTCAAAGCTAGCGTCGACATAACACTTAGCGACGAGCTCTTCTTTACCTCCGTATACAAGAAACATATCCTTAGTTCTTCGTAAGTACTTAAGGATATTCTTGACCGCTATCTAGTGTTCCGAACCTGGATCCGATTGGTACCTACTAGTCAAACTAATAGCATGTGCCACATCCGGTCTTGTACATAGCATGGCGTACATTATAGAGCCTATGGCTGAAGCATAGGGGACTTTGTCCATTATCTCTCTTTCTTCCGCCGAAGCCGGACTTTGAGTCTTACTCAATGTCTTGCCTTGCAACATAGGTAAGAACCCCTTCTTACTTCCGTCCATTTTAAACTTCTTTAAAATCTTATCAAGGTATGTACTTTGTGATAGCCCTATTAGGCGCATAGATCTATCTCTATAGATCTTTATGCCTAATATGTATGACGCTTCACCTAGGTCCTTCATTGAAAATTTGCTGTTTAGATAACTTTTAACACTGTTTAAAAGATCTATATCATTTCCGATCAATAATATGTCATCCACATATAATATCACAAATACCACATTGCTCCCACTCACTTTCTTGTAAATACAAGCTTCTCCATAAGTTTGGACAAATCCAAACTCTTTGATCACCTCATCAAAGCGGAGATTCCAACATCGTGATGCTTGCTTCAATCCATAGATGGATCGCTGAAGCTTGCACACCTTGTTAGCATCCTTACGATCGACAAAACCCTTTGGTTGTATCATATACAACTCTTCTTCAATATTACCATTGAGAAACGCGGTTTTGACATCCATCTGCCATATCTCATAATCGAAATATGCAGCAATTGCTATCATAATCCTAACTGACTTTAGCATCGCTACGGGAGAGAAAGTCTCATCGTAGTCAACTCCTTGAATTTGTCGAAACCCCTTTGCGACAAGTCGAGCTTTATAGACGGTCACATTACCATCAGCATCAGTTTTCCTTTTGAAAATCCATTTGTTCTCCACGGCCTTTCGGTCGTGAGGTAATTCCACCAAGTTCCAAACTTGATTTTCATACATGGATTCCATCTCGGATTTCATGGCTTCTAACCATTTGTTGGAATCCGGGCTCATCATCACTTCTTCATACGTCGCAGGGTCATCATTTTCATCAACCATGAAATTCATGACAGGATTTCCGTACAGCTCGGGAGCTGCACGCGTCCTGTTTGACCTGCGAGGTTCGGTAGTACTCTCTTTCGGAGTTTCATGATCATTATCATTAGTTCCCTCTTCAACAGGTGGAGCCAACTCCGGAACAACTTCCAGCGCTGCGCTACTCGCCATACTTTGAAGAGAAGGTTCCACAACCTCTTCGAGTTCTACCTTCCGACTACTCACACCTTTCGCGAGAAACTCTTTCTCTAGAAAGGATCCATTCTTGGCAACAAAAACCTTGCCCTCGGATCTGTGATAGAAGGAATACCCAATAGTTTCTTTAGGGTATCCTATGAAGACGCATTTTTCCGCTTTGGGTTCGAGTTTATCCGGTTGAAGTTTCTTCACATAAACATCGCATCGCCAAACTTTAAGAAATGACAGCTTAGGTTTGTTTCCAAACCACAATTCATACGGTGTCTTTTCAACGGATTTAGATGGTGCCCGATTTAAAGTGAATGCAGCAGTTTCTAGTGCATAACCCCAAAATGACAACGGCAAGTCCGTCAGAGACATCATAGATCGAACCATATCTAATAAAGTACGATTACGACGTTCCGACACACCATTTCGCTGTGGTGTTCCGGCAGGTGTGAGTTGTGAAACAATTCCACACTCTTTCATGTGAATGCTAAACTCGTAACTTAGATACTCACCTCCACGGTCGGACCGTAGAAATTTGATTTTTCTATTACGATGATTTTCCACTTCATTCTGAAATTCCTTGAACTTTTCAAAGGTTTCAGACTTGTGTTTCATCAAGTAGATATAACCGTATCTACTCAAATCATCCGTGAAAGTAACAAAATAACGATATCCACCTCGCGCCGACACACTCATTGGACCACATACATCAGAACGTATGATTTCCAATAAATCTGTCGCCCGTTCCATTGAACCGGAAAATGGCGTTCTAGTCATCTTGCCCATAAGGCATGGCTCACATGTATCAAATGATTCATAATCAAGTGATTCCAAAAGTCCATCCGAATGGAGCTTCTTCATGCGTTTAACGCCAATATGACCTAGACGGCAGTGCCCCATATATGCGGATATATCATCATTAAGTTTAATCCTTTTAGCATCAACATTATGAATATGTGTAACATTATCATCGAGATCTAATAGAAATAAACCATTCATCATCGGTGCATAACCATAAAAGATTTCATTCATATAAATGGAACAACCATTGTTCTCGGATTTAAATGAATAACCACTTCGCATCAAACACGATCCAGATACAATGTTCATGCTCAGTGCAGGCACCAGATAACATTTATTCAAGTTTATAACTAATCCCGACGGCAAGTGGAGAGGCAGCGTTCCGACAGCGATCACATCAACGCTTGATCCATTGCCGACACGCATCTTGACCTCACCCCTTGCTAGCGGTCGCTTGTTCCGCATCCCCTGATTCGAGTTACAAATATTAGCAACTGAAACCGGTATCAAATACCCAGGTGCTACTGCGAGCACTAGTCAAGTACACATCAATAACATGTATATCATATATACCTTTGTTTGCCTTGCCGGCCTTCTTGTCTGCCAGATACTTGGGGCAGTTGCGCTTCCAGTGGCCAGTCCCCTTACAATAGTAGCACTCGGAATCAGACTTAGGTCCAACTCGGGGTTTCTTTTCAGGCGCGGCAACAGGCTTGCCGCCCTTACTTCCCTTCCATTTTCCCTTCTTGTCTTTCTTGAAACCAGTGTTCCTATTGATCATCAACACTTGATGTTCCTTTTTGATCTCCACTTCTGCAGTTTTAAGCATTGACAGAAGCTCGGGGAGAGACTTCTTCATGCCTTGCATATTATAGTTCATCACGAAGCTCTTATAGCTAGGTGGCAGAGACCACAGAACACGATGGGTGCCTAAGTCAATGGGAATCGATATTCCCAAGGACACAAGCTTATCGGCGTAACCCGACATCTTGAGTACATGCTCACTAACGGAGCTGTGCTCTTCCAATATGCAGCTAAAGAACTTTTCTGAAGCGTTGTAGCTCTCTACAGCAGCATGTGTATCGAAAATCATTTTCAACTCACCCATTGTATCAAATGCATTACCGTTTTCGAAACGCTTTCGAAGTTCCGGCTCTAGCCCATACAATATGCCGCAATGAACTAAGTTGTGGTCCTCCTGACGAGTCTGATAGACATTCTTCTCCTCGTCAGGGGCATCATCTAAAGGTGGGGGGCCTAACGGCGCTTCTAGCACATATTGCTTTTGTGCAGCAGAGAGGAGAATCCTCAAATTCATAGCCCATTCGGTAAAGTTGCTACCGTTCGTTGCTAGTTTCTCTTTCTCCATGAACACATTGAAATTAAAAGCATGTGGTGCCATCTGCAACAGAATTTGTAAAGTTTAGACCAAGTGTATGATAGATTGAGTTCAACTAATCTATATTACGAATGAACTCCCACTCAAAAACGACATCCCTCGTGCCTTTTTGGTGATTACATGAACCAAATCCACTACACCAAGTTCGATCATCACGTGAGTCGGTATAGCTTCAAAGGCGAGCATCAAATGGGCATCATATCAACTATATGACTCATGCTTAACCTTTCGGTCCGTGTTCCGAGGCCATGTCTGTACATGCTAGGCTCGCCAAGTTAGAACCTTAGTATTCGCGTGTATAACTGTTTTACACCCGAAATATGGTCGTGGATCCAAGAACACCCGATCATCACGTGATGTCTTGGAGCGACGAAAACATAATCGGTGCATACTAAAGGAAGAACACATCCTTATCTTGATATTTAAATGAGGGATCATCTTATTATGCTAACAAAGCGCTAAACAAGCAATATAAGATGCTATCAAACATCATATGTTTATTAGTGAAATTATATGGTTCCCGCAGATGATCTCTATCATGTGCATCGTGGTATGATCACTATCATACCTATATGTGTAAATCCAAGGTCTATGGATTTTACACGCTATGTGTGTTGTAAGAGTATCATCTCATACTTCTACTTACAACACTACCATATCATAACACTAGCCCAGCAACAATCTAAACTAGACGCCTCTAATTTATCCATTGCAAGTTTTACGTGGCTTAGGTCTTTCGAGATAGAACCGTTCTTACCTACGAACATGAACCACAATGAGGATAATCAAATTGTTGACAACTCGCTTGCAAAATAGATATTGACTATAGTAGGAGAGACAGACACCCGCTAGCCACTTATGCAAACTAGTTGCATGTCAAGCGTGGAACAGGTCTCATGTGCGAGGACATGTAAAGTTTGTCTGGGCCGCTTCATCCCACTATGCCACCAATATCCAAAATTACAACAAAGGAGCAACAACATGATCATCATCGCCCACATACAAATATGTGTACTACCCGTTTAAAGCATCTACGCATAGATCCGGCTCTGATACCACTGTAGGGTTCGCAGCATAGAAAACAAAAAATTTCCTACGATGTGAACTATATACCAAGATCTATCTACTAGATACAAACAACGGGTGGATGTATATCCGTAGAGAACATACCCTTGAAGACCGACAAAGCTTAACGAGTTCAACTCGTGGTTGATGTAGACGATCTCTTGCCGATCTCAAGATCGAGAGGAAGTCCTAGCGCCGCAAATCAGCAGCGCATCCGTGCTCGCACACACGTTCGATGCACCGAGCAACCTCCGCCTCCTCGCTCCAGCGATGCAGCGGAAGCACAACTCTTTCTTGCCGAATAGCCACCGGGAACATGTATCTCGCTAGTCCGAGACCATGGGGGATAAATTCTAGAGGGGGAGAGAGATCCTTCACGAGGAGGTGTGAGAGACAAGTGAGGAGGGGGGCTCCTTTTATAGGAGGAGGTGGGAACCCCAAGGGGGTGGCCGGCGCATGGGGGCTGACCCCTTGCCCTCCCCTCTTCATGTGGGTGGACACTCCACTCACAAATCTCCTTTAAATTCCCTCCACTCAAAAGTCCACTCAAATTCCCATTAAATTTCCACCAAATTTAATGCAAACTCTCATTAAATAAAACTCTTTTATTTTATTCAGAATTTTGTCAATTACTTTAATGACAAACATTCACAAATAACCCCTTGCTAGAATTCTATTTCACATGCATAACCACTTTATGCAATTTCACCCGAAAACCTGTTTCGGTATCTAGTGAAATAAATTCCTGCGCTTGTTCATTCTTTCGGCATGAAACATTTGCTCCAATTGGATGTCGGTGTCTCTTAAGTGTGTCACCCTACGGTTCGTGAATAATGCGGACATGATCGAGACCCCTCTCGGATCAATAATCAGAAGCGGGATCTGGAGACCCATACTGACTCCCACACATTCAACGATGACTTTCTTGTGATCGTCGGAACCTTTTACGCTAGTATCTTAATCCCTTTGTTTCACGATATATTACATGTCCGAGATTCGATCATCGGTATCTCCATACCTAGTTTGATCTCGTTACCGACATGCACTATTTTCTTGTTCCTGTGATATAACAGTCTAGTGATCAAATCACTTGCTTGCAAGCTAATCAATGTGATATCACCGAGAGGGCCCAGAGTATATCTATCCGTCATCGGGATGAACAAATTCCACTCTCGATCCATGAGCCTCAACATAACACTTTATTAGTTCCGAATCCATCTTTATAATCACCCTGTTACGGTGTGACGTTTGATGTTATCAAGAAACTCTTCCGGTGTTAGTGATTGACATGATCTCATGGTCTAAGGATTAGGATCACTTCGTAAGTTGTTATAGCAATATAAACTCAATGAATTTGATCGTAATGCTATACTTCGGATGAATGTTCATCACACCATTACACTAATGTTGTGATCCCGTTATTAACAACATCCAATGTCCATGATCAGGAAACCTTGATCATCTTGTTAATCAACGAGCTAGTTTACGAGAGAGGCATAACTAGGAACTTTATGTTTGTTTATTAAACACACATGTATTAACGTTTCCGTATTAATACAATTATAGCATGCAAAATAAACATCTATCATATACTTGGAATACACATAATAAACACTTTATTATTGCCTCTCAGGGCATATTCCCTTCAAAGGCCCCATAGGCCCAGCCAGCCAAAACCCTAGGGGAAACCCTAGGAACCCTTATAGAAGGAGGGGGGAAACTTGCCCCCCACTCCAACCCTTGGGGACGCCGCCCTAGGGCTTGGAGGAGGGGCCAAGGGGGCCGTCCAGCCCCCTATATAAGGTGGGCAGGGGCGCACCCCTCCCCCCAC
This sequence comes from Avena atlantica, assembly GCA_910589765.1. Taxonomy (NCBI): domain Eukaryota; kingdom Viridiplantae; phylum Streptophyta; class Magnoliopsida; order Poales; family Poaceae; genus Avena; species Avena atlantica. The sequence continues at coordinate 377,150,090 of OU342736.1, forward strand.
TCCTTCAACCCTAGCCGCTGACCTGCTGCCCTCCATCTCTCTCTCTCTCTCTCTCTCTCTCTCTCTCTCTCCCGACTACGCGTAGGCGAAGCCCTGCCGCAGAAACTCTCCACCATTGCACCACGCCGTCGTGCTATAGATCCAATCTATCTCTCCACCCCACTTTCTGGACCGAGGAAGGAGGAGACGTCGCGGCACCGTACGTGTGCATCTCTCGGAGGCGCCGCCACTTGCGGCATTGGATCGGATCGGATCGCGAGAAGGAGAAGGCTAGTTCGAATACATCACCCACGTTCTGTTGAATGTTTCCGCTGTGCGATTCTTCAAGGGTATGTGAAGAGAATATGCCCTGATAGGCAATAATAAAATGTTTATTATGTGTATTCCAAGTATATGATAGATGTTTATTTTGCATGCTATAATTGTATTAATAAGAAAACGTTAATACATGTGTGTTTAATAAACAAACAGAAAGTTCCTAGTTATGCCTCTCTCATAAACTAGTTCGTTGATTAACAAGATGATCACGGATTCCTGATCATAGACATTGGATGTTGTTAATAACGAGATCACAACATTAGTGTAATGGTGTGATGAACATTCATCCGAAGTATAGCATTACGATCAAAGTCATTGAGTTTATATTGCTATAAAAAAACTACGAAGTAGTCCTAATCCTTAGACCATGAGATCATGCCAATCACTAACACCGGAAGAGTTTCTTGTTGACATCAAACGTCACTCCGTAACTGGGTGATTATAAAGATGGCTTCAAAGCTACTGAAGTGTTATGTTGAGAATCATGGATCAAGAGTGGAATTTGTTCATCCCGATGACGGATAGATATGCTCTGGGCCCTTTCGGTGATATCACATTGGTTAGCTTGCAAGCAAGTGATTTGATCACTAGAATGTTATATCACGGGAACGAGAAAAGAGTGCATGCCAGTAACGAGATCAAACTAGGTATGGAGATACCGATGATCGAATCTCGGACATGTAATATATCGTGAAACAAAGGGATTAAGATACAAGCATAAAAGGTTCCGACGATCACAGGAAAAGTCATCGTTGAATGTGTGTGAGTCAGTATGCATCTCCAGGTCCCGCTACTGATTATTGATCGGAGAAGGGTCTCGATCATGTCCGCATTATTCGCGAACCGTAGGGTGACACACTTAAGGGACACTGTCATCCAGTTGGAGCAAATGTTTCATGCCGAAAGAATAAACAAGCGCAGGAATTTATTTCACTAGATACCAAAACAGGTTTTCGGGTGAAATTGCATAAAGTGGTTATGCATGTGAAATGGAATTCTAGCAAGGGGTTATTTGTGAATGTTTGTCATTAAAGTAATTGACAAAATTCTGAATAAAATAAAAGAGTTTTATTTAATGAGAGTTTGCATTAAATTTGGTGGAAATTTAATGGGAATTTGAGTGGACTTTTGAGTGGAGGGAATTTAAAGGAGATTTTTGAGTGGAGTGTCCACCCACATGAAGAGGGGAGGGCAAGGGGGCAGCCCCATGAGCCGGACACCCCCTTGGGGTTCCCCCCTCCTCCTATAAAATGAGCCCCCCTCCTCACTTGTCTCTCACACCTCCTTGTGAAGGAAATCTCTCCCCCTCTAGAATTTATCCCCCATGGTCTCGGACTAGCGAGATACATGTTCCCGGTGGATATTCGGAAATAAAGGGTTGTGCTTCCGCTGCATCGCTGGAGCGAGGAGGCGGAGGTTGCCTGGTGTCTTGTACGTGTGTGCGAGGACGGATGCGCTACTGCTTTGCGGCGCTAGGACTTCCTCTCGATCTTGAGATCGCCAAGAGATCGTCTACATCAACCACGAGTTGAACTCGTTAAGCTTTGTCGGTCTTCAAGGGTATGTTCTCTACGGATATATATCCGCCCATTGTTTGTATCTAGTAGATAGATCTTGGTACATAGTTCCCATCATAGGAAATTTTTTGTTTTCTATGCTGCGAACCCTACAGTGGTATCAGAGCCGGATCTATGCGTAGATGCTTTAAACGGGTAGTACACATATGAGTATGTGGGCGATGATGATCATGTTGTTGCTCCTTTGTTGTAATTTTGGATATTGGTGGCATAGTGGGATGAAGCGGCCCGGACAAACTTTACATGTCCTCGCACATGAGACCTGTTCCACGCTTGACATGCAACTAGTTTGCATATGTGGCTACCGGGTGTCTGTCTCTCCTACTATAGTCAATATCTATTTTGCAAACGAGTTGTCAACAATTTGGTTATCCTCATTGTGGTTCATGTTCGTAGGTAAGAACGGTTCTATCTCGAAAGCCCTAAGCCACGTAAAACTTGCAATGGATAAATTAGAGGCGTCTAGTTTAGATTGTTGCTAGGCTAGTGTTATGATATGGTGATGTTGTAAGTAGAAGTATGAGATGATACTCTTACAACATACATAATGTGTAATATCCATAGACCTTGGACTTACACATATAGGTATGATAGTGATCATACCACGGTGCACATGATAGAGATCATATGCGGGAACCATATCATTTCACTAATAAACATGTGATGTTTGATAGCATCTTATATTGCTTGTTTAGCTCTTTGTTAGCATAATAAGATGATCCCTCATTTAAATATCAAGATAAGAATGTGTTCTTCCTTTAGTATGCACCGATTATGTTTTCGTCGCTCCAAGACATCACGTGATGATCGGGTGTTCTTGGATCCACGACCATATTTCGGGTGTAAAACAGTTAAACACGCGAATACTAAGGTTCTAACTTGGCGAGACTAGCATGTACAGACATGGCCTCAGAACACGGACCGAAAGGTTAAGCATGAGTCATATAGTTGATATGATGCCCATTTGATGCTCGCCTTTGAAGCTACACCGACTCACGTGATGATCGGACTTGGTGTAGTGGATTTGGTTCATGTAATCACCAAAAAATCACGAGGGATGTCGTTTTTGAGTGGGAGTTCATTCATAATATGGATTACTTGAACTCAATCTATCATACACTTAGTCTAAACTTTACAAATTCTGTTGTAGATGGCACCACCTGCTTTTAATTTCAATGTGTTCATGGAGAAAGAGAAACTTGCAACGAACGGTAGCAACTTTACCGAATGGGCCATGAATTTGAGGATTCTCCTCTATGCTGCACAAAAGCAATATGTGCTAGAAGCGCCGTTAGGCCCCCCACCTTTAGATGATGCCCCTGACGATGTGAAGAATGTCTATCAGACTCGTTAGGAGGACCACAACTTAGTTCATTGCGGCATATTGTATGGGCTAGAGCCGGAACTTCGAAAGCTTTTCAAAAATGGCAATGCTTTTGATACAATGGGTGAGTTGAAAATGATTTTCGACACACATGCTGCTGTAGAGAGCTACAATGCTTCAGAAAAGTTCTTTAGCTGCATGATGGAAGAGCACAGCTCCGTTAGTGAGCATGTACTCAAAATGTCGGGTTACGCCGATAAGCTTGTGTCCTTGGGAATATCGATTCCCATTGACTTAGGCATCCATCGTGTTCTGCAGTCTCTGCCACCTAGCTATAATAGCTTCGTGATGAACTATAATATGCAAGGCATGAAGAAGCCTCTCCCCGAGCTTCTGTCAATGCTTAAAACTGCAGAAGTGGAAATAAAAAAGGAACATCAAGTGTTGATGATCAATAGGAACACTGGTTTCAAGAAAGACAAGAAAGGAAAACAGAAGGGAAGTAAGGGCGGCAAGCCTGTTGCCGTGCCTGAAAAGAAACCCCGAGTTGGACCCAAGTCTGATACCGAGTGCTACTATTGTAAGGGGACTGGCCACTGGAAGCGCAACTGCCCCAAGTATTTGGCAGACAAGAAAGTTGGCAAGGCAAACAAAGGTATATATGATATACATGTTATTGATGTGTACTTGAATAGTGCTCGCACTAGCACCTGGGTATTTGATACCGGTTCAGTTGCTAATATTTGTAACTCGAATCAGGGGCTGCGGAACAAGCGACCACTAGCAAGGGGTGAGGTCAAGATGCGTGTCGGCAATGGATGAAGCGTTGATGTGATCGCCGTCGGAACTCTGCCTCTCCACTTGCCGTCGGTATTAGTTATAAACTTGAAAAATTGTTATATGGTGCCTGCACTAAGCATGAACATTGTATTTGGATCGTGTTTGATGCGAAGTGGTTATTCATTTAAATCCGAGAACAATGGTTGTTCCATTTATATGAATGAAATCTTTTATGGTCATGCACCGATGATGAATGGTTTATTTCTTTTGGATCTCGATAATAATGTTACACATATTCATAATGTTGATGCTAAAAGGATTAAACTAAATGATGATATATCCGCATATATGTGGCACTGCCGTCTAGGTCATATTGGCGTTAAACGCATGAACAAGCTCCATTCGGATGGACTTTTGGAATCACTTGATTATGAATCATTTGATACATGTGAGCCATGCCTTATGGGCAAGATTACTAGAACGCTGTTTTCCGGTTCAATGGAACGGGCGACAGATTTATTGGAAATCATACATTCTGATGTATGTGGTCCAATGAGTGTGTCGGCGCGAGGTGGATATCGTTATTTTGTTACTTTCACGGATGATTTGAGTAGATACGGTTATATCTACTTAATGAAACACAAGTCTGAAACCTTTGAAAAGTTCAAGGAATTTCAGAATGAAGTGGAAAATCATCGTAATAGAAAGATCAAATTTCTACGATCCGACCGTGGAGGTGAGTATCTAAGTTACGAGTTTAGCACTCACATGAAAGAGTGTGGAATTGTTTCACAACTCACACCTTCCGGAACACCACAACGAAATGGTGTGTCGGAACGTCGTAATCGTACTTTATTAGATATGGTTCGATCTATGATGTCTCTAACGGACTTGCCGTTGTCATTTTGGGGCTATGCACTAGAAACTGCTACATTCACTTTAAATCGGGTACCATCTAAATCCGTTGAAAAGACACCGTATGAATTGTGGTTTGGAAACAAACCTAAGCTGTCATTTCTTAAAGTTTGGGGATGCGATGTTTATGTGAAGAAACTTCAACCGGATAAACTCGAACCTAAAGCGGAAAAATGCGTCTTCATAGGATACCCTAAGGAAACTATTGGGTATTCCTTCTATCACAGATCCGAGGGCAAGGTTTTTGTTGCCAAGAATGGATCCTTTCTAGAGAAAGAGTTTCTCGCGAAAGGTGTGAGTAGTCGGAAGGTAGAACTCGAAGAGGTTATGGAACCTTCTCTTCAAAGTATGGCGAGTAGCGCAGCGCCGGAAGTTGTTCCGGGGTTGGCTCCACCTGTTGAAGAGGGAACTAATGATAATGATCATGAAACTCCGAAAGAGAGTACTACCGAACCTCGCAGGTCAAGCAGGACGCGTGCAGCTCCCGAGCTGTACGGAAATCCTGTCATGAATTTCATGGTTGATGAAAATGATGACCCTGCGACGTATGAAGAAGCGATGATGAGCGCGGATTCCAACAAATGGTTAGAAGCCATGAAATCCGAGATGGAATCCATGTATGAAAATCAAATTTGGAACTTGGTGGACTTACCTCACGACCGAAAGGCCGTGGATAACAAATGGATTTTCAAAAGGAAAACTGATGCTGATGGTAATGTAACCGTCTATAAAGCTCGACTTGTCGCAAAGGGGTTTCGACAAATTCAAGGAGTTGACTACGATGAGACATTCTCTCCCGTAGCGATGCTAAAGTCAGTTAGGATTATGTTAGCAAATGCTGCATATTTCGATTATGAGATATGGCAGATGGATGTCAAAACCGCGTTTCTCAATGGTAATATTGAAGAAGAGTTGTATATGATACAACCAAAGGGTTTTGTCGATCCTAAGAATGCTAACAAGGTGTGCAAGCTTCAGCGATCCATCTATGGATTGAAGCAAGCATCACGAAGTTGGAATCTCCGCTTTGATGAGGTGATCAAAGAGTTTGGATTTGTCCAAACTTATGGAGAAGCTTGTATTTACAAGAAAGTGAGTGGGAGCAATGTGGCATTTCTGATATTATATGTGGATGACATATTATTGATCGGAAATGATATAGATCTTTTAAACAGTGTTAAAAGTTATCTAAATAGCAAATTTTCAATGAAGGACCTAGGTGAAGCGTCATACATATTAGGCATAAAGATCTATAGAGATAGATCTAGGCGCCTAATAGGGCTATCGCAAAGTACATACCTTGATAAGATTTTAAAGAAGTTTAAAATGGAAAATAGTAAGAAGGGGTTCTTACCTATGACACAAGGCACGACATTGAGTAAGACTCAAAGTCCGGCTTCGGCGGAAGAAAGAGAGATAATGGACAAGGTCCCCTATGCTTCAGCCATAGGCTCTATAATGTACGCCATGCTATGTACAAGACCGAATGTGGCACATGCTATTAGTTTGACTAGTAGGTACGAATCGGATCCAGGTTCAGAACACTGGAAAGCGGTCAAGAATATCCTTAAGTACTTGCGAAGAACTAAGGATATGTTTCTTGTATACGGAGGTGAAGAAGAGCTCGTCGCTAAGTGTTATGTCGACGCTAGCTTTGACACCGATCCGGATGACTCTAAGTCTCAATCCGGATACGTATTTCTCATGAATGGCGGAGCGGTTAGTTGGAGGAGCTCCAAACAACCTGTGGTGGCGGGATCAACAACGGAGGCCGAATATGTTGCTGCTTTAGAAGAGGCTCAGGAAGCAGTTTGGATGAAGGAGTTCATATCCGAACTAGGTGTGGTTGCAAACGCGTTGGACCCAATGGTGATCTATTGTGACAACAATGGTGCCATTGCCAATGCCAAAGAACCAAGGTCTCACAAGCATTCCAAGCATATTAAGTGCCGGTTTCACTCCATCCGCGAGCATGTCAAGGATGGAGGTATAAAGATTTGTAAAATACATACGGATCTCAATGTAGCAGATCCGTTGACTAAAACTCTCCCTAGAGCAAAACATGATCTACACCAGAACTCCATGGGTGTTAGATACATCACAATGTAACTAGATTATTGTCTCTAGTGCAAGTGGGAGACTTAAGGGAATATGCCCTGAGAGGCAATAATAAAATGTTTATTATGTGTATTCCAAGTATATGATAGATGTTTATTTTGCATGCTATAATTGTATTAATACGGAAACGTTAATACATGTGTGTTTAATAAACAAACAAAAAGTTCCTAGTTATGCCTCTCTCATAAACTAGTTCGTTGATTAACAAGATGATCACGGTTTCCTGATCATAGACATTGGATGTTGTTAATAACGAGATCACAACATTAGTGTAATGGTGTGATGAACATTCATCCGAAGTATAGCATTACGATCAAAGTCAATGAGTTTATATTGCTATAAAAAAACTACGAAGTAGTCCTAATCCTTAGACCATGAGATCATGCCAATCACTAACACCGGAAGAGTTTCTTGTTGACATCAAACGTCACTCCGTAACTGGGTGATTATAAAGATCGCTTCAAAGCTACTAAAGTGTTATGTTGAGAATCATGGATCAAGAGTGGAATTTGTTCATCCCGATGACGGATAGATGTGCTCTGGGCCCTCTCGGTGATATCACATTGGTTAGCTTGCAAGCAAGTGATTTGATCACTAGAATGTTATATCACGGGAACAAGAAAAGAGTGCATGTCAGTAACGAGATCAAACTAGGTATGGAGATACTGATGATCGAATCTCGGACATGTAATATATCGTGAAACAAAGGGATTAAGATACAAGCGTAAAAGGTTCCTACGATCACAGGAAAAGTCATCGTTGAATGTGTGGGAGTCAGTATGGATCTCCAGGTCTCGCTACTGATTATTGATCGGAGAAGGGTCTCGATCATGTCCGCATTATTCGCGAATCGTAGGGTGACACACTTAAGGGACACTGGCATCCAGTTGGAGCAAATGTTTCATGCCGAAAGAATAAACAAGCGCAGGAATTTATTTCACTAGATACCGAAACAGGTTTTTGGGTGAAATTGCATAAAGTGGTTATGCATGTGAAATGGAATTCTAGCAAGGGGTTATTTGTGAATGTTTTTCATTAAAGTAATTGAAAAAATTCTGAATAAAATAAAAGAGTTTTATTTAATGAGAGTGTGCATTAAATTTAGTGGAAATTTAATGGGAATTTGAGTGGACTTTTGAGTGGAGGGAATTTAAAGGAATTTTGTGAGTGGAGTGTCCACCCACATAAAGAGGGGAGGGCAAGGGGGCAGCCCCATGCGCCGGCCACCCCCTTGGGGTTCCCCCCTCCTCCTATAAAAGTAGCTCCCCTCCTCACTTGTCTCTCACACCTCCTCGTGAAGGATCTCTCTCCCCCTCTAGAATTTATCCCCCATGGTCTCGGACTAGCGAGATACATGTTCCCGGTGGCTATTCGGGAAGAAAGGGTTGTTCTTCCGCTGCATCGCTGGAGGTTTCCCGGTGTCTTGTACGTGTGTGAGAGCACGGATGCGCGGCTGCTTTGCGGTGCTAGGACTTCCTCTCGATCTTGAGATCGCCAAGAGATCGTCTACATCAACCACGAGTTGAACTCGTTAAACTTTGTCGGTCTTCAAGGGTATGTTCTCTACGGATATATATCCGTCCGTTGTTTGTATCTAGTAGATAGATCTTGGTACATAGTTCCCATCGTAGGAAATTTTTTGTTTTCTATGTTGCGAACCCTACAGTATGAAGATCTCATCTATCCCTCTCGTTGATTGCATCTCCTAGAGTAGATCTTGGCTTTCCCGTTCGCATCCGTAGAAAATTTTGATTTACTATGCTGCGACCCTTCAGTGGTATCAGAGCTAGATCTATGCGTAGATGTGTTTCACGAGTAGAACGCAACATGCTTGTTGCGGGCGTTGATGTTTTCTATTGCAAGCCTCTTGTTTTGTACTTCTTATGACGCGGGATAGTGAGATCGAAGCGGTCTATGCCAACTTTACGCGACCTCGTTCGCGAGACCGGCTCCGCACTTGACGTGTGGCTTGTTCCACACATGCGGCTGGTGGATGCCAGTTTTTCTCACTATAGTATTCATGGGATTTACACCGGATGTTGGCAACCATAATATCACCGTTGTGGCTTTCCGTAGGTAAGAATTGTTCTTAGTTTGTTACTCCCATAAGCCACGTAAAACATGCAATAACAAAGTAGCAGCGTCTAACTTGTTTTTGCAGGGAGTGTTTTGTGATATGGTATGGCCCAAGACATGATGTGTATGATGTATGCGATGATCATGTTTTGTAATATTTCACGACTTGCATGTCGATGAGTACACAACCGGCAGGAGCCATATGGTTGTCTTTATAATTGTGTATGACATGTGTGTCAAATTCTTATACGCCATGTAATAGCTTTACTTTATCGCTAAGTAGTTAGCAATAGTTGTAGTTGCTATTCGTGGTGGAGGCAATCATGGTGGAGTGACGGAGATCATGCTGGTATGCACAAGATGGAGATCATTGCGCGGAGATTGGCTATACCATGTCACATAAAATAATATGCATGTGATGTTTATCCTTTTATGTATCTTATTATGCTTAGATCACGACGGTAGCATTATAAGATGATTCCTCACTTAAAGATCAAGATAAAATTGTGTTCTCCCCATGTATGCACCATTGCGAAAGTTCGTCGTGATCAAGCATCTCGTGATGATCAGGTGCTATAAACTCTGCGTTCACATACAACGGGTGCAAGCCAGTTTTGCACATGCGGAAATACTTGGGTTTGACTTGACGAGCCTAGCATGTACAGACATGGCCTCGGAACACACGAACCGAAAGGTTAAGCATGAGTCATATGAATGATATGATCGACACTTTGTTGTCCATCATTGAAACCACATCTCTTCTCGTGAAGATCGGATTAGGTGTGGTGAATTTGGATCGTGTTCACTAAACAACTTGAGGGGTGTTGAATTTAGTGGGAGTTCATCTAGTAATTTTATTAAGTTGAACTAGTTATCATGAACATAGTCTAAATTGTACTTGCAAATTTTGTAGATCAAATGGCTAAGTCCAACTTCAACTTCAACGTTTTTGCTGAGAAAGAAAATCTTAAGAACAATGGGTCTAACTTCACCAACTGGTTCCGCAATCTGAGAATCATTCTCGCTGGCGGACAAAAGGACTATGTCCTTGATAAAGCGCTAGGTGACGCCCCTGCTATTGATGCGTCGGCTGATGAAAAAGCTGTTTATCAGTCGCACAAGGATGATTATGGAGTGATTAAGAGTACCATGTTGTTTGCTATGGAATCGGACCTTCAAAATCGTTTTGAGGAGTTCGCCGGGCCCTTTGAGACACTTGAGGAACTGAAAACCATGTTTCAGACTCAGGCCCGTTCTGAGAGATATGAGATCTCTGAGAAATTCTTTAACTACCAGATGGAGGAAGGGAGTTTCGTTAGTGAGCACGCCATTAAGATGTTGGGCTACACTCAACGTCTTGAGCAACTGGACTGCAAGATTCCAGAAGAGCTCAAGATTGAGAGAGTTCTGCAATCACTCCCTCCTAGCTACAAAGGTTTTGTAGTTACTCACAATCAGATTGGTTCCACTGATACAATCACTGAGCTCTTCACTAAGCTAAAAGCTGCGGAGGTGGACATCAAGAAAGATAATCATGTGTTGATGGTCAACAAGACCCCTAGCTTTAATAAAGGTAAGGGTGCAAATAAATCCTTCAAGAAAGGCAGCGGCAAGCGCGTTGCCCCTGCTGAGAAGAAGCTCAAGTCTGTACCTAAGCCGGACACTGAGTGCTTCTATTGCAAGACAAGGGTCACTGGAAGCGCAACTGTCCGAAGTACTTAGCGGACAAGAAGGCTGACACCATTAAAGGTATATTTGATATACATATTATTGATGTTTACCTTACTAGCGCTCGTTGTAGTGCCTGGGTATTTGATACTGGTTCGGTTGCTAATATTTGTAACTCGAAACAGGAGCTATGGAATAGACGGCGGCTAGCAAGGGATGAGGTGACGATGCGCGTTGGCAATGGATCAAGAGTTGATGTGATGGTCGTCGGCACGCTCTCCTTACTTTTACCTTCGGGATTAGTTTTAAACCTTAATAAGTGTTATTATGTGCCTGCGTTGAGCATGAACATTATATCTGGATCGTGTTTATTGCAAGACGGTTATTCATTTAAATCGGAGAATAATGATTGTTCTATTTATATGAGTAACATCTTTTATGGTCATGCACCCGCTGTGAATGGTTTATTTCTTCTGAATCTCGGAAGCAATGAAACACACATCCATAACATTGAGGCTAAGAGATGCAAAGTAGATAGTGATAATTCGACTTTTTGTGGCACTGCCGTCTAGGTCATATTGGTGTAAAACACATGAATAAACTCCATTCTGATGGACTTTTGGAGTCTCTTGATTTTGAATCATTTGACACGTGCGAGCCGTGCCTCATGGGCAAGATGATCAAAACCCCGTTCTCCGGAATAATGGTGCGAGCAACGGACTTGTTGGAAATCATACATACCGATGTATGCGGACCAATGAGTGTTTCGACGCGCGGTGGATATTGCTATTATCTCACTTTTACTGATGACTTAAGTAGATACAGGTATATCTATTTAATGAAACATAAATCTGAAACGTTTGAAAAGTTCAAAGAATTTTAGAACGAAGTGGAAAACCATCGTAACAGGAAAATTAAATTTCTACGATCCGATCGTGGAGGTGAATATTTGAGTTATGATTTTCTCACGCATCTTAAAGCAAGCGGAATCGTTTCGCAACTCACGCCACTCAAAACACCACAGCGCAATGGTGTGTCTGAACGCCGGAATCGAACTCTATTAGATATGGTGCGATCCATGATGTCTCTTACAGATTTGCCGTTATCATTTTGGGGTTATGCATTAGAAACCGCTGCATTCACTTTAAATAGGACACCATCTAAATCCGTTGAGACGACACCGTATGAACTGTGGTTTGGTGCTAAACCTAAGTTGTCGTTTATTAAAGTTTGGGGATGCGAAACTTACGTCAAGAAGTTGATGCCGGACAAGCTCGAACCCAAAGCGAAGAAATGCGTCTTCATAGGATGGAAACGATTGGGTATACCTTCTACCACAGATCCGAAGGTGTAACACCCTCAGAATCGACCCTATGCAAGTTTCAGCGATTCCCGCCAAACCCGCATAGAAACGATTCAAAGGTGCCCACCAGGCACTTTCGTGCGGGTGGAAAACGAAGTAATAACATTACACAACAGTCCTCGATGGGACCCACAGAACAGATATATATAACAGCGACTCAAAGAGTCAAGAATACAGATATAATATACAAAGATCCAAATCACCTTAAAAATGATAGAGCGTCCGACTACGGACAAGATGCAAATGGGGCTAAGAGCCCTGAAGAATAACCAATGGCGTCCATAACCCTGCCCAGGCCAAGCCGGAAGGGTAACCCTGCTAACGACGTCGATCTCAAACCTGCTTAAACAAAGGGGTGCCGACAAAGGGCAAGGAAAAAGAGGAGCGTCAGTACTGAGGCCAGTACACGGCGAGGCTAGAATTCGGCGGTCCTCGCCTACATAGGTATGGTGGACTGAGCGGCAGCGCAGCGTGCACTAAACAACCTATAGAGACTCGATACAACTAGCGGCTACCAGAGAGGGGTAAGAAAGACCTATTCGGAACCAACCTAATGCTACCATCAAACAAACCCATCCTGGTGTTTCCCCCTCGAGACCAAACGAGGAAGTCAACCGAGGAACTCACACAGTTGGCAGTTTTATTTATTCAGTTTTCGTTGCAGCAATTACTAGTCAAGTTTAGATAATCGTCCTGATATAATAAGCAGTGGGCAATTTTAGTTAACCATTCCGTGGTAGTTGCGACACTTACTAGTCAGATACAATTAGCATGAGATATCCCAAACCCAGCAGTTGTTGGTACTTTTATTTAGCCATTCCGTTGTAGTTGCAATACTTACTAGTCAGATACAATGGTCGCAAGCGACAACCCAAACAAGCAATTGTGGGCAGTTTTATTTAGCCATTCCATTATGGTGAAGCTGATTACTAGTCAGTTACTTAGTCAAATTTATAGCACTACTTTAGTTGTAGTTGTCTATGATCGAGATACTGTGCTCCAAGTCGTCCATAACCGCGGACACTGCTTTCAGAAAGTTTTACCCGGCCGGGGTGCACAAATAGCAACACACACTCGATCAACCTCGGAAAAACCAAATCAAAACCCAACGAGGCCTTCACGACAAAGCAATCACAAGATTCAGAAATATTTCAGGGGCCACCCCATTGAGTAGACCCGCAACGAAGCTAGCTGACTCCGAGACGGACTCAAGGTTTGCTTCAATGGCTGTAAACGACTGGGAACCCAAAAATGTGACTGGGCTTGTCGATACCGCGAAAACATTCCGCTTACCTAAACAGTACAGTGTGCTCCTCGCACAATCGTAAATAAAGCAGTAAAGCATGGCATAAGTACAGGATCGTAAATAAAACCTCAAACTAGTTTGTGGCCCCAAGAAATAAGAATGAATCAAGCTCTGGCTCAGGGGGGCCCCATAATCCTCCCGGATGTGGATAGCGCGATAAATCAAGGAACATGTATCAAGCACTCGGGGTCCTACGGGACACAAGTGGACGGTTAACAACCAAATAACATCTATTGCCCACCTGTGCCTCTGCTTACTTACTTCAATTTTTGTTGTTTAAACAGGAATTAAAGTGAACGATAAGTATAGCCAAGATCATCTCCAACAACAAACATGCGTCAATACTCCAACAACTGTGGCACTGGACGACACGCAACAACACTTGAGCAAGCGACGACGACGCGCAAGTCCAACTATCTACCAAACAACGGGTAATGGGATGTGTCCAAGGCAATATAAGGCGGCAAGGGATATCACATGTACGAAAAACTATAGCATCGCAACACAGATAGCAATAGATCAACAGGAGGGAATAAATACTATAAAAGTAAGATAGGTAGAAAGGGGGAGATGCTCGCCTGAAAACATTGCCGAAGGTTCATCCGAAGATCGGGTCGACACTCGCATCAACTCAACGGCCTTATCCGCGAAGAAGCAAAACACTAGAATAAACACCGGATGCAATATTTAATACTACGCAAAAGATCGGCATGATGCATGTATGATGCATGACATGGCAAGGATGCGATGCAATTAGGTCATATTAAGCGGAACCGGGGTCCCGACATTTAATTAATATGTTCAAGTTGTTAGATGCCCCGCATTTTAAATGTTGTCTTAACAAGGCAAGATATGACAACGGTTCGATGCACAAATTTAAATGAGGCCAATATGAGACTAGATTTGCCCGCACATGGGCCCCATATTTAATTATGAGGTGAATCGGCATAAGGCCCCCAAACCACAGACAAGTATGCATGCAAGATGAGTGATTAATATGCAACAGGTTTTATGTTTAGCATTCATAAAATAGGGGCTCGGGAAAAGGTTCACACATTAGGGTTCGGCGATCTTGGAGTTCCGGGTTTCGGGGTTCGACAGGGTTTGGATCTGGGGTTCGGTGTCGGGGGCTTCGGATCCGCCCTGGTCGGTGCCGATCGTGTCGCATTCGTGGTCTTCGGGTCCGAGAGGTAGACCTTGGCGTCCGAAGGAAGTTCATGTCGTAACCGTGTCGACGACCTTGGCGTTCAGGGGGAAGTTCTCGGTGTTCCGTGTGGAAGGCCGCGAGGGTTTGGCGAAGGAGATTTCGACGGGTCCGGGAGGAAGAACTTGGGCCGGCATCGGATCGGTCTTGATCTACATGTAGGCGAACTTGGCATTCTCCTGGAAGGAGATCTTGGCGTTTCTTGTCGAAGGCCTTCGGTTACGGGGTCTCGGCGAACTTGGCGTGTCGAGGTTCGGTTTCCGGTTCCGGCGTCGTGGTATTGCATAGCTCCCCGGTTCTCGACTCGTGTCGGTATTGTGGTCCGAGAGGGACTACTTGTCGTCCGTGAAGGCGACGTCGGTGGTCGGTGGCGAGCTTGTTCTGTACCAGGTACCTCGTATCCTTTCTTCAGAGAAGATCTTGAGCCCCCACGACACCACGACACCAACAAAGCTGCTGCTGCTGAAGTGGGTGGAGGCAGGGCATGCCGACAGGGACAAGGACGTGCTCTAGCAGGAGGGTCGCGGGCACACGGCGTCGAGCAGCGCACAGAGTGGGGTCGGCGATGCTGCACGCGGGGCAGGGACGGGCCGGCGGTGCCAGCGGCTCGCAGGGCGCGGCCTCGGCGTCGAGCGGGCCAGAGCAGGACGACACGGAGGGGCCAGGCAGCCGCTGCGGAGAGCGCCAGAGGGGAGGAAAGCGGCGGCCAGGCGCGGGAGGTCGCGCGGGGAGCTCGCGGCCGGCCTGCGGCGGCGCGGGGACGGCGAGGGTGGGGGGAGCTCGGGCCGGGGCTGGGAGGCCGGTGGAGCGGAGCCCGGCGGCCGGAGGGAGGAGGAGAGGCGGAGTGGCGCGCTGGGCTCGGGCGGAGGCGACGGGAGAGGAGGCCGCGGGCGGCGGGGAGGCGACGCCGGAGAGAGGCGGACGGGCTGGGGCGGACGCGCGTGAGGCAGAGGGAGGGAGCGGAAGAGGAGGCCCGGGCGAGCGCGACGGTGGCGGACGGCGGCTCGCCGGAGGCGGGGAGGCGCGGCAGAGGGGGAAAGGAGGGCGACCGGCGGCAGTGGGTCGAGCGAGCGACGCGGAGAGAGAGGGGCCGAGGCGCAGGGAGGAAGAGGGAGGAGTTTGCGGGGGCGATGGAGGGGGCGGCCGCGGCTGCCGGAGAGGTTGGCGGCGAGGGGAGGCCAGGCGGTGGCGCCGGAGGATGGGGAGAGGAGGGAGGAGACGGGGGATGCGTCGGGGTGGGAGAGGAACAGAGAGAGAGAGGAGCGGGAGGTGGGGGACGGGGTCGCGGGCCAGGGGGAACAGGTGGGAGTGGGGCTGGCTCGGTGGGGCCCGGGGGCAGGGCGGTTGACCGGGTCCAGGGAGAGGGTGAGGTTAGTGGTGGGTGGGGCTGCTGCGGGTGGGGCCAGGTGGGGCGTGGGACCGTGGTGTAAGTGAGGGAAGGGTAGATGGGGCTAGGTGAGAGAGGAAGAGTGGGATAAAGAGGGGGGATTGATGAGGTGGCAGGGTGGGTAGGGATTGGGGGAGAGGGTGAGGTGGCGAGCTGAGAGTGGTGGGTAGATTAGGACTAGGTAGGTATAGGATTTAGAGTTTAGGTTTTATTAGTTTTGTAAATATGTGTTTGTTTTGTTTTGTTTATTTTATAACAAGGCTACTTTGCAAATAGTTTATAGGTAAATAAAATATCCGATACGATCGGGGTTTTGCATTTGAAATAAAGAGGGGTATTTGTACAAAGCAAAACTAGGCTTTTCGAAATAGTTCAGACAAACAATGCATGATGATGACGATGCAATGCACAAAAACAACGCGATTTTCTAGTAGTGGTTTTGCGGGATGCCACAGAAGGCAAAGTGTTTGTCGCAAAGAATGGATCCTTTCTTGAGAAGGAGTTTCTCTCGAAAGAAGTCAGTGGGAGGAAGGTAGAGCTAGACGAGGTTATTGAACCTTCTCTCGAGTTGGAGAGTAGCGCAGCACCTGAAATTGTTCTAGTGCCATCTGCACCAACAAGAGAGGAAGCTAATGATGAGGATCATGAAACTTCGAACGATGCTGCCGCTGAACGTCGCAGATCGACAAGGTCACGTGCCCTCCTGAATGGTACGGCAACCATGTCTTAACTGTCTTATTGGTAGACAACAGTGAACCTGCGAACTATGAGGAAGCAATGATGAGCCCAGACTCTGAGAAATGGCTAGAGGCCATGAAATCCGAATTGGGATCCATGAGCGAAAACCAAGTATGGACTTTGGTGGACCCTCCTAGCAACCGAAAAGTCGTTGAGTGCAAATGGATTTTCAAGAAGAAAACGGACGCAGATGGTAATGTTACTATCTATAAAGCTCGGCTTGTCGCGAAAGGTTTTCTACAAGTTCAAGGTGTTGACTATGATGAGACTTTCTCTCCCGTAGCGATGTTTAAGTCCATTCGGATTTTATTAGCAATTGCTGCATTTCATGGTTGTGAAATATGGCAGATGGATGTCAATACTGCGTTCCTCAATGGCAACATTGATGAAGAGTTGTATATGATGCAGCCCGAAGGTTTTGTCGATCCTAAGGATGCTAATAAGGTGTGCAAACTTCAGCGTTCCATTTATGGACTGAAGCAAGCATCTCGGAGTTGGAACCTTCGTTTTGATCAAGTGATCAAGAGCTTTGGATTTGTTCCAAATTGCTACGAAGCTTGTATCTATAAGAAAGTGAGTGGGAGCTTAGTGACATTTTTAGTACTATATGTGGATGACATATTGATTATTGGAAATGACATTGATATGCTTAATGATGTGAAGAGTTATTTGAACAAATGTTTTTCAATGAAAGACCTAGGAGAAGCTCCATGTATATTAGGCATCAAAATATATAGAGATAGACAAACACGCCTAATAGCTTTAAGCCAAAGTACATACCTAGACAAAGTTCTGAAAAGGTTCAGAATGGATAAATCAAATAAAGGTTCATTGCCCATGTTGTCAGGTAAGATATTGAGCAAGCTCAGTGTCCGGCTACGGTAAACGATAGAGAAACTATGAGCAAAGTTCCATATGCATCGGCAATAGGTTCTATCATGTATGCCATGCTGTGTACTAGACCGGATGTGTCCAATGCTCTTAGTTTGACGAGCAGATACCAAAGTGATCCAGGAGTGGAACACTGGACAGCCGTAAAGAACATCCTAAATTATTTAAATAGGACTAAGGAAATATTCTTGGTCTATGGAGGTGATGAGCAGCTCGTCGTAAAAGGTTACGTCGACGCTAGTTTTGACACCGACCCGGATGATTCTAAATCTCAGACAGGATACATTTATATTTTGAATGGAGGAGCTGTGAGCTGGAGAAGCTGCAAGCAAAGCGTGATCGCGGGATCTAAAGTAGAATCAGAATACATGGCTGCTGCAGAAGCGTCAAGTGAAGGAGTTTGGATCAGGAACTTCATCACTGAGCTTGGTGTGGTTCCAAGTGACTTGGACCCACTAGAGATATTGTGTGACAACACTGGCGCCATAGCACTGGCTAAGGAACCAAGATATCATCCAAAGACCAAGCACATCAACCGTCGGTTTCATATAATTCGAGATTATATAACATATGGAGATATGAAGATTAGCAAAGTACATACGGATCTGAATGTCGCAGATCCGTTGACTAAACCTCTTCCACGAGCAAAACATGATCAACACCTTAATGCCATGGGTGTTAGATTGTTGCCAAATGTAAACTAGATTATTTACTCTACTGCAAGTGGGATACTGTTAGAATTATGCCCTAGAGGCAATAATAAAGATGTTATTATTATAATTCTTGTTCATGATAAAGTTTATATTCCATGCTAGAATTGTATTAAGCGGAAACTTTGATACTTGTGTGGTTTATGAACAACACCGTGTCCCTAGAACGCCTCTATGGACTAGCTCATTGATTAATGATGGTTAAGGTTTCCTAACCATAGACATCAGTTGTCGATTAATAATGAGATCATGTCATTGGGAGAATGATATGATGGACATACCCAAATCAAGCAGAGCAATTAGATCGTGTCATCGTGTTCATCTTTGCGAAGCTTTTTCTATGTCAAATATTGTATTCCTTAGACCATGATATAATGCAACTCCCTGGTATCGGAAGAAAGCTTTGAGGTCATCAAACGTCATCCTATAAGAGGGTGATCATAAAGGTGTCTCTCAGGTGATCGGAAAGTACTTGTTGGGTTGTATGTATCGAGATGAGATTTGTCCCTCCCGAGTCGGAGAGATATACTTCGGGCCCACTCGGTAATCGATATCAATACCGCTGGCAAGCACGTGGTTAAGGAGTTAATCACAAAGTGATATCGGATTACGGAACGAGTAAAGTACTTGCTGTGAACGAGATTGAACTAGGTATGCAGATACCAATGATCGAATCTCGGGCAAGTAAAATATCGCGTGACGAAGGGAATATAAATATGGGATTAATTGAATCCTGGCATCGTGGTTCATCCGATATGATCATCGATGAATATGTGGGAGTCAATATGGGTTTCCAGATCCCGCTGTTGATTATTGATAGAAGATCATGTCTGCATATTCTCAAACCCATAGGGTCACACACTTAACGTGCCTCGACGCTAGGATAGAATGGATAATTGGTTTATGAGTTTTTATTCGGAGTCTCGGATGAGATCCAGGACACCACGAGAGGTTCCGGAATGGTCTGGAGAATAAGATTCATATAAAGGAAAGCAGTTTTTGGATTTCGGAATCGTTTCAGAGTATTCGGTATTGTACCGAAAGGTTTTAGAAGCTTCCGGAGTGGGACCAACGTGGCCCCACTTGTTGGAGGCCTGCGTGGGACTAAGGGGAGTGCCCTGTCCGCATTGGGCCAGGGGCACAAGGCCCCATAGGCCCAGCCGGCCAAAACCCTAGGGGAAACCCTAGGAACCCTTCTAGAAGGAGGGGGAAACTTGCCCCCCACTCCAACCCTTGGGGCCGCCGCCATAGGGCTTGGAGGACGGGCCAAGGGGGCCGGCCAGCCCCCTATATAAGGTGGGAAGTGGCGCACCCCTCCCCCCACTCCTTCAACCCTAGCCGCCGACCTACTGCCCTCCATCTCTCTCTCTCTCTCCCGACTGCGCGTAGGCGAAGCCCTGCCGCAGAAAATCTCCACCATTGCACCACGCCGTCGTGCTGTAGATCCAATCTATCTCTCCACCCCACTTGCTGGAACGAGGAAGGAGGAGACATCACGGCACCGTACGTGTGCATCTCTCGGAGGTGCCGCCACTTGCGGCGTTGGATCGGATCAGATCGCGAGGAGGAGAAGGCTAGTTCGACTACATCACCCACGTTCTGTTGAACGTTTCCGTTGTGCAATTTCTTCAAGGGTATGAAGATCTCATCTATCCCTCCCGTTGATTGCATCTCCTAGATTAGATCTTGGCTTTCCCGTTCGCATCCGTAGAAATTTTTGATTTACTATGCTGCGAAACCCTTCACGCTATGCGTGGCCACATCCCCATTCTTCGGCTGGCGGAACCAACTCTAGGGGCTTGGAAGTCACCGTGACGTCGACACTATAGGATAGTTCCGGGAGATCAGTCGATAGTGGAGGAAATGGGAGGACCAGTGCATGGAGAACTGCCCTATCCCATTAGTAGTGGCAGTAACTCCATGGCCATACCATTGTGTCCATGGAGGGAGCTATATAAGGAGAGGACCAACAACAAAGATAAGGGAACCCAGACACACAATCACATTTACACCTAGATTCACAAGGCACTATCCATCCATCCACCACCATGGGAGAGGAAGAACTCCGTCGAGGATCTCACCGGAGTTGTAGTATTTGATAGGTTCAGTAGCTAGGCTCTTAGAGTACCCCTTCGATCGCACTCTACCCAGAGTCATCTATTACCCGATAGAGGCATCGTCTGCCGGCTAGACTCCCTAGCCATCGTCCACTATAGTTCCCGGTTAGCCCAGCAGGCTGCTAGTCGGAGCATTTCTCCCCAGAATCTATAAATGTAGTGCTACTGACTAAGTGTTTGGTGAGTGCATGAAATGATTTCTTTTTCTTGTGTTTGAAGATTTGGTTGCAGAAATGGCAAATCTTTGCAAGCATACTATATGAGTTGGTTCTCTTCAGGATCTGGATCCCCTAGACTACCAACGGAGTTTCCTTTGGTATGTGCACACAACATATCAGTACGTCAATATCGAGGAAAAATTATCTATTTAATTTGGATCGGTTGGTAATTATGAGTACTATAATGTAACACCCCGGCCTCTCCGGACCAGCGGCTGTCACTCCTGGAAGCTCAAAAGGATCTTTAGACTAACCCCACAAAACAACATTAGTCTTTTCTACGCACTTTGTCCTCACTCGTGCGCACCCGGTATCCACTTATCGATCGGTCACCCATCCTCAAATTGCTCTAGGCCAAGCATGCTTAACCTCAGAGTTCTTTGCAGATGGGCTTCCAGAAAATAAGTTGCAACTTGTTGGTATGGTATACTATCAATCCTATTAAACCATGCGCCAGGGTCTCACATACACCCTCGACGCCCTCGTCGATCAACCACAAGCCAGGAATGTCCCCTCTTGGCATTCGTCTGTGCGTCTAGTGCCGACACATGTGCCATGCCGTGTACACTCCGGGCCACACGCGCCATGCTCCACATGTCCTCCACTGATCCGCACACGCCCGTGTAACCGTAAGGGTCGACTCTGATACCACTTGTAACACCTCGGCCTCTCCGGACTGGCGGCTGTCACTCCTGGCAGCTCAAAAGGATCTCTAGACTAACCCCACAAACCAACACTAGTTTTTCTGCGCACTTTTTCCTCACTCGTGCGAACCCAGTACCCACTTTCCGATCGGTCACCCATCCTCAAATTGCTCTAGGACAAACACGCTTAACCTCAGAGTTCTTTGCAGATGGGCTTCTAGAAAATAAGTTGCAACTTGTTGGTATGGGTATACTATCAATCCTATTAAGCCATGTGCCAGGGTCTCACATCTAATATATATAGTGTAGTATTGAGTGTATTTAGCAATTTGTTGCTTTAACACTTTACATTGGATGCATTTTGATGGATTACAGGTTGGTGGCATGATGTTGATATCACCTCAGGGAGTTCTTAGTCTCCTCTCTAATGCCTTCTCATATAAGGTGCTTTTCTCTGGCTATTGTTGATCAGATCATATAGTGGCATATATGCTTCCTGCTCATGATTAGTTACAACTAGGTTTTTGTTGGAATTATGCCCTAGAGTCAATAATAAAGATGTTATTATTATAATTCTTGTTCATGATAAAGTTTATATTCCATGCTAGAATTGTATTAAGCGGAAACTTTAATACTTGTGTGGTTTGTAAACAACACCGTGTCCCTAGTACACCTCTATGGACTAGCTCATTAATCAATGATGGTTAAGGTTTCCTAACCATAGACATGAGTTGTCAATTGATAATGAGGTCATATCATTGGGAGAATGATATGATGGATAGACCCAAACAAAGCAGAGCAATTAGATCGTGTCATCGTGTTCGTCTTTGCGAAGCTTTTCCTATGTCAAATATTGTATTCCTTAGACCATGAGATAATGCAACTCCCTGGTACCGGAAGAAAGCTTTGAGGTCATCAAACGTCATCCTATGAGAGGGTGATCATAAAGGTGTCTCTCAGGTGATCGGAAAGTATCTGTTGGGTTGTATGTATCGAGATGGAATTTGTCCCTCCCAGGTCGGAGAGATATACTTCGGGCCCACTCGGTAATCGATATCAACACCGCTTGCAAGCATGTGGTTAAGGAGTTAATCACAAAGTGATATCGGATTACGGAACGAGTAAAGTACTTGCTGTGAACGAGATTGAACTAGGTATGACGGTACCGACGATCGAATCTCGGGCAAGTAAATATCGCGAGACGAAGGGAATATATATATGGGATTGATTGAATCCTGGCATCGTGGTTCATCCGATATGATCATCGATGAATGTGTGGGAGTCAATATGGGTGCCCAGACCCCGCTGTTGATTATTGATAGAAGATCATGTCTGCATATTCTCGAACCCGCAGGGTCACACACTTAACGTATCTCGACGCTAGGATAGATTGGATAATTGGTTTATGAATTTTTGTTCGGAGTCTCGGATGGGATCCGGGATATCACGAGAGGTTCCGGAATGGTCCGGAGAATAAGATTCATATAAGGCAGTGCAGTTTTTGGAGTTTGGAATTGTTCCGGGTTAATCGGTATTGTACCAGAAGCTTCTAGAACCTTCCAGAAGGGGACCAACGTGGCCCCACCTTCCGGGAGGGGGCATGGGCCTATGAGGGAGTGTCCTGGCCGCATTGGGCCAGGGGCACAAGGCCCCATAGGGCCCAGCCGATTCTAGAGAGATTTGACTCGTTTAAATCTCGGGATAGAATTTCTAGATAAGGGAGAGTTTAAATTGTTTAAACTAGAGATAGGATTTCTAGATAAGGGAGAGTTTAAATTGTTTAAACTAGAGATAGGCTTGGAGGAGGGGCAAGGGCTGGCCGCCCCCCCCTCTATATATAGAGGGGTGGTGCGCCCCCTCCCCCCCCCCCCCCCCCACACACACACCTTCCTCCAAGCCCTAGCAGCCTTGCTACCTTCCTCTCTCCCTCCCGACTGTTTGTAGGCGAAGCCCTGCAGCAGAAATTCTCCACCATATACACCACGCTGTCGTGTTGTAGATCCAATCTATCTCTCCACCATACTCGCTGGTCCGAGGAAGGAGGAGACGTCGAGGTGCTGCACGTGTGCATCTCACGGAGGCACCGCCACTTGTGGTGCTAGATCGGATCGGATCGCGAGGAGGAGAAGCGAGTACGACTACATCACCCACGTTCCGACGAACGTTCCGCTGTGCGAATCTTCAAGGGTATTAAGATCTAATCCAATCTCTCTCGTTGTTTGCATCTCCTAGATTAGATCTTGGCTTTCCCTCTGTTCGCTCCGTAGAAAATTTTGATTTACTATGCCGCGAAACCCTTCAGTGGTATGAGAGCTAGATCTATGCGTAGATGTGTTTCACGAGTAGAACGCAACATGGTTGTTGCGGGCGTTGATGTTTTCTGTTGCAAGCCTCTTGTTTGTGTTCTTCTTATGACGCGGGATAGTGAGATTGAAGCGGTCCAGGCCAAGCTTACGCGACGTCGTTCGCGAGACCGGCTCCGCACTTGACGTGTGGCTTGTTCCACACATGCGGCTGGTGGACGTCAGTTTCTCTCATTATAGTTGTCATGGGATTAACACCGGAGTTTGGCAACCATAATATCACCGTTGTGGCTTTTTGTAGGTAAGAATCGTTCTTAGTATCTACTCCCATAAGCCACGTAAAACATGCAACAACAAAGTAGAGGCGTCTAACTTGTTTTTGCAGGGAGTGTTTTCTGTGATATGGTATGGCCCAAGATGTGATGTGTATATTGTATGCGATGATCATGTTTTGTAATGTTTCACGACTTGCATGTCGATGAGTACACAACCGACAGGAGCCATATGGTTGTCTTTATAATTGTGTATGACCTGCGAGTCAACTTCTTATACGCCATGTAATAGCTTTACTTTATCGCTAAGTAGTTAGCAATAGTTGTAGTTGCTATTCGTGGTGGAGGAAATCATGGTGGAGTGATGGAGATCATGCCGGAACGCACAAGATGGAGATCATTGCGCGAAGATAGGCTATACCATGTCACATAAAGTTATATGCATGTGATGTTTATCCTTTTATGTATCTTATCATGCTTAGATCGCGACGGTAGCATTATAAGATGATTCCTCACTTAAAGATCAAGATAAAAACTGTGTTCTCCCCAAGTATGCACCGTTGCGAAAGTTCGTCGTGTCCAAGCATCACGTGATGATCGGGTGCTATAGACTCTACGCTCACATACAACGGGTGCAAGCCAGTTTTTGCACATGCGGAAATACTTGGGTCTAACTTGACGAGCCTAGCATGTACAGACATGGCCTCGGAACACAAGAACCGAAAGGTTAAGCATGAGTCATATGAATGATATGATCGACACTTCGTTGTCCACCATTGAAACCACATCTCTTCTCGTGATGATCGGATTAGGTGTGGTGAATTTGGATCGTGTTCACTAAACAACTTGAGGGATGTTGAATTTAGTGGGAGTTCATCTAGTAATTTGATTAAGTTGAACTATTTATCATGAACATAGTCTAAATTGTACTTGCAAATACTGTAGATCCAATAGCCAAGTCCAACTTCAACTTACAACGTTTTTGCTGAGAAAGAAAAGCTTAGAAACAATGGGTCTAACTTCACCAACTGGTTCCGCAATCTAAGAATCATTCTGTCTGGCGGACAAAAGGACTATGTCCTTGAGAAAGCGTTAGGTAACCCCCCTGCTGCAACTGCGCCGGCTGATGAGAAAGCTGTCTATCAGTCGCGCAAAGATGATTATGGTGTGATTAAGAGCACCATGTTGTTTGCTATGGAACCGGAACTTCAAAATCGTTTTGAAACCTATCCCGGGCCCTTTGAGATTCTCGAGGAGCTGAAAACCATGTTTCAGACTCAAGCCCGTTCTGAGAGATATGAGATCTCTGAGAAGTTCTTTAACTGCAAGATGGAGGAAGGGAGTTCCGTTAGTGAGCACGCCATAAAGATGTCGGGCTACACTCAACGCCTTGAGCAACTGGAATGCACGATTCCAGAGGAGCTCAAGATTGACAGGGTTCTGCAATCACTCCCTCCCAGCTACAAAAGTTTTGTAGTGACTCATAATCAGATTGGTTCCACTGATACGATCACCGAGCTCTTCGCAAAGCTGAAGGCTGCGGAAGTGGACATCAAGAAGGATAATCATGTGTTGATGGTCAACAAGACCTCCTTTAAGAAAGGTAAGGGAGCAAAGAAGCCCTTCAAGAAGGGCGGCGGCAAGCGCAATGCCCCTGCTGATAAGAAGCTCAGGTCTGGTCCCAAGCCGGACACTGAGTGCTTCTATTGCAAGGACAAGGGTCACTGGAAGCGCAACTGTCCGAAGTACTTAGCGGACAAGAAGGCTGGCACCATCAAAGGTATATTTGATATACATGTTATTGATGTTTTCCTTACTAGCCCTCGTTGTAGTGTCTGGGTATTTGATACCGGTTCAGTTGCTAATATTTGTAACTCGAAACAGGAGCTACGGAATAGACGGGGGCTTGCGAGGGATGAGGTGACGATGCGCGTTGGCAACGGATCAAGAGTTGATGTGATGGCCGTCGGCACGCTCTCCTTAGTTTTACCTTCGGGATTAGTTTTAAACCTTAATAAATGTTATTATGTGCCTGCGTTGAGCATGAACATTATTTCCGGATCATGTTTATTGCAAGACGGTTATTCATTTAAATCGGAGAATAATTGTTGTTCTATTTATATGAGTAACATCTTTTATGGTCATGCACCTCTTGTAAATGGTTTATTTCTTATAAATCTCGAAAGGGATGAAACACACATCCATAACATTGAGGCTAAGAGATGCAAAGTAGATAGTGATAATACTACTTATTTGTGGCACTATCGTCTAGGTCATATTGGTGTAAAGCGCATGAAGAAACTCCATTCTGATGGACTTTTGGAGTCTCTTGATTTTGAATCATTTGACACATGCGAACCATGCCTCATGGGCAAGATGATCAAAACCCCGTTCTCCGGTATGATGGAGAGAGCAACAGACTTGTTGGAAATCATACATACCGATGTATGCGGACCGATGAGTGTTTCGACGCGCGGTGGATATCGCTATTTCCTCACTTTTACCGATGACTTGAGTAGATATGGGTATATCTATTTAATGAAACATAAATCTGAATCATTTGAAAAGTTCAAGGAATTTCAGAATGAAGTGGAGAACCATCGTAACAGAAAGATTAAGTTTCTACGATCCGATCGTGGAGGTGAATATTTAAGTTATGATTTTCTCACGCATCTTAAAGCAAGTGGAATCGTTTCACAACTCACGCCACCCGGAACACCACAGCGCAATGGTGTGTCTGAACGCCGGAATCGAACCCTATTAGATATGGTCCGATCAATGATGTCTCTTACTGATTTGCCGTTATCATTTTGGGGTTATGCATTAGAGACCGCTGCATTCACTTTAAATAGGGCTCCATCTAAATCCGTTGAGACGACACCTTATGAACTGTGGTTTGGTGCTAAACCTAAGTTGTCGTTTCTTAAAGTTTGGGGATGCGAAGCTTACGTCAAGAAGTTGATGCCGGACAAGCTCGAACCCAAAGCGGAGAAATGCGTCTTCATAGGATACCCTAAGGAAACTATTGGGTATACCTTCTATCACATAACCGAAGGCAAAGTGTTTGTCGCAAAGAACAGTTCCTTTCTTGAGAAGGAGTTTCTCTCGAAAGAAGTGAGTGGGAGGAAAGTAGAGCTAGACGAGGTTATTGAACCTTCTCTTGAATTGGAGAGTAGCGCAGCACCTGAAATTGTTCCAGTGCCGCCTGCACCAACAATAGAGGAAGCTAATGACAAGGATCATGAAGCTTCGGACGATGCTGCTACTGAACGTCGCAGGTCGACAAGGTCGCGTGCCCCTCCTGAGTGGTACGGCAACCCTGTCTTGACTGTCTTGTTGGTAGAAGACAGTGAACCTACGAACTATGAGGAAGCGATGATGAGCCCATACTCTGAGAAATGGCTGGAAGCCATGAAATCCGAATTGGGATCCATGAGCGAAAACCAAGTATGGACTTTGGTGGATCCTCCTAGCGACCGAAAGGCCGTTGAGTGCAAATGGATATTCAAGAAGAAAACGGACGCGGATGGTAATGTTACCGTCTATAAAGCACGGCTTGTCGCAAAAGGTTTTCGACAAGTTCAAGGTGTTGACTACGATGAGACTTTCTCTCCCGTAGCGATGTTTAAGTCCATTCGGATTTTATTAGCAATTGGTGCGTTTCATGATTATGAAATATGGCAGATGGATGTCAAGACTGCTTTCCTCAATGGCAACATTGATGAAGAGTTGTATATGATGCAACCCAAGGGTTTTGTCGATCCTAAGGATGCTAGTAAAGTATGCAAACTTCAGCGTTCCATTTATGGACTGAAGCAAGCATCTCGGAGTTGGAACCTTCGTTTTGATCAAGTGATCAAGAGCTTTGGATTTGTTCCAAATTGCTACGAAGCTTGTATCTACAAAAAAAGTGAGTGGGAGCTCGGTGACGTTTCTGGTACTATATGTGGATGACATATTAATTATCGGAAATGACATCAACATGCTTAACGATGTGAAGAGTTATTTGAACAAGTGTTTTTCAATGAAAGACCTAGGTGAAGCTGCTTATATATTGGGCATCAAAATCTATAGAGATAGACAAAGACGCCTGATAGCTTTAAGCCAGAGTACATACCTAGACAAAGTTCTGAAAAGGTTCAGAATGGATAAGGCAAAGAAAGGTTCGGTGCCTATGTTGTCAGGTAAGATATTGATCAAGGCTCAGTGTCCAGCTACGGTAAATGACAGGGAAGCTATGAGCAAAGTGCCTTATGCCTCGGCCATAGGTTCTATCATGTATGCCATGCTGTGTACTAGACCGGATGTGTCCAATGCTCTTAGTTTGACGAGCAGGTATCAAAGTGATCCAGGAGTGGAACACTGGACAGCCGTGAAGAACATCCTAAAGTACCTAAATAGAACTAAAGAAATGTTCTTAGTCTATGGGGGTGATGAACAGCTTGTCGTAAAAGGTTACGTCGACGCTAGTTTCGACACCGACAAGGATGATTCTAAATCTCAGACAGGATACGTGTATATTTTGAATGGAGGAGCTGTGAGCTGGAGAAGCTGCAAGCAAAGCGTGATCGCGGGATCTACAGTAGAAGCGGAATACATGGCTGCTGCAGAAGCGTCAAGTGAAGGAGTTTGGATCAGAAACTTCATCACTGAGCTTGGCGTGGTTCCAAGTGCATTGGACCCACTGAAGATATTGTGTGACAACACTGGCGCCATAGCACTCGCTAAGGAACCAAGATATCATCCAAATACCAAGCATATCAACCACAAGTTTCATATAATCCGAGATTATATAGCAGATGGAGATCTGAAGATTAGCAAAGTACATACGGATCTGAATGTCGCAGATCCATTGACTAAACCTCTTCCACGTGTAAAACATGATCAACACCTCAGTGCCATGGGTGTGAGATTGTTGCCAGATGTAAACTAGATTATTGACTCTAGTGCAAGTGGGAGACTGTTGGAATTATGCCCTAGAGGCAATAATAAAGATGTTATTATTATAATTCTTGTTCATGATAAAGTTTATATTCCATGCTAGAATTGTATTAAGCGGAAACTTTAATACTTGTGTGGTTTGTAAACAACACCGTGTCCCTAGTACGCCTCTATGGACTAGCTCATTGATCAATGATGGTTAAGGTTTCCTAACCATAGACATGAGTTGTCAATTGATAATGAGGTCATATCATTGGGAGAATGATATGATGGATAGACCCAAACAAAGCAGAGCAATTAGATCGTGTCATCGTGTTCGTCTTTGCGAAGCTTTTCCTATGTCAAATATTGTATTCCTTAGACCATGAGATAATGCAACTCCCTGGTACCGGAAGAAAGCTTTGAGGTCATCAAACGTCATCCTATGAGAGGGTGATCATAAAGGTGTCTCTCAGGTGATCGGAAAGTATCTGTTGGGTTGTATGTATCGAGATGGAATTTGTCCCTCCCAGGTCGGAGAGATATACTTCGGGCCCACTCGGTAATCGATATCAACACCGCTTGCAAGCATGTGGTTAAGGAGTTAATCACAAAGTGATATCGGATTACGGAACGAGTAAAGTACTTGCTGTGAACGAGATTGAACTAGGTATGACGGTACCGACGATCGAATCTCGGGCAAGTAAAATATCGCGAGACGAAGGGAATATATATATGGGATTGATTGAATCCTGGCATCGTGTTCATCCGATATGATCATCGATGAATGTGTGGGAGTCAATATGGGTGCCTAGACCCCGCTGTTGATTATTGATAGAAGATCATGTCTGCATATTCTCGAACCCGCAGGGTCACACACTTAACGTATCTCGACGCTAGGATAGATTGGATAATTGGTTTATGAATTTTTGTTCGGAGTCTCGGATGGGATCCGGGATATCACGAGAGGTTCCGGAATGGTCCGGAGAATAAGATTCATATAAGGCAGTGCAGTTTTTGGAGTTCGGAATTGTTCCGGGTTAATCGGTATTGTACCAGAAGCTTCTAGAACCTTCCAGAAGGGGACCAACGTGGCCCCACCTTCCGGGAGGGGGCATGGGCCTATGAGGGAGTGTCCTGGCCGCATTGGGCCAGGGGCACAAGGCCCCATAGGGCCCAGCCGATTCTAGAGAGATTTGACTCGTTTAAATCTCGGGATAGAATTTCTAGATAAGGGAGAGTTTAAATTGTTTAAACTAGAGATAGGATTTCTAGATAAGGGAGAGTTTAAATTGTTTAAACTAGAGATAGGCTTGCAGGAGGGGCAAGGGCTGGCCGCCCCCCCTCTATATATAGAGGGGTGGTGCGCCCCCTCCCCCCCACACACACACCTTCCTCCAAGCCCTAGCAGCCTTGCTACCTTCCTCTCTCCCTCCCGACTGTTTGTAGGCGAAGCCCTGCAGCAGAAATTCTCCACCATATACACCACGCCGTCGTGTTGTAGATCCAATCTATCTCTCCAACATACTCGTTGGTCCGAGGAAGGAGGAGACGTCGAGGTGCTGCACGTGTGCATCTCACGAAGGCACCGCCACTTGTGGTGCTAGATCGGATCGGATCGCGAGGAGGAGAAGCGAGTACGACTACATCACCCACGTTCCGACGAACGTTCCGCTGTGCGAATCTTCAAGGGTATGAAGATCTAATCCAATCTCTCTCGTTGTTTGCATCTCCTAGATTAGATCTTGGCTTTCCCTCTGTTCGCTCCGTAGAAAATTTTGATTTACTATGCCGCGAAACCCTTCAGTTTTTGGGTTAGATGGGACATTTCATCCTACTTGGTTTGGTAATGGAATTGCTTATGCAGCTCAAGAGGAGGATAAACAAGCAATGGATTATTTTAGGACAGAAGCTTGACTATTTTGTGGGTAAGTAATCGCTTTTGTTTCACATTCTAAAGTTACTGCTTTCTTCCCTTGTTCTCTCTCGAAATAGGCTTTCGCCCGGCCATATTAATATAGCAACCACACGATACAGCTTGTGAGATCATTGCTGGGGCCGACAACACTAAAGAAGACCAAAAAGAAAATACAAAACAACAAAATAGAAACTAATGCACAACAACGCCGGATCGACAACCGACGATGACTCGCAACTGCTGCTCCCTCCGGAGAAGTCCCACCATGATCCTATGCCACCAAATTGCCGTGTACCAAGCAACACCTTCAAGAAGGAGTGCGACAATGACGACGCTGTTGCCCGGACTTCTCCTAGGATTTCTCCCGACACATGTAGGGTAGTGGGGAGAGGGTACATCCGGCGTCCTACAGGAAGGAAGGCGGCACCCGCAGGTGTCAGCGCGTCGGAGCCGGCCTAACCAACAAGGATTTTTTCTGACCCCCAAAGAACCACAACCCCATCCAATCCTTGCACTCCACCGAACTTGCCACCCGCCAACATGCGTCAACATGGTCTTGCAGTCATCATCGGCGCCTCACCAGGGCAAACACTGCAAGGTTGGCCGGACCAAGAAGAACTCGTCAAAAACATGGGGCAGCGGCGTTGCAAGCGGCGTGGGAGGGACCAACCTCCACCGCCATAGCAGTAGCAGACCAGACGCAGCCAGCGGAGAGGGGAGGGTCGGGGAAGAGGCTAAGGTGTGGGCAGAGGAGGAGGGGAACACCGCCGGTCGCCTCGCATGGGGAGGCGATGCGGGGGCACAGGGCTATCAAGGTCCTAGGTAATACTTTCTACTGTGGATTCTTTCTTCCCTTGTTCTGATGTGCTCCACAAAACAATATTCTTGTACTTTAGATAAATTGTGTAGTACTCTGTGCAAGCTTAATATTCCATTTATTGGATTGTTAGCTGTATCTATTGGACCAAACGATAATAAGAGGTAACTAACATACTAGTGGAATATCTGTCAATCGGCAGCTAGCCAACGAGATAGTTTAGTCCGTGTTCAATTGCCCAATAGTCTTTCTTCAGTCCTACAATGAAAACTTGCGGGTCCGAGTCAAATGGGTTTAGTTAGTGTATCAATGTACGTGTTAAACTGAGCTTAATTATCATGTTTGATCTAGCTTGGTTTAGTTTTGTATGTGTTGGTATGTTACCAGAAATCCCTTTTGGCTCACGGGTGCATTTGCACCTATTATAAGAAAACATATTTCAAAATGTTAAAAAATTCAAAAAACAAATGTCGGCATGTACATTCAAACATTTTATATTTGTTCACAAGTTATCGGCATGAAAGAACATTTTATATGTCATGTATAAAAAAGATAAAAAATATCACGTGAGTATGACTATTCACAGGACATCTTTATCTTTTTAACATGGGACACATAGAATGGTATTTCCTTTTGAAAACTTGTGAACGAACATAAAATGTTTGAATGTATACCTAGATATTTTTTTAAATTTTTTTACATTTTTAAATATGTTTTCTCATAATGGTTGCAAATGCACCCATGAGCCGAATAGGCACCTCCGTATGTTACGTCCTATATTTTTCTTTGAGCTATCTATGTATGTTTTCCATTGTATGTTTGTCTTCTCAGTCATATGCCTCGCTTCACACAATAAAGCACAAAAAATACCATAATGAATGTATATATCTTAAAATTCCTTGTTAGTGTTACCACCAGTGTTCTGAACCTACCAAAGGATGACTCCTGGCTGCACTAAGATTCTTTGATTTGGTGGCATGCTTACACTATAATTTTTGGCATGCACCGTTTTATCATATATCATTGCTGGCATCTTGAATTTTCTTGTTAGTGGTACCACCAGTGGCATGTACCTGACAAAGGATGACTGTTGGCTGCATTAAGATGTTTTGATTTAGTGGCATGCTTACACTGAAGTTTTTGGCATGCATTATTTCAACATATATCAATGATGGCCCGTGGTTTGCTGCAATTTGATTGTTATGTATCTGTGATTGATTAGCATGTTTGATAAACCAAGGTACAGTAGTACCCATGGTTCCTAGAAAACCCAATTCTTCAGGAGGATCTCTTGAAGGAGTGTAGGATAACCATAGTGTACTGTACTAGAACTAGCAACTGAATTGAGAGCAATTGTTTTTATTGAGTTCTTCATTACTTAAACTGTGGTAGTCGAGGATCTTCTAAGAGCAAGTATAATAAGCCCTAGTCAACTATAAAGCTTAAACTAGTATTGTTTTGCTTAGTTGGATGAGAGATAAGAGGTGAGAGAAAAAAGGTGGGCTCTCATGCAATAGCCAGCTCTTGTGCGTGCTCCTAGGCATTATGTGAGTATGTGAATGGGCCATTGACATATAAAGTATTAATTCTTTAAAGGTAACTATTTTACTACTTGACTATAAACTAACTACAGATGACCTTATAGCCGGCTTTCCGGCTGTACTATTGAAATTGCTCTAAAGGGATCTTACTCTCGTTCAAAATGCGTAGCTATGCCAACACAGCGAATGGTTATGATAGTACTAAATGTTTGTTGGTTACTTGTTTCCTATTTATATCCTCTGCGTACTGGCCTCTTTATAGCACTAATGCAATCTATTCAATGACAGGTTGGACGAGATCTGTCAGATCCTTACGGCACTGAATGGTTTAGCTGGGCCACCGCACGACCTGGCTAATCATGTACTGTACGATCGACGGGTATTATGTAGTGTTCTCACTTCTCAGCAACATTCTGTTTCACTTGTGCTTGTCGAATGGATCTCCTGGAGCAAACTGCGCCTAGTGAATTGCAAATTTTACCTGTAACTGTTATTTACCTTATCAGTAAGAAGACCAGCAATGTCTTCTCCTGAAGGTAGCACCATCACTCACTGAAATTACTACTCACTCTGACCCATATTAGTTGACTCAAATTTGTCTAGATTTAAATGAATCTAGACACTATTTAGTATATAGGTTTATCCAAATTTTAAAAAATCCAACAAATAATATGGGTCTGAGGGAGTACTAATTATTTTTCTAAGGATTCATAATTCTAATACGAATGGTCTATGGTTAGGGGTCTATGTATCAGATAGGCTCAGTGACGGAGAGCATTAAAGCCATCAGATTGTCCAAGCATGTTAGGTGGGTAGCGATGTTAAGCCACAGGAGGTAAAAGCACTCGGATGCTTTTCTACCTTTAGATAGTTAGCATTTGTCAAATGATCTATTTGCACTTAATTTTGTATGCTCTCTGCAATAGTGGTGAGACGGATAATACCTTCAACGCCGCTGTTTTCGTCCTTTTTACAGTGCTCATACACAATATGTTTATGATTTTTCCTGCCCCTGTTTTGCCTGTTACAAGCTTCTTATGTTGATGAGCACATACTTCTTCTGTTCAGGCACAAGCTTATTAGTTTTGTCTAACTTATTTATGTACCTTGGTAATAATGCCGATGGCTATTTTATATCATCATTACTTCCCAGTCTGCTCATTTGCTTTCTGGTAGCGGTGATACTGGTGCCAAAGATATAAGAGCCCATTTGCTTTCTGGTTGAGGTGATAGTGGTGCCAAAGATATAAGTTTGAGTATCCTGTCATCTGATGCTACATATATCAAGTCTTTGAAATGCCGGCACCATCGTATGAGTTTCTGTGTATGTTAGGTAAGTGTGTTCTTCTTCTCGATGGCAGATATCATTTTAGAGGATTAATCTACAAGCTTCAGTGAAACTAGAGAGGAAGAGGCTATAATACATTATGACAAAGGGATTTTCTACTGCTATTGATCGATGCTCTCAGGTAACCTTTTATCAACATTGGGGACGATGATCTGTCTTCGTCTGACAAAGTTGACAGCACAAAGGAGTAAACTTTGTCCCTGTAATCATAGTTCCCGCTTTTGTACTATATATTTGTTTGCATGCCTACGATATTTGGGAACAAAAGTTATAAAAAATATTTTGAGGACAAAATAGGAAGAATCATGAAGGAAATCCAAATGTTGAGAGCTTGACTATGCCATTGTTTGCTTGCATTAGCTTAAAATTTTTACAGCACCCCACCCATTGTTTTCTAAAACATTACACTCTTCTCCTTAACATCGTAGTGGCTTGTTCATGCAGCAACAGTCATTAATTCCTAATGAAATAAGCTTAGTACTCTGACCATCTATCTATGTTAGCAATCCGAGGGAAATAGTTTGTAGAATTAGTCATATGGTTTGGTTTACATATTTCCTTAAGATGGTAGGTTTCGTGTACGCTTACATCGTCATCTCTTACTTTTTATTGCCTTTTTGTAGGTCACATCTCTCTGAAGTCAAGATAGCATAATCACGCGTCTGAAAGAAATGGCTCCATGTGCGCTAGCTAGATGAATATCACTCTGTACTTGTATTTTGTATCAGAGTTTTACTTGTTAAGGCGTGTTCATTTGTTGTGACGAAGGTTGTCCTAGATGTATTACTTTAGCCATGATTTAAGGAAACACTGCGGCTTCCTTCGGCAGGTCCTTCGTCGGATTAGCTTGATCTCTAGATTGGATGGGACTCGGTTGTACGCATTTGTCTCATCAGCCCGTGCGGCTTCAAGAGAGTGTGGTGTGAAGCTCTACTTTATATCGACACCATGGAACATGTATGCGCCTTTATTTGTATGGTGTTGACAAAGGTAGAGAATATCATGGTGACTGTGAGCCAGAAGGTCTTCATTGCTCATATTGAATTCAAGCTTGAAAGGTATTGGCAATGGGATTTTGGATGCTATAAAGACTTTGCTTCATAAACTGTTGTACATGCATGGCTTGCAGAGCTTTCCGTCCGAACTGTACACGTGTTACCTATGAACCTGCTGTTTGGGGACTTACAATAGCGGCATCGGCAAGTGGGGGTGGTAGCGCTAGAGAACTTCAATTTTGGCGGTTCGATTTTAGGGTGAAAACTCAAGGTCTAACCTTCATTGGTTGTAACTGGCAATGATCTTGTTGAAGGCTTTGTTTTGAGTTGTCATATTTTTTAAGGGTAAAAACCAAATATCTGTTGATCGGACGATGACAGTGTTTGTGCATTGTTTTTTCTAGATGTTGCTTTTGGAGAACCTCTTTTCTAGTTCGGGTGTTGTCTTTGATTGCTGTTATAGGGCCTTTTTTATTATTTTTTATTTTTATTTTTGTTGTGTGGCGTCCTTAAAGCCATTTTGATATTTCGTTGGTGTAGCAGTCTGGTATATTGTTATCTCTGTGATATTAATATATTTTCATTGTGAAGAAAAATTACTCCCATTTCCCATGTCTATTATAAAAAGTATTGGCAAACTAATGCCAAAACATGCTATAGTATGAAGCGAAGAGAGTACTATATTATAGGAGCACACTATAGAAAATCAGATCCATAATGGAAGCATGAGAGGCATAAATCTTGTCTTCTACTACCTGCATTTCAAAAATGGAGTAATTTCCTCCCTTCCGAAATAAATATCAACTTTATCTAGATTTACATGTGTCTACACACTAAATACTCACATATTTGGTAAAATTAAGATAAGTATTTATTTTGAAAACTGAGGTAACAGTAGTAGATATTATGTCTTTCAATAGGTGAGGCGAGTCCTTCACGTTTTATTAGAAACGTCGTCCTTACCGGATATGGAACATTGGGCTTAGACACGACATAGTCGTCGTCGTTACCGGATAGGGAACGACCGCGCAACGACCGTCACTGGATAGTGTCTAACCGATATATCATCGAGTTGATGCCATTTCCGGAATCAGCAGCTGGCGGTTGACCAGCTAGTCTTGCTTGTTCACACCGCGCTCCGTCAGATGGCAGAATGGACAAAAATAACCCAAACTCAAAAAGATTTCACAAAATGACCCATCTGAAAAACTATTTCCCTGGACTAACCCTTTGGGTAGCGCCCAACAGCTAGGCGCTACACTCTACAGTGTAGCGCCTTTCAGCTAGGCGCTATGCCCCCTGCCAGCGTGGCACCGCCTGGCCCCTCCCTGGCCCCACCCGGCCGTGTGACGCCCAGGCGCTATGCCCAGGGTGTAGCGCCTAAAGTGTAGCGCCTAGCAGATAGACGCTACACCCTGGGACTTAAGCTGTCGCGCGGCAGCCCCCTCCCCACCCCTCCCCATTCAGTCCCAGCTTGACCCAAGCAAGAAGAACAGCAAGGAGGCGCCCCCTTCTCCCCCTCCCCTCAAATCTCTCACATTGGAAGCTTTATTTGGTGGATTTGTGCCTCTCCCCAGCTGCTAGAGGTACCCTCCCTCATTCCCCTCTGTTTTGACCTCTTGAAATCTTTCATTTTGGTTGGACTTGGCTTGAAACCCTAGAAATTTGATTTGGAGAGAAATGTTTGGAAATTTGTTAGATTTATTGGCCAATGTTGGTTATAAAGATGTGTATGAAGCATTTAGTTAGGTTTAGGGTTGTTGAAATGACATTGTTTGGCATATTGGAATGTTATGGCTAGGGTTAGGGTTATGGTTAGGGTTTGCTTATGTAAGAGAGGGTGTTCTTGTTAGCTTTATGGTTTGGTAATGTGTCTAGTATAGTTTTGTTTATCTTGCCATGGTTAGTTAATGAACATATTCTCCTATGTGTTAGGGATGGCAAGAATTGTTCATGTTCATCATGTGGACAAGGATGCCTTTTTGAAAGGCAACATAGAACCGGACCCGGATGAGCTAGATATTGTGTTTGAGCGTAGTCCCACCTATGCCGAGGTCTTGGAGCAAGTGAGGATTGAATTGAAATGGATGGACCCATGTGATATTGTTGAGTTGGAAGGAAGACATAATGTGGGTTTTAGAGTGCATATCCGTTGGAAGACCATGCGTATCTTCTCCGAGGCTCGTTGGCTTGCATACAAGGAGGTGGTGGCCGAATCACTAGACAAGGCTCTTGAGCTATTTGCCACCAAGAAGGTTGATATTTCATTGCCTTTGGACTTGAACCGCCGTGCTTCCCCATTGGATAGTAGGAGTCCTCCACCCGTGGAGCAAGAGCTATGGATTGAACCTCCTTTGAGCCAAACATTGAGCCCGATTTAAAGACACCAAGACGAAGTGTTGGAAGAGGACAATGATGATTGTGAGGGTGAAGATGATGATGATGTAACTCCATGACAACAATGTTGGTGATTTGGAGAAATATATCACTCAACATGACATGGACCGTGAACTCCCGTATTCTCGAGGCTATGCTTCGGACTCGGATGAGGAGGGGTTCACGGCTAGAGAGGCCGAAATCCACCATACCGTATTGGGGTGGGACCATCGGGTGCCTTTGTTTCGTGATCTTAGTCTCACGGATGAAGCCACGGTTGATGGTGGCAAAGGCATAGTGCTTGGACCAAGGACAAGTTCTTACCGGGATGGCAATGAAGTGAATAATGGCTTTTGAAAGGATCAAGGTTTAAGACCTTGTTGGAATTTAAGCAATGGATAAAGGACTTCTTGGTGAAATATCATCGTCCTTACACGGTCGTGCACTCGGATATCAAGAAGCGTTACACGGTGAAGTGCGAGGCGGAAGGATGTCCTTGGATTGTGCGTGCTAGACCATTCAAGGGAGGTCCCGATTGGCACATATCTAGTTGCGTATCAACTCACATGTGTCGAGGCCCGATGGTGGATGGCAAGGATGCAAAGCATGAGCACCGACAACTCACCTTCGAGTTCCTCGCTTATAGGCTTTCCAATGACATCGCGTCGTTTCCAATAATGAGCATCAAGCAGGTCATGGAGTTTGTGAAAGCCCTCTTTAACTATGAGGTGAAGTACGGGAAGGCATGGAAGGCTAAGCAAGCCGCATTCAAGATGTTGTACGGTGATTGGGAGGAATCTTATAACCGAATCCCAAGGTTGTTGGGAGCGATGGCCGATGCTAACCCGGGCATGGTTCATGTGGTTGAACCTTTGGGGAACAAGACAAGGATTATAAACGGAAGAACCGTTCGAGTTTTTGGCCGTGCATTTTGGGCTTTCGAGCAATGTGTTCAGGCATTTGAACATTGTAGGCCGGTCATCTCCGTTGATGGCACCTTTTTGACCGATCAATTCAAGGGCACTATCTTGATTGCAATATCCAATGATGCCAACAACCGGTTGATTCCTTTGGCCTTTGCTTTGGTAGAGGTGGAAAACAATGATAATTGGGAGTGGTTCTTCCATCTTTTAAGAACTAAGATATTAACCCCTCATAGGGAAATATGTGTCATCTCGGACCGTCATCAAGGAATTCTTAAAGCGGTGGACCAACATATTCCCGGGCATGCTCCGTTGCACCATCGTTGGTGCATGAGACACTTTTGTTCAAACTTCTATAGGGCATGCAAGAGCAAGGATTTGGCCAATGATCTACAAGATTGTTGCCTCGCTTTCACAGAACGTCGTTTCTCAAACTTGTACAACAAATTGCTCTTCAATAAAGAGCTCGATGCGGGTGGTCGAGAGTTTCTTGATAGGGGCATTGGAGAAAGAACAAAGTGGGCACGAGCATTCGGTGACGGTGGCCGGAGGTACGGCCAAATGACAAGCAGCATGGCAGAGGCCTTCAACAAGTTGCTCAAAGGTGTCCGTGCATTGCCCGTCACGGCAATAGTCCGTTATACATTCGACATGATGAATGGGTATTTTCTTAAATACTCAGAGGAAACGGACCGGCAGATTGCGGGGGACTACAAGAACAAGCACAAATACAAGTACCCACCTAAGGTTGATGATTGGATGCAATTTCAGACAAAGAAAGCGGATGCCCAAGTTGTCACGGAGTATGACAATGACGAGCTAATTTACCAAGTTACGGAGCCTGGAGGTACAACGGCTGATGGTGTCCAACACGGAGGCCGAGCTTTCAAGGTCTCACTCAAGACTTGTGAGTACACATGCGGAAGGCCATCATTGCTTCATCTTGCCTGCTCCCACTTGCTCGTCGCGTCTCGCCGGCGACATTTGGATTACAATAATCCGCTCACGGTGAGAGAGGCTGAGTTCTCCATTGAGACTACTAAGAAGACATGGGCTCCTAGATTTCATCCATATTTGGACCAATCAAAATGGCCGGAGTACCATGGGATTCAACTATGGCCCGATCCGAAATGGAAAGTGATTAAACATGGAAGATGCAAGACAAAACGCTTTAGGAGCGACATGGATGGATGGGGCCGTGGTGGTGCTCGATAAACGGGCAATGACCAATTCCAAGAGCCTCGTGAGAGAGCCCGGTGTGGAACATGCAATGGTGAAGGGCACAATGCAAGAAAGTGTTCTCAAAGGAAAAGAGCAAAAGGAAATGAAGCAAGCACTAGCCAACCAAGTGGTAGCCAACAAGTACCAAGCCAACAAAGAACTAGCCAACAAGTCCCAAGCCAACCAAGAACTAGCCAACAAGTCCCAAGCCAACCAAGAACTAGCCAACAAGCTCCAAGTCAACCAAGAACTAGCCAACAAGCTACTAGCCAACAAGCTCCTAGACAACAAGCTCCTAGACAACAAAGAGGTCGATCACTTGGGCTTAGAAGAGGAAGAGGGCGTGGCGGTTTTAACCCGTCTAGTATGTTAGGTTACTTGGCAGGACCAAATCCTTATGTTAATAGGTACGGATGAAATATTCAAACTTGCATGCTTATGTTACTACCTACTATGCTTATTTCATTGAATCAATTATTGTTCACATTCATTGCATCCTTTACTAACTTGTAGCTTTTGTTCTTATAATAGGTATGGTGACTCAACCCAACAAGGGCAATGATGGGGACGGTGTGAACTACTCGGCTATCTGGGCGAATGCTATGAAGGTGGTGGAAGAGAGGAAGAGGAAGGAGGAAGAAGAAGAGAAGAAGAGGAATGAGGAAGAAGAAGAGAAGAAGAGGAAGGCATTTGAAGAGGTAGTTCAACATAGTCTTAAACAACATCAACATAGTGCCATACATGAACATAGTCTTAAACAACATCAACATAGTGCCATACATCAACCCATACATAGTCTCAAACCTAGTGCATCATCATCAACATTGTGCCATACATGACCTACTTCCGTCCACGCGTCCTTGGGCCTCGGCCCCTCCTTGGAGGTATCTTCTTTGTCACCTCCTCTTCTTGCGACTCATCTTCATCATCATACTGTAGGCCTCTCGTCCTCCTAGTCTCTCTTGACCTCCGTGGCGGCTCGTCCTCGACAACATTGGCCTTTCCCTTGTTACGGAAGTCGTCCGGCGTCTAGCGATTGAACTGTTCCTTGGCTTCAGCTGGTATGCGGAATGAATCCGGTACTCCTCCTCAGTATCATTCTCCATATGAGGCAGCTACATGTAAGATTGTATGTCTATGAGAAATACATGGGAAACAGAAAACACTAAATGCATGTAAGGTTGTCCCATACATCATCTTCCGAACGAATCACCGAAGTGGTGTCATCCTCAACATCATCCTGAAGATGGGCCGACGGATCAGTAGTCGACTAGGACCTAGAACCGGACGGGGTTGTGTACTCGGGATCGCGGCAACCTAGCACGTTAGATAAGCGACGCATCTTTTGGGCCGAGCGCTGTAACAAATAACAACATAAGTCAAACCAAGAACATGCCTATCTTGAGGAAGTCTCGCATCCATACCTTAAGGAAGTTTCGTATCATGCCTTCTCCCTGTTTCCCCTTAGGGGCAGAAAAAATAATCACCTCGGCATCGTCGGCATATTTCTTTACCTCCGTTCTCTACAGAGTCAAGAACAAGAACATGTTAGGCAAGAAAGAGATGAGAGTGCAAGGAAAGTAATGCGAAGGCAACGATAACCTTATCGCAAAGTTGA
Organism: Avena atlantica; assembly: GCA_910589765.1. Taxonomy (NCBI): domain Eukaryota; kingdom Viridiplantae; phylum Streptophyta; class Magnoliopsida; order Poales; family Poaceae; genus Avena; species Avena atlantica. The sequence continues at coordinate 377,191,696 of OU342736.1, forward strand.
GTGAGGAAGAAAGCGGGATGTCGGTCCCCCCCGACCTGCCGGTTGTACTGAGTGTAGGCAAGTTCATCGAACTAGACTGGCTCCTCCAATATTTCTTCCTCATAGGACGGCGGGCAAATGGAGACACGGGTACTACCAAGAAACCAATGGATGTAGTTGTTAAATGCTACTGGGCAATGTGCTCTTCCACTATTCCATTTCGTTCGTCGAGCATTCTCCACACAAATGAGGAACTCCATGACGTGCCTCCTATGATGGTGATCCCAATTCTTGATCTTCCTCTGCCTCTTCCTGTCCAACCTGAACAACAACAAAGAACCATGTTAGTACCATCCAAAGCAATTGAGCACAAGTTCTCATGCTAACTAACCGATGAAGCTCCTTGTCGGTGTCCTTCCACACGGGAGTGTTGCACTGAAATAACCCGAACTTCCTCATCACCCGTTGTGGCATATGAAACTCAACCGCCCAATTGCAAATCAATGGGCAGCACATGAGCCAGAGAGATTGTTCCTCCAAGCACTCCGGGTTAATATCAAACCCGGGAGCAATACCAAACTCGTCCCCACAACCATAAGGCTCCCACTCCACCTGCAACATATCACAAGAACATGTTTGGTATCGATTTTGACTCGTGAAGTAAATATTATGGATAGTGACGTATAGATAAACATCTACCTGCTCGGGCGTAATCGCATCAAACTCGTTCGTGTACTTGAGGTACATGGCATCAACATCGCTTGTCATCTCCGATACCACGTCCCACTTGTAAGCCCAAGTTGGGAGGCGTAGATGGTTTCTATTATACGCTGGCAAAGGATGGTGGCCCACCTCTTTGGGACGACCAACTGGTAAGCGTTCCCATCTCCATATTGAGAGAAGAACCATAACACCACCTATTCCGGCATTTCCGCCTACCCTACGACAGGCATCGTCCAACTGCAAGTGAATAAAAACGAGGTCAGTATAGCATATGTGTGGACTCGACATATACAAATGAATGTAGAGTGCAAAGGTGATTACCTGTCGGTACAAGTAGGCAAGAGCCGCCGAACCCCAGCTGATATTGCTATCCCAGTTTGCTAGTGCCTTGAGCCACATCCACTGAGCGGTCCTACCTCCGCTGTCAGCAAACAGAGTCCTAGAAAGGACATACCACACGTACACACGAGCATGTGTCTCGATCACATCAACCTCGGCAGGGTTCGGGCATTGCCTAAAGTTCTCCACGATCCACGCATATGCCGCGCCTGCTGGGACTCTATCTTTGCTCTTATCTTCAAGTTCTTAAGGAGCCATGCCAATAAGTAGCTCCATAGCATTGCGCCACCCATCGGAATCTGTGCTCATACAGAGAGGCTCCCCCGCGATAGGAAGTCCAAAGATCATGGAAACATCCTGAAGAGTAGGAGTGATCTCGCCGGTCCGGAGGTGGAAAGTGTGCGTCTCCGGCCTCCATCGATCGAAAAGTGCAGTGATAGCAGCCGCGTTGAGGTTCGGCGTAGACCGGCTCACAAGCGTGATGAAAGGGAGGAGGCCTAGCCGCTTGATGTACTCGGTGTACCGCTCATTGTACGGCATGTCATTCGAAGACGCGCCATGAGACCGAATCTTGAGGGGACGAAGCCTCTGCATACATACAAGATCGAACATTATGCCTTTTCCAACACAATTGAATCAATAGAAAAACAAAAGCAAAGAAGTTCAACCATGGTTTTATTACCATATGATTCTCCGCCATCAAGTATGCCCGGTGTTGATGATCATAGTAATCCTCAAGTAGCCACACCATCCTACATATATATTCCAAACATCAATAAAATGTGTGTGATGTGGCCATTGTTTGAATTTATACAATAAACTACAAAGAATATGGTAGCATATTATTCAAACATCCATACAAATCCATATACAACCATCATATACAATGCAAATCAACAACACACTTTCATTCCCCATCAAATACAACTAATTTATAACTACCAAGTAACTAAAAACATGCACAAATAATCCAATTATGAATCCAACTACATCTAGGGTTTGAGGATAATGTGCAAGATTCATTGGATGAAAGAGAGGGAAAAGGAGGGGATTGCCTTGAGGGAGGGATGGGGAAGCAAATCCACGGTGAAATCCCTCAGATCTGTTGGTTTTAGGGATGGATTTGAGAGAGGAGGAGAGAGCAACCGTCGGTTGTTCTTCCTGGCGTTTGGGATTGAATGGGGAGGGGTGGGGAGGGGGCTGCCGCGCGACAGCTTAAGTCCCAGGGTGTAGCGCATATCTGCTAGGCGCTACACTTTAATGTGTAGCCCCTATCTGATAGGCGCTACACCCTGGGCATAGCGCCTGAGCGTTACTCGCCCCAGGCATAGCGCCTGGGCGTCACACGGCCGGGTGGGGCCAAGGAGGGGTCAGGCGGTGCCACGCTGGCAGGAGGCATAGCGCCTAGCTGAAAGGCGCTACACTGTAGAGTGTAGCGCCTAGCTGTTGGGCGCTACCCAAAGGGTTAGTCCAGGGAAATAGTTTTCCAGATGGGTCATTTTGTGAAAACTTTTTGAGTTTGGGTTATTTTTGTCCATTCTGTCCCGTCAGATCGACTCCGTTTAAAAGCGTCACACCTTTAAATTTTTTACGGCTTAAGATTTTGGATGTCCAGTCTATACACCGTAAAAGTCTGTGGGCCTCTAAATAAACATTTTATGAGCCATCTAAACCGCATGCCTTCGGGCAGTTCTATATATCATTCCGAGGGCAGTATGCAGCGCACAAACAGACCGAATTCCCCACCCTATCTTCCCGCGCCGCCATTCATACAACCGTCTCCAGCCGTCGAAACTTTGCGGCGCAGACAAAATTGTGCACCACCGTTCGAAAATCCGAGCACGTCGCGTCGAGACAGAGAGCGACGGCGACCGAGCCGACCACCTCGATGAGCGTCGGCACTTTCCCATGAGCTAGCTCGAACTTGCGGCGCACGGCAGGTAGGTTGGCAGTCTCTCAGGCAGCGCGCGTAGCAAAGTAGGTAGCAAAATGCAGATAGCAAAATTGTGTTTTAATGGATGTACCTACAAACGAGTTTGTTTCACACAGTAAAACAAGTTTTATGTGCCCTTTGTACACGTTTTTAAGGACCGCGGCTTTCAAGCTGTGGGTGAGGCCACGGAAGCAGGGGAGATTGGACAAGGTCTCTACAGGCTACTGCTGTGTTGCCGGAAGCTTGCTACGACGCTTTGCTTGTGTGTCGCCAGTCCAGGGGAGCTTGGACTCCTCTTGGTGAGCATGGACAGGGACCTTGTGGCCCGAGGCTTGAACAAGACGGGGTGCTCTGCCGACTTCAAAGGGAGACTTTCAGCCTTGTTCAGCTTCAGCATCTCTCGGAGGCTACGCTCGGTCGGATCTCCACAACAGGGTATGTCTTCTCTCATAAGATGGAGATCATGGAATCTGCATCCTGGTCAATTCAGCATGATGCCCGTATCTTGGATTGTTTAAATTGGAATCAACGGAGAAGTGTGAATTTGTGGAGTCAAGATAGTATTATTATTCACACACATGAATCTTCAGTTAGAGGCAGACCTACAGATTCAATTGTTACTGCCATCTTGGAGGTCCGAACTGCTGAATTGGAGCCAAACAAACATAACTTCCAAATGACCTTGATGCATGCAATTCCCTCGTGCTACTATGCATATAATTGAGCAAGACGTTCCTTCAATGTTTACAAGCACATGGTTCTTTTGGTATGATGATAAGCATGGTGACGATGTTGTCCCCGTTGTTCGGGTTGATCCCTCGGCAGTGGATGACAACACTCCCGCTGTGGTTCCTCAGATTCAACGGCGAGGACCCCAGAGATTGAGCTCGGTGAAGGACATTCGGTATCTACAGCTCAGTACTCCCCTACCTTAGGTACAAACGCCAGATAGACCGTCGGGAGAGCCACCCGTGGGACATCAACCGGTATGGAGCATAGAGGCCCTTGAAGACTGCATGTGCGGCACTTTTTGATCCGAGTTGTCAACGAATGAACGATCGCCGTGTGGTTCCTTTTGTAGTCTTTGGTGTCTGCACGATGTGTTATCATCTTCTCTATTTGGGTTCTGCTTTTCAGTTTGCTTGTTTCTTGCTCCGTTCTCGGAAGCAGTGATGTACTTTGATCTTTACTGTTAATATATCTTTTATGTTAAAAAAAAGACTGTCTTACCACTCGTTGCTATCGAATCCCACCCGGAGGGACGGCCCTGCAGCGCAAGCGTCCGGCATAGTAGCTAGCATCCAGGCCTCAAGGTCAAGGGTCTCTTCCGCCAGTCAGGAGCAAAGATAGTGCACGCAGTGCCTAGCATGACTGAACTGAGCGCGCTGCTTGCTTGCCACGCCCGGCCTGAACACTACACAGTTGTACTATGAACTCAGCATGGGCATGCAGCATGTACTAGTAACCTTGATGGGAATTAACACCGCGTACGTCGCTTGGAGATGTAAGCATTGCCCGCCCCTTACCGCTGTTGCTAGTCCACGTACGTCAATGGCTGCGTCGCACGAAGCCAGGAAAGCAACACGCGCGCCACTCGCACTGTTAGCTGGACTCGGTGAACCGTGCTGCAGGAACGCGCGTGAACGGTGTCAGACTGTCTTGAAGAGGTGTCGGAGGCCGTACGTGTGGAAGCTGACATGCTATCTTCGGGGAGTAAATTTTCGGAAACCACGGACTCGATACAACAGCCAATAGAAACGTGCTTTTGTGCGGGGTGGAGGCACTATGGGACTGGATGAATACGCGACATACAAGAAGCCACGACGATCGTTATATAGTTTTTAGCGGATAGATTTCGCGACCGGTCGTTACGCCGACGGTCAAACGTTAGAGCTGTCGACGTAGAATTGCCCTTAGCATATCATATGCTACGCCGACGGCTGCTTTCGGCGTAGCCTAGGCCGACGGCTGCCCTCGACATAGCTATTTTTTTCTTTTATCTTATTAAACTTTCAAAAATCATAACTAAATCATTCTAATTCGGAAAAATATAAATAATATATCAAAATTTGTAGAAAAATAAGATCTATCTATATATATTCAAATATTACACATTTGTAAATAAAAATTAAGTGAAACATAAAACATTAAATATAGTTTAAAACGGGTATAAAAAATTCAAAAACGATCGAAACAATGTGAAATCTTCGCGTGGTGTCATATTATGTGACATATTTAAAAGAAAAAATATCAAACTTGTTATATTTATTATGTCTAAAAAAATCTTCACAAAATGATCTATCTCATTCGAGGTTTCTTGGCTTTCGAGTCAAATGACCAATGTTATGGCTAGAATCAAGGCATAGTTTGTAATAATGTGCCCATATTGTGCATACATGTGTATCATGGGATGTCGAACAATATTGCAGGAGGAAGTTTTTCTTTTTATCGCACCAAAAAGCCATTTTCCATTTTCCGAACACAAAAAACGGACGGTTTTGTGAAGTGACCATCAAATGGCTAATTCAAAATGCTACCACCATATTTTACAAAAAATATTAGACCACCTTATATGGACAATTTTCCAACTTGAGGATCTGAAACCTTTCCGTCCACCCCCGGTGAAAAATACAAATTCCTACTGAATCGGTAGGAAATGGGTCAGATATGAACTACAGGTACATGATCTGATGCTCATGTTTTTTTAAATCTTTTTTAGGTTCACAATATGCTATTTTATCAAAGATCCAATGCAAGTTTAGCGAGGCTCGGCCTCGAGCTAAGAATCTTCATTGCCGCTGTTCGATAAAGTTTGACGATAGTTTAAGACGGGCATAAAAAATTCAAAAAGGATCGAAATAAAGCGAAACCTTCGTGTGGTCTCATATTATGTGACAAAGTTAGAAGGAAAAATATCAAACTTGGTATATTGATTATGTCTCAAAAAAACCTTCACAAAATGACCTATTTCATTCGAGGTTTCTTGGCTTTTGGGTCAACTGACCAATGTTATGACTAGAAGCAAGACATAGTTTGTGATAATTGTTCATATTGTGCATATATGTGCTATTGGGCCACGCGGAGATAAAAAAAAAATTTCCTCTAACGTGGTGATCCCAAGATCTAGCTGAGGTAGAAAGCCACGAGGTTTACCACTAGACGCGCGGTTGCGGATTACTGATGAAGCGCGTCAGTTGATGCAGTGCAGTCCTTACGATCCGATCGTCCTGGTGCTGATCGTACAGCACCTCTGCTGGTATCCACACGTACAAGGAGGAGCGCCGGCGGCGAACTGCTAGGTTCGTTACGGCGGCTGGACTGCTGTGGAGCTAGGGTTTCCAACACATGGAATGACCTAACCGAACAACGATTAACCTTTCTGGGTTACTGTGCTCCACAATATATAGGGAGTGAACGCGGGCTCTGCTCGCGTGACCCATTCACTAAAGCCCATATAACATTAGTCACCGTGAGTCCAACTCACTAACTCAGTCCTAATCTGGTTTAGGTCCAACCCAACCAGATTATATGTTCAGATCCAATCCGAACTTGCTCCCGCTCTTAAGTGTGTGACCCCGCGGGCTCATGGTTACTTGGACACGATTAGAGTCCAACTCTCAATCGATCAATCGGCATCGGCTCCTAGCAGAACTTGCCGATTCCCAAGTACCAAAGAGTCATGACGACTTGCCTTTCCAATGCGACTTACGTCTGAGTCCCTTTTGCCTCACGATATACCTTGTCAGACTATAGGCGAATATATGTCATCCCTTAAATAGTCCGACTCTCTTCTCGATCCGAGATAAGTGATTCACCCGACTAACTCTTAGCCGATCGCCTCGGTTAACACTTAACCGAGTCGTGCATGGCCATGCTTTCCGAATCATATCTCACGAGAGGTCCCAGAGAATATCTCTCCGAGTGGAGGGGCAAAATCCCATCTTGGTTATTCACATCACGCAGCTTGATTCTCAGTCGACCCGAACCCTGCCTTTATAACTGCCCAGTTACGGATCAGCGTTTGACAGAACCTAAGTCGGTGATCCTCAACTCGGACTATGCAACAACCTCAGGTCTAAGGATTACATTGATTGAGATATACAAATGACAGCTTAGTTCGTTGTACCTCAATATGGGTCAATCCGACTCGCTAAACTCTTTAGCCTAGTCTGTGTAAGTTGGAATAGCATCTCCATGCCCATGACAAGTGGAACCGAGTCATCAAGCCAACTTTCACATTGGTCTAAGTTGTGTGTCCAGCACAACCTCAATGACCAAGGATATTTAGTACAAACAACATGAATGCATAGTTCCACAACTGAATCACATATTCAATGATACACATCAGATGTTTATACACGGACTACTTAATAACTTTATGAATACTATGGGAAATATCATCATACATGATTGCCTCTAGGGCATATTCCCAACAGTCTCCCACTTGCACTAGAGTCAATCTTCCGACATCACATGTCTAAGCATCTAATGCCCATGGCTCTCAGGTGCGCCTCATGCTTCGGCTGGGGTAACGGCTTTGTCAACGGATCCGCAATATTTGCATCCGTGTGTACCTTGCATAACTTGATATCACCCTGATCCACGAACTGGCGAATCAGGTGGTACCGCATGAGTATGTGCTTGTTCTTCTGGTGTTGTCTAGGTTCCTTGGCTTGCGCAATAGCACCATTGTTGTCACAATATACGTCCAACGGATTGGACGAGCCCTGAACCACACCAAGATCCATGAGGAAATTCCTCATCCAAACAGCTTCTTTTGCTGCCTCCGAGGCGGCAATATACTCAGCCTCTGTTGTAGACGCAGACACAGTCTCTTGCTTGGAACTCTTCCAGCTCACAGCACCTCCGTTTATAATAAACACGTATCCGGATTGCGAGCGAGAATCATCAGAGTCGGTGAGATAACTCGCATCCGTGTAACCCTTTACACTGAGTTCATCTTCACCACCATAAACCAAGAACATATCCTTAGTCCTTCTCAAGTACTTTAGGATATTTTTAGCCGCTGTCCAGTGGATCTCTCCAGGATCAGCCTGGTATCTGCTCACAACACTTAGAGCATAGGAAACATCCGGCCTAGTACAAATCATGGCGTACATGATGGATCCGACTGCAGAAGCATATGGAATCGCATTCATCCGACTTCGCTCATCAGTTGTCGAAGGACACTGAGTCTTGCTAAGTTTTACACCATGGGACATCGGTAAGAACCCCTCCTTAGACGATTCCATGTTGAACTTTTTCAACACTTTGTCCAAATAAGTACTCTGACTCAATCCAATGAGCCTCCTTGATCTATCTCTATAGATCCGGATTCCGAGGATGTATGTTGCCTCACCCAAGTCTTTCATTGAGAAACTCCTTTCCAATGATTCCTTGGTTTCTTGCAACATCTGGACATCATTTCCAATCAGTAATATGTCATCCACATATAAGATTAGAAAATTTACTTTATTCCCACTAAACTTCTTGTACAAACAAGAATCATGATCACTCTTGATGAAGCCAAACAATTTGACTACCTCATCAAAGCGAATATTCCAACTCCGAGATGCTTGCTTCAACCCATAAATGGATTTCTGAAGTTTGCATACCTTGTCAGCATTAGCCGGATCGACAAAACCCTCGGGCTGTATCATATACACGTCCTCGGTTAAATTTCCGTTAAGGAAAGCCGTTTTGACATCCATCTGCCATATCTCATAGTCGAAATAGGCCGCTATAGCTAACATGATCCGAACTGATTTAAGCATCGCTACGGGCGAGAAGGTCTCGTCGTAATCAACTCCTTGAACTTGTCGGAACCCCTTCGCGACAAGGCGTGCTTTATAGATTGAAACATTTCCATCCATATCAGTTTTCTTCTTAAAGACCCATTTGCCCTCGACGGGTCTTGCACCGTCTGGCAGATCAACCAAGTTCCAAACTTGATTTTCATCCATGGACTTTATCTCGGATCTCATGGCTCCAAGCCATGACTCGGAATCAGATCCCACCATCGCTTCCGAATAATTTGCCGGCTCATCACTGTCTAACAGTAACACATCACGAACACTTCGTAATCTTGCCGATCTTCGTAGTACAGGTGCTGCTGTCGGCTCAGCTGCCACGATCGACTCAACCTCCAAGGTTTTTGCCGATTCGCTATTAGCCGATTCCTCTCGAATTTCTTCGAGTTGCACCGTGCTCCCACTTACTCCCCGACTGAGAAACTCTTTCTCAAGGAAGACACCGTTCCGAGCGACAAACACTTTGCCCTCTTCTCGGTTGTAGAAGTAGTAACCCAAGGTTTCCCTCGGATACCCCACGAAAATACATTTATCCGACTTGGCCGTAAGCTTGTCCGACCGAAGTCGCTTGACAAAAGCTTCACAACCCCAAATCTTAAGAAAAGACAAACTCGGCTTTTTGCCTGTCCACATCTCATGCGGTGTCTTCTCTACCGATTTTGATGGTACTTTGTTTAGTGTGAACGCCGCTGTTTCTAGACAATAACCCCAAAATGATAAAGGCAGATCTGTCCGACTCATCATTGATCGTACCATGTCCAACAAGGTCCGATTCCGCCTTTCCGAAACACCATTCCTTTGTGGCGTTCCTGGCGGAGTAAGTTGAGGAACTATTCCACAACTTTTCAGATGGTCATCAAACTCATGGCTCATGTACTCGCCTCCTCGGTCCGACCGAAGAAACTTTATTTTCTTGCCGAGTTGATTCTGTGCTTCATTCTGGAATTCTTTGAACTTTTCAAAGGCTTCCGACTTATGTTTCATTAAGTAGATATATCCATACCTACTCAAATCATCAGTGAAGGTAATGAAGTACTCATAACCACCCCTGGCTGTCGTGCTCATTGGTCCACATACATCACTATGTACTAGTCCCAACAAGTCGGACGCCCTTTCGCAACTCTTTGCAAAAGGTGTCTTGGTCATTTTGCCGAGTAGGCAAGATTCGCATGTCTCGAACGACTCCAAGTCGAACGAAGTTAGGAGTCCATCATCATGGAGCTTCTTCATGCGTTTCCAACTTATATGACCAAGCCGACAGTGCCAAAAGTAAGTCATATTCAGATCATTTGGTTTCAACCTTTTAACATTTATGTTATAAACCGACTCACCATCAAGATTCAAAATAAATAACCTGTCTTGGACGGGTGCAAAGCCGTGAAACATATCATTCAAATACAAAGAACAACCATTATTCTTGATATTCGACTCATAGCCTTGCCTCATCAAACATGAAGCAGAAATAATGTTTCGACTGAGCACTGGAACATAATAACAATTATTTAGTTCCATAATGAATCCGGAAGGTAAATGAAGTTGCATCATGCCGACTTCCAACGCAGCAACTCTTGCTTTGTTGCCGACTCGAATATCAACCTCGCCTCTTGCTACGCTCCTAGTTCTTACCAGTCCCTGCAACGAGTTGCATATGTGAATAACTGATCCGGTATCATATACCCAAGAACTATCAGGTGCATCAGCAAGATATATGTCTATATTGCAAACAAGTGTACCTGAGTCGGAAGTCATACCTCCACTCTTGGCTTTGTCGGCCAAGTACTTGCTGCAGTTCCTCTTCCAGTGGACATCCGCCTTGTAGTAGAAGCAAGTGGATCCGGCTGAAGGAGATGGCTTAGTCCCTGAGGAAGCACTTGGGACCGGGTCCTGAGCCTGCTTTCCTCCTGACTTAGCCTTCTTCTTAGTCCAAGAACTCTTCTTGAACTTAGCCTTATTCTGCACCATCAACACTTGACTGGTGCCCTTCTTGAGATCCGCCTCTGCCCGCTTGAGCATCCCATGCAATTCAGTGAGCTTCTTATCCATACCATGCATGTGGTAGTTCGAAATGAACTGCCCATATGCACTAGGAAGAGAGTTCAGAATTATATCCGTAGCGAACTCTTCGCTTATGGGGTAGCCAAGCCTCTCCAAAGACTGCACGTAACCAACCATTTTGATCACATGCGGACTCAGTGGATCACCATCCTTAAGCTTGCAACTCAGCAAAGCCTGAGAGACTTGATACCTCTCAGTCTTCGCCTGAGCCTGGAACATACGTTTGAGGCTTTCGATCATATCGTAGGCCTCAACATGCTCGAACTGCTTTTGCAAGTCCGGTTCCATGTGAGCAAGCATAAGACAGCTAATATCCGTGGACTCATCCTTAGCCCGACGGTAGGCATTGGTGGCTGTGACAGTCGCATTCTCATTCGGCTCATCTGGAAGTGGGTTGTCTAGGACATGGTCCTTCTTTTCTTGTTTGAGAACAATTCTCAGATTTCGATACCAGTTGGTAAAATTAGTGTCGTTCAGTTTATCTTTCTCAAGAATGGTTCTCAACGCAAAACCGGATATCTGAGAGTGACTGCTACTTGGTGCCATGATCTACAACAGAAAATATGCAAAATACTTAAGACATGTATTCATAAAAGAGCAAGCATATTAAACATTTTAATATTTTATGCTCCCACTAGAACCAACATCCCTCCGATGGTTACTTAGTGATTCAGGATCCTAAATAAGCAAGTCGGCTAGTGAGCTTTAGCATCACCGCTAGCCGCCAAGTGATCTAGGTAGACAACTCCTTGTCAATCGCATCTCATGCGACTCCTGTTGGACGGGTGGCATCACATGCCCCGGCTCCCATCCGACCTTTCCCCGAGTCCCACAACCGTTGTGATAGACCCGTCTAGCTTATCGAGTGTTTCTGCAGTAAGAGTCCGACTCGAACCCACCTAGTCAGAAAGAATTGGCAGCACCTCAATTTTATGAGCCCACTACCAAAAATGTCCGACTTGTGATGGTGCAAACACTGGCGGGAAAACCGACTAGACCTTCTTTGAGGGATTAAATTTTACCGACTATCTAATAGAGGTAAAACTGAGACATAACAATAACACAAAATAAAGCAATTATAATGTGAAATGGTATGGCTCTCTTCATGGCGATCTCCATCTCCACAAAGCCTGCAATCCGACTCGTGCCAACTCTTGTCACTTGCCGTCTTACTCCATGTCGCCGACATGTACAACGCCTTGCATGCCTTCCGGGTTCTCAAACAGCTACACTAGCTTAGTAAAGTAAATTACATAGAGAATCCGACACGCAGGTCGTTATACAATAAAGTGACAGCACGTAGGCTCCAGCCGGCTGACAAAAACCGTGATTCGCAGATCACGTATGGATTACACACATACATCACATGCACATGAACCATAACATTCACAACTTCCTGCAAAAACAAGTTATGCATAGATACAATATCTACCGGCGTTGTGAAACTCGCAACGACATCTAAGGCGCTACGACAGGGCGAAGTCGGCGGTCCGGACATGGATTCCGACCATCGCTCCGATTCGATCAAACTCTTTGATCTTCGATCACCGCTTCTGGATTTACGTGTCACAGTCTACCCCGATGGCGGAAGCCGACCGGTAGGGGTATGTCGTTCCACGACCTCAGCAGTATGATCACGGAAATCAGATCTACCATTCCCCGAGTACAGTTGATCCAATCAACTTCATACAAAACCGATCTATCTCATAGATCGACCACCAAAACAGCACATAGATCTCATCTATAGCCTACCGCATATCTCATATGCGAGATCTCGAGCCTAAAACCAGAAGCTATTGCTCTGATACCACTGTTGGGCCACGCGGAGATAAAAAAAAATTTCCTCTAACGTGGTGATCCCAAGATCTAGCTGAGGTAGAAAGCCACGAGGTTTACCACTAGACGCGCGGTTGCGGATTACTGATGAAGCGCGTCAGTTGATGCAGTGCAGTCCTTACGATCCGATCGTCCTGGTGCTGATCGTACAACACCTCTGCTGGTATCCACACGTACAAGGACGAGCGCCGGCGGCGAACTTCTAGGTTCGTTACGGCGGCTGGACTGCTGTGGAGCTACGGTTTCCAACACATGGAATGACCTAACCGAACAACGATTAACCTTTCTGGGTTACTGTGCTCCACAATATATAGGGAGTGAACGTGGGCTCTGCTCGCGCGACCCATTCACTAAAGCCCATATAACATTAGTCACCGTGAGTCCAACTCACTAACTCAGTCCTAATCTGGTTTAGGTCCAACCCAACCAGATTATATGTTCAGATCCAATCCGAACTTGCTCCCGCTCTTAAGTGTGTGACCCCGCAGGCTCATGGTTACTTGGACACGATTAGAGTCCAACTCTCAATCGATCAATCAGCATCGGCTCCTAGCAGAACTTGCCGATTCCCAAGTACCAAAGAGTCATGACGACTTGCCTTTCCAATGCGACTTACGTCTGAGTCCCTTTTGCCTCACGATATACCTTGTCAGACTATAGGCGAATATATGTCATCCCTTAAATAGTCCGACTCTCTTCTCGATCCGAGATAAGTGATTCACCCGACTAACTCTTAGCCGATCGCCTCGGTTAACACTTAACCGAGTCGTGCATGGCCATGCTTTCCGAATCATATCTCACGAGAGGGCCCAGAGAATATCTCTCCGAGTGGAGGGGCAAAATCCCATCTTGGTTATTCATATCACGCAGCTTGATTCTCAGTCGACCCGAACCCTGCCTTTATAACTGCCCAGTTACGGATCAGCGTTTGACAGAACCTAAGTCGATGATCCTCAACTCGGACTATGCAACAACCTCAGGTCTAAGGATTACATTGATTGAGATATACAAATGACAGCTTAGTTCGTTGTACCTCAATATGGGTCAATCCGACTCGCTAAACTCTTTAGCCTAGTCTGTGTAAGTTGGAATAGCATCTCCATGCCCATGACAAGTGGAATCGAGTCATCAAGCCAACTTTCACATTGGTCTAAGTTGTGTGTCCAGCACAACCTCAATGACCAAGGATATTTAGTACAAACAACATGAATGCATAGTTCCACAACTGAATCACATATTCAATGATACACATCAGATGTTTATACAAGGACTACTTAATAACTTTATGAATACTATGGGAAATATCATCATACATGATTGCCTCTAGGGCATATTCCCAACATGTGCATCATGGGATGGCGAACAATGTTGCAGGAGAAAGTTTTCCTTTTCATCGCACCAAAAAGCTATTTTTCATTTCTCGAGTAGAAAAAAACGGACGGTTTTGTGAAGGAACTATCAAATGTCTAATTCAAAATGCTACCATCATATTTTACAAAAATACTAGACCACCTTATATGGACAATGTCCCAACATGGGGATCTAAAACCTTTCCGTCCAACCCTAGTGTAAAAGACAAATTCCTGCCGAATCGGTAGGAAATGGGTAAGATATAAACTACAGGTACATGATCTGATGCTCATGTTTTTTTAAAAAATCTTTTTAGGTTCACAATATGTTATTTTATCAAAGATCCAATGCAATTTTAGCGAAGCTCGGCCCCGAGCTAAGAATCTTCATGCCCGTCGTTCGACAAAGTTTGATGATAGTTTAAAACAGGCATAAAAAACCCAAAAACGATCGAAACAATACGAAAACTTCGCGTGGTGTCATATTATGTGACAAAGTTACAAGAAAAAATATCAAACTTGGTATATCGATTATGTCTCAAAAAAACCTTCACAAAATGACCTATATCATTCGAGGTTTCTTGGCTTTCGCGTCAAATGACCAATGTTATGGCTAAAATCAAGGCATAGTTTGTGATAATGTGCCTATATTGTGCATACATGTGCATCATGGGATGACGAACAATGTTGTAGGAGAAATTTTTTGTTTTCATCGACCAAAAAGCTATTTTCCATTTTCCGAGCATAAAAAGGAAGATTTTGTGAAGCAACCACCAAATAGCTAATTCAAAAACAGTTGGTCTGTGATAAGTTGATATGGATATCATATTTACATTCCTTTCATTTTTTGATCAATTTATACATATTATTTATCAAATTTTGATTTACGGATTTAAAGATATTAATTATTCCATATTAAATAGAAAAATGCAAAAAAGTAAAATTATTATATTTTTATATGAATTCAATAGTACTTTTATTTGAATCAGTAATATTTTTACTTATTCATTGTTGTTACTTAAATAAGTGTTTGTAGTAAGGATGGCAACGGGCAGGGTATGGGCAGGGTAGAGCAATACCATACCCATACCCGTGTAGTTAATGGATACAAAAGCTTATCCATACCCGTACTCACGGTTATAAAATTTTACCTATACCCATACCCGACGGGTACTCATACCCATTGAGTACCCGACGAGTATATCTAATAGTACATAAGTTATTCAAAATTTTACTTTCATCAATAGCATATTTGAAAAAAGACAATAATCTCTACTTACTAATAGTTGACAACTACATTAAAGTATCAAATTAATTTCTAGGAGTCACAGTCTCATACTCGTCCCTAGGTTTTTCGGCCACATAGGTTAAAATTATATATGTAAGTTTGACATGTCAGTTTAAACGGGCAGGGTATAACCATGAGTACAAGTCTATATCCATGACTTAACGGGTAGGGTATGGTATTACCCATGGGTATAAAAGTGTACCCATACCCTACCCATACGGGTACGATACCCGCGGGTACCCATACCCATGGGTAAAATTGTCATCCTTAGTTTGTAGTTTCAAAAAATAAAAACATGTGACATAATGATATAAGAGTTAATAGGATTGATATCATAGTATTGACAACTAGGTACAAATTGCTTCACGGAAACTGATTCGGAAGGAACTGAGAAGTTAAGCATGCTAGAGCTGGAGTAGTGCTAGGATGGATGACCGAGCGAAAAGTTTGTTAAAGACTGCAATTTGACCAAAGATTAAATGTAATTAGTGTTAAAAATGTTCCAGGTGAGAGATTAACGATTCAAACAATTCAAAGATTTAAAAAAATTGAGAAAAAATTCAACAAATTTAATTTTTTTACAACCTGCCGTTTTTATGCCGACGGGGCTATGACGAGGGCAAAACCGTCGGCGTAGCATACGCCGATGGCTAGAGCTAAACTGACGGGCAAAAGTGCCTCCGCCGAGGACGACCTTTGTCGAGAAGGCTACGCCGAGGGCAGCTGTCGGCGTAGCATACGCCAAGGGTATTTTGGCCTACGCCCTCGACGTAGCGTGTCGTTCCTGTAGTGAGGATCCATTGGTTGCTGAGTTGCCTGTGTTCCATCTACAACGGCGCATGCAAGTCTTATTCTAAAACTATACAAAATTGTAAACAAAAATTATGATGGCCGAACATGCATGTGGAAGGACTTTGAGCGCGATGTACAAGTAAGTTACTGAGAGTTAATTAATTAAGCTTATGTCCTATTAACTCCATTTCGTTTATTAGTCTAATACGTACTCTAAGAAAATAGTTTAACCATAAATTTGATCAATAATATATAAATTATATGTCACAAAAACTATACTATTGCAAGCATATTTTGAATATGAATCTAATAATATATTTTTTGTTAAATAATGTTTATATTTTATTGACCAAATTTACGGTCAAACTATTTCCTCAAAATACGTATTTGCCTTATAAACCGGAATAGGGTAGTAGCAATTATCTATTATTTTTATTTCTTTTTCCCAAAAAACACCCGTCTCGGCTGCCCTAGACGAGTGGATCGGATCCCGTCATATCAAGATGCAAAAATTCTAATGTTAGTGCGCGACAATTGTAAAGCATTGGACAAAGTTTAGTTTCTACCTCTTGTCCAAATTACTTCTCACGGGTTCAATGGGCCTAGGCAGATTTTAGGCAACAGATTAGCAAAATCTACGACAACTAATTTGGGCCGGAGAGAGTATGTACATTGCTCATGTTGTTGTGTTCTCTAAGGGTGTGTCTTGGCAGCAAGACCTTACCTTGTATGGTTGTTTCTTCTTTACACATGTTGATACCAAACAACTATCATGTTCAGTGTTGAAATATGTTGCACACCCTTCTTTATCACTTCAGACTTTTGGGTGAGTTATATGGTGCATTAATTTAGTCATGTATTAGAGCTGCGAGGTAAACCTCATGTGCCTCTGGTTCTTCCAACAACTTCTCCCGTGGCTCTAGCGGGCGGACCGAGAGAAACCCTAGCCATCACCGTGCATATCTCAACACGTCCATTCTACCCCACCACCGTTGGAGGGTGCACCCGAGCGAAGCCCATGGGGCATCGATGGATACGGGATCTTACAATACTATTTCTGGCTAATTTAAAGGATATAACAATAGTGTGAATTCTGTGTATTGAGTTGAGTGGATTGATGGTTGTGAGTAGCCCAGTGGCAGAAAATGCAAAAGAACGTGTGCTCGTTGGTACTCGAACCGCCTCACCACGGATAAAGGTGATAGGTATATTTGTTCCCCACATATATGTGGCACGATTTACAAATTCATATCATCGTACATAAATCCAAGCTCCGTGTTGACTATTCTTTTGGTGTGCCATGGATGTGTAGCGTCAAGTGGGAGTTTTAGTCAATGCTCACATAGATGCATGGGATGTATGGAGGTGATGCCCACACATATGTTATGAGTTGTCCATCATGATGTTTGGGTTTTGGATATATCATTACTTATGCATATGCTTTATATTTTGTGCCATTGTGTTTAAGAGAGAGAGCTCAAGTGAACCCATAAACTCCGGTCATTTTTCTTGTTTACTTTATTTTACTTGTGTTTTTATTTGTTGTTTTATTCATATCCAAAAATACCAAACTTTATTTTACTGCATAATAAGTGACATATATATTCTAAGAGGATAATTTTTTACCTTATGCTATTGTAGTTTGATACTCTCACTTGCACACTAACTTTTACCTCCTCATTGTACGCCTTCTGATCCATCTTCAATTTTTGGGCACTTGACTTTGCCACTAGAAACATACCAAACAGCATAACAACATTCATCAGCGGGTGACGCTGAAAGCCTTCATCTCCGTCACTGGCGCGAAGACGAAACAAGAGGGCATTCAAGTACTTAGGCCTTCCTATGCTCCGGAGGGAGAGCTTTAGCTTCATGTCGAGGAAAGAGCCGACGGGATGGGGACGCTACTATTGGCATGGATCCAACTTGAGAGAGAGAGAGAGAGAGAGAGAGAGAGAGAGAGAGAGAGAGAGAGAATTTTTATGCCACATGGCCTAGCAGGTGGGAGTAGCGTGTAAATTTCCTATTAGTGAAGTAATCTATGTATATTAGGGTTTTTGGTTTTCATTGTATTATATACTCGATCTTTGTTACAAAACCTCTAAAGTCTAGTTTTTTTGTTACACCGACCCATTAGGTATGTGTTTGTGCAATTTACTCATCTACAAACCCTTACACTTGAGAGCCCAATGAGAGGGTGAATTTGGAGATACCAAGCATGCTTTGTTATGCTTGAGTATCGTCCGAATTCAATGCAGAATCACCGTCACCTACTGGGGCCGAGTATGGATGTCTTGGAATTGGATCACCAACAAGTGGCGATGCTCTATATAACATGTGGTAGTTAGCTGATGCTGCAACTTTTCCTTGAAACCTCTTTGATATATAGAATATTATGTATCAATTATTGAATGCAAAGATAAATGGATCCATAGAGTTTTGGTCTTGCGACAATGCCACTAATTACTCGCGAATGAGCATAGACCAAATGAAAAGACCACTTCTACCTTCATATATAGGCCTGCCGCCACCGCGGAAGCGGCGGGGAGGAGGTGCGGAAAGGGAGAGCTGAAACAACAACGTGGGAGGGCCTTCTAGGCCATCCTATGTCAAAATTCGGGGAACATTTTGAGTACGACTGATCCTTCATCTATACGCATGGTTTTACCAAAAAAAAAAATCCACTTGCTCAAGATCAAATCTTGTACACATATTTGTGCAGGCAAGGCGGATGTGAGTACGTACGTGTGGTGGTTGGTGTGTGTTGATGCTTGCCATATCCTTGTACTTAGTACTAGCATAGCAAGATAAAAGCTCCTATCTAGGGTACTTCAAATCCAGACCAAGTGGTTGCATGATGAATTCATAAAACACTGTAACACAAAATGGTACTGTACGTACATTACAACGACACACATCAGAATATGAGATGAACCATGCATGGAAGCAGGAGGCATAATATAGTTTGTCTCCTAGCTATTATATGTCCTTTAATTTGTGAGAGTGATCTATCTTAACTAGCCTTTACTTTTCATTAGGAGCCCATAAACTTCTTCTTGTCGATGTTAGGTTTGGACACGACGGAGCCGTCGTTGCCGGCGAGCGCCTTGTATTTGTCCTTCCTGGTGAAGCTGGTGCATTCATAAGAGAGGGTGGAGGCGATTAATCTCTGGATGTAGTTGGCCACCTCATGGCTGGTCTTGCCACCCTTGCATGTCAGCTCGTGGGGCAGCTTGTTGAGAAAAGTCACGACGTAGCCCGGGCTCGGGTTCATGAAGAAGTAGAAGGGGTCCAGCCCCTTCCAGCCGCGCGCCGTCGTGCCGTGGAACATGCTCATCTGGTTCTCCATCGCCACCGGCACGATCTCGTCCGTCAGCTCCGCGAACAGCGCCGAGAAACGCAGCAGGAACGGCTCCCGGCACGTGGTGCCCTCGGGGCAGATCACCAGGTCCCCCTCCTGGAGCAGCCGCCGGATCATGGCCGCGTCCGCCGCGCGGTCACGGGTGAGCCGCACCGTGCGGATGGGCGACAGCATCTCGGACAGCCGTGAGACGGAATAGGTGACCGCTGTGATCGGCCGGCCGAGCGCGGTGGAGAGGAAGATGGGGTCGAGGAGGGTGCGGTGGGAGCAGATGAAGAGCACGCCGGTCTGGCCGGTCTCGCGGCTGGCCGGCGGTGGCGGGCTGCCCTTGACGGTGACGCGCACGCCGAGCGTCATGAAGGCGTGGTACACCCAGCGCATCGGCAGGAGCGATCCCGCAGCGATGCGGAGGCAGGAGAGCACGAACCCGATGGGGATCCAGAGCACGGTGAGCAGCGCGAGCGCCGGTGACGGCTTCTGCACGATCCGCCCGTCGTGAAATATCACCGGCTTGGGAAGGTCCTCCCGCGGCACGGGCCTCAGCTTCGGCGCCGGGGGCACGACGTACCCCTCCTTGCAGAGGCGCATGAACGGGTAGTCGGTCTTCCTGTCGCCGAGGCCGATCTCGGGCGTGGCGTCGCCGAACGCCCTCCGGAGCGCGTCCGCCTTCTTCTCGCCGACGAGCACGCCAGGGGAGCGGACCATCCCCGTGGCCCTGCCGCCCCAGACCACGAGCTCCGTGCCCAGCACGGCGTCGGCGCCGACGTAGTCCTTGAGGAAGGCCTCCACCATGATCCTGGGGTTGGCGGTGAGCACGAAGCGGCGGCCGCAGGAGGAGAAGACGCGCCAGGACTCCGGGTGGAGGTCGGAGCAGTAGAACTTGGGCAGCACCGCGCGCGCCACGCCCTCGACGTCGGCGACCCTGACGCCGGCCGTGGAGGCGAAGATGAGCACCTGGATGCCGGCGGACTCGGACACCAAGTAGTAGAGGAGCCCCGCGAGCGGCGCGAGCAGGATGAGCAGCAGGAGGCGGAGCACGCCGCCGGTCTCGAACGCCATGTGCGCGAAGTAGGGAAACGAGCTCCGGCCGCACAGGAGCGTGCCGTCCAGGTCGGCCACCACCGTGTCGCCGCTGCGGTCGGCCGACGAGCACTTGTCCACCGTCGGGAACGGCGACGGGGCCGCCATCATCATCGTCGTGCCGTCCCCCATATGACCCCTCACTCCCACTACTAAGCAATCGAAAGAACACTAGCCGTGTTTCCCCTGTCTGCTGCTGCTGCTGCTGTGGACTCTGGTTGTGCCTGAGATCTCTGCGGGGCTTTTGCCGTGGCCGCTTATATACAGGACCAAAGGGGCAATTACAAGAAGCAAGTTATGGGCGTGCGTAGACAAAACTGAGGAGAAAATTTAGTTTACACGCACAAGACGATACGATACAAGTAGGTACACTGCGTCGTCGTCAGGTGCTGTGAAGTGTCCGAAATTCCAAGGATCGGGTGCTTCGGATGGACCGTGGGCGTTGTTTCACATGCTCCGACGACTTTGGCAGGGCCGCCAGCAGTAAAGCGAAGCGGCAGAAAAGAAATACTCCAACTCTCCTACTCCTACTGGGCGGCGGTGAGAAATCAAGCCTTGAGGGAGACAGGTAATTTATTTGTACTACAGTACTAGTAGTAAGTACCCAGTTGCCTAGTTTGACGTGTCCTAACTTCGTCATCCCATTGCTCACGTATCTATTTTTCCTTGCAGTTTCATTTCGAAGAAGCAATTAAGCGCACATACAGACCAACAATGCTACTAGTAGTGCACATACATGGACATTTCGGTTATGGATTAAAGCTGCGGACTGTCGTGGAGGCGCATCACGCAATCACGGGAGCTTTTTCTGAGCAATTGATCGGAGAGGGACGTGAGGTAGGTATTGGCGGATCTAGGGATTGATCACTGGGATGCCAAAGCTTAAAACGCCAAAAAAATGTTACAACGACTCGCAGCCTCGACGGATGAAATTTTGAAGAAGGATACACTCAACAACGAGTCACTCCGCCCGAAGGAACGAACAGAATAATCCACGTCCGAGAAAGAACTGCCTCCCCGAATTTGGGACTCTCAAAGTCACGACGACCCGAATAGATGTCTACCTTGTCAGCCAGAAAAGAAGATTGTTTTGTAAACCAGATCTACACGAAAAGAAACAGATACCACAACATGCTCTACCCATCAGAA
The DNA here is from genome assembly GCA_910589765.1 of Avena atlantica. Classification (NCBI taxonomy): domain Eukaryota; kingdom Viridiplantae; phylum Streptophyta; class Magnoliopsida; order Poales; family Poaceae; genus Avena; species Avena atlantica. Next base: position 377,213,390 of record OU342736.1, read on the forward strand.
TGATAGAACAACGCACCTCATCACCTCCCAATAAGAGCGCTGATCTGAGAGCTCATACGTGATGGATGGAAGATGGGAAACAAAAGCGTGGTAAAAACGAAGATTTCAGAATTTACCGGAACAAGTCACCGGACATATGGAAGCCTATTTTAAATTCCATCTGCCTTTTCTATGCCTCTTTTAATTCTCAAACCTTGGCAAAGCTTTTGAGAATATTTGGATTTGGCCTATACCACTTTTAAGCATATGATATCAAGTGATCCATGCTATATTTTTTCCAACCCCGAAATCATTCGAAAGTATTTTTTTTCTACTTAAAGAAAATCCTCTATTTGTAACTTTATAAAGCAACCCCGAGTTTTCTATAACTCTAAAAAATACACGAAAAATAAGAAATGATCCACGCGGCATATATATAGCTCAAATAAACAAAAGTATTGGTACATACTTTGGACCAATACCCACTTATTTTGGAACGGAGGGAGTACCGTTTACTTAAGTTTTTTTAAAGAAATGTGGTAGAGAAAACCCCTGCAGCAAGTCTGATTTTAAATACTCTCTTCGATCCATATTAATTATCACAGAATAGGATATATATATATTATTATATTAATTATCGCTGAATTGGATATATCATACTCGAAGGGAATAATAAAAACCTAAATTTATGCCTGCGAGGAGTTGAAGCTGAGTGGCTGTGATCTACATCCACTGGACTAACCAACTTAGCTAGGCTCACTTTTTTTACTTAAGTTACTATCTCCAATATCTTTCGAGAAACTTGGTAAATTTTGCAAGCAGGACATCAGGACCATCTTTCTTGGTGTATGTTTGGTCAACTCATTGAATGGGTTTGCTAACGGTGGTGTGTGGCTCGGTCCGTAACTTTTGCGCCAGCAATATGAACGTGCATGTGGAGCCCCCAGTGCCTCGTAAATTAGCCGCATTTAACCGGCGCGCTTTCAATTCTGAAGTTAATTGGAATCATTATACTGTACTGTAAATGTTTTCCTACGAGATCTTTTGATCAGGTTGAACATGTTCGCGTAACAAACGGGTTTGCACTAAAGATCGTTGCCATAGAGAGGCCACAATCGGAAACGGACACGATCGACCAACTGTTTCCAATATACTCCGTATTTGGCGATGATCAACAGGTAAGTTTGTCGGTCACCAATATGTATAGCCCAGCCGTGGTCCATTCCTGAAAGCCTTCATTGTCCAAGCATAAATGCATTAATTTATTAAGCCGTGGTCCTTTTTCATGCTAAGTGTCTATAGTGAAGTATCTTAATAAACGGGGAAAAAAGACATATAATACTGTACTCCCTCTGACATATATTAGCTGACTCAAATTTGTCTAAATTTGGATGAATCTAGACATTATTTAATATATAGATTTATCTAAATTTTGACAAATCCAAGTCAACTAATATGGGTCGGAGGGAGTATCTTTTTTCGATCACGTTGATGCTGAATCCGGCTGGTAGTTAAGCTATGGTGTTAGTACTTTTACATCCAGATACTGGCCAAACAAAATATGATACTCTCTTAGATCTATATTAGTTGATTTAGATTTATATAGATATGAATGTATCTAGTCATATTTTAGTACTAGATGCATCTGTATCTAGAAAAATTTGAGTCAACTAATATGATCAGAGGGAGTATTTAGAATATAGTGAGTGATATTCCTTTGGATCCACTCTATTTTTATCCTTGTAGATGCTCACGATGTTGATACTAATTAATTTCATGGTCTTTAGAGCATCTCTAACCAATGATTTATAATGGTGTGGTGATGTAAAACCTAATTGTTACATCTACATCACCATAGGCCAAAAATGCCTCTTCAACAGGTGATGTATCACGGTTTGGTGATGTATAACGCGATGTAAAATTGGCCCCAGGTGATACAAATATAGATCACCTCCCTAGGTGATGTAAAACTCAGACACATGGGCGGGAGTCCCAACCGTCACCGTGAAACTTTCTGTTCCCCTCCCGTGCCTTCCCGCCCGCCGCCGCGATTCAGCCACCGCACCTGCCATGGACGCTCCGACCCGACCCCTGGCCCCTCTCTGACCCGTCCCATGACCGATTCCGCCCCTCCGCCGGCCCTAGAAGTCGTCACCGAAAACCCTATGGGGCCACCCCTCCGTCACCCCACGTTCTCCTCGCTCCAGTGGGTCACCGTGGCCGCGGATCCATCCAAGAGCATTCTCTTTGCATCATTGTGGAACCGAACTTGAGGATGATGGAAAGTGAAAGAGATATGCCCTAGAGGCAAATAATAAATGGGTTTATTATCATATCTTAATTAGTTTATAGTTTAATACCATGCTATAACTGTATTAATCAGAAACATCGATACACGTGTGGTATGTAAACAAATCAAAATCCCTACTAACCTCTATTCAACTAGTTCATTGGGCAACTGATGATCAAGGTTTCCTGATCTTGGAGGATTTATGTCAATTGACAATAAAATCATATCATCAGTGAATGATGTGATGAACATTTTACCCAAACATAAGTATTGCAACACGATCAAGTCACACGGTTTATCATCGCAATAGTTAAAAACGAAGTATCCTACTCCTTAGACCACGAGATCATGTTTAATCACTGTCAGCCTCGGTTGCTTAGATTGCATCAACTGTCACACCGTAATAGGGTGATCATAAAGGTGTATTTTGGGTATTCTAGAGGGACACGTTGAGGCGTATTCATCAAGATCAGGATTTGTTCTCCCGCGTGATGGACAGATACACTGGGCCCACTCGATGAGATTACATCCATAAGCTGCGCAACATGTGACTAGGTCACGAGGATGAAATATCATGGAACTGAGTAAAGCAGCACTTATCGGTAACGATGTGGAACAAGGCATCATGATACCAATGATCAGATCTCGGACAAAGCCAAGTATCATAGTTACAAAAGGAATTGGACCCGACGTTTATGATTCGAACGATGGTGAAATCATGGAATGCGCATGGGTCATTATGGGCATCCCGGTCCCGCCGATGATCATAGATATGAGAGGTCTCTCGATCATGTATGTGATGTTCCCGAACCGCAGGGTAACACACTTAAGGGTTTTATGATGTTTGGAGATCATTTTGGATTTATCGGAATCATAGGAATAAAGAGATGAGAATATCTGAAAAGTTTCGTGAAAGAACCGGAATCGTTTCGGGAGGATCCGAAGGAGATCGGAGTGAACTAAAAGGTGTTCCGGGTCAAAGAGAATTTAATAATATGTATTTTATATTAATTATTGAAATTAATAGTATAATAATATTTTAAGATAAATGTATTGGGCAAACTTCCTTACTGGGTCATGTTCCCGGAGGGAACAAGGCCAAAGAGGCAAGCCGCCAAGGGGTTGTCACCGCCTAGGGCAAGGCGCAGGTGGGGCCCACCCGACGTCGCCCTACCATGGGCCATGCGTAGGGCCCACCCTACTCGAATGGCAGTCCTTCACCTTGCGCGTGTGTCTCCACCTCCTCCCTTATTTAGTCCCCCGAGGACTTTAATTGATGGGGTAGGCTCTTTTCTCCTATATAAAGGTCTATACAGGAGGGAAAAGAATAGACAATATTCTCTAAGGAAATTTCCTTAGGGATTCTCTCTCTCCTCTTGCAACTACGGTCCCAAGTTAGGACTGTACGCGTGGGAGACTTCTTTGCTGCGATACGCCCTTGTGTCGTGGTGATTCCATCCAGAGATCTACTTCCGTATACCGGCTGGATCAGGGAGAACGGGAGAACGGGAGTCGTCGTCGTGCATCGGATGTGTGCGAGACCTCGAGGGCGCTGCCACTTGTGGCGCCAGGAGCTATCGTGCCAGGACCACTAGGTGAAGAGCGAGGAGCTTCGTGATTAGTTGTCAACGAGTATTAAGATTTTTGGATTTCGAGCCGAACGACCAAGGTCATGGCCATATATACATCATAATATATGTCGATGATGATCCGATATCTAAGAATTTGCATGCCGCCATTTTTTTCATATTTTGAAAACAATCAAAAGGGAAATAGTATGAAGCGTATGGCTCGATGAGATACTATCTTGAGAAGGAGTCGACCCGACTATTTTCCTTGCTTAATTTTATGGTGGTTCGTGCGAGATGTATGGACATCGGTGTAATTTTCCCTTTTAGGTCCTTCATGTAAAATGCACTCACCCGGTTCGTGATATTTCCATATTTGGGAGTAGATGGGTGAATCTTGGCATGGTAAACAGTGTTGCCACTTGGAGTTTTCAACCATTAGGGAAAAAATCATTTTTTAGGGGACATGGTGTATTTTCTATAAAGCAAGTAGGAAAAATATGTATCCGTAAAAAAAGAGCGAGAAAAGAGACTATGATCAAAGAGGGGGCATCTCGAGAGAGCAGCGAAGATGAGGAGTTTTTTTTAACGGGAAGAGGAGGAGTTGAAGACAGTGCAGTATTAGATAAAAGCTGTGATGGCTTCCTGACACGGGATACATGGTACAGTGAACTACTAGTATGGACTAGTAGTATTATATATGAACACAAAACAAATTTTGTTTTCTCTCTTATTCACTTCCTCATCACCATCCACATACCCCGGTCGGCTCATCTCTCCCTCGTCCAAAACATGGCGCTGCGTACGTGTGTGAACCTGCCTTGTGTCGGCGGTTCCGTATCGGTATCCTGCTTAGCTACGTCCTACGTTGGTGTGCATAAGAGCAAGTCCAGCAGGCCTCCAATATCCACTCGATTGGAAGTATAGGGAAAAGAGAGTGAACAACAAGCCTCCAGTAGCTCCCCTACACACGTCCCCGCTGAATCCATGCCCCCAACCCATCCCTCCTTCTCTCCTATGTATTGGGGGAGTGTAGGACTCCCCTATATGTTGGCTCTATGTGGATGAGTGAGTTGTCGGGTAAAAAACTGAAAAAGTGGGCCCTTCCCTATTAAAATATATGTGGTTATGATATAGAGGAGATAATTTAGGGTAACTATTGGAGGTAAGCAAAATTTAAGGAATCATCTTTTTAGGGGAGGCCCCTATATATATATATATATATATATATATATATATATATATATATATATATATATATATATATATATATAGGGGAGAAAATATAGGGGTGCTGCTGGACTTGCTCTGAGAAGGAACCATTTTGGGGCTTGGCGGCAAAAAGTAGTACTCCTGCTACTACTTAGCAGTTTAAACTTTCCCGGTTTCGAAATTTTCACTTCCTTTCCAAACATCTAGATGGATGGTTATTCAAAAGACATGGTGCACAATGGATTGTTTTACGGAGTACAAGTAAATGTGATAGATTGATCTTAAAATTTTCCAAAAATCTTTCTAAGCTAACTTGGAATTCATTACATCAAACCCACCGAGAGTTTCTGAAAAATTCAAGTTATTAGCTATGCAAGAACTTGGCTAGGTGGAGTTATCATACTTGGTAGAAATACATGGGTGCCTCTTGGCATGGTGAACAATATTGTCATTATTTTCCTAAAAAAACAATATTGCCTCTAGGAGTTTCTCCCTATTGGAAAAAAATCTAGGAGCTAGAAGAGACGGATAGCACGCAGGAGGCAACGCGAAAGCAGCGAAGAGGAGGATTTAAAGGTTATGCGATGTCAGAGCAAAGCTGCGATGATTTCCTGACATGAGGCTACTATGAAATATTTACTCATGGGATGGGGCAAGCTCTTCTATTCTGGTGCATGGTTTCTCTTGGCTATATGGTTCATCTGGGGGGGAGATCGAGCTTCAAGAAATTGTGAACGGTCTTCTCAATACAACTCCCCAGGAATTTCAATTGTGCTTATATCCATCACCGTAGGACTTGCTTTCAAGCTTTCCCCAACACCTTTTCATCAATGGACTCCTGACGTCTACGAACTACATGGTACAAAAATAAATTGTGTTTTCTCTCTCCTTCACTTTCTCATCACCATCCCCACACCCCGGCCGACTAATCTCTTCCTCGTCCAATACGTGGCGCTGCGCACGTGCGTCGACTTGCCTCGTCGTTCCATTTCACACTTACGTGACCTGCAGCACACTGGTTCAATAGTGAAGAGATTTTTTTTTGTGTGTGAAGCAAGTACAATAGTACGGTATGACTCAGTTGCTCGCTGGACAAGGAGGGGACCAAACTGCTTTTCTTTGCTTAATTTTAGGGGCATTTGTGCTAAATATTTGGACCTCTATATTTTTTATTATTATTTGAAGTATTCGATGTAAACAGTACTCCCACCGACCATGTCAAATTTTTATTAGAAGTAAGCTCGATAGATTGCTCTTAAAAATTCTAAAAAACTTTTGAAGCTAACTAGGAATTTAGTACATCGAAAGCCACCGAAAGTTCTAAAAAATTTATAGTCTTGTTGTGCATCCGCATCCCGACAAATTGACATGGTTTTTCTCGTGGTGTTCTCTTATTAATTATTCTCTGCTATTTAGAACATAGTTGACATGCTATGAGAGGAGGCATGGGAGGTTTTGGGGGAGGATTCATTGGTGCTATGGGTGGTGGCATGGGCGGCGGCTTCGGTGGTGGAAGCATGAGAGGTGGTGGCGTGGCCGACGACATGGATTGAACTATGGGAGGTGGTGGCCTCGTCGGTGCCAGCAGAGATTGTAACTCTCGTGTGACCAACACAACCAATGTTGTGAATGACAAAGTGGAGCAACAATGTGATGGCAATGATGGTAACTGTGCATGAGAGCTACTCCCTCTGTCACGGTTTGGAGGGCGTCTTACAAAAGCCATGTTCCAAAACTCCTCTCCTTATAGGCGCGTTAGACTTAATAACATAATTAATGCCCTATTTTTCCTCCCCACTTCCTACTCCATGTAGTCAAGGAATTAATTCTTGCATGCAACTCCACCAATGCATACCCCTAAACTCCTCGTTTACATTGAGTAATTACGTTTAATAGGGCGTCGAATAATTAATGGACGCATGTTTTTAGCACAAATCTGGCCCCAATCAACGTTCATCTAGATTCCATAAATCTCTCTAAAATACCCTCCAAACCGTGACGGAGGGAGTATTTCATTTGTATTGAACTATGTGGTGCCGTTTAGTACTTTTAACTATGCATTTCGTTCTTGTTTGTCATGAACTATGTGGATGGTGTACTACCCTATGCTATAGTTTGTGGATTTGCGAAGTATTTGATGATCTTGGTCATAATTTAGTTCGTGTTGTTGTTCATATGCTTGTGATGACCATTACTTTAGTTAAAATTATGGATGAGAGATGGAAATAGGTGACTGTATTTTACATCACTTGCTGTGGCACAGGTGATCCAAAATACATCATCTGGAAGATAAGAAAGTTGTCAGGTCACATTACCCTTTATTTTGACCATCAAGACAGGTTACATTACCTATTTTAGGTGGTTATTATACATCATCTGTTAGAGATGCTCTTAGAAGGGGTTTTCTGATACTGGGAGTAAAAGACTACACTTAGTTATTATAATATAATGGCTATAAATTATATGATGTTTTACATATTGGTATAAAGCAACTTTTACCTAGGTTTTATTATGAATATGTTCCATCACAAAGCTTGACTTGCGAGAATAGAGTGAGTATTATTTTGGTTTGACAAAAATACATCTCGACGGTCAAAGTTTGAGAAGGGTATTATTTATATTTTATAAATTGCCTCCATGCTTCTCTAGATGTCATTTTTTTTGGGGAAATCAAGGTTATATGACACTTCTTAAAATAAAACATTTATGGAGGATGTCTAAGAATAAGTACGAATTCAAGCCCATATAGTCAAACTAGGCTGGTATACATGCAAGTCATTGTGAGACTCAACAGCCGACTAAGAGCGACTCTAACCGATCCCCTTTTTCGACTTAGAGGAGTTTATTTTGGCAGCTAACGGCTGAAGCCGCACCTAACCAAAACCCTAAAATGATTTTAGAGGACTACAAATAGGACTCGGTAGACTAAAACCTCACCCTCCTCTCCCAAAAATATAGCGGCCGCCGACCCGAGGACTAAAATCCCCACCGCCCAGCGCTTCCTTACTGGCGCCGCAAAATCCACCACCGCCGCCTCTTCGCGTCGGATATGGCCGAACCTTCCTGCCGCCGCTCCCCACCTCCCATCTATAGCGCTACACGAGGTCACGGCAGCTCGCGGGGCCGTTCCGTCAACCTCCCGCTGCCTCCGCCGCCACATCCCCACTACCACGGTGTCCGGCAGCGGGAGTCGGCGACCTGGGTGGCCGAGATCACCGACCGGAACACCGGTCGGCACATCTGGCCCGGGTCCTTCTAGAGCGCAGCGCAGGCGGCGTGGAGGCACGGCATCGAGAATGTCGGCCTCCACGGTGACGAGTGCGGCCCGCTCAACTCCCCTCTCGGCACCTCGGAGTTGGTGCCGGAGCTCTTCGCACCGCCCTCCCACGGCCACGTGGGCCGGATTGCGAGGGAGGACCGCAAGGCATGGGAGCGCATCGAGGCAGAGAGAGAGGACGAGCGAACGGATGGCCGAGCTCCGGCGGCTGAATCCGGGCCGCGTGGCGGAGGAGACGACGTTTGCCAAGTTCGTGGCCAAGAAATCGTCCCCAGCCGTGGCCTCTTCGTCCTCGGCTCCGGCCCCAGCCGCGGACTCTTATATTTCCAAACGGAGTGAGTAGGTTTTATGTATATATACACATAATCTATATACACTATCTTATGAGGAATACATTTTTTCCACGTATTTGAACCACAGACAAGTCCAAAAAAAAAGGCACGGCCCATTTCCGCAAAACAAAAATATAAAGGGCCCACAGCAGTACAGCACTATTTTCCCGGGCTAGTAAGTCCTCAAACCCCTGCAGCCCTGCCGGAGTGTCGAGTGACCCTGAAAAAAAATCGAAAACCGCAATCGATGTCCTCCTCCTCCTCCCTCTCCTCTTCCCCGTCCCCGTCGCCGGCCCGCCTCGTGCCGCAGCTCCTGGTTGCGCTCCTACAGCGCCGCCGCTTCGACGACACCCTCCGCCCGTGCGCCACCTTCCGCGGATTCTGCCCATCCTCCATCGCCGCCTCGCTTGCCGCCATCCCGCGCCTTCTCCTCCCGCGCTCCGCGGGCCGTCTCTGCCCGCAGCGGCCATTCCCATCCCCTTCCTCCTCCTACCACCGCCGAGTAGTATCCGCGCTCACGCTCGCATTCCTCAACTGGTCCCACTACGACGCGAACCCGCACGCCATCCCGCTCACCGAGGCCCCACTCCGCGCCGCCGCGCTCTCACTCGCCCGCGCCCACGCGCTCCCCACGCTCTTCGGCCTCCTCCGCGCGCACTCCCCGCTCGTATCCACCGCCGCGCTCACCGACGTCATCCGGGTGCTCGGCGAGGAGGGCCTCCCGCGCCAGGCGCTCGCCGCCTTCCACCGCGCTCGCCAGCTCCGGTGCTCCCCGGACGCGCAGTGCTACAACACATTACTTGCCGCGCTGTGCCGGAACGGCCGGTTCCAGGAGGCCAGATTCCTGCTCGACCAGATGGAGCGGCCTGGCGCGCGCTGCAAGCCTGACCCCTACACGTACACGGTGCTCATTTCCTGGTACTGTAAGATCGGCCTGGGGACTGGGTGCCGGAAAGCCGCCAGGAGAAGGATCTACGAAGCCGGGAGGCTGTTCCGGAGGATGGGCGAGAAGGGGCTCGAGCCGGACGTTGTGACCTACAACTGCTATATCAATGGCCTGTGCAAGACGTACCGGGTGGAGCGCGCGCACAAGGTGTTTGATGAAATGGTGAGCAAGGGTTGCATGCCAAACCGGGTTACGTATAACTCGTTTGTAAGGTATTATAGTGCTGTGAATGAGGTTGACAAAGCTGTTAAGTGGATGAAGGAGATGGTGGAGAGGGGGCATGGGGTAGCGACATCGAGCACATATACACCTCTTATCCACTCCCTATACGAGAGTGGGCGGGTTGGAGATGCAAGGAGGTTCATGATCGAGATGGCGGAAAGTGGGCATCTGCCCAGGGAACACACCTACAAGCTTGTGAAGGATGCAATTGAGGAGGCTGGTGAGGTGGCCTTGCCCGTAGACCTCTGTCGCTCCATTGATGATGGCATCAAGGAAAGATATCAGAACGTCATGCGGATGAAGCCCATAATGCGATCAGTGACAAGATTATCTAGGACCAACATTGAGCTTGTGCAAGCTTAACAAATGAGAGGTCGATTCTGCATGCATAAGTTTTTTGATTGAGATGTCCATGGGGCGTGCTAATGCATATGTAAGTTGTTGAAGACTGTAACTGAGAGTGAGAGTCCCCTGGATAGGAAGCTATGCAGAAAGAGCCCTGCCCTGAGAGTACGTGATGATATCTCACTGGGTGGTGATGAGAGTGAAGCCCAAAGATCCACCAATTCGTACTCACAGGATTATTCTGAGGCCAAGATTAAGTGGATTTGTGCAGAAGGTAAATAAAGTCTGAGATTTTTCTCACAATCACAATTAGCGTGGAATTATTGGTGCACTGGCCTGTTGTTGTTTAGAAGTGGTAGAACCTTTGCTACTGTACAATTCTGGGATCATCTAGTTTGCAGTATGACCAAATACAGAAATTGCCTTTTCTTATGATCATTATCTGTTGCAGTTTACAGCATTAGTAATTTGTAATTCACATTTGCTGTTATCTAACCCCCACCAAGCATTGTTATTTCCCTTTTCCATTTTCCTTGCTTTGCTTGTAGAGTAAATTGGGCAAACACACATCTATTGGGGCCGTGATAACAAAGAATCCGACTATCGGGGTTTTGTAACAGAAACACTGGCTATTGGGTACCGTAGTAACAAATACCACAATTCTACAAAAATTAGGTCATTTTTCAAGGATTAAGACATGGAGAGCCAACCCGGGAGGTCCACTTTGGATCTACCATAGACAAGTTCATCGAGTTCATCGGCGCCATCACTATCAGATCTCCATCTCGCATATCTGAATCCTTATATGTTGCCTAACTTTTGTAGAATTGTAGTGTTTGTTACGACGGTACCTGATAGCCGGTGTTTTTGTTACATTGTTACAAAAACCAAATAGTCGGTGTTTCTTTTACGAAGACCCCAATAGGTGTGTGTATGTGCAATTTACTCTTGTTATATATTATAAGTTGACACCATATTTATCATGAGGAACTTGTCAGAGTTACCAGTAAATGGTCAGGGAATTTTTGTGTTTTCTTAGTTCTTGGCATGGCACCATTGGGATTACAGCTATACTAGAAGCCACTGCATTCTCCATTGCTACATAATGTCTGAGAATTTTGTGAACATGCTGCCCAAGAAGCATATAGTGTGTACACAATAACGCAAATAAGAGAAAACGAGCTGTATGAAGGTCACACATTCTTTACTTTACTGTGACGAATAAGTCACTCCTATAAAACAAAATGACTTACAAAGGTGCCATTTCTACAAAAAGAGCTTCACACGTGAACTCGGAATATGAAAAACAACAAGGACCTCAAAAATTAGTTTCACAAATTGCACACAACTTCCAGTCCATGGTTGACAGATGATTTATACTTGATCCGTCGTACCGATACAGTGGAACTCTGTAAGTATGTTGTCTGCTTTCTGTTTGTGGCCTTTGCTGTATATCAAACAACCATCTGCTCCTCTCCATTTGATGCTTATGAATGTTCAGGGATGTGACTCTTCATGGTTTCCAAGCTGATGGTGGGGGTGGTGGAGTAGGGAACATTGGGGGAACTGCTGAGAAGATGGTGTTCTTATCAACTGAAGTTCTGCTGCCAGTATCTATGTCAGCTAGAGAAATCAGTGCTGCAACCAAGCCAGCATTTGCTGCAAGAGTAGGCTCTGTGTAATTATAGTTTGTGCGGATATCTTTGAAGCCATCATGCCTGTCAGGTCCAGCAACCATTGCTCCGACGAGGATATTTGGGTTTGCCTTTTTAGACTCCCTCCATTTGAAACCTCCTTTGCATCCGTAGTGGACACCGTTATGAGGGATTGACGCCCCTCTGTGATGAACACGCTTGGGGTACTTCTTTCCATAACCAACGACATAGCTCATCTTTTGTGGGTTCTTGCCTAGAATGTAATCGATCTGCAAATGGAAGGGTTTTGAGTGTCAGTTGACTGATTCCTGCAAACGTAGCGTTACACAGTACTTAGTTGAAGAGTATTTAGTACGAAACCCTACCTGTGACTTTGCAAACTTGCGGAGGACATCGGTTTTGTAGAAATTAGGTCCACAGTACCACCCTGGTGTATCAGCGGTGTCCAGATAATCAGCATACAAAGAGGCAAGGAATGCTGCATTGACAACATACTGAAGTGGCTGAGGCCGTCCATGGTTGAGCTGTATCAATCCTCCTGCAGAACATTCGGTTACTTAACTTCCCAATGTGGAAATGGATTTAGAAAGGAAATGAAAAACAAAGAGGGCATCACCAACCTTTCGTGAAGTTGAATGAGTTGTATACTGGTAAATATGAGCACATGACATTGTCAGTTTGGTTGTGGAATGTCCTTAATATTTCTTCATAAGGGTACCCTGGACTTAGGAAGAGCCGCAACCTGCTGAGAAGAACCTGGATAATGTAGAAAGTGTTAATGCTGGATCATTCGTCATTTGAATGCCGTAGCGATTAGTATCTTTTCCCATGCAATCTTAAAATTGTGATTCCTTCCGAAACACTAATATTCTTTTTCTTCTTCTCATTCAGATGGTCAGACTGCTGTCTGTTGTTCCTTTGGTGCTAAATCCTAAGCATTTCTAACTCATCTCCAGTTAACTGAGCACAGGTATGAAGTATGCTAACCTGAGATCCTGGAAGCTTGTCATCCCAGGTAAACACTCCATAGTTCGGGCTACCAAGCCAGAACGCTCCAGCGTGCTTCGCCATTCCTGGAGCAGTGGCGACCGTGAGGTACGACGTGTTCCCCGTGGCGAAGTACATCCAGGCACCGCCCCATACAAACTCGTCCCAGTAGCTGGTGGAGTTGTAGAAGAGTGACTGGTCAGAGCCATTGGGGCTGTATCGGCCCCGCTGCAGTCTGCCGAACTTGTACAGCGCCTTGGCGCCGTGGACGAGCTTGTCGGAGTACGTCTTGCTGTCCTTGAACACTATGGAAGCCGCAGCGAGGGCGGCGGCCATCTCGGCGGCGAGGTCCGAGCAGGAGTGGCACTCGATGACAGGTCTCTTGTAATCGATGTCCTCTGGTCTCATCCAGCAGTAGTGGTCGTTCGGCGAGGGGCCTTTGGAGGTGTCACCTTGACCCACCTGCAACAAGAAGTTCATACGACATCAGTGATCTGCTGTAACAAGAGCCTGCTGATGCGTCTGATTTCTTTGTGACAGAGCAGATCAGCACTGCTGGGATGATGATGATGATCGGCCTCCACGACGAACCTGTGCGACGATCCGGTCGATGGTGTCGGCGGACGAGTTGAAGGTCTTGAGCATGTAGTCCGTGCCCCACTTGATGATCTCTTTGACGTGGTCGAGCTCGCCGATGGCCTCGTACTTGGCCCTGTACTCGATGACCGTCCAGCTGAGCATGGTCATGGACCAGGCCATGGGGAAGTTGAACTTGATGGCGTCGCCTGCGTCGTAGAAGCCACCGACCAAGCTCTTCTTGGCGGTGCTGTCGGAGAGGCCGTCCTTCATGCCGGAATTGCCCCTCCAGCTCACGCCGTTGTGCTTGGGCAGAGGACCAGCTGACAAATTCAGACCATAATACAGCGTCAGAACTCAGAAGGTGCGCAGTTCAAAAAAAGAACTCAGAAGGTGCGTAAATTTTGTGTGTCGGTGGGTGCACCCTTTTAGCAATTCAATTTTGTTGCTCCTAAGAATTGATAGTACTTTATTTTTGCACTTTTTATTCAGATATGTATGGAGACAATTGTTACTTTTTTCCCGCGTATACTACTAGACTACGTGGTGGTAATTCAGTCAGATCTCGAGCATGCTAAATGTAGAAACAGAGGGTGAGCTGGCAGGCACACATGGTGAGGAAGCGAGAGGAGGACAGCGAGCTAGTATTAACTAGAATTGTCTGCATGTCGCTCGTTTCTATGCGAAACCACCGGATCTGAACTCCGGCGGGTGCAGCGGAGCAGAACGGCGGGAGGGAGGGAGGAGGAAGGAGGAAACGGAAACGAGTCTTCAGAAAAAAAAAAGGAAAACTCACATCGCTGTGCGTTGAAGAACATGAGCGCCTTGTGCAGCGCGAGGGTGTACTGGTCTGGGGGTGGCGGCGGGGGCTTCTTGTGCGGGACGAGCTTGACGATCATCATGACGAATCCGATGAAGAGGCCGACGCCGAGGATGGTTCCGACGGTCCACATGAAGATCTTGCGGTCGATGACCATGCATCCGATGTCGACGTACTTCTTCTTCTTCTTGCCCGCCTGGTCCCCGGGGCCGGCCAGGAGCCAGCTCTGCTGCGTCTCGTCCAGCTGGTGCCGCATCATGGCGCCGCGGTCCAGGTCCCGGCTCCGGTCGTCGTCCGTCGCCGAGTCCGCGTTCGAGATCTCCAGCGTCCCGCCCCACGGGTCCCGCCCGAACATCTTGTTGCCTTCTTATTAGTCTGCCCCTCCTCCTCCTCCGGCGATGATGATGATGGTTATGACGACGGCGGCAATGGCCGGCCGGAGCGCCGGGCGCGCGCGGGAGAGAGAGAGAGAGCGAGCAGGGTGGTCTGTTGATTTGCGAGGAGTGAGTGAGGAGAGAAAGGAGAGGGGGAGTACTATGATGGGCGGGTGGCAGATGGCACGCTGGTGTGGGTGTGGTGCTATGTTATGATGAACCGAAATGGAGACGGGGAGGGTGGTTGGTTGGGGCGTAGCTTTCACCCCCTTTGCCCGTCTTTTCGGTTTGGTCTGGTTGCCGCTATCGGATGGGGTTGCTGCTGGTGCGCCCGGCCGCCCGCCGCTCACAGTGGCCGTGTGGTGGCCACTCCACTTCACTCGCATCTGTACCCTGTACCCGCGTGGGGCTCGTACGACCGTGCGCGCGCATCGCCGCGTTACTTTACCACCACCAGAACCTGCCTCCCTGCCAGCAGTAACTTTTACGGAGTAGATAGATCTGGAACAGAACAGGCGCGTGCCCCGGTCGCTTCCTGTAAGTAGCTTCTCGAACTGAAAGATTCACTGCGTTCGCAGGGCAGGTGCCAATAATGCGAGCAGAGCGATAGAGGTTGCTATGGTAGCTAGCGTCAAGCCAACTTTTGTTTGCCCGAATTGCTTTCGCTTTGCGGAGCTGAGCGGTTGCCGTTGCTCCAAGCTTGAAGCATGCGTCTTTCTTTTTGAGTAATCTATCTATCTACATTTCCATTCGGTGTGGATATATGTATTTAGTAGACGTATAGAAACAACCAGGTAGGAGTACGTGCGTGCGTGCGTGGGGGACAGGGTTGGTTGGATACTTGAATTGGAGGGGAAGGAGACGCCATGCCGCATGTGGCGGGGACGGGGAAAGGTGCCACGTACTACTTGCGTCGTACAGTATACAGTAGTAGCCCGGCCTAAAAGATGCAACTTGTGTGGATGGATCATGCCCGTTGCCCTTGTATGTATTGTATATCCTGCAGGTTCTATTTTACAAAGAAAAAATCTAGGCAAAGATTAGTTAGGAGATAACCACTTGTCCTTTTTTAATAACTTTATCACCTGCATACTCTACGACATGCGTCGTCTGCAAGACCCCCCTGTATTATAATGGGTTGATTCCTGGCTAGCTAGGCTCTCCACCCGAATCTAGCATAGCACACTAGATAATAGTATCAAACAGAGACCGGCCGGTTAGCATTGTATTCCCTGGGATTAGGAGAGGAGAAATTATTAAGGTTGGGAATGTTGCTAGTACTCTAATAGGCATACAACCCATTTTTGCAACGAGCAGTATGATGCCGACATGGCTTGAACAAACTGGATCCGGTTCTGTGTAGTACTAGCCTAGTACTTGAGCAGGCATAAACACCGTCAATTTGGTTTGTACTACGCCCATCTCTTACCATTGCTATTACTACTTCTGGACGTACATGGTACTAGTACAAGCAGTTTTATTGTGTGTTTTTCCTGGCCTGGAAACGGTACTAGTACTAGTAGAGAAATTAAGAAAAGTTATACTGTGCACCGAGAAGAGTAGTACTCCCTCCGTTTTAAAATATAAGATGTTTTAGATTTGTAAAGAAAATGAATCTAGACTCCTTTTAGTGTATAGATTTATCCTAAAATTGAGTGAATCTATATAATAAAATAAGTCTAGATACATTTGCTTCACAAAGCTAAAATGTCTTATATTTTGAAACAGAGGGAGTAGTTAGCTGCACCCAGCTATGGCGAAGCGTGGCGTGGCGGCAGAAAAGCAGTGGTTGGAGAGGTAACCCGCACTTAATTGCCTTGAGTGTGCATTGCACTGCACTGCACACCTCAATAGGTAAGGTGTCACGCTCTCACAAGCTGGGCTAATTACTCAAGCTCTATCAATCATCTTCTCTTGGCAGACGGGGACTAATCAGCAGCGGCAACGAAAGAAAAAAAAATCTGACGGGTGCGATGAATGAATGAATGGGTGATGAAAGAAAGGGTAGTAAACAAATCGAGATCTGGGCGGGCGAGCTGTCGGTGGACTGCTGTCGGTGGGGATGATTCCTTGGACGCTTGCCCAACACTCGTGCCACGCCCTGTCAGAGGCAGATCATGTGCTTTGCCACTCGCACCGATTTTTTTTTCTTTCAGAAAAAGAGCGGTACCGGGTTACAGGGTCCGGTGGTTCGCCGAGGACCAGGGCTGGATTTCCTGTTCATGGGAATCAGATCTTTGTTTTCGTTGGTCTTCTTTTTCTGAAGGGAATATGTAA
Organism: Avena atlantica; assembly: GCA_910589765.1. NCBI lineage: Eukaryota > Viridiplantae > Streptophyta > Magnoliopsida > Poales > Poaceae > Avena > Avena atlantica. The sequence continues at coordinate 377,230,250 of OU342736.1, forward strand.
GTTTGCTACTCTACTTAATTGCTAAGCTGAGACTCGTAGGATTCGGTAGGTTTTTTTTTTTTTGGCATTGTGGAGAGGAAAGTAGTAGAGTAGGACTACTACAAATTTATTTATAGAAGCTCCAAAAAGAGTGAATAATGGCTGCTCCACCTGGAGAGGAGACTGGAGCGGAGGGTGGAGAAGGGAGATGCTATTTTCGGCACACATAAAAAAATAGAAATGGCTGCTCCACTGGAGACTCGATTCGGTCAGGCGCTGTGGCCTGGAGCTGGAGTGTCGGCAGGCAAATCCGGTAGGAAATGCCTTGCATCGCGCGCAGCACTGAAACCCAGGGAGATTCGCCTGTTCCCTTCGGGGAAAGGCCCCGTGACCTGACCGGCGTGAGACACTGAGACCGAGACCTGCTCGGTTCAGTCCACCCCTACCGTTGGTTGGCTAGACCTGGTTCACCGCAGGCTCTTCCTGCCTCTGAAGCAAAAAGGCCATGACTGGAAGGGGATTTCGGGTTCTGCATATAGGCTCTTCCTGCTTTGGATTCGGCATGCCTTTGGATTCATCTGAGACAAGACGAGAGCTGCCGGGTCTGTACAGGACTGGTTCAGAAGGCCAATAAAGATCTCAATCTCCTGAGTAAACTCTTTTTTTTTTTTGTGAAAATCTCCTGCATAAACTCAATGGGCTATATAGCACTACCTCTGGCTATGCACAACATAGGTCGTCCGTAAGAAAATAATTTCACATTAACTTTGCAAGAAAACAGAGCGATCAGTCCAGAAATAGGACAGCGGTACTACCACACCGAAGCATGGCACGGTCAGCGACATTTCTGCTCTTACTTATCGTGCAAATCAATCGCAGATCATGCGCGAAAAGTCCAGGCTCTTCGAGCGTGCGATGTAAGGAAAGGCTCAGCCGGTTGCTTGCTTCGGATGGTTGCACTCGCACATGTTTGCAAGTCCTCGTCATGTCAGTTTCAGAAATAAGATGGTGCATAAGTCACACCAGAAGCATGTATACAATACAAAAAGGCAAACCGCACTGATCTGTTTATCATTCCATCATTGGCCAGGCATCACAGCCATTCTACGGAGAGACGGAGCACGTTCGAGCCTAAACGGTACAGCTAGAGTCAGCCTGCTGAAATGCACCTTTCTACGGTGCATAAGGTAGACTGAACCATATACGGGAGTTGTTGTGAGCGCAGCAACGTAGAGGGGCCGAAGGTCCCTATCGGATCGGTGCTGACGAAACGTGGCTTCACAGTGGCTTCTCCATGATGCCGATGCTCGGAAAGGGGAGGCCATCTTTCTTACGTGATGTGGATCTCTGAACCAGAAAGGCAGGATTTTTGCTCCCGTAGGTGAGATGACATCTTCATTGGACAAGCTAGGCGAGTTAACTCTGGTATAGGAGATTTCCAGGGAATGTGCAATGATGATCTGTATAGCCTTGAACCACTCGATCTGCTTGGTTGTGCTCACGATATATAAACGATGACGTGATGACAGCAGCATCCCATGTTGAGCTGGTACTAATCTGCAAAAAAGGCTATTGAAGGGTGCATGTTAGAGTATTACTGTTGGTGAAGATTTACCAATGGGAATGAAATAAACAAACACCTCTTACGCAAAACTTGCATCGACGTTACAAAATTTATCTCAGGATCTGCCCTTTCTTTTTCTCTGACCAGGTCGGCCCATAAATTAGCAGGTTTGTCCTACCAAACCTCCTGTCAGCTATCTGCAGTTTGGGAATAAGTGAGCAACTGCAACTGCTATCCGAAAAGCCTTATGACAGCACTTGAGGGGAGGGAAGTGTAAGGAACTCATACCTTTATTAGGTCTCCGCAGGATTCAGGCATATCTGTTTTCAGTGGGTACTCGACTAGCTAAGGAAAAATAGACGATGGTCAGAAATATGCACAAAGAGCAAAATAGTTCAAAACATAATTTACAAAGAATGAAGGGCTCACAATGAAGCAATCTTCTCCAACCAACGGGGACCTTGACAGTTGATCGAGTAGTGTACTGTAGTTTACCTCAACATATGGTGGTGTTACACTAATATAATCAAAAGAAGGATATCTACCTGAGCCTGAGGGAGGGGAGATCAGAAAGTTGTAGTTACATAACAGAAAAATTGTTGTTCGAACAATCATAAGTATCTTGTTTTCGGTGATTTATCTCATGCTAAACCTGATTATATCAACAGAATGGTGGGACTAAACTAGATGAAATGCAGTTCTGCATTGCAGAAAATCTATCACAGCTCACAAATGTGCTCTGCATTTTTTTCTTCAATTATTTTCCTGCCATACACCACTTGTCTCATTATCTAGCAACCATGCATCCATGTATTGCCTTCCATTTACAGCGTGTTGAAACATGCTCTCCACATCATTATTTAAACTATGATACTACACAATTTTCTAGTCAATATATTAGTTGATACGGACTGCATTGTAATAAGGAAATGAAAATACAATCCATTAGCTTTTTTACTTCCACACATGTCAATGCAAAATTTTATTTTCCGCTTCTTAACTCACAACACTCTCATTGTTCACCTCCTTAACTTAAATTAGTACTGATGTACTTCAGAAGAGATCCATACCTTTAGATTTTTCAGCACTGTCCAAGAAGTTTTCAACACGAAGCATATGTATGTGTGATGAACCAAGAAATCCAGTACAGTCCAGATTAGGTTTAAGGACCTCAGAAATAACCCAAGGGTCCATCTCAACAAAATGTGCCTGAGCGGGAAAAAAGATGAATCACATTACATCTCATTTCTAGATTGAATTCTAAATAAGTCTGTGCTCTTGCATAATTAATACTCCGTACAAATAGGCATGCATTCCATACAGATAGGCATATAGATGCAACCAACACCAAAAAAAATAGTATTGCTTTACTTTAAGTGCTTCAAATTAACTTGCAAAGATTGAAACAATATACTATAACTTGATGTAGGAAGAATGCATTTGGATATTTGGTTGTTCTAGATTGATGTTTGAACTAAAGGTTCGGGAAAACCTCTGAACAGCCTCGGCTCATAGCTTCAATTCCAACAGATCCAGTACCACTGTACAAGTCTAACCACAGACCAGGTCTGAGTGAAGCAGGAGAACCACCAGCTGACTGCAAATAACGGACAAGAACCACAAAGGTCGATTAGTACATAATTGATATGAAATTTTGTACAACTTACATAATCAACTAAGATAAATAGTACTTGTAAAATGTCAAAGGCAGCTCCTCGGACAACTTCCATCATTGGACGGACATTCCTATCTTTTGGTGAGAGTAACTTTCTTCTGCGTACTTTCCCAGCAAGTACCTGAAAGAATCATGCATTCTTCAATCTAAAATACCACGGCATTAAGTTAATTAGGTACATTTTTATGCAAAAGTGTGTGGTCAAGGTATTGTAAATATCTTGCATATTACACCCATCAGGGACATGCTTATGTAATCAATGAAAATGGGTTGATCAATTTAATATAATGGATGCAATACGCCTATACGAGCAGACAATTTGGTTAGTTGGAAGAAAAAATGAGTTATAGAAGGGCCAAACACCTGCTATTCCGATAGAAGCACAACAGTAGTGCGTTTCATGATTTTTTCATCGGCTTTAATGGTCGCTAATCAATGTAAGCACTAAGCTAACCTCCAAAGGTACCATGACTAAAATCTATATAGCAATTTCAGTCCAAATGATCTACTGATGTGAGAGTGGAGTAGCCACCACCGAGGCACTGGCAAAACTACACTCGAAGGTCGAAACAGAACTTAAGGCACGGTTACAGTCCAAACCTGAAGCATCTTATGAGTCTCCCGGCGCTCCACCGGTCTGGCTGGAGCAACTGCGGCCTCCTCCTCCCCTCTCCCCGACTTCCGCATCCGCCTCTCCCTCCTCCTCTCTTCCTGCAAAACAGTAAAAAAAAACTCAAGTCACCCAAACTGCGATGCGACTCAGTAGGACGAGATCACAAAGGGGCGGATCAAACCCTGGGATCCGGCTCGGTATCTTCCTCGTAGTCATCCGGGTTGAGGCCGTACCGCTCCAGGAAACGCCGCCGCTCCCTCGCCGCCTCCGCCGCCGCTGCGCCCTTAGGAGCCGCGGAGGCGGCCACGGGGAGACGGCGAGCGGGGAGGCGTAGGGAGATGCGCCTGTGGTTCGGGGTGGGGAGCGACGGGAGGAATGGGGAGGAGGCGAGAGTGGAGGAAGCCATTGGCGAAGACCGGTGGAAAATCTGAAGCGCTTTGCCGGGAGGAGGGCAGAGAGGGGATAAGGGGAGGTTTTGCTCTATCCGTTGGCTCGGGTGTTCTCAGTCGTCTGATTAACTTTTGACGGTTTGGATGAACACAGCTAAGGTATCCAGGGTCTACTTTCATTTGACAACGACAACAATAATAACAGCAGAAAATCTGTGCGTGTGTGCTTCTCCTCTTTCGCTACTGATGCCTTGATCTGCATATGCCTCTTGTTCAATGCAATGAAAAGCTGGCGGCGAGAACTCTTCTTCTTGGGCTTACATGGTCGTGGAATGTGAATCAACATTAGTGAGACGGTCGTTCAAAGATGGATGCAGCGGTAACAACGCTATCAATCGTCAAAGAGGGTGGAACCATACTGTAGGACCATGATGGCAGGCATATGTATAGTCGAGATGAAGCGAAAGAGATGACCAGAGTTGATAACGAAAGGAGATGGAGGAGGGAGCTTCGTGCCAAAATCCGTCCAAACCTTGGAAGTTTTATGAATGGTGTTTTGTTTATAATTGTCTTTCACCATCCAATGTCATTAATGTGAAGGGTATTATGTTGTTGTCATCAGGTACAGTGGCGGAGCCAGCCAGCTGAAGGAGCCTGGACAAGAACTATTGACTGTGACGTTACTTCATGTTTGTCCTAGTAAATTTAGTTGCTAATCACTAAGTGACATAGTTAATTAGTGGAGATTGGCCGGAATAGCCCGGGCAGCTGCCCGGGGTCGCCGGGCCCTGGCTCCGCCACTGATCAGGTAGATGAGCGATCGATATGGCGTTTCGGCTAGGACATGGCTCAAAGGCGGCGAGGGTAAGGAGGTGGAGGAGAGAGCAGAGGAAAGAGAAAATAGATGGAAAGATAGACGGGCATACCAAAAGATGGAAATAGCAAACATAGTTAGATTCAAGAATTCAATAATAAGAGAATATGATTAAGAGTAGCTTTTTGTGGGTGCCTATTAGGCTATATTGGTCTAGATTAGAATGACTTACTTCTAATTAATCATATTTGTTACTGGCCTATATATCACAAATGGGTATTTAAATCATCACCTTGGGGGCCGAAAGCATAGGCATTGGTGTCATCTAGCCCCAACTGAGTATTAAACATCATTGATTTGTGGAAGATGAACAGTCAAAAGGAGCGAGACCAAAAGACAGTTTGTGAAACCTTGTATAGAATTCTTGCAAACAAACACATCATCAAGGATGCAAGCCACCCACGGGGTTTGGGCATGAGTGGAGACACCCATACCCTTACCCCATGTCTGTCAAGCTTAGAATACCCGTCGACGGGGGAAAATCCCATACACGTGACACACAGGGTAAATGGGTACCTAAACATACCGTCGTTTGTAACACATCAACTTAAGAAGCACATAGCCATAAACAACAACTTTTGATCACTACTTGTAAACAACATCACATCATAAACATCAACATATTCTCATAAGTAACAACACATCGTAAGCAACAACACATGATCACAAATAACATCACATAGTGTGATACATTTTAAGTTCAAAAACTCACAAAAAAGTATAGAGGCAACTTGGTCATACATAGAGTTAGGGCTAGGTATTAGGTTTCATGGGTAGGTCCACATGTCAGATTTTTGAGTAGATGTGTACACGATATGGGTTATACGTTCCCATATCCATGCCCGCTCTACTCAATTGGTATAAAATTTCTCATTCATACCCATGGGTAATATTTTATCAAAACCCTTACCCCAATATGGTTTTACTCCTCGCATACTTGCGCGATGGGTATACCATTGCCATCCCTAGTGTCATCATGTATGAATTCTCATGAACCCATTTCTGGTCTATATTTTCCAATAAATTCGCCCGCATTGGCGTCTAGTATAGACATTAGTTTAAGGCTTTTTCTTTGCTTAGTCAAATGGGATTTTTTTTAAGTCTCAGTCAATGCATAACGGTCAATTGTAGTTTAGTGGAAGTTGCAACTTGCACCTTTGCAAGTTGTATTTTTGTGCAAGTTGTATTTTTCTCTAAATTGCAGTCGCACTTTTTCACCAGTTGCAAGTAAACCATAGTTAGACCTTTTTGAATTGATTGTGACTTGAAAAAATCTCGGTGGACTAAGACTTACCAACACCCTGTTTGTAATATATGATGGCAATTGTCTCCCTAATTTTTCCCGTAGTGACTTAGGTCGGGTTCTGATACGCTAATAACCAAGGTGTGCAAAGTATGTATTCTCAAATGCTGACATGTCGTTTGCTCACCGAAATAAAAGGTAGTACTTGGTTACTAGTTCAAGAAGACTGGTATCCACACATAAACCAAATGGCAATTCACTTGAAGTGTTAGATCGTGTGAACCAAACCGGTATGAGGCAGGAGAGAGAGGCGCTCTCGAGGCAGCGGCTTAAACCCATCTAGGGTTTCTTTTCCTCACTGGCGACACCACCAGTTCGTCACGTCTCCGGCGATAAGTATGGCAATGGGTATAAAAGTTTATCCATACATGTATCTGTGGGTATAAAACTTTACCCATACCTGACGGGTACCCGTACTCATTGAGTACCCAGTGGGTATAACCAATAGTACACAAGTTATTGAAAAAATTTACTTTCATCAATAGCATATTTAAAAAAAATACAATAATATCTACTTACTAATAGTAGACGAGTACATAAAAGTAATAAAAGTATCAAATTGAAGTTTAAAAGTCGCAATCTCATACTTGTCCCTATGATTCTCGGGCCCATAGGTTGAAACTGTATAGGTAAGTTTGACATGTCAGTTTAAATTGGCAGGGTATAGGTATACCCATGGGTACAAGCCTATACACATGCCCATACCCGTGATTTAACAGGTAGGATACGTATTACCCATAGGTATAAAAGTATGCTTATACCCTATCCATGCAGGTACGGTACCCGCGAGTACCCATACCTATGGGTAAAATTGCCATCCTTATCCGGCGCCTTAGGGCTTTTGAGTCGTGGCGGACCATGGCCCCTCAGTGGCAAGAGGTTTCGTGTTTTGTATAGATTGTTTTGCAGTGTATTTTTGTCTTCATCGGGGTGGTGAGAAAATGGTTACGTTCTAAAGTCACTATAAAGTCATCCTCGTCATATCCTAGCTCCGATAGCGTGTCTAGCGCTGGCGGAGGGCGTGTGAAGTCGTTTTCCCGCGGATCTCTGATGACCCACAAGTATTGGGGGTTTGTCGTAGTACTTTCGATAAATAGGAGTGTCGATCCCAACGAGGAGCAGAAGGTGTTGACCAGTGGTATGGAGCAGGAACTCTCTGTAAATACTTAGTAAACGAATTTTTAGGTTTTTTTGATAAGGCAACAAAATAAAGTGCAAGTAATAAAGACAAAGAACAAACGCAGCAAGTGACCCAATCATTTCTTAGCAAAGGACAAGCCGGTAGAAATTCTTATAAGGACCAAACGTTCTCGAGGACACATGGTAATTCTGTCAAGTGCTTTCGCTTTAAATAGCTGAGTACTCTTTTTTGGTGTTGTAAGTGTTGTGTGGGTGAACCTGTGCTAATATACCAACCTTAATTAGACTAATACATACTTATGATTAAATCCTCTGTAAGCATCCGCAACTACAGGAAAGTAATTAAGATATAAACCTAACCACATCCTTAAACTCTGAGATCCTACGCTCTCTTGTGCAAAGGTGTTCTAACGGGGGTTCAGGTTTCTGTCACTCCGGCAACCCCACAATTAGTAGCCAAATACATAATGCATTCCCCTAGTCCCATAAATGGTGAAGTATCATGTAGTCGACGTTCACATGACACTACTATAAGAATATCACCACAACTTAAATACTAAACCATTGAATAATAACTCAACACAAATCCACTACTAACAACATGACTTCTCCCATATCCTCAAGAACTAGACAAACTACTCACAAGACATCATATGGATTAAGATCAAAGATGATATGGTGATGGATAACAATCTGAACATAAACAATAATCCAATGGTGCACTCACAAGCATCAACTACAATAGTAATTAACACCGGGAAGGTTTCCCATATGAACTAAGCAAGTATCCAACACAATTGTTACAGCGGGACGGAGTGGTGATGATGGTGTTGGTGGAGATAATGGTGTGGATGATGATGATGATGATCCCGATGAAGTCTAGCTTAATGATGGTGTTGATGGCGACGATCTCCCCTCTTCGGGAAAGAGTTTCCCCGGCAGAAATCTGACTGCCAGAGAGATCTTTCTCTCTCGGTGTTTTCCGTCCCGCAGAGGCGGCGGAAATCTATCTGTGGTCGCTCCCCTGGTGTTAGGGTTCCGTAGGGAAGATATAGGCGAGAGGGAGGAGTCGGGAGCCGAGCAGGTGGGCCACACCTGCCCTAGGCGCGGCCTGGGGGGACCCGCGCCTAGGGGGTGTGGGCCCCCTGTTGCCCTTCTACGCCTTTCCTTCTGGCTTTTTTCGTCTTCCGGGAAAATATAATTTACCCATATTTTTCTGATCTTCGCGAAATTGCATCAAAATACCTCTTTTTTCATCAGAATCTAGACTCCGGCAGTCCATCCTTCAAGAATCACCCAACATGCAAAAACAGTAAAAAGACATAAGTAATACCTCATAATAAGATATATATATCAATGAATAGAGACAAATTATGATATAAAATGGTGATGCAAATTGGACGTATCAATCTCATGGGATCTGGTCGGGTTGTTGGTGTTGTTTCAGGTCAGTCTCTTCCAATTTATTATTGTCATTATTGGCGATGGTTACTTCTCTAGTGTGTTGGTCATTTGGGGTCATAGCACAATAATTTCCAGTCAGTCTATTACAACATGCTCTACTACGATAGATTTGTCTGGCTTCGGTGATGGATTGACGAGGACGACAACGCGTTTTCAACTAGTGCTAGTGTCTGTAGTCATCTCTAGGTGGTCCTTGAAATAGGATTTCGTCCTGCTTTATAAATAAAGCCACATGGCCAAACCGATACAAGATTATGAGAAAACCCTCTTACAAAGCAGATTAAAGGTAAACAACGAAGTACAAGATAACAATACTTGCCACCGAAGACAGCGTCGGGGCCTAGGGGAAAGGAACTCCACGCCAACGCCCCCAATCGGGTAACGACGTAACACGCCGCCGTCAGCAAGACCGAAACGATCTAGGGTTTTCACCTGGAGCCCTCGCGCGGGAGGTACCCACAACGGCGCCCCTAGGAGGGTTACGATACCCGTAGGCATCACCACCGTCGGCGTTAAACGCGGGGATTTTGCCCCGGGAGGGTGCATCCCCATCCCTACCACCACACGGGCCGCCTGCATCCATGCTCTGTCGTCGCATACATGTGTCGCGCCGCCATGGCCTTGCTCCTCTGCGCCAGATGCCAAAGGAGATGCCCTCGCCGCGACACTAGAGGTGGAGCACGTCGTCATCATCGCCAAAATGTTGCTGTCTCCGTCGCCAGCCACCTCTAGACGAGCTCGACCACGCACCCGAGGAGCACTGTCGCCGCCCTAGATCTCCTGCCAGACAAGAGCCATGTTGGGGAAAGGAGGGCCCGCCGCCGCCAGCACCACAGGGGCTTTGACCTGCGGCGGCCACCGGCGACGGCGGGGGAGGGGATGGGGACTGGGTGGCGCGGCAGTCGGGGCAAGGGTTCCGCCTGGTCGCCCGTGCGGGTGGCGACACGGGACAGGACGCCGGGGGGGGGGGGGGGGGGGTCGGTCGAAAGGCTTCAGATGGGTATCCTGTGTCATCTCCAGTTGGTCCAAAGACCTATTTATAATCTTTATTTTACTTTTATATTTCTTATTATACCATTGTTGATGATTATGAATAGATTGGTTGAATTCAAAAAAAAAAAAGATGTTAGATATCGTGAGAAAAAAAGACGTGGGAGGAAAGAATATCACATAAACCAGGGATACAGGTCTTGGAATAACTCATGCCACGCGTGTGCTGAGGAAGTTTGTGTCCACGCAAAACCCCAACTTGCATTCCCCTCCAAAGTCCAAACTATGTTACCAACAAAGCTCCAATTCTGTTACCGCAAAGGTTAGTTAGCTAGGCTCTCATCGTACATGACATCGAAGTTTCCATTTCGCGGGACTCCAACTCTCCAAAAAGCCACATCGGTACTCACCATGCATGTCAGTTTGTCGATCTTCCTTTTACTCTCAGTATTTATGGATGCCATAGATCTATGCTAACTCCAACACCCCATCCTACTTGAAATAAACATTATAAAGAATGGCGTCCAACCAGCTCATCCTCTCCGTCGCCGTCCTGCTCTCCGTCCTGGCCGCCGCCTCCGCCAGCGTCGGGGATCAGTGCGTCCCAGGGTGGGCGATCCCGCACAACCCGCTGCAAGGCTGCCACTCATACGTGGTCAGCCGAATCTGCGGCGCAGGGCCATACCTCGCCACCGAGGTGATGAAGCAGCAGTGCTGCCAGGAGCTGTCCGCCATCCCGGCCTACTGCCGGTGCGAGGCGCTGCGCATCCTCATGGACGGGGTGGTGACGGCGGAGGGCGTGCTCGAGGGCGGCCTCCTCCAGGACTTGCCCCGGTGTCCCAGGCAGACGCAGAGGAACTTCGCCGCCAACCTCGTGGCCCCTGGGGAGTGCAGCCTAATGACCATCCATGGCGGCCCGTACTGCCTCTCCCTGGTCGGCCGTCAAGTGGCCGTGTAACTTCTGTACTGTCTAAACCGCTCGTGATCGTGAATAAGCGTGTTGCATCGACTCATGGTGATGGACGCATGTGTATGTGCATGCACCTATATGCGCATGTTTGAATCGATAATAAAGAGCATTCCTAGATACATTTTGATAATTGTACAAGGTATGTTTGGTGGGAAAAATAGTTTCAGACATTTAAAAAATTCCAAGGCAGTATAATTACCTCGATCGAGAGATGACCATCTGAAATAAAAACGCTCCCTCCATTTTTTGATTACCCTAGGTTATGTGTTTAATTAAAGTCAAACTTTGTAAAGTTTTACCAAGCATTAAAAAATATATTAGTAACATCTATAATACTAAATATATATATATATATATATATATAATATAGAAATATACTTTATAATAATTATTATGATATTGATTTTATATTATAGATGTTGATATTTTTTATATATTTGGTCAAATTATATAATTTAACTTCGACCAAATCCAGAAGACAACTCAATTGGAGGGAGTACGAGTTTTAAAGTAGAGCGCTGAACTCCCTAGAGCTACAAGGTCAAGGCTAATTACAACCTACATTTAATACGAACTTCTGGCTATAAAAAGTAGCATACAAATCACACAACCACAAAGACTTTTGTCCCAATAAAGTTGGGGTAGGCTAGATATGAAACCCAAACGGAAACTACAGAAAAGTGCAAGTCAAGCGGAAAACAGTTAAAAGTGCAAGTCAAACAAGAACTAGTGAAAACAAAGCAAGTAAAAAGAACAAAAGAAGTAAATCTAGGTTCAGGCACATGGATTACTGATTTCCATGCATCCCTATCAAAAATCAAATCTCTAGGGACATTTCAGTCCTTTATATCCCTTTTAATTACCTCCTCCCATGTCAGCTTTCGTCGTCCTCTACCCCTCTTTGCATTATCAAAACCCTTAGAATTTCACAGTTGACCGGTGCTTCTGGTGGCCTCCATTGGACATGCCCAAACCACCTTAATCTGTGTTGGACAAGCTTCTTTTCAATTGGCGCCACCCCTATCCTCTTGTATCACTTCATTCCTAATCCGATCTTTTCTTATGTGGCCACACATCCACCTAGCTACGCATCTCGGCGACACTCATTTGTTGGATATGTTGCCTCTTAGTGGGTCGACATTCTGTTCCATAAAGTATGGTAGGTCTGATTGCCGTCTTATAAAACTTACCTTTTAGCTTTTGTGGGACCTTCTTGTCACATAGGATTCCGTATGCTTGCTGCCACTTCATCCATCCTGCCATGATCCTATGGCTAACATCCTCATCGATACCACCATTGCTTTGTAGCATTCATACCAACCGTAGAAGATACACCAAAATCAATTACTTAAGTTGACAGGATTAAACCAATTATCAAGTCTCATTTTTAACCCTAGGTCTAGCATTTGCCTTGTCGCCAATGTGCAAGTCGCCGACATGCCCAATTGTTGAAGTCAGACCCAATCATTGATGCCCTCAACTGAACTTGAATTCTCTTAGTTATTCGTAATTTATTTGGTTGGTGTGTACATGCTGGTTCTAAATAATTAGTCCATATCAAATTATTTATTTTTAGGTAGGACAAATATCTTTTGAAAAAAGTAATGCTGCAAGAGAAAAGCTTGGTTCAAATTTTCAAGTAGTGGTCATAGTGCTAGAGTTTGTGGAAGAGAAAGACAAGTGGGTGGACCTAGATGTGCCCGAAACAGGTCAATAAACGATTTAAAACTATTATGGTTTAGGTTTGAATAAATGCGGAGTGAAACTAGCAATTTATCAAGCACAAATTCTTAATATGCTAGAGTCAAATATGTGCACCAATAACTTATTATGCTAAAAAGATAAGAAACTATGAGATAGCAAGATTATACACAATTTCAAGCACGATGGGTAGCACAAAGTTAAGTAGTGAAGCTCGGATAAGAGATAATCGGGACACACAAAGATGAATATATATATCCCAAGTACACTTCCCAGAGGAAGCTAATCTCCATTAGAGAGGTGTGGTGACGTAATGCTCCTAGAATGCCACAAAGGTCTCACCTTGAGGTTTGGTTGGATAATGCACGCCAAGTGCCACAAAGAATTACCTTATTATCCTCTCATCGACAATGTAAGGTGCCACGATCCACTAAGCAATGCCCTTGAAGACCACAACCGAACCTTTACAATAAGCTTGGGCCAATATACATGACTTAATTAGAGGATCCCAAGAATCACCACAAAGCATTACACCATCAAGATTGAGCTTTGTGGTGTCACCAACCATCTAGGTTCCAGGAACCCAAGAATAATAAGCATACGAACTTCCACCTGAACGAATCTTCACGCAGACCTCAAGCTCATGCAACAATTGCAATGGCGAGAACACATGTGCTCAACTACTTCACTCCTAAATTCCACCAAAGCAACTAGTGTTTTGTAGGAATGTGAAAGGAAGAACAAAGGATGAGACCAACAAAATTTTCCAACATCTAAACAACTATATTCCCTTCACATAGCAGAGATATTCATTTGTGAAAATATAGATCTATATCTCCTCTCTCTTTCTCTAAGAAAAAAATAAAAGAATCAAAGGAGAATAGGGAAAAATGGCAAACTCTTCAATGTAAACAACGGAGGATAGATCGAAGAGCCAACTTCCACTTGGGGAAGGAGGAGGCTTTTATATAGTTCCCCTCCAAATCTGACCGTTGGAGCAGTTTTTGAGGGACCGGTAATTTTGGTCCAAGTGATCGGAAATTTCCAGGCTTAGTCTAATTTCCCGTAATATATAGAGATTTGCACCACTATGTATAGGATGAAAATTTGGTGCCAGAAATCACCCAGATGTGATCAAGCTAGTCACTCGAGAGACCCCTTGATAGAACGACTATGTAACTTATAACCCGATCTCTCAACAACCACCTTAAGACCAGTAAAATAGAAAACCTATCAAGTTCATACCTTTTTACGCATTTAAACTTGATATAAATGATGACGATCATGCGCACCTTAGATTGAACACCTTTATTGAATACAACCACTTGGGACAAAAATTTCTTCCACATAATCCACTTTTGGGAAAGCATCACTTAACCATATATTCACATGTCCATTACCATAAAATGGATGGAAAGCTTAAAGCTTATGACATCTTGAACTTGCACTTTGTCTTGATCGACCTTGTATCTTAACTTCTCTATTCATTAAGATGTCTTGAAGTTAACCAGCAATGCTCATAAATCTTATTATTCAAGACATGCTTCCAATAAGACTCACAACATCATTCTTGTGACCACACCTTGAATATCACCTTGGTTATCACTTGGTCTTCTTTAACTTATTCTTTTTACCTTCAAATTAACTAGCATATGGTCTACAAAATTGTCGATGGAAAAATTCCTTCAGAAAAATAACTCAATAAAAACATTAGTCCATAGTTACCAAAAACATACATGGGGGATCCATGCACTTTAATCTAGGATAAAATAAATAGATACCAAGGAAATGGTTCCCTAGGGTACCTTCAATCATTTTGTTTTGTCCCTTTTTTGCATCTCATGTTTACTATCTTAATTTTCATCAACATATTGTCATTGTCACTCTGACAAAAGCACCAGGATATGTTGACTATTAAATATTGTGGCATCCCGCAAAACCACTACTAGAAAATCGCGTTGAATTTGTGCATTGCACCGTCATCATCATGCATCGTTTGTCTAAAACTATTTTCGCAAAGCCCGATTTGTTTTCCAAACGCCCCATCTTAATTCAAATGCAAAGCCCGGTTCTCCGGATTAATTATTTTGGCCGCTATCGGTTTGCACACGGCCCGTTTAAAACAAAATAAAAGTTTTAATTATTTTAGCGGGGGCAGTCGAACGGGCCGAATGACCCGAACGACCACCCCAGGATTTTAAAATCGGCCCACCACTATTCCTAAACCTACCAGATAATCTACCCCAACCCGCTGGCCACATCACTCCCTCCAATAGACATGCGCCACCTCACCGCCTCCCTCTCCCTCACCCACTCACACGCCGCCACGTCACCCCCACCCCCACTCCCTCTCTCCACCTCTCTCTCTCAGCCACCCCAACCAACCACGCACACCACGCGCGCGCAGCCAGCATCTCCCTGCCCGTGGGCCCCGGCCCCACCCCGCGGGGCCTGCCTCCCCCACGCGTTCCCCACACGTCTCCCACCTCCCAGCACCCGCCGACGCCACCGGTCGCCCCTCCCGCCTCGCGCCGCTCAGGCCGCCCCGCGTCCTCTTCCCCTCCTCCGACCCTTCCCGCGACCTCCTGCGGCCCGCCGCCTGCGCCCGCTGGCCGTGGCCACCGCTCCGGTCATCCTCAGCCGCCGGTCTTCCCGCCCCTCTCTGCTCCCGCGCGCCGCTCGCCGCCTCTCCGCCGCGCCAGAGCTCTCCGCCCGGCGCCGTGCGCCGTCCTCGCCCGCGGAGGTCGCCGCCGCCGCGCCTGCGTCCGCCTCGCCCCGACGCCGTCCGTCTCCGTCGCCGCGCTCGCCGACGCGTCCGCGCGCTCCGGCCGCCCCGCCAGCGACCTCGCGCCCCTCCTGCCGCCTCGCGCCGGCGCCCCTACCCCGCAGGCTCCGCCCAGCCCGCGAGTCGCCGCCCTGCCTCCGCTCCCCGTCCGCCCCGCCAAGCCCGAGCCGCGGCCGCCCCGGCCAGATCCTCGCCGCCGGCGCTGGCTCCCTCTGGCCTTCCTCCTCCGCTTCGCTGCCGCGCGGCCTGCCCCCTCCGCAGCGTCCGTTCCGGCGAGCTCCGCCGCCTCACCCTCCTGTCGGCGTCTGCCCCGCCACCGCCGGTCCGCCGTGTGCCAGGGCCCGCCCCGCGGTCCCTCGTCGCCCTGCAGCGCCACCGCCGCCCTCGCCTTGGTGCCAAGTTCCGCCCCCGAGCCCGCGTTCCCCCCGGGTCCGCATCCGCCTCGCGCACGCCATCGCCCCTTCGGTCACGTGGTGCCGTTCAAGATGCCAAGGCCGACACGGGATGAGAACCAAGTCCACACAAGACCGTTCCCGTTGAGGACAGGAACCCTTCAAGTTAATTGCGACAGCGAGCTCGACACCGACAACCGAGGGGAACCCCGAGTACTACGCCGCGGAAACTAGGGGCGATGACGCCAAGACGACAAGATCCACCTCCCAGAGCGACGACCCCTGGACACCGAGAGCTACCAGCCACATGACCAAGACCGGGCCCCGATGACCATGATCCCCACGGCAGAACAACAAGGCCTTCGAGGTGGGACCGACAAGATCTTCTCCTCGGGACACCGGGAGCTCCCCTGAACGCCAAGCTCGTCGAGTTCAGGGACCCTCAAGATCTCCGTCACGGACACGACATGTACTTCCCTGGGACGCCATGACTGGGGCCCCGGACCCGAAGGCCACATGGGACGACAAGTACTCCAACAGGGACCCGGTTGAAGCAAACCCGAAGACGGTAGATGCGACAAGTACTTCCCCGATCCGAGGACCCTAATCCCGGAGTCCGAGACCGAACCGTCGAACCCTAGACCCTGGACCCCGAGACCGACCCCGAACCCCGGAACTCCAAGTTCATCGAGACCCTCCAATGTGTGAACCCCTTATCCGAGAACCCTATTTTATAAATGTCACCTATATAACTGTTGCATATCAATTGTTCATCTCGCATGCACATTCATGTGGTTTGGGGGCCTTATGCCGATTCACCTGATAATTAAATATGGGGCTCATATGCGGGCAAATCTAGTCTCATATTGGCCTCATTTAAATTTGTGCACCGAACCGGTACCATATCTTACCATGTTAATACAACATTTAATTTGTGGGGTAGCTAAACAACATGAACCACCTAATTAATTGGCGGGACCCCTGGTTCCGCTTAATATGATCTAATTGCACCTCACCTTTTGCCATGCCATGCATCATATCATAAGCATGCCGATCTTCTGCCGTTGTATTAAATATTGCACCCGATGTTTCTTCTAGTGTTTTGGTTCTTCGCGGATAAGGCCGTTGAGTTGATGTGAGCTTCGCCCCGATCTTCGGTTGAACCTTCGACAATGTTTTCAGGCGAGCATCTCCCCCTTTATACCTATCTTACTTTTATAGTCTTTATTCCCTCCTGTTGATCTATTGCTATCTTGTTGCGATGCTTTAGTTTCCGTACCTGTGATATCCCTTGCAGCCCTATATTGCCTCGGACACATCCTATTACCTATTGTTTGGTAGATAGTTGGACTTGCGCGTCGTAGGCGCTTGCTCAAGTGCTGTTGTGTGCCGTCAAGTGCCACAGTTGTTGATGTATTGCCGCATGTTGATGTTGGAGATGATCATAGTTTTACTTATTGTTCACTTTAATTCCTGTTTAACAACTAAAATTGAAATAAGCAGAGGCATCGGTGGGTGATAGATAATATTTGGTTTCCGAACGCCCACTTGTGTCCCGTAGGACCCCGAGTACTTGATGCTTGTTCCTTGAATTATCGCGCTATCCACATATGGGGAGTATGGGCCCCCCTTAGCCAGAGCTTGATTCCGTCTTATTTCTTGGGGCCACAAACTAGTTTGAGGTTTTATTTACGATCCTGTACTTATGCCATGTTTTACTGCTTTATTTACGATTGTGCGACAGATAGCACCTGTACTGTTTAGGATCGGGACACGATTCCGCGGTGTCGACAAGCCCCGTTTGGGGTTCCCAGTCGTTCACAGCCGTATACCCAGACCTTGAGTCCGTCTCGGAGCTAGCTTACTTCGTTGCGGGTAGCTTAATGGGGTGGCCCCCTGAAATATTTCTGAATCTTGTGATTGCTCTGTCGTGAAGACCTCGTTGGGTTTTGATTTGGTTTTTCCGAGGTTGATCGTGTGTGTGTTGCTATTTGTGCACCCCGGCCGGGTTAAAACTTTCTGAAAGCCGTGTCCGCGGTTATGGACGACTTGGAGCACAGTATCTCGACCATAGACAAGCATAACTAAAGTTTATTGCTATAAATTTGACTTTATAATGACTAGTAATCAGCTTCACTATAATGGAATGGCTAAATAATACTGCCCACAATTGCTTGTTTGGAGTGTCGCTTGCGACCATTGTATCTGACTAGTAAGTATTGCAACTACAACGGAATGGCTGAATAAAATACCAACAACTGCTGAGTTTTGTGTTTATCTCATGCCATCTGTATCTGATTAGTAATTGTTGCAACTACAACGGAATGGTTAACTAAAAGTGCCCACTGCTTATTTTATCAGGATGATTATCTATACCTGACTAGTAATTGCTGCAACGATAACTGAATAAATAAAACTGCCAACTGTGTGAGTTCCTCGGTTGACTTCCTCGAACGGTGTCGAGGGGGAAACGCCAGGATGGGTTTGATTGGTGGTAGTATCAGGTTGGTTCCGAATAGGTCTTTCTTACCCCTCTCTGATTGCCGCCAGTTGTATCGAGTCTCTATAGGTTGTTTAGTGCTTGCTGCCACTGCCGCTTCAGTCCACCATACCTTTGTAGGCGAGGACCGCCGAATTCTAGTCTCGCCGTGTACTGGCCTCAGTACTGACGCTCCTCTTTTTCCTTTGCCCTTTGTCGGCACCCCCTTTTGTTTAAGCAGGTTTGAGATCGACGCCGTTAGCAGGGTTACCCTTCCGGCTTGGCCTGGGCAGGGTTATGGACGCCATTGGTTATTCTTCAGGGCTCTTAGCCCCATTTGCATCTTGTCCGTAGTCGGACGATCTATCATTTTCAAGGTGATTTGGATCTTTGTGCTTTATGTCTGTATTCTTGACTCATGGAGTCGTTGCTGTATATATATCTGTTCTGTGGGTCCCATCGAGGACTGTTGTGTAATGTTATTACTTCGTTTTCCACCCGCACGAAAGTGTCTGGTGGGCATCTTTGAATCGTTTCTATGCGGGTATGGCGAATTTTGCTCAAACTTGCATAGGTCCGATTCTGAGGGTGTTACAAATATCACCCAAATTGATTATAAGGGCGGGGTTGAATAGGCGATGGTCAAAAATTTGTGAAAGTGATATCTATTAGCAAATTCTTTTCTATTAGTTGCCTACAACACCCATGCAAATTACTACAAAGATAAAATTTATGAAAAATTAGATTGCAAGGAAGTGAAGGAACTAGGGAAAGGGATTGTAAACACGAGGATGTATCCCGAGTTTTGGATAGTTGGCACTATCATATGTCCTTGTTGGATAAGGTTATGACACTGAGTCCTTTGTCACTAGGACCAACATATTTCTCCTTGATCTAGGACACCAAAACCATGCCCAACCACCGAATATCTTGTATCATGTTGGTGGTACCTATTATGTTGGTCACTACATGTGCAACTGAGAATTGAGGTAGATGTAGTAGGCATGTCTTGTTTGCCTATGATGGCTATTCTTGGTGATTGTATCATTCGTATTCAGTATGATCGGATTAATAAAATGTGCTAATTATTTTCAACGAGTTTTTGATGAGCTAGTAATCAAGGTGTGCAGAGTATATATGCTCGGTTGCTCACATGTTTCCTTACTAAAAATAAAAGGTACTCCACACATAAACCAAATGCATGATAGTTCAGTTGAAGTGTTAGGTTGCATGAGAAATAGACATACAAGAAAAGAATGCCAAATAAAACCAGGGATACACAACTATTGGCCACATATGATATGATAACTCATGCCATGCGTGCTGAGGAAGTTATTAGGCTCACAGTGGCAGCATATAAAAGTGATCGCTCGTTCGCGCCAAACCCCAACTTTCATTTCCTTCCAAATTCACAAAGCTCCAATTCTGTTACACCACAAAGGTTAATTAGCTAGCCTTTATCGTACATACCATTAAAGTTCTCATTTTGCGGGACTCAAATGAACAGCAGAAAAGCACATCAGTACTCACTATGCCAGCTTGCCGCTCTTCCTTTCTATCAGTACATATACTTGCAATACATAGCCTAACCTCGTCATCTTATTTGGATCTCGGAAGATAATAGTTCAAAATGGCGTCCAACCAGATCATCCTTTCGGCGCTCGTCGTCGTGCTCTCCGTCATGGCCGCCACCTCTGAGAGTGCTAGAGCTGAGTGCATTCTAGGGCAGGGGCTCCCCCAGAATCCGCTCACAGCTTGCCACGAGTACGTGATCCAACAAGTCTGCCGCTTGAGGCTCCCTGACGAGGTGACAACGAAGGAGCGGTGCTGCCTGGAGCTATCGGCCACCAAAAGCTCTTGCAAGTGCGAGGCATTGAGCGTCCTCGTGGACAGGGTGGAGACTTTGGACTTGGACTTGGAGGGCATGCGCGTGGACCCCCTCGTCCTCGAGGAGCTGCGCAAATGTAACACGAAGAGGCAAAGGGACTACGCTACCACCCTCGCCTACCCAGAGCAGTGCGACATATGGGCCAAGCGTAGCGACATGTACTGTCGCTCTTTGCGTCATCAAGATGTCATATGACTTCATAGTAAAGCGGTCGTGAATACTATAAGCCGATTGCATTGATTGATGGACAGGCCGCATGCATGTCTCCCTTCGTTTGGGATTATAAGTCCCGCGCGGATAACTAGGTTGCCAATTTGAACAATAAAATATAAATATTATAGCATAAAAATTACTCACTTCGTTTGGGATTACAAGTCCTGCGCGGATAACTAGGTTGCCAATTTGAACAATAAAATATAAATATTATAGCATAAAAATTATACCATTAGAAACTTTAGAGGTTATATTTTCTAATAATATAACTTTTGTGATATATAAATTATATTTTATTAGTCAAATTAACAACCTAGGTATGCGCGTAGGACCTATAATCCTGAACGGAGGGAGTATACCATTAGAAACTTTAGAGATTATATTTTCTAATAGTATAACTTTTGTGATATATAAATTATATTTTATTAGTCAAATTAACAACCTAGGTATGCGCGTAAGACCTATAATCCTGAACGGAGGGAGTATCTATATGGGCATGAGTGATATGCATTAAATGATGGTAAAGATATTTTAAACATGGTGTAAGTAACTAGTAAAAGGGATGCATCATTGAACACGGGGTTTCTACCATGTGAACGCTAGGCGACATGCATGTTTCGTCCATTGATCTACAATTCTCGTGCGGCACTATAACTTGAAAACAGAATAGAAACAGACAAAAACATGCATTATCGTTTTCGTTTTCTCTTGTGTCGCCGGAATTGAAAATGAAACGAAAAACTTCGGAAATGAAACGGAATCGGAAATCATCGGAGATGAATATGGAACATATACGGGACGGATATGATACGAAAAAGGACATTTGACGGAATATAATAGTAACATAATATCATGATATGTACACCAAAAAAAACATATACAAAAAAATAGCTCACAACTTCGACAAGCAACAGTTAAACATACACACATAATTTAACACCTGGACAAGTACATAAGTTCACATAAACGCTAAGACACTCACCTGATAGTATGTAGACATGGTTGTTATATGTATTACGTAGACCCTGCATATATTCTATGGCCTAATAAGAGCAAGGAAAATTTCTGACGCAAAAGTACTATTTCGTAAATGGGCCCGGCTAGTTATATTTCCGAAAAAATTTCGTATTTGTTTATCCGAAATTTTCTTACCGTTTCTGTTTCAGCCGAAAATAGCTCTCTCTTTTTTCCCGTTTCCTTTTAGAGTATTCCGTTCCCATTTATTTTTCGCAAAATGCCGTTTCCGTTTCCTTGTTAGCTCTCCATTTCCTTCTCCTTCGAAAGCGGACAGAAATTTTTCTTGCCATTTTAAACCCTAGCCATGACGATTTCATGAAAACTCAAGAATTGGTGTATCCTGCAACATGGTGAAACAGTGCATGCTACCGAGGGTGCGAGATAGAAAGACAATTCTCATGACTCACTCACACCATACCTTTGCATCTGGAAATACTAATACGAGGCTGTAGAGAGCTAATCTACCCGAAGCAAAAATCTAAATAGAACCAGACATTTTTCACTGATTTCTAACTATAAAATGGCTCATATAAATTGTAGAAAAAATACTCAATTGGAGAAAATAACAGCAAAAACGAACTACAATCAAACAACAGAGAAAGAGGATGGAGTGCAACTTGTTGATCTCAAAAACCTCCTATGAAGATGGATCCTTAGAGCAAAGCGAGTCAATAGAGGATAGCCATTCAAACAGGAAGAACATGTCATCACTTACTCTCGAGCAACTTAAATCATCAATTGAACCAATCCACTTCTAAAGGGGACCCTTGCCCCCTAGACCGAAGGGCACGGCACCGCCAATAGGTGGAGATGCTCACTCCGAGCTTGGGTGGACACTAATGAACATGGAATCACGAGAGGATCCGAACACAACTGTCCTGCCAGAGCAAGCGAAAATAGGCCGCCCATTGCCAAAGTTCACACGTCCACTACAAAGGAGAAGAAAGCCAGAGACTATGAATGTCGAAGAAGACAAAGGAATTTCATTGCATGCTGGCAACGGGTGTCGAGGATGGAGGTTAGGATCCACAAGAAGAAGCTTTGGCTCTCGAAGCACGTCGTGTTGTAGTAACCGGTAGAGGGAACCCTTCCCCTCTCGCCTAGGATCGAGGGCGCCACACCAACAGACCGCACACACAAAGGGAGATCAAAGAGCACCCAAGAGACTGAAGGGACAAGCCCACCACGAACTTCGTCAAGAAGACATGACCACACCGTTGCCGCCCATTCATCTACTACACGAAAGCAGAACCCACACACACCCTTCGCTCCTAGATCAACGCCTCCAGGAAGGTCATGACGTCCATGACACCCTGCCGCCCAACAAAGTTAGGGATTTCACCCCGGGATACAAACAGGAGGGGTGGGAGTAGTACCAAGATATAATGAATGTCATGAATTACATGAGTTCAGATAAAACTCCTTTAAGTTGACTGACCAAATCCAAATAAAAATGGTCAAACGAACTTGACTGACCAACAAACATCACTAAAAGATTGATTATTTCAACGATTCTATTGATTAGCTAATTCAAGAATTTGATAGTCGTTTTAGTGATACATCCTCTAACTTGCTTGTACAATCGTCCACTTTGAGCCCAAAAACGTTCACTTCGAGAATCTACTCTATCCAGTTGATTTTGACTCTGGATAACTGAGGGATCTCAACCATCATCTTTGAATCTATATTTCTGATGTGCGAGCGCCGAGCAGATGAAATACGCGCGAACGTTGCAAGCTACCGGTGAGCAATGTGGAAAAATGATAGACACAAGAAAGCATATTTATTATCCTTTACTTTATCGACCATTGAAACTACTAGGTTGTGTTACATGTTACCACTTGTATGGTTAAGGGGTGTTTTTTTAGCAATGAAGCTCATAAATAAATAATAAATGCGTAATGTCTCAATGATAATTGTATGAGTGGTAATGTCATTTTCTATGAGAAAGAAGAAATGAAGAAAGTCATAGATGGTCGAGTAGTTGATCAATTCGTGAAAATACGAGAGTGTAAGTATTACAAGGTAACGCGTTAACTTATGATAATTATGTTTGGTCAATTTGAAAAAAAATCACCTAAGAATCTGAAGCACGTTATTAGTTTTTTAGGTTATGGAGGACTCGAGGTAGGATGAAGAACTTTGCTAGTTTCAAGGATCTTTTGCAGGTGGCTTCATCGTTTGTTTTGGTGAGAACTGGATCGTTCTTTGTTTGTTATGCCAAATTTGTCGAACATATTATTACAGTAGTAAATTTTGGGTGAAATTTCATGCTATGTTTACGTCGATGCCAAAGTTGCCCAGCTGTTTTTTTTTCTGTAGCGTCACTCCTGACTCGACACTAAACTCTCACGCGGACAGATTCAAGTCCTAGTCCACTAGTCATGCCTCGTGAAAAGTTCATGCGTCACTCCTGACACGTCTTGTGCTAACCAAGATAAAACTACCGCATCCGGCATCTCTAGGCATTGCAACAAGGACCAGAACGTAGTGCAAGTACCAAGAACGCTGAGCGGCATTGGAGTACGTGGCACGTGCTTTTAACGTTGAAAAATTGTTTGCGCTACTGACGTCTAGAGCGTGAGCGACATCTAGTAACATCGCCGACGATTAAACAAGGAAAAAACCATATACTATACTATGCAATAATTAATGTCCAAATTATTAGTTGACAAGAAACATGCCAAGGTTGAATTTTTTGTTGACAGGAAAAATACCAAAATTAATACGTGTAATTATTCTG
Organism: Avena atlantica; assembly: GCA_910589765.1. Classification (NCBI taxonomy): domain Eukaryota; kingdom Viridiplantae; phylum Streptophyta; class Magnoliopsida; order Poales; family Poaceae; genus Avena; species Avena atlantica. The sequence goes on from OU342736.1 coordinate 377,254,429, forward strand.
TCGTCGATTTGTTAATTTCGCTTGTAGAAACAATACAATTTCTACAAAGCAAAATTTGACAAAGGCATAGTAGCCGCCCTAATCTCAACCATATGACCATGAATCCATGATCCCCATTTCCGAACCATGTAACATTTATCAAGAAATTTTAGTATCTGAGAGTGCAGTGTGAATGTTAGAATTGTGCGGTTAAGCCTATATGAGCCAATCTGGATCCCAATATCTACTAAAAATTGTAGAACAAGCAACATGTCAGATTTTCATTAACAAACAATTAACGCGGCACCAATTATATATGCATACAACAATTGAATTATTGCACATTGTTCTTGTTCTGTAAAAGATGGCTAAACATACCCTGGATGGTCATAATGAAGGTACTCCCCTTCCGATGTGAGACACATGCTTGATATCCATTCATTGTTGGATTTTCAATCGATTATGCTAAGAAATTCATCTAATTTGCAGGGGTTAGGTATGGAAACATTCAGAGATAAGAATTAAGAAACGACAAAAACTGTCTATTTTCTATTAAAAAATGCAAATGTTGTGACATTCGATTAGATGGAAAGTGTTAATGTGAATAGTAAATGAAACCAACTCATCTCTTATTCCATCGATGATTCGGTATATATACAAGGGTGAAGGGACGCGGGCGAGAGGTCGCGTCCGATCGTGGGGATGCGTGGGTACGTCGGTAGCGAGGAACCGACATACGGTTACAACACAGGATTATCTCCTATTTACAATGTTTAAATAAATTCTAACACTCCCCCTAATCCTTGCTTGTCCTTGCGACCGATCATCCTAGGAATAATCTCCTCCAAAAACCCTATGGGAAAAATAGAGGAGAAAAATACAATATGCTATGAAAAACTTCTTCCAAAAACCCCGTGAAAAAATAAGGAGAAAATGACATATATCATTTATGCTTGTACTGATATTGCCTCATTAAAAACCTTATGTGAGAAAGCATTTAGAAAAAAAACTCACGAAGGAAAAGAGTGCAATACCGAAGATCCGATGATCTTCAACAGGTCTTAACCTGGGAGATTTCTCCCCCAGAACTTTGCAAGTCACGAAGTCTTCTCATACCAATTCCATGTACATATTTGTGAAACAACAAATTTGGTAAGGACTTGGTAAACAAATCGGCGAGGTTACAACATGACTTCGTTTGCAAAATATTTATTTCCCCACTCTTTTGTAGCTCATGGGGATAAAACAACTTAGGAGCAATGTGTTTTGTAATATTGCTCTTAATACAACCTGTCTGCATCTATACAATACAAGCAACATTATCTTCATAGATAATGGTAGGCGATTCTAGCGAACCAATCCCACTTGAACCTTGGACAAAGTTCATCATTTTGCGAAGCCATACAAATTCTCGTGATGCTTCATACAAAGCAATTATCTCAGAATGATTCGTGGATGTAGCCACCAATGTTTGCTTTGTCGACTTCCAAGAGAAGGCTGTACCTCCATGTAAGAAGACAAATCCAGTCTGTGATCTGGCATTATGGGGATCTGACAAGTATCCAGCATCACAATACCCCACCATGGTTCTTTCTTGATTTTTCTGATAGAACAAACCAAGATCTTTGGTGCCCTGAAGATATCTTAGAATATTCTTCACACCAACCCAATGCCTTTTCGTTGGCGATGCGCTGTATCTAGCTAAGAGATTAACTGCAAACGATATATCAGGTCTCGTGCAGTTTGCTAAATATATTAGTGCACCAATTGCACTAAGATATGGGAACTCAGGTCCCAATATCTCCTCATCGTCACCCTTAGGTCTAAAAGGGTCTTTATCTCTATCAAGAGACCTAACAACCATAGGTGTTTTAGACGGGTATGATTTATCCATATTGAACTTCTCCAATATCTTTTGGATGTACGCAGACTGGTGAACTAATATTCCTGAAGAAATATGTTCAAGTTGCAAACCGAGACAAAATTTGGTCTTACCCAAATCTTTCATCTCAAATTCCGTCTTCAGATGATTACTAGCCTCATTTATCTCTTGTGTAGTACCAATGATATTCAAATCATCCACATACACAGATATTATACAAAATCCATCAGTAGATTTCTTGATGAACACACATGGGCAATCATCATCATTTAAGTACCCTTTCTGCAAAAGGAACTCACTTAGTCGGTTGTACCACATTCTACCCGACTGTTTCAAGCCGTATAACGACCTCTGTAGTTTTACGCAATACATTTTGCGATCAGCCTTTGGAACTGGAATCTTCATTCCCTTAGGGACTTTCATGTAGATATCCGTATCCAGCGACCCATATAAATATGCGGTCACCACATCCATCAATTGGATATACAAATTCATTTGCACTGCCAGCGATATCAAGTATCGAAACGTGATTCCACTCATCACAGGAGAATATGTTTCATCATAATCAATGCCAGGTTTCTGTGTAAACCCTTGTGCTACAAGTCTCGCCTTATATCTCACCACCTCATTGTTTTTGTTCCTCTTTCGAACAAAAACCCATTTCGCCCCTACGGGGAAAACGTGCTGAGGAGTAGGTATTACTTTAGTAAATACTCCTCTCTTGGTAAGCGAGCGCAATTCATCCTCAATTGCAACCATCCATTTGGACCAGTCTGAGCGTTTCATACACTCGGCCATGGTCTTAGGTTCACGGTCCAATGTCAGGTCATCTGCAATCTTTAAGGAGAAAAATATGTCGACATTTGTAGACTTTCTGTTGAACGATTCTCCTGATTCAACATAGTGTGTGGATATTTCTTCAATACCTTCAGACTCATCGTGATTTCCCTCAACGATTGAATCGAGGTGTTCCAATGTCCTAGCACCTATATTTGTGTGCGCACTTGTGCTAAGCCCTGGATGATGAACATCCTTTAGGTGTCTTTCTTCAACACTTGGTTGAATATCAACCCGTGGTTGACCTACATTTACTGTTTGAGAGATCCTCATTCCCCGCGGACGCTTCTAAGAAGCCTTGTCCTTTTTGTCCAGATTTCTCCCCCTCTTGGGCAGTTGAGTGGTCTTTGATATCTCAACTCTCTCTGGGACATTCATAGCGGGAATATGGGATTTAGTGACACCTTTATAGTCAGTAAATGCATCTGGCAGATTATTTGCAATATTTTGCAAATTTATGATCCTCTGAACCTCCAGTTCAGATTCATTCGTGCGTGGATCTAAAGACTGAATGCCTTCAACATTCCAATCTATTTCCCGGCATTCTTTGTGGTCCTTTTCTCCCCTAATGCCGGAAAATTATCCTCGTCGAAGATGCAATCAGCATACCGGGCTGTGAAGAGATCCCCTGTTAGAGGCTCCAGGTAATTTGTAATCGACGGAGAAGTGTACCCCACATAAATACCCATCTTTCTATGTGGATCCATCGATGTACGCTGAGGTGGTGATATCGGCACGTACACAACGCAACCGAATCTTCGAAGGTGGAAAATACTTGGTTGATTTCCACGTACTAAGTGCAACGGGGAGGCCATATGGTATGCAGTTGGTTGAATTTGTATCAATTCTGCGGCATGTAACACCGCATGTCCCCAACATGAAGTTGGGAGATTACAATTCTGTAGGATCGGTCTTGCTATCAACTTGATCCTCTTGATAAGTGATTTCGCAAGACCATTTTGTGTGTGTACATACGGTACAGAATGCTCCACAGTTATGCCCAAAGCTAAGCAGTAATCATTGAATGCTCGTGAACTAAATTCAGCAGCATTATCCATTCTGATGGATTTTATCCTATGTTCAGGATGATTAGCTCTCAATTTTATGATTTGAGTAATCAGCTTTGCGAATGCATGGTTCCTTATCGATATGAGACACACATTTGACCATCTTGTAGATGCATCAATGAGTACCATAAAATATCTGAATGGTCCCGATAACGGTTGAATTGGACCACATATATCTCCTTGAATGCGTTCCAGAAAATGTAGTGGTTCATTCTTGACCTTCAGGTATGAGGGTCTAGTGATTAATTTCCTAGTTGCACATGCAAGTGCAAACAAAATCCGAGGATTGAGGGAAATTAGCAACCGTTATGTTGTGTCAAATAGAACAATCAATAATTTTCCTCATCATGCCATATCTTGAATTTATCAAGATTTTGGAAAATTATTTTATACGCCAAATGTGGCTCTGGCTTTATGTATGTATAATATAATCCAGGAGATAGAGCAGGAAGTTTCTCAAGGGTCTTCCTTTCGGAACCCTTTTTCTGAGTTATGAGTAGGCTTTCAACCTGTGGCATCCCGCTAAAACCACTACTAGAAAATCGCTTGGTATTTTTGTTTTGTGCATCATCATGCATCTCATTGACTAAAACTATTTTGTTAAACCCTAGTTTTGTTTTCTACAAAGATCCCTCTCCAACTCAAAATAATCCCCGGACCCTTCTGGATATTTTATTTGTCTAAAAATAAATTGCACAAGTCTTTTAAACAATACATAAAATTTTATATTAATTTTAGGGGGCAGCCAAACCGGGCCGATCAGACCCAGTCGGCCACCCCCAGTACAATCCCAGCTACCCCAACTATTTTCTTACCCTATCCTAGCCTACCCAGTCCCCAGCCACATCACCCCGGCCAATCCCCACCCGCCACCTCACCACTCCCTTCCCCCTATCCTATCACACGCCGCCACCTCGCCTACCCCCACCTCCCTCACCCGCTGGTCCCTCCCTCACCCACCTCACACACGCACCCAACACACACCACACACGCACGCCTGCTCCCTGGACCCCACCCCACCACACACAACACGCACGCACCCGACAAGCCCCATCCCGTCTGCCGCTTGCCGGTCCCACCTCCTCACGATCCCTCTTGTCCACGCTCGAACCGTCCACCAACCAAGCCTCCCACCCCGCGTCGCCTCCTACCCCGGCCGCTCCTCTCTCTCTCCACCCCGCTCTCTCCGTCGGCTCGCCTCCTCCTCCTCGGCCAGCCCGAGCGCCGCCGGCCCAGCCTCGCCGTCGCGCCCCCTCGCCCTCTTCGCGTCCTCCCACGGCGCCCCCCTCGAGCCTCACCGCCATGGCCGCCGAGCTCCTCCCCAGCGCCGCCGCACGCCCTCTCTTCCCTCCCCTGCGGACCACCAGCCCGACGCCGGCCCTCGTCGCCTTCCCTCAACCGCCGCCGTCGCCGGTGGGCCCCTCCGCTCGGCGCGAGCCCCCCTCTGCAAGCTCCTCCCCGCCTCCTTCCTCCTCTCCCCTCGGGGCTCGCCGCTGTTCGAGCTCACCCCGACGCTCGCCAGCAACCGCCGCCGCAAACGCCTTCCGCCGCCGTCCCCGAGATCGCCGGACCGCCACCTCTCCCTGAGCCGTGTCGCCCCGTCGAGCAGAGCCGCATGGCGCCCCGACCTCGCCGCCGGAGCCCTCCCGCGCGTCGACGCCGACCCGCGGTCCCCTTCACCTCGCTGGTCCCGCATGGCGCTGCCTCCTCTGGCCGCGCCTCCCTCCGCCTGTGGCGCCCCGCCCCGTCCGCCTCTCTGCATCGTCTCCTCCGAGCCCGACCGCGGTCCTGAGCTCGACCACGAGTCTGCCGCCTCGCCCTCCCCGGCCTGCATCACCTTCGGCCTCCCGGGCTTGCCCCTGCCGTGCGCTCGCTCGCCCCAGAAGCGTCTGCCCCGCGCGAGTGCTATGCCTCTGTTCTTAGGCGATCTGGCAATCGATACTCGGTGTTAACCGTGTGTGTTTCCAAGGAACCTCAAACTGACACTGAGAACGGAAACCTCTACACGTTAAGCCACATCAACAACCAGTGCATCATGATCGACGAGGGAGATAACCCCGAACACGCGCGGCTCCGACATGGAACCCGGAAGACCCCGGTGTCGAACCCGAAGAATCGCCGACAAGGACCGCCCCTACACCAAGGTCTGCTTCCGAACACTTCGACCGAAGCCGAATCAAGATCTCCCTGGATGCGACAAGTTCTCCGTCTCGGATGCAATGCCCGAGAAGCCGGATGCCAAGGACGTCGACACGGATACGCCAAGCACTTCCTCGAGGACACCAAGATCTTCATCCCGAACGACAAGACCGCTGACATGGCCCGACGACCGCGGATTCAACAAATCTCCGTCCGTTATCCGAGAACGCTCCCGCCGAGACCGAACCCTGAGACCAACCCCGAACCCCCGGAACCAAGGTCGCCGAACCCTAATGTGTGCCCCTTTTCTCGAGCCCTATTTTATAAATGTAATATCAAATTGTTGCATATTAAATTGTTCATGCATGCGCACTTGTCTGTGGTTTGGGGGCCTTATGCCGATTCACCATATAATTAAATATGGGATCCATATGCGGGCAAATCTAGTCTTATATTGGCCTCATTTAAATTTGTGTAGCGAACCAGTAACTTATCTTGCCCTGTTATTACAACATTTAATGCGGGGTATCTAAACAACTTGAACCATATAATCATTTGCCGGGACCCCGGTTCCGCTTAATATTGCCTTAATGCATCGCACCTTTGCCATGTCAAACATCATACATGCATCATGCTCGATCTTCTGTGTAGTATTAAATAGTGCATCCGGTGTTTATTCTAGTGTTTTGCGTCTTCGCGGATAAGGCCGTTGAGTTGATGTGAGCTTCGCCCGTTCTTCGGATGAACCCTCGGCAATGTTTTCAGGCGAGCATCTCCCCCTTTCTACCTATCTTACTTTTATAGTATTTATTCCCTCCTGTTGATCTATTGTTATCTGTGTTGCGATGCTCTAGTTTTCGTTCCCGTGATATCCCTTGCAGCCTTATATTGCCTTGGACACCTCCTATTACCTGTTGTTTGGTATATAGTTGGACCTGCGCGTCGTAGTCGCTTGCTCAAGTGCTGTTGCGTGTCGTCCAGTACCACAGTTGTTGGAGTATTGCCGCATGTCTAATGTTGGAGATGATCATGGCTTTAATTATCGTTTAATTCAATTACTATTTAATAACTAAAATTGAAGTAGGTAAATGCAGAGGCACAGGTGGGCAATAGATGTTATTTGGTTGTTAACCGTCCACTTGTGTCCCGTAGGACCCCGAGTTCTTGACACCTATTCCGAGATCGAGCGCGCTAACCACATGTGGGATGTATGGGCACCCCCATCGATTTAGTACCTGATTCCAAGCACTGTACTTGGGGCCACAAGTAGTTTGGGGCTTTATTACTATTATGTACTTATGCGATGCTTTACTGCTTCATTTACGATTGTGCGAGGAGCACCTGTACTGTTTAGGATCGGGACACGTTTTCGCTGTATCGACAAGCCCAGTCATCTTTTCGGGTTCCCAGTCGTTTACAGCCGTCCACCCAAACCCTGAGTCCGTCTCGGAGACCGGCCGACTTCGTTGCGGGTGTACTTAGTGGGGTGGCCCCCCGTGCTTGCTTTGGGTCTGGGAAACGTCATGACTTAGGCCCCGCCGACATACCGATGGGTGTATGTTAATTGATCTGGCAAAAAGGGTCGAAGTGCGTGTGAAAAACTTTGGTGCACCCCTGCAGGGTTAAATCTTTTCGAGAAGCCGTGTCCGCGGTTATGGACGACTTGGAGCACAGTTCTCGATCATAGACAACTATAACTAAAGTTTATTGTTATAATTTGACTTGTATCCGGTATGACTAGTAATCAGCTTCACTACAACGGAATGGCTAAATAAAAGTACCAACAACTGCTGGGTTTTGGGATATCTCATGCTAATCGTATATTTGACTAGTAAGTGTTGCAACTACAACGGAATGGTTAACTAAAACTGCCCACTGCTTATTATATCAGGATGACTCATGCTATTTATATTTGACTAGTAATTGCCGCAACTATAACGGAATGAGTAAAACTGCCAACGGTGTGAGTTCCTCGGTTGACTTCCTCGTTTGGTCTCGAGGGGGAAACACCAGGATGGGTATGTCTGGTGGTAGTATCAGGTTGGTTCGGGATAGGTCTTTCTTACCCCTCTCTGATAGCCAACAGTTATATCGAGACTCTATAGGTTGTTTAGTGCATCCTGCGTTGCCGCTTCAGTCCACCATACCTATGTAGGCGAGGACCGCCGAATTCTAGCCTCGCCGTGTACTGGCCTCAGTACTGACCGCTCTCTCTTTTTCCTTTGCCCTTCGTCGGCACCCCTTTTGTTTAAGCAGGTTTTGAGATCGACGTCGTTAGCAGGGTTACCCTTCCGGCTTGGCCTGGGCAGGGTTATGGACGCCATTGGTTATTCTTCAGGGCTCTTAGCCCCATTTGCATCTTGTCCGCAGCTGGACGCTCTATCGTTTTCAAGGTGATTTGGATCTTTGTACTGTATTTCTGCATTCTTGACTCATGGAGTCGTGTTGTATATATATCTGTTCTGTGGGTCCCATCCAGGACAGTTGTGTAATGTTATTACTTCGTTTAGCACCCGCACGCAAGTGCCTGGTGGGCACCTTTGAATCGTTTCTATGCGGGTTTGGCGGGAAGCGCTGAAACTTGCATAGGGCCGATTCTGAGGGTGTTACAGAGTGGTATCAGAGCTCAGCAGTTGCGATACCCCACAAGTCCAGCCTGTAGGATAACCTAGCTAACGGCCGAAGTAGAGTGTCAAAAACTATTTTTGCAAAATCGGTTGGATAGTTCTGATTAGGTCTGATTTTACTCCTTACCCCTCTGCTATTCTCCTCTTACCTCTGCGTGTTTTGAATCCGCTCTCTTCTCTCTCTTCGAGTCCAGGATTTCTCGTGGTTGGGTTCCATCGTACCTTCAGGGTTTCGCTTCCTCCTTTGGTAACGGTGTTGCTACATCTGGTATTCATGCTATCCGAGGAATCCTTCGTCTGGGGTACTTCTCTTTGTTCCTTCTCGTGCCTTCCGGTGTTTTCCGACACGACGACATCATCTATGCCAGATCCGATGCAGAGTCCGCATCACTCCTTTGTTTCCGAACCTCGCTTGTCGAGATCTACAATCTGAATTCTGAGAGTTGGTTGCATAATTTCCTATTCATGTGCAGAGTAATGGTTTGGGTGCGCGATGGACTGATCACCACCCGACTACTCTTGTCATTCGCTCTTGTACATCGAATCAGTGGATCCAGCAATTTTACTCCGTCCACGGAAGTTAGAGGTGGCTTTATTTGTTGATACCTCTACCTTTGACCTTTTGTTCCCGGAGTGCTCCCTCGACGATCACGGACAACGACCTCTTGTTAGTGGTGTCGCGAGGATCTACACAATGCGAGAAGATTCAGATCGCCGCCCTTCTTCCCGGTACCATGAGGCGGATCTCGAGGGCGAGATCCATTGTTAGTGGTGCCGAATTGTGGCATCCCGCTAAAACCACTACTAGAAAATCGCTTGGTATTTTTGTTTTGTGCATCATCATGACATCATCATGCATCTCATTGACTAAAACTATTTTGTTAAAACCTACTTTTGTTTTCTACAAAGATCCCTCTCCAACTCAAAATAATCCCCGGACCCTTCTGGATATTTTATTTGTCTAAAAATAAATTGCACAAGTCTTTTAAACAATACATAAAATTTTATATTAATTTTAGGGGGCAGCCAAACCGGGCCGATCCGACCCAGTCGGCCACCCCCAGTACAATCCCAGCTACCCCAACTCTTTTCTTACCCTATCCTAGCCTACCCAGTCCCCAGCCACATCACCCCGGCCAATCCCCACCCGCCACCTCACCACTCCCTTCCCCCTATCCTATCACACGCCGCCACCTCGCCTACCCCCACCTCCCTCACCCGCTGGTCCCTCCCTCACCCACCTCACACACGCACCCAACACACACCACACACGCACGCCTGCTCCCTGGACCCCACCCCACCACACACAACACGCACGCACCCGGCAAGCCCCATCCCGCCTGCCGCTTGCCGGTCCCACCTCCTCACGATCCCTCCTGTCCACGCTCGAACCGTCCACCAACCGAGCCTCCCACCCCGCGTCGCCTCCTACCCCGGCCGCTCCTCTCTCTCTCCATCCCGCTCTCTCCGTCGGCTCGCCTCCTCCTCCTCGGCCAACCCGAGCGCCGCCGGCCCAGCCTCGCCGTCGCGCCCCCTCGCCCTCTTCGCGTCCTCCCGCGGCGCCCCCCTCGAGCCTCACCGCCATGGCCGCCGAGCTCCTCCCCAGCGCCGTCGCACGCCCTCTCTTCCCTCCCCTGCGGACCACCAGCCCGACGCCGGCCCTCGTCGCCTTCCCTCAACCGCCGCCGTCGCCGGCGGGCCCCTCCGCTCGGCGCGAGCCCCCCCTCTGCAAGCTCCTCCCCGCCTCCTTCCTCCTCTCCCCTCGGGGCTCGCCGCCGTTCGAGCTCATCCCGACGCTCGCCAGCAACCGCCGCCGCAGACGCCTTCCGCCGCCGTCCCCGAGCTCGCCGGACCGCCACCTCTCCCTGAGCCGCGTCGCCCCGTCGAGCAGAGCCGCATGGCGCCCCGACCTCGCCGCCGGAGCCCTCCCGCGCGTCGACGCCGACCTGCGGTCCCCTTCACCTCGCCGGTCCCGCATGGCGCTGCCTCCTCTGGCCGCGCCTCCCTCCGCCTGTGGCGCCCCGCCCCGTCCGCCTCTCTGCATCGTCTCCTCCGAGCCCGGCCGCGGTCCTGAGCTCGACCACGAGTCTGCCGCCTCGCCCTCCCCGGCCTGCATCACCTTCGGCCTCCCGGGCTTGCCCCTTCCGTGCGCTCGCTCGCCCCAGAAGCGTCTGCCCTGCGCGAGTGCTATGCCTCTGTTCTCAGGCGATCTGGCAATCGATACTCGGTGTTAACCGTGTGTGTTTCCAAGGAACCTCAAACCGACGCTGAGAACGGAAACCTCTACACGTTAAGCCACATCAACAACCAGTGCATCATGATCGACGAGGGAGATAACCCCGAACACGCGCGGCTCCGACATGGAACCCGGAAGACCCCGGTGTCGAACCCGAAGAATCGCCGACAAGGACCGCCCCTACACCAAGGTCTTCTTCCGAACACTTCGACCGAAGCCGAATCAAGATCTCCCTGGATGCGACAAGTTCTCCGTCTCGGATGCGATGCCCGAGAACCCGGATGCCAAGGACGTCGACACGGATACGCCAAGCACTTCCTCGAGGACACCAAGATCTTCATCCCGAACGACAAGACCGCTGACATGGCCCGACGACCGCGGATTCAACAAAATCTCCCTCCGTTATCCGAGAACGCTCCCGCCGAGACCGAACCCTGAGACCAACCCCGAACCCCCGGAACCAAGGTCGCCGAACCCTAATGTGTGCCCCTTTTCTCGAGCCCTATTTTATAAATGTAATATCAAATTGTTGCATATTAAATTGTTCATGCATGCACACTTGTCTGTGGTTTGGGGGCCTTATGCCGATTCACCATATAATTAAATATGGGATCCATATGCGGGCAAATCTAGTCTTATATTGGCCTCATTTAAATTTGTGTAGCGAACCGGTAACTTATCTTGCCCTGTTATTACAACATTTAATGCGGGGTATCTAAACAACTTGAACCATATAATCATTTGCCGGGACCCCGGTTCCGCTTAATATTGCCTTAATGCATTGCACCTTTGCCATGTCAAACATCATACATGCATCATGCTCGATCTTCTGTCGTAGTATTAAATAGTGCATCCGGTGTTTATTCTAGTGTTTTGCGTCTTCGCGGATAAGGCCGTTGAGTTGATGTGAGCTTCGCCCGTTCTTCGGATGAACCCTCGGCAATGTTTTCAGGCGAGCATCTCCCCCTTTCTACCTATCTTACTTTTATAGTATTTATTCCCTCCTGTTGATCTATTGTTATCTGTGTTGCGATGCTCTAGTTTTCGTTCCCGTGATATCCCTTGCAGCCTTATATTGCCTTGGACACCTCCTATTACCTGTTGTTTGGTATATAGTTGGACCTGCGCGTCGTAGTCGCTTGCTCAAGTGCTGTTGCGTGTCGTCCAGTACCACAGTTGTTGGAGTATTGCCGCATGTCTAATGTTGGAGATGATCATGGCTTTAATTATCGTTTAATTCAATTACTATTTAATAACTAAAATTGAAGTAGGTAAATGCAGAGGCACAGGTGGGCAATAGATGTTATTTGGTTGTTAACCGTCCACTTGTGTCCCGTAGGACCCCGAGTTCTTGACACCTATTCCGAGATCGAGCGCGCTAACCACATGTGGGATGTATGGGCACCCCCATCGATTTAGTACCTGATTCCAAGCACTGTACTTGGGGCCACAAGTAGTTTGGGGCTTTATTACTATTATGTACTTATGCGATGCTTTACTGCTTCATTTACGATTGTGCGAGGAGCACCTGTACTGTTTAGGATCGGGACACGTTTTCGCTGTATCGACAAGCCCAGTCATCTTTTCGGGTTCCCAGTCGTTTACAGCCGTCCACCCAAACCCTGAGTCCGTCTCGGAGACCGGCCGACTTCGTTGCGGGTGTACTTAGTGGGGTGGCCCCCCGTGCTTGCTTTGGGTCTGGGAAACGTCATGACTTAGGCCCCGCCGACATACCGATGGGTGTATGTTAATTGATCTGGCAAAAAGGGTCGAAGTGCGTGTGAAAAACTTTGGTGCACCCCTGCAGGGTTAAATCTTTTCGAGAAGCCGTGTCCGCGGTTATGGACGACTTGGAGCACAGTTCTCGATCATAGACAACTATAACTAAAGTTTATTGTTATAATTTGACTTGTATCCGGTATGACTAGTAATCAGCTTCACTACAACGGAATGGCTAAATAAAAGTACCAACAACTGCTGGGTTTTGGGATATCTCATGCTAATCGTATATTTGACTAGTAAGTGTTGCAACTACAACGGAATGGTTAACTAAAACTGCCCACTGCTTATTATATCAGGATGACTCATGCTATTTATATTTGACTAGTAATTGCCGCAACTATAACGGAATGAGTAAAACTGCCAACGGTGTGAGTTCCTCGGTTGACTTCCTCGTTTGGTCTCGAGGGGGAAACACCAGGATGGGTATGTCTGGTGGTAGTATCAGGTTGGTTCGGGATAGGTCTTTCTTACCCCTCTCTGATAGCCGACAGTTATATCGAGACTCTATAGGTTGTTTAGTGCATCCTGCGTTGCCGCTTCAGTCCACCATACCTATGTAGGCGAGGACCGCCGAATTCTAGCCTCGCCGTGTACTGGCCTCAGTACTGACCGCTCTCTCTTTTTCCTTTGCCCTTCGTCGGCACCCCTTTTGTTTAAGCAGGTTTTGAGATCGACGTCGTTAGCAGGGTTACCCTTCCGGCTTGGCCTGGGCAGGGTTATGGACGCCATTGGTTATTCTTCAGGGCTCTTAGCCCCATTTGCATCTTGTCCGCAGCTGGACGCTCTATCGTTTTCAAGGTGATTTGGATCTTTGTACTGTATTTCTGCATTCTTGACTCATGGAGTCGTGTTGTATATATATATCTGTTCTGTGGGTCCCATCCAGGACAGTTGTGTAATGTTATTACTTTGTTTACCACCCGCACGCAAGTGCCTGGTGGGCACCTTTGAATCGTTTCTATGCGGGTTTGGCGGGAAGCGCTGAAACTTGCATAGGGCCGATTCTGAGGGTGTTACAGAGTGGTATCAGAGCTCAGCAGTTGCGATACCCCACAAGTCCAGCCTGTAGGATAACCTAGCTAACGGCCGAAGTAGAGTGTCAAAAACTATTTTTGCAAAATCGGTTGGATAGTTCTGATTAGGTCTGATTTTACTCCTTACCCCTCTGCTATTCTCCTCTTACCTCTGCGTGTTTTGAATCCGCTCTCTTCTCTCTCTTCGAGTCCAGGATTTCTCGTGGTTGGGTTCCATCGTACCTTCAGGGTTTCGCTTCCTCCTTTGGTAACGGTGTTGCTACATCTGGTATTCATGCTATCCGAGGAATCCTTCGTCTGGGGTACTTCTCTTTGTTCCTTCTCGTGCCTTCCGGTGTTTTCCGACACGACAACATCATCTACGCCAGATCCGATGCAGAGTCCGCATCACTCCTTTGTTTCCGAACCTCGCTTGTCGAGATCTACAATCTGAATTCTGAGAGTTGGTTGCATAATTTCCTATTCATGTGCAGAGTAATGGTTTGGGTGCGCGATGGACTGATCACCACCCGACTACTCTTGTCATTCGCTCTTGTACATCGAATCAGTGGATCCAGCAATTTTACTCCGTCCACGGAAGTTAGAGGTGGCTTTATTTGTTGATACCTCTACCTTTGACCTTTTGTTCCCGGAGTGTTCCCTCGACGATCACGGACAACGACCTCTTGTTAGTGGTGTCGCGAGGATCTACACAATGCGAGAAGATTCAGATCGCCGCCCTTCTTCCCGGTACCATGAGGCGGATCTCGAGGGCGAGATCCATTGTTAGTGGTGTCGAATTGTGGCATCCCGCTAAAACCACTACTAGAAAATCGCTTGGTATTTTTGTTTTGTGCATCATCATGACATCATCATGCATCTCATTGACTAAAACTATTTTGTTAAAACCTACTTTTGTTTTCTACAAAGATCCCTCTCCAACTCAAAATAATCCCCGGACCCTTCTGGATATTTTATTTGTCTAAAAATAAATTGCACAAGTCTTTTAAACAATACATAAAATTTTATATTAATTTTAGGGGGCAGCCAAACCGGGCCGATCCGACCCAGTCGGCCACCCCCAGTACAATCCCAGCTACCCCAACTCTTTTCTTACCCTATCCTAGCCTACCCAGTCCCCAGCCACATCACCCCGGCCAATCCCCACCCGCCACCTCACCACTCCCTTCCCCCTATCCTATCACACGCCGCCACCTCGCCTACCCCCACCTCCCTCACCCGCTGGTCCCTCCCTCACCCACCTCACACACGCACCCAACACACACCACACACGCACGCCTGCTCCCTGGACCCCACCCCACCACACACAACACGCACGCACCCGGCAAGCCCCATCCCGCCTGCCGCTTGCCGGTCCCACCTCCTCACGATCCCTCCTGTCCACGCTCGAACCGTCCACCAACCGAGCCTCCCACCCCGCGTCGCCTCCTACCCCGGCCGCTCCTCTCTCTCTCCATCCCGCTCTCTCCGTCGGCTCGCCTCCTCCTCCTCGGCCAACCCGAGCGCCGCCGGCCCAGCCTCGCCGTCGCGCCCCCTCGCCCTCTTCGCGTCCTCCCACGGCGCCCCCCTCGAGCCTCACCGCCATGGCCGCCGAGCTCCTCCCCAGCGCCGTCGCACGCCCTCTCTTCCCTCCCCTACGGACCACCAGCCCGACGCCGGCCCTCGTCGCCTTCCCTCAACCGCCGCCGTCGCCGGCGGGCCCCTCCGCTCGGCGCGAGCCCCCCTCTGCAAGCTCCTCCCCGCCTCCTTCCTCCTCTCCCCTCGGGGCTCGCCGCCGTTCGAGCTCATCCCGACGCTCGCCAGCAACCGCCGCCGCAGACGCCTTCCGCCGCCGTCCCCGAGCTCGCCGGACCGCCACCTCTCCCTGAGCCGTGTCGCCCCGTCGAGCAGAGCCGCCTGGCGCCCCGACCTCGCCACCGGAGCCCTCCCGCGCGTCGACGCCGACCTGCGGTCCCCTTCACCTCGCCGGTCCCGCATGGCGCTGCCTCCTCTGGCCGCGCCTCCCTCCGCCTGTGGCGCCCCGCCCCGTCCGCCTCTCTGCATCGTCTCCTCCGAGCCCGGCCGCGGTCCTGAGCTCGACCACGAGTCTGCCGCCTCGCCCTCCCCGGCCTGCATCACCTTCGGCCTCCCGGGCTTGCCCCTTCCGTGCGCTCGCTCGCCCCAGAAGCGTCTGCCCTGCGCGAGTGCTATGCCTCTGTTCTCAGGCGATCTGGCAATCGATACTCGGTGTTAACCGTGTGTGTTTCCAAGGAACCTCAAACCGACGCTGAGAACGGAAACCTCTACACGTTAAGCCACATCAACAACCAGTGCATCATGATCGACGAGGGAGATAACCCCGAACACGCGCGGCTCCGACATGGAACCCGGAAGACCCCGGTGTCGAACCCGAAGAATCGCCGACAAGGACCGCCCCTACACCAAGGTCTTCTTCCGAACACTTCGACCGAAGCCGAATCAAGATCTCCCTGGATGCGACAAGTTCTCCGTCTCGGATGCGATGCCCGAGAACCCGGATGCCAAGGACGTCGACACGGATACGCCAAGCACTTCCTCGAGGACACCAAGATCTTCATCCCGAACGACAAGACCGCTGACATGGCCCGACGACCGCGGATTCAACAAAATCTCCCTCCGTTATCCGAGAACGCTCCCGCCGAGACCGAACCCTGAGACCAACCCCGAACCCCCGGAACCAAGGTCGCCGAACCCTAATGTGTGCCCCTTTTCTCGAGCCCTATTTTATAAATGTAATATCAAATTGTTGCATATTAAATTGTTCATGCATGCACACTTGTCTGTGGTTTGGGGGCCTTATGCCGATTCACCATATAATTAAATATGGGATCCATATGCGGGCAAATCTAGTCTTATATTGGCCTCATTTAAATTTGTGTAGCGAACCGGTAACTTATCTTGCCCTGTTATTACAACATTTAATGCGGGGTATCTAAACAACTTGAACCATATAATCATTTGCCGGGACCCCGGTTCCGCTTAATATTGCCTTAATGCATTGCACCTTTGCCATGTCAAACATCATACATGCATCATGCTCGATCTTCTGTCGTAGTATTAAATAGTGCATCCGGTGTTTATTCTAGTGTTTTGCGTCTTCGCGGATAAGGCCGTTGAGTTGATGTGAGCTTCGACCGTTCTTCGGATGAACCCTCGGCAATGTTTTCAGGCGAGCATCTCCCCCTTTCTACCTATCTTACTTTTATAGTATTTATTTCCTCCTGTTGATCTATTGTTATCTGTGTTGCGATGCTCTAGTTTTCGTTCCCGTGATATCCCTTGCAGCCTTATATTGCCTTGGACACCTCCTATTACCTGTTGTTTGGTATATAGTTGGACCTGCGCGTCGTAGTCGCTTGCTCAAGTGCTGTTGCGTGTCGTCCAGTACCACAGTTGTTGGAGTATTGCCGCATGTCTAATGTTGGAGATGATCATGGCTTTAATTATCGTTTAATTCAATTACTATTTAATAACTAAAATTGAAGTAGGTAAATGCAGAGGCACAGGTGGGCAATAGATGTTATTTGGTTGTTAACCGTCCACTTGTGTCCCGTAGGACCCCGAGTTCTTGACACCTATTCCGAGATCGAGCGCGCTAACCACATGTGGGATGTATGGGCACCCCCATCGATTTAGTACCTGATTCCAAGCACTGTACTTGGGGCCACAAGTAGTTTGGGGCTTTATTACTATTATGTACTTATGCGATGCTTTACTGCTTCATTTACGATTGTGCGAGGAGCACCTGTACTGTTTAGGATCGGGACACGTTTTCGCTGTATCGACAAGCCCAGTCATCTTTTCGGGTTCCCAGTCGTTTACAGCCGTCCACCCAAACCCTGAGTCCGTCTCGGAGACCGGCCGACTTCGTTGCGGGTGTACTTAGTGGGGTGGCCCCCCGTGCTTGCTTTGGGTCTGGGAAACGTCATGACTTAGGCCCCGCCGACATACCGATGGGTGTATGTTAATTGATCTGGCAAAAAGGGTCGAAGTGCGTGTGAAAAACTTTGGTGCACCCCTGCAGGGTTAAATCTTTTCGAGAAGCCGTGTCCGCGGTTATGGACGACTTGGAGCACAGTTCTCGATCATAGACAACTATAACTAAAGTTTATTGTTATAATTTGACTTGTATCCGGTATGACTAGTAATCAGCTTCACTACAACGGAATGGCTAAATAAAAGTACCAACAACTGCTGGGTTTTGGGATATCTCATGCTAATCGTATATTTGACTAGTAAGTGTTGCAACTACAACGGAATGGTTAACTAAAACTGCCCACTGCTTATTATATCAGGATGACTCATGCTATTTATATTTGACTAGTAATTGCCGCAACTATAACGGAATGAGTAAAACTGCCAACGGTGTGAGTTCCTCGGTTGACTTCCTCGTTTGGTCTCGAGGGGGAAACACCAGGATGGGTATGTCTGGTGGTAGTATCAGGTTGGTTCGGGATAGGTCTTTCTTACCCCTCTCTGATAGCCAACAGTTATATCGAGACTCTATAGGTTGTTTAGTGCATCCTGCGTTGCCGCTTCAGTCCACCATACCTATGTAGGCGAGGACCGCCGAATTCTAGCCTCGCCGTGTACTGGCCTCAGTACTGACCGCTCTCTCTTTTTCCTTTGCCCTTCGTCGGCACCCCTTTTGTTTAAGCAGGTTTTGAGATCGACGTCGTTAGCAGGGTTACCCTTCCGGCTTGGCCTGGGCAGGGTTATGGACGCCATTGGTTATTCTTCAGGGCTCTTAGCCCCATTTGCATCTTGTCCGCAGCTGGACGCTCTATCGTTTTCAAGGTGATTTGGATCTTTGTACTGTATTTCTGCATTCTTGACTCATGGAGTCGTGTTGTATATATATCTGTTCTGTGGGTCCCATCCAGGACAGTTGTGTAATGTTATTACTTCGTTTACCACCCGCACGCAAGTGCCTGGTGGGCACCTTTGAATCGTTTCTATGCGGGTTTGGCGGGAAGCGCTGAAACTTGCATAGGGCCGATTCTGAGGGTGTTACAGAGTGGTATCAGAGCTCAGCAGTTGCGATACCCCACAAGTCCAGCCTGTAGGATAACCTAGCTAACGGCCGAAGTAGAGTGTCAAAAACTATTTTTGCAAAATCGGTTGGATAGTTCTGATTAGGTCTGATTTTACTCCTTACCCCTCTGATATTCTCCTCTTACCTCTGCGTGTTTTGAATCCGCTCTCTTCTCTCTCTTCGAGTCCAGGATTTCTCGTGGTTGGGTTCCATCGTACCTTCAGGGTTTCGCTTCCTCCTTTGGTAACGGTGTTGCTACATCTGGTATTCATGCTATCCGAGGAATCCTTCGTCTGGGGTACTTCTCTTTGTTCCTTCTCGTGCCTTCCGGTGTTTTCCGACACGACGACATCATCTACGCCAGATCCGATGCAGAGTCCGCATCACTCCTTTGTTTCCGAACCTCGCTTGTCGAGATCTACAATCTGAATTCTGAGAGTTGGTTGCATAATTTCCTATTCATGTGCAGAGTAATGGTTTGGGTGCGCGATGGACTGATCACCACCCGACTACTCTTGTCATTCGCTCTTGTACATCGAATCAGTGGATCCAGCAATTTTACTCCGTCCACGGAAGTTAGAGGTGGCTTTATTTGTTGATACCTCTACCTTTGACCTTTTGTTCCCGGAGTGCTCCCTCGACGATCACGGACAACGACCTCTTGTTAGTGGTGTCGCGAGGATCTACACAATGCGAGAAGATTCAGATCGCCGCCCTTCTTCCCGGTACCATGAGGCGGATCTCGAGGGCGAGATCCATTGTTAGTGGTGCCGAATTGTGGCATCCCGCTAAAACCACTACTAGAAAATCGCTTGGTATTTTTGTTTTGTGCATCATCATGACATCATCATGCATCTCATTGACTAAAACTATTTTGTTAAAACCTACTTTTGTTTTCTACAAAGATCCCTCTCCAACTCAAAATAATCCCCGGACCCTTCTGGATATTTTATTTGTCTAAAAATAAATTGCACAAGTCTTTTAAACAATACATAAAATTTTATATTAATTTTAGGGGGCAGCCAAACCGGGCCGATCCGACCCAGTCGGCCACCCCCAGTACAATCCCAGCTACCCCAACTCTTTTCTTACCCTATCCTAGCCTACCCAGTCCCCAGCCACATCACCCCGGCCAATCCCCACCCGCCACCTCACCACTCCCTTCCCCCTATCCTATCACACGCCGCCACCTCGCCTACCCCCACCTCCCTCACCCGCTGGTCCCTCCCTCACCCACCTCACACACGCACCCAACACACACCACACACGCACGCCTGCTCCCTGGACCCCACCCCACCACACACAACACGCACGCACCCGGCAAGCCCCATCCCGCCTGCCGCTTGTCGGTCCCACCTCCTCACGATCCCTCCTGTCCACGCTCGAACCGTCCACCAACCGAGCCTCCCACCCCGCGTCGCCTCCTACCCCGGCCGCTCCTCTCTCTCTCCATCCCGCTCTCTCCGTCGGCTCGCCTCCTCCTCCTCGGCCAACCCGAGCGCCGCCGGCCCAGCCTCGCCGTCGCGCCCCCTCGCCCTCTTCGCGTCCTCCCGCGGCGCCCCCCTCGAGCCTCACCGCCATGGCCGCCGAGCTCCTCCCCAGCGCCGTCGCACGCCCTCTCTTCCCTCCCCTGCGGACCACCAGCCCGACGCCGGCCCTCGTCGCCTTCCCTCAACCGCCGCCGTCGCCGGCGGGCCCCTCCGCTCGGCGCGAGCCCCCCCTCTGCAAGCTCCTCCCCGCCTCCTTCCTCCTCTCCCCTCGGGGCTCGTCGCCGTTCGAGCTCATCCCGACGCTCGCCAGCAACCGCCGCCGCAGACGCCTTCCGCCGCCGTCCCCGAGCTCGCCGGACCGCCACCTCTCCCTGAGCCGCGTCGCCCCGTCGAGCAGAGCCGCATGGCGCCCCGACCTCGCCGTCGGAGCCCTCCCGCGCGTCGACGCCGACCTGCGGTCCCCTTCACCTCGCCGGTCCCGCATGGCGCTGCCTCCTCTGGCCGCGCCTCCCTCCGCCTGTGGCGCCCCGCCCCGTCCGCCTCTCTGCATCGTCTCCTCCGAGCCCGGCCGCGGTCCTGAGCTCGACCACGAGTCTGCCGCCTCGCCCTCCCCGGCCTGCATCACCTTCGGCCTCCCGGGCTTGCCCCTTCCGTGCGCTCGCTCGCCCCAGAAGCGTCTGCCCTGCGCGAGTGCTATGCCTCTGTTCTCAGGCGATCTGGCAATCGATACTCGGTGTTAACCGTGTGTGTTTCCAAGGAACCTCAAACCGACGCTGAGAACGGAAACCTCTACACGTTAAGCCACATCAACAACCAGTGCATCATGATCGACGAGGGAGATAACCCCGAACACGCGCGGCTCCGACATGGAACCCGGAAGACCCCGGTGTCGAACCCGAAGAATCGCCGACAAGGACCGCCCCTACACCAAGGTCTTCTTCCGAACACTTCGACCGAAGCCGAATCAAGATCTCCCTGGATGCGACAAGTTCTCCGTCTCGGATGCGATGCCCGAGAACCCGGATGCCAAGGACGTCGACACGGATACGCCAAGCACTTCCTCGAGGACACCAAGATCTTCATCCCGAACGACAAGACCGCTGACATGGCCCGACGACCGCGGATTCAACAAAATCTCCCTCCGTTATCCGAGAACGCTCCCGCCGAGACCGAACCCTGAGACCAACCCCGAACCCCCGGAACCAAGGTCGCCGAACCCTAATGTGTGCCCCTTTTCTCGAGCCCTATTTTATAAATGTAATATCAAATTGTTGCATATTAAATTGTTCATGCATGCACACTTGTCTGTGGTTTGGGGGCCTTATGCCGATTCACCATATAATTAAATATGGGATCCATATGCGGGCAAATCTAGTCTTATATTGGCCTCATTTAAATTTGTGTAGCGAACCGGTAACTTATCTTGCCCTGTTATTACAACATTTAATGCGGGGTATCTAAACAACTTGAACCATATAATCATTTGCCGGGACCCCGGTTCCGCTTAATATTGCCTTAATGCATTGCACCTTTGCCATGTCAAACATCATACATGCATCATGCTCGATCTTCTGTCGTAGTATTAAATAGTGCATCCGGTGTTTATTCTAGTGTTTTGCGTCTTCGCGGATAAGGCCGTTGAGTTGATGTGAGCTTCGCCCGTTCTTCGGATGAACCCTCGGCAATGTTTTCAGGCGAGCATCTCCCCCTTTCTACCTATCTTACTTTTATAGTATTTATTCCCTCCTGTTGATCTATTGTTATCTGTGTTGCGATGCTCTAGTTTTCGTTCCCGTGATATCCCTTGCAGCCTTATATTGCCTTGGACACCTCCTATTACCTGTTGTTTGGTAGATAGTTGGACCTGCGCGTCGTAGTCGCTTGCTCAAGTGCTGTTGCGTGTCGTCCAGTACCACAGTTGTTGGAGTATTGCCGCATGTCTAATGTTGGAGATGATCATGGCTTTAATTATCGTTTAATTCAATTACTATTTAATAACTAAAATTGAAGTAGGTAAATGCAGAGGCACAGGTGGGCAATAGATGTTATTTGGTTGTTAACCGTCCACTTGTGTCCCGTAGGACCCCGAGTTCTTGACACCTATTCCGAGATCGAGCGCGCTAACCACATGTGGGATGTATGGGCACCCCCATCGATTTAGTACCTGATTCCAAGCACTGTACTTGGGGCCACAAGTAGTTTGGGGCTTTATTACTATTATGTACTTATGCGATGCTTTACTGCTTCATTTACGATTGTGCGAGGAGCACCTGTACTGTTTAGGATCGGGACACGTTTTCGCTGTATCGACAAGCCCAGTCATCTTTTCGGGTTCCCAGTCGTTTACAGCCGTCCACCCAAACCCTGAGTCCGTCTCGGAGACCGGCCGACTTCGTTGCGGGTGTACTTAGTGGGGTGGCCCCCCGTGCTTGCTTTGGGTCTGGGAAACGTCATGACTTAGGCCCCGCCGACATACCGATGGGTGTATGTTAATTGATCTGGCAAAAAGGGTCGAAGTGCGTGTGAAAAACTTTGGTGCACCCCTGCAGGGTTAAATCTTTTCGAGAAGCCGTGTCCGCGGTTATGGACGACTTGGAGCACAGTTCTCGATCATAGACAACTATAACTAAAGTTTATTGTTATAATTTGACTTGTATCCGGTATGACTAGTAATCAGCTTCACTACAACGGAATGGCTAAATAAAAGTACCAACAACTGCTGGGTTTTGGGATATCTCATGCTAATCGTATATTTGACTAGTAAGTGTTGCAACTACAACGGAATGGTTAACTAAAACTGCCCACTGCTTATTATATCAGGATGACTCATGCTATTTATATTTGACTAGTAATTGCCGCAACTATAACGGAATGAGTAAAACTGCCAACGGTGTGAGTTCCTCGGTTGACTTCCTCGTTTGGTCTCGAGGGGGAAACACCAGGATGGGTATGTCTGGTGGTAGTATCAGGTTGGTTCGGGATAGGTCTTTCTTACCCCTCTCTGATAGCCGACAGTTATATCGAGACTCTATAGGTTGTTTAGTGCATCCTGCGTTGCCGCTTCAGTCCACCATACCTATGTAGGCGAGGACCGCCGAATTCTAGCCTCGCCGTGTACTGGCCTCAGTACTGACCGCTCTCTCTTTTTCCTTTGCCCTTCGTCGGCACCCCTTTTGTTTAAGCAGGTTTTGAGATCGACGTCGTTAGCAGGGTTACCCTTCCGGCTTGGCCTGGGCAGGGTTATGGACGCCATTGGTTATTCTTCAGGGCTCTTAGCCCCATTTGCATCTTGTCCGCAGCTGGACGCTCTATCGTTTTCAAGGTGATTTGGATCTTTGTACTGTATTTCTGCATTCTTGACTCATGGAGTCGTGTTGTATATATATCTGTTCTGTGGGTCCCATCCAGGACAGTTGTGTAATGTTATTACTTTGTTTACCACCCGCACGCAAGTGCCTGGTGGGCACCTTTGAATCGTTTCTATGCGGGTTTGGCGGGAAGCGCTGAAACTTGCATAGGGCCGATTCTGAGGGTGTTACACAACCTCACCATCTTCATGAGTTTCGATGCGGTAGCCATTACTCCGAATGTCCTTAAAACTCAGCAATATACGAGTTGAATCCGGATACAATAGTGCCTCCTGGATCATAAGCTTCATACCATTTGGGAGTGTAAATGTGGCCTGACCAGAACCAACAATTACGGTGTAGCGACCACCAATAGTTATGACACTCCCCTTACTCTTTTTCAGAGTTTGGAAGTATTTAACCTCCCGTAATATTGTGTTACAGGCACCACTTTCCGCTAAACAAATTTCCTCCTCCATTGAATTTTTAGTAGATTTCTATAGAGTAAAAAGAATAAAATTTAGTATTTTATCTAAACTCATATAGAATATACACATACAATACATACTATGTATGTCTGCTCACGTATTACAATACATTATGTTCGACTACATAATTATTACAATACCATATGTCTTATGACACAAATATTTTACAACATACAATATATGTAAGGACATTATCACAATACTTATGACACTACAAGGAGTTTAAAGTTGGTCTCCATATATGTCACTTGTAGAAGTGAAATCCACTAGCATGTCTTCATCATGAAGTGTTGGTCCTTCCTTTTGCTGAGGGTGATCATGGTTCTCCACGTTCTTTTGAACATTATTCTGTTGAACACCTTGGTAACTCTCGACCATCGGTCCAGTGAAGTGAGCTTCGTACTGGTGCCCTTGGGCCTTCTTGCCTTTGATTGATTGTTGATACAGCGACACCAAATGCTTAGAAGTTGTACACTTCTTTGCAATATGGGTGTTACAACCACATCGATAACAACCTTGAGAATTGTTACCCCTATCATTTCTCTTGAAATGATTCTTGCCCTTTTGGACTCCATGGCTATTCTGATTCTCATTGCGTTTCCACTTTCCCTTAAACCTCATACGGTTCTTCTTTGAACCACGGAAGTTTTGAGCATTGTAAGAATTGAAATGTGCTTCAGGCAGCGGCAATGTTCCCGTTGGACGGGAAAGGTTATTCTTATCAAGAATTTCATTGTGCTTTTCTGCCTGAAGAAGTGCATATATCAATTCAGAATGCTTCCTATACTTTTGGTTACGATGTTGTTCAGCAATCAACCTCATATTAGGATGGAAAGTAGAGAGTGTCTTCTCAATGAGATCCGCATCCGAAACTGCACTGTTGCAGAATCTCAACTTTGAGTTGATTTGATGCACGGCGGAGTTGTATGCCGCAATGGACTTAAAATCCTGGAAGCGGATTAATGCCCATTGCCTTTGCGCTTCAGGCAACATCACCGATCTCTGTTGATCATAACGCTCCTTTAAGGAGTCCCATAACGATAGAGGATTTTCTTCCATCATGTACTCATCTTTCAGAGCGGGATCGAGGTGATGTCGAATGAAGTGTAAAGCAGCATACTTTGCCGGTTCTGGTATAGCAGGAGCACCTTGAGCAGGTGTGGTTATAGTGCTGATCAAATTCCTGGATGACAAGTTAATCTTGATATCCATTGCCCAGGTCAGATAATTTCTGCCATCAAGTGCAAGTTCAGCAAATTCTTTCTTGGATATGTTATCCATAGCCTACATGAAAAATATCATGCCCATTAATTTACCAACAAGTAAATTAATTGTGTGTAAAATAGCATGCTTGATCCACTTGAAGGTCTAGTAAAAGCCTATTCAACCCATCATATGACATTCTACAGATAGATAATCACCATATATGGTGTAGATCATATTTGTAGGACACATGGAGATAGTCACTACCAAGTAGTGTAGATCTCACTTACATATGCACTTTCATTTTTTGCTTTAAACACAAGGTAATCACTACAAAGTAGTGTAGACCGACCTCTTATGGTACTTCACACAACCTTGTGTTTAATAAAACACATTGAAAGTAGTCGCCAACTTGGTGGCGTAGACCTCACAGTTGTGTATCAAGTAATTCATTGATATTTAACCAATCCATAAGTTGTGCGCAAATTTGAAATTTGTCATATTATTTTGTCAAGCATAGTCAACATAGAGCGATTAAAAATTACAAATAGTCTAATATTGACATTTAAACGTGCACACACTACATAGTTAGTGCTAGAATACTAACATGCACATTATGTAGAAAAGCTGAAACTAAACAGCTAGACAGAAGAAAAACGAAATTTTAACTACTAGGCCAAATCTACATAGCCTAATGCATTAGCCCCGGACACTTTTTTTTTCATTTAGCTTTTTTTCACACGTACGTGAGGTAAGTGTCCCACCACAACTCCACAAGTTGTACGCGTTAATCAAATTGACCAGGGACCAAGTCGTACTGGTCCTGGACGTTTCTGGAATCTGGACACAGCTTGAAACGATAAGGCAGGGAGTGGATCGTGGAAATCCCATATCCTCCCGATAGAAAACTGCTCCCCAATCCTCCTTTTGCGGCGGCGGCCACTACGGTACCGCCAGAACCGCTTGCTGCCGGCAGCGGCTATTCATCGGCGAGGAGCTACAGATCCTGGCACGCCATCCTCTGACGAAGAAGATCCGCCAGGAAGATATGCCCCGGGCACTACGCCATTGGAGTGGCCATTGGAGAGGCCATGCCTCACTAGGCTCTGCTCCTCCGGCCTTCGACCGGAGCGCGAGACGATGAAGCGGATGCGGCGGCGCGGAGGTGGCGAAGGGGCGGCGGAGCCTCCGGCTCCGTTGGCAAAGACATCTCCCAGCGAGTTCACCGGCGCCGGAGGTAATGCCCGATGCTCGTGCTTGGCGAGCCAGTCCATGAGCCTACCGATTCGTATCCCGGAGTCGGGGATGGCAGGTCCGGCGACCCTGGAGGTGAGGGTGCTGTGGGCGGCACAGGCTCGGCCGCCTCCTCGACGGGCGTCCGATTTGCTGCAAGGCGTGGGCAGGCCCAGCCGTGCTCGTAGCATGGCGGTGGTGGAGGCGGAGCAGCGAGCTCCGGGTCATCTACCTCCATCTCCGGTTTAGGGTTTAGGGGTAGCCTACATGGCGGTGGTGGAGGTAGACGACCCGGAGCTCGCTGCTTCGCCTCCACCACCACCATGCTGCGAGCACGGCTGGGCCTGCCCACTCCTTGCAGCAAATCGGACGCCCGTCGAGGAGGCGGCCGAGCCTATGCCGCCCGTAGCACCCTCACCTCCAGGGTCGCCGGACTTGCCATCCCCGACTCCGGCATACGAATCAGTGGGCACATGGACTGGCTCGTCAAGCACGAGCATCGGGCATTACCTCCCGGCGACGATGAACTCGCTGGGAGATGTCTTCGCCGACAGAGCCGGAGGCTCCACCGCCCCTTCACCACCTCCGCGCCGCCGCATCCGCTTCATCGTCCCGCGCTCCGGTCGAAGGCCGGAGGAGCAGAGCCTGGTGAGGCATGGCCTCTCCAATGGCCACTCCAATGGAGTAGTGCCTGGGGCATATCTTCCTGGCGGATCTTCTTTGTCAGAGGATGGCGTGCCAGGACTGCACCTCCTCGCTGATGAATAGCCGCTGCCGGCGGCAAGCGGTTCTGGCGGTACCCTAGTGGCCGCCGCCGCAAAAGGAGGATTGGGGAGCAGTTTTCTATCGGGAGGAGATGGGATTTCCACGATCCACTCCCTGCCTTATCGTTTCAAGTTGTGTCCAGATTCCAGAAACGTCAACGAGTACAACTTGTGGAGTTGTGGTGGGACACGTACCTCACGTACGTGTGAAAAAAAGCTAAACAAAAAAAAGTGGCCGGGGCTAATGCATTAGGCTATGTAGATTTGGCCTAGTAGTTAAAATTTCATTTTTCTTCTGTCTAGCTGTTTAGTTTCAGCTTTTCTACATAATATGCATGTTAGTATTCTAGCACTAACTATGTAGTGTGTGCATTTTTAAATGTCAATATTAGACTATTTGCAATTTTTAATCGCTCTATGTTGACTATGCTTGACAAAATAATATGACAAATTTCAAATTTGCGCACAACTTATGGATTGGTTAAATATCAATGAATTACTTGATACACAACTGTGAGGTCTACGTCACCAAGTTGGCGACTACCTTCAATGTGTTTTATTAAACACAAGGTTGTGTGAAGTACCATAAGAGGTCGGTCTACACTACTTTGTAGTGATTACCTTGTGTTTAAAGCAAAAAATGAAAGTGCATATGTAAGTGAGATCTACACTATTTGGTAGTGACTATCTCAATGTGTCCTATAAATATGATCTACACCATATATGGTGATTATCTATCTGTAGAATGTCATATGATGGGTCGAATAGGCTTTTCCTATACCTTCAAGTGGATCAAGAATGCTATTTTACACACAATTAATTTACTTGTTGGTAAATTAATGGGCATGATATTTTTCATGTAGGCTATGGATAACATATCCAAGAAAGAATTTGCTGAACTTGCACTTGATGGAAGAAATTATCTTACCTGGGCAATGGATGTCAAGATTAACTTGTCATCCAGGAATTTGATCAGCACTATAACCACACCTGCTCAAGGTGCTCCTGCTATACCAGAACCGGCAAAGTATGTTGCTTTACACTTCATTCGACATCACCTCGATCCCGCTCTGAAAGATGAGTACATGATGGAAGAAAATCCTCTATCGTTATGGGACTCCTTAAAGGAGCGCTATGATCAACAGAGATCGGTGATGTTGCCTGAATCGCAAAGGCAATGGGCATTAATCCGCTTCCAGGATTTTAAGTCCGTTGCGGCATACAACTCCGCTGTGCATCAAATCAACTCAAAGTTGAGATTCTGCAACAGTGCAGTTTCGTATGCGGATCTCATTGAGAAGACGCTCTCTACTTTCCATCCTAATATGAGGTTGATTGCTGAACAGCATCATAACCAAAAGTATAGGAAGCATTCTGAATTGATATATGCACTTCTTCAGGCAGAAAAGCACAATGAAATTCTTGATAAGAATAACCTTTCCCGTCCAACGGGAACATTGCCGCTGCCTGAAGCACATTTCAATTCTTACAATGCTCAAAACTTCCGTGGTTCAAAGAAGAACCGTATGAGGTTTAAGGGAAAGTGGAAACGCAATGAGAATCAGAATAGCCATGGAGTCCAAAAGGGCAAGAATCATTTCAAGATAAATGATAGGGGTAACAATTCTCAAGGTTGTTATCGATGTGGTTGTAACACTCATATTGCAAAGAAGTGTACAACTTCTAAGCATTTGGTGTCGCTGTATCAACAATCAATCAAAGGCAAGAAGGCCCAAGGGCACCAGTACGAAGCTCACTTCACTGGACCGATGGTTGAGAGTTCCCAAGGTGTTCAACAGAACAATGTTCAAAAGAACGTGGAGAACCATGATCACCCTCAGCAAAAGGAAGGACCAACACTTCATGCTGAAGACATGCTAGTGGATTTTACTTCTACAAGTGACATATATGGAGACCAACTTTAAACTCCTTGTAGTGTCATAAGTATTGTGATAATGTCCTTACATATATTGTATGTTGTAAAATATTTGTGTCATAAGACATATGGTATTGTAATAATTATGTAGTCGAACATAATATATTGTAATACGTGAGCAGACATACATAGTATGTATTATATGTGTATATTCTATATGAGTTTGGATAAAATACTAAATTTTATTCTTTTTACTCTATATAAATCTTCTGAAAATTCAATGGAGGAGGAAATATGTTTAGCGGATAGTGGTGCCTCTAACACAATATTACGGGAGGTTAAATACTTACAAACTCTGAAAAAGAGTAAGGGAAGTGTCATGACTATTGGTGGTCGCGACACCGTCATTGTTGGTTCTGGTCAGGCCACATTTACACTCCCAAATGGTACGAAGCTTATGATCCAGGAGGCACTATTGTATTCGGATTCAAGTCGTACATTGCTGAGTTTTAAGGACATTCGGAGTAATGGCTACCACATCGAAACTCATGAAGATGGTGAGGTTGAAAGTCTACTCATAACTCAGAAAAAGGGTTCCGAAAGGAAGACCCTTGAGAAACTTCCTGCTCTATCTCCTGGATTATATTATACATACATAAAGCCAGAGCCACATTTGGCGTATAAAATAATTTTCCAAAATCTTGATAAATTCAAGATATGGCATGATCACCTGGTTCATCCTGGTGTTGGGATGATGAGGAAAATTATTGATTGTTCTATTGGACACAACATAACGGTTGCTAATTTCCCTCAATCCTCGGATTTTGTCTGCACTTGCATGTGCAACTAGGAAATTAATCACTAGACCCTCATACCTGAAGGTCAAGAATGAACCACTACATTTTCTTGAACGCATTCAAGGAGATATATGTGGTCCAATTCAACCGTTATCGGGACCATTCAGATATTTTATGGTACTCATTGATGCATCTACAAGATGGTCAAATGTGTGTCTCATATCGACAAGGAACCATGCATTCGCAAAGCTGATTACTCAAATCATAAAATTGAGAGCTAATCATCCTGAACATAGGATAAAATCCATCAGAATGGATAATGCTGCTGAATTTAGTTCCTGAGCATTCAATGATTACTTCTTAGCTTTGGGCATAACTGTGGAGCATTCTGTACCGTATGTACACACGCAAAATGGTCTTGCGGAATCACTTATCAAGAGGATCAAGTTGATAGCAAGACCGCTCCTACAGAATTGTAATCTCCCAATTTATGTTGGGGACATGCGGTGTTACATGCCGTGGAATTGATACAAATTCGACCAACTGCATACCATATGGCCTCCCCGTTGCAGTTAGTACGCGGAAATCAACCAAGTATTTCCCACCTTCGAAGATCCGGTTGCGCTGTGTACGTGCCGATATCACCACCTCAGCGTACATCGATGGGTCCACATATAAAGATGGGTATTTATGTGGGGTACACTTCTCCGTCGATTATAAATTACCTGGAGCCTCTAACAGGGGATCTCTTCACAGCCCGGTATGCTGATTGCATCATCGACGAGGATAATTTTCCGGCATTAGGGGGAGAAAAGGACCACAAAGAATGCCGGGAAATAGATTGGAATGTTGAAGGCATTCAGTCTTCAGATCCACGCATGAATGAATCTGAACTGGAGGTTCAGAGGATCATAAATTTGCAAAATATTGCAATTAATCTGCCAGATGCATTTACTGACTATAAATGTGTCACTAAATCCCATATTCCCGCTATGAATGTCCCAGAGAGAGTTGAGATAGCAAAGACCACTCAATTGCCCAAGAGGGGGAGAAATCTAGACAAAAAGGACAAGGCTTCTCAGAAGCGTCCGCGGGGAATGAGGATCTCTCAAACAATAAATGTAGGTCAACCACGGGTTGATATTCAACCAAGTGTTGAAGAAAGACACCTAAAGGATGTTCATCATCCAGGGCCTAGCACAAGTGCGCACACAAATATAGGTGCTGAGACATTGGAACACCTCGATTCAATCGTTGAGGGAAATCACGATGAGTCTGAAGGTATTGAAGAAATATCCACAAACTATGTTGAATCAGGAGAATCGTTCAACAGAAAGTCTATAAATGTCGACATATTTTTCTCCTCAAAGATTGCAGATGACCTGGCATTGGACCGTGAACCTAAGACCATGGCCGAGTGTATGAAACGCTCAGACTGGTCCAAATGGATGGTTGCAATTGAGGATGAATTGCGCTCGCTTACCAAGAGAGGGGTATTTACTAAAGTAATACCTACTCCTCAGCACGTTTTCCCCGTAGGGGAGAAATGGGTTTTTGTTCGAAAGAGGAACAAAAACAATGAGGTGGTGAGATATAAGGCGAGACTTGTAGCACAAGGGTTTACACAGAAACCTGGCATTGATTACGATGAAACATATTCTCCTGTGATGAGTGGAATCACGTTCCGATACTTGATATTGCTGGCAGTGCAAATAAATTTGTATATCCAATTGATGGATGTGGTGACCGCATATTTATATGGGTCGCTGGATACGGATATCTACATGAAAGTCCCTGAGGGAATGAAGATTCCAGATCCAATGGCTGATCGCAAAATGTATTGCGTAAAACTACAGAGGTCGTTATACGGCTTGAAACAGTCGGGTAGAATGTGGTACAACCGACTAAGTGAGTTCCTTTTGCAGAAAGGGTACTTAAATAATGATGATTGCCCATGTGTGTTCATCAAGAAATCTACTGATGGATTTTGTATAATATCTGTGTATGTGGATGATTTGAATACCATTGGTACTACACAAGAGATAAATGAGGCTAGTAATCATCTGAAGACGGAATTTGAGATGAAAGATTTGGGTAAGACCAAATTTTGTCTCGGTTTGCAACTTGAACATATTTCTTCAGGAATATTAGTCCACCAGTCTGCGTACATCCAAAAGATATTGGAGAAGTTCAATATGGATAAATCATACCCGTCTAAAACACTTATGGTTGTTAGGTCTCTTGATAGAAATAAAGACCCTTTTAGACCTAAGGATGACGATGAGGAGATATTGGGACTTGAGTTCCCATATCTTAGTGCAATTGGTGCACTAATGTATCTAGTAAACTGCACGAGACCTGATATATCGTTTGCAGTTAATCTCTTAGCTAGATACAGTGTATCGCCAACGAAAAGGCATTGGGTAGGTGTGAAGAATATTCTAAGATATCTTCAGGGCACCAAAGATCTTGGTTTGTTCTATCAGAAAAATCAAGAGAGAACCATGGTGGGGTATTGTGATACTGGATACTTGTCAGATCCCCATAATGCCAGATCACAGACTAGATTTGACTTCTTACATAGAGGTACAGCCTTCTCTTGGAAGTCGACAAAGCAAACATTGGTGGCTACATCCACGAATCATTCTGAGATAATTGCTTTGTATGAAGCATCACGAGAATATGTATGGCTTCACAGAATGAGGAACTTTGTCCAAGGTTCAAGTGGGATTGGTTCGCTAGAATCGCCTACCATTATCTATGAAGATAATGCTGCTTGTATTGTACAGATGCAGATAGGTTGTATTAAGAGAAATATTACAAAACACATTGCTTCTAAGTTGTTTTATCCCCATGAGCTACAAAAGAGTAGGGAAATAAATATTTTGCAAACAAAGTCATGTGATAACCTCGCTGATTTGTTTACCAAGTCCTTACCAAGTTCGTTGTTTCACAAATATGTACATGAAATTGGTATGAGAAGACTTCATGACTTGCAAAGTTCTGGGGGAGAAATCTCCCAGGTTAAGACCTCTTGAAGATCATCAGATCTTCGGTATTGCACTCTTTTCCTTCGTGAGTTTTTTTTATAAATGGTTTCTCACATAAGGTTTTTTAATGAGGCAATATCAGTACAAGCATAAATGATATATGTCATTTTCTCCTTATTTTCCCACCGGTTTTTTGGAAGGAGTTTTTCATGGCATATTGTATTTTTCTCCTCTATTTTCCCACGGGGTTTTTGGAGGAGATTATTCCTAGGATGGTCGGTCGCAAGGACAAGCAAGGATTAGGGGGAGTGTTAGAATTTATTTAAACATTGTAAATAGGAGATAATCCTGTGTTGTAACCGTATGTCGGTTCCTCGCTACCGATGTACCCACGCATCCCCACGATCGGGCGCGACCTCTCACTCGTCAGATCCGCAAGCAGCGGCCCAGATTAGAAGCTGGGCGAAGCGGTACCGGCCATCCGCTTTGCGCCGCGTGGCAAGCCGCTTCAGCACCACGCCCGTGCCGCGTTTTCCAGCTGACCCAACCCGCTTCTGCCACTTGGCACGTTTTCGATTTAGACTAGATCTGTTTGGCAGATTTGTGTTAAAACTTGCAAAATTCATAGAAAAATAATTACTTGGTCAAATTTAGCATATAATATACCGTTGGATTCATAAATTTATGAAGAACACAGATCTTCAATAAAATTTCAAGTTTACAAAAGGGTTTTCGGTGTAGAATTTAATCTCTAGATTAGAGTGTTTGATCTATAGAAAATAATTAAAATTCTGATTTAGTTGATTCTTGTTGTGATGACTTTGTTTCCGCAACACCTACTGAACAAAATTGTAGAACCTTGCTTAAGAGCATTAGATTTGTTTTGGGGCTAATTAGATGGTTGGATTTCCTAATAAACCTATGAATTAGATTAATGACCCGAATTATTTTAAACCTATGGGAAATCAGTACTAATGACACCCCTAACACATTTGTAATCCAATTATACTACCTTGGTCAATTTGGAAAACAAATCTTGCATAAGTACCATGATGGATGCATGCATATTATCTCTGTGGCATATTTTGATTAGATCCATGTTTGTGTCTCGTTAGATTGTTCGGTGTGCGTTGAGGAGTTCTATTGTGTAGAGTGCTGCTCGGATCAAGGCAAGTTACACCACTTGTTCATAACTTTTGTCCCAGTTTTGATTCCATGCATGTGATCTTCAAAATTCTGTAGTATGCATGTGTAGGATGTTTTAGTAGAATTTTCCTTAGTATTATTTTGCAAGTGCGATGATTTTGTAGTATGCCATGAGTAGCCCTATACTTAGGATTTACCCTCCTAATAGGTTCCCCCGTTTTGCTAAGTATTGCTTGCTATGCTATATATATGTAAAGTACCGTTGGGGGTTCGAAAGACAATGAAATTTTCTAAGTATAAAGGCTCTCTTGAGCAAACTTTTCTTCTCCAATCCACTTCAAAATAAAACTAAGTTTTCTTCTGGGCGGAATGGTTGTCGGGACAACGAGTGAGATTTTGGTGGAGGACGGCCGTCTAGGAATCAAAGAAGTCTGCCATGTTTCAGAATTCAGAAGCTTCCAGTGCAACCACAATACATATGGGCTCTGTCTTGGCCTAGTACTTAGTGGGAAACCTCACCTGGGTACCAACATTTGGAGGTTCTTGGCACGGTTGGATCCATAAGGTAGAGGGGCTACTAAGGGAAAGCCTCGCCATGGTCTTGTCTGTAAAAGGACTTGATCGTGGATTGTGGGTAAAGTGCACAAACTCTCGAGAGTATTGCAATCTGATCGATCAGCCGTGTTCATGGAAACAGAACAACATTGAGCATCTGAAGGATGGAGCCTTTGAAGGATCTTCCTCTCTCTCTTTTATAAACAAAGTTTTAAAACCCCATGGCGTGAGTAATATCGCCAATGGGTGGGATTTTGGGAACTTGGTGCGTAATATCCAAGTGTCACTTGGTGAGTAATATCCAAGTGTTTGGTTGCTTGGACACTTGGTGAGTAATATCCTCGTGTGCCATTCGACCCTATTTAAACTAAGCAAATGTTTACAAAGTAGGGAAAATCTTCTGTTCTTCTCTCTACTTAAGAAAAACTAGCTTTGAGCATATGAACTCTACAGCCTAAACTAGCCTTGCATGTAGAGATAGTCTCTTCTTTCCTTGGTGTAATTTGCCAATACATTCAAAGTATTGACCCAACTTGTTGGCTGCACGTCTTATGTGCAGAATCCGAAGATTGAAAGGTGCGTAGGGATCGCGAGTCTACACTCGACAAGCCTGGGGCGTTGATGGACTCAAGCTGCTTTTATGTTTCCGCTGTTATTTGAGCTAGCCTTATGCTAAGCAAATTTGTAATAAATTTATA
Organism: Avena atlantica; assembly: GCA_910589765.1. Classification (NCBI taxonomy): domain Eukaryota; kingdom Viridiplantae; phylum Streptophyta; class Magnoliopsida; order Poales; family Poaceae; genus Avena; species Avena atlantica. The sequence goes on from OU342736.1 coordinate 377,289,652, forward strand.
CTCGTTTTCGTTCCTCTTTCGAACAAAAACCCATTTATCCCCTATGGGGAAAACGTGCTGAGGAGTAGGTATTACTTTAGTAAATACCCCTCTCTTGGTAAGCGAGCGCAATTCATCCTCAATTGCAACCATCCATTTGGACCAGTCCGAGCGTTTCATACACTCTGCCATGGTCTTAGATTCACGGTCCAATGCCATGTCATCTACAATCTTTGAGGAGAAAAATATGTCGACATTTGTAGACTTTCTGTTCAACGATTCTCCTGATTCAACATAGTTTGTGGATATTCATTCAATACCTTCCGACTCATCATGATTTCCCTCAATGATTGAATCGAGGTGTTCCAATGTCCCATCACCTATATTTGTGTGCGCACTTGTGCTGGGTCCTGGATGATGAACATCCTTTAGGTGTCTTTCTTCAACACTTGGTTGAACGTCAACCCGTGGTTGACCTACATTTACTGTTTGAGAGATTCTCATTCCCCGCGGACGCTTCTGAGAAGCCTTGTCCTTTTTGTCTAGATTTCTCCCCCTCTTGGGCAGTTGAGTGGTCTTTGCTATCTCAACTCTCTCTGGGACATTCATAGCGGGAACATGAGATTTAGTGACACCTTTATAGTCAGTAAATGCATCTGGCAGATTGTTTGCAATATTTTGCAAATTTATGATCCTCTGAACCTCCAGTTCAGATTCATTCATGCGTGGATCTAAAGACTGAATGCCTTCAACATTCCAATCAATTTCCCGGCATTCTTCGTGGTCCTTTTCTCCCCCTAATGCCGGAAAATTATCCTCATCGAAGATGCAATCGGCGTACCGAGCTGTGAAGAGATCCCCTGTTAGAGGCTCCAGGTACTTTATAATCGATGTACGTTGAGGTGGTGATATCGGCACGTACACGGCGCAACCGAATCTTTGAAGGTGGGAAATACTTGGTTGATTTCCATGTACTAACTGCAACGGGGAGGCCGTATGGTATGCAGTTGGTCGAATTTGTATCAATTCCGCGACATGTAACACCGCATGTCCCCAACATGAAGTTGGGAGATTACAATTCTGTAGGAGCGGTCTTGCTATCGACTTGATCCTCTTGATAAGTGATTCCGCAAGACCATTTTGTGTGTGTACATACGGTACAGAATGCTCCACAGTTATGCCCAAAGGTAAGCAGTAATCATTGAATGCTCCTGAACTAAATTCAGCAGCTGTCGTGGTGGTGGCACGGCAGATGCCATGGGTAGGCTAAAGTATGGGGCCAATGGATGCTAAAGGTATCTGGGAGGGAAGATGTAGTTGATTCTACACACAGAAGACTAACGTAAAGTTCTTTATTTCTCCTTTCTTGAGCTACAAGTGCTCCTCGAGCTGTATACAAGCTGAGAAGAAGAACTTTACCAGCCTAACGGTACTAAATGAGTCGATTCCCTTCTCAAAGTCCATGCCTCTCCTTATAAAGGAGAGCCCCGGGCTCCTCTAGGGCTGACGTGGCAAGCATATTCGAGGAATATGCTTGTCCCAATATAGTAACTCGGCGACCTCCTTTCCGTGTCGCCCTTCTAACGACGGCAAGGTTCCAGAGGACCCCACCTGCATGCCTCGGGCTTCAGGACTGTCACCTTCGTGACCTCCTTCTGCCCCTCTGTCCCTCTGCGCCTTGTCCTTTGTGCTTGGCTCTGCTCAGATTCCTCCTAGCCTGCGACTAGGGTTTGACCATGGGCATTTCCTTCTCCTGCAAGCTTCATATTATTCGGCCCTATCTCGTATAACTCGGTTTGGCCTTTACCTGCATTCAGATTATTCGGGCTGACCCGGCCGACTTACACGGTATCTCGGCCGGGTAATGCCTTGCTCTTTTCATAAGGGTCCTGCTCTTTCATATCTCGGCCGACCTTTACAGGATTCGGCCGACTTAGATTGTAACTCGGAAACTGGACGGGGAACCTCCTTTCGTCTTTCCCCGTCTTTACCCTATCCGGGGTCACCTCCCCAACATTAGTCCCCGAAGCTGGTATGGCCCTGCCTATAACTTCGGCCGGGCCGTATCAGTTTCACGATATTCGTTTCTTTTTGTTTCCGAGTTATCTTTCTCTCGTTCGAGGCATCAGCGTATCTTCTCTCGTACGCCTCGTCCTACGTATCACGTTCATTATTGTTTCTCTAGTTTTTTGTTCCTCTACAGTGTCCACTGACAGGCTACAGTAATTACTGCGCCTGTCGCGTCGACGCTGCGACGCCTCGTGCACCGTTTCCGTCAGGGATCTCGATCCTTTCTATCATCGTGTGGTCGTAGGTGCGGTTCCACTCAGCGACGTGCGGTCGTGCCGCGTACACGATCTACACAGTTAACTGCCATACGCACGATCCCACTACTGCCCAGGCCGCGCGGTTATAAAGAGGGGCACGGGGCTAGGGGATTCACTTTCCTCCTCCGATTACCAGTTCCCTTCTTCCTCCTCTCGCTTCCGCGCCAGTTCGCGCTTCCGCCGCTGTGCACCCATCTGGATCTTCGACGGCAAGGCTCCCACTGCGCTGCTCCGGCGACTTCGTCCCTGTTTACTTGCTCCGGCGCCGTCGCCGGTGAGTTCATCCGGTCTTATTGCGTAGTCTTTCCTCGGGATGCCTCCGCTTTTCTTTAGTTTTCCCGCGGTGGTTCCTTTTCTGCTCCGCCGCCGTTTCCGCGTAGAATCACGACGGGACCTTGCAGTTCTAGGCTTCCTTCCGCCGCTATTTCATCTTCCATAGATTCCTCCGGCGACCTCATGTCGAGCTCTGTTAGTGGTGCGCTTATTGAGGACGACGATGCTGCTTCTGGGCCCGAGCGGGGCTCGTGGCAAGGCTCTTCCGTCACCCGCCGAGAGGTTGAGTGGCTAATCCGAACTCGCCGGATTCCTGCCGAGGTAGCCTGTCGCTTACCCGGCAGTGAATCCTCTCCAGTTCTTAGGGAGGGCGAGTACGTCGTCTTCATGCCACATTTTGCTCGCGGGTTTGGTCTCCCCCTCAGCAATTTCGCTAGGGAGTTCCTCGATTACTTCGGTCTGCAGCCGCATCATCTTCCGGCTAATGTCGTTGCCTCTCTTTCTGCTTTCATCTCTGCCTCGGAGGGATACTTCGGCCTATGGCCGTCTGTGCACGTTTGGTCGAAGTTTTTCCAGATTCGATCCAATGTGGTCACAGACAAATCTCTCCAACCCTCCGAGAAGTTGCTCACCCAATGTGGATCTGCGTTAATCACACCTCAGAGGAAGTCCGAGTTTCCACGTGTCGCAGGTTTAGAATCATGCAAGAAATGGCATAAATCGTTCTTTTATGTCAAAAATTCTGGGAAGGAGGACATGATTCGGCTCCCTGCTTTTTCCATTGGCCCTCCTTCGAAGAAGAACTGGACTTATAATCCGAGGAAGAGTCATGCTCTGGGCGAGGCCTTTGAGATTCGGCTGAAGGAACTGATCCGCTCCGGGCTACGCGGAGAGGATCTGATGACCACCTTTGTCAGCAGCCGGATCTGCCCATTCCAGAAACGCACGCACAAGCTCTGCTATATGAGCGGTCCTCTGGATCCCAACCGAGTCTCGACGGTGGAGCTGGACAATTACCTTATCTTTAAGCTTGTCCGGGCTATCTTTAAGACAGAGATGCCGGAGGACTAGGCCTGGGATTAAAGTCGTTCACGCGCGAGCATCCCCCTCCCAAAGTAAGTTCTCGCTGTTATGTCTTACCTTTTGATCACATTTTTGATTTCTCTTGTTAATTTCTCTCTTTATTTCACTGCAGAGGTTCGAGGAGCAGAAGATCGAGGATGCCGAAGTTTTGGCCCTCCCGTGGCCCGCAGATCAGAATACCCCAGACAGCGGGGAACCTGATTCGGAGGAGTTCGTCCCCAAGTCAGACCTCGCTCCGGCTCGCGCCCGTGGCAAGACCCCGCCCCATGAGGAGGAAGGTGATTCGGACGAGGTCCAAGTTCTTGAGGTAGTTGCCGCAATGCCAATTTCTTATGCATTTCTGTCCTCTACTTTCTCAGCTAATCCGTCCGGTCAGGTTCACAACGCCGAGCCTCTCGCCTCCCGACATCCTGTTACTTCGGGGAAACATAGCGCTCCAGCCGGTGCCTCGGAAGCCGTTCCCAAGAGATCTGCCTCGCACCCCCTAAGCGTAAAACTATGCCCGGGGTTACTGGGTGAGTTTCTTTTTATTTGTATTTCTTGTTTCTCTCTTTCTGCCTTTTGACCTGATCTTTTTGCCTCTGCAGGGCTCCTCTTTCTGTTAAGCCTGGTGGCCCCAGTATGACGAGTCACACGACTCGGCCGCCTTCTCCTCCGCCTCCTGAAGACACTCGAGTTCCTAGTCCTGCTCATGTTGACTCTCCTCCTGCTCCGAATCAGATGCCATCTCGCCAGGATGCTCCTGAGATCTCTCCTGTTGATGCCGGTACGACTCGACCCGTAGATATTTCCACTAAGCCTGCTGTCTTCTCCGTGAATACTGAAATTTCCCCTGAGGTCCTTTTGTCCCCCACAACCCTTACTGCGACTCCGATTCCAGCCGAGGATACCAATATCTCGGCGCCCTCAGAAACCGTAATCCCTTCGGCCCCTAAAGATGTCATCCCAAGTGCCGAGGTAACGGCTCCTGCCGGTGCCTCTTCTAAGGCGAGAAAGGTCGTTGCCTCCAAGCCTCCCTCATCTCAGAAAGGACCTGCCAGCTCTTCTCAGCCTACAATTGTTGATGCACTGCGCAAGGGGGTTTCATCGGCCAAGAGTACTGTTACCCCGGTTGCTGATACACAGATCGCTCTCTACAAGAGTCCCGCGGCGGCGGTGGCTACCCAACACGTCCGAGGTAAAGTTCGGACTCGCACGGAGAGTGGGAACAGCCTCGGCTCGTTGGTCGAGTATGCCAACAATTGGAACACTGCTGATCAGCTCGAGGACAATCCAAGCAGCCAGCCGTTTCAACTCTCCGACATCAGCAGTCGCCTACATCTGGCTGCCAAGATTGTTCTTGACAGCGACAAGATGAATGAGGTAATTGTCTTTATTCCATTATATATACTCTAGTCCCCGAAGCTTGCAATCGAATAACTTGTTATTTGTTTGGAAGTTTTTATTATGCTTTACCTGGTTCAGTTTTGTCTTAGTGTTTGAATAACCATCCACCTAGATCCGAATTAAGTTTTGTTTGACTGGGATCTGTCTTAGTTTGAATGTCCAGCCACATAAATCCGAGTTAAGTTTTGCTTGACTGGGATATGTCTTAGTTTGAATGTCCCGCCGCCTAGATCCGAGTTAAGTTTTGCTTGACTTGGATCTGTCTTAGTTTGAATATCCAGCCACCTAGATCCGAGTTAAGTTTTGCTCGACTCGGATCTGTCTTAGTTTCGAATATCCAGCCACCTAGATCCGAGTTAAGTTTTGCTCGACTCGGATCTGTCTTAGTTTCGAATATCCAGCCACCTAGATCTGAGTTAAGTTTTGCTCGACTGGGATCTGTCTTAGTTTAAATATCCAGCCACCTAGATCCGAGTTAAGTTTTGCTTGACTCGGATCTGTCTGAGCTTCGAATATCTTATTGCTTTTTGTTTTGTTGCTTAGGTTGCGCATGACCGGCGGACCGCCGAATTCCAAAGGCTGCTCTTTGCGCATAAAAAATTGCAAGATAAATATGAGAGGGTTATTCCTGTGGCGAAGAAAGCTGGTCAGTTAACAAACTTTCGCATTATCCCTAAAGTTCTTATTGTTTTGGATGTGAGGTGCTAATTCATTTTGCTGGTGAATAGGTAATATCAACAATCTTAATATTCGTCTTGAGAAAAAGGTCAAGGCCTTGGAAGGTTCGTTACTCTTCTTTATTCTATAGATATCAATTTGAAATGTGCACCGGGTTTCTTTTAACCCTTTTGGCTTCGGTATAGCCGAGTTACAAACTTTTGCAGCGTCACACCAAGAATGCATACCCATGCCTGATATGATGCTGTATTTTTTAGAACAAGCCGCCACTCACTCGGCGCAGCTGAAAGATAAAGATGACGAGATAGCTCGCTTGCGCGCTGAGGTGGAGTCCCTCAAGCTTTCTCATAAATCTGAGTTGGAAAAAGTTGACCAGGAGTTCTCCGAGGAGAAGAATCGACTAGCTCTGTAATTGCAGAAAAATAAAGAGCTCCTCGAGGCTGCCGAACTGAAAACCCAGGGGATGAGCGAGGAGATCACTCGCTTTGAGAAAACCAAGGGTGACTGGGCTAAAGACCTTCAAATAATGCTGAGCTATATTCACCGTAAGCTTCTGACCGTGGCCGAGTTATCTTTTTTCCTTGCTTACTGTTGACCGACGCACTTTCGTTTTGCGCAGACCATTTTCCAGAAGCTAAGCCCGTGAGCTCTAAAGCGGTGATTAATGCTCGTGTGCGGCGAGGTGTTCCTGCCGATGCGAGCCTAGAATACTCGATGGAAGATTTCTTGGTTGTCGTTGGCGCTGCCGTCGGTCCGATGAAGATTATGGGCAGGGACTTGGTGCAAGCAGCCATTCGGGCCTACCATGTTCTCTGGCCGAATACTTCTGGGACTCCTGATATTGATGAAATCAAGATACTGGTGGAAAGATTGATGGCATCCCAGAACCAGTTGAATCTTTGGAGGGAATCCGCTGGACGAGTTGGTGCTGATATGGCACTTACAGTCGTTATGTCATGGTACGAGGAAATTTCCCTCGATACCCTGATAAATTTGCGCACTGGCTCCCACTGGGTTGTGGATCCAGACTTCGTCGCTCTCCGACAAGCTCGTGCCTTCCAGCTCATTGAGTATGAGGACGTGCATAACTGGATTGAAGGGACGAGTTTCCTTCCTGACCCGGCGGAAGAGGTCGAAGTTGAAGATGCCTCTGAGGATGATTCAGCCAACCCAGATGAAGCTGATGGCGATTCAGATACTTCGGGTGGTTCTAGCTCGAGCTCGGATGGCAATGGCGACGCGCGATCCTCCTCCAAAGGTACTGGGCATTCCACAACTCAAGCTGATGTTTCTCAACAGCCCCGAGCTTTCCCCGAAGTCGCTCCTGGTTCTGTGGAGGGCGAAGCAACTTCGTCCGAGGTGTCGTCTACCTCGGAGCGCCCAGCTCCTAATCAAGTCGCTGCCCCTTAAAAAATTCTAAGTCGTTTCTTATCCCCGGTATGCCGGGCGTATGATGTGTGTCAGATACTTGTCCGACTTTTTGTGTGATATGAACCTTTTTTGCCTTTTATCGCTGAGGCACACATGTTTGTGATCTTTATTATTCTGTTTAAACTAATCCTGTTTGTTTTAATCTTTGCTTTGGTGGCCTTTAATTTCTTAAGTTGGGATTGTGTGTTTTGCCTTTGTCGTACGGTAGTCCGGCATCTAATATTGCCTGACCCTGATGAATTTGACACTTCAACCATTGTGTTCTTGAATTTTATCTAGGGAGAACCAAATAATATTGCCTGACCTTGATGAAGTTGTCAATCTCGAAGCCTATATTTGGGGAGAACGAAATAACATCGTTCTGGGTGCCGAAGTTCGACACCCATTTCTGTAACGAAGGACAATTGTGGGGAAATCCTCTAATCACTGTTCTAAAAATGGAGACTCAACACATTACTAAAAGTGTGAAATAATATTGGCCGGTTTTCGAGTTATTGTTGGAGGTGCCGAGGTCTAATACATAACCCAAACTCAAAAACAAAATATGGCAGTCCCCGAGTCATTGCTCAAGGTGCCGAGGTTTAATTCATATCCAAAACTCAGAAGCAATATAGGGCAGTCTCCGAGTTACTGCTCAAGGTGTCGAGGTTTGATACATAGTCCAAACTCAAAAACAACATAAGGCAGTCCCCGAGCCACTGCTCAAGGTTCCGAGGTTTAATACATACCCCAAACTCAAAAACAACATAAGGCAGTCCCCAAGCCACTGCTCAAGGTGCCGAGGTTTGATACATAGTTGATATTTTATCCTGGAGCGCTTCTTTACAACTTGTCATAGACGACTCCTACGAGTAAAATGGACGAAGTAAAGCTACATTCCATGGTCTTTTCGATTCTTCGCCGGCTTTGTCTGCCTTGTTCTTTTCTGGTGACTGAGCATCAATTAGATAATACGCATCATTGTGCAATGCTTTGCTCACGAAGAACAGTCCTTCCCACGGGGGCGATAGTTTGTGCATGCCGGCCGTACGTTGCACTAACCGAAGAACCAAATTTCTTTCTTTAAACACTCTTGGATTTACTTTCTTGCTGTGATATCGCCGCAAGTCCTGCTGATAAATAGCTGATCTTGATAGTGCCATCTCCCTGGCTTCCTCTAGCAGATCGACATCATCTTGCCGAGTTATTTCATTTACCTCAGCGGTTGTATACTGTAGCATCCCAGTTGTCTAACACCTGTAATGCTACTTGTTATAATAATAAAAGGGCCACTTCCAACATATAATTGTTGCATCATCATCATATCATGCTCATGTCATCATGTCACCTTGCTTTTGAACATCATATAAAACCCCTTCTTGTTTGGTTCTTATCTCATGTGCATTATTAATTGTAGTTGCCTCTTGATATTGTATTTGGTTCTTAATATATTGTTAAATGCCCAAGTTGATTTGGGGGCATATCTCTTAACAATCCACCACCTTTCTTCCACCACCTTATAATTCCACCATCCAATTAATATGAGCTTGGCATTTTATTGGAGTTTACCTCTAGCTCATGTTGGTTGGTTGGATTCCACCATAACCTTTTTGCTTGGCCTTTGCCCACCTTTTGGGAATGCAAGGAATAATGCCACACAAATTAATGTTGTTTTCACAATATAACTACATGGCAATTATTGTTTGCATGGGCCATGCAAGTGCCACCTTTTTCTTGACTTTGGAATGTTTTTGGCTTTGCTTGCATGGATCATCTCTCCTTTGTTTCAATCTTGTTTTGGCTTGTAGAATTCTTCACCACATCCTCTACCTCTCTATCCCCCTATAGCTAAACCTTAATCCCCATACCCCATGCATGCACATGTGCTTATGTGGCTTGCACAAACCTAAACCCCACATCCTTCTCCCTACCTCTTTTCTTTTTGATCTTGCTTGGCCTTTAATTTGGAGCATGCATGAATCAAAATAAACCTAATCCACCACCTCTCCTTTTATCCATCCCACACTTGCATGATCATGTGGTCATGTGGGTGAGCTTAGCTCTAACCCTCTCAACTAAAGCCTAAACCAAACCCTCTAATCTCACCAAAACCCTAAGTCACCCCATACCCCAACCTAGCTATCTCTCTTCCTCTCTCGACCTTCCCTCTCTGTTTCTGCTAGCAGCACCCCGAGCTACCTCTTCCTCTCAGCTGTTCCCTCCCTCCTAGCTGGTCCCACCGTACCCCCCCTAGCCGAGCCACCTCCCAAAGCTAACCCTAGCCCGAGCCGGCCCCTCTCCCTCTTTTTCCTTCCCTGGCTACTCAGCAGCCCCACCCCGCAGCTGCCTACCTCCCTGGCCTCGCCTACCCCACCTGGCATCCTCCCCTACCTGCCCCTGCCCTGCCGTGGCCGCCCATGCACGTGAGGAGGAAAAAGGTGGCACCGAGGCCACCTTCCCCTCCCCCACGCAAGCCACACCGCCCCGTTCTTATCTACCCCCCAGCCCCCCTCTCTGCTCTCTAGATCTGGCCGAGGCGCCTGGCTCTCCTCTCCTCCCTCTCCAACACCGCCACAGCTCCCTCTCGCCGGCCACCGCAGGTACCACGTCCACCCGCTGTTCCTCGTCGATCCGGCTCGCGAGCACGTCGTGGAGGAGATCGAGGACACTTGGAGTACCCTCCTGCTTCACCTGGACCGCGCCAGCGAAGAGGAGAAGGCCTGCACGCTGCTGTACGCCGGGACGCCCACCGGAAACCCTAGCTCGCTGGGCCTCTGCTTCACCGACGACCTGCTGCTCGCCGACCCGATCTAACTCCACCATCAACCTCTCGGTGAGCCCCTGTACCCCCTAGACATGGTCCGCTTCGCCGCCGTCGCCGGTGCTCGCCGGGCAAATCGTCGAACGGTCTCTGTGCGCCGGCGTCGCGCTCGTTTCTGCTCGCTCCCAAGTCGCAAACACCGTAGCTAGGCATCGCCCACCTCCCTGACACCAACCGCACCTAGCCGCACTGGTGCGCACCCCCAGCGCGCGCCCGCACGTCCCTAGTTCGAGTCCCGCCGCGGCGCCTGCCTCTGTCGCGCACGGACCGAACTGTCCGCAGAGGAGAAGAGGAACAGTACGGCTATGCCGTTTTGCAGTAAACCCCCCTAGTTTTTATTCTTAAACCCGCGGTACAAACGAGCCCACCCGTCGGCCTCTCTGGTCGTTTTGCAAAACACACCCCCGTAGAAGTATGCCCTCAACCCGCGCTCCCTCGCTGCGCCGCGTGGCACCCCCGGGTACGCCCGCTGTCACGTGGGCCTGTGAGGTCGATGGCCCCACCTGTCGGCCTCTAGGTCTAGCTCAACCCGCGGTGCAAAAACGTCGTCTGCGCGTGTGTCTGTCCAGTCAGCGCCGGTCCCCCTGGGCAGTGTCTGTGGCTAGCTTAGCTTAGGTACGAAAAGTATTTCTGCATGTCTGTTTAAATTCAAACATTTGCAAAATTAATTCAAACTCAAATTTAATTCTGTTTTAAAATATCTTTTAAACTACAAATCCAAATAATGCAAATAATATATGTTTTGAGATCAGAAAAATGTGAGGATTTCAAATATGCCATTCAAATTTCCTTTTGAACATTTAAAATTCCAAGTTGAATGAAATTACCACCAATGCCACTAGAACTTAAATAATTAATAACTTTTGATTTATAATTCCAAATTTAGCAAATGATATGTCTAAAATGATCAGCTCGACGAGACCTTTCTGTTTATGCTATTCATGACTTCAATTGCAGCATGCATCATATAAATATATAGTAAACAGCAATTGTTATGACAACAAAATGTGATCCAAAACCCCATTAAAATGTTATTACTTGTCTTCCACACCTCACCATGCCATGCTACCTTATTGCCATGTAAATTGTGCATCATTCATCATGGCATGATTGTTTGCTTGACGCATCTTATTCATATGCTTGTGCTCTATATTCATGTTGGCCTTGTTTGTTTGGTTTTTCTCGGATAGACACTGAGCAGGGGTTATATCAAGAGAACCAGGAGCACTACCCAGATCCGTCCCTCGCTTCAACTGAGTTATCAGGCAAGCACTGCCACGTGCTTGCATACATACAGTACCTATTGCCTCTATCTTGTTCTTGCATCATTGAGTCGCGATTGCATTAAATGGAATCCCAAGTATGCATAGCCTTTACTTTAAACCCCACCAAGCTTGTTCCTCCATCCCATGAGCCATTACTACAGGAGTTGTTTGAGCCATGCGAGTCGTAGAACAACATGTGTAGGGTTTGTGAGAGTCAGATGGATTACGAGGTACCTAAACAACTTAACCTGAGTAGTAATGGGATAACTAATGAAAGTGGCACCGGTGAGCAACATCTGCTATTTGGTTTTTCCTGCTCACTTGTGTCCCGTAAGACCCCGAGTACTTGATTCCTGTTCCTTGATTTATCGCGCTATCCACATCCGGGAGGTATATGGGACCCCCCTGAGCCAGAGCTTGATTCCGTCTTATTTCTTGGGGCCACAAACTAGTTTGGGGTTTTATTTACTATCCTGTACTTATGCCATGCTACTTCTGTATTTACTTTTGTGCGAGGAGCACACTGTACTGTTTAGGTAAGCGTAATGTTTTCGCGGTATCGACAAGCCCAGCCACACTTTCGGGTTCCCAGTCGTTTACAGCCATTGTCGCAAACCTTGAGTCCGCCTCGGAGTCAGCTGGCTTCGTTGCGGGTCTACTCAATGGGGTGGCCCCCTGAAATATTTCTGAATCCTGTGATTGTTCAGTCGTGAAAGCCTCGTTGGGTTTTGATTTGGTTTTTCCGAGGTTAATCGAGCGTGTGTTGCTATTGGTGCACCCCGGCCGGGTAAAACTTTCTGAAAGCCGTGTCCGCGGTTATGGACGACTTGGAGCACAGTTTCTCGAGCATAGACAAGCATAACTAAAATACCGCTTTAATCTGACTAAGTAATTGACTAGTAAATAGTGCAACACTCATGGAATGGTTAATAAAATTGCCAACGGATGGGGGGGTTGTTCGTCTGCTTCCACGTTGGTAAGCGAGGAGGAGGATGGATCTGATGAAATTACTATTATAACTGTTGTCCTTAATTCATGGACATCCGTCTATCATTGGTTAGGCGGATGGTTAGCGTTTATCTGTAGAACTGCTAGGGTTTATCTTTTGCTGCAATTGCGTCACCCCAGGTTGTGTCCCCTTTAGAGGCATTAAGACTTGCTGAGTACCCTTAGGGTCTCACACGATAAATTATTGGTTCAGATGAACAGGTACCCTCACAGGACGGATACTGGGTGGAAGAGGCCGATGATGTGGGCAACGATCGTTCGGCGTAGAGATTCCGGGAACGGGGATCCATGAGATATGTGGTTGGGATGTGCTTATTTCTATACCATCTTATGCCGATTTGCTTCTTATCCGTACTCGGACTTGTTTGCCGCTTCCGCATGGTACTCTGAGGTGTGTTGTATGAGGAATTATCCTAAAATATTAGATCTATCTAGGTCATTTGAATCTTGCCGTATGCCGTTGCTATATTTCCTTTCTTTCTAGATGGTATGGCTCTAATATACTCTTGTATGGTGGCTTGCATACATACCCACTTGTGTATGTAGTTGATCCCTTCGCCTGCCGATTACGCCGCCCGTACAGGTCCCGTTGAGATGGTAGTGGTTGGGACGGCCAAAAGGTCTACCCGTGAGTGGCTTTTGGGGCCCCACCGTACTATTTCAACCACTACCGCCCATCCAGGCTTGTATCTAGGAGCGTAATTCACCGAGGTAGTTACAATTGGTATCAGAGCCATCCCGACCTTCAGGGTTTCAGCCAAACGGTCGTTGTCAGTCTAGCAAATATTTTGGTAGTTATGTATATTAGGGAAAAACAAAACGCGAGAGTAGGACTGCTTCCACTTTTCTTCTTACCCACCCACCCACCCTTTTCTGGTAAGGAAGTGCAACGTTTTCAATCCTCTTCTTGAAATTCAAACTAGGATTCACGTGTTCTAGGTTTCCGTAGTACCATAGGTTGTGTGTGTGTGTGTGTGTGTAATCCCTTGTCTATCTGTTGCATCCAAGTTGTTATCTAATCTGCCTTTGGTTATCAACTGTTGGTACAATCCATACCGACAGGCTTTTGCAAACCGACGCAATCTATCTTCCTCTTTGCATCCGACGCTATCTTGTTTGGGGTGTTCGTTTCCGTAGTTACCAATCTTTAGGTTCAACGTGAGAAGAAGGGGTTAGGATATGTGTTCCACTTGTTCATGTGCGGAGTAATGATTTGAGTGCGGGATGGAGTCGCGACCATACCACTACTTTTATCATTCGCTTTTGTATATTGAATCGGTAGAGTCACTAATCTTGATTCGTTAAGTAATTTTGCGCATATATTGGTATTTTAATGCCGAAATTTGTGGAAAATTTTTTCTTTGATATATTTGTGTACCACACTCCTTTCCAGTCGTGTGCGATATGTTTAATATCTTTTAGGTGCTTTGAACTTTGTTGATATTTTAGTATCACCTTAGTAATTTGTATCCTTTAATCTTGGTTAATTCCATCTTGGTACTATTCTGGATTATTATCATTCTCCATTATAGTACTGACTTGAGTTTTATATCAATGACAGGATGGCTCCACCACGCCGTACTGATGAGGACATACCTCCGGAACTGGGCTCCGCACTGTCAAACATCGCTAATGCTTTGGCAGCAATGCAAGGGAACCAGCAGCGCTTTGAGGAGAGTGTCAGAAGAAACGAGTTTGCTCCACTTCCTCCACCTCCCAAGCGAGGAGACATCAAGAGCTTCCTCAAATTCAACCCTCGTCAGTTTGATGTTTCTGACCGACCTCTGGACGCGGATGATTGGCTGCGTGAGATCTCAAGGTTGCTCGAGACTGCTGATGTTCCGGAGCAGGAGTGGGTCAAGTGTGCTACTCACCTTCTCAGGGGAGATGCAGCTCTCTGGTGGGAGAACTACTTGAAGGCAAGCTGCACTGGGTTCCAGCCAACTTGGGAGAGGTTCACTGGAGCGTTCAAAGAGCAGTTTCTCTCAGAGATTGTAATGGAAAGGATGAAGGAGGCTTTCCTCAACCTGAAGCAAGGAAATGATAACGTCAACACCTATATCAGGAACTTCATGAGTCTCTCTCGTTATGGTGGTGATGAGGTATCTGATGACAAGAAGAAGCAGAAAAGGTTCAGGCAAGGGCTCAATGCGTCGATCAAGTATGCAATCACGCATGCAAGACCGGCAACTTTCCTGGAACTACAGCACACAGCCCTGCAAGAGGAGGCAAGCAGGCAAGTGTTCGAGGAGTCCAAGAAACACATCAGGGATGCATCAAGCTCTGCAGTTATGGCAGCTCCTTCTAAGCGGCGTGTCTGGGTTCCTAACACCCCACCGTCGCTCCCGGCTCCACCAAGACCTGCAAGTTTCACGTCAAGGCCACCAAACTTCACCACTGCGGCTCCTAGGGGCTACAACCACCACTACCCTGGAGCGCCTGGCGGAGTCCCTGGCTACTCTGCTCCACATCCACATGGTGCTTGTTTCACATGTGGAGATCATGGACATCCCAACTGGAACTGTCCGTTGAAGAACAAAGCTCTCCCTCTGTAACACCCTCAGAATCGACCCTATGCAAGTTTTAGCAAAACTCGCCAAACCCGCATAGAAACGATTCAAAGGTGCCCACCAGGCACTTTCGTGCGGGTGGAAAACGAAGTAATAACATTACACAACAGTCCTCGATGGGACCCACAGAACAGATATATACAACAGCGACTCAAAGAGTCAAGAATACAGATATAATATACAAAGATCCAAATCACCTTGAAAATGGTAGAGCGTCCGACTACGGACAAGATGCAAATGGGGCTAAGAGCCCTGAAGAATAACCAATGGCGTCCATAACCCTGCCCAGGCCAAGCCAGAAGGGTAACCCTGCTAACGACGTCGAGCTCAAAACCTGCTTAACAAAAGGGGGTGCCGACAAAGGGCAAAGGAAAAAGAGGAGCGTCAGTACTGAGGCCAGTACACGGCGAGACTAGAATTCGGCGGTCCTCGCCTACAAAGGTATGGTGGACTGGAGCGGCAGCGGCAGCATGCACTAAACAACCTATAGAGACTCGATACAACTGGCGGCAATCAGAGAGGGATAAGAAAGACCTATTCGGAACCAACCTGATTCTAACACCAAACAACCCATCCTGGTGTTTCCCCCCTCGAGACCGATCGAGGAAGTCAACCGAGGAACTCACACCGTTGGCAGTTTTATTTATTCAGTTATCGTTGCAGCAATTACTAGTCAGGTTTAGATAATCGTCCTGATAAAATAAGCAGTGGGCACTTTTGGTTAATCATTCCGTTATAGTTGTAACACTTACTAATCAGATACAGATAACATGAGATAACCCAAAACCCAGCAGTTGTTGGTGCTTTTATTCAGCCATTCCGTTGTAGTTGCAATACTTACTAGTCAGGTACAATGGTCGCAAGCGACAATACAAACAAGCAATTGTGGGCAGTGTTATTTAGCCATTCCATTATAGTGAAGCTGATTACTAGTCATTATAAAGTCAAATTGATAGCAATAAACTTTAGTTATGCTTGTCTATGGTCGAGATAATGTGCTCCAAGTCGTCCATAACCGCGGACACGGCTTTCAGAAAGTTTTAACCCGGCCGGGGTGCACAAATAGCAACACACACACGATCAACCTCGGAAAAACCAAAACAAAACCCAACGAGGTCTTCACGACAGAGCAATCACAAGATTCAGAAATATTTCAGGGGGCCACCCCATTGAGTAGATCCGCAATGAAGTAAGCAAGCTCCGAGACGGACTCAAGGTTAGCGCCAATGGCTGTAAGCGACTGGGAACCCGAAAACTCGGGGTGTCGATACCGCGTAATCACTCCGCTTACCTAAACAGTACAGTGTGCTATCTGTCGCACAATTTAAATAAAGCAGTAGCATGGCATAAGTACAGGATCGTAAATAAAACCTCAAACTAGTTGTGTCCCCAAGAAATAAGACGGAATCAAGCTCTGGCTAAGGGGGGCCCATACTCCCCATATGTGGATAGCGCGATAAATCAAGGAACAGGTATCAAGTACTCGGGGTCCTACGGGACACAAGTGGGCGTTCGGAAACCAAATATTATCTATCACCCACTGATGCCTCTGCTTACTTCCATTTTAGTTGTTAAACAGGAATTAAAGTGAACGATAAGTAAAACTATGATCATCTCCAACATCAACATGCGGCAATACATCAACAACTGTGGCACTTGACGACACGCAACAGCACTTGAGCAAGCGACTACGACGCGCAAGTCCAACTATCTACCAAACAACAGGTAATAGGGTGTGTCCAAGGCAATATAAGGCTGCAAGGGATATCACGGGTACGAAAACTAGAGCATCGCAACACAGATAGCAATAGATCAACAGGAGGGAATAAATACTATAAAAGTAAGATAGGTAGAAAGGGGGAGATGCTCGCCTGAAAACATTGTCGAAGGTTCAACCGAAGATCGGGGCGAAGCTCACATCAACTCAACGGCCTTATCCGCGAAGAAGCAAAACACTAGAATAAACATCGGATGCAATATTTAATACTACGGCAGAAGATCGGCATGATGCATGTATGATGCATGGCATGGCAAAGGTGCGATGCAATTAGGTCATATTAAAGCGGAACCGGGGTCCCGACGATTAATTAAACGGTTCAAGTTATTTAGCCAACCCCGCAATTAAATGTTGTTTAACAAGGCAAAAGACAGCACCGGTTCGCTACACAAAATTTAAATGAGGCCAATATAAGGCTAGAGTTTGCTCGCATATGGGCCCCATATTTAATTATTAGGTGATTCGGCATAAGGCCTCCAATCCACATGATATGCATGCGAGATGAACGATTTGATGTGCAACAATTGTATTATATTATGAAATTAGGGTTTTCGGGGAGAGGTTCACACATTGAGGGGTCTCGACGATCTTGGGGATCCGGGGTTCGGGGTTCGGGGTCGGTCTCGGGGTCCAGGGTTCGACGGTTCGGTCTCGGCGGTAGCGTTCTCGGATATCGGGGTAGATCTTGTCGCACGAGCGTCAATGCTCCCGGGGGAAGAACTTGTCGTCCAGGGTGTCGGTGTTCGGGGTGAGGTACTCGGCGTTCTCGAGGGAGTACTTGTCGCACATGTGGTCTTCAGGTCTGTGTAGACGGTCATGGCGTTCCGATGAGAAGGTCTTGGTTCCATTGTCGATGACGATCTTGGCTCCGGGGTTTGGTGCGGTCTCGATGCCGGGAACGGTCTCAGGGTCTTCGGTTCCATGAAGGAGATCGAAAGGCGTCGTGGCTTCAATTGGCGATGGCGACCTTGGGTTCAAGCTTCTCGCATCGCTTCCCTCTCCGACAGATTGCGTCAAATATCTTGCGAGTCTTGGGTAGATCTTGGCGATGTCCTTGTCCGACTTGTGGTGCATTTCCGAGGTAGATCCTGGGGAAAAACCGCACAGATTCTGAACGAGGCAGGGGCAGCTGGCCGAAACTTTGGTCACGGGCAGGCTGGCAGGCTAACAAGGCCTCGCGTGTGCCCTCACGTGAAGAACCACAGAGGCCCACCAGGACAGGCATGGCTGAGGGCCGACGACGAGGTAGGGAGGCGGCCACGGCGGTCTTGGCAGCAGGACACGCGGGGCGCAAGAGCTGGCGACAGAGGGGCTCGGCAACCGGCGCAGGCGGAGGCGGCGGAGCAAGGCGGGGTGGTGCCGGCGCGGAAGGGGGAGGCGCGGGGCCTGCAGGGCGGCGCCGGCGGCAGACGCGCGACGGACGCGGCGGTGGCCGACGAGGTGCTGGAGGGCGACCGGGCGACATGAGGCGACGCAGGGGACGGGCGGCTGCTCGGGGCGGGCTCGTCCACGGCCGAGGCAACGCGGTCGGCGGAGGGCAACGGGGGCCGGAGGCGGAGGTCGGAGCGTGCGCGGCGGCGCAGGCGAGGTGGGCGAAGCTCGACGCGGGCCGCGCGGGAGGACGGAGGCGGCAGCGGCTCGCTGAGACGACCCGGAGGCGGCGGACGCGGGTGAGGACGGGCGCAGGCGCGGCATCGGGGTCCGGCGAGGTAGGCGGAGCGGCGGCGCGAGGCGGAGGCGGCCGGCTCGCGTGCGGTGGCGCAGGGAGGCGGCTAGGCGAGGTGAAGGAGCTGCGGGGGTCGGGGGAGATGCGGGCGCGGTTCGAGGACGTGAGTGGGAGGCGGTGAGGGGGCCGCGGCCGGCGGAGCTCCTGCGAGCGGCGGCCTGAGCGGCGCCAGGAGGGGAGAGCGCCGGCTGCGAGAGGATGGTGAGAGGCGGCGGCGAGCGGTGCGGGGGCGTCGGGGTAGGGAGGTTGTCGGGGTAGGGAGGCTGAAGGAAGAAGAGAAACAGGGAGAGGGGCGAGCGGTGCGGGTGGGGCGCGTGGGAACTGGGGTCGGGTGGGCCTGCCAGGGGGTGGTGGGTCCAGGTGGTTGTGGGGGTGGCGTGGTGTGTTGGCGCGTGCGTGAGTGCTGTGAGGGTGGGTCGTTGGCTGACCAGGTGGAGAGAGAGAGGTGGGGGAGAGAGAGAGGGAGGGGAGAGGGTGATGTGTCACTAGGGGATTGGGTGGGGTGATGTGGCCAAAGGGGTGTGGGTAGGTTAGTTGGTAGTTTTAGGAATTGTTGGGGCGGACCGATTTAGAAATGGGGGTGGTCGTTCGGGTCGGAACGGCCCGTTCGACTGCCCCCGCTAAAATAATTAAAACTTTTATTTGTTTTAAACGGGCCGTTTGCAAACCGATAGCGGCCAAAACTAAATATTCTGGGAACCCGGTTTTGGTGTTTGAATAAAGATGGGGCGTTTTAGAAAGCAAAACGGGCTTTGCGAAAATAGTTTTTAGACAAACAACATATGATGATGTCGATGCAATGCACAAATTCAACGCGATTTTCTAGTAGTGGTTTTGCGGGATGCCACACCCTCCACCCCCGCCAAGATCTGCAGCAAGCTCTCCTTCGGTTCGTGCACCACCACCTCGGGCTCTCAACATCAACACCAAGCCCGGGTCTGCGGTTGTTCGTGCCAACTGCGTCAACGCCTCTCAAGCTGAGCTCGCACCTGGAGTTGTGATGGGTATGCTTTCCATTAACTCAGTCCCTGCACGAGTTCTCTTTGATTCTGGTGCATCGCATTCTTTTGTTTCGATGAAGTTTGCAAGTGAGAATGGGTTAGCGTCAGATCCTCTTCCCAAGCGGTTAATGGTTCTTTCTCCTGGAGCAAATATGGTAGCATCTAAGATCAGTCATGGCAATCAAGTTGAGATTGGTGGTTCTTCCTTCTTGGCTTCTTTAATTGTCCTGGGCAGTTCTGACATTGATGTCATCTTGGGCATGGATTGGTTGACAGCAAATGCAGCTGTGATTGATTGTGCTGAACGCTCAGTGTCTCTGAAGATTCCTGAAGGCCATATAGTCTTTTCTCCAAGTCTGACTCCTGCTGTTCAGCTCTTCTCCTTGGCAGCTCTGAATGATGATGCTATGGAAGCTATTCAGAGTGTACCAGTGGTCTGTGAGTTCCCAGATGTCTTTCCTGAAGAGTTGCCGGGTATGCCTCCGGATCGCGAGGTTGAATTCGTGATTGAGCTTGAACCTGGAACGGCTCCTATCTCCAAGCGGCCATATAAAATGGGTCCTTCTGAGTTGGCTGAACTCAAACGACAACTTGATGAACAAGAGAAGTTGGGTTTCATTCAACACATCACTTCTTCTTGGGGTAGCCCAACAATCTTTGTGAAGAAGCGTGACAGAACCGATAGACTCTGTGTTGACTACCGGGCTCTCAATGCTAAAACCATCAAGAACAAATATCCTCTCCCGCGGATTAATGATCTATTTGATCAGCTAGCTGGAGCTGTGGTGTTCTCTAAGCTGGACTTGAGAAGTGGTTATCACCAAATCAAAATTCGCAAGGAAGATGTGCCCAAAACAGCTTTCACCACCCGCTATGGCCTGTATGAGTACACGGTCATGTCTTTCGGTCTCACCAATGCACCTTCTACCTTCTCGAGGCTGATGAACTCCGTTTTCATGGAGTACCTTGATAAGTTCGTCGTGGTATATCTGGATGACATTCTGGTCTATTCCAAGTCTAAGGAGGAGCATGAAGAACACCTGCGGTGTGTCTTAAACAAGCTTCGTGAGAACCGTTTGTATGCAAAGTTCTCAAAGTGTGAGTTTTGGCTGCCTGAAGTAACATACCTGGGTCATGTTATCTCTGCCAAGGGCATTGCAGTCAACCCGGAAACCGTGAAGACAATAATTGAATGGCTCCCTCCTGCTAATGTCAAGGAAGTGCGGAGTTTTCTTGGTTTGGCTAGCTATTGCCGTCGCTTTGTTCAGAATTTCTCGAAGATAGCGAAGCCTCTTACCGATCTCCTCAAGAAAGGCAAGAAGTACCTGTGGACTCCTGCGTGTCAAGAAAGTTTTGAGACACTCAAAGAGAAGCTCACTTCCACACCAGTCTTGGTTCCTCCAGATACATCTAAGCCTTTCCAGATATTCTGTGACGCCACTTTGCAAGGATTGGGTGCGGTCCTTATGCAAGAGAAACAAGTGGTTGCTTATGCCTCTCGTCAGTTGAAGACGCATGAGATCAACTATCCCACACATGACCTCGAGCTAGCAGCAGTTGTCTTTGCTTTGAAGCTATGGAGGCACTACTTGCTTGGTAACCGTTGTGAGATCTTCTCTGACCACAAGAGTTTGAAGTATATCTTCACACAGCCTGATCTCAACCTTCGGCAGAGGAGATGGATTGAAGCAATCAATGACTTTGATGTGACCATCAACTACACCCCGGGCAAAGCAAATGTCATGGCAGATGCGCTTAGCCGTAAAGCTTATGTCAACAACATCATGGTGGAAGAGCAACAGCCTCTCTTGTGCGAGGAATTCCGTCAGCTCAACCTGGAAATTGTGGAACAAGGGCATCTCCTGAACCTTCTGGCTACTCCTCTCTTGGAAGAAAAGATTCGCTCTCGTCAGCTTGGTGATCCGCACACCAAAAAGCTCATCTCTAAGCTTGATCTTCCGAAGTATGAGTCCTTCCACGTCGATGATCAAGGCACACTCTTCTTTGAACACCGGATGTTTGTTCCAAACTACCCGGGTCTGAGAGACCAAGTTCTCAAGGAGGCGCATGATTCGGTTCTTTCTATCCATCCTGGCAGCACAAAGATGTACATGGACTTGAAAACACAATACTGGTGGCCTGGGTTGAAACGGTATTGTGCCAAGTATGTCTCAGAATGTGATGTCTGCCGCAGAGTGAAGGCTGTCCATCAGAGACCATTTGGTCTTCTACAGCCATTGAAACCTCCGGAATGGAAATGGGAGAAAGTAGAGATGGACTTCATCACTGGCTTTCCAAGGTCGCGGAAGGGCAACAATGCAATTTTTGTTGTCATCGACAGGCTTTCTAAAGTGGCTCATTTCTTCCCAGTCAAAGAAACAATTTCTGGAATTCAGTTGGCTGAGCTCTATATCAACAGAATTGTCTCTCTGTATGGGGTTCCACTTGAAATCAGTTCAGACCGTGGGAGCATCTTCACCTCAAAGTTCTGGGAGAGTTTCCAAAAAGCTTTGGGAACAAAGTTGAACTTCAGCACTGCTTACCACCCTCAGTCGCAAGGACAAGTGGAAAGAATCAATCAGATTCTGGAGGATATGCTTCAGGCTTGCGTCATCTCGTTTGGCATGAAGTGGGAGGAATGCCTTCCATATGCTGAATTCTCCTACAACAACAGCTTCCAGAAGAGTCTGAAGATGGCACCATTTGAGGCTCTCTATGGTCGCAAGTGCAGAACTCCGATTGGTTGGTCAGGTGCAGGAGAAAGAATCTGGTTTGGCCCTGACATTGTAACTCAAGCAGAGGAGAAGGTGCATATCATTCTGGAGAACCTGAAGATTGCTCAAAGTCGTCAGAAGAGCAACTATGACAGGAAGCACACGGACATGGTATATGTTCCTGGTGATCTCGTGTACCTTCGTGTCACTCCCATGAGAGGAACACACCGCTTCGGTATCAAAGGAAAGTTGGCTCCTAGATACATCGGTCCTTTCAAGGTTCGTGGTAGAAGAGGGGAAGTTGCTTATGCCCTGGAGCTTCCGGAAAAACTCAAGGTCCATGATGTTTTCCACATCTCTCAGCTCAAGAAGTGCTTCAAAGATCCCGGCAGGACCGTGGATCATGATCTAATCGATCTCCAAGAAGACTTGTCTTATCAAGAACACCCCACCAAAATCCTTGAGACCGCAGAAAGAAGGACTCGCAACAAGTCCATCAAGTTCTGCAAGGTGCAGTGGTCACACCATTCTGTTGATGAAGCCACATGGGAGCGTGAAGATGAACTCCGTGCCAACCATCCTTCTCTCTTTGTGTCTTCTTCTTCTTCCTAGAATCTCGGGGCGAGATTCCTGTTTAGTGGGGGAGAGTTGTAGCATCCCAGTTGTCTAACACCTGTAATGCTACTTGTTATAATAATAAAAGGGCCACTTCCAACATATAATTGTTGCATCATCATCATATCATGCTCATGTCATCATGTCACCTTGCTTTTGAACATCATATAAAACCCCTTCTTGTTTGGTTCTTATCTCATGTGCATTATTAATTGTAGTTGCCTCTTGATATTGTATTTGGTTCTTAATATATTGTTAAATGCCCAAGTTGATTTGGGGGCATATCTCTTAACAATCCACCACCTTTCTTCCACCACCTTATAATTCCACCATCCAATTAATATGAGCTTGGCATTTTATTGGAGTTTACCTCTAGCTCATGTTGGTTGGTTGGATTCCACCATAACCTTTTTGCTTGGCCTTTGCCCACCTTTTGGGAATGCAAGGAATAATGCCACACAAATTAATGTTGTTTTCACAATATAACTACATGGCAATTATTGTTTGCATGGGCCATGCAAGTGCCACCTTTTTCTTGACTTTGGAATGTTTTTGGCTTTGCTTGCATGGATCATCTCTCCTTTGTTTCAATCTTGTTTTGGCTTGTAGAATTCTTCACCACATCCTCTACCTCTCTATCCCCCTATAGCTAAACCTTAATCCCCATACCCCATGCATGCACATGTGCTTATGTGGCTTGCACAAACCTAAACCCCACATCCTTCTCCCTACCTCTTTTCTTTTTGATCTTGCTTGGCCTTTAATTTGGAGCATGCATGAATCAAAATAAACCTAATCCACCACCTCTCCTTTTATCCATCCCACACTTGCATGATCATGTGGTCATGTGGGTGAGCTTAGCTCTAACCCTCTCAACTAAAGCCTAAACCAAACCCTCTAATCTCACCAAAACCCTAAGTCACCCCATACCCCAACCTAGCTATCTCTCTTCCTCTCTCGACCTTCCCTCTCTGTTTCTGCTAGCAGCACCCCGAGCTACCTCTTCCTCTCAGCTGTTCCCTCCCTCCTAGCTGGTCCCACCGTACCCCCCCTAGCCGAGCCACCTCCCAAAGCTAACCCTAGCCCGAGCCGGCCCCTCTCCCTCTTTTTCCTTCCCTGGCCACTCAGCAGCCCCACCCCGCAGCTGCCTACCTCCCTGGCCTCGCCTACCCCACCTGGCATCCTCCCCTACCTGCCCCTGCCCTGCCGTGGCCGCCCATGCACGTGAGGAGGAAAAAGGTGGCACCGAGGCCACCTTCCCCTCCCCCACGCAAGCCACACCGCCCCGTTCTTATCTACCCCCAGCCCCCCTCTCTGCTCTCTAGATCTGGCCGAGGCGCCTGGCTCTCCTCTCCTCCCTCTCCAACACCGCCCCAGCTCCCTCTCGCCGGCCACCGCAGGTACCACGTCCACCCGCTGTTCCTCGTCGATCCGGCTCGCGAGCACGTCGTGGAGGAGATCGAGGACACTTGGAGTACCCTCCTGCTTCACCTGGACCGCGCCAGCGAAGAGGAGAAGGCTTGCACGCTGCTGTACGCCGGGACGCCCACCGGAAACCCTAGCTCGCTGGGCCTCTGCTTCACCGACGACCTGCTGCTCGCCGACCCGATCTAACTCCACCATCAACCTCTCGGTGAGCCCCTGTACCCCCTAGACACGGTCCGCTTCGCCGCCGTCGCCGGTGCTCGCCGGGCAAATCGTCGAACGGTCTCTGTGCGCCGGCGTCGCGCTCGTTTCTGCTCGCTCCCAAGTCGCAAACACCGTAGCTAGGCATCGCCCACCTCCCTGACACCAACCGCACCTAGCCGCACTGGTGCGCACCCCCAGCGCGCGCCCGCACGTCCCTGGTTCGAGTCCCGCCGCGGCGCCTGCCTCTGTCACGCACGGACCGAACTGTCCGCAGAGGAGAAGAGGAACAGTACGACTATGCCGTTTTGCAGTAAACCCCCCTAGTTTTTATTCTTAAACCCGCGGTACAAACGAGCCCACCCGTCGGCCTCTCTGGTCGTTTTGCAAAACACACACCCGTAGAAGTATGCCCTCAACCCGCGCTCCCTCGCTGCGCCGCGTGGCACCCCCGGGTACGCCCGCTGTCACGTGGGCCTGTGAGGTCGATGGCCCCACCTGTCGGCCTCTAGGTCTAGCTCAACCCGCGGTGCAAAAACGTCGTCTGCGTGTGTGTTTGTCCAGTCAGCGCCGGTCCCCCTGGGCAGTGTCTGTGGCTAGCTTAGCTTAGGTACGAAAAGTATTTCTGCATGTCTGTTTAAATTCAAACATTTGCAAAATTAATTCAAACTCAAATTTAATTCTGTTTTAAAATATCTTTTAAACTACAAATCCAAATAATGCAAATAATATATGTTTTGAGATCAGAAAAATGTGAGGATTTCAAATATGCCATTCAAATTTCCTTTTGAACATTTAAAATTCCAAGTTGAATGAAATTACCACCAATGCCACTAGAACTTAAATAATTAATAACTTTTGATTTATAATTCCAAATTTAGCAAATGATATGTCTAAAATGATCAGCTCGACGAGACCTTTCTGTTTATGCTATCCATGACTTCAATTGCAACATGCATCATATAAATATATAGTAAACAGCAATTGTTATGACAACAAAATGTGATCCAAAACCCCATTAAAATGTTATTACTTGTCTTCCACACCTCACCATGCCATGCTACCTTATTGCCATGTAAATTGTGCATCATTCATCATGGCATGATTGTTTGCTTGACGCATCTTATTCATATGCTTGTGCTCTATATTCATGTTGGCCTTGTTTGTTTGGTTTTTCTCGGATAGACACTGAGCAGGGGTTATATCAAGAGAACCAGGAGCACTACCCAGATTCGTCCCTCGCTTCAACTGAGTTATCAGGCAAGCACTTCCACATGCTTGCATACATACAGTACCTATTGCCTCTATCTTGTTCTTGCATCATTGAGTCGCGATTGCATTAAATGGAATCCCAAGTATGCATAGCCTTTACTTTAAACCCCACCAAGCTTGTTCCTCCATCCCATGAGCCATTACTACAGGAGTTGTTTGAGCCATGCGAGTCGTAGAACAGCATGTGTAGGGTTTGTGAGAGTCAGATGGATTACGAGGTACCTAAACAACTTAACCTGAGTAGTAATGGGATAACTAATGAAAGTGGCACCGGTGAGCAACATCTGCTATTTGGTTTTTCCTGCTCACTTGTGTCCCGTAAGACCCCGAGTACTTGATTCATGTTCCTTGATTTATCGCGCTATCCACATCCGGGAGGTATATGGGACCCCCCTGAGCCAGAGCTTGATTCCGTCTTATTTCTTGGGGCCACAAACTAGTTTGGGGTTTTATTTACTATCCTGTACTTATGCCATGCTACTTCTGTATTTACTTTTGTGCGAGGAGCACACTGTACTATTTAGGTAAGCGTAATGTTTTCACGGTATCGACAAGCCCAGCCACACTTTCGGGTTCCCAGTCGTTTACAGCCATTGTCGCAAACCTTGAGTCCGCCTCGGAGTCAGCTGGCTTCGTTGCGGGTCTACTCAATGGGGTGGCCCCCTAAAATATTTCTGAATCCTGTGATTGTTCAGTCGTGAAAGCCTCGTTGGGTTTTGATTTGGTTTTTCCGAGGTTGATCGAGCGTGTGTTGCTATTGGTGTACCCCAGCCGGGTAAAACTTTCTGAAAGCCGTGTCCGCGGTTATGGACGACTTGGAGCACAGTTTCTCGATCATAGACAAGCATAACTAAAGTACCGCTTTAATCTGACTAAGCAATTGACTAGTAAATAGTGCAACACTCATGGAATGGTTAATAAAATTGCCAACGGATGGGGGGGTTGTTCGTCCGCTTCCTCGTTGGTAAGCGAGGAGGAGGATGGATCTGATGAAATTACTATTATAACTGTTGTCCTTAATTCACGGACATCCGTCTATCATTGGTTAGGCGGATGGTTAGCGTTTATCTGTAGAACTGCTAGGGTTTATCTTTTGCTGCAATTGCGTCACCCCAGGTTGTGTCCCCTTTAGAGACATTAAGACTTGCTGAGTACCCTTAGGGTCTCACACGATAAATTATTGGTTCAGATGAACAGGTACCCTCACAGGACGGATACTGGGTGGAAGAGGCCGATGATGTGGGCAACGATCGTTCGGCGTAGAGATTCCGGGAACGGGGATCCATGAGATCTGTGGTTGGGATGTGCTTATTTCTATGGCATCTTATGCCGATTTGCTTCTTATCCGTACTCGGACTTGTTTGCCGCTTCCGCATGGTACTCTGAGGTGTGTTGTATGAGGAATTATCCTAAAATATTAGATCTATCTAGGTCATTTGAATCTTGTCGTATGGCGTTGCTATATTTCCTTTCTTTCTAGATGGTATGGCTCTGATGTACTCTTGTATGGTGGCTTGCATACATACCCACTTGTGTATGTAGTTGATCCCTTCGCCTGCCGATTACGCCGCCCGTACAGGTCCCGTTGAGATGGTAGTGGTTGGGACGGCCGAAAGGTCTACCCGTGAGTGGCTTTTGGGGCCCCACCGTGCTATTTCAACCACTACCGCTCATCCAGGCTTGTATCTAGGAGCGTAATTCACCGAGGTAGTTACATATACTGGGTAACCCTTGGCGAGTCATGTATTATGTCGACTGGAAGCACAGCTTCTGCCCCATATACTAGAAAATATGGTGTATATCCTCTTGATCTGTTTGGGGTAGTTCTGAGGCTCCATAGTACTGCTGGTAGTTCCTCAATCCAACACCCTGCCGACCTTTGCAGTGGTTCGACGAGTCATAGTTTTATTCCGGACAGTACTAGTCCATTAGATCTTTCTACTTGCCCATTAGATGATGGGTGAGCCACCGAGGCAACATCTAGTCTCATGTGTTTTTCTTGACAAAATCTAGCGAAGGCTCCTTCAGCAAAGTTCGTACCATTGTCTGTAATAACACTGTGTGGGTAACCATATCTCAAGATAATATCTTTGAGGAATTTTACCGATGTTGGCCCATCATATTTCTTTATTGGTTTTACTTCGGTCCATTTTGTGAATTTGTCGACCATGACTAAGATGTGGGTCATCCCGCCTCGGGCCGGCTTGAATGGTCCCACCATATCTAAGCACCATACAGAAAATGGCCAAGTAATTGGTATCGTTTTTAACTCGGACGATGGCATATGTATCTTGCTTTCATATCTCTGGCAACCATTACATTTTTCGACCAGTTCTTTGGCCTCTTTCAACGCTGTCGGCCAATAAAACCCATGCCTGAATGCTTTGGCCACTAAAGCTCTGGACGAGGCGTGATGCCCACATTCTCCTTGATGTATATCTAGGAGGATCTCCTGGCCTTCCGCCGAGTTCACACATCTTTGCAACACGCTTGTGACGCTCCTTTTATACAGCTCATTGTTTATGATTGTATAAGCTTTAGATCTTCTCAGTGTCTGTCTTGCCACTACCTCGTCATTCGGCAAAATCGCATCTTTGAGGAAATAAAATATGGGTTGCGCCCATGTTGGTATGATTTTTTCTAGGGTAATCCCACTATCTATTTCCATATTTTCCACCGACATAATTACCTCGGATTTCCCATATCCATCCTTGCATCGGCCGGGTTCATTTTCGGAAATTCCGGGTTACGTTCCTTGTCAACTTCCATCGGCACACTACCTTCTCTTGATTTTGCCGGAATAAAGATGGATTCGGACTCTGGTGATGGTGTTATCGATGGTTTCCTCAGGTGCTCTAGGGCGATACATAGGGGAATTGATTGTCTGGTTGATCCGAGTTTTGACAATGTGTCCGCGGCCTCGTTTTCCGCCCGAGGTACATGATGAAATTCACATCCATCGAAGTATCCACTGAGTTTTTGCACATGAAACCTATATAAGGCCATATTGGCATCTAACGCATCCCAATTGCCTGAGACTTGTTGTACTACTAGATCTGAGTCTCCGTAGCATAAGATTCGGCGTATGCCAATCTCTTTTGCCACCTTCAATCCATGGACCAGTGCTTCATATCCGGCTACATTGTTTGATGCGGCGAAGTGTATTTGTAACACATATCTCAGCTGATCTCTTTTTGGCGAGGTTAACACTATTCCTGCCCCCAAACCATTTCTTAGTTTGGAGCCGTCGAAGTGCATCGCCCAATAATTCGGATCTGGTAATGATGGCTCATACTGTACCTCGGCCCAATCCACGAAGAAGTCGGCCACGGCCTGAGATTTGATCGCATCTCGCCTATCGAATTGCGGAGCATAGGGTGACAATTCAATTGCCCATTTTGCTATTCGGCCACTTGCATCTTTGTTGCTCAATATGTCGGCTATGGGTGCTTCACAGATCACTTTGATGGGGTGCTCTTCGAAGTAATGTTTAAGTTTCTTTGCTGACATGTATAGCCCATATGCCATCTTCTGATAATGTGGGTAATTTTGTTTTGAGGCTGATAGTACCTCGCTTAGGTAATATAGTGGCCTTTGTACTGATTTATTATCTTCAATTCGTTCCACCACGATCACAGCGCTTACCACTCTGTTCATGGCGAATATGTAAAGTAACATAGGCTCTTTCGATAATGGAGAAGCCAAGATTGGCGCTGTGACCAACATCTTTTTCAATTCATGAAACGCATTGTCTGCTTGTGGTGTCCAAATGAACTTATCATATTTTTTCATCAGTTGATAAAGTGGTAATGCTTTCTCTCCCAGCCGACATACAAATCGGCTAAGCGAGGCCAAGCAACCTGTGAACTTCTGTATGTCATTTAGACATCTCGGCAATTCCATCCTTTCTACTGCTCTTATCTTAGTTGGGTTGGCCTCTATGCCTCGGCTAGATACGAGAAAACCGATTAGTTTTCCAGCTGGCACACCGAAAGTGCATTTTTCCGGGTTAAGCTTCATTCGGAACCTTCTCAGGTTCGCGAAAGTCTGCCGGATATCATCCAGTAGCGTTTTGCTTTCTTTGGTTTTGATAACCACATCATCTACATACACTTGTACATTCTTTCCTATTTGGTCATACATACATTTTTGCATACAATATCTGATATGTTGCCCCCGCGTTACGCAGGCCGAATGGCATGGTGCGATAGCAATAAGCCCCGTATGGGGTAATAAACGCAGTCTTTATTTGATCGGCCGGATTTAACGGTATCTGGTGAAAACCAGAATACGCGTCTAAAAATGATAATAGTTCACAACCAGCGGTCGAATCAATGACTTGGTCTATTCTAGGTAAAGGAAAAGGATCTTTTGGACACGCCTTGTTCAGGTTCGTGTAATCAATACACATTCGCCATACAATGGCTACATTGGGATCATCCTTCTTCTTTTCCACGAGCACTGGGTTTGATAACCAATCCGGATACATCACCTCCATGATGAACCCGGTCGCAAGGAGCCGAGCTATTTCATCCCCTATTATTTTTCTCCTATCTTCGGCGAAGCGGCGGAGAGGTTGCTTCACCGGCCTTGCTCCTGGCCTTACATTCAGAGAGTGCTCAGCCAACTCCCTCGACACACCTTGCAAATACTGACTTGACCATGCAAAGATATCCCGATTCTCACGGAGGAAGTTGGTGAGCTCGCTTTCCTATTTAGCATCCAGGCTGGCA
The DNA here is from genome assembly GCA_910589765.1 of Avena atlantica. Lineage (NCBI taxonomy): Eukaryota > Viridiplantae > Streptophyta > Magnoliopsida > Poales > Poaceae > Avena > Avena atlantica. The sequence continues at coordinate 377,319,916 of OU342736.1, forward strand.
CCAATTGTGACGGTGCGCTCTGGGAACTGCTCATCTATCTGGAACTTTTTTGTTTCTTTAGTCAGCTGGAAAGAGACACTTCCATGCGGATTGGCCAATGCCGGCATATTCAGTTGTGCCGACTGAGCGAGGGCCGCTACCTCCTGAATCCTTCTTTTTTCTCTTGCTATTACCAATGACTCGGCCAGGTTTGATCCGGCTGAAGCACATTCCATTGACTTCCTGTAATCTCCTGCTACTGTTATCACCCCTTGTGGCCCGGGTAACTTCATTTTCAAGTAAGCTATGTGGCAACTGCCCATGAATTTGGCCAACGCCGGCCGTCCGAGTAGAGCATGATAACAACTCTCTAGGTCCACCACTTCAAAATCCAAATTTTCTGCTCTGCAGTTATCTCTTGTGCCGAATAATACATCCACTCGAACCTTTCCAATGGGTTCGCATGAAAGGCCTGGTACTATCCCATGGAATGTGGTCCTCGTGGATTGCAGCATATTCTGTGATATTCCGAGTTTGTGCATTGTATATTTGTACATGATATTGATACTGCTCCCGTTGTCAATGAGTACTTTTGAAAATTTCACATTAATGCTTGGTCCGACAAATGTTGGATCTAGTACGAGTGCGTACAACCCCGGATTCGGCATTATTTTGGGGTGATCCTTTATGCTCCAAGTGATTTCCTGATCTGACCAAGGCACATATCTTGGTATTGCCGGCGCTGCACACTTTGCCTGTCTTGCTGTTCTGTTGTGAACACGCAATATGATTGATGATGTTCTCTGTAATCATTGCGTCCACTACTTCCTGGGTTCATCCTTCCATCTGGACCCTGATTTATCACTTGATGCACAGCATCCCTCCGGTCCGAGTTATCATACCTCAGGGGAGGAGGTGGTAACATTAGTTGCTGTGCGTTTTCTCCAGTCAACTGTGGCAGATGCTGCTGATGTGCCTGATGGGATGTTGCTTGCATGCCTGCCGGGTTGCCCATTGCATTTTTCATCCAGGCACACTGCCGAGTCGTATGATTGGCCGGCTTGGCCGGGTTTGAAGTGTGAAATTTACACGTTTGATCTAACATAGACTCAAACGTGTACTTCGGCCTTTCCTGCCATTGCTTCTTCTGTTCTGGTGTCCATTGTCTTTTCCCTTCATTCCTCGGCGTCCATTGCTGAGGACCATTCTTTTGCCGCTGATTGTTTCCGTCACTCGGCTGATCTTGTACTACCGCTGCCACCTGATTTGAGCCATATCTGTAATCCGGTCTTTCTTCTCTCCTTCTCCCTCTGAACTCATTGTGCCTTGATGACCCGGTCGCATATCTTGCATATTGATCTTGAAGTTCCCGATGATCTGCTGAAATTAATTCTGGTTGTGTCGGATCTCCCAAGGCATAGGAAGCCGCTATCCTGATGGTTTCTGCCAAAGTGGTTGGCATATCTCTTTGCAATCTCTGCCATAGTACACTGCCATAGCGACACCCTTGAGCGAACCAAGCTATCTCCTGTGACTCTATAACTCCCTTGCATGAATTCCCGAGGTTACACCACCGAGTCAAGAATTCTCTGTCTGTCTCATTCGGCCTTCGCTTGCACATGGCTAGCTGCTGCGGCCTGTTCGGCCTTTTGTAAGTACTGGTGAAATTGCTAACGAACATTTCTTCGAAATCCAACCAACAGTTGATACTGCTTGCTGGCAGGTTATTCAACCATACTCTAGCTGGTCCTTCCAACATTTGCGGGACATATTTTACTGCCCATCGCAAGTTTCTGCCAGCTATTTTTACAGCTGTGGCATAATCAATCAACCAATCCTGCGGTTTGGTGCTCCCATTATACGTTTTTGTGCCTCTTGCCAGCTGAAAGATCGGCACTGGCGGCTCGCCCATGATCCGAGGTCCGAAGCATGCCGGGCCTGGTGGACCTTGTTCTTCTAACAACTCGGACCGGTATAACCGGTCCAGCTTTACTCTCGCATCACTTGACGGCAAATCTCTGTACAGAATTCTTTCCCGCATTCCATAGTGGTTGTTTCCATCATGAACCGCATATTCCATCTCGGAATAACCATCATTGTACTTCTCATTCACCTGATTATGGCGAGCTGGTCTCACTTCTCTTTCCTGCCGAGGTTCATATCTCGGTTGTGGATTGGGTTGCGGTTCTCTCCTTCCTTCAGCCAGGATATTATTCTCGTGATTTCCTCTTCCGAGATCTCCATTACCTCGGCTTTCGTTGCCTTTATCGGCAAGGCCGGGGTTTCTCTCGCCACTATTACCTCGGCTCCCATTGCCTCTATATTCATTTGCTTTTCCGGCTATCGCTGGATCATATGGAACAATTTGCTTATTTCTTTTTCCCGAAGTTACCGCTCTATCTTTCCGCGCATTGTTTCCGGGCGAGGATGCTGCTGCCACTGATAAGGCAGGTGTTGCACCAGCCGAATGAACCATTCGCAAGGCACCAGGCCTTGCTGGGTCTGCCCTAAGCATTTCTTCATTCTGCTGGTTCGCAATGCGCACCAGTTCATTCACTCTCTCTTGCTGTTTTTGCCAGGCTTCGCCGGTCAATCCTTCTAACTCTAGTGCAGCGGCATTTGCCGCCCTCAGGTTCTTTGCCGGGGTACTGTATCTCGGCAAACCTAGATCAACTGATTCTGCCCTATGAGCATCATGCTCTTTGTTGATATCATCTATGAGGTTCTTCCCTCTTAGTCTCAATTCGTCGACCCGCTCGGGGGCGACGTCAAACTTGTTTACCCTAGCATATTCTCGCAGGGTCCTGTTTAAGGACTCCCGCAATGCTGACACCTTTTTTGCCTCTACTAGCACTTTTTGCCTGGTCTCTTCTAACTCTGCCTGAGCGTTTGCCAGATCAAGGATCGGCGCTACCGGTGTAGTCAGATTATCTATAGTTGCCTGGAGAATGTTTTCTGGTTTTTCCAGGGGTGGCCCTCTTACCCTTGGTGCCTTTGGGGTCGTATCCTGCACCTCGGTTGGGTTTGCCGTTGAAGGAATTACCTCGGTGGGCTATGGAGCTGCCTGCTTGGTGGCCACCTGCACACCCGTCGTCGGATCTCTGCTTGATCCGACGCCTGCACCCCGATTGCGACCATCACCTCGACGCTGCTGACGGGGCGCACTCCGCACGGACCGTTTGCGGCGCTAAGGGGAGGCTCTCCTGCAACAACAACTTGGTGAGGATAAACGCCGGAGGTGTCGACGCCGACGTAGATCTGGTGCATGCCCAAGTTGATGAAGACGTCGTTGCGCGGAGGAGTTTTTCCCTTGAAGCTTCCTGCGTTGTCGCTGACGTAGTCACAGAGATCAAATCTCCGGACTAAGCCAGAGACAATACGCTCGCCAGTGTGGATGAAGTTTCCCGTCCGGATCATGACTCCATCTAGCACCGCTGCTCGCCCCACGGTGGGCGCCAACTGTCGTGGTGGTGGCACGGCAGATGCCATGGGTAGGCTAAAGTATGGGGCCAATGGATGCTAGAGGGATCTGGGAGGGAAGATGTAGTTGATTCTACACATAGAAGACTAACGTAAAGTTCTTTATTTCTCCTTTCTTGAGCTACAAGTGCTCCTCGGGCTGTATACAAGCTGAGAAGAAGAACTTTACCAGCCTAACGGTACTAAATGAGTGGATGCCCTTCTCAAAGTCCATGCCTCTCCTTATAAAGGAGAGCCCGGGGCTCCTCTAGGGCTGACGTGGCAAGCATATTCGAGGAATATGCTTGTCCCAATATAGTAACTCGGCGGCCTCCTTTCCGTGTCGCCCTTCTAACGACGGCAAGGTTCCAGAGGACCCCACCTGCATGCCTCGGGCTTCAGGACTGTCACCTTCGTGACCTCCTTCTGCCCCTCTGTCCCTCTGTGCCTTGTCATTTGTGCTTGGCTCTGCTCAGATTCCTCCTAGCCTGTGACTAGGGTTTGACCATGGGCATTTCATTCTCCTGCAAGCTTCATATTATTCGGCCCTATCTCGTATAACTCGGTTTGGCCTTTACCTGCATTCAGATTATTCGGGCTGACCCGGCCGACTTACACGGTATCTCGGCCGGGTAATGCCTTGCTCTTTTCATAAGGGTCCTGCTCTTTCATATCTCGGCCGACCTTTACAGGATTCGGCCGACTTAGATTGTAACTCGGAAACTGGACGGGGAACCTCCTTTCGTCTTTCCCCGTCTTTACCCTATCCGGGGTCACCTCCCCAACAGCAGCATTATCCATTCTGATGGATTTTATCCTATGATCAGAATGATTAACTCTCAATTTTATGATTTGAGTAATCAGATTTGCAAATGCATAGTTCCTTGTCGATATGAGACACACATTTGACCATCTTGTAGATGCATCAATGAATACCATAAAATATCTGAATGGTCCCGATAACGGTTGAATTGGACCACATATATCTCCTTGAATGCGCTCAAGAAAATTTAGTTGTTCATTCTTCACCTTCATGTATGAGGGTCTAGTGATTAATTTCCCAGTTTCATGCAGTGCAAACAAAATCCGAGGATTGAGGGAAATTAGCAACCGTTATGTTGTGTCCAATAGAACAATCAATAATTTTCCTCATCATCCCAACACCAGGATGACCCAGGCGATCATGCCATATCTTGAATTTATCAAGATTTTGGAAAATTATTTTATAGGCCAAATGTGGCTCTGGCTTTATGTATGTATAATATAATCCAGGAGATAGAGCAGGAAGTTTCTCAAGGGTCTTCCTTTCGGAACCCTTTTTCTGAGTTATGAGTAGGCTTTCAACCTCACCATCTTCATGAGTTTCGATGTGGTAGCCATTACTCCGAATGTCCTTAAAACTCAGCAATGTATGAGTTGAATCCGGATACAATAATGCCTCCTGGATCATAAGCTTCGTACCATTTGGGAGTGTAAATATGGCCTGACCAGAACCAACAATGACGGTGTCGCGACCACCAATAGTCATGACACTCCCCTTACTCTTTTTCAGAGTTTGGAAGTATTTAACCTCCCGTAATATTGTGTTAGAGGCACCATTATCCGCTAAACAAATTTCCTCCTCCATTGAATTTTCAGAAGATTTCTATATAGTAAAAAGAATAAAATTTAGTATTTTATCCAAACTCATATAGAATATACACATACAATACATACTATGTATGTTTGCTCACGTATTACAATACATTATGTTCGACTACATGATTATTACAATACCATATGTCTTATGACACAAATATTTTACAACACACAATATATGTAAGGACATTATCAAAATACTTATGACATTACAAGGAGTTTAAAGTTGGTCTCCATATATGTCACTTGTAGAAGTGAAATCCACTAGCATGTCTTCAGCATGAAGTGTTGGTCCTTCCTTTTGCTGAGGCTGATCATGGTTCTCCATGTTCTTTTGAACACTGTTCTGTTGAACACCTTAGGAACTCTCAACCATCGGTCCAGTGAAGTGAGCTTCGTACTGGTGCCCTTGGGCCTTCTTGCCTTTGATTGATTGTTGATACAGCGACACCAAATTCTTATAAGTTGTACACTTCTTTGCAATATGAGTGTTACAACCACATCGATAACAACCTTGAGAATTGTTACCCCTATCATTTCTCTTGAAATGATTCTTGCCCTTTTGGACTCCATGGCTATTCTGATTCTCATTGCGTTTCCACTTTCCCTTAAACCTCATACGGTTCTTCTTTGAACCACGAAAGTTTTGAGCATTGTAAGAATTGAAATGTGCTTCAGGCAGCGGCAATGTTCCCGTTGGACGGGAAAGGTTATTCTTATCAAGAATTTCATTGTGCTTTTCTGCCTGAAAAAGTGCATATATCAATTCAGAATGCTTCCTATACTTTTGGTTACGATGTTGTTCAGCAATCAACCTCATATTAGGATGGAAAGTAGAGAGCGTCTTCTCAATGAGATCCGCATCTGAAACTGCACTATTGCAGAAACTCAACTTTGAGTTGATTTGATGCACGACGGAGTTGTATGCCGCAATGGACTTAAAATCCTGGAAGCGGATTAATGCCCATTGCCTTTGCGCTTCAGGCAACATCACCGATCTCTATTGATCATAGCGCTCCTTTAAGGAGTCCCATAACGATAGAGGATTTTCTTCCATCATGTACTCATCTTTCAGAGCGGGATCGAGGTGATGTCGAATGAAGTGTAAGGCAACATATTTTGCCGGTTCTGGTATAGCAGGAGCACCATGAGCAGGTGTGGTTATAGTGCTGATCAAATTCCTGGATGACAAGTTAATCTTGACATCCATTTCCCAGGTCAGATAGTTTCTACCATCAAGTGCAAGTTCAACAAATTCTTTCTTGGATATGTTATCCATAGCCTGCATGAAAAATATCATGCACATTAATTTACCAACAGGTAAATTAATTGTGTGTAAAATAGCATGCTTGATCCACTTAAAGGTCTAGGAAAAGCCTATTCGACCCATCATATGATATTCTACAAATAGATAATCACCATATCTGGTGTAGATCATATTTGTAGGACACATGGAGATAGTCACTACGTAGTGTAGATCTCACTTATATGTGTACTTTCATTTTTGCTTTAAACACAAGGTAATCACTACGAAGTAGTGTAGACCGACCTCTTATGGTACTTCACACAACCTTGTGTTTAATAAAACACATTGAAGGTAATCGCCAACTTGGTAGCGTAGACCTCACAGTTGTGTATAAAATAATTCATTGATATTTAACCAATCCATAAGTTGTGCGCAAATTTGAAATTTGTCATATTATTTTATCAAGCATAGTCAACATAGAGCAATTAAAAATTGCAAATAGTCTAATGTTGACATTTAAATATGCAAACACTACATAGTTAGTGCTAGAATACTAACAAACACATATAAAAAGCTAAACAGAAGAAGAGAATCGAAATTCTAATGTACCAGATCCAATATGCAGAACCCAAATGGTGGCACATTTTTTTTTCGATCTGCTCTTTTATTCTTTCGTAGCTTTACGAGTCGTACGTGACCAGCCAAACAACTAAGTCGAGAAATCGATCAGGAACCAAGTCATGCACGGACGTACGCAACCTGGAGACTTCTGGACGGATGCTAGTCGTACTGGACCAGGTCATAGACTATTCTGGATACAACTCACGAGCGAGCAGATAAGGGAAGGAGGAGTTCACGCAGAACCATTCCCCCACGCGTATGCGCTCCTGACGGAACCGCTCCCCACGCGCACGCACTCCTTCCCTGTTTCTGCGGCGGCGGTCAATCCAAAATCACCACTACCACGGGCCGCGCGGCCGTTCACCGGCGAGGTGCGGATGCTCCCGGCGCGCCATCCTCCTCCGAAGAAGAAGAAGATCCGCCGGCCAGGTGCATCCCAGGCATCACTCCATTGGCGTGGCCGTTGGAGAGGCCATGCCTCACCAAGCTCTGCTCCTCCGGCCGTCGACCGGAGCGCGAGATGATGAAGCGGATGCGGCGGCTCGGAGGTGGTGAAGGGGCGGCGGAGCTTCCGGCTCCGTCGGTGAATAAATCTCTGAACAAGTTCACTGGCGCCGGGAGATAACGCCCAATGCTCGTTCTTGACGAGGCAGCGACGGCGTTCACCAGTTCATGCGCCGGAGTCGGAGACGGCAGATCCGGCGACCCTAGTGGTGAGGGTGCTGCGGGTAGCACGGGCTCAGCCTCCTCCTCGACGGGTGCCTGATTTGCTGCAAGGCGTGGGCAGGCCCAGCCGTGCTCACAGCATGGCGGTGGTGGAGGCGGGGCAGCGAGCTCCGGGTCGTCCACCTCCATCTCGTCGTCTTCCGGCTCCATCTCCTCGTCGGCGTACAGGTTAGGCGCCGCTGGTCCGGCAAGTATCCATGCCGGCAGAGGCCGCGCCTCCGGCATCGCGAATAGCGCGGGCGCGGGCTGTTGGGCCTGGATGCCTGATGGTCCAGCACCATCGTCACCACTGCGGCGGCGGCGACCTCCAAACCGGCGGTGACGAAGACCGAATTGTTGGAGATGCTGCAGGTTCCGGTTGTGGCGGCGACGGCCACCCGCGCCATGGCAACGGCGACGACGACGGCCGTCCTCCCGAAGAAGATGAAGAAAGAAGTTGCTAAAACCTCCTCCAGGCATTCTTACCTCTTCTTTTCTTCTTGTTTTCCGTTCGTCCTACTCGGGTGATCGCCGGAGTTCGCCTCTTGTGCTCTCGGTAGAGATAAAGTGCTGATAACGTGTTACTAAATCCTGAGTAGGAATTTATTCAAAAAAAAATCTGCCAGATTCATTTACTGATCTAAAAGGTGTAACTAAATCCTGGAAACCGGCCAGAAATACGCCCGAAAGAGTGGAGGTACCAACAAAAACCACTCAACTCCCTGATCCTAAAAAGAGGGGGAGTAGTACGGCCTCTGACCCGGAACCTACTTCTCGCAAGCAACAAAGGAGAGAGCGGAGAAATCCTCCAAATCAGTAAATGCCAGTCATCTCAATGTTGACGAACACCTTATGGGTAGTATACACCCAGTGGAAGGGCAACCTCCATAACCCAGCTCCAGCTTGCACACACTGGCTGGGACATCGAAACACCTAGACTCAAGCGTATTGGGAAATCACAAAGAGTCATCAAGGGTGCATGAGATATCCACCAACTATATCGATTCTGGAGAATCATTCAACCGTAATTCTACGATTGTTGGCACTTATTTTTCTGCTACAATTGTTAATACCCTTCTCAATGATCATGATCCAAGGACTATCGTTGAGTGTGAGAAACGCTCCGACTGGCCTAAATGGAAGGAAGCAATACAAGCATAACTTGCTTCGCTCAATAAAAGGAAGGTATTCACAGAAGCAATACCAACACCTCCCAATGTTTTCCCTGTGGGATTCAAATGGGTTTTCCTCCGGAAACGGAATGAGAACAATAAGGTGGTGACATATAAAGCGAGGCTCGTAGCACAGGGTTTCACGTAGAGACCCGGCACTGATTTCAATGAGACATATTCTCCAGTAATGAGTGGTATCACTTTCCGATATCTTATATCTTTGGCAGTGCAAAATCATCTATCTATGCAGTTGATGGATGTCGTGACCGCATATCTTTACGGGTCACTAGATTCGGACATATACATGAAGGTTCCTGATGGAGTCTCTGTCCCGAATGCAAGCGCTAAACGCAACATGTACTGTGTAAAACTGAACAAGTCTGTATACGGCTTGAAACAGTCGGGACGGATGTGGTACAACCGACTTAGCGAGTTCCTTCTTCAGAAGGGTTACTCCAATAGTGATGACTGCCCATGTGTCTTCATCAAGAAGTCCTCTTCGGAATTTTGCATCATTTCAGTGTATGTCAATGATCTCAACATCATTGGCAACACACAAGATATTGATGAAGCACGCAATCATCTAAAGTCAGAATTTGAGATGAAGGATTTGGGTCAAACCAAATTTTTCTTGGGTCTCCAACTCGAGCACCTTCCCTCAGGAATAATGGTATACCAAGCTGCCTATATCCAGAAAATATTAGAGAAATTCAATATGGACAAATCCTATCCGTCTAAAACTCCCATGGTGGTTCGTTCTCTAGACGTAGAGAAAGATCCGTTCAGGCCAAGGGATGATGGAGAAGAGATGTTGGGACCCGAGGTTCCATATCTCGGTGCCATTGGTGCGCTCATGTATCTTGCAAATTGTACGATACCTGACCTCGCATTTGCAGTTAATCTACTTGCTAGACATAGCGCAGCTCCCACCAAATTCCATTGGTCGGAAGTCAAGAATGTCTTTCGATATCTCCAAGGCACAAAGGATCTTGGCCTATACTTTCAGTTTCAGAGAAATCTAGACTCCAGTATGATTGGATATACTGATGATGGCTACTTATCTGATCCCCATAATGCCAGATCGCAGACCGGCTTTGTGTTCCTACATGGTGGACTGCTATATCATGGAAGTCTTCGAAACAGACTCTCGTTGCAACATCTACCAAACATTCTGAAATAATTGCATTATATGAGGCATCACGCGAATATGTGTGGCTTCGCAGAATGATAAACCACATACAACAGTCAAGTGGAATTGGTTCTATCGAATCACCTACCATTATCTATGAAGATAATGCTGCTTGTGTTGCACAGATACAAACAGGATATATCAAGAGCAATATCACTAAGCATATTTCCCCTAAATTGTTTTATCTCCATGAGCTCCAAAAGAGCGGGGAAATAAACATCTTGCAAGTAAAGTCATGTGATAATCTCGCTGACCTATTCACAAAGTCTCTACCAACTTCAACATTCCAGAAATATATTCATGGAATTGGTATGCGACGGCTTCGAGATTTGCAAGAATCAGGGGGGGTGTCTTCCTGAATTATCCTATTCAAAGCATCATATTATACTGATGAGTTTACTGTTCAGGTTCTTATTAAGGTTTTTAATGAGATAATATCAACATAAGATTATATGTCATACTATCCGTTTTCTCCACCGGGGTTTTTAGGAAGGTATAAAAGACATATTTATTGACCTCTATATTCTATGTATTTATTTCATATCGAGTTAACAGAGGCAATAATCATTATATGATGTGTCATTTTCTCCTTATTTTCCTAATGGGTTTGAAGGAGTTTTAACAGCATATCCTACTCAACTCCTCACATTTTCCCACAGGGTTTTTGGAGGAGACTATTTAAAGATGATGAAGATTCACAAGGACAAGCATAGATTAGGGGGAGTGTTAGAAATTAATTAACCTTTAATTATATGGTTAATCTCTGCTTGTATTATGCACGTTGAGAACCGACATATGGAGCGTCGCCTCTAGAACCGCCATTGTCGGCGTCGGTTCACCCCTATAAAATTGTACAACTTCATCAATGAATAGTAACTGTCCTTTTTCACTTTGTCTCTTGTTCCTACTTTGAATACATTATCCGCACGCTCCCAGCGAGAGCAACCTCTGCAAACTTCGGCGAGAAAAGGTGAGAACTTGGAAAGATGTCTCGCTTCTTGTCACTGTACCTTTGCCGCCTGCTGCAGGACGACGGTCGTCGCCGCCAGTTCGTCGCGCGCCACCGCTGGCACAGTTTTGGAGTGCACCGCCGCTTCGACGGCCGGCGCCCCTACATCGTCCGCCGCCACGACGTCGGCGGATACCGGTCGCGCCGCCACGGCATGGGCTAAATCCTAATGAGTGCTGGGGAAAAATATGAGGAGTTGAGTAGGATATGCTGTTAAAACTCCTTCAAGCCCATTGGGAAAATAAGGAGAAAATGACACAGCATATAATGATTATTGCCTCTGTTAACTCGATATGAAATAAATCCATAGAATATAGAGGTCAATAAATATGTCTTTTATATCTTCCTAAAAAAACCGGTGGGGAAAACGGATAGTGCAATACCGAAGATCTGATGATCTTCAACAGGTCTTAACCTGGGAGATTTCTCCCCCAGAACTTTGCAAGTCACGAAGTCTTCTCATACCAATTCCATGTACATATTTGTGAAACAACGAACTTGGTAAGGACTTGGTAAACAAATCGGCGAGGTTATCACATGACTTCGTTTGCAAAATATTTATTTCCCCACTCTTTTGTAGCTCATGGGGATAAAACAACTTAGGAGCAATGTGTTTTGTAATATTGCTCTTAATACAACCTGTCTGCATCTGTACAATACAAGCAACATTATCTTCATAGATAATGGTAGGCGATTCCAGCGAACCAATCCCACTTGAACCTTGGACAAAGTTCATCATTCTGCAAAGCCATACACATTCTCGTGATGCTTCATACAAAGCAATTATCTCAGAATGATTCGTGGATGTAGCCACCAATGTTTACTTTGTCGACTTCCAAGAGAAGGATGTACCTCCATGTAAGAATACAAATCTAGTCTGTGATCTGGCATTATGGGGATCTGACAAGTATCCAGCATCACAATACCCCACCATGGTTCTCTCTTGATTTTTCTAATAGAACAAACCAAGATCTTTGGTGCCATGAAGATATCTTAGAATATTCTTCACACCAACCCAATGCCTTTTCGTTGGCGATGCGCTGTATCTAGCTAAGATATTAACTGCAAACGATATATCAGGTCTCGTGGAGTTTGCTAAATACATTAGTGCACCAATTGCACTAAGATATGGGAACTCATGTCCCAATATCTCCTCATCGTCATCCTTAGGTCTAAAAGGGTCTTTATCTCTATCAAGAGACCTAACAACCATAGGTGTTTTAGACGGGTATGATTTATCCATATTGAACTTCTCCAATATCTTTTGGATGTACGCAGACTGGTGAACTAATATTCCTGAAGAAATATGTTCAAGTTGCAAACCGAGATAAAATTTGGTCTTATCCAAATCTTTTATCTCAAATTCCGTCTTCAGATGATTACTAGCCTCATTTATCTCTTGTGTAGTACCAATGATATTCAAATCATCGACATACACAGAGATTATACAAAATCCATCAGTAGATTTCTTGATGAATACACATGGGCAATCATCATCATTTAAGTACCCTTTCTGTAAAAGGAACTCACTTAGTCAGTTGTACCACATTCTACTCGACTGTTTCAAGCCGTATAACGACCTCTGTAGTTTTACGCAATACGTTTTGCGATCAACCTTTGGATCTGAATCTTCATTCCCTCAGGGACTTTCATGTAGATATCCGTATCCAGCGACCCATAAAAATATGCGGTCACCACATCCATCAATTGGATATACAAATTCATTTGCACTGCCAGCGATATCAAGTATCGGAACGTGATTCCACTCATCACAGGAGAATATGTTTCATCGTAATCAATGCCAGGCTTCTCTGTAAACCCTTGTGCTACAAGCCTCGCCTTATATCTCGCCACCTCATTGTGTTCGTTCCTCTTTCGAACAAAAACCCATTTCGCCCCTACGGAGAAAATGTGTTGAGGAGTAGGTATTACTTTAGTAAATACCCCTCTCTTGGTAAGCGAGCGCAATTCATCCTCAATTGCAACCATCCATTTGGACCAGTATGAGCGTTTCATACACTCGGCCATGGTCTTAGGTTCATGGTCCAATGCGAGGTCATCTGCAATCTTTGAGGAAAAAAATATGTCGACATTTGTAGACTTTCTGTTGAACGATTCTCCTGATTCAACATAGTTTGTGGATATTTCTTCAATACCTTCAGACTCATCATGATTTCCCTCAACGATTGAATCGAGGTGTTCCAATGTCCCAGCACCTATATTTGTGTGCGCACTGGGTTCGCATGAAAGGCCTGGTACTATTCCATGGAATGTGGTCCTCGTGGATTGCAGCATATTCTGCGATATTTCGAGTTTGTGCATTGTATATTTGTACATGATATTGATACTGCTCCCGTTGTCAATGATTACTTTTGAAAATTTCACATTAATGCTTGGTCCGACAAATGTCGGATCTAGTACGAGTGCGTACGACCCCGGATTCGGCATTATTTTGGGGTGATCCTTTATGCTCCAAGTGATTTCCTGATCTGACCAAGGCACATATCTTGGTATTGCCGGCATAACTGCATTTACTTCCATATGCCGGCGCTGCACACTTTGCCTGTCTTGCTGTTCTGTTGTGAACACGCAATATGATTGATGATGTTCTCTGTAATCATTGCGTCCACTACTTCCTGGGTTCGTCCTTCCATCTGGACCCTGATTTATCACTTGATGCACAACATCCCTCCGGTCCGAGTTATCATACCTCGGGGGAGGAGGTGGTAACATTAGTTGCTGCGCGTTTTCTCCAGTCAACTGTGGCAGATGCTGCTGATGTGCCTGATGGGATGTTGCTTGCATGCCTGCCGGGTTGCCCATTGCATTTTTCATCCAGGCACACTGCCGAGTCGTATGATTGGCCGGCTTGGCCGGGTTTGAAGTGTGAAATTTACACGGTTGATCTAACATAGACTCAAACGTGTACTTCGGTCTTTCCTGCCATTGCTTCTTCTGTTCTGGTGTCCATTGTCTTTTCCCTTCATTCCTCGGTGTCCATTGCTGAGGACCATTCTTTTGCCGCTGATTGTTTCCGTGACTCGGCTGATCTTGTACTACCGCTGCCACCTGATTTGAGCCATATCTGTAATCCGGTCTTTCTTCTCTCCTTCTCCCTCTGAACTCATTGTGCCTTGATGACCCGGTCGCATCTCTTGCATATTGATCTTGAAGTTCCCGATGATCTGCTGAAATTAATTCTGGTTGTGTCGGATCTCCCAAGGCATAGGAAGCCGCTATCCTCATGGTTTCTGCCAAAGTGGTTGGCATATCTCTTTGCAATCTCTGCCATAGTACACTGCCATAGCGACACCCTTGAGCGAACCAAGCTATCGCCTGTGACTCTATAACTCCCTTGCATGAATTCCCGAGGTTACACCACCGAGTTAAGAATTCTCTGTCTGTCTCATTCGGCCTTTGCTTGCACATGGCTAGCTGCTGCGGCCTGTTCGGCCTTTTGTAAGTACTGGTGAAATTGCTAACGAACATTTCTTCGAAATCCAACCAACAGTTGATACTGCTTGCTGGCAGGTTATTCAACCATACTCTAGCTGGTCCTTCCAACATTTGCGGGACATATTTTACTGCCCATCGCAAGTTTCCGCCAGCTATTTTTACAGCTGTTGCATAATCAATCAACCAATCCTGCGGTTTGTTGCTCCCATTATACGTTTTTGTGCCTCTTGCCAGCTGAAAGATCGGCACTGGCGGCTCGCCCATGATCCGAGGTCCGAAGCATGCCGGGCCTGGTGGACCTTGTTCTTCTAACAACTCGGACCGGTATAACCGGTCCAGCTTTACTCTCGCATCACTTGACGGCAAATCTCTGTACAGAATTCTTTCCCGCATTCCATAGTGGTTGTTTCCATCATGAACCGCATATTCCATCTCGGAATAACCATCATTGTACCTCTCATTCACCTGATTGTGGCGAGTTGGTCTCACTTCTCTTTCCTGCCGAGGTTCATATCTCGGTTGTGGATTGGGTTGCGGTTCTCTCCTTCCTTCAGCCAGGATATTATTCTCGTGATTTCCTCTTCCGAGATCTCCATTACCTCGGCTTTCGTTGCCTTTATCGGCAAGGCCGGGGTTTCTCTCGCCACTGTTACCTCGGCTCCCATTGCCTCTATTTTCATTTGCTTTTCCGGCTATCGCCAGATCATATGGAACAATTTGCTTATTTCTTTTTCCCGAAGTTACCGCTCTATCTTTCCGCGCATTGTTTCCGGACGAGGATGCTGCTGCCACTGATAAGGCAGGTGCTGCACCAGCCGAATGAACCATTCGCAAGGCACCAGGCCTTGCTGGGTCTGCCCTAAGCATTTCTTCATTCTGCTGGTTCGCAATGCGCACCAGTTCATTCACTCTCTCTTGCTGTTTTTGCCAGGCTTCGCCGGTCAATCCTTCTAACTCTAGTGCAGCGGCATTTGCCGCCCTCAGGTTCTTTGCCGGGGTACTGTATCTCGGCAAACCTAGATCAACTGATTCTGCCCTATGAGCATCATGCTCTTTGTTGATATCATCTATGAGGTTCTTCCCTCTTAGTCTCAATTCGTCGACCCGCTCGGGGGCGACGTCAAACTTGTTTACCCTAGCATATTCTCGCAGGGTCCTGTTTAAGGACTCCCGCAATGCTGACACATTTTTTGCCTCTACTAGCACTTTTTGCCTGGTCTCTTCTAACTCTGCCTGAGCGTTTGCTAGATCAAGGATCGTCGCTATCGGTGTAGTCAGATTATCTATAGTTGCCTGGAGAATGTTTTCTGGTTTTTCCAGGGGTGGCCCTCTTACCCTTGGTTCCTTTGGGGTCGTATCCTGCACCTCGGCTGGGTTTGCTGTTGAAGGAATTACCTCGGTGGGCTGTGGAGCTGCCTGCTTGGTGGCCACCTGCACACCCGTCGTCGGATCTCTGCTTGATCCGACGCCTGCACCCCGATTGCGACCATCACCTCGACGCTGCTGACGGGGCGCACTCCGCATGGACCGTTTGCGGCGCTAAGGGGAGGCTCTCCTGCAACAACAACTTGGTGAGGATAAACGCCGGAGGTGTCGACGCCGACGTAGATCTGGTGCATGCCCAAGTTGATGAAGACGCCGTTGCGCGGAGGAGTTTTTCCCTTGAAGCTTCCTGCATTGTCGCTGACGTAGTCACAGAGATCAAATCTCCGGACTAAGCCAGAGACAATACGCTCGCCAGTGTGGATGAAGTTTCCCGTCCGGATCATGACTCCAGCTAGCACCGCTGCTCGCCCCACGGTGGGGGCCAACTGTCGTGGTGGTGGCACGGCAGATGCCATGGGTAGGCTAAAGTATGGGGCCAATGGATGCTAGAGGGATCTGGGAGGGAAGATGTAGTTGATTCTACACACAGAAGACTAACGTAAAGTTCTTTATTTCTCCTTTCTTGAGCTACAAGTGCTCCTCGAGCTGTATACAAGCTGAGAAGAAGAACTTTACCAGCCTAACTGTACTAAATGAGTCGATGCCCTTCTCAAAGTCCATGCCTCTCCTTATAAAGGAGAGCCCGGGGCTCCTCTAGGGCTGACGTGGCAAGCATATTCGAGGAATATGCTTGTCCCAATATAGTAACTCGGCGGCCTCCTTTCCGTGTCGCCCTTCTAACGACGGCAAGGTTCCAGAGGACCCCACCTGCATGCCTCGGGCTTCAGGACTGTCACCTTCGTGACCTCCTTCTGCCCCTCTGTCCCTCTGTGCCTTGTCATTTGTGCTTGGCTCTGCTCAGATTCCTCCTAGCCTGTGACTAGGGTTTGACCATGGGCATTTCATTCTCCTGCAACCTTCATATTATTCGGCCCTATCTCGTATAACTTGGTTTGGCCTTTACCTGCATTCAGATTATTCGGGCTGACCCGGCCGACTTACACGGTATCTCGGCCGGGTAATGCCTTGCTCTTTTCATAAGGGTCCTGCTCTTTCATATCTCGGCCGACCTTTACAGGATTCGGCCGACTTAGATTGTAACTCGGAAACTGGACGGGGAACCTCCTTTCGTCTTTCCCCGTCTTTACCCTATCCGGGGTCACCTCCCCAACAGCAGCATTATCCATTCTGATGGATTTTATCCTATGATCAGAATGATTAACTCTCAATTTTATGATTTGAGTAATCAGATTTGCAAATGCATAGTTCCTTGTCGATATGAGACACACATTTGACCATCTTGTAGATGCATCAATGAATACCATAAAATATCTGAATGGTCCCGATAACGGTTGAATTGGACCACATATATCTCCTTGAATGCGCTCAAGAAAATTTAGTTGTTCATTCTTCACCTTCATGTATGAGGGTCTAGTGATTAATTTCCCAGTTTCACATGCAGTGCAAACAAAATCCAAGGATTGAGGGAAATTAGCAACCGTTATGTTGTGTCCAATAGAACAATCAATAATTTTCCTCATCATCCCAACACCAGGATGACCCAGGCGATCATGCCATATCTTGAATTTATCAAGATTTTGGAAAATTATTTTATACGCCAAATGTGGCTCTGGCTTTATGTATGTATAATATAATCCAGGAGATAGAGCAGGAAGTTTCTCAAGGGTCTTCCTTTCGGAACCCTTTTTCTGAGTTATGAGTAGGCTTCCAACCTCACCATCTTCATGAGTTTCGATGTGGTAGCCATTACTCCGAATGTCCTTAAAACTCAGCAATGTATGAGTTGAATCCGGATACAGTAATGCCTCCTGGATCATAAGCTTCGTACCATTTGGGAGTGTAAATATGGCCTGACCAGAACCAACAATGACGGTGTCGCGACCACCAATAGTCATGACACTCCCCTTACTCTTTTTCAGAGTTTGGAAGTATTTAACCTCTCGTAATATTGTATTAGAGGCACCACTATCCGCTAAACAAATTTCCTCCTCCATTGAATTTTCAGAAGATTTCTATATAGTAAAAAGAATAAAATTTAGTATTTTATCCAAACTCATATAGAATATACACATACAATACATACTATGTATGTTTGCTCACGTATTACAATACATTATGTTCGACTACATAGTTATTACAATACCATATGTCTTATGACACAAATATTTTACAACACACAATATATGTAAGGACATTATCAAAATACTTATGACATTACAAGGAGTTTAAAGTTGGTCTCCATATATGTCACTTGTAGAAGTGAAATCCACTAGCATGTCTTCAGCATGAAGTGTTGGTCCTTCCTTTTGCTGAGGCTGATCATGGTTCTCCATGTTCTTTTGAACACTGTTTTGTTGAACACCTTAGGAACTCTCGACCATCGGTCCAGTGAAGTGAGCTTCGTACTGGTGCCCTTGGGCCTTCTTGCCTTTGATTGATTGTTGATACAGCGACACCAAATGCTTATAAGTTGTACACTTCTTTGCAATATGAGTGTTACAACCACATCGATAACAACCTTGAGAATTGTTACCCCTATCATTTCTCTTGAAATGATTCTTGCCCTTTTGGACTCCATGGCTATTCTGATTCTCATTGCGTTTCCACTTTCCCTTAAACCTCATACGGTTCTTCTTTGAACCACGGAAGTTTTGAGCATTGTAAGAATTGAAATGTGCTTCAGGCAGCGGCAATGTTCCCGTTGGACGGGAAAGGTTATTCTTATCAAGAATTTCATTGTGCTTTTCTGCCTGAAGAAGTGCATATATCAATTCAGAATGCTTCCTATACTTTTGGTTACGATGTTGTTCAGCAATCAACCTCATATTAGGATGGAAAGTAGAGAGCGTCTTCTCAATGAGATCCGCATCTGAAACTGCACTATTGCACAATCTCAACTTTGAGTTGATTTGATGCACGACGGAGTTGTATGCCGCAATGGACTTAAAATCCTGGAAGCGGATTAATGCCCATTGCCTTTGCGCTTCAGGCAACATCACCGATCTCTGTTGATCATAGCGCTCCTTTAAGGAGTCCCATAACGATAGAGGATTTTCTTCCATCATGTACTCATCTTTCAGAGCGGGATCGAGGTGATGTCGAATGAAGTGTAAAGCAACATATTTTGCCGGTTCTGGTATAGCAGGAGCACCTTGAGCAAGTGTGGTTATAGTTCTGATCAAATTCCTGGATGACAAGTTAATTTTGACATCCATTGCCCAGGTCAGATAGTTTCTACCATCAAGTGCAAGTTCAACAAATTCTTTCTTGGATATGTTATCCATAGCCTGCATGAAAAATATCATGCCCATTAATTTACCAACAAGTAAATTAAT
Source organism: Avena atlantica (assembly GCA_910589765.1). Classification (NCBI taxonomy): domain Eukaryota; kingdom Viridiplantae; phylum Streptophyta; class Magnoliopsida; order Poales; family Poaceae; genus Avena; species Avena atlantica. The sequence goes on from OU342736.1 coordinate 377,339,171, forward strand.
TGTGTGTAAAATAGCATGCTTGATCCACTTAAAGGTCTAGGAAAAGCCTATTCGACCCATCATATGACATTCTACAAATAGATAATCACCATATATGGTGTAGATCATATTTGTAGGACACATGGAGATAGTCACTACGTAGTGTAGATCTCACTTACATGTGTACTTTCATTTTTGCTTTAAACACAAGGTAATCACTACAAAGTAGTGTAGACCGACCTCTTATGGTACTTCACACAACCTTGTGTTTAATAAAACACATTGAAGGTAGTCGCCAACTTGGTAGCGTAGACCTCACAGTTGTGTATAAAATAATTCATTGATATTTAACCAATCCATAAGTTGTGCACAAATTTGAAATTTGTCATATTATTTTATCAAGCATAGTCAACATAGAGCAATTAAAAATTGCAAATAGTCTAATGTTGACATTTAAATGTGCAAACACTACATAGTTAGTGCTAGAATACTAGCAAACACATATAAAAAGCTAAACAAAAAAAGAGAATCGAAATTCTAATGTACCAGATCCAATATGCAGAACCCATATGGTGGCACATTTTTTTTTCGATCTGCTCTTTTATTCTTTCGTAGCTTTACGAGTCGTACGTGACCAGCCAAACAACTAGTCGAGAAATCGATCAGGAACCAAGTCATGCACGGACGTACGCAACCTGGAGACTTCTGGACGGATGCTAGTCGTACTGGACCAGGTCATAGACTATTCTGGATACAACTCACGAGCGAGCAGATAAGGGAAGGAGGAGTTCACGCAGAACCATTCCCCCACGCGTATGCGCTCCTGACGGAACCGCTCCCCACGCGCACGCACTTCTTCCCTGTTTCTGCGGCGGCGGTCAATCCAAAATCACCACTACCACGGGCCGCCGCTGGCGGCCGTTCACCGGCGAGGTGCGGATGCTCCCGGCGCACCATCCTCCTCCTCCGAAGAAGAAGATCCGCCGGCCAGGTGCATCCCAGGCATCACTCCATTGGCGTGGCCGTTGGAGAGGCCATGCCTCACCAAGCTCTGCTCCTCCGGCCGTCGACCGGAGCGCGAGATGATGAAGCGGATGCGGCGGCTCGGAGGTGGTGAAGGGGCGGCGGAGCTTCCGGCTCCGTCGGCGAATAAATCTCTGAACAAGTTCACCGGCGCCGGGAGATAACGCCCAATGCTCGTTCTTGACGAGGCAGCGACGGCGTTCACCAGTTCATGCGCCGGAGTCGGAGACGGCAGATCTGGCGACCCTAGTGGTGAGGGTGCTACGGGTGGCACGGGCTCAGCCTCCTCCTCGACGGGTGCCTGATTTGCTGCAAGGCGTGGGCAGGCCCAGCCGTGCTCACAGCATGGCGGTGGTGGAGGCGGGGCAGCGAGCTCCGGGTCGTCCACCTCCATCTCGTCGTCTTCCGGTTCCATCTCCTCGTCGGCGTACAGGTTAGGCGCCGCTGGTCCGGCAAGTATCCATGCCGGCAGAGGCTGCGCCTCCGGCATCGCGAATAGCGCGGGCGCGGGCTGTTGGGCCTGGATGCCTGATGGTCCAGCACCATCGTCACCACTGCGGCGGCGGCGACCTCCAAACCGGCGGTGACGAAGGCCGAATTGTTGGAGATGCTGCAGGTTCCGGTTGTGGCGGCGACGGCCACCAGCGCCATGGCGACGGCGACGACGACGGCCGTCCTCCCGAAGAAGATGAAGAAAGAAGTTGCTAAAACCTGCTCCAGGCATTCTTACCTCTTCTTTTCTTCTTGTTTTCCGTTCGTCCTACTCGGGTGATCGCCGGAGTTCGCCTCTTGTGCTCTCGGAAGAGATAAAGTGCTGATAACGTGTTACTAAATCCTGAGTAGGAATTTATTCAAAAAAAAAATCTGCCAGATTCATTTACTGATCTAAAAGGTGTAACTAAATCCTGGAAACCGGCCAGAAATACGCCCGAAAGAGTGGAGGTACCAACAAAAACCACTCAACTCCCTGATCCTAAAAAGAGGGGGAGTAGTACGGCCTCTGACCCGGAACCTACTTCTCGCAAGCAACAAAGGAGAGAGAGGAGAAAATCCTCCAAATCAGTAAATGCCAGTCATCTCAATGTTGACGAACACCTTATGGGTAGTATACACCCAATGGAAGGGCAACCTCCACAACCCAGCTCCAGCTTGCACACACTGGCTGGGACATCGAAACACCTAGACTCAAGCGTATTGGGAAATCACGAAGAGTCATCAAGGGTGCATGAGATATCCACCAACTATATCGATTCTGGAGAATCATTCAACCGTAATTCTACGATTGTTGACACTTATTTTTCTGCTACAATTGTTGATACCCTTCTCAATGATCATGATCCAAGGACTATCGTTGAGTGTGAGAAACGCTCCGACTGGCCTAAATGGAAGGAAGCAATACAAGCATAACTTGCTTCGCTCAATAAAAGGAAGGTATTCACAGAAGCAATACCAACACCTCCCAATGTTTTCCCAGTGGGATTCAAATGGGTTTTCCTCCGGAAACGGAATGAGAACAATAAGGTGGTGACATATAAAGCGAGGCTCGTAGCACAGGGTTTCACGCAGAGACCCGGCACTGATTTCAATAAGACATATTCTCCAGTAATGAGTGGTATCACTTTCCGATATCTTATATCTTTGGCAGTGCAAAATCATCTATCTATGCAGTTGATGGATGTCGTGACCGCATATCTTTACGGGTCACTAGATTCGGACATATACATGAAGGTTCCTGATGGAGTCTCTGTCCCGAATGCAAGCGCTAAACGCAACATGTACTGTGTAAAACTGAACAAGTCTTTATACGGCTTGAAACAGTCGGGACGGATGTGGTACAACCGACTTAGCGAGTTCCTTCTTCAGAAGGGTTACTCCAATAGTGATGACTGCCCATGTGTCTTCATCAAGAAGTCCTCTTCGGAATTTTGCATCATTTCAGTGTATGTCAATGATCTCAACATCATTGGCAACACACAAGATATTGATGAAGCACGCAATCATCTAAAGTCAGAATTTGAGATGAAGGATTTGGGTCAAACCAAATTTTTCTTGGGTCTCCAACTCGAGCACCTTCCCTCAGAAATAATGGTATACCAAGCTGCCTATATCCAGAAAATATTGGAGAAATTCAATATGGACAAATCCTATCCGTCTAAAACTCCCATGGTGGTTCGTTCTCTAGACGTAGAGAAAGATCCGTTCAGGCCAAGGGATGATGGAGAAGAGATGTTGTGACCCGAGGTTCCATATCTCAGTGCCATTGGTGCGCTCATGTATCTTGCAAATTGTACGATACCTGACCTCGCATTTGCAGTTAATCTACTTGCTAGACATAGCGCAACTCCCACCAAATTCCATTGGTCGGAAGTCAAGAATGTCTTTCGATATCTCCAAGGCACAAAGGATCTTGGCCTATACTTTCAGTTTCAGAGAAATCTAGACTCCAGTATGATTGGATATACTGATGCTGGCTACTTATCTGATCCCCATAATGCCAGATCGCGGACCGGCTTTGTGTTCCTACATGGTGGACTGCTATATCATGGAAGTCTTCGAAACAGACTCTCGTTGCAACATCTACCAATCATTCTGAAATAATTGCATTATATGAGGCATCACGCGAATATGTGTGGCTTCGCAGAATGATAAACCACATACAACAGTCAAGTGGAATTGGTTCTATCGAATCACCTACCATTATCTATGAAGATAATGCTGCTTGTGTTGCACAGATACAAACAGGATATATCAAGAGCAATATCACTAAGCATATTGCCCCTAAATTGTTTTATCTCCATGAGCTCCAAAAGAGCGGGGAAATAAACATATTGCAAGTAAAGTCATGTGATAATCTCGCTGACCTATTCACAAAGTCTCTACCAACTTCAACATTCCAGAAATATATTCATGGAATTGGTATGCGACGGCTTCGAGATTTGCAAGAATCAGGAGGGGTGTCTTCCTGAATTATCCTATTCAAAGCATCATATTATACTCTTTTTCCCTTGATGAGTTTACTGTTCAGGTTCTTATTAAGGTTTTTAATGAGGTAATATCAACATAAGATTATATGTCATACTATCCGTTTTCTCCACCGGGGTTTTTAGGAAGGTATAAAAGACATATTTATTGACCTGTATATTCTATGTATTTATTTCATATCGAGTTAACAGAGGCAATAATCATTATATGATGTGTCATTTTCTCCTTATTTTCCTAATGGGTTTGAAGGAGTTTTAACAGCATATCCTACTCAACTCCTCACATTTTTCCCACAGGGTTTTTGGAGGAGACTATTTAAAGATGATGAAGATTCACAAGGACAAGCATAGATTAGGGGGAGTGTTAGAAATTAATTAACCTTTAATTATATGGTTAATCTCTGCTTGTATTATGCACGTTGAGAACCGACGTATGGAGCGTCGCCTCTAGAACCGCCATTGTCGGCGTCGGTTCACCCCTATAAAATTGTACAACTTCATCAATGAATAGTAACTGTCCTTTTTCACTTTGTCTCTTGTTCCTACTTTGAATACATTATCCGCACGCTCCCAGCGAGAGCAAACTCCCGCGAGAAAAGGTGAGAACTTGGAAAGATGTCTCGCTTCTTGTCGTTGTACCTTTGCCGCCTGCTGCAGGACGACGGTCGTCGCCGCCACTTCGTCGCGCGCCACCGCTGGCACGGTTTTGGAGTGCACCGCCGCTTCGACGGCCGGCGCCCCTACATCGTCCGCCGCCACGACGCCGGCGGATACCGGTCGCGGCGCCACGGCATGGGCTAAATCCTAATGAGTGCTGTGGAAAAAATATGAGGAGTTGAGTAGGATATGCTGTTAAAACTCCTTCAAACCCATTGGGAAAATAAGGAGAAAATGACACAGCATATAATGATTATTGCCTCTGTTAACTCGATATGAAATAAATCCATAGAATATAGAGGTCAATAAATATGTCTTTTATACCTTCCTAAAAAAACCGGTGGGGAAAACGGATAGTGCAATACCGAAGATCTGATGATCTTCAACAGGTCTTAACCTGGGAGATTTCTCCCCCAGAACTTTGCAAGTCACGAAGTCTTCTCATACCAATTCCATGTACATATTTGTGAAACAACGAACTTGGTAAGGACTTGGTAAACAAATCGGCGAGGTTATCACATGACTTCGTTTGCAAAATATTTATTTCCCCACTCTTTTGTAGCTCATGGGGATAAAACAACTTAGGAGCAATGTGTTTTGTAATATTGCTCTTAATACAACCTGTCTGCATCTGTACAATACAAGCAGCATTATCTTCATTGATAATGGTAGGCGATTCCAGCGAACCAATCCCACTTGAACCTTGGACAAAGTTCATCATTCTGCAAAGCCATACACATTCTCGTGATGCTTCATACAAAGCAATTATCTCAGAATGATTCGTGGATGTAGCCACCAATGTTTACTTTGTCGACTTCCAAGAGAAGGATGTACCTCCATGTAAGAAGACAAATCTAGTCTGTGATCTGGCATTATGGGGATCTGACAAGTATCCAGCATCACAATACCCCACCATGGTTCTCTCTTGATTTTTCTAATAGAACAAACCAAGATATTTGGTGCCATGAAGATATCTTAGAATATTCTTCACACCAACCCAATGCCTTTTCGTTGGCGATGCGCTGTATCTAGCTAAGAGATTAACTGCAAACGATATATCAGGTCTCTTGGAGTTTGCTAAATACATTAGTGCACCAATTGCACTAAGATATGGGAACTCATGTCCCAATATCTCCTCATCGTCATCCTTAGGTCTAAAAGGGTCTTTATCTCTATCAAGAGACCTAACAACCATAGGTGTTTTAGACGGGTATGATTTATCCATATTGAACTTCTCCAATATCTTTTGGATGTACGCAGACTGGTGAACTAATATTCCTGAAGAAATATGTTCAAGTTGCAAACCGAGATAAAATTTGGTCTTATCCAAATCTTTCATCTCAAATTCCGTCTTCAGATGATTACTAGCCTCATTTATCTCTTGTGTAGTACCAATGATATTCAAATCATCCACATACACAGAGATTATACAAAATCCATCAGTAGATTTCTTGATGAATACACATGGGCAATCATCATCATTAAGTACCCTTTCTGTAAAAGGGACTCACTTAGTCAGTTGTACCACATTCTACCCGACTGTTTCAAGCCGTATAACGACCTCTGTAGTTTTACGCAATACATTTTGCGATCAACCTTTGGATCTGAATCTTCATTCCCTTAGGGACTTTCATGTAGATATCCGTATCCAGCGACCCATAAAAATATGCGGTCACCACATCCATCAATTGGATATACAAATTCATTTGCACTGCCAGCGATATCAAGTATCGGAACGTGATTCCACTCATCACAGGAGAATATGTTTCATCGTAATCAATGCCAGGTTTTTCTGTAAACCCTTGTGCTACAAGCCTCGCCTTATATCTCGCCACCTCATTGTGTTCGTTCCTCTTTCGAACAAAAACCCATTTCGCCCCTACAGAGAAAATGTGTTGAGGAGTAGGTATTACTTTAGTAAATACCCCTCTCTTGGTAAGCGAGCGCAATTCATCCTCAATTGCAACCATCCATTTGGACCAGTCTGAGCGTTTCATACACTCGGCCATGGTCTTAGGTTCATGGTCCAATGCGAGGTCATCTGCAATCTTTGAGGAAAAAAATATGTCGACATTTGTAGACTTTCTGTTGAACGATTCTCCTGATTCAACATAGTTTGTGGATATTTCTTCAATACCTTCAGACTCATCATGATTTCCCTCAACGATTGAATCGAGGTGTTCCAATGTCCCAGCACCTATATTTGTGTGCGCACTTGTGCTAGGCCCTGGATGATGAACATCCTTTAGGTGTCTTTCTTCAACACTTGGTTGAACGTCAACCCGTGGTTGACCTACATTTATTGTTTGAGAGATCCTCATTCCCCGCGGACGCTTCTGAGAAGCCTTATCCTTTTTGTCCAGATTTCTCCCCCTCTTGGGCAGTTGAGTGGTCTTTGCTATCTCAACTCTCTCTGGGACATTCATAGCGGGAATATGTGATTTAGTGACACCTTTATAGTCAGTAAATGCATCTGGCGGATTATTTGCAATATTTTGCAAATTTATGATCCTCTGAACCTCCAGTTTAGATTCATTCGTGCGTGGATATAAAGACTGAATTCCTTCAACATTCCAATCTATTTCCCGGCATTCTTTGTGGTCCTTTTCTCCCCCTAATACCGGAAAATTATCCTCGTCAATGATGCAATCAGCGTACCGGGCTGTGAAGAGATCCCCTGTTAGAGGCTCCAGGTACTTTATAATCGACGGAGAAGTGTACCCCATATAAATACCCATCTTTCTATGTGGACCCATCGATGTACGTTGAGGTGGTGATATCGGCACGTACACGGCGCAACCGAATCTTCGAAGGTGGGAAATACTTGGTTGATTTCCAAGTACTAACTGCAACGGGGAGGCCGTATGGTATGTATTTGGTCGAATTTGTATCAATTCCGCGGCATGTAACACCGCATGTCCCCAACATGAAGTTGGGAGATTACAATTCTGTAGGAGCGGTCTTGCTATCAACTTGATCCTCTTGATAAGTGATTCCGCAAGACCATTTTGTGTGTGTACATACGGTACAGAATGCTCCACATTTATGCCCAAAGCTAAGCAGTAATCATTGAATGCTCGTGAACTAAATTCAGCAGCATTATCCATTATGATGGATTTTATCCTATGTTCAGGATGATTAGCTGTCAATTTTATGATTTGAGTAATCAGCTTTGCGAATGCATGGTTCCTTGTCGATATGAGACACACATTTGACCATCTTGTAGATGCATCAATGAGTACCATAAAATATCTGAATGGTCCGATAATGGTTGAATTGGACCACATATATCTCCTTGAATGCGTTCAAGAAAATGTAGTGGTTCATTCTTGACCTTCAGGTATGAGGGTCTAGTGATTAATTTCCCAGTTGCACATGCAGTGCAAACAAAATCCAAGGATTCAGGGAAATTAGCAACCAAAATTTTGTGTCCAATAGAACCATCAATAGTTTTCCTCATCATCCCAACACCAGGATGACCCAGGCGATCATGCCATATCTTGAATTTATCATGATTTTGGAAAATTATTTTGTACACCAAATGTGGCTCTGGCTTTATGTATGTATAATATAATCCAGAAGATAGAGCAGGAAGTTTCTCAAGGGTCTTTCTTTCGGAACCCTTTTTCTGAGTTATGAGTAGGCTTTCAACCTCACCATCTTCATGAGTTTCGATGTGGTAGCCATTACTCTGAATGTCCTTAAAACTCAGCAATGTACGAGTTGAATCCGGATACAATAGTGCCTCCTGGATCATAAGCTTCGTACCTTTTGGGAGTGTAAATGTGGCCTGACCAGAACCAACAATGACGGTGTCGCGACCACCAATAGTCATGACACTCCCCTTACTCTTTTTCAGAGTTTGGAAGTATTTAACCTCCCGTGATATTGTGTTAGAGGCACCACTGTCCGCTAAACAAATTTCCTCCTCCATTGAATTTTTAGAAGATTTCTATAGAGTAAAAAGAATAAAATTTAGTATTTTATCCAAACTCATATAGAATATACACATACAATACATACTATGTATGTCTGCTCACGTATTACAATACATTATGTTCGACTACATAATTATTACAATACCATATGTCTTATGACACAAATAATTTACAACACACAATATATGTAAGGACATTATCACAATACTTATGACACTACAAGGAGTTTAAAGTTGGTCTCCATATATGTCACTTGTAGAAGTGAAATCCACTAGCATGTCTTCAGCATGAAGTGTTGGTCCTTCCTTTTGCTGAGGGTGATCATGGTTCTCCATGTTCTTTCGAACATTGTTCTGTTGAACACCTTGGGAACTCTCGACCATCGGTCCAGTGAAGTGAGCTTCGTACTGGTGCCCTTGGCCCTTCTTGCCTTTGATTGATTGTTGATACAGCGACACCAAATGCTTAGAAGTTGTAGACTTCTTTGCAATATGAGTGTCACAACCACATCGATAACAACCTTGAGAATTGTTACCCCTATCATTTCTCTTGAAATGATTCTTGCCCTTTTGGACTCCATGGCTATTCTGATTCTCATTGCGTTTCCACTTTCCCTTAAACCTCATAGGGTTCTTCTTTGAACGATGGAAGTTTTGATCATTATAAGAATTGAAATGTGCTTCAGGCAGCGGCAATGTTCCCGTTGGACGGGAAAGGTTATTCTTATCAAGAATTTCATTGTGCTTTTCTGCCTGAAGAAGTGCATATATCAATTCAGAATGCTTCCTATACTTTTGGTTACGATGTTGTTCAGCAATCAACCTCATATTAGGATGGAAAGTAGAGAGCGTCTTCTCAATTAGATCCGCATCCGAAACTGCACTGTTGCAGAATCTCAACTTTGAGTTGATTTGATGCACGGCGGAGTTGTATGCCGCAACGGACTTAAAATCCTGGAAGTGGATTAATGCCCATTGCCTTTGCGCTTCAGGCAACATCACCGATCTTTGTTCATCATAGCGCTCCTTTAAGGAGTCTCATAACGATAGAGGATTTTCTTCCATCATGTACTCATCTTTCAGAGCGGGATCGAGGTGATGTCGAATGAAGTGTAAAGCAGCATACTTTGCCGGTTCTGGTATAGCAGGAGCACCTTGAGCAGGTGTGGTTATATTGCTGATCAAATTCCTGGATGACAAGTTAATCTTGACATCCATTGCCCAGGTCAGATAATTTCTGTCATCAAGTGCAAGTTCAGCAAATTCTTTCTTGGATATGTTATCCATAGCCTACATGAAAAATATCATGCCCATTAATTACCAACACGTAAATTAATTGTGTGTAAAATAGCATGCTTGATCCACTTGAAGGTTTAGGAAAAGCCTATTCGGCCCATTATATGACATTCTACAAATAGATAATCACGTGTAGATCATATTTGTAGGACACATGGAGATAGTCACTACCAAGTAGTGTAGATCTCACTTACATATGCACTTTCATTTTTTGCTTTAAACACAAGGTAATCACTATAAAGTAGTGTAGACCGACCTCTTATGGTACTTTGTACAACCTTGTGTTTAATAAAACACATTGAAGTTAGTCGCCAACTTGGTGGCATAGACCTCACAGTTGTGTATCAAGTAATTCATTGATATTTAACCAATCCATAAGTTGTGCGTAAATTTGAAATTTGTCATATTATTTTGTCAAACATAGTCAACATAGAGCGATTAAAATTGCAAATAGTCTAATATTAACATTTAAACGTGCACACACTACATAGTTAGTGCTAGAATACTAACATGCACATCTATAATATCTATAAAGTTCATCCCCACTAAAAAGCATTTAATGTTTGCAAGCTGAAACATGGTGTAGCCACGTCACTCCAATTATTTCTATCTGTCAGATTGCAAATGTATGGTTGTGGTTATCCATCATAGAACTGGCCCAATCCTCTTATCATACGGTTCCAGGTCTATCCATTAGGTTTAGTGTGCGCAATTTTATTCTGTTCAGCTCCCATACGAATCGTCTTCCGTTTATCCGGTGCCCCTTCCATTTGGCATTTGTCCAGCTTCCAAACGAATCAATCATCTGGCCGCTCGCATCCCCAATGCATTAGTCAGTGTCAAATTTTTGGCCTCCTCATCTCCCCTACCTTCCCCGTATTCCATGTCCTCAAAAAGTAGTATAATCTCAATTATCCTCTCACATGACCTCATGTCTCAACACAGGGCCGCTTCGCTCTGCAGTGCCACCGACCAGAGCAGCCTCATCTATTGCACTGGGCGGCCTCGCCAATTATTTGCTGTTGACCAAATCGGCCGTGTGCGATGCAGTTGGCAGTAGCAGAAGCATCAGCTTGACTGGGAGCTGCAACAAATAGATAGGTGATCCGAGGAAGCCTATGATATATCATCTGTCGGAGGTAAGTTCGGTTCCTCCGTTTTGTTCGTTGGATGCATCGACTGCACTTATTTTGAGAAACCGAGCAACCTGCGACCATTTTGTTGGTCGATGGTAGTCCCATATTTATTCTCCTAAACTTTTTTTATATCTGTAGCACCTGAATCCTAATATTTTCCTCTATCATTGACGTTGTATATTTTCTACTCAGAACTACGGCAGGTGTCATGGTTCCACTTCCGCCAGTACTATCATCAAATCCTCAATAGATATCTACATATTTGTAAATCAGATCCATATGTTACACCTTTGATGTGATGACTGATTTGAACCGGAGGAACGGAATACTGCCAAACAACTGGAATACTGGATGATGTAATCGGTGCCTTCCTTTCACTACAAGATCTCTTTCTATGAGACATACACATCGATGGAGTAACCTTCAGATTTCTATGTGATTCCCACTATATCTATGATTGATTGGTATAAGAGAAAATTGATTGTAGTCAGTGGACCAGCTACAACATGGAATTGGTGATTTCCTTTCATATGCTTAATTTTTGTTTCTGTATTGCAAAAGCAGAATGTATACTGGAACATTCAATTTGGTACATGGATTTTTTTTACATCAATGCTCGAGTCAGTTGCACGTCATGCAAGCAACTACAATATATTCATCGTCTAATCCTAGACCTACGGATGGTTTTGCTCACGGAAACTTCTACGAACCGACATGTAGTAAATTGATTGGCTGAGTTTTGATCTCCTCCTTGAAAAACGGGCCACGTTCTGACTCTGTGCGCGGTTTGTTGCTGTCCATAAGAAATTTCCGTACCAATTTTTTTGTAAGTGTAGCATTACTCCTTCTGTTATGCTCCTGATCGATCAAGTCACTTACATGCAAATGCAGTATGTTGATCATCTTTTGTTGCTCCTGCAAACTATTCTCATTATATTCATGCGGATTTTACTGTATTGAGCTAATGTATCAAGTCTTCTATATTTCATAAAGGTGGATATTGAGTGAGCCGAGAGAATCCAAGAGCTATATGAGTATGGAGTTATGTCAATTTTATGCACATTATATTCAAACTTTAAAATTAAGAACTATTTGATAAGGTTGAATCCCTCAAAACTATCTAAAATATCTTAATTTAATGTTTTACAAGCTGCATACATGTAGAATGTCTTATGTCATCTGTCTCCCCATATAATCCGTGGGACCATGCATGTCCGAGCTTATTTAGTTGCGAATTAAATGCAACCCATTTAGGCTATCTTTTGCATATATAAAAAACATCTTTCATTCCCGCGGCAACGCGCGGGGTATCAACTAGTTATGTAGAAAAGCTGGAACTAAACAGCTAGACAAAGGAAAAACGAAATTTTAACTACTAGGCCAAATCTACATAGCCTAATGCATTAGCCCCGACCACTTTTTTTTCGTTTAGCTTTTTTTTTCACACGTACGTGAGGCACGTGTCCCACCACAACTCCACAAGTTATACTCGTTTATCAAATTGACCAGGGACCAAACTGGTCTTGGACGTTTCTGGAATCTGGACACAGCTTGAAACGATAAGGCAGGAAGTGGATCGTGGAAATCCCATCTCCCGATAGAAAACTGCTCCCCAATACTCCTTTTGCGGCGGCGGCCACTACGGTACCGCCAGAACCGCTTGCCGCCGGCAGCGGCTATTCATCGGCGAGGAGCTGCAGATCCTGGCATGCCATCCTCTGACGAAGAAGACCTGCCAGGAAGATATGCCCCGGGCACTACTCCATTGGAGTGGCCATTGGAGAGGCCATGCCTCACTAGGCTCTGCTCCTCCGGCCTTCAACCGGAGCGCGAGACGATGAAGCGGATGCGGCGGCGTGGAGGTGGCGAAGGGGCGGCGGAGCCTCCGGCTCCGTTGGCAAAGACATCTCCCAGCGAGTTCACCGGCGCCGGGAGGTAATGCCCGATGCTCGTGCTTGGAGAGCCAGTCCATGTGCCTACCGATTCGTATGCCGGAGTCGGGGATGGCATGTCCGGCGACCCTGGAGGTGAGGGTGCTGCGGGCGGCACAGGCTCGGCCGCCTCCTCGACGGGCGTCCGATTTACTGCAAGGCGTGGGCAGGCCCAGCCGTGCTCGCAGCATGGCGGTGGTGGAGGCGGAGCAGCGAGCTCCGGGTCGTCTACCTCCATCTCGTCGCCTTCCGGCTCCATCTCCTCGTCGGCGTACAGGTTTGGCGCCGCTGGTCCGGCGAGGATCCACGCCGGCAGCGGCCATGCCTCTGGCATCGCGAACGGCGCGAGCGGTTGGGCATGGATGCCTGATGGTCCAGCGCCACCACCACGGCGGCGACCTCCAAACTGGCGGCGACGAAGGCCGAGTTGTTGGAGATGCTGCACGTTCCGGTTGTGGCGGCGACGGCCACCAGCGCCATGGTGGCGACGACGGCGATGACGACGGCCGTCCTCCCGAAGAAGACGAAGAAAGAAGTTGCTAAAACCTCCTCCAGGCATTCTTACCTATTCGTTCTTCTTCTCCTTTTCTTGTTTCTCCGGCGATCGCCGGAGTTCGGCTTTTGCTCCGTTGGTAGAGGCAGTGCTGATAACGTGTTAATGTGAATAGTAAATGAAACCAACTCATCTCTTATTCAATTAATGATTCGGTATATATACAAGGGTGAAGGGACGCGAGCGAGAGGTCGCGTCCGATCGTGGGGATGCGTGGGTACGTCGGTAGCGAGGAACCGACATACGGTTACAACACGGGATTATCTTATATTTACAATGTTTAAATAAATTCTAACAGAAAGCAATAGCAAATGTACAAGAATGGATATTTCGTGATATGTTTGCCATCGGTATTAGGTTTCCCATGTCATGTGTGGGCATATGTCCACCGCTGCAGGTACTAACCGTTTTAACATATACAGGTGTTGAATCATTAATTTTACGTTCACAAAAGAAAAATCATTAATTTTACATCAAAAAAGAAATAGTATCCAGAGGCTAGAAAAACAAAATGTCTTGAACATGTGTACTCCTTACTGTTGTGCAAAACAACCATGGGGCCACGATGAATGGTTAAGACAACTTTGGCAAGATTAAGGAGCTAAATTATATCACCTTCGCCTCACACCAAAGCACACGAACCATGAGACAACAGACTCCTACAAGAATACTATCAGAGATAGCAGGCTTGGATCGGGACAATACCTGCTCAGAGTTCAGTAGAACCTGACGATATTATTGTTCCAAACTCCAAGTGAGCGCTTGGACAGTGGACTGTCAGACCAGCAATAATTAGAAAGGCAAATTCAAATGAAAATTCGTACTACCTGTAAAACTGTAGACAAGAACCGGAAGCCCTCTGAAAGTCGTAACCAACAGCACAAGTCATGGAAAGACTGGGAAGGAACAATGGGCCAAGCAAGAGACCAAAATTTAATTTTCAAGAATTGGCAGGGGCCGCGCGAACGCGTACCCCCTCTACCACAAATTATGACGTTCATTCTCCCACTTGGGGAGATGATAAGCCAACGCGTCCACCAAGTGCAATGTGGACCATTGACCTAGGCCACAGACCATCTTGATCGCCTGTTGACCCCGTCCAGGTAAGTATGTTGCAACGTTGGCAGGGGCGGTGTATATATAGGCTCCTCGACCGCCGAATCTGCCTCAGGGAGCGAGGTGGGACTAATCATCAGCATCGCTGCGCGCGCTGGTGCAGCGGGACTGCCGGAGCGCCACTCCCCTTGCTTCCTGGGCCGGTTATTTATCCGGAGGCCCATAATAAGCAGCCCTGCCCTGCCCTTACACGAACCTACTACTATTGGCCTGTTCCTTTTGCAACTGAGACAACATCCGATCTCAGAATCTTCCTCCTGTCGTGCCATATGTGATGGTGCAGTCAGTGTTACTGGCCCCAGATTGAAAAACAAACAGCCCGTACCACCAGAGCAGCTCATGTTTTCTTCAATCCTAGCTTCCCTTCACAGAAATATAAAAAATGCATAACAGAAAATTATGGATTGATTTGGATGAATTTTATGTAACAATAGTAGATATAGATGTCCAATCGTACTTGACATTCAGCGCGACACAGGAAAAATTATCAAAAAAATAAAATCTAATTTTGCATTGTTATTCAATTGGAAGCACTAGCATTGAGAACTAAAATTTATCATTTCATCGGAGCTAGCTGCAAATGTAGGCGTCCACTAGTTTGTCTCAGATCCATGAACAGTTGGAGGCACTCGTCCGAGCGGTCCACATGGCATCTTAACATGAGTATTTTTTTTTTTTGACAAATATGACCCTTTGGCAAAACAAATGTCCCATGTGACCTCCCGATGAAACTATTTCGAAATCTGACTCCCTCGATTTGGCGCCAACAAGATTGAAGCTAAAGTTGTGCGTGTCGGCACCAAGAAAATTTGAAAAAAAAAGAAGAATTTTCAAATTGTTCGGTGCCAATGAGTTTGGTGTCAATTATCCTAGCGCCGACCTTGTTTCGTCATTAGCATGGCGTCGACCTTGCTTTGGCGTTAGAGATGTCTGGCGCCGACCTATACTTCTCCGGTTCTATTGCCTTTGGCGCCAAACTTAATGGACCGATTCCAAAATAGTGTCGCCAAGAAATTTGTTTTATCAAAACCCCAGAGTTGTAAAAACATTAACACAGATAATCATTCTCATGATCAATAATGACAATAAATTCTCACAAATTAATGAAAGTTAATTAGGCATATTGTGCGCCCCAAGTTGCCACCGCACAAACGCTAAGACGACATGTTGCTTCTCCTCCTCCTCGTGTTGCCCTCGTCGTCATCGTGTGGAAGAGATGTCGGATTCTACACCAGTCAAATCTAATCTGACCAAGATCGTGGAAGAACTGTTGGGTTTTCATCGACATGTTCTCGCTTTGATCGTGTGCTTGATTGCACCTCAACGTGGTGTTCCCGATCTCATACGTGTGGATAACATGGAGGTGTTCCATTTGTGGGATAATATATCTTCTCGCGAATTGAGGATCGCCATGCGTTTCATCAACCTCGTTATCGCAAACTTCGGCTAACTCGATTTACGAGGGTACGCTCCATTGCCCCCCTCTCTCTCATATTTGGTCGTGTTTATGCGCGCTACAAAAAAAATTGTTTTGCGTAGCTCGTATCCCAACACATATGACCGATAATGTAACACCCCCGGTCACTCCGGATCGACGGCTGTCACTTCTGGCAGCTCAATAGGATCTCTAGACTAACCCCACAGACCAACACTAGTCATGAGGATGCAATGCACAAAACAACGCGATTTTCTAGTAGTGGTTTTGCGGGATGCCACAATTCGACACCACTAACAATGGATCTCGCCCTCGAGATCTGCCTCATGGTACCGGGAAGAAGGGCGGTGATCTGCATCTTCTCGCTTCGTGTAGATCTTCGCGACACCACTAACAAGAGGTCGTTGTCCGTGATCGTCGAGAGAACACTCCGGGAACAAAAGGTCGAAGGTAGAGGTATCAACAAATAAAGCCACCTCTAGCTTCGATGGAAAGAGGGAACCGATGCATTCTCATCCACTTCAATGTACACAAGCGAATAGAGTGAGTAGTCGGCATGGGGGCCAATCCATCACGCACCCAAACTATTACTCTGCACAATCAGTAGAAAAGCGTGCAACCATTCTCGGAATCAGACTGAAGATCTCGACAATCGAGGTTCAGAAACAAAGGAGTGATGCAGACTCTGCATCGGATCTGGCGTAGATGATGTCGTCACGTCAGAAAACACCGGAAGGCACAAACAAGGAACAGAGAATGGTACCACAGATAAAGGATCACTCAGATAGCATGAAGACCAGATGTAGCAACACCGTTACCAAAGGAGGAAGCGAAACCCAGAAGGTACGATGGAACCCAACCACGAGAAATCCTGGACTCGAAGAGAGAGAAGAGAGCGGATTCAAAACACGCAGAGGTGAGAGGAGAGCAGCAGAGGGGTAAGGAGTAAAATCAGACCTAATCAGAACTATCCAACCGATTTTTCAAAAGTAGTTTTGACACTCTACTTCAGCCGTTAGCTAGGTTATCCTACAGGCTGGACTTGTGGGGTATCGCAACTGCTGAGCTCTGATACCACTCTGTAACACCCTCAGAATCGGCCCTATGCAAGTTTTAGCGAAACCTGCCAAACCCGCATAGAAACGATTCAAAGGTGCCCAACAGGCACTTTCGTGCGGGTGGAAAACGAAGTAATATCATTACACAATAGTCCACGATAGAACCCACAAAACAGATATATACAACAACGACTCAAAGAGTCAAGAATGCAGATATACAGTACAAAGATCCAAATCACCTTGAAACTGATACAGCGTCCGACTACGGACAAGATGCAAATGGGGCTAAGAGCCCTGAAGAATAACCAATGGCGTCCATAACCCTGCCCAGGCCAAGCCGGAAGGGTAACCCTGCTAACGACGTCGAACTCAAAACCTGCTTAAACAAAAGGGGTGCCGACAAAGGGCAAAGGAAAAAGAGAGAGCGGTCAGTACTGAGGCCAGTACACGGCGAGGCTAGAATTCGGCGGTCCTCGCCTACATAGGTATGGTGGACTGAAGCGGCAGCGCAGCATGCACTAAACACCCTATAGATACTCGATATAACTGTCGGCTATCAGAAAGGGATAAGAAAAACCTATTCGGAACCAACCTGATACTACCACCAAACATACCCATCCTGGTATTTCCCCCTCGAGACCAAACGAGGAAGTCAACCGAGGAACTCACACCGTTGGCAGTTTTATTTATTCAGTTATCGTTGCAGCAATTACTAGTCAAGTATAGATAGTCATCCTGATAGAATAAGCAGTGGGCACTTTTAGTTAACCATTCCGTTGTAGTTGCAACACTTACTTGTCAGATACAATTAGCATGAGATATACCCAAACCCAGCAGTTGTTGGTACTTTTATTTAGCCATTCCGTTGCAGTGAAGCTGATTACTAGTCATATCGGATACAAGTCAAATTATAGCAGTAAACTTTAGTTATAGTTGTCTATGATCAAGAACTGTGCTCCAAGTCGTCCATAACCGCGGACACGGCTTCTCGAAAAGATTTAACCCTGCAGGGGTGCACCAAAGTTCCCACACGCACCTACACCCTTGTTGTCAGATCAGGTAGGTACAAGATCATAAAACATACACCCAACGGTATGTCGACGGGGTTTCGGACACGACGTTTCCCAGACCCAAAGCAAGCACGGGGGGCCACCCCACTAAGCTACCCACAACGAAGTCGGCCGGTCTCCGAGACGGACTCAGGGTTTGTGTAGACGGCTGTAAACGACTGGGAACCCGAAAAGATGACTGGGCTTGTCGATACAGCGAAAACGTGTCACAGACCTAAACAGTACAGGTGCTCCTCGCACAATCATAAATAAAGCAGTAAAGCATGGCATAAGTATATGATAGTAATAAAGCCCCAAACTACTTGTGGCCCCCGGTACAATACTTTGAAATCAGGTACTAATCGATGGGGGTGCCCATACACCCCACCTGTGGTTAGCGCGCTCGATCTCGGAACAGGTGTCAAGAACTCGGGGTCCTACGGGACACAAGTGGACGGTTAACAACCAAATAACATCTATTGCCCACCTGTGCCTCTGCATTTACCTACTTTCAATTTTAGTTATTAAACAATAATTAAAGCCATGATCATTTCCAACATTAAACATGCGGCAATACTCCAACAACTGTGGTACTTGACGACACGCAACAGCACTTGAGCACGCGACTACGACGCGCAAGTCCAACTATCTACCAAACAACAGGTGATAGGATGTGTCCAAGGCAATATAAGGCTGCAAGGGATGTTCCGGGTACGAAAACTAGAGCATCGCAACACAGATAGCAATAGATCAGCATGAGGGAAAAAATACTATAAAAGTAAGATAGGTAGAAAGGGGGAGATGCTCGCCTGAAAACATTGCCGAAGGTTCATCCGAAGAATGGGCGTCACTCGCATCAACTCATCGGCCTAGTCCGTGAAGAAGCAAAGCACTAGAAGAAACACCGGATGGACTATTTAATACTATGACAGAAGATCGGGCATGATGCATGTATGAGGTATGACATGGCAAAGGTGCAATGCAATTAGATCATATTAAGCGGAACCGGGGTCCCGGCATTTAATTAGACGGTTCAAGTTATTTATCTACCTCGCAAATTAAATGTTGGATTAGCAAGACAAAACATGGCTTCGGTTCGCTATGCCAATTTAAATGGAGTCCGGAATAAGACCAAGATATCCCGCATATCGACTCCATATTTAATTATGAGATTAATCGGCATAATGCCCCCAAACCACAAACAAGTATGCATGCAAGTATGACAATTTAATATGCAACAATTTATATAGATGGTATTTATAAAATAGGGGCTCGGATCGGGGTCACACATTGGCGTTTGGCGATCTTGGTTCAGAGGAGGGGTTCGGTCTTCGGACTCCAGGATCCGGGCCTTCGGTTTCCAGGACGGAGTTCTTGTTGTCATTGATGAAGACTTGTCGTCGAGGCCTCATGTCAACTTCGCCACACAATCATCACATGGTCGGAGTTGATGTCTTCGAATCAGGGCTCGAGAATACTTCAGTGGCACCACACAATCTACACCGGATCATCAACTCAACACCACGCCTACTCGAGAGGAGCCAGAGGGGTTGGATCATGTGCCACTTGCAGGTTCATGGACACGGTGTAAAAACAAGGGCGCAACAGCCTTCTTGGGTCGAGGCAGAGGGAAAACACGATTGTGCTTTGGTTCCTGGCAACACACGCATGGATGGTGGCGGCCGGAGAAGGGAGGAGGACTACCATGGCGGTGCAGAGACGATGGCCACGACGGCGTCTTGCAGAGGCAGGTGGAGGCCGACCGACGCGGAGGCCGGTGGAGGCTCGGGATGCAGGACAGGAGGAGGACGTGGGAGGCGCTCGACGGGCCCAAGCAGGCGGGGGCAGGAGTGGAGCTCGCCGGGGAGGACGGTGGCAGAGGACGCAGGCCGGGCAGCCTCGACGGCGACGTGGGCCAGGCGCGAGGAGAGCGGGAGGATGCAGCACGACGATTGAGGCGAGGTCGCAGCATCGACGGCGGACATGGGGCAACGGGACGGCGAGGTCGGGCTCGCAGACAGGGGCGCTGTGGGGGGTGAGGCCGATGGGGCGTCGAGCTCGTGACGGCCGAAGGAGACCCAGGCAAACGCAGGGTGGTGGCGGGCTCAGCGACGCGGGCGCCGGGCGCTGACCAGAGGCGGCGGATGGAGCTCCAGAGAGGAGGCACGAGCGAGAGAGGTCGACGACCAGACGCTAGGCCAGCAAGGAGGCGCCGTGGCTTGCGGCGGGGCGCGAGGAGGGGCGGAAGAGGCGAGCAAGGTGGGGGCTCCTGTGGCGGCGGCGGTAGGTGGAGAGCCAGGAGGTGACGACGGCTTTGAGGAGGAAGGACGCGAGGAAGGGAAACGGGTCGCGTGCGAGGCGAGGGAACGAGGGGAGCGGGGCAAGTGGGTCTCAGGGTGGGGCCGGCTGCGATAGTGGAGGCGAGGTGAGGTGTAGAGGGGCCTGGCGGCGTTGGGGAGGTTGTCGCGGGGTGTGAGACGTGCCAGGGAGAGTGGGCCGGGTGACACCGTGTACGTGACAGGTTGGGGAAGGGCATCAGGGTGGTCTCGCATGCTGCACCGTCGATTCGTGCGGGGTGTGTGAGGAGGTGTGAGCGGCAGTGGTTAGCTAGGGTCGGTCGCTGGGTGAGACGGGGTGTGTGGCGGCGGTTGATGGGTAGGTGGGTGGAGGCAAGGCTAGGGTTAGGGTTTCCAGGGAGGGGATTTTGGTCAGATAGGGCTAGGCCAGAACTGCCGGGTTGGTAGGTGGCCTGGCTGATGGGCCTTTTGGGCCTGGCGGCGGGCTGCCTTCCCCGGTTTTAATAAAACTATTTTATTTCTTTTATAAAGATCTTTTCGTAAATAGATTTAGACAAACAAAATAATTCAGAGAGATCGGGATTTGGCATTTGAAATAAAGAGGGGGTTATTTGTAGAAAACAAAATAGGGTTTTTGGAAATAGTTTTAGACAAATAACATGCATGGAACCATGAGGATGCTCAAATGCAATGTGGCATGATGACATGAGCATGCGGTCATGAGAATGCAATGCACAAAACAACGCGATTTTCTAGTAGTGGTTTTGCGGGATGCCACAGTCACCCATCCTAGAATTGCTCTAGACCAAGCACGCTTAACCTTAGAGTTCTTTTCAAATGAGCTTCCGGAAAAGAAGTTGCAACTTGTTTGTATGGGTTTCTATCAATCCTATTGAGCCATGCGCCAGGGTCTCACAGATAATTAGGGGTGTAATTGCACGTGTATGCATCTACACCTACTATTTTAGACTCATTGTAAATGAATAAAACTTGACAAGATGGTTATTACCATACTTTATTAGAAAATCTATGTGCCAAGAAAATTAATGTTGACTTCGGAAATATTTGTTTTATATAAATATACACACTTGAGGTTGTCTTATTACTATAGAGGAGGCACCCATAGAGGATTAAGCTTTATCTGAAAAGAGCCATTTACTTTATTACTTGCATTTACATTACTCGTATTTTATTTCACTTGTTCTTTAAATTACTGTAAATCATAAACCCAAAAATACCAAACCATGCATACTTTGTTATTTATTTGCTAAATCTAATAACCAATTTCTTCAACTTCTCGTGGGTTCCACACTTATTACGTGCTGAAAGGTATTATAATTGCCCCCCTACACTTATGATCATCACCAATTCACCCACAAGATTCAATACAACCATCGTGATCATGAAATTGTCATACGAAAGTGTGCGATGTTTGGACATTCAACATAATCTTCCACTTGTCTACATAGTACATGAATCTCCCGATAGATGTCTCCCTAATCTCGGTGCACGGTTATACTGTCGGGGCATAAGCTGGTTTACGGTTAATTAGGTCGCTGGGTACGCAACCGGTTCACGAGGTTAACCACCGGTGTGAAAGAAGCATCATCGGGTAAACTTTACACACTTATGGAGGAGTCACACTTATTGTTTGGACACGTATCTACGTTATGTCCTTTAACGAAGGAGTTGGCTTCGGGGACACTATATCCGCATAGTGCTTTGAGATAAACCATGAAACATAAATAAACTAGTCAATTAAGCCCCTCCCTATTTAGGGATAATGTGGTTGCACGTGTTAGGTTGACTTTAGTTTGTTGATTCATCTGCTGCTAAATCTGATTTGTTTTTGTCCTAAATCCATTGTAATCTGCTTGAAGTATCTGCTTATTTGTTTAATTTACTAGTTTTTTTAGAAAATTATATTCATCCCCTCTAGCTGTCATATCTTGATCTTTCGAGGGGCTTATTGTAACATGCCAGCATTTAGGAACTAACGAAGGGTAGATTTAGGAATTTGGAATATTGCATGCATTTATCTGTGAAAACGTGGGTAAAATTTTCGCCAAATAAAAACCTAAAGTGATCAATGTTTCTTTCATACTTTGAGATTAGGTTTAGTCTTAAAGTATGATTGTTATAAACTTTGATATGATCTTTGAGGAATTATGTGTTTGGAAAGTGAATTTGAATTTTAAACTTGAGTGTTTGAATTATATTTCAAATGAATTAGAAATAAGATTTGAATCTTGATTAAATTAAGAGTTAATTATTTTGACTCAAACTTTATATAAAGAAAACAATTAAGAATATGAAAACTTATTTCATATTATCAATATATAAACAAGATACAAAAAATGAAACTTATTGGAATCATTTCCAAACTTCACAATAACAAATGAATAAAGGATAAGAATATATCTTTATTAAAAATTATATAATCTTTATTACAGAAGAATAAAATGAAGATTACAAAATAATAAAATGAAAATTACAAAAGAATAAGAAAATTACATTGGATTATTCTATAACTATTATATAAAAGAAAACCTAAACTAAAATCTTCATCTTTATATCTGTATCTGCAAAACAAATAGAAACTAAATAGAAAAAGGAAAGTTAGGGTTAGAAATATTTTTTTCTCTGAGACATGTCAGTGAGGTGCACTGAACAAATTCATCATTGAGAAATTTATAAAAGGGGCAAGTTTCACCAATATGAAAGAATCCATCTTTCATAAAATCCAGAAGTCAAATGACAGACAAGAGGGGCAAGTTTCACCAGCCAGGTGAAAGTAACCAGATAACAGTAAGTTTCAAATTTCTAAACATATCCACAGGTGCACAGCAAGCACACAAGCAGGACACACAACTAAATGCATGTGTTGTGCTGTCAGCCTCACAACACAACCCCAAACTCACAAAACCACCAGCAGAACCGTGGAGATGCACTAGTGCATCTCTCCACTGCTTGCACACCAGAACAGCCAGCTTAGACAACAGCTTACCAAGCATAACAGCCAAACTAAACCACCAAAGATCAACCAAACATCACCAGATGGTGACATAAGGAGTGGGAAGGATCAGGTGGACAGCAAGATCAAGTCCAGGAGCTAGGAGGAGCAGGCTAGGTCAAGGTCAAGCACAGAAGCTCAGCAAAACAAGATCATCATCACCACTTTACTCCACAAACATCAGATTCTGTGGTGAGTTTCATAAAACCTTCACATGATCTAATCATATCATCTAAATAGAAGCATGTGTCGTTTTATAAAACAAACTCTCAGAAAACACCCAAGTGGGGTGAATCCATCATAGAGATTTTAAACTCTAAAAGCAAACAGCAAAGTACAAGGATCCAACCAGAGCTCAGAACAACATCATTGCTCTGGTTGTTAGGCTATATATTACAATTCAAGCATAATATAGCTATGATCTATTTCTAGGCACATCCCTAAAGAAAGGGTAGCACCTTAGAAACAAATCTTTTGGATCCAGATAATGATCAAGCTTACTATCAATTTTACCAAGCTTTGATTTAAAAACAATAGCTGGTACCATTACCAGGACTATCTATATGAATCAACTAGATAAGGTCTGAATACCTAAGCCTCAGACCAACATCATTGGTCTTAGGGAATTCAGAGAAGAGCATTTCTATTTATCTTATAAATCCAAGCTTGTTTTAAGCTTAAACCAACCCAATCAATGAATATGAATCAATCTTGTGTGCCATACCAAGATGGTGTCACAAGAACAATTCTATATGAATCAGGATAAACATCCAATCATCACAGATTCAACAAGCCAAACTACTAATCATTTTCCTATCAAGAATCATAAATAAAACATTCCAATGTTTATCTGTACTATTTGAGATCATGATGAACTCAAACCACATATTAATTTCTAAGCCAACAACACTAAGACAGTGATTTCATCACACCATAACCATGCTCCTAAACCATGAAATGACAGTGGAAGGTTATCAAGTCACTAACTTTACCAATCATGGTTCCAAAGCAACTATACCATCTGAATCATATGCAATCCAAGCATAAAAACATCTAATAAGCCACCAGCACCATCATGGTTCATATCAAGTAACAATCCTCAGGCCAATAATCATTTAGCATGTTTACAGACCATCCAGACATAATCTAATTCATCCAGTATATGATCAACCACAAGATAAGAACCCTAAATGGATAAATAATCCTAATTAGAACCAGACAGTAACCAGAGAGGTCACTGCCAAAATCTAGCATGCGATGAGCAAGCACATAGAGCACAAGGGGAGAGGAGAAGAACTCACCAAAGGTCCTCGCTGGAGACTAGAAGAGGAAGCAGAGGGGCCGACGTCCATGGCGGCATGGGGAGCACCCCAGGATGGGCGCTGCAACCCATACGACGCCACGGCGGCGACCATGAACACACATAGAGGCGAGGAGCATCACCACGATGCGCGACGGTGGCGGCAACACCAGGATCCACGCCAACCCCCAAACCCTAGGGTTCGGGACGGCATCGATCCATCGCAGGAGATCCCCAGGCTCGAATCCAGTTGGATAGAAAGGACAAACATCATCGACAACCCCCTGTTGCACCACGGCAGCGACCAAAACGGCCTACGGCGGCGAGAATCGTCGGCGGCGACATCGCCAGTCACAGGGTCGGGGTCAGAGGAGGAGAGGATAAGCTCGAGGGAGAGAGAGAGGCAGTGAGGAATGAGCTGAGTTGGGACAGACCCTTCAGGGTGGTTATTTTGTCTATGACTAATGGGACACTAGGGCCCAATAAGATTAAGCCATCCCAGAAAGCCTTTTAGGCCTGTTTGAATAAAAAGGAAAAGACCAAAATACCCCTGGACTTAATTAAATTCTAGAAAATAAAATAAAAGTCCAAAAATTATAAATAAAATATTTTTGGATTCACAATAATCCACACTATCCAAATAAAATAAGATATGAAATTTTAGACATTTAAATATTTATAAGAATTTTGTAATTTATATATTCCTTATGGAATTTTACAAAATTATTAAAAGATGATAAAAATAAATAAAAATCACTTTAATTATATACTAATATTGTAGTATTTTTGAAAAATACTAAATAAATATTTAATAACAATTTTTAATGTATAATTGATAATTCCTAAAAGAATTATTAAATCAATAAAAGTCAAATAAAAGGGAAATAAAATAAAATAATTCAATATATGGTATAAATATTAAAAAATAATATTTATAAATGATTTATTATTATTAAAAAGAACCTTGTAGGGTAAATGCATATTAAATTAAATAATGCATTACATTACTTGCATAATCATTTTGCTTCTTTAAATATTATTCTTATCGGGCAATAATGATGTTTTTGTAGACATAGAAGCTCAAGGTCCAGTGCAAGCATCAGACTTCACTACCTTGACATCACAAGGCAAGTTCATCACTTGCTCATGTCCTTTGAAGAGTCTTTATCAAAGTATTTACAAATTGGGTGTTATCATATATGCTAAAAAAGAAAGAAAATGTTATTTTCACAAATAAAAGAATCATAGATATCATCCTAAGTGGTGATGTATTGGAGCAATAGAACTTAGGGTTCTAGTTGCAAACAATTATGATCAAATAGGGACTTAATAACCCCTGGCATCAGTGATTCTAGCGCCGTATATTACGCGTTAGCCATGATATTTGGAATGAGACAGAGAAGTCAGCTGTATCTTCTTCCTCTCGCATGAAGCCGAATGTGCAGGTCGTGGATGTTATCCTCGCAGCGTGCATATTAATTGGTAATTCGTAGAGGATATGCAACGTATGGGTGGGAACCCTCATCGTCCCACGATAGTTCTGGCATCTAACGGTTTGTACAAACCACTGCCGTAATTCATTATGTGGGCATGGTGTACACCAAGGAGGCATGCGAGGTCGCGAAGGGGGCAGTGATTAGCTTGGATCAACTACTGGGCCCCACATCATGGAATTGTGGATGGAAAAGTACGCCCGGTTGTGCAACAAGGAGTTGATCTCTCATGGGTAAAGTAACACACCTTTGCAGAGTGTAAGAACTGTAACTTGTTACTCCCTGTTCCGGGAAGGAGCTACGAACGCGGCAGGAAAGGAACTCCATGAAAGTTCTGGTCAACCTGTGAAGGCTGATTGTCATAGTTTTTCAGAATAAAATCAATCTTTGAAGAAAGATTTACAAAAATTGCATAGTACCAAGGATTTATAATCCAAGGTGGTAGTTAGAGCATCAAACTTCCCACCTTGCATATAATGAACTTGTTGGGTAACGCTGTTACTCATTCTTTCCTTTGATCCCTTGCTTAGACTCTGAGGATTCCGAAGACGTGCCAATGTATGCAGCCGAATGCCAAGAAGATGTGTTCTACGAGGAACCTGGTCTATCCGAAGGTGTTGAAGGAGTGGATTACGAAATCCGCTACGGTGTCGATGATAACGAGTCCAACTAAGTATCCATAGTTAGTAGTAACCAATGGAGCCGAGCACCATGAACTCTATAGAATAAGCTGCTGAGCTCAACTCCTAGTCGGAGTTGCTACTTTTAAATTCCGCTGAAACACTTTATATTTTGGTTTGTAAGTTGAATCTTTTGGAAGTCTTGAAACTTCCGGTATTTTATTAATTATAATGTGTGTATATTTGTAATATGGACCCGCAATGTTTTTGTTGTACCACTCTGAGGGATGTGATATTTACGGAAAGGTGTTCTGTGGATGTCATGTCAACGACTAAAGTGTACTACACATGCAGTGGTATGCTGGGTCACCGCACTTATAGTCCCCCCTTCACCAAATTCACCCTTTTCTTGGCTACATTTTCTTTGTTTGCATGGAGAAAGTATGAGTTCAACTCTCTTTCTTCCCTCTTCCATCTGACATATTTTGGACAATTGGAGTAGAAGGTCCCTCATTCCAGGTCCATCTTCTTGGTGGTTCTCTAGCAATGTGCTTGGCCAATGTTGGGTTTACACATGATGAACATAACTGTAACTTATGCTTGTATTGCATTTTGTTCATCTTAATTTGCTTATTCACTCATGTTTGGCCGCACATGTAGGTTGGCTCAACGGGGCCTGTAGAGGCTCAGTTTGGACTTCTAGTTGATTTGGTTGTTGCGATGAGAAAGGAAGATGACCATGGGGAAAGCACTCCTGTTCTTCTGGTGTCAACGGCGATGACACCCCCAAGCGTCATTCCCCTCCTTGGAGGCATTGTTGTGGAACCTTCTTCCTTTCCATCATTACGGTCTTAGATCTTTGGGTGAAAACCTAGAGACCTTGTTGGGTCGAGCGAGACGACATTCTGGTGCCACCAACTTCTTGAAGGTGTTGCTTTTGAGTCGTGACTAGTATTGGTGCTCCTGGTTTCTTTTTATGACCATCATGTGGCTTGGGGTAGTGTTATGAATATGGTGTTGCGGGGATTCAATGAAAGTTTGGTTCCAATTCGGTGATGCCCTTTGAGATAAAGCGATCGAATAATGAATACTTTAAGCCTTGGACACATGTGTTCTATCTCTATGCTTGTAGCCGACCCTCTCCTTTCTTCCTTGATGTTCTTCTCCCACTACGAGCTTTCATTGTATGATTCATTGTAACCTAGTCTCCCTAGCAATGACATGTTGTGTTTGGGTTTTTCAATTTTAACGGATTTGCTAATTCTCAGTCAATAGAGAATTAAGTTAGAACTTAGTCGGATCCTAATTTATTGGATTTGTATTGTGATTCGCGTGTTTTGCGGGTTAAAGGGGACCGAGACTGAGAATTTTGGGTTGGAGGGAGGTTGCAAGGTGTTTTTTTAGTTGAAAGTGAGTTGCAAGTGAGGTCACGAGTAGTAGTTACCAGTGAGTCCACAACTGAAATTAAATGACCTCATCTCTGAGAATTCGACCATGAATTAGACCCGCCCTAATTTTAAACCGGACTCTTCGAGCTTTTTTATTGGACGTGCCTACGCAGCCGGCGCCTGCCAGTTTCAACAATTCGGCTGGCGTTTCCGCGATCACTGCCTTGGTGTATCGTTTCTTTTTCTTCTAATCCACATGGCATGTTGGGCGCAGTTGTGCGAGTGTGACTCCGATTGCATCGATTTGTCTAGCTCAATAAAAACACTCGAATTTAAAATGTTTTGTTGCTCAAACCGTTAGTCCGATTAAAATTCCGTTTTCACCATTAGACTAGTCGCGACGAGATCTTCGAAACTAGATCCCATGTCGATATATTTTGACAACTTTTTTTCTGACCCAAAAGTTATCCACACTGTTGTATGTAAGTTACCCACCATGTAACAAGTAAATAACCCACTATTTTGAAGAGCTGCATCAATGCGTTTTTTGCGTGTAATACAAAACTACCACTGACATCTCCATGGCACCCGCCCAAACGACTATCAGAAATCTGCCTGGTCGCCACCACCCCACAACACCGCAGTGGAGGGGTGAAGTGAAGGGTTTCGCGGCATAGTAAATCAAAATTTTCTACGGATGCGAACAGAGGGGAAGCCAAGATCTAATCTAGGAGATGCAAACAACGAGAGAGATTTGATTAGATCTTCATACCCTTGAAGTATGGTGGAGAGGTAGATTGGATCTACAACACGACGGCGTGGTGTATATGGTGGAGAATTTCTGCCGCAGGGCTTCGCCTACAAACAGTCGGGAGGGAGAGAGGAAGGCAGCAAGGCGGCTAGGGTTTGGAGGAGAGGTGTAGGGGTTTGGTGCGCCCCCACCCCTATTTATATAGAGGGGGGGGCGCAGCCCTAGCCCCTCCCCCAAGCCCAAAGGATAAGGAGTGGGGGGCATGGACTCTCCCCTCTTCTAGAAACCCTATCTCTAGTTTAAACGATTTAAACTCTCTAGGATCGACTGGGCCCTATGGGGCCTTGTGCCCCTGGCCCAATGCGGCCAGGACACTCCCTCATAGGCCCATGCCCCCTCCCGGAAGGTGGGGCCACGTTGGTCCCCTTCCGGAAGGTTCTAGAAGCTTCCGGTACAATACCGATTAACCCGGAACAATTCCGAACTCCAAAAACTGCATTGCCTTATATGAATCTTATTCTCCGGACCATTCCAGAACCTCTCGTGATGTCCCGGATCCCATCCGAGACTCCAAACAAAAATTCATAAACCAATTATCCAATCTATCCTAGCGTCAAGACACGTTAAGTGTGTGACCCTGCGGGTTCGAGAATATACAGACATGATCTTCTATCAATAATCAACAGCGGGGTCTGGGCACCCATATTGACTCCCACACATTCATCGATGATCATATCGGATGAACCACGATGCCAGGATTCAATCAATCCCATATATATATTCCCTTCGTCTCGCGATATTTTACTTGCCCGAGATTCGATCGTCGGTACCGTCATACCTAGTTCAATCCCGTTCACAGCAAGTACTTTACTCGTTCCGTAATCCGATATCACTTTGTGATTAACTCCTTAATCACATGCTTGCAAGCGGTGTTGATATCGATTACCGAGTGGGCCCGGAGTATATCTCTCCGACTTGGGAGGGACAAATCCCATCTTGATACATAAAACCCAACAGATACTTTCCGATCACCTGAGAGACAGTTTTATGATCACCCTCTCATAGGATGACGTTTGATGACCTCAAAGCTTTATTCCGATACCAGGGAGTTGTATTATCTCATGGTCTAAGGAATACAATATTTGACATAGGAAAAGCTTCGCAAATACGAACACGATGACACGATCTAATTGCTTTGCTTAGTTTGGGTTTGTCCATCATATCATTCTCCAATGAAATGATCTCATTATCAATTGAAAACTCATGTCTATGGTTAGGAAACCATAACCATCATTGATCAATGAGCTAGTCCTTAGAGGCGTACCAGGGACACGGTGTTGTTCACAAACCACACAAGTATTAATGTTTCCGCTTAATACAATTCTAGCATGGAATATAAACTTTATCATGAACAAGAATTATAATAATAACATCTTTATTATTGCCTCTAGGGCATAATTCCAACAGTCTCCCACTTGCACTAGAGTCAATAATCTAGTTTACATCTGGCAACAATCTCACACCCATGGCACTGAGGTGCTGATCATGTTTTACACGTGGAAGAGGTTTAGTCAATGGATCTGCGACATTCAGATCCGTATGTACTTTGCTAATCTTCAGATCTCCATCTGCTATATAATCTCGGATTATATGAAACTTGCGGTTGATATGCTTGGTCTTTGGATGATATCTTGGTTCCTTAGCGAGTGCTATGGCGCCAGTGTTGTCACACAATATCTCCAGTGGGTCCAATGTACTTGGAACCACACCAAGCTCAGTGATGAAGTTTCTGATCCAAACTCCTTCACTTGACGCTTCTGCAGCAGCCATGTATTCCGCTTCTACTGTAGATCCCGCGATCACGCTTTGCTTGCAGCTTCTCCAGCTCACAGCTCCTCCATTCAAAATATAAACGTATCCTGTCTGAGATTTAGAATCATCCTTGTCGGTGTCAAAACTAGCATCGACGTAACCTTTTACGACAAGCTGTTCATCACCCCCATAGACTAAGAACATTTCTTTAGTACTATTTAGGTACTTTAGGATGTTCTTCACGGCTGTCCAGTGTTCCACTCCTGGATCACTTTGATATCTGCTCGTCAAACTAAGAGCATTGGACACATCCGGTCTAGTACACAGCATGGCATACATGATGGAACCTATGGCCGAGGCATAAGGCACTTTGCTCATAGCTTCCCTATCATTTACCGTAGCTGGGCACTGAGCCTTGCTCAATATCTTACCTGACAACATAGGCACTGAACCTTTCTTTGCCTTATCCATTCTGAACCTTTTCAGAACTTTGTCTAGGTATGTACTCTGGCTTAAAGCTATCAGGCATCTTTGTCTATCTCTATAGATCTTGATGCCCAATATATAAGCAGCTTCACCTAGGTCTTTCATTGAAAAACACTTGTTCAAATAATTCTTCACATCGTTAAGCATGTTGATGTCATTTCCGATAATCAATATGTCATCCACATATAGTACCAGAAACGTCACCGAGCTCCCACTCACTTTCTTGTAGATACAAGCTTCGTAGCAATTTGGAACAAATCCAAAGCTCTTGATCACTTGATCAAAACGAAGGTTCCAACTCCGAGATGCTTGCTTCAGTCCATAAATGGAACGCTGAAGTTTGCATACTTTACTAGCATCCTTAGGATCGACAAAACCTTCGGGTTGCATCATATACAACTCTTCATCAATGTTGCCATTGAGGAAAGCAGTCTTGACATCCATCTGCCATATTTCATAATCATGAAACGCAGCAATTGCTAATAAAATCCGAATGGACTTAAACATTGCTACGGGAGAGAAAGTCTCATCGTAGTCAACACCTTGAACTTGTCGAAAACCTTTCGCGACAAGCCGTGCTTTATAGACGGTAACATTACCATCCGCGTCCGTTTTCTTCTTGAAGATCCATTTGCACTCAACGGCCTTTCGGTCACTAGGAGGGTCCACCAAAGTCCATACTTGGTTTTTGCTCATGGATCCCAATTCGGATTTCATGGTTTCTAGCCATTTCTCAGAGTCTGGGCTCATCATCGCTTCCTCATAGTTCGTAGGTTCACTGTCTTCTACTAACAAGACAGTCAAGACAGGGTTGCCGTACCACTCAGGAGGGGCACGCGACCTTGTCGACCTGCGACGTTCAGTAGCAGCATCGTCCGAAGCTTCATGATCCTTGTCATTAGCTTCCTCTATTGTTGGTGCAGGCGGCACTGGAACAATTTCAGGTGCTGCGCTACTCTCCAATTCAAGAGAAGGTTCAATAACCTCGTCTAGCTCTACTTTCCTCCCACTCACTTCTTTCGAGAGAAACTCCTTCTCAAGAAAGGAACCGTTCTTTGCGACAAACACTTTGCCTTCGGTTCTGTGATAGAAGGTATACCCAATAGTTTCCTTAGGGTATCCTATGAAGACGCATTTCTCCGCTTTGGGTTCGAGCTTGTCCGGCATCAACTTCTTGACGTAAGCTTCGCATCCCCAAACTTTAAGAAACGACAACTTAGGTTTAGCACCAAACCACAGTTCATACGGTGTCGTCTCAACGGATTTAGATGGAGCCCTATTTAAAGTGAATGCAACGGTTTCTAATGCATAACCCCAAAATGATAACGGCAAATCAGTAAGAGACATCATTGATCGGACCATATCTAATAGGGTTCGATTCTGGCGTTCAGACACACCATTGCGCTGTGGTGTTCCGGGTGGCGTGAGTTGTGAAACGATTCCACTTGCTTTAAGATGCGTGAGAAAATCATAACTCAAATATTCACCTCCACGATCGGATCGTAGAAACTTAATCTTTCTGTTACGATGATTCTCCACTTCATTCTGAAATTCCTTGAACTTTTCAAATGTTTCAGATTTATGTTTCATTAAATAGATATACCCATATCTACTTAAGTCATCGGTAAAAGTGAGGAAATAGCGATATCCACCGCGCGTCGAAATACTCATCGGTCCGCATACATCGGTATGTATGATTTCCAACAAGTCCGTTGCTCGCTCCATCATTCCGGAGAACGGGGTTTTGATCATCTTGCCCATGAGGCATGGTTCGCATGTGTCAAATGATTCAAAATCAAGAGACTCCAAAAGTCCATCAGAATGGAGCTTCTTCATGCGCTTTACACCAATATGACCTAGACGACAGTGCCACAAATAAGTAGTATTATCACTATCTACTTTGCATCTCTTAGCCTCAATGTTATGGATGTGTGTTTCATCCCTTTCGAGATTTAGAAGAAATAAACCATTCATAAGAGGTGCATGACCATAAAAGATGTTACTCATATAAATAGAACAACCATTATTCTCTGATTTAAATGAATAACCGTCTTGCAATAAACACGATCCAGAAATAATGTTCATGCTCAACGCAGGCACATAATAACACTTATTAAGGTTTAAAACTAATCCCGAAGGTAAAACTAAGGAGAGCGTGCCGACGGCCATCACATCAACTCTTGATCCGTTGCCAACGCGCATCGTCACCTCATCCCTCGCAAGCCGCCGTCTATTCCGTAGCTCCTGTTTCGAGTTACAAATATTAGCAACTGAACCGGTATCAAATACCCAGGCACTACAACGAGGGCTAGTAAGGAAAACATCAATAACATGTATATCAAATATACCTTTGATGGTGCCAGCCTTTTTGTCCGCTAAGTACTTCGGACAGTTGCGCTTCCAGTGACCCTTGTCCTTGCAATAGAAGCACTCAGTGTCCGGTTTAGGACCAGACCTGAGCTTCTTCTCAGCAGGGGCAACGCGCTTGCCGCCGCCTTTCTTGAAGGGCTTCCTTGCACCCTTACCTTTCTTGAAGGTGGGGGGCTTGTTGACCATCAACACATGATTATTCTTTTTGATGTTCACCTTCGCCACTTTCATCTTAGCGAAGAGCTCAATGATCATATCAGTGGAACCAATCTGATTGTGATCAACTACAAAACTTTTGTAGATAGGAGTGTCAATCTTGAGCTCCTCTGGAATCTTGCAGTCCAGTTGCTTAAGGCGTTGAGTGTAGCCCGACATCTTAATGGCGTGCTCACTAACGGAACTCCCTTCCTCCATCTTGTAGTTAAAGAATTTCTTAGAGATCTCATATCTCTCAGAACGGGCCTGAGTCTGAAACATAGTTTTCAGCTCCTCAAGAATCTCAAAGGGCCCGGGATACTCTTCAAAACGATTTTGAAGATCCGATTCCATAGCATACAACATGGCGATCTTAATCAAATCATAATCATCCTTGCGCGACTGATAAACAGCCTTTTCATCAGCCGGCGCATCTATAGCTGGAGCGTCACCTAGCGCTTTCTCAAGGACATAGTCCTTTTTCCGCCAGCGAGAATGATTCTCAGAATGCGAACCATTTGGTGAAGTTAGACCCATTGTTTCTAAGCTTTTCTATCTCATCAAAAACGTTGAAGTTGAAGTTGGACTTGGCCATGGGATCTACAGTATTTGCAATTACAATTTAGACTATGTTCATGATAAATAGTTCAACTTAATCAAATTACTAGATGAACTCCCACTAAATTCAACATCCCTCAAGTTGTTTAGTGAACACGATCCAAATTCACCACACCTAATCCGATCATCACGAGAAGAGATGTGGTTTCAATGGTGGACAACAAAGTGTCGATCATATCATTCATATGACTCATGCTTAACCTTTCGGTTCTTGTGTTCTGAGGCCATGTCTGTACATGCTAGGCTCGTCAAGCTAGACCCAAGTATTTCCGCGTGTGCAAAACTGGCTTGCACCCGTTGTATGTGAGCGTAGAGTCTATAACACCCGATCATCACGTGATGCTTGGACACGACGAACTTTCGCAACGGTGCATACTTGGGGAGAACACAGTTTTTATCTTGATCTTTAAGTGAGGAATCATCTTATAATGCTACCGTCACGATCTAAGCATAATAAGATACATAAAAGGATAAACATCACATGCATATAACTTTATGTGACATGGTATAGCCAATCTTCGTGCAATGATCTCCATCTTGTGCGTTCCGGCATGATCTCCATCACTTCACCATGATTGCCTCCACCACGAATAGCAACTACAACTATTGCTAACTACTTAGCGATAAAGTAAAGCTATTACATGGCGTATAAGAAGTTGACTCGCAGGCCATACACAATTATAAAGACAACCATATGGCTCCTGCCGGTTGTGAACTCATCGACATGCAAGTAGTGAAACATTACAAAACATGATCATCGCATACAATATACACATCACATCTTGGGCCATACCATATCACAGAAAACACTCCCTGCAAAAACAAGTTAGACGCCTCTACTTTGTTGTTGCATGTTTTACGTGGCTTATAGGAGTAGATGCTAAGAACGATTCTTACCTACGGAAAGCCACAACGGTGATATTATGGTTGCCAAACTCCGGTGTTAATCCCATGACAACTATAGTGAGAGAAACTGACATCCACCAGCCGCATGTGTGGAACAAGCCACACGTCAAGTGCGGAGCCGGTCTCGCGAACGATGTCGCGTAAGGTTGGCCTGGACCGCTTCAATCTCACTATCCCGCGTCATAAGATAAACACAAACAAGAGGCTTGCAACAGAAAACATCAACGCCCGCAACAACCATGTTGCATTCTACTCGTGAATCACATCTACGCATAGATCTAGCTCTGATACCACTGAAGGGTTTCGCGGCATAGTAAATCAAAATTTTCTACGGATGCGAACAGAGGGGAAGCCAAGATCTAATCTAGGAGATGCAAACAACGAGAGAGATTGGATTAGATCTTCATACCCTTGAAGATTCGCACAGCGGAACGTTCGTCGGAACGTGGGTGATGTAGCCGTACTCGCTTCTCCTCCTCGCGATCCGATCCGATCTAGCACCACAAGTGGCGGTGCCTCCGTGAGATGCACACGTGCAGCACCTCGACGTATCCTCCTTCCTCGGACCAACAAGTATGGTGGAGAGGTAGATTGGATCTACAACACGACGGCGTGGTGTATATGGTGGAGAATTTCTGCCGCAGGGCTTCGCCTACAAACAGTCGGGAGGGAGAGAGGAAGGCAGCAAGGCGGCTAGGGTTTGGAGGAGAGGTGTAGGGGTTTGGTGCGCCCACACCCCTATTTATATAGAGGGGGGGCGCAGCCCTAGCCCCTCCCCCAAGCCCAAAGGATAAGGAGTGGGGGGCATGGACTCTCCCCTCTTCTAGAAACCCTATCTCTAGTTTAAACGATTTAAACTCTCTAGGATCGGCTGGGCCCTATGGGTCCTTGTGCCCCTGGCCCAATGCGGCCAGGACACTCCCTCATAGGCCCATGCCCCCTCCCGGAAGGTGGGGCCACGTTGGTCCCCTTCCGGAAGGTTCTAGAAGCTTCCGGTACAATACCGATTAACCCGGAACAATTCCGAACTCCAAAAACTGCATTGCCTTATATGAATCTTATTCTCCGGACCATTCCGGAACCTCTCGTGATGTCCCGGATCCCATCCGAGACTCCAAACAAAAATTCATAAACCAATTATCCAATCAATCCTAGCGTCAAGACACGTTAAGTGTGTGACCCTGCGGGTTCGAGAATATGCAGACATGATCTTCTATCAATAATCAACAGCGGGGTCTGGGCACCCATATTGACTCCCACACATTCATCGATGATCATATCGGATGAACCACGATGCCAGGATTCAATCAATCCCATATATATATTCCCTTCATCTCGCGATATTTTACTTGCCCGAGATTCGATCGTCGATACCGTCATACCTAGTTCAATCCCGTTCACAGCAAGTACTTTACTCGTTCCGTAATCCGATATCACTTTGTGATTAACTCCTTAATCACATGCTTGCAAGCGGTGTTGATATCGATTACCGAGTGGGCCCGGAGTATATCTCTCCGACTTGGGAGGGACAAATCCCCTCTCGATACATACAACCCAACAGATACTTTCCGATCACCTGAGAGACAGCTTTATGATCACCCTCTCATAGGATGACGTTTGATGACCTCAAAGCTTTCTTCCGATACCAGGGAGTTGTATTATCTCATGGTCTAAGGAATACAATATTTGACATAGGAAAAGCTTCGCAAAGACGAACACGATGACACGATCTAATTGCTTTGCTTAGTTTGGGTCTGTCCATCATATCATTCTCCAATGAAATGATCTCATTATCAATTGACAACTCATGTCTATGGTTAGGAAACCTTAACCATCATTGATCAATGAGCTAGTCCTTAGAGGCGTACCAGGGACACGGTGTTGTTCACAAACCACACAAGTATTAATGTTTCCGCTTAATACAATTCTAGCATGGAATATAAACTTTATTATGAACAAGAATTATAATAATAACATCTTTATTATTGCCTCTAGGGCATAATTCCAACATGAAGATGGATGCCACCGCCTCCTCAAGTTTCCGCTGACATAGAACAGTGCTGACACCGCCGCCTCCTCCTCACCTCACGAGCTTAGCCCGTTGGCATCGTCGGCGGTGTCAGCAGTAGAGTAGGAGGTGCAGGGGGGTCAAGGTTGGCGGGGAGGGACTCCTAGGGGCTGCACGACGCTGCCGCAAGGGGGATGGATGGTTATAGGGAAGGGGCGGCTGCAGTATTTACATATCTCGGTATTTAAGAGTTACCCATACGAATATATTAGATAGCTATTCCACATGCTCTATTTACATACCATGGTATATAAAAGTTACCCACCTGTTAACACTAAAGTTATCCAACTACTAGCCCTAAACTTATCCATTCTAGTATAAGTTATCCACATGTTATCCCTAAAAGTTATCCATCTGTTAGCACTAAAGTTACCCATATCTTAGTACTAAACTCATCCTATGCTATAGCAAAAGTAACACATACTAATATGTATATATAGGTTACCCACCTATTTAGCACCAAAGTTATCCACCCGTTAGCACTAAAAGCTACTCATGTTAACACCAAACTCACGCCCTGCTATAAGAAACAACTGACCCACATATTAACATTGAAGTCATTCATAAGTTATTCCATATGCTATTTTTACATACCATAGTATGTAAAAGTTACCCACCCGTTAACACTAAAGTTATCCAACTACTGACACTAAACTTATCCGTTTTAGTATAAGTTATCCACATGTTATCCTAAAAGTTATCCATTTGTTATCATTAAAGTTACCCATATCTCAACACTAAACCCGCCCTATACTATAGAAAAAATAACACATAATAATATATATAGGTTACCCACCTATTAACACTAAAGTTATCCACTTGTTAACATTAAAGTTACCCACATATTAGCGTTGAACTTACCCCGTGCTATATAACAAAAAAAGGGTACATTCTAGTGTGTATTAGTTAATCATCTAGTAGTATTAAAGTTATCCATCTGTTATCATTAAGGTTACCCATATCTCATCACTAAACTTGCCCTATACTATAAAAAAAATAACACATACTAATATATATAGGTTACCCACCTATTAACACTAAAGTTATCCACTTGTTAACATTAAAGTTACCCACATATTAGCGTTGAACTTATCCCGTGCTATATAACAAAAAAAAGGATACATTCTAGTGTGTATTAGTTAATCATCTAGTAGTATTAAAGTTATCCATCTGTTAACACTAAAGCTAACCGGACCGACGGCTACCGAGCTCGAAGGACGCACTGGGAGATGGCACAGAGGTCCACTTCATTTCCCGGATAATGCTCGTTCAGCAGCTCTGACGCCGAAAGATAACGCAGAGGTTGGGAGGGAGCGCTGGCGGCAACGCAGGCGCGGGAGAAACTGGTTCGAGCTGAGGGGCGTGGTTGGAAGGGAGCGCCGGTGACGGGCGTCGACAGTGTAGGCGGGACGGGCGTCGGCGCGAGCGGGGGTTGGAAGAAAGGATGTGCATAGAACAGGCCCGCCGCACAACAAGTACTAATGACATCAGTTAGTTCCGTACTGCATGGAAAAATGCATCCACACATCTCTAATTAAAAGGAGGGTTAGTTACCTGCTACATCATGGGTACCGTACATATAACGGGACTGATAACTTTTGGGTCTAAAAAAAAGTTGTCAAAACCTATCAATATGAGATCTAGTTTCGAAGATTTTGTCGCGAGTAGTCCAACGATAAAAACAGATTTTTAATCGAATAAATAATTTGAGCTACAAAACTATTTGAATTTAAATTTTTGTATTGAGCTAGCCGTCAATCGGATCTCGCTGCCAAGTACGAATCAAATCGATGCGTACGCTGGCTGCTGCGCGGCCCGCATGTCTAACCCACCCGCCGAGTAAAACAATCTAACAGGCGCCTGTTGTGTAGAAAAAAACGTTTTTATTTACTACTAAAAAAATACTAGCATGAGTGAGGGTGAGGCCGAATATGCCACGGCAGGATCGAATAAGCTGTTCTTTTGTTTTCACCGTCCGTCCCTCGCCCGCAACCAACGCATTCCACGCACGGCATCGCAGCTGAACTGTGTGAATATACCCCGGCACGCCGGACCGTATAAAAAAACAGGCCGCCGACTCGCCGTACGCCGGCGGGCTCACATCAAAGCCTCGATCTCACTTCGATTCGCCGTCCCTCCCCGTACGCCATTCCCGCCGCAGCTGCTTCACCGCTCCCGCACGCAGTCAAGGCCACGAAACTGGAACGCAGTCGCACACAAGCCAAATCCTCCTCCTAATCACGAGTAACAGCAATCCCCGGATTGGGATTTCTCACTCCACTCCAGAGTCCAAACCACGACGCGCCGTCGAGTATGGCCCATCTCGGCCTCCGGCGCTTTCCGCCGCTGCTGATGGTCCTCCTCTTTCTCGCGACGGCGGCTGGGAAGGGAGAGGACGGTGGCGGCAGCGGGGGGCTGCGGTTCCGGCGGGAGGGCGGGACGTTCAAGGTGCTGCAGGTGGCGGACATGCACTTCGGGGACGGGCGGAGCACCCCGTGCGAGGACGTGCTGCCGGCGCAGCAGCGTGGCTGCTCCGACCTCAACACCACCGCCTTCCTCTACCGCGTCTTGCGCGCCGAGGACCCGGACCTCGTCATCTTCACAGGTCCAATCCGTCCCCTCTTCCCCTTCCCCATTTTGAATCCAGCAATTTACACATGCCAGTGCTGGAGTTTCTTCTTTTGGTTCGCGTTTGTTTCTATTACTACTTCAACTGGAGCTCCTGCCTCTGATCGAATTGGGGATTCTCATCTGAGGAGGCGCCACGCCCAGTCAATCACTCGCGCGCAGGTTCCATCCCATTCCAGTTGACCGACGACCATTACCTTGTCCGCTCTGATGATAACAGCGTCGAGTGGAGCTAAAACCCAAACAGAAAAAATACAAATGTAGCCGACTTCTGTGATTCTCTCGATCGAGGTCACTGTCTCCTTCTCGTCGTGTTGCTTCAGGGGCAGTCTTGGCGATGTTTCCAGGCCTGTAATTTTTGAAAAGGACAATTTTGTTATAGAGAAAAAGATGCACTAATTCTTAGAAAAGGGTTTTGGTCGCCAGTACATTTTCAATGATGGTAATTGTGCATATATATACCTCTTACTGATCATTCCCACCCCGAATGCACTTGTATGATGATAATTGAGCATAGATACGATTCATATTAGACCATATTTGGTGAATTTCATCAGCACATTGTTCCTTTCTTGGGCAGGTGATAACATCTATGGTGCGGATTCGTCGGACGCTGCTAAGTCGATGGATGCGGCAATTGCTCCGGCCATTGCCATGAAACTTCCTTGGGCTGCTGTGCTTGGTAACCATGACCAAGAGGGCACGCTGTCGAGAGAGAGCGTAATGCGCCACCTTGTAGGCATGAAGAACAGCCTCTCGGGTTTAAATCCAGAAGGAATAAAAATTGATGGCTATGGAAATTATAATCTGGAAGTTGGTGGGGTTGAAGGAACACTGCTGGCTAACAAATCAGTGCTCAACCTGTATTTCCTTGACAGTGGTGACTATTCTACTGTATGGTGGATCCCTGGTTATGGTTGGATCAAGGCCTCACAACAAGCTTGGTTCCGGCAAACCTCTTCGGATCTCCAGGTGAATTTATTAGTGATCTGTACCATTTTTGCTAGTGAATTTATTGTTCCGTTTCTCTTTGGGTCATCTTTTCAGTGTAGGAGCAGATGAGTTAAGAAAATTAACTGAAACTTGAAAGTTAACCATGCTTGCCATATATCCTGCAATCGCTGGTTATTCTGAAATCGCGAGCCAAGAAATTTATGCTAATTCAAAATACTCCTAGATGATATATTTGTCTGCCAGTACTGTAGTCCCTAGAACTATTGTCTTCAAAATGCTTCTTTCTTAGTGGTTTCTAAGTGCTGTGCAGACTCGGGTTAACTGTAGAAAGATAAAATTAACAAAATGTTAGGC
The DNA here is from genome assembly GCA_910589765.1 of Avena atlantica. NCBI lineage: Eukaryota > Viridiplantae > Streptophyta > Magnoliopsida > Poales > Poaceae > Avena > Avena atlantica. The sequence goes on from OU342736.1 coordinate 377,380,575, forward strand.
GGTGACACTAATTCCTATACGATAAAAGCACATTTCTGGGTGATATGGACATACTTTTTATGTTGGAATGACGAAACTTCTAATAAAATGCAGAAAAGATATACAACTGAAGAACCCACACAGAAGGAACCAGCACCTGGTCTTGTGTACTTCCACATCCCAGTGCCGGAGTTCGGCAGCTTTACAGCATCCAGTTTCACAGGAGTGAAACAGGAGGGTATCAGCTCACCATCAATCAACTCTGGCTTCTTTACCACCATGTTAGAAGCTGGAGATGTGAAGGCTGCCTTTATAGGACATGATCACATAAATGACTTCTGTGGGAAGCTCTCTGGCATTCAGCTGTGCTATGGTGGTGGGTTCGGCTACCATGCGTATGGGAAGGCCGGGTGGTCAAGGAGAGCAAGGGTGGTGTCTGTGCAACTTGAGAAGGCAGAGAGCGGTGAGTGGCGAGGAGTGAAGTCTATCAAGACATGGAAGAGGCTTGATGATCAACATCTCACCACAATCGACTCTGAAGTTCTATGGAACAGAGGCTCCAATGGTAAGGGACTCTCACCTGTCCATGTACATGATGCTGTTTCTGGCATACATAACTGTATTAATGAGTGACTTGGATGGATATGTCTGCAAAAACAGAGTGAGCAGGATAAGTAACATAATCCACTCTTGTAGTACTAGTATATATGAAACCATTATGTCCTGACTGAACGAACATATGTTTTCAGAACCGCAACCTATCTAAGAGTTCCAACTGAGTTGGGAGACGCAGGAAGAATCATTGATGGAAGCTGAGTCGAGGATGGGGATCTACATCTGTACATACCACATCATGTGATGCTGTTGCTCAGCTCGTCTCACGGAGCTTGTAACTATGTAAAGGAACTAACATGTAGAGTTTTCACCGTTGTAATTTTTTTGTTTTCTAAACAACTCAACCGTTGTATTTTTCTCATCACGAGAACAAGTAATTCAGTACCAATGTCACTTTCGCAAATGGGCACAGAAGTTAAAAGAAGCATTTCTCCAAAAAAAAAGCCAAAAGAAGCATGAGAATACTGAATGTGCCACTGAATTCGTAAGACTAAGCTCAAGCTCCCTCGCGTCGCCTCCTCCGGGCGACATTGGGGGCGAACCCTAACCCCCCTTCCCCCTCCCTTCGCCCTCCCCCACCCCTCGTCGCCGCCCCTAGAGGACGCCACCGGCAAAGCCGAGCGGTGAAGGGGGCGGCGGGACCCTTCAAGAATAGGTAGAAATAAGATTGCGTCCAATAGAATTTAAACCTACACCAAAGGTTTAGAATACCTCTGTCCTATCCATTAGACAATAAACGCTTTTTATTAATATTTTATTCCTTTTTATCTAATTTTTTGTTCCAAGAAAAATCGGTTAAACCGAAACCTTTTAGGAAAGAAAAAAATCCACCCGAAAACTGTCCGAGCCTAATTCGAAGACGGGCGCGCGGCCCGGCCCAACCACTCCACAAACCGGGTCTTCAGTCTTCACCCAGGCAAACAGCAAGCCCTCTTCTCTTCTTAACCCGCAAGAAAGAAACAGAGCCGGAGAAAAGAGAAACCCGAGGGCCGAGGAGAAAAGAGAAACAGAGCCGGAGAAAACTCACTCCGCGTCGCCTCCGCCGCTGCTCCAACGCCGACGACGCGATGAGGCTGAACACCTCCGCCCTCGAGAGCCACTTCGCCGCCACCGGCAACGACTTCGGCGGCATCCTCGCCACCGACAACGACCTGCTCGCCCTCGAGTTCCCCACCTGCAACGACGTGAGCCATCCTATCCCAATCTTCCCCTCTCCCCCTCGACCCACTTTACCAATGTTCCTCCCTGATCTGTGCGCTTGTGTTCCGAGCAGTTCGATGGGTTCCAGAAGAAGACCAAGGACATGCTGAACAACAAGAAGGGGACCACCACGCTCTCCTTCATCTTCGACAAGGGCGTCATCGTCGCCGCCGACTCCCGTGCCAGCATGGGAGGGTACATATGTGAGCACCCCGTCCTCTTCCCTGGGCTGGCTTTTCGTTTTAGGGTTTGGTCGCGGGGGTTCGATTTGTGGCACGGATGCGTGATTTAGGGTCGTGGAATTTAGATCTCAGTTCCGAATTTGCTTCCCCCTCTCCATCGATTATCTCAGGGAGGAGGCGTTTGCAATTATTAATACCTTAATTAATTGCTCACTCCTCCACAGCTCTAGGTCTTAGTGTTTTGTATATATGTATTAAAAATCTCAAAGCATCCTGGGGAGGATGTGAAGAGCTTTTTGCTCAGGCTGTTGTGTGTATAACAAAATAACTCAAGCTTCTTAACCTGCTGAGTGACACAACCTCACAATAGTTGTGGTGACCGTGCCTGGCTATGGTTTATCCATTTGGATTACGTGATGGATACGAAGTTACCGATTGAGTTTGGATGCTAATTATGTGTGGCTACTAAGAAGATTTGTACGCTTTAGTGCAATTAGTGTTGATAGAGTGCTGAGAACTTTTAAGGATATGGTAACATTGGGCAACAACTGTTAGGTTTGGTAATGCGTACAGTTGGATACAAGTCCACTAATTGAAGGTCCAATTTTTTTTTTTTTTGGGAAAATGCCGTGAGCTTTATTAGTTCAAAGACACTGAGTTACAATCAGCCAACAGGCTGTGTTCTAAGAAAGGCGGACTCGCTTCCAGCCAAACCTGCGATGTCACATTATTACAAGCAAATTTTGCGCAATTGTGGGCCGTTTGGTTGACTGTTCGGTGGACTAGACTAATACTAAAACTATCGAAAGATAAGCCTAGCTCACGGACATCATCTAGGATTGGAGAAATAACAGACCGATCATTTCTCCCTTCCTTCCAGATACGAACCAACTCGGCGCAGTCCACTACAGACTACCCGATTGTAATTTCTGTTCACTGCAAAAACAACGGCATCACGCAGGGCCAGCGCTTCGATGGTCAGTGGATCAGCTAGTCCCTGGTACAGCTTGCACCATGCCCCTGGAAACCCAGAGCTGTCCCGGGCCACACCACCGCTTCCTGCTACACCCTCATCAAACGACAAAGCACCATGACAGTCCCCATCGATGGTAATTTCCACTTACACTCCGGCCTTCTAGAAACTGAAGCTTTTTGGGCCGTTGGCAGCTCTAGAGATAGCAATGTATCCCTAATGAACTTCATAGCTAGCTGCAGGTTAAAGCCAACCTCACCATGAGTCCATTTGTTCCTTGAATCCCATATGGAATACATGATAGTAATTATCTTTGGTCTATCATCCTCCATAATAATCTTCTCTGCCAGAATATCCTTCGCCCATGTAACTGGATGGAGCCTCCGGAGATTAATATTCGAAAACTCCTTCGCTGCTGTCCAGAACAGCTGGGCATGAGAGCACACAATCAGAGCATGCTGTAGATTTTCAGAAGTAGCCTTGCATATCCCACAAGTACTGTCGTCCATGACATGGTGTCGGGTGAGGGTCGAGAAAACAGGCATAATGCCTTTTAAAACCCTCCACTAAAATATTCGTACCTTGGGGACTACTCTGATCTTCCACAATATTTTCCACAATTCCTCATCACCTACAGATGAGGATGCATCAATGTTAGACTCCTCTTCGTTCATCATCAAAGCTCTGTATGCTTATTGGACTGTGTACAGACCTGATTTCTCCTTTGCCCAGGCGATCAAGTCCTCCCCCACACTTCTTCTTAAGGGGATCTGCAGGATAGCATCAGCATCAGGGGCGAGAAAAATCGAACGGACCTTCTCTTCATTCCACAAGTGTTCATCGGTGATAAGCTCATTAACTATCTGCACTTGGGTATCAACCAAACTTCCCATAGGACGCATAATGTGGGAGTTGGGAATCCATTTGTCCTCCCAAACTGAAACCGTATGACCAGTGTCTATCCTCTTTATAAGGCCAAGCTCAAGAGCTCTCCTACCAGCAAGGATCGCCCTCCACGTTCTTGATGCCGCCCGTGGCGCCGTCGCCTCCATGAAATCACGATCTGGGTAGTAACCTCCCTTAAGAACTTGTGCACATAAGGAATTCGGGGCTGTCATCAATCTCCAGCCCTGCTTTCCTAGGAGAGCTAGATTAAGCGTGTGCATGTCACGGACCCATGCCTCCTCTTCCTTGTATTTTGCCAATTTGTCCCATGCCAACCAATGCATGGATCGTTTGTCGAGATTGCCACTTCACCAAAATTTTGCCATCAGTGATGTGCATTTCTTGCACGAGCCTTTGATCAGATCAAAGCAACTCATACTGAATATCGGTTTTGCCTGAATAACCGATTTAAGAAGAACTTCCTTTGCTGCATAGGATAGGAGCCTCTCCGCCCAAGCAAACATACCACCTTTTGCACTGTCGGTGATGTACTCGAAAGTCTCACTGGTTATCCTACCAACAGCCGTTGGAAGGCCTAGGTACTTCTCATAGAAAGCTTCAACGTTGATATTTAGCTCCTGTTTCATTGCTTCTCGAACCTGTTTGAATGTGCATGGGCTGAAAAATATAGAACTCTTGTTTCTATTAACCAACTGGCCTGACGCCGCATTGTAAATATCTAGAATCTCGTTCAGCCTCGTTGCACTAGCCACGCTTGCATTAATGAATATGAGACTATCATCAGCAAATAAAAGGTGGATAATCCACGGTGATATATTGCAAACCCTCATACCTCTGTCAATATAGCCGGGATTATAATGATTCAGCAAAGCCGTCAAACCTTCTCCGCACAGGAGAAATAGATATGTAGACATCGGATCGCCTTGTCGAAGGCCTCGTGATGGCACAAAAGGATGGAGCAAGTTTCCGTTGACATTGAAGGTCCAATGCTTGTGCACATCAATTTGTGGTTTGGAGAAGGACAGGAGAATGCTTGGAGATTTTAGTATATATAATAAATTATGTTTGATGTTTGTTCTGCCACCTCCAAGCAAGTATCCTGAAATCTTTCTTTCTGTGCAAGCCTTGATCCTCTGTAAATTTGTTCTTGCATGTGTGTTACCGTTAAAAAAGACTTTCGGAAGGAACTATTTGTCGTTGTAGAAGGCGTTTGCTTCATGCAAGTATTCTCACTTTGCAGATTGTATTTCTTTCTTTCATGACAGCATGTCTCTTTTTCTGCAGCTTCACAAACTGTGAGAAAAATCATTGAGATAAATCCCTACATGCTGGGAACTATGGCTGGAGGGGCTGCTGATTGCCAATTTTGGCATAGAAACTTGGGTGTCAAGGTAAAATATCACCTGCTTCTCCTTGCATCTCATCTTTGCATAGTATAGGACTGATGAGAGGTTCTTCTTTCAGTGCCGGCTCCATGAGCTCGCGAACAAGCGAAGGATCTCTATAGCTGGTTCTTCAAAGACACTGGCTAATATCCTGTATTCATATCGCGGGATGGGTCTTTCCATTGGTACAATGATTGCTGGATTTGATGAAACAGTGAGTAGCTCTTCGACATATATGTTTTTTCGTGAAGCTGTATGTAGGTGTACGTGCTAAACAATTTCTCTCTTGATCTAGGGTCCGGGCTTGTACTATGTTGATAGTGAGGGTGCAAGGCTCAAGGGACAACGCTTCTCTGTTGGTTCTGGTTCTCTATATGCTTATGGTATCTTGGATCATGGGTAGGTTCTTTTTGTACCTCTGCTATGTTGCTTTGCTCCCTGCTCGTATCTTCTATATCTAAATAGGAGTCCCCCACTACCTATTTCTCTTGACATGCAGCCTATCCACATCAGCAAACTGACACCTCAGCAAAACTGTCCTGTTCGAGCCACGTCATCAATTATTTTTCATATTTTTCTCGATCTTGGGCTAATCTTAATATTTCAACGTTTCCTCTTCATCTCCATGAGACGACCTTTCTTTTCCCCACAGTGAAGACAAACCATCCGTTTCTCTGTAGTAAATGAGGCATGCGAGCAGCCGGCTGCCTATAATAATATTCTTATCCGGTCTCCAACCCCTCCTTCCCTCTTCTCTGCTTTGTCTTCCAAGTCGGAACGGTGAAAAGCGCACTCCATTTTCTCGAACTAACCTGGTGGCTGAGCTCCAGAAGGATCCCTGCCTCCAACCCATGGCCAAAGATTTGCCATGTGAGAGTGCAGCCTCCCTTGGTATCCAGGACATTCTTGTGCGAGTCTCTATAATTACACCTTAAAATGGATGCATGTTTCTTTATGCATAAAGGTTTTTCCCATGTTGTTTTAGGTCTTGTGATGGGCATGACGACAAGAGCTTTTTTCACTGATATCATTGTCCTGGATCAATGCTCTCTTTTCTCTTGATGAGTCATACCGATATTTCTATATCTATATATCCATATGAACCGGAGAAACACGTGGCAGTGGTTATCTTATTCCGTAGCAGCACACTATTTATTAGTTTATCACATTTACCTACCTGATATTTTCTTCCATATATAGTAGTGCATTGCTATTAATATCAGAATCATTTATCACATTTATCTAGCTGCTTACTCACAAGTTGCACATCTACATCAGCTATCGATCAATCGTAGTTAGGGCAGAGCAAAAAATAAATATTACAAGTGTCGCATGGAAGACACTAATTATACATATATGATCTGGGTGATTTGTAATTTTTTTTGTGTGGCTGGGTAATTCATATCCACGTACATGGATGAGCTGATATACGATGTCCCTGCGTGATCGAAAATGTTCATGACACTAAGAAACAATTGCTGGTATTCCATGGGATTTAAGGTTTTGTTTCCACAATTGATGAAACAAAGTACGAATCGGGGTCTCCACAAATCTAGATGTGCTTCTACTTAGGGAATTATGAATTTTGCAGATGTCGTATACAATTGTATGATATTTCTTATTTACAATATATAGCCAGGTGCATGCTGAAATGTGCCAACCCTTCTAAAGAATTAGAGAGCTTTTAGAAGGTGGGAATATATATTTCTTTTTTTTATCTTAGTAATGATCTTTTTAGCTGATTGTTGCATCCAGAGTCCTAATGTATTTTTTTGGGGAAGTTCGAGTATCATTGTTGTTGTTCAGACGGTTCATATTTGCACTTTGATTTTTTATAGATTGTATGTATGTTTTCGCCCAGTATAAGCAAAGACATGTACGTCTGTTCATCATCCTTTTATACAAGCCTGAGCATTTTCTCCTTCTCTATGGGATACCACTATCAACACGGATACTATCATATTATTAGTCAAAATAAACATTTTTGAAACAAAAGTGTTTCGAATGTAGATCGTTTTGGATTCCCGCAGCAACGCGCGGGGTATTCATCTAGTTATCTTAAAGTTGCATGCCCTGATGTTTGTGATTTACCTTTCAGTTACAAGTTCAATATGTCAATTGAGGAAGCTGCTGAGTTAGCTCGGCAGGCTATCTATGAGGCAACATACCGTGACGGAGCAAGTGGTGGCTGTGTTAGTGGTATGCATTCAAATTCACAGTCTATTTTGTGATATTTGTTTTAGAACATTTTCACATTGCTGCCTGCTTATGCAGGCTATCATTTTTGTTCTTTCAGCAATAACAGCAAACAACCTTAAACTGTATTCTTAGCATACTCTTGTCATTACAATTTTTAACCATGATGCCTTGGTCACGTTAGCACCCTCAGTATGTTTGTATTGCATCCATGATTTAATCAAGCACTAAATGAGTAATGCTGAAGCCCCACTCTGTTAGTATTGTGATAGGGTTGTAGGACAGGGGCGGACCTGTGTTTCATCATAGGGTAGAACTTGTGAAAGTAGAGTTACAGAATGAAGTTTCTCTTTGATCATCTGGTCCTCCCTCAGTTTTTGCAATGTCGCTGACATCTCCAGTTTGTTTCAATTCCAGTCTACTACGTCGGCCCTGATGGATGGAAGAAGCTATCAGGAGATGATGTCGGGGAGCTGCACTACCACTACCACCCGGTCCAGGAAACTGTGGTCGAACAGGAAATGGCTGAGGCCCCTTCTGCATCAACCTGATGAAATGTGAGCCAGGCGCGTGTATCCTGGACCCATGCACTGTGGAAGCAACCTTGGTTATGAACTCGAGCTTGTTTGTCTTTTTAGAGATCTCTTTTGGGACCTGCTGATGATGCTCCTGAGCAACTTTTTACGCAGCTGTTATGGGAATGTGCTTGTAGACTGATGATATAGCTTTGAAAATTTTAATTTGAACTCCCTTGTCCATGATATGTATGTTGTGTGTTGCTGCTGCTTTATAGTCCGTGCTACGGGTTTACTGAGTGCAAAAGGTGGGCTGGAGAATGAAGGACAGCTTGTAACAGGCCGCGATTTTCCTGGCACAAGTGAAAATTTATTATAGTGCCATGCTATCGAGTTTATGAACTTGCAAATCAACCATTTTCTTACTGGTTGGGCTATACGAAGAGATATCGAGCGATCTCAACAGTTCTTGTATTTGATTTTGCCTGAGTTTTGTACAAGTTTAGAGGGAGGGGTTGTACCAGGCAAATGCCTCGTACATGGTTTATTGCGGCATACTGAATGGACTGAGCCAGAACTTCGAAAGTGTTTTGAAAATGGCAATGCTTTTGATACCATGGATGAATTGAAAATGATTTTCGATACCCATGTTGCTGTGGAGAGTTATGATGTAATAGCTCCGTTAGTGAGCAAAGTGTCTGGGTACGTCGATAAACTTGTTTTCTTGGGAATAATGATTCCCATTGACTTAGGCATACATCGTGTTTCCCAATCTCTGCCACCAAGCTACAAGAGCTTCGTGATGAACTATAACATGCAGGGCATGAAGAAGATTCTCCCCGAGCTTCTGTCTAGGCTGCTAAAGTGGAGATCAAGAAAGAACATCAAGAAAGAACTTCAAGAAGGACGACAAATCTATTACTGCGTCCGAGAAGATCCGGACTGGCCCTAAGCCTGATACCGAGTGTTACTATTGTAAGGGGACTGGGCCACTGGAAGTACAACTGTCCCAAATATTTGGATGACAAGAAGGTCGCCAAGATGAACAAAGGTGTATATGATATACATATTATTGATATATACTTGACTAGTACTCATAGTAGCACATAGGTATTTGATACTAGATCGGTTGCTAATATATGTAACTCGAATCAGGAGCTGCGAAACAGGCGACCGCTAGTAAGGGATAAGGTCATGATGTGTGTCGGTAATGGATCAAGAGTTGATGTGATCACCATTAGAACGCGTCCTCTCCATCTATCGTCAGATTAGTTTTAAACCTAAATAATCGTCATTTGGTGCATGCATTGAGCATGAACATTGTATATGGATCGTGTTTATTGCAAGACAGTTATTCCTTTAAATCCGAAGACAATGGTTGTTCCATTTATATGAATAATATCTTTTATGTTCATGCGCCTATGATGAATGGTTTATTTCTTTTCAATCTCGATAATAGTAATACACATATTCATTTATGTAGATGCCCAAAGGATTAAACTTGATGATGATATATCCGCATTTCTGTGGCACTGCCATCTAGGTCATATTGGTGTAAAACGCATGAAGAAACTCCATTCCAATGAACTTTTAGAATCACTTAATTTTAAATCACTTGATACATGTGAGCCATGCCTTATGGGCAAGATGACTAGAACCCCGTTTTCCGATACAATGGAGCGAACGATAGATTTATTGGAAATCATACATACCAATGTATGTGGTCCAATGAGTGTGTCGGTACGAGGTGGATATCGTTATTTTGTTATTTTCACGTATGATTTGAGTAGATATGGGTATATCTATTTGATGAAACACAAGTTTGAAATCTTTGAAAAATTCAAGGAATTTCAGAATAAAGTGAAAAATTATCGTAATAGAAAGATTAAATTTCTGCGATCGGATCATGGGGGTGAATATCTAAGTTACGAGCTTGGCACATACATGAGAGAGTGTGGAATAGTTTCACAACTCACGCCAGGCGGAACATCATAGCGTAATGGTGTATTAGTGTCATAATCGTACCTTATTAGATATGGTCCGATCTATGATGTCTCTGTCTGACTTGCCACTTTCATTTTGGGGTTATGCACTGGAAACCGCTGCATTCACTTAAAATAGGACACCATCTAAATCCGTTGAAACAACACTATATAAATTGTGGTTTGGAAACAAACCTAAGTTGTCATTTCTTAAAGTTTGGGGATGTGATGTTTATGTGAAGAAACTTCAGCTGGATAAACTCGAACCCAAAACAGAAAAATGCGTCTTCATAGGATACCCTAAATAAACAATTGGGTATTCCTTCTATCATAGACCCGAGGGCAAGGTTTTTATTGCCAAGAATGGATCCTTTTTAGAGAAGGAGTTTCTCGCGAAAGGTGTGAGTAGTCAGAAGGTAGAACTAGAAGAGGTTACTAAACCTTCTCTTCATAAAATGGCGAGTGACATAGCGCCGAAATTGTTTCGGAGTTGACTTCACTGAATGGAGAAGGAACTAATTATAAAGATCATGAAACTCCGAAAGAGGACACTACCAAACCTCATAGGTCAAGCAGGACACGTGCAACTCCTGAACTGTACGGAAATCCTGTCATGAATTTCATGGTTGATGAAAATGATGACCCTGCGACATATGAAGAAGAAATGATGATCTCGGATTCCAACAAATGGCTAGAAGCCATGCAATCTGAGATGGAATCCATATACGAAAACCAGGTTTGGACCTTGGTGGACTTACCTCACGATCGAAATGTCGTTGAGAATAAATGGATTTTCAAGAAGAAAACTGATGTTGATGGTAACGTGACCATCTATAAAGCTCGACTTGTCGCAAAGGGGTTTCAACAAATTCAAGTATTTGACTACGATGAGACATTCTCTCCCATAGCGATGCTAAAGTCGGTTAGGATTATGTTAACAATTGCTGCATTTTTCAATTATAAAATTTGGCAGATAGATGTCAAAATCGCGTTCCTCAATGGTAATATTGAAGAAGAGTTGTATATGGTACAACCAAAGGGTTTTGTCGATCCTAAGGATGCTAGCAAGGTATGCATGCTTCAGCGATCCATCTATGGACTGAAGCAAGCATCCCGGAGTTGGAATCTCCGCTTTGATGAGGTGATCAAAGGTTTTGGATTTATCCAATCTTATGGAGAAGCTTTTATTTACAAGAAAGTGAGTGGAAGCTCTGTGGCATTTTTATTATTATATGTGGATGACATATTGTTGATTGGAAATGATATAGATCTTTTAAATGAGGTTAAAAGTTATCTAAACAGCAAATTTTCGATGAAGAACCTTGGTGAAGCATCATACATATTAGGCATCCAGATCTATAGATATAGATCAAGATGTCTAATTGGGCTATCACAAAGTACATACCTTGATAAGATTTTAAAGAAGTTTAAAATGGACGGAAGTAAGAAAGGGTTATTACCTATGTTACAAGGCAAGACGTTGAGTAAGACTCAAAGTCCGGCTATGGCGGAAGAAAGAGAGATAATGGATAAGATCCCATATGCTTTAGCCATATGGTCTATAATGTATGCCATGCTATGTACACGACCGGATGTGGCACATGCTATTAGTTTGACTAGAAGGTACCAATCTGATCCAGGTTCGAAACACTAGACAACACTCAAGAATATCCTTAAGTACTTAAGAAGGACTAAGGATATGTTTATCATGCACAGAGGTGAAGAAGAGCTTGTCGCTAAGTGTTATGTCGATGCTAGCTTTGACACCGATCTGTATGACTCTAAGTCTTAATCCGAATATGTATTTATCATGAATGGAGCATCGGTTAGTTGGAGGAGATCCAAACAACCCGTGGTGGCGGGATCAACAATGAAGGTGGAATATGTTGCTGCTTCGGAAGCAGCACAGGAAGCAGTTTGGATGAAGGAATTCATAACGGAACTAGGTGTGGTTCCTAGCGCATTGGACACAATGGTGATCTATTGTGACAACAATGGAGTCATAGCCAACGCCAAGGAACCAAGGTCTCACAAGAATTCCAAGCATATCAAGTGCCGGTTTCATTCCATCTGCCAGCATATCAAGGATGGAGATATAAAGATTTGTAAAGTACACATGGATCTGAATGTGGCAGATCCGTTGACTAAAACTCTCCCTAGAGAAACACATGATCAACACCAAAACTCCATGGGTGTTAAATTTATCACAATGTAAACTATATTATTGTCTCTATTGCAAGTGGGAGACTGAAGGGAATATGCTCGGGAGGTAATAATAAAGTTGTTATTATTGTATTTCAAGTACCATGCTCCTTATAAAGATGTTGTTAGTCATGTTCCAGTTAGAAGTACTCAAGTTTGTACTACTAATCATATTGTGCCTGAACCTCATGTTGAGAAAGTTCCTTTCCCAGCTAAGGTAAAGGAGTATTCTATGATTATTAGTGCAAATAACAAAGGTACTAAGAAAACTGTGGAGCCTGATGAGCATTCGAATATTGAACCTATGGTAGCTATTGTGAAAGACCCTATCACTAGAAATATAGAGGATGAGCACATTGTCTTATGTGAAGATGCTTCTAATATTATATCTCATCCTAGTAAGGCTAGAAAAGCTAGTGTTCCTGTGCTTTCTGTTAAAATTGGTGATCATTGCTACTATGGTTTATGTGATATTGGTGCTAGTTCTAGTGCTATTCCTTATGAGCTTTACAGGGAAATTATGCTTGATATTGGTCCTCGTGAGCTTGAGGACGTTGATGTGGTTATCCACCTTGCTAATAAGGATACCATTTGCCCCATTGGCATTGTAAGAGATGTGGAGGTTCTCTGTGGTAAGATTAAGTATCCTACTGATTTTCTAGTGCTTAATTCTGCAGCTAGCAAAACTTGTCCTATCATTTTTGGTAGACCTTTCTTGAACACTTGTGGAGCTATTATTGATTGTAAGGAGGAAAAGGTTTTAACTAAGTTTGATGGATATTCTTATGAGTTTAAATTTTCCAAATTTGCTAAAGCTCCTTGTGAAAACAGTTTGCCTAATAAAGATTTCAGGATGGAACAACTTGCTTCTATTGATCCGGTTTATGACCTTGGACCTCTTTTTGGTGACTGTAAGTATGATCATTCTTATGATAAAGTTGTTGCCAGTGACAGTTATATTGTCAACTTTATTCAAAGTTCTACTGAAAGTTATTATGAGAGAGGGAAACATGGTTTTATGCATCTCAATAATGTTAAGTTTCCCCGTTTTATGTTGAAAGCTTTGAAGTTGCATCTGTTTTGTCTTCCTATGCTTGTGGCTTTTTGTTTCAACAATTTATTTCTCATGATACCCCCATGCATAGGAAGTGGGTTAGACTCAAGTGTGTTGGTTATTTGCTTCTTGATGCTCTTTTTAACTCCATATATATATATATATATATATATATATATATATATATATATATATATATATATATATATATATATATATATATATATCTCCTATGTGGGCATCTTTGAAAGTTTCAAGCCTAACTTAAAGGCATAAAATAAAAGTACTTGTTGGGAGATAACCCAAGAGTTTTGTCGAGTCTTGGAAGTTATTACCTTAGTAATAACCGCTCCTTATCCTTTTTGTTTTGGTTTTGTGTCAAGTCCAACTACTTTTGTGAAGTAGAGGAGTTGTGAAAAGTGGTTGTCCTAGGACAGATTTTTGTGCTGCACCGTAAAAATTCGTGAGGGAGCTCACTACGTCGGATGGAGCTGTATTTTTCTGAGTTTGTTTTACAAGTTGTTACCCAACTTTCATTAGTTCTGCACTTTTTTATTTGAGCAACATAAGGTTTTCTAAAAAATCAATCTTTACCTGCTGGTCTGTTTTGACAGATTTCTGCTATCATTTGCATTTGCCTCTTTTAGAAGCCTTTGTTTTGATGGATTTCAGTTGAAGTGTGAACCTAAAGGTTTGTTGTTTTGATTACACTAATGTTGTCATTGAGTTTGTGCAAGGTTTATGTATGGAGTAAAATTCCACGAGAAGGAGAAAATGAGTCTACAGAGTTCATCTTTGAATAGGTAAAAGTGGTGAAAACAGAAGGTTTGTGAAAATACAATCATTTTATATTTTGATGTTTTTAATACATAAAGAAGACTACGGTATGGAACAGAGGAGGAACCGAAGTCCGGGGTGGACAAACCCACCCCAGGCGCGGGCCCAGCCTGGCCACGCCTGGAGGGGGTTTGACTCCCCCGAACTCTGACTCCTTCCGTATGCCTTGAAACTTCGTAATATATAACCTCCCGGATTCCCCGAGGTTCTTGCATTGAGTTCTAGTCGTGTCTTTGTTTCAATATGTTTCTGTCAGGCAAATTTCTCAGTTTTGGAGCTACAATGTCTTCCTCTGGATCATCCATGGAGGATTTCTCTGCGGATGTCCTCAAGCCATACATGTATGAGTTGAAGATCCATCCCAAGGAGCTGATTCTCAAAGATGGGAAGGTAAAGATAAAATAAGTTCAAGGCCCCAAGGGAGAAGGAAGTCTGGAAACGGGATGGAAGCATTGGAGCAGGAGGTTTTCAGGTACAAGAAGATGGCGAAATGCGAAGTGGATGTTATTCACAAGATAAGTTCAGAACTCATCGCCAAGCACGGGGAAGAGGTGGCTGAGATCCGAAAAGAAATATTCTTGCTCCATCAAACCACCAACCAATTACAAGCACAACTCTATGACATTCAAAATCAAAACTATGAGTATGAGGCTAGATTTGATCGCATAAGCTCTGCTGCTAGTTTCAGGATTGCAGAGACAAGGACATCCTTTTTGGATGGGGAACCATTGCCTTGGAAGTTTTATGATGACAAGAAAACACCACCACCATCGAAGGAGTAATTCATCATCAGGTTTGACATCCCCTTGGCTTGTTCTAAGCTTGGGGGAGTGTCGCGGTATCACCACCATTATCTTTTATCTTTTACCTTTTTAGTGGATTCATATATTTGGTAGAGAGGTTATCTTATAGTTTTGTTTGCATGTGGAAGTATCTCTCCTTTAGTTGATTATCTATGTATCCCTTGGTGTGAGTGCCTTTATTGGAATATTAATGAGAAGCTTCATCTTTTACTTTTTGCACTTCTTATTTTAGTTTGCAATCTCTATTATATGATGGATCATGTTTATCAGTATTGGCATCACTTTGGGAGCATCAAGTGGATCTAAATTGGTTTTGGCAAACCGAGTTCTGTTCAGTAGCATTACTTTGAAAGAGAAAAAGAGAAAAAGCTTACATGTATTTTCTATCATTTGTTTTCTTTCTTGTTGGCTCATAAGCTTAGTATTCTTTATTTAAGATCTTTTGTGTCTTCAAGGAAGATTGAATGTTTGGATTTATTACTTGTATGTTTGTTTGTTTCTTTCAACTCATTTGCTTGCTACCCAGCCTTGCTAGCCAAAAACCTGTTTTGAGAAGGCATACTTCTCATGTTTCCAATCCCTTTGAACCAAAACCTTTGCCATTTGTGTCAACCATATCTACCTAGTAGAATTATTGCTATTCCAAGCAAATTCTCAAGCTTCATCTACCTTTTGAATTAAAAAATATTTTGTTATGTGAAAACTAGTTAGTAAAGCTCTCAGAACTTGATGGCACACCTTATTTTCTTTGCCCCTAATGGGCTTGAACCATTGTGCCATTGAAGTTGTATATGCTTGCATCTATACGTTGGAATTAGCAGAACCGTGCTGTCACGGGGAACGTTTTCAACATTGCACCTGTACTTTGTACACAGTTGATATCGTGCTCTTTTGTCTATGGATGTCAACAGTGTGAAATAAAGAGGGAACTTGTAAGTCCATGGAGTCTGTATTTTGTGTTAGAGAAACGCCTGGGCCGCTATCCTAAGCCACGCCTAATCATGGTGGAAACTTGCAGCATCACCATAGTGAGCTATCTATGAAGCATCCTCAATAAAAATTTATGCACATAGTTGATACGTTGGAAACGTATCTATAATTTTTGATGCTCCATGCTTGTTTAGTATCTACTTTGCTTTACTTGTACACACTTGAGGTGTTTTTTACATGTTTTCTGGTACTAACCTATTAACAAGTTGCAATAGTGCTAGATGCATGTTTTCTGCTGTTTTTGGTTTCAGAAAAGTTAGTAAAGAAATATTCTCGGAATTGGACGGGACGAAGGACAAAGTCAATAACTTTCCGTGGGGAACAAGAAGTCCAGAGGGGAGCCCAGAAGGCCAGCCAGGGGGGCCAGACCCACCCTAGGCGCGGGTGGGCCCAACCCCGCGCCTGGCTAGGGTTTGGGCACCCTGGCCGCCTCCCGGTCTCGCCCCTTCGCCTATAAGAAGCCCCCGATATAGAAACCTCGAGTACCAGATCAGAAATCCACGAAACCGTCTGTAGCCGCCGCCACCATCGTCCCTAGATTGGGGGATCTGAAGTTCTTCCCGGCACCCTGCCGGAGGGGAGATCATCCCGGAGGCCTTCTCTCCGGTATGATTCATGAGTAGTTCCACCTTGGACTATGGGTCCATGTAGTAGCTATATGGTTGTATCTCCTCCTTTGTGCTTTCATGTATAGATCTTGTAAGATCCGTTCATGATCAAGATCTAATCTGTTTGTAATCATGCATGTTGTGTTTACGGGGATCCGATGGATATTGAGATTATTATGTTGGTTTGATTAATGGTTTTATCTTTATGATTCTATCATGTTTGTGTTGTTTGTGATATTGCATGCTCTCTGTTGCTAGTGGTTATCTTGGCCAAGTAGTTGCTAGTGACTCCAAGAGGGAGTATTTATGCTCGATAGTGGGTTCATGCCTCTAGTTTCCAAGGGAAGTGACAATAATCTCTTCGGTTGTAGATGTGTTGTTGCTACTAGTGAGAAAACAATGGTCTCTTGTTCATGGAACATGTGGACTGTTTACCTTACACACTTTGCTTAAAGCAGTTGTTTGTTGCTTGCAATGTAATACTGGAGGGGGTTCAGATGATAACTTGAAGGTGGACTTCTAGTCATAGATGCAGTTGGATGACGGTCTATGTATATTGTTGTATTGCCCAATCAACCTCATAGGATCTTTCTGTCTAGTAATTGCATTGTTATGCCTTGCTCAGTTCCTGTCAATTGCCCCGTTGTAATTTGTTTACCTTTCATGCCATGTTGTTTATCTAAGGAGAGCTCGTCTAATGAACTATGGACCCCGGTCCAATCTTTACCATTTATACATCTTCCACTGTTACTTGTTTACTTGTTGCAAACCATTACCTTCCACACCATACGTTTAATCCTTTGTTATAGCAAACCGGTGAGCTTGACAACCTCACTGATTCGTTGGGGCAAAGTCTTGAGTTTGTGTTGTGCAGGTCTTCGCGTTGATTGCAACACCTATGTGACGTTTCCTTCCTCCTACTGGTTCGATAACCTCGATTTCTTACTGAGGGAAAACTTGTTATTGTGCTGCTTCACACCTTGCTCTTGGGGTTCCCAACTCAGCGCTCCTACATCAACTCAGCGCTGCATCAAGTTTTTCTGGCGCCGTTGCCGGGGATAAAGAAAGAAGCTCCCACATCAACAAGGCGCCATCAACAGTAGTAAATAAAAAGATCGCTGAGATGCTTATTGTCTGCTTGCCTTGTCATTTTGGTTATGGGATAGCTCCTGTACCATGTGTAAGGGGTACCCCGTTGGCGGTTCTCTATGATACGCATGTACTTGCAATTACAAGAACTTACCGGTGACCAAAGTTGAGTAGCATGAGGAGTGGCCCTCATATTCAAAGGGACATGAGATTGCCAACTTATATTTTGTCAAGCATATACTCCATCTTTGTGCACTTTAACCTTAATCATCTCAAGATGCCTATGATAGTGGCAATGAGGGCTCAAAGCTAGTAAGTACCATAATATTTTGGAAGCTCTTTATGACTTGTAATCCCTGCTTCCCTCTATGAAGGGACCTTTCTCCTACTTTCTAAGTTGAGTCAGTAAACTTACTTCCTCTCTATCTCCAGCAAGCAATTGAGTTGTTGTGTTGTCTCGCGATATATTACTTGTCAGAGATTCGATCACTTGGTATCATCTATACCTTGTTTAATCTCCTTTCTGACAAGTACTCTTTTTCTCATTCCTGTGATATGACATTCTAGTGATCTAATCACTTGCTTGCAAGGCTATGCCAATGTCATATGACTTAGAGGGCCCTGAGTATATCTCTCCATCATCTGGATGGACAAATCCCAGTCTTGATACACGAGCCTCAACTAACACTTTCCAAATACCTAATGACACCTTTATAATCACCCTGTTACGGTGTGATGTTTGATGTAATCAAAGTACTCTTTCGGTGAAATTGATTGACGTGATCTCATGGTCTAACGACATTGAGTTACTACGAATGTGATAGCAATTTAAACTTGTTGACATGATCGTATTGCTACATCTACTTCGGGTGACTATTCATCATATCATTCTCCAATGATATGACCTTGTTATTAACAACATCCAATGTTATGATCAGGAAACCTTTGATCATTCATTAATCAATAGGTTAGTATAAAGAGAGGCCTTACTAGGAACCATTTCTGTTTATAAATCACACATATATTAATGTTTCCTTATTAATACAATTATAGCATGAAAAATAAACATCTATTATAAACCTGGAATAGCATAATAACCAAATTATTATTGCCTCTCGGGCATATTCCTTTCATACATAGCGTTGATGGTTCAACGACAAGTTTGGAATGCATAGGTGGTCATTATGAGCATCCAGGTCCCACTGATGATCTATTGGAATTATGCCTTAGAGGCAATAATAAAGATGTTATTATTATAATTCTTGTTCATGATAATGTTTATATTCCATGATAGAATTGTATTAAGCGGAAACTTTAATACTTGTGTGGTTTGTGAACAACACCGTGTCCCTAGTACGCCTCTATGGACTAGTTCATTGATTAATGATGGTTAAGGTTTCCTAACCATGGACATGAGTTGTCGATTAATAATGAGATCATATCATTGGGAGAATGATATGGTGGACAGACCCAAACCAAGCGAAGCAATTAGATCGTGTCATCGTGTTTGTCTTTGCGAAGCTTTTCTTATGTCAAATATTGTATTCCTTAGACCATGAGATAATACAACTACCTGGTATCGGAAGAAAGCTTTGAGGTCATCAAACGTCATCCTATGAGAGGGTGATCATAAAGGTGTCTCTCAGGTGATCGGAAAGTATCTGTTGGGTTGTATGTATCGAGATGGGATTTGTCCCTCCCAAGTCGGAGAGATATACTTCGGGCCCACTCGGTAATCGATATCAACACCGCTTGCAAGCATGTGGTTAAGGAGTTAATCACAAAGTGATATCGGATTACGGAACTAGTAAAGTACTTGCTGTGAACGAGATTGAACTAGGTATGACGGTACCGACGATCAAATCTCGGGCAAGTAAAATATCGCGAGAAGAAGGGAATATATATATGGTATTGATTGAATCCTGGCATCGTGGTTCATCCGATATGATCATCGATGAATGTGTGGGAGTCAATATGGGTGTCCAGACCCCGCTGTTGATTATTGATAGAAGATCATGTCTGCATATTCTCGAACCCGCAGGGTCACACACTTAGCGTGTCTCGACGCTAGGATAGATTGGATAATTGGTTTATGAGTTTTTGTTCGTCTCGGATGGGATCCGGTACATCACAAGAGGTTCCGGAGTGGTCCGGAGAATAAGATTCACATAAGGCAGTGCAGTTTTTGGAGTTCGGAATTGTTCCGGGTTAATCGGTATTGTACCGGAAGCTTCTAGAACCTTCCGGAAGGGGACCAACGTGGCCCCACCTTCCGGTAGGGGGCATGGGCCTATGAGGGAGTGCTCTGGCCGCATTGGGCCAGGGGCACAAGGCCCCATAGGGCCCAGCCGGCCAAGAGAGTTTAAACTCTAGATAGGGCTTCTAGAGGGGGGGGGGGTTCCTTGCCCCCCTCCTCCTCCTTGGCCGCCGACCTTGGCTTGGGGGAGGGGGCTAGGGTTGCCGCCCCACCCCTCTATATAAAGAGGGCTGGGGGCGCACCACCCCCCACACCTTCCCTTCCAACCCTAGCCGCCCTGCTGCCCTCCTCTCTCCCTCCCGACTGCTTGTAGGCGAAGCCCTGCTGCAGAAATTCTCCACCATATACACCACGCCGTCGTGTTGTAGATCCAATCCGTCTATCCACCATACTTGCTGGTCCGAGGAAGGAGGAGACGTCGAGGTGTTGCACGTGTGCATCTCACGGAGGCACCGCCACTTGTGGTGCTAGATCGGATCGGATCACGAGGAAGAGAAGCGAGTACGACTACATCACCCACGTTCCGACGAATGTTCCGCTGTGCGAATCTTCAAGGGTATGAAGATCTAATCCAATCTCTCTCGTTGTTTGCATCTCCTAGATTAGATCTTGGCTTTCCCTCTGTTCGCATATTTACTATGCCGCGAAACCCTTCATGATCATTGGTCCGAGAGGGGTCTCGACCATGTCTGGAGTGTTCCCGAACCATTGGGTAGCACTCTTAAGGGTTTGATGAAGCTCGGAGGTCGTTATTGGTATCATCAAAAACACTGAAGAAAAGAGAGGGAGAAGCTGGAAGGGTTCCGGGAAGATTCGGAGGATGTCCGGAGTGGGATGGAAGGATTTCCATAGCCAATAGAATTAAGTAATATGTAATTAAATGTTAAATAGTGATTTAATCATTAATTTATATTTATTTAATAAAATAAAATGATTAAAATCCTATTGGGCCAATTTCCATATGGGAAAGGGCCCATGAGGGGAAAGGGAAAGGGATTTCTATTTTCGTGCCCTTAGTTTGTTAGTTGTACTCACTTTTCCCCAGCCGCTTAGCTTTTCCTCACTTTTGCCCATCTCTTTCTCCAAAACTCTCACATGGTCTAAAACTCGCTGTCCGCCAGTCTTGCTGTTACATGCTGATAAGTGGGGCCACGTTCAGTTGGGTCTCGTAGTGGACCCTTGCCGTTACGTGCTGACAAATGGTGTTGCGTTTAGTCGGGTACCATAGTGGACTCTTGCCATTATGTGCTGACAAGTCGGGCCGTGTTCTATCCTGTAGTGGACTCTTTAAAATCGCACTTAATACGTGATAATGTTGTGCTAAGAAAATTTTGAGAGATTATCATTTTCATAGAGTGGAATGTAATGCATAAACTTGCATATACGAAAATTATACACCTTTGAACACTTTCCCTTCAAATTATATTCAAAATCATTTGTTTATGGAGTTAAAGTACCGATGGAAAACTCATTATTTTGTATGGACAGAGGGGTGCCCCCGACATATATAGGGGTTATCCTGTCCGCTGGATGACAGAGGATCAAAGGTTGGTGGGCACAATCCGCGTGACAACTGTCTCGACCAATCAGAGCGTAGCAGCCAAGATGGGCATAAGTGTGAGATTTTGTGACTAAGAGAGAGAGTAAAACTGAGTAGAGCTTAAAAACAAGGGCAAAACTGATAAAAGGGATTCAAATAGAAAATAGAAAGATATTTAAAAATGGAAAATGTATCTTTTATACAATAAAATACATCTTGGCATACATCAAACTATTTGCAACTCAAATATACATGAGTGTGACAATTATTGCCTCATCCAGACAAACTTTGTTTTGGGAAGGGTTGTTTTGGGAAGAGGCTTGAGTAGAAAGCCATGAAACTTCACAGATAGTAGGTGATTTGAGAAGTGGTGATTTAGGTTAAAACTTGAGTTCTATACATTTCTTATGGTGGCAGGTCACATAAGAAGACTCCCCGTGTAGGTGTCACTATGTTTTGATCTTTTTGAATTTGTTGTGCATAAAATGACTCAATTAGCTAGCTAAAACTCATTCATTGACTCTCTGTTGACCAGCCACCAGAGGGTAAAAGTGAGTATATTGCACGCAGCAGTGTTAGTACTGGAGGCAAAACTGAGTACAACTAAACTGCCAGTGTTGCACTCGAGGGTATAACTGAGCACAACTAAGTCGCCAGGATTAGACACGAGGGGAAGAATGATACGCCCAATTTGCATCACCTTTATATATCATAATTTACCTCTATTCATTGATATATTTCTTATTATGAGGTATTACTTATGTCTTTTCCACTGTTTATGCATATTGGATGCTTCTTGGAGGATGGACTGCCGGAGTCTGGATTCTGATGGAAAAGAAGACGTTTTGATGCAATTTCGCGAAGATCAGAAAAATGCTAGAAAAATATAGGAAAATATTATTTTTCTAGAAGAATGAGGAAGCTAGAAGGAGGGACGAAGAGGGGCCGCAAGGGGACCACCCCCTAGGCGCGGGCCCACCCTGGGCCGCGCCTAGGGCAGGTGTGGCTTACCTGCCCGGCTCCCGACTATGCCCCTTCGCCTATATAATCCCTATGAAACCCTAAGGCCAGGGGAGCGACCACAGATAGATTTCCGCCGCCTCTAGGGGGCAGAAAACACCAAGAGAGAAAGATCTCTCCGGCAGACAGATTTCTGCCAGGGGAATTCCTTCCCAGAGAGGGGAGACCGTCACCATCAACACCATCATCAAGCTAGGCTTCATAGGTATCATCATCATCATCATCATCATCATCCACACCATCATCACCACTCCGTCCCGCTGTAACAATTGTGTTGGATATTGCATTAGTTCTTAGGGGAAACTTTCCCGGTGTTAATTACTATTGTAGTTGATGCTTGCGAGTGGAACCATTGGATTATTGTTTATGTTCAGATTGTTATCCATTATCATATCATCTTTGATCTTGATCCATATGATGTCTTGTTAGTATTTCGTTTAGTTCTTGAGGACATGGGAGAAGTCATGTTGTTATTAGTGGATTTGTGTTGAGTTATTATTCAATGGTTTAGTATTTAAGTTGTGGTGTTATTCTTTTAGTGGTGTCATGTGAACGTCGACTACATGATACTTCACCATTTATGGGCCTAGGGGAATGCATTGTGTATTTGGCTACTAATTGTGGGGTTGCCGGAGTGACAGAAACCTGAACCCCGTTAGGACACCTTTGCACAAGGGAGTGTAGGATCTCAGAGTTTAAGGCCGTGGTTAGATTTATATCTTAATTACTTTCATGTAGTTACAGATGTTTGCAGGGGGGTTAATCACAAGTATGTATTATTCCAAGTAAGGTTGGTACATTAGCACAGGTTCACCCACACAACACTTACAACACCAAATAAGAGTACTTAGCTATTTGAAGCGAAAGCACATGACAGAATTCCCATGTGTCCTCGAGAAAGTTTGGTCCTTATAAGTATTTGCACCGGCTTGTCCTTTGCTAAGAAACGATTGGGCCACTTGCTGCGTTTGTTCTTTATTACTTGCACTTTGTTTTGTCGCCTTATCAGAAAACCACTAAAAATCCGTTTGCTAAGTATTCACAGGGATTTCCTGCTCCACACCACTGTTCAGCACCTTCTGCTCCTCGTTGGGATCGACACTCCTATTTATCGAAAGTACTACGATACACCCCCTATAGTTGTGGGTCATCAAAGAACGTGACGCACAGTATGTGTGTTGCAGTGCACGGGGTGGTAGCAGAAGCGTGTGGCCGTGCACGGTGCAGTAGCATACGTTGTTACACGATGCACGATGGTGCAACGAAACATCCCTTCCTT
Source organism: Avena atlantica (assembly GCA_910589765.1). Classification (NCBI taxonomy): domain Eukaryota; kingdom Viridiplantae; phylum Streptophyta; class Magnoliopsida; order Poales; family Poaceae; genus Avena; species Avena atlantica. Next base: position 377,404,187 of record OU342736.1, read on the forward strand.
TCGCCTTTATAGAGGCCTCCTCACTCTCACTCATCACTCACTGATAACTCACTCCTCACTCAGTACTTACTCGCTCGCTCACTCACGCAACTGTCTCCATTGTCCCATCACCTTTTGCAAACCCCCAAGAAAACCCAAACCACGACAATGATGGAGAAGAACGGTGTGGTGTCCATCGTTGCCTCTAAGGCCACCGGCGAGGAGGCCCCCGTCCCCGTACAGGGCTTCGTCGAGGCATCGAAGGCAGCCGCCGTCCTCGTCCAAGCCCTCGTCCGCGCTTCCATCGTAGCCGCCGGTGAGGAGGCCCCCGCCGGTCTCGGGCAGATCCCGCTCGGCCTGGACTCCTATGAGGAGGAGGACTGCATCAGGCCGGAGAACCCCTATGACACCAGCATCATCGAGCCATGGTCGGAGGTAACCAGGGTTTTCTCCCCTTCCCTTGTTATTCTCCCATCCCCATTGTTAGATGCTAGGGTGTGTTATTAGGGTTCGGCTGTTCGTATTTCAATCGTTGGATGCTAGGTATTTTTGCAGAAGCTAATCCTATTGTGTTATATCTCGTATTTCGATGAATCCCCCTATTCGTATTTAAACCCTATTTTATTTTTCCTCCGAGTTGCAGTTAAGGGATTACCTAGTTAGTACTAGCGCCGATATAGAGTTGGGATCAGTATTTGATTTTGTTTGAGATTTGGGGATTGGAGAATTTAACCCACTCGGTTAATTTATGCGAATAATCAGGGGATCTCAATCGGTCAATTTATGCAAATAATCAATCCCGATAATCAAAGTATCTCAATCATGTCCTTATTGCACACTACTGTTTTTTCCAATAGGTGGATAACAGCAACGTTTGCAACGACGACGAATCCAAGGACACCAAGAGTCGTCGGTGCTGAGGAGGCTAAAATCCATCCAGTATGACAACTTCTTCGCTAACGACGTCTACATGTGCCCCTTCTGCACCAGGAGGCTCCTTGCCACCGACTTCAACTCCCACGTGAAGCATGCCGAGGACGTGAAGACCTGTGGCCTGACCGTGAACATCCACACCTTCAAAGCCAAGCACAAGGCGCTCGGTTTTCACCTTCGCAACCTCCAGAAGGTGGCCATCGAAGAGCGCCACATGCCCCAAATCAATCCCAAGGCGCCCAAAGTCAAGGGACATGGCAGCAGGAAGTGGAGGAAGCGCCAGAGGGAGGAGGCGGAGGCCCTCCTGGCAGAGGCCATGAGGGGCCACTGATTCTTATGCTGCTGATGCTGCTGTAAAGTAGCTTCTTTTGTATTGTCTATGTTGAACTTGTACACTGCTGCTGAGTAGCCTAATTGTCATACCTCATAAAGTATCGTACTATATATCCTATATTAGATGCTTTATCTACATCTTCTCTGTTTACTGAATGTATTTATGGTCCTGGTTAGATTTACTACTTTATACTTACTACCAGATTGGGGAAAAACGAGGTCCAAAAGGAACAATGAATAAAGAGAGAAGCTGCTCTAGATTCGCTACCTTTTTAGACAAAAAACACAACTGTTAGCAAGAGAGAGGGGGGGGGGGAAAGACGCTCTTAAAAAATCCAATCATAAAAAAACAAAAAAACTTCTAATTTAGGCGATAGGATGCACGTAACCACCAGACGCACCCCACATGGTCCCACACCACACCCCCATAATGCGTTCCCGACCAACCGGCCCCACGCAGTCCCACATGGCACGACCCCACACGTCAGCATAACGCGTTCCCAATCACCGGCCCCACGTGGTCCCACATCACACGGCCCCACACGTCAGCCAACGATCAACCTGACGGTAGCTATCGTTCGAGCTCTTTGATGAATTTTCGAGAAGAAGAAGGACAAAAGGGAGGAAAATTTAAGCGGCTGAGGAAAAGTGAGTACTACTAAGGAACCAAGGGCACGAAAATAGAAATCCCAAAGGGAAAAGGGAGGAAGAGGGAGGAGTGCCGCCTAGGGCCCATGGGGGGCCCTTGGCTGGCGGGCCACCCCCTACCCTCTCTCCTCTCCTTTGTTTAGTCCCACATGTCTAAGCGAAGGGGTTTGGGGGTCCCCTTCCCCCTATATAAAAAGAGGCATAGTAGGCAATTAAATCACAGAATAGTAAATAAGAGCTTCCAAGCTTTGGGAATTGCTTCTAGTTGCCTCTCTCTCTCTCTGATGACCGCTGTCCCAAGTAAGGACTGCGCGAATGAGGGACTTCTTCACCACAGAGCGTCGTCGCTCTGCGGGATTCGGGATCTAGGAGATCTACTTCTGCAATCTTAGCTAGATCTGATAGAAGCGGGAGTCATTGTCAAGCACCATACATGTGTGACTCCCTCGAGTGGTGCTGCACTTATGGTACTAGGAGTTGTCGGAGCCGTTGGACTTCGGAACGACCTTGAGGTCGGCGTCGGTATGACTACATTACCCATGTTCCCCATGAAACGTTAACCGCGTTCGATATTCAAAGGTATGAACACCAAAACCCCTCTCATTACTTCATTACTAATAGATATATCCTGGCATTATGGTTGCTTGCTTAATTTTTTTTGTTTTCTGGTGCTAAACCCCAACATTTGAAGCCATTTATGTGCTTATTGAAGAAAATCAAGCAATTCATCAATTGGGAGGATTTGCATTAGAGGCGTCTAGAGCCTTTAACGACCATCAATACATGTAGGGCTTGTTCGCACCTCCTGCCTGTACGACTATGCAACACAGTAGCCACCATCCACTCTAGAGCAGAGTAAGAAGAGATTCAGAGAAGAAGAGGAATCCCTTTGATCTGCTCCAAGATATTCAACATCTAGATCATCCACTCCACCATCATTCCACTTGCACATGAGAGAGAGACATTAACACTTGTAAAATTATGGTTTGAGACTCTATTCCTACTTGAATTTGTATTTAATTTGATCTTTCTTCTTATTGTGGATTGCTACGGTAATATCGAGATGAACCCTATTTACATTATAATAATATCATTGTGTTATTTTGTTCGCATGTGTGAGTAAATCCACATAGATATGGAAGATGTAGGGGATTGGTGATATGTGATATGCCTCTCTTATTTCTACCAATTTGTGATTCTTGTTCTTATTATTGAAAAGGACAAGGAGCGAAGGATGAGAACATAAAAATATGATTAACTTTGGAAAAGTAAAACAGATATAACCCTATCTAGAACTATTAAGCGGAAGGAATGACATGTGAAAAAAAAGGAAAAGGTCTATTTTAAACCTTGAACTCGTAGAGGTTAGATAAATAGAACCATGAACTCATGATCCCTGTAATCGGCACTCCCACTTCACTAATCCCGGTCCAATTTGAACCCTAGCTCCTAGCCAAACAGGGATTCAGTGACGTGGCAGAGGGTGGACGGGATTGCGATACGGGCGAGGCAAATAAGCCAGTTTCTATCGCATTTATCCTGATAGGAGATGGGCCCATCCTATTCAGCCCACATAGTTCTCATCGTACTCGTTGCCTCCTCCGCCATGAAGCCCACCTAGTCCATTCTCGAGGCGTCTCCTGGCATTCCTTCCTCTGCTCCTGCGACTGCCATGGCGACCGACGGTTGATCAGCCACAGTTGGCGCAGCGCGGAGCGTCATCGCAGGTAATGTCTCGCTCATCCTCCACCTCTACCCCATATAGTTATCGCCTGTGCGCATTGGTAGGTTAGGGTTTTGAGCGGGAAAGGGGGGTTTTACATGGTAGTAAAGGCCGGGTTTTTGTTGGATTTGGGGTTTTTTAGCGCTGAATCTATTCGTATGAGTAACATGGAGTGACATTCGGTCGTTTTTTGCAGTTCAGTCATGGATCCAACAGAAATTTTGAACGTCCAATTCTACATTATGGGCGAGTTCGTGCGCACTGGTTCAAGATTGCAGTATGTGGGTGGCGATGAGGAGATGTCAGAGATCGAGATGGACAAGTTGTCCTTGCAGGAAGTGAGAGGCTTTCTGAAAGATCATGTAAAGTTGAAGGAATCCATGAATCTTTATTTTCTTTTGCTTGGTAAAGAACTAACATATGGGTTGGTTTTCTTTGTTGATGGCAGACTATGTGTGTGTTGGTGGAGTAGCTCCTAGCCAATTTGAACCCTAGCTCCTAGCCAAACAGGGATTCAGTGACGTGGCAGAGGGTGGACGGGATTGCGATACGGGCGAGGCAAATAAGCCAGTTGGTGGAGTAGCTAAATTTTTTATAGAGTACCATGGGGAGGAGGATACTAATAAATACAACAGCTATGGGAGTGACTTTTGAAGATGAGATCATGCGACTATATGATGATGATGCACCTGGTGCTGTCATATCTGCAGAGACCGCTGAAAGTTCAAAAGAAGAAGTGAAAACCCTGGATAATATTATGGTACCTGATGACACGGGAGTAATCACTCAAGTAATTAGTAGTGCATTGAAGAAAAATAGTGCAAGATCAAGCAAAGGAAGGGACAGAGCAAGCAACGGTTCTAGAGCAAGCAGAGGAAGGGACAGAGCAACTGTAGACCAAAGGATAGAGAAGGAAAAAGTTCAAAATAAACCTTAAACTTGTAGATGTTAGCTAAATTAAACCCCAAACTTTGAATCCCGGAAATTGGCACACCGAATTCACAAATTCCGGTCTATTCCGGACCCTCGGCCTATTTTACATATAAAAACAAATAATTCCTAAATAGATTAATTTGTTGCTCTCATTGAAAAATTAGGCCCACTTGTCATGTACATCTTCCACCTTGGATCTCTCTTTCCCGACGAGTCAATCTCTCTCTAATCCCGTCTCAAGCAGCTGACCCAGGAGCCAGAGCCTACATCTTCCGAGAAAAACACGCATGTATTCACGTTGGCCTTACATGAGCGACACAGATACATGTGACGGCACGGTAGAAGCAGCACGCACGCCCCGATTCTCCTCCAGCTCCGCATTTTTGCGGTGCACGAGCTCCAACACAGCTTCCGCAGCCCGCAGCTGCCCTTACACGGCAAGCTCGGCCGCCACCAGCGCAGGGACATGACGACGCCACGCCTCGTCCAGTCATGTGTGCATCCGCTCGGTCTGCACACATCCATCAAACTATCGTACCTCTACTCGACGAGTGCGTCTATCCATTCCCTAGTTGTTCAGATGAGACATGAGGCCGCACTTACATGATTACCTCCACCATGCCGCAGCGGAGAGCAAGAACCGTCCAGTGCATTCGATGTGCTCGGTCAAATGTACAAGAGTGATAGCCTCCCGTCCCGAGCACTACCATCAGAGCATGCCCCCATACCAAGGAACATCGGCCGCAGCGGAGGCTCCTTCCTCAAGCAACAGCGCAAGGAGGTTCGAGAGATCGATTCCAGGAGGCGGCTGCCATTGCAAGTACGGGCAAGATCTGGAATAGCTCGCAGAAGCCGTTCCCGTACACGCGTACCAGGACGCAACGTGCCTCAGGTACGTCACCTCGCTCGTTTACCTACCTCTTCGTGCCACCTACCGTCGGCGGCGAGTCATCCCGCAGCCTCCCTGTGCTAGACCAAGGTAGACGGGCGACGAGCCGTATTGTCAATGAGAGTAGTATGTTATCCCAATCAGGTTCGTGTGCATTCCCAGCACGCCAAACAGACGTAGGGTCGAAAATATACCGGGATTTAAGAGTTCAGAATGTCAATTTCCAGGATTCAAAGTTTGAGGTTTGGTTTAGCTAACACCTATAAGTTTAAGTTTTGTTTTGGACTTTTTCCGACAGAGAAAGCAACATCAGTTCTAGAGCAACCAGAGAAAGGGACAGAGAAACTGCAAGAAAATGTGACAGAGAACTACCTGCAGTACCTATTGGAATATCCTAAGGATAGCAATGATTCAGCTAGTGACTCAGGTAAAGATCAAGAATACCTGCCACACAGTGATCATTTTATTTCCATTTAACAGTTAATTCACTAAGTAGTCAATCCATCTTTGCAACATATAGGTTGCACAAGCATCTCCCTCACAACCTACTGTTCCACAAGCTACCAAGAGTGATCCATCTGCTTCTACAGCTACCAGAGTGCCTCATCTGCTTCTACAGCTATCAGGAGTGCTCCAGGTGCTAACCATGCTCCATAAGCTACAAGGTTTAAGACACCAAGGAACCTAAATGCCATTGCTGGAGCTGGACCATCTACTGGAAGTGAAAGTGGTGAAAAAAAGAAGAGGAGGCCAGCTAGTTCACTTCCCAGCTTTCAGTTCTTCAACTGTAGTGACAACATCTAGTTCATTTACCAGTTCAATGTGTAATGCAGCAGATATGACTGGGCGTTCGGGTTAACCAAGTGTGGCATCCCGCAAAAACCACTACTAGAAAATCGCGTTGTTTTGTGCATTGCATCATCATGACCTCATGCTCATGTCATCATGCCATATTGCATTTGAGCATCGTCATCATCTTGCATTTTGCTTGCATAAAACTATTTCGGAAAAACCTATTTTTGTTTTCTAAACGTCCCGTCTTTGTTCAAACACAAAACCCGGGTCTCCGGATTATTTCGTTTTGTCTAGCAACGGTTTGCAAAAAGCCGATTTTAATTGAATAAAATACTTAATTATTTTTAGGGGGCAGCCAACCGGGCCGATCCGACCCAGTCGGCCGCCCCAGTATAAAAATCCCAGCTACCTAAACCCTGGCTACCCCAGACCCTTTTATACCTAAAACTATTCTACCCACCAACCGTAGCTCGCCACATCATCCTTCCCTTCACCTCACTCCCGGCCCATCCACCTCACCAATCCCCTTCCTTTTTCCTCCACTCCCTCTCTCACACACAGCTTCCCTACCCCCTCTCCCTTACAGCCCGGCCCCACCTGTGCACCCGACCCCACTCCCTGGTCACAGCTCTCTCTCTCCCCCTGACCCCACCACCACACACAGAGCACACACGCCACCACTCACCCCCCCGCCTGGACCCCACCTGGCCCACCCCCTGGCCCCGCGACCCCGTCCCCCACCTCCCGCTCCTCTCTATCTCCTTTCCTCTCCCTCCCCTTCGGCGTCCGCCTCCTCGACCTCCCCTCCTCCTGCAACCGCCCAGGCCTCCTCCTCTGCTCCTCCCCCCCCGCTCGAGCCTCCCTCGCCGGAGCTCCTCCTCGCTCCGCCGCCTCCGGCCCGCTCGCCTCCGTCGCGCCTCGACCCATTCCTTCCCGCCGGCGTCGCCTCCCCCCGTCCCTCTTCCCGCTCCTCTCTGCACCGCGTCGGCGACCCTCATCTGCGACCGCGTCCGTCGCCGGCCGAACGTCGCCCAGGCTCCCACCTCCCCGCGTCCCCCCACCAACCATCCTCACCACCGGCTCCCTGTGCGCCGCTCGCCGCCCGAGCGCCTCCCTCGACCCCGTGTCGGCCTCGCTCGCCGCCTCCTCTCTGGCCGCCGAGCCGCCGCCCTCCCTGGCCTCTCCCCGCCGGCGCCCGCCTACTCTCCGGGGCCGCCGACCCCGTCATCCGCCGCCCAGAGCTCCAGCGTCGCCGTCGAGCCGTCGCCCCTCCGCTCCAGGCCGCGCCTTCCTCTTCCTCCGTGCTCTCCCCGAGCCGCCTCGCCTCCCGGCGTGGAGCCTCCGCCTCGAGCGCCGCCATGCGCCCCTCCTCGCCGTCGTCGCTCCTCTTGCCTGCGGGCTCTGCCTCCGGCGAGCACCTCCCCATGGCGTTGTCGCGAGCGTCGTTCGGGTCCCCTCTGCGTCGCGCGCCTCTGCGACCATCGCCGGCCCGTCCCTGCCCCGCGTGCAGCGTCGCCGACCCCCTCTGTGCGCTGCCCGGCCCGTGTGCAAGAGCGACACGCTGCCTGCATGGATGCGTATTGTTCCCGGGTAGTGGTACTGCCATCTTGTGATCTGCTGCTAATTGGCAACAGAGCCGTTTGTGTTTAGCCATGTTGATGGGTGTTTGGACGCCCTCATCGGCTAACTTCGTTGCTGATGCCGACAAGATCTCCGACATGGCGTAGATGGACAAACCTCGAAGACTGAACCCCTCGGAACGCCAAGTTCTCCTCATGAACCCCGAAGCCCCGACGCCCCGGACCCCGAAGACCGATCCCCGAGACCGAACTCTCGGCACGCCAAGATCTTCGTCTCGAGGACACCAAGTCCGTCGACATGAAACCAAATGACGTCAAGCACTCCGACGCAGAACACCAAGTTCTTCGTCCCGGACGCCAAGACCGACTTGATGGCGCGGGCCCGACAAGATCTGCACGACGACAAGAACGACATCGACCAGGGAGAGTCCGATGCGCCCCGACGCCGACCAAGTCCTCCTTCCCGGAATGCCAAGATCTACCTCCGATATCCGAGAACGATCCCCCCGAGGCCGAACCCCAGATCCGGACCCTGAGACCGACCCCGAACCCCTCGAACCCCAAGATCTGCCGAGCCCTAATGTGTGACCCTTTTCTCGAGCCTTATTTTATAAATGTAATATTAAATTGTTGCATATTTAATTGTTCATCTCGCATACATATTGTGTGGTTTGGGGGCCTTATGCCGAATCACCTTATAATTAAATATGGGGCCCATATGCGGGCAAATCTAGTCTTATATTGGCCTCATTTAAATTGGTGTAGCGAACCGGATCTTTTGCCATGTTATTACAACATTAATTGTGGGGTAGCTAAACAACTTGAACCCATTAATTAATTTTCGGGACCCCGGTTCCGCTTAATATGGCCTAATTGCATCGCATCTTTGCCATGTCATACATCATACATGCATCATGCCCGATCTTTTGCCGTAGTATTAAATATTGCATCCGGTGTTTATTCTAGCGTTTTGCTTCTTCGCGGATAAGGCCGTTGAGTTGATGTGAGCTTCGCCCCGGTCTTCGGATGAACCCTCGGCAATGTTTTCAGGCGAGCATCTCCCCCTTTCTGCCTATCTTACTTTTATAGTATTTATTCCCTCCTGTTGATCTATTGCTATCTGTGTTGCGATGCTCTAGTCTTCGTACCCGTGATATCCCTTGCAGCCTTATATTGCCGTGGACACATCCTATTAGCTGTTGTTTGGTAGATCGTTGGACTTGCGCGTCGTAGTCGCTTGTTCAAGTGTTGTTGCGTATCGCCAAGTACCACAGTTGTTGGAGTATTTGCCGCATGTTCAATGTTGGAGATGTTCATGGCTTTCATTATCGTTCACTTTAATTACTGTTTAAACAACTAAAATTGAAGTAAGAAAGCAGAGGCACAGGTGGGCAATAGATGTTATTTGGTTGTTAACCGTCCACTTGTGTCCCGTAGGACCCCGAGTACTTGATACCTGTTCCTTGATTATTCGCGCTATCCAAATCCGGGAGGATTATGGGACCCCCCTGAGCCAGAGCTTGATTCAGTCTTATTTCTTGGGGCCACAAACTAGTTTGAGGTTTTATTTACTATCCTGTACTTATGCCATGCTTTACTGCTTTATTTACGATTGTGCGAGGAGCACCTGTACTGTTTAGGAATTGTGACCCGTTTTCGCGGTATCGACAAGCCCAGTTTTGGGTTCCCAGTCATTTACAGCCGGCCCCACAAACATTGAGTCCGTCTCGGAGTCAGCTAACTTCGTTGCGGGTATACTCAACGGGGTGGCCCCCGGAAATATTTCTGAATCCTGTGCTTGCTTTGTCGTGAAGGCCTCGTTGGGTTTTGATTTGGTTTTTCCGAGGTTGATCGAGTGTGTGTTGCTATTTGTGCACCCCTGCAGGGTAAAACTTTCTGAAAGCCGTGTCCGCGGTTATGGACAACTTGGAGCACAGTATCTCGATCATAGACAACTATAACTAAAGTAGTGCTATAAATTTGACTTTATAATGACTAGTAATCAGCTTCACTATAATGGAATGGCTAAATAAAACTGCCAATAATTGCTTGTTTGGGTTGTCGCTTGCGACCATTGTACCTGACTAGTAAGTATTGCAACTACAACGGAATGGCTAAATAAATGTACCAACAACTGCTGGGTTTTGGGTTATCTCATGCTAATTGTATCTGACTAGTAAGTGTTGCAACTACAATGGAATGGTTAAATAAAAGTTCCCACTGCTTATTTCATCAGGATGACTATCTATATTTGACTAGTAATTGCTGCAACGATAACTGAATAAATAAAACTGTCAACTGTATGAGTTCCTCGGTTGACTTCCTCGTTTGGTCTCGAGGGGGAAATACCAGGATGGGTATGTTTGGTGGTAGTATCAGGTTGGATTCGGATAGGTCTTTCTTATCCCTCTCTGGTAGCCGACAGTTATATCGAGTCTCTATAGGTTGTTTAGTGCATGCCGCGCTGCCGCTCAGTCCACCATACCTATGTAGGCGAGGACCGCCGAATTCTAGCCTCGCCGTGTACTGGCCTCAGTACTGGCGCTCCTCTTTTTCCTTTGCCCTTTGTCGGCACCCCTTTTGTTTTAGCAGGTTCCGACGTCGTTAGCAGGGTTACCCTTCCGGCTTGGCCTGGGTAGGGTTATGGACGCCATTGGTTATTCTTCAGGGCTCTTAGCCCCATTTGCATCTTGTCCGTAGCCGGACGCTGTATCGTTTTACAGGTGATTTGGATCTTTGTATTGTATATCTGTATTCTTGACTCTTTGAGTCGCTGCTGTATATATATCTGTTCTGTGGGTCCCATCCAGGACTGTTGTGTAATGTTATTACTTCGTTTTCCACCCGCACGAAAGTGCCTGGTGGGCACCTTTGAATCGTTTCTATGCGAGTTTGGCGGGAATCGCTGAAACTTGCATAGGGTCGATTCTGAGGGTGTTACAGAGTGGTATCAGAGCTCAGCAGTTACGATACCCCACAAGTCCAGCCTGTAGGATAACCTAGCTAACGGCCGAAGTAGAGTGTCAAAACTATTTTTGCAAAATCGGTTGGATAGTTCTGATTAGGTCTGATTTTACTCCTTACCCCTCTGCTGCTCTCCTCTTACCTCGACGTGCTTTGAATCCGCTCTCTTCTCTCTCTTCGAGTCCAGGGTTTCTCGTGGTTGGGTTCCATCGTACCTTCAGGGTTTCGCTTCCTCCTTTTATAACAGTGTTCTACCATCCGGTGTTCAAGCTGCCTGAGGAATCCGTCTACTGTGGTACCATTCTTTGTTCCTTGTTTGTGCCTTCCGGTGTTTTCCGACGCGACGACATCATCTACGCTAGATCTGATGCAGAGTCTGCATCACTCCTTTGTTTCTGAACCTCGATTGTCGAGATCTTTAGTCTGATTCCGAGAATGGTTGCCCTCTTTTCTACTGATTGTGCAGGGTAATAGTTTGGGTGCGTGATGGATTGGCCCCCATGCCGACTACCCCTTCTATTCGCTTTTGTACATTGAAGTGGATGAGAATGCATCGGTTCCCTCTTCTATCGAAGATAGAGGTGGCTTTATTTGTTGATACCTCTACCTTCGACCTTTTGTTCCCGGAGTGTTCTCTCGACGATCACGGACAACGACCTCTTGTTAGTGGTGTCGCGAGGATCTACACGATGCGAGAAGATTCAGATCGCCGCCCTTCTTCCGGTACCATGAGGCGTATCTCGAGGGCGAGATCCATTGTTAGTGGTGTCGAATTGTGGCATCCCGCAAAAACCACTACTAGAAAATCGCGTTGTTTTGTGCATTGCATCATCATGACCTCATGCTCATGTCATCATGCCACATTGCATTTGAGCATCGTCATCATCTTGCATTTTGCTTGCATAAAACTATTTCGGAAAAACCTATTTTTGTTTTCTAAATGCCCCGTCTTTGTTCAAACACAAAACCCGGGTCTCCGGATTATTTCGTTTTGTCTAGCAACGGTTTGCAAAAACCCGGTTTTAATTGAATAAAATACTTAATTATTTTTAGGGGGCAGCCAACCGGGCCGATCCGACCTAGTCGGCCGCCCCAGTATAAAAATCCCAGCTACCTAAACCCTGGCTACCCCAAACCCTTTTATACCTAAAACTATTCTACCCACCAACCGTAGCTCGCCACATCATCCTTCCCTCCACCTCACTCCCGGCCCAGCCACCTCACCAATCCCCTTCCTTTTTCCTCCACTCCCTCTCTCACACACAGCTTCCCTACCCCCTCTTCCTTACAGCCCGACCCCACCTGTGCACCCGACCCCACTCCCTGGTCACAGCTCTCTCTCTCCCCCTGACCCCACCACCACACACAGAGCACACACGCCACCACTCACCCCCCGCCCCGCCTGGACCCCACCTGGCCCACCCCCTGGCCCCGCGACCCCGTCCCCCACCTCTCGCTCCTCTCTCTCTCCTTTCCTCTCCCTCCCCTCCGGCGTCCGCCTCCCCGACCTCCCCTCCTCCTGCAACCGCCCAGGCCTCCTCCTCTGCTCCTTCCCCCCCCCCGCTCGAGCCTCCCTCGCCGGAGCTCCTCCTCGCTCCGCCGCCTCCGGCCCGCTCGCCTCCGTCGCGCCTCGACCCCTTCCTTCCCGCCGGTGTCGCCTCCCCCCGTCCCTCTTCCCGCTCCTCTCTGCACCGCGTCGGCGACCCTCGTCTGCGACCGCGTCCGCCGCCGGCCGGACGTCGCCCAGGCTCCCGCCTCCCCGCGTCCCCCCACCAACCATCCTCACCACCGGCTCCCTGTGCGCCGCTCGCCGCCCGAGCGCCTCCCTCGACCCCGCGCCGGCCTCGCTCGCCGCCTTCTCTCTGGCCGCCGAGCCGCCGCCCTCCCTGGCCTCTCCCCGCCGGCGCCCGCCTACTCTCCGGGGCCGCCGACCCCGTCATCCGCCGCCCAGAGCTCCAGCGTCGCCGTCGAGCCGTCGCCCCTCCGCTCCAGGCCGCGCCTTCCTCTTCCTCCGTGCTCTCCCCGAGCCGCCTCGCCTCCCGGCGTGGAGCCTCCGCCTCGAGCGCCGCCATGCGCCCCTCCTCGCCGTCGTCGCTCCTCTTGCCTGCGGGCTCTGCCTCCGGCGAGCACCTCCCCATGGCGCTGTCGCGAGCGTCGTTCGGGTCCCCTCTGCGTCGCGCGCCTCTGCGACCATCGCCGGCCCGTCCCTGCCCCGCGTGCAGCGTCGCCGACCCCCTCTGTGCGCTGCCCGGCCCGTGTGCAAGAGCGACACGCTGCCTGCGTGGATGCGTATTGTTCCCGGGTAGTGGTACTGCCATCTTGTGATCTGCTGCTAATTGGCAACAGAGCCGTTTGTGTTTAGCCATGTTGATGGGTGTTTGGACGCCTTCATCGGCTAACTTCGTTGCTGATGCCGACAAGATCTCCGACATGGCGTAGAGTGACAAACCTCGAAGACTGAACCCCTCGGAACGCCAAGTTCTCCTCATGAACCCTGAAGCCCCGACGCCCCGGACCCCGAAGACCGATCCCCGAGACCGAACTCTCGGCACGCCAAGATCTTCGTCTCGAGGACACCAAGTCCGTCGACATGAAACCAAATGACGTCAAGCACTCCGACGCAGAACACCAAGTTCTCCGTCCCGGACGCCAAGACCGACTTGATGGCGCGGGCCCGACAAGATCTGCACGACGACAAGAACGACATCGACCAGGGCGAGTCCGATGCGCCCCGACGCCGACCAAGTCCTCCTTCCCGGAATGCCAAGATATACCTCCGATATCCGAGAACGATCTCGCCGAGGCCGAACCCCAGATCCGGACCCTGAGACCGACCCCGAACCCCTCGAACCCCAAGATCTGCCGAGCCCTAATGTGTGACCCTTTTCTCGAGCCTTATTTTATAAATGTAATATTAAATTGTTGCATATTTAATTGTTCATCTCGCATACATATTGTGTGGTTTGGGGGCCTTATGCCGAATCACCTTATAATTAAATATGGGGCCCATATGCGGGCAAATCTAGTCTTATATTGGCCTCATTTAAATTGGTGTAGCGAACCGGTGCTATCTTTTGCCATGTTATTACAACATTAATTGTGGGGTAGCTAAACAAATTGAACCCATTAATTAATTGTCGGGACCCCGGTTCCGCTTAATATGGCCTAATTGCATCGCATCTTTGCCATGTCATACATCATACATGCATCATGCCCGATCTTTTGCCGTAGTATTAAATATTGCATCCGGTGTTTATTCTAGCGTTTTGCTTCTTCGCGGATAAGGCCGTTGAGTTGATGTGAGCTTCGCCCTGGTCTTCGGATGAACCCTCGGCAATGTTTTCAGGCGAGCATCTCCCCCTTTCTGCCTATCTTACTTTTATAGTATTTATTCCCTCATGTTGATCTATTGCTATCTGTGTTGCGATGCTCTAGTCTTCGTACCCGTGATATCCCTTGCAGCCTTATATTGCCGTGGACACATCCTATTACCCGTTGTTTGGTAGATCGTTGGACTTGCGCGTCGTAGTCGCTTGCTCAAGTGCTGTTGTGTGTCGCCAAGTACCACAGTTGTTGGAGTATTTGCCGCATGTTCAATGTTGGAGATGTTCATGGCTTTCATTATCGTTCACTTTAATTACTGTTTAAACAACTAAAATTGAAGTAAAAAAGCAGAGGCACAGGTGGGCAATAGATGTTATTTGGTTGTTAACCATCCACTTGTGTCCCATAGGACCCCGAGTACTTGATACCTGTTCCTTGATTATTCGCGCTATCCACATCCGGGAGGATTATGGGACCCCCCTGAGCCATAGCTTGATTCAGTCTTATTTCTTGGGGGCACAAACTAGTTTGAGGTTTTATTTACTATCCCGTACGTATGCCATGCTTTACTGCTTTATTTACGATTGTGCGAGGAGCACCTATACTGTTTAGGTAAGCGGAGTGTTTTCGCGGTATCGACAAGCCCAGTTTTGGGTTCCCAGTCGTTTACAGCCACTGGCGCAAACCTTGAGTCCGTCTCGGAGTCAGCTAACTTTGTTGCGGGTGTACTCAATGGGGTGGCCCCCTGAAATATTTCTGAATCCTGTGATTGCTTTGTCGTGAAAGCCTCGTTGGGTTTTGATTTGGTTTTTCCGAGGTTGATCGAGTGTGTGTTGCTATTTGTGCACCCCTGCAGGGTAAAACTTTCTGAAAGCCGTGTCCGCGGTTATGGACGACTTGGAGCACAGTATCTCGATCATAGACAACTATAACTAAAGTAGTGCTATAAACTTGACTTTATAATGACTAGTAATCAGCTTCACTATAATGGAATGGCTAAATAAAACTGCCAACAATTGCTTGTTTGGGTTGTCGCTTGCGACCATTGTACCTGACTAGTAAGTATTGCAACTACAATGGAATGGCTAAATAAATGTACCAACAACTGCTGGGTTTTGGGTTATCTCATGCTAATTGTATCTGACTAGTAAGTGTTGCAACTACAATGGAATGGTTAAATAAAAGTTCCCACTGCTTAATTCATCAGGATGACTATCTATATTTGACTAGTAATTGCTGCAACGATAACTGAATAAATAAAACTGCCAACTATATGAGTTCCTCGGTTGACTTCCTCGTTTGGTCTCGAGGGGGAAATACCAGGATGGGTATGTTTGGTGGTAGTATCAGGTTGGATTCGGATAGGTCTTTCTTATCCCTCTCTGGTAGCCGACAGTTATATCGAGTCTCTATAGGTTGTTTAGTGCATGCCGCGCTGCCGCTCAGTCCACCATACCTATGTAGGCGAGGACCGCCGAATTCTAGCCTCGCCGTGTACTGGCCTCAGTACTGACGCTCCTCTTTTTCCTTTGCCCTTTGTCGGCACCCCTTTTATTTTAGCAGGTTCCGACGTTGTTAGCAGGGTTACCCTTCCGGCTTGGCCTGGGCAGGGTTATGGACGCCATTGGTTATTCTTCAGGGCTCTTAGCCCCATTTGCATCTTGTCCGTAGCCGGACGCTGTATCGTTTTACAGGTGATTTGGATCTTTGTATTGTATATCTGTATTCTTGACTCTTTGAGTCGCTGCTGTATATATATCTGTTCTGTGGGTCCCATCGAGGACTGTTGTGTAATGTTGTTACTTCGTTTTCCACCCGCATGAAAGTGCCTGGTGGGCACCTTTGAATCGTTTCTATGCGAGTTTGGCGGGAATCGCTGAAACTTGCATAGGGTCGATTCTGAGGGTGTTACACCAAGCCAATCGGTACGGTTCCTCGGGTCTAAATAAATTTCGGTTGTCAGAAAATGTGCACCGATCGGTTTTCAGAAAATACAGTAATCGACCGTTCGATCAACCCAATCTTCGGTTCGGTCCTCGGTTAACACCGAGCAATAGTACCGATGTAGTAAATTCTACAGCAAAGAAATCACCAAGGTGAACATTGTGTGCCTTCCATAGAGTCGTTGCTTGCCCTCAAGATTGAAGCTACAACCATGGTTGCCACCGGGAAAGAGGGAAAGGGAGGAGATGGCTCCATCGCCGGTCACCAACCACCAGACCACCGCAGCTGCTGGCCTGGAGAGAAGGACGGCTAGTCTAATGTAACACCCTCAGAATCGGACCTATGCAAGTTTTAGCGAAACCCGCCAAACCCGCATAGAAACGATTCAAAGGTGCCCACCAGGCACTTGCGTGCGGGTGGAAAACGAAGTAATAACATTACACAACAGTCCTCGATGGGACCCACAGAACAGATATATATATACAACACGACTCCATGAGTCAAGAATACAGATATAATATACAAAGATCCAAATCACCTTGAAAATGATAGGGCGTCCAGCTACGGACAAGATGCAAATGGGGCTAAGAGCCCTGAAGAATAACCAATGGCGTCCATAACCCTGCCCTGGCCAAGCCGGAAGGGTAACCCTGCTAACGACGTCGATCTCAAAACCTGCTTCACCAAAAGGGGTGCCGACAAAGGGCAAAGGAAAAAGAGGAGCGTCAGTACTGAGGCCAGTACACGGCGAGGCTAGAATTCGGCGGTCCTCGCCTACATAGGTATGGTGGACTGAAGCGGCAGCGGCAGCATGCACTAAACAACCTATAGAGACTCGATACAACTGGCGGCAATCAGAGAGGGGTAAGAAAGACCTATTCGGAACCAGACTGATACTAACACCAAACAAACCCATCCTGGCGTTTCCCCCCTCGAGACCAAACGAGGAAGTCAACCGAGGAACTCACACAGTTGGCAGTTTTATTTATTCAGTTATCGTTGCGGCAATTACTAGTCAGATTTAGATAATCATCCTGATAAAGTAAGCAGTGGGCACTTTTAGTTAACCATTCCGTGATAGTTGCAGCACTTACTAGACAGATACAATTAGCATGAGATAAACCCAAAACCCAGCAGTTGTTGGTACTTTTATTTAGCCATTCCGTTATAGTTGCCATACTTACTAGTCAGGTACCATGGTCGCAAGCGACACTCCAAACAAGCAATTGTGGGCAGTATTATTTAACCATTCCATTATAGTGAAGCTGATTACTAGTCATTATAAAGTCAAATTTATAGCAATAAACTTTAGTTATGCTTGTCTATGGTCGAGATACTGTGCTCCAAGTCGTCCATATCCGCGGACACGGCTTTCAGAAAGTTTTACCCGGCCGGGGTGCACCAATAGCAACACACGCTCGATCAACCTCGGAAAAACCAAATCAAAACCCAACGAGGCTTTCACGACTGAACAATCACAGGATTCAGAAATATTTCAGGGGGCCACCCCATTGAGTAGACCCACAACGGAGTAAGCAAGCTCCGAGACGGACTCAAGGTTTGCGTCAATGGCTGTAAACGACTGGGAACCCGAAAGTGTGGCTGGGCTTGTCGATACCGCGAAAACATTCCGCTTACCTAAACAGTACAGTGTGCTCCTCGCACCATTTAAATACAGAAGTAGCATGGCATAAGTACAGGATAGTAAATAAAACCTCAAACTAGTTTGTGGCCCCAAGAAATAAGACCGAATCAAGCTCTGGCTCAGGGGGGTCCCATATACCTCCCGGATGTGGATAGCGCGATAAATCAAGGAACAGGTATCAAGTACTCGGGGTCCTACGGGACACAAGTGGGCGTTCGGAAACCAAATATTATCTATCACCCACCGATGCCTCTGCTTAATTCAATTTTAGTTGTTAAGCAGGAATTTAAAGTGGACGATAAGTAAAGCCAAGATCATCTCCAACATCAAACAAGCGACAATTCTCCAACAGCTGTGGCACTTGACAACACGCAACAGCAATATAGCAAGCGACTACGACGCGCAAGGCCAACTATCTACCAAACAACAGGCAATAGGAGGTGTCCAAGGCAATATAGGGCTGCACAGTATATCACAGGTACGGAAACTAAAGCATCGCAACACAGATAGCAATAGATCAACAGGAGGGAATAAATACTATAAAAGTAAGATAGGTGGAAAGGGGGAGATGCTCGCCTGAAAACATTGTCGAAGGGTTCAACCGAAGATCGGGTCGAAGCTCACATCAACTCAACGGCCTTATCCGCGAAGAAGCAAAACACTAGAAGAAACACCGGATGCACTATTTAATACTACGGCAAAAGATCGGCATGATGCATGTATGATGTATGGCATGGCAAAGGTGCGATGCAATTAGGTCAGATTAAGCGGAACCGGGGTCCCGACAATTAGTCCAACGGTTCAAGTTATTTATCTACCCCGCAAATTAAATGTTGTATTAGCAAGACAAAAGATGGCACCGGTTCGCTACACAAGTTTAAATGAGGCCAATATAAGACTAGATTTGCCCGCATATGGGCCCCATATTTAATTATTAGGTGAATCGGCATAAGGCCCCCAAACCACATGATGAGATGCATGCGAGTATGACAATTCAATATGCAACAGATTTTTATGTTTAGTATTCATAAAATAGGGGCTCGGGAAAAGGTTCACACATTAGGGTTCGGCAGAACTTGGTCCGGGGTTCGGGGTCGGTCTCAGGGTCCAGGGTTCGACGGAAGCGGGATCGTTCTCGGACAGCGGGGGGTAGGTCTTGGCGCATCCGGGTTCTCGGCGGGCTCGACGCTCGGAAAGGAGTACTTGGTTCGGTGTCGGGGCGCATCGGATTCTCCTGGTCGCTGTCGTTCTTGTCGTCGTGCCGATCTTGTCGGGCTCCCCGGGGTCGATCTTGCCATTGCGAGGGTCTTGTCGGGCCCGCGCCATCGAGTCGGTCTTGCCGTTTCACGGCGGGGATCTTGGTGTTCCGAGGGTCTTGTTGTTCCTTATTGGAGATCTTGGGGGTGGCGCGGCATGCCCGTGATGGCGAACTCGGGGCTCCGTGTAGGCGATCATGGCGTTCCGAGGAGAAGATCTCGTCACTCCAGGAGAAGATCTTGGGGTTCCTCGTCGACGGCCTTCGGGTACGGGGGTCTCGGCGGTGTTCGGGTTCGGATCCGGGTCTTGATGTCCATGTAGAAGTACTTGGTGCCACGTGACGGAGTTCTCGGAGTACGACCATCGGATTCCGGGTGGAAGAACTCGGGGTGTCGTGACGACGATCTTGTCGGTGACCTTGGCGCTTCGGATCCTTGAGATCTGGGTCTTCGGTTCCATCTCTTACGTCGGTACCGGTACGGGGGTCTCCACCTCGAGGATCTTGACGACCTTGTCGTACCCGAGCCGCAGCAGTATCAACACAAGGCACCTTCCCGTTACAGAAACCATCACCACACATACCATCGGTAGCACCAGGGCTCGCACCGGGAAGGCAACAGGTGGTCACTGAGAGCGACGCCTGCGGCCGAGGACAACGGATAGGTCGCGCAGGTCGGGCAACCGAGGGCGGCGGCGGCAGGCGCTCGGGGCGGGTCCGGAGCACGCGGGGCGAGGAGGAGAGGCGGGGCGGAGGCGAGCTTGGAGGCCGGGGCGGCGCGGGCGCGACCGCGGGGCGGCGGCGGACGGCGGTCCGGCGAGGCCGGCAGAGGACGAGGCCGAGCGCGCGTCGGAACCGGAGGCCGGCGAGGAGATGACTGGCGGTGGCGAGACGGGCCGGAGGAGCGGTGGATGGTGACGGAGGAGGGCTGCGGTCACGGGCGCCGGCGGGTGCGGAGGCGAGGCCGGCCAGGCGGGGCCTGGGGGTGAACGGCGGAGGCGGGGGCTGCTGCGGGCCTGCGGGGCGAGCTTCGCCGGCGGGGACGGGCGAGGCGCGGCGGTCCGGTTGAGGGGGCGCCGGGGCGGAGGCGAGACGGGGCGGCCGCGGGGAGGGCGTGCGGGGCCGGCGACGAGTGGAGGCGGGACGCGCGCGCGGTCGACGGTGGAGCGGGGTGTGGCTTGGGTTGTGTGTGGTGGATGAGTGGGGGTGGAGAGGGGTGGTGATGTGGCACATGGGGATAGGAGGAGGGGGTGTGGGTTGGTGAGGTGGCGCGACGGGGTTGGCCAGGGTGATGTGGAAGGGGGGACTGGGTAGGTTAGTTGGTAGCTGTAGGATTAATGGGGTGGGCCGATTTGGAAAATGGGGGTGGTCGTTCGGGTCGATACGGTCCGTTCGACTGCCCCTACTAAAACAATTAAATGTTTTATTTAATTCCAACAAGCCTTTTGCAAACTAATAGCAGACGAAGTAAAATATTCCGGCGACCCGGTTTTGATATTTGAATAAAGATGGGGCGTTTTGGAAAACAAAACGGACTTTGCGAAAATAGTTTTAGACAAACAACACATGATGATGACGATGCAATGCACAAATTTAACGCGATTTTCTAGTAGTGGTTTTGCGGGATGCCACATCTAATAAAGGGATGGAGACAGTTGTTGCAGACTGAGATTTTGGAAAGGCCGTAGTCTCATACTCTCCAAGGGACTCGACATAGAACAAATCAGGGTGAGATCTAAATGGCGAGCTGGCGGCCAGGTTGGTGCTGCCGACGGGAATCGGTAGAGAAGAGCGGTCCGTCCGTTGGTGGAACTGGGAAAGGTCCTATAGTACTTGTTTTGATGGGCATAAGAGGGAAAAAATGGGCTACGGCTGATAGGTTGCAGATTTCCACGTGGACTTGGCCTATTCACTTTACCTTCGGTTTCTTCGGATCTTTCGGTTAGCCAAGCGTGACAACCGAATTAACCATACTAATATTGGTTTGCTATAAATGGTGACCGAATTAACTACTGTAATTTTCGGTTTTGGTCCAGGTCATTTCGGTTCGATAAATCGGTCCTCGGTTAATATGCCCACCCCTAGCAGCAGACATATACCTTATGTTGCTACTTCTTTTGAAAACCTTTGTATTGTGATGCAGACATATACCTTATGTTGCTACTTCTTTTGAGAACCTTTGCTTTATGGCTAGTTCAGTGTGTAATGCTGCTAATGGACAGTTGCATATGTCCTAATTCCTTTGTCCTGTGATTATTGTGACGTTGGACTTAATACATCATTCTTTCAGTCAATTGCACATGTCCAAATTCAAATGAAAGTAGTGGACAGAAATTTGAATTCCAAATTATTCGAAGGATCCATTCCATCGAACAAACATAATTTCCATGACAACTAACACATCACAACTAACACAACCCATTACTACATAAAGATCTTACTAGCAACTAAACCTAACACAAAGATAATAAAACAAACACCAGATTTTCATATTTTCCCTTCATTGCTTCTAACTCTGCAGTCTTCTCTTTGAGCTGATCTTCAACAAATTTGAACTTTTCCTGTGTGCCTCCTCCTTCAGCAACCTCGACAGTACCTTCAGCTCGCTGCCTTCACACCTCATCCCGCAGATCGCTAAGCAAATCACTAAAGAATTTTGGCAGAGGATCATCACACCACTCCACGTATCCACATCCTCTTCCATTATGCGGAAAAACCAGAACAAAAAAGAACGGTTGAGGTCAACGAGATCTAAATTCAACTCACCATTGCATCCACACACGCATAGTATCTTCTTCCTGGATTCTGGGCACTCCATGATATCCACATATGCGCCTTTCGCGGTGGATTGCAGCCGCACATCCTCGCGGGCTCGTACGCCATCAGATTCTCACGATATGGCACATGCGACCTACCTTCGGTCCCCCTCCTTCGTCCCGTAGCACCTCGAAAGCCAGGAGCGGAAGTTGTACCGGACTACTAAGGGCGTATTTGGTAGCCTGGGCCATCCAAGAATAGCTATCTGGGCTCATACAAGCTGACTCTAGCTAAGCTGGGTTGAGATTTTGCAGTGTGTTTGGTAGATCTGAGATGTTGTTTGGTAGGTCTGGTCGCCCATGGCCTGCTGCATGTCAGAGAGGACATAGATCCGGACACGGCTTGCTGGTTCCAGGAGGGCGGCGGTGCATGGTCGCCTGCGCGTGGAGGAGAGAGGGAGGAGGACTGCCATCGGAGGAGAAGGGCGGCGCTCGTGCGGGAGGGCGGAGCTAGTTCGGGTAGAGGGAGGGCTGGCTCAACTTGGTCCGGAGGGCAGGGGGCCGGAGCGGGCAAGCTCCATGCGCCCGATGCAGAGGGAGGATGGGGCTGTGTTTTGGAGGAGCGGCGGGCTTGGTTGGCGACAGGATCTAGGGGAGACGGCGATGTGGAGCTCTGGCGATGGAGGCGACGATGCGGGCGGAAGAAGGAGGCAGGGGGAATGGTTGGTGGGTCGGGTGGGGGTGAGGAGATTTTCGCGAGTGGGACGCGCGGAGAATTTTTCGGGGACGCAGGGCTCATTTTCCAGCTGAGTTCGGCAGGGCTGACCTCGGAAGCTCGAATCGGGCTTCGCATCTCGGCAGGGCTGAGAGGCTGTTTTTGGTTGAGGTGGGCACTGCCCAGATGCACGGACCGAGCTAACAAACAAGAATTTTTTGGTTGAGTTGGGAATATTTGAGGTGGGCTAGGCTACCAAACACGCCCTACGACATTTCCCTCTCCCGCGCCGCCTCGGTCTGCCGCCCTGCTCTCTCTCTCTCTCTCTCTCTCTCTCTCTCTCTCTCTCTCTCTCTCTCTCTCTCTCTCTCTCTCTCTCTCTCTCTCTCTCTCCGCGGGTAACGGTTCCAACAAGCGAGGCCGTTAAGTCATCGCATCGCTACTCCACGACTTGGCCAACGTCTGACAGAAATCCTATCCACATCAACGTTTTTCATCCCAAACCGCTCAGGGTTCAAATTGGACCGGGATTAGTGAAGTGGGAGTATCGATTACAGATTACAGGGATCATGAGTTTAGGGTTCTGTTTAGCTAACCTCTATGAGTTCAAGGTTTAAAATGGACCTTTTCTCAGAAAAAACCCACCATCGCCTTGGCAGGAAGAGATACATGATTGTTATAGATTTCGAGACCATAGCCGACTAGTGAAAAACACTAAAAAAACTCAAAGAAGGACGTCAACGTGAAAGAAATGACCATGGTCGAAGAACAAGGAATGAAAAATGGCATTCAAAACCAAGTTTGGGACATACCTCGTTACACGATGAAGGGATGAAGGCGTGAAGGAGAACATTTTTGTTCAGAAATTCAAGGTCGAGAGTCAACTTCATCCGTGACCAAATTTATCTTAAATATTGGGATCTTCGATTTAAACATGATAGTCGTTAAGTTCTGCTTAGCTAAAATTTTAAATTTGGCTGGCGTCTAATAATAATAACAGAAAAAGAATGGTGCTTCCTTTTTTTTGGCTGATATTTACACTAAAAATTGGATATTTCTGATTCAAACGGGATAGACGGCAAATTTTGCTGCTCAATTGAATTTGAATTTGGCTATAGAAAAAATAATTTTGAAATGGTAGATGTATACGCTGTCGTGTGGTTTGAACAAACGCGTTCCTACGCTATGTTAGATCACGTGTAGTACTCCATCCGTTTTAAAATATAAGATCTTTTAGATTTATATAATGTAAACATCCTCCATTTTCAGCCCAAAAAAATACAGTACATGTAAAAATATCTCTTTCAGAATATTTTTCTCCATGGTTTTCCACTCACGTCCCTCGTCGCTACTGTCACCATCACACGGCCGGTAACCAAGCAATAAACACAGCCGGCACTCGAAACGTACGGCGGCGCCCGTCACTCGCCGCCTGGTCGTCTCCCAAGTCCCACACTCACCCCCGCAACCAAAACGAGCACCAGCAGGCGCCTGCCCCGTTCCTCTCTCGCGTCGGCGTCGCCAGCACTCCCAGAAACCGCTGCAAATGACGCGCCAACGACGGCCAGGACGGCGCGCGGCCCGTCGCGAGGATGAAGCCCTCCGCGGGAAGCGCGTCGCCACCGCCCCCGTCCCGCCGCATTACGGCGATGTCGAGCGCCGCCTCGCGGAGGAGGTGCTCTACCTCCACTCCCTCTGGCGCTCCGGCCCGCCGACCCCCGCCCCGCACCCCGGGGGCGGATCCGTCGCCACCCACGTCCGCGCCGACCGACGGAAGCGCCGCAGGCTCGAGCGCCTGGCCGAGCCCCAAGACGCCGCGCCCGATTTGCCCCTCGCGCCCTCTCCTCCCGTCTCCCCATCTCCCGCCCCCTGGCCCGACGCATCATCCTCCTCCCCCGCAAAACCGCCGCCGCAGCCTTCCCCCGCCTCGCTCGCGCAGCGGCCTGCCCTCCGCGCGGCGGAGGAGTTCTTCTCCGGGCACGCCTCGGACGACGACGACGACGACGAGGAGGAGGAGGGGTCCGAATCGGAGGATGCCGGGGATGCGGCCGCGGGGTTCTTCGTGGGGCTGTTCGAGCGGGACGCCGCGCTGCGGGGCTACTACGAGCGGAGCTACGAGGAAGGGGAGTTCCTCTGCATGGGGTGCGTGGGAAAGGCCAGGAGGGGCAGGGCCAGGAGGTTCCGGGACTGCATCAGCCTCGTGCAGCACGCGCGCGCCGCCACGCGGTGCGGGAGGCGGCGAGCGCACCGCGCGCTCGCCTCCACCGTCTGCCGTGTGCTCGGCTGGGACATCGAGAGGCTGCCCAGCATCGTCATCGACCCCCGCGGCACCCTCGGGCAGGCGCTGCTTGCAAGGGAGGCAAAGGTTTTCAGCTATTCCTTGATGCAGGTCGCTCACTGAATGAGACTTAGTCTGACTTAACTGCTGGTCGCAGGAGAATGCTAATGGTAGGGAGAATGACGACGATGATGCAGCGAAGGTGTGCGGCTTGTTGTTAGCACGTTAAATGGTTGTTGACTGGTTGATGAGATTTTCTGGTCAGTTAATCTGGTTTGGTTGTTGATTTCAGGAGGATGTTGATTCGGGAAAGAACAGCTCCTCGAGTCATGAGGGGGTAACCATGGTGTGCATTGTTGTCGACTGTTTATTGATCACCAATGAGATCACGAGACTACGGTTTGTAACTCAGGATTTGGTTGTTAGTTGCAGGAGGATGTTGGTAGCGAGATGAATGACGGCTCCTTGAGTGGTGGCGGGGTTGCAGCAAAGGTCTGCACCATGTTACCAAATGATTACTGATCAATGATAGGATTGTTGCTTGGTTAGGATCTGATCTGTTTGTTGCTTTCAGGACAATGTTGGCGCAGGGAAGAGCGGCCTTTCGAGCAATGACAATGATGGAGAGGTTCGTGAGCAAGAAAATGTTAGCGGATCTGCTGAAAAGGTTTGTAACAGTGATGGTTAGCCGTATGCAAGTTAAAACTCCAGTATGGTGTAGTACATCAGTATTTTCTTGTGGAAGGTTTTTGCTGCCTGTTATGTTTTTTCATTGGTTTCCTTTGATGATTGAGGGGTAATTTCTTATCCTTGGTCCTATATATGTGGAATTAATGGGAGTACCTTCACTAACTAATGCAGGAGGATACAAATGTTATAGACCCACTCAGCTCCAAAGACACACCGAAGGAGCTCTCTGATGCGGTCAGTACTGATATTTGGTTTCTTGTACTTAGAGTAACTCCATGAAAACAGGAAATTTAATTAATTGAACGACAAGAGAATTAATCTGCACATGCAATTCATTTTAATACAAAACTAGCCACAGACTGCGGATGCACCAAATTTTAATCTGAAAAAACGGGAAATATCCTGGAAGCTGATTCTTTCGTTCTAGTGGTGTTTTGGTTTTAAGATTTGATTCCTTTGCTCATGTAAAATGTGCGCGAAACATTCTCTATGAAATAGTCCAAGTAAGTGTAGTGATTTGAATGATGATTCCTCTTAAAACTGATCGCATGTAATAATGTTTTCGTGTTAATATTTGATTCATTTGCTCATGTAAAATATGTGCAAAACATTCTGTATGAAAAACTCCAAGTAACGTTGGGGATTTGAATGCTGATTCCTCGTACAATCTGATCACACGTGGTTTAATTCGTTCTTGCACTACCTGAGACAACTATTATGTGGCATGAAGGAAAAAGGCGCTACAGATAATAAACAGGACCATGATAAGGTTGCAAATGATACGGGGGGGGGGGGGGGGGGGGGGGGGAGGGTGCACTTTTGGTGTCAGGCTAGAAAACGATTCATCAAAGGTGTCTTCAGCCTTCACGTTTGCATAAACATGATGATTTTCTTCTGCTCACTGTACTTTTGGCATGCAGGAAGAAGCTGCTTCAGAGAATAAGGAGCATACTAACAACATTGTTGGTACCGGAGATGATGGTATTGGTAACCCGGAAAACAATTTAATGGACTCATCGAAGGTATATTATCTCTGTCTTAACTTGTCCCATATCACCATGCTTGAAATCCATCTGTTTCACTTGAATATATTGTGTACGATCACTACCTTAGGTACATTCATGCACTCATGACATCTGGACATCACGAATGGAGATCTTAGATTGACAAGACACTCTCTGAATGCCAATTTGTCATACTCCACCATCCCAGCCAGTCTGCAACCCTCTAATGCAGCCGCAAACTATCCACACCAGGCAGGGCCAACCATGAACTTGTCGTAACTCCACCACAATGGCGACATCCCATTACTGCAGGCCACTCCAATTCCCACCACTACTGTCTCTGGCTGCCCAACCTCCACTCTCACCGTACTGCCTGCCTGACCAACCTCACTGGATCCGGTCACCCTGACCTTGTCGCAGCTGGACCTAGCCACCACCACACTTGTGCTGCAGCTAGGAGTCCAGGACCATCATCTACGGGTATCCCCAGTCTTCGCAGCTTGCGCAATGCTATCGGATTTGTTCTCTGCAATCTCGAGGGTTGCACACAACTACACCATTCATTTTGGCGTACCATACCTCTGTAATATTTCCTTTTCGTCGGTATACGGTTTAGTTTTTGAGACATTTTTAGATAATAAAAGTGAACACTCTTCCAGCCTCTTTCAAAAGATACACAATTTTTGGGCAGTATATTAGTACTCCCTCAGATCCATAATAAGTGTCGTTGATTTGGAGTGGATTGGAGGGAGTAGTATTTTTGTATTCAGTATTAAAAAAACAGTTGCAATACAATATATATGTCGATTGCATTGGTATGTGTTGATATTTTTGCATTCTGGTGTGCTTTTGTATCATATATGTATTATACTAAAGGCACACAGATTTGTCGTATATTGTTTATTTATTAAAAAAATGGATATGAGAAACCGTTCTCAGCCAAATTTGTGGAGGATTAACTTGAAGTCACACCAAGTGACATGATGTCCACCAGCCTCCATTTGGATTCTTACCACATGTTTTTATCAGACGGTCCAAATCTCATTAGTGCTGGAGTACATTGTAGATGGTAATTGCATGCAATGTACCCCCTATTCATATGCATTGGGGTCCTAATTCGATGGAAATGTGCCCTGTGACTATAGACTACTGTGATGGTGCGGATTTTCTGGCCCTGATGAAGATTTAAAATAATTCCGTAAAATAAATCAAAAGGTACACTTTAAAAGTTATGAAGAGAACGCTGGGTACACATAATTGGATGATGCATGAATCGTGATGGTCGAAAAATAATAGGGGCAAATATCATACACAATTTACATGCTGTAAATCATTTGATTTTTCCCAGACCTAGGAAGTGTTTATTTTTTACCGTTTGCAAATGTGAGCGTTTTCCCAGCTGGGTTGTCTTACCTGTATACTTTCTTATGACATCAGTATTTGCTGATACTATTCTTTTTCCTGGAATGCAGAGTTGAAAGCCGCGATCATATTTTGTGCCAATGAACTCAAGAAGAGACAATTCTTGGTACCTATCCAAGCCAATCGTCTGGAGAAGGCGGGTTACCATTTCCTCTTCTGTATTTTGAATGAAATATGAACTCTAGATGAGAATTACCCGATTTCACATCCATGTAGTTAATCAACTGTTGTTCTTCAGTGACCTAACTAAGAATAGCTCATTCTCCCACTTGAGCATTCTCATGTTAGAGAATTTTCTGTTGTGACCAATTGGATTCAGTTGCAATTTCTTGAAATGGAGCGTCAAGCTATTTGGTCCCTCTTTAACCTGGATGAAAGGTTCACAAGTTCCGCTGTTGTTTTAAGCTTACAGTTTTGATGGTTGGTAACTATTCTCGATGCAGTAAAAAGGAATGATCAAACCCTTTTTCACATAAACTTTCTTCAACGAAAGCGCTGGAATGTAGTGTACCACAATGGTACAAGATACAGTAGAGAAGAGCAATTCTCTCCACTTGTAGTTTTTCTCCACTTGTAGTTTTACAGATTACAAATAATCAGAGGCTGTCCCTAACTTTCAAGGGAACAACACATGTTGGGTATGTGTGGTCATTCTTACAATTCAATCTACATAGAGGATGGATCTAGGCACCAAAAATGTGGAGGTTTGGTATGAATGTGCTGCGCTCACACAAAGCAAAAAATCAGAATATGCGTTAGTCTCAGTAACTTCCATTATGAACAACCAGGCAGATTTGTGCCTGCTGCCAATCCATCTTCGATGAAGTTAGCTTTTAGTGTGATACTGTAATTCACATGGCTATTTGATCAACGATGAGAATTGAGCATCCATCTTCGATCTGAGATTGATTAAGCTCACACACTTTGTATGTCTGGAAAACATCCAGGAGTACTTATTTCAACAGGCAGTCATGAAGGGTATAATGGCATCAAGAATCCTGTCAAAACCAAATTGGTTGCAAGTAATCAGCACCTTCTTTATGGGAAAGAAGAAACAAAGTGCAAGAGCAAGATCTGAATAATCTTAACAAATATTATTGCCATATGCCATGAATGATACTCTGAAGTGCCAAGTCAGAGTAAAAGCCTAGCTGCAGGAATTCTTGGCATAGGGAGTCCAAATACTTGATAAGGAATTTTCTTTGTAAAACTTTGTCAGACATCAGCAAAGCCTGCTTTTCATTTTCTGACCATCGTCATTTAGACACTAGTACAGTCTAAAATGTGTATTTTAGAAACCAAACTTAGAATTTCACCCTCTTCCACCTTTGCATTTCACCCCTTGAAGAGATGGAAAAGTATGAGGTTGGACTATTTATGCATTGATGTCCAGTAACCAAAAACAAATGTGCAGGACAATAGTCTAATGTTTAACTGATTACTTTTACTTGGACACTGATTACTTAGGTTTGTCTAAATTTGAATGTATCTAGACACGTTTTAGTTTATAGGTACACTCAAGTCAGTTATTTCTGGACGGAGGGAGTAGTTACTTTCAATAGTGGCCTATAAGCATGGTGACGTCTGTGTGGAAAATCTTCTCAATAATTCAAGGTATGCAAGGGACCTTACCAGGTGGCAGTTAAAATGTTGCCACATTCCAAAATTATGTATCTTCATCCATAAACTCATCCTTATATTCCGAGTCATCTAGAATAATGTATTTGGCCTCTCCACTAAATGAAGGTGAAGTGACTCCATCCTCATTTATCTGACCCTTCTTGAATTTGTCATACCTGTCATTAGCCATAAATATTACGACACCAATAAAAGATGAATAATATAGTAATACCAAATTCCATATAGTCGATTCATTGCAATATCAAGAAAGTATTATTCTAAAGATGGATGTAAATTAGAACCTCAACTATTTCGGCATATACTAAACTATGGAAAATGTTTCTGTAATCTATATCCATGCATGCATGTGCACGCAAGTATGAATTGGCGATATGTGGGCCACTGTACCCTTCCTTAAAAAACCTCTTAGGTAGCACTGCAGCAGATAGTAAATGACTTAGCCAGAACAGGTCAAGGGATTAATACATTAACAAGTCAAAACAATTGAACTTTGTGGTTGACTAATTTGGTATCCACCAGTTCAGTGTTCATGCATTCATGGTAATGTTATCTGAATGGTTAACATGGTTAATCCTATACGGACATCATAAAAGCCATCTAACATTATTTACTTTGGGAAAGAAATCACAAAACGTAACTTTGTTAATGAAACAAGTTTTATGACTCAGCAAACACATATTGCTCCCCAAGAAGAATACTTAAGATTGTAACAAAACTTTGATTAGTTGTCCATGAACTCATATCGCAAATAACATAAAAAACCAGAAAAGAGCCACTTACTTGTACCAATTGAATAAGCTAACACCAACCATAATAGTGATAAGACCAAACCCTTTCAACCAAGTAAATTCATCATGGAAATAAAACACTGCAACCTGAAAGGACAAGGTAAAAAATTCATTCATAAGAGACATGAATTTCTAGAAGATGTTGGTTCTGAATCATACGCAGCCTAAGAACACTGTATTAACCATTTTACAATCGCGTTATGGTATCACATACGAAACCTATCTTAATGTTAGAACCAGCACTCAAGCAGAGAAGCATACACAAGACTATGCTATTGGATTTTTGCATATAACTATTGATAGCTCGCCTCTACTGATGTATGCCAAAAAAAAAAAAAACTGCTGGAACTCTTTTTATCTGTTGCTTCTTAACTTCTGAAGAAACAACAGATCAGTTCCATTTTGTGGTTTAAAATTTGATTCTTCCTTGGCATGATTAATCAATTGGCTAATTACCTATCTCATCCTTGTTTTATTATGAATGAGGTGTCACTAACGTTTAACAACAGTAATATTAGCTAATATAGGAAGATATTACTTTCAGAGGTGCTTGTGAATTCTTGTTCCGATACAGGTGCAAGTAAATATACAGCAATTAATATTTAAGGAAAGAAACACATTTAAACATTACCAAGATGGTTACAGCTTCTTTTACTACCCCAGCAATCGTCACGGTTATAGCACTGGTTGCTGAAACAAGTATATACTCCGTCAACACCTGCAATTGGAATAATATAGCATGACATCCAAGCATGTATCGTATTTCTGTCAAGTTCGTTTCGTAATCAAATAAGTGCATGTTACCATGAAAAAGGCCAAGCTCCCTCCGATTAACATAAGTAAGAAACTGCGCATGACGTGCCACGGGTTATCAAAATACGTATTCTTTCGAAAATCACTCCATGGATCCAACAGGAGAGATAATACCATGGTAGCTATGGCCATCACTGGGGTAACATGACTCATCAGGGTAATTGGATCTTTCAGGCCTGCCAAAGGAAATGGATTGTTGGACTGATGAACTCCAAGTAACAAATCAGGATTGCTAAGTTTAGTTAAAAAACATTTGCCCCACATCTATGCAAGCTCTGGACTCCAGATGGTATGCTGGAGTAGTGGAGCTAAAGCTACTAGCACAAATGGGATGGATCCAGCAGAAACTATAGCTAGTACTCCCTCTGTTCCACAATATAAGCCTTTTTAGCTAATACTCCCTCCGTCCTAAAACAGTGACTTGGATTTGTCTAGATTCATGCGAATTCTAGACACGTTTTAGTATCTATGTACATGCGTAGTTAGACAAACCCAAGTCACTTATTTCAGGACAGAGGGAGTATCTATGAAACAGGAGCCATGTTCCTGATACTTCAGAAACTTAAGACAAACATCATAAAACCCTATACTTCAGATTTTATACGAAATTTGGGTTTCAATTATATTAAGTTCTTAGTTAGACCACTTAATTATATCTTCATGGTCAGAAATGTGCAATGCCTCTGGAAAAGAGAGGATAGAGCTCTCTCATCCAATGCCTTCAATGCTTCAACTTTTCAAGTCCACAATATCCATTCAGTAAGATAAAATTGCAATAACCAAGCTCCTTTACGGAAGAAACAGGAGCTAAACCAAGGGCAAATGCCTTAACTCAATTAATTAAATAGATGGTTCCATCAATATACATAAAGTATGCAATCAAACTGTTGGGCATTAGAAGCACTGAATCATCCACATGAAGCAAAGATGACATACCATAACTATCTTTCTTGAAACATCAAAATCCACATGCACATAAACAAAACAAATAGTTAGCACAGGAAGTGTACAAGAAAAAAAGAAAAGAGATGATTGTCGATGATATTTCTCAAAGCATTTCAATAACATTAGATTTACACTTACTTGCAATAGAATTTGAGTCATGGACCAGCGGAATCCTGACATAACAGCAGCAAGCGTCACGAAAATGAAGCCCCAGAAGTCAAAGTTGGTCTCCCTGGCAACTGATGAAAATTATATTATTAAACCACAAAAGGCAAGTCGAAAGATGCATATTTTCTTGAAGCGTTAAGAAGAGAGTACAAACTGAAAGGTAACAATTAAAGTAACATTGACAATAATATGACGTTCAACTTCAGAACTGGAATTATCTGGGAAGTTCGATATATCCATAGAGAAGAATATATAAAACCACAGATGGTTGCTCGAAAGAAAATACAAGCACAGACCAACAGCAGCTTCAGCTCGGTACTGGATTGGAACTTCCTAGAAGAACAATACTTTTTTCACCTGGCAAGGCAGTCAACTCGCTAAAATAACTGTGCTAAAATATCCCCAAACAGCTTGCTCATATAAATGTTTAAGAAAAACTAAAATGATCGCCAGTGGAGAGCCTAATTTCCAGAACATGTCAGTTCTTCATTCAACTGCCGGTATTGGAAACATGTGCTGGTTTATCAACTGTTTTTTTATGAAGAGTGCATTCTTTTTGGGTCAAAGCGAAAAATCTACTTGGATTTAGCAATCGTTGGGTGTACTTTGAGAGTATTTGGCCAATGGAAAGTAATGGAAACCATACTATACAAGCTGCAGCTATCTACCAAAGTGGAATAACTACAGGGATGGACAACCAAAAAAGATCAAAATCCAATCTTAACTGTAAGGTAGCTGATACTGAAAAAACTATTTGCTCAGCAGCTGGCCATAATAAACCTCTATGCATTTAAACCCTCTGAGTCTGAGGCTACATACCTGTCAGCAGAACCCCAATAGAAATGACAACTATGATTCCTAGAAGCTTGATGCTGGGGCTCTCCAACCTTGTAAACCAGGAGGCAATTTTTAGAACCATGTGAAACTGAAAGTATCAGAAAGCTATGGCACAGCAGTACCCAATTTCGACACTCACCTAAATGCAAAAGCGAATAGCAAAAGGAATATCGGCGAGGCTGATTTACACTGCAAATTAAGGGTCGAAATTCAGGTTAGCTGTCCAGCTAGCTGAATCCAATTGAGAATGAACCAAAAGGGAAAAGAAGTGGACTAAATCATCTTGAGGATAACATACCATGGTAGCGAATGTGACCGTGATGAACACCAGAGACGCGTTGCTAAGGTTTATGTCCAACGCGGTTCCGATAGCAGTTGGTACCACTGCAGTAAGGCAAAGACAGAAGCATGAAGATCCACAGATCCATGCCAGCAAAAAGACGGTACCAAAGAAGACGGGCACCTCTCATGAAATAATCCTTCCAGCTCATCTCCACGGCGCTGTCGATCCCCTTGGCCTGGAAGAGCAAGATGATCTTGGAGAGCGCGGCCTGCAGCGCGAAGTGCACAGTGTTCATCAGCAGCGGCGCCGGGAACTTGCCCAGCTTGTCGCCCAGCAGCGTCTTATTGTATCTAGGGACGCATCAACAAGAGCAAATCATTCGAGGTTTCCCCACAGCGAGCGAGAGCGAGAGCGAGAGCGAGACTCGAGAGGAGGCATGGGGGGAGCTAGTGAGAGCGGGAGATCCGCAGGGCGCGAGGAGCTCACAGGGTGAGGCAGGTACTGAAGGTGTACCAGACGAGGATGTAGAACCCCGTCTTGAGAAGGACCGTCGGCGCCAGCGCGGCGCGCTCCGCCCGCTCCAGCGACTCCAGCTTGGCGACGGACTCGCTGGGCCGGAGCCCGCCCCCAGCTACTCCCGCGCCCGTCGCGGAGGCTCCAGGCGGGTTCTCCACGTCGAAGGCCTTGCGGTCCGGATCCGGGGCGTGCATGCTCCGCTGGCGGAAGTAGCCGGATCGCGGGGACACGACCTCCGCCGTGGCCGCGGCCGCCAGGGCGGCGTCCGCGTCCGCCTCGGGCATGCCTCCTCCCCTTCCTCTGGCGCGAGCGAGGAGATCCCCGTCCTCTACCTACAAGGCTACAATGACGAGGAGGCGGCCGCCGGCACCCCACGCGGGGCGCTGGCCGCTGGCGCTACACGTCCCGGAACGCCAAATGCCGCGGCGTGGGAGGGAGCGATCCGGAAGGAAATGGCGCGGTGTGCAGGGGTCACTGCGGCTGGCTGCCCTGCTCACCTGACCTGCTGCCGGGGCGGGAGTCGGGACGGCGGTGGATTTGGCGAGTCGGGTCTGGTCTGGTCGGATTGGGGTGGCCGGCCGGCGAGCACGCCCGGTTGGTCTGGTTGTGTTTAGTTTAGTTTAGTTTAGGTGTGGGAGACAGACAAGGTGCCGACCGCGGCCTGGTTGCCGAGACGTGAAATGCAATGCAAGGGGTTTTCCGTCGTCGACCGCCGGCCATCCCTCCCAGTAGTATGTTTTCAACGATAGTGGTCGTTGGTTAGTAGGATCAGCTCGTGGCGTACGCCCGCCGCATCATCATCATCATCGCCATGCTTCACCTTTGCATGCCTTCTCTGTGTGTGTGTGTCGGCAACAAATCTGGTAGCCTTGATTGCATGATCTGAACATTTTAAAATTAGATAGAATTAGGTGCCCAACCAACTAGTTGCGGAAAATAGCTATATTCAGACATCTGGCGCCTTTCATGTGGGCCAAGACTGTTTGGTCAACCATGCGTGGCTTCCATCTAAATCGCGTGATTCTCGGAGGCGCTGTTTTGCCAAATTGGTGCAGACGCAACCAAATTACTCGACTTAAACTTGTAAACCGAAACGAGGGAGTATCTAATTTATTTCAATACTAGATAAATACATTTAAATCTAGATAAAACCAAATCAACTAATTTGGGTTGGAGGACGGTCGAAACTTCCTCCTTTTTAAGCACAGTCGAAACCCTCTTCAGGTCGCACTTGCGGGCGACCCCGAGGGGCAAGCCGTAGCAGCGAACAACCCCTTCCACCGAAGCACCCGGTTGTCGAAGGTGACAGGGAGGAGAGAGCGCGCCTTGACAGGCCAAGTCCTCGCGGAGGACATCATCGGGGCTACGCACGACGATGGAGTGGGCGGCGGCGCACGACGAGTTGGAGGCAACGAGCGGCAACATAGCTTAGAGCGAGCCGAGGGACCATGGAGGCGGTGGCGCAAGGTCCTGGAGGCGTCAGCAATAGTAATGCGGACCTTGGCATCACGCAGCCATGGAGGAGGCCTGGTGGCGCTACAGTGGGACTCCTGGTGCTAGATCTTGGAGGCAATAGCCCGCTGCGGAGGAGCGGTGCAGACAACCCGGCTGGTGGAAGCGCAACCCAGATCTAGGCCCATCTAGGCTCGATCTGGGTCTAAGGGCGATGATGCTACACGACTGTTCAGAGGGACAACAATGGCGTGATGATTCTTCAACTGGGCTACAGGTGGAGAATGGAGGGGGCTATAGGGAGAAGGTTTTGATCTCAACCGTGCGGGTCAAGAATTGTGGCATCCCGCAAAACCACTACTAGAAAATCGCGTTATTTTTGTGCATTGCATCATCATGACCGCATGCTCATGTCATCATGTCACATTGCATTTGAGCATCGTCGTCATCATGCATATTATTTTACTTGAAACTATGTTGCGAAAGTCTACTGTTTTCTGAAACTAGCCCTCCTTCTATTTCAAATTAAACCCCGGATGCTTCCGAATATTTTGTTTGTCTAAAAACTATTTACAACAGTTTATTGCAAATTAAATAAAAGTTATATTATTTTAGTGGGGGCAGTCGAACAGGCCGACCCGACCCAGTCGACCACCCCCAGTACAAAAACGGTCCACCCAAAGTCTATTCCTACCTAGTCCTAATCTACCCACCCCTCCAGCCACCTTACCCCACCCAATCCTCTCTCGCCACCTCACCTCTCTCCCTCCCTCCGCCACTCCCTAGCTGCCACGTCACCTACTCCCTCTCTCCCCCACCCCACCAACCAGCCCACTCCCCACTCACCCAGCCACAACACACACAGCACACACGCACGCCCCACACCACGCCCACCACCCCTCCCTGCTGGCCCATGCCCTGGCCCACCTGTACCTACCCCACCCCGACCCCCTCTCCCTGTCCCCCAGGCCCCACTCACCCCCGGCCCCACCCCATCTCTCCTCCCTCCCCACGCGGCGCGCCCGCGTCCCCCTCCTTCCCCTTCCTCCAGCTCGCCCCGCAGCCTCCCTCTCCTCCCTGGTTCTCTCCTCCTCCCACCTCTCCCTCCTTTTCCCCACCGACGGCCCCGCGCCCCGCGGCTCCTCTCCTCCTACCCCGTCCGTCGGCGACCCCCTTCCCCCACCAGCGGCGCCGCCGCCCGTCCTCCTCCGCCCGGCC
Source organism: Avena atlantica (assembly GCA_910589765.1). NCBI lineage: Eukaryota > Viridiplantae > Streptophyta > Magnoliopsida > Poales > Poaceae > Avena > Avena atlantica. The sequence continues at coordinate 377,440,658 of OU342736.1, forward strand.
TCCCCGCATCCCCCCCTCTGCCTCTCCGGCCGCCTCCTCCCGCCGCCCCGTCCGGCCTCCACCGACCCCGCGCCACCCCTCTGCCTCGAGCCCCGCCGGCCCGAGCTCGCCCTCCGTCCCCCTCGCCGGCTCACCTCGCGCCGCCAGTCGCCGTCCTCGCCGCCCCCGGCCACCGCCCAGCGTCCTCCTCCGCGCGATGCTGTGTCGGCCGCCTCCGTCCTCCCGTCGTCTCCGCCTCCGGCCCCTTCCTCCCCGCCGCCTCTGCCCTCCTCGTCTCCCTCTGCAGCAGGCCGCCGCCGTCTGCAGGAGCTCCTCCGGCCGCCCTCCTCAACCCCCTCGGCTCCGCCCGCAGTAGCTCGGTCCGGCCACCCCGCTCCCCTCTGCACCACCGCGCCCGCAGGCCGACCCCCACCCCGCCCGTCTCTGTCCCTCCGCCCGGCTCCCTGTGCTCCGCCAACCACGACCTCCCTCCTCGCGTTTCCCCGTCGACCGCAGCAGCGCCGTGCGTCCGACCGTCGCCCTTGACCGCTTCCCCGACGCCAAGCCCGTCGGCCACGGCGCCTTCCCGAGGCTGCTCGTCCTCGACCGTGCTGCTCCTGTGCACATCCGCATACGTGCGTGTATGTACTGTGCTGCTATCTTCCAAGACCCATCTCGACAAGATCGGCAGTGGCCGTGCGAATCCGATGAACCATCGGCGCCACATTCCAAGATCGCCCCGGGACGATGACCGCCAAGCTCGCCACAAAAACGACAAGCACTTCACCGCGGGACACCGAGAATGCCGACATGGAACATGGGACCGACAGGTTCTCCTTCACAGATCCGATGACGGAGACCCTGAAGACCGATCCGGAACGCCAAGACCGATCTGATTCGAGGACCACCGACAACGAATCCGCCGGTACCCCAAGATCTCCCAGTGCCGAGACCCGAGTCCGACACCGACAGTCGAAACCGCGGAACCGACCAGTTCGCCTACCCGGACACCGTGCGACAGAATCTTCCCGGACCCGAGGACCATCAAGACTTCCGCTCGGCCACGCCAAGTACTCCTTCCTGGCTCCGAAGACCGAACCCCGTGGACCGACATGATCTTCACGGATACGACAAGTACTCCCTCGAGGACGCCGAGTACTTCACCCCGGACACCGAGACCCTGGACGACAAGATCTCCTTCTCGGAAACATTGACGCTCGTGCGACAAGATCTACTTCCCCCAATCCGAAGACCCTAAATACCGGAGTCCGAGAACGTTTCTGTCGAACCCTGAGACCGACCCCGAACCCCGGAACCCAAGATCTGCCGAACCCTATTGTGTGACCCCTTTTCTCGAGCCCTATTTTATAAATGTAATAACAAATTGATGCATATTTAATTGTTCATCTCGCATGCATATTGTGTGGTTTGGGGGCCTTATGCCGATTCACCTCATAATTAAATATGGGGCCCATATGCGGGCAAATCTAGTCTCATATTGGCCTCATTTAAATTTGTGTAGCGAACCCGGTGCTATCTTCTGCCATGTTAAGACAACATTTAATTGCGGGGTAGCTAAATAACTTGAACCGTTTAATTAATTGTCGGAACCCCGGTTCCGCTTAATATGACCTAATTGCATTGCATCTTTGCCATGTCATACATCATACATGCATCATGCCGATTTTCTACCGTAGTATTAAATATTGCATCCGGTGTTTGTTCTAGTGTTTTGCTTCTTCGCGGATAAGGCCGTTGAGTTGATGTGAGCTTCGCCCCGATCTTCGGATGAACCTTCGACAATGTTTTCAGGCGAGCACCTCCCTCTTTCTACCTATCTTACTTTTATAGTATTTATTCCCTCCTGTTGATCTATTGCTATCTGTGTTGCGATGCTCTAGTTTCCGTACCCGTGTTATCCCTTGCAGCCTTATATTGCCATGGACACCTCCTATTACCTGTTGTTTGGTAGATAGCTGGACTTGTGTGTCGTAGTCGCTTGCTCAAGCGCTGTTGCGTGTCGTCAAGTACCTCAGTTGTTGGAAGACTGCCATATGCTTTGTGTTGGAGATGATCATGGCTTTACTTATCGTTCACTTTAATTCCTGTTTAACAACTAAAATTGAAGTAGGTAAGCAGAGGCACAGGTGGGCAATAGATGTTATTTGGTTGTTAACCGTCCACTTGTGTCCCGTAGGACCCCGAGTACTTGATACCTGTTCCTTGAATTTTCGCGCTATCCACATCCGGGAGGATTATGGGACCCCCCTGAGCCAGAGCTTGATTCATTCTTATTTCTTGGGGCCACAAACTAGTTTGAGGTTTTATTACTATCCTGTACTTATGCCATGCTTTACTGCTTTATTACGATTGTGGGAGGAGCACCTGTACTGTTTAGGATCGTGGCACGATTCCGCGGTGTCGACAAGCCCAGTTTTGGGTTCCCAGTCGTTCACAGCCGTCCCCACAACCTTGAGTCCGTCTCGGAGCCGGCCGGCTTTGTTGCGGGTCTACTTTAAGGGGTGGCCCCCTGAAATATTTCTGAATCCTGTGATTGCTTTGTCGTGAAGGCCTCGTTGGGTTTTGATTTGGTTTTTCCGAGGTTGATCGAGTGTGTGTTGCTATTGGTGCACCCCGGCCGGGTAAAACTTTCTGAAAGCCGTGTCCGCGGTTATGGACGACTTGGAGCACAGTATCTCGATCATAGACAACTATAACTAAAGTAGTGCTATAAATTTGACTTTATAATGACTAGTAATCAGCTCCACTATAATGGAATGGCTAAATAAAACTGCCAACAATTGCTTTCTTGGGTTGTCGCTTGCGACCATTGTATCTGACTAGTAAGTATTGCAACTACAACGGAATGGCTAAATGAAAGTACCAACAACTGCTGGGTTTTGGGGTTATCTCGTGCTAATTGTATCCGACTAGTAAGTGTTGCAACTATCACGGAATGGTCAAATAAAAGTGCCCACTGCTTATTTTATCAGGATGATTATCTATACCTGACTAGTAATTGCTGCAACAATAACTGAATAACTAAAACTGCCAACTGTGTGAGTTCCTCGGTTGACTTCCTCGTTTGGTCTCGAGGGGGAAATACCAGGATGGGTTTGTTTGGTGGTAGTACCAGGTTGGTTCCGAATAGGTCTTTCTTACCCCGCTCTGATTGCCGCCAGTTGTATCGAGTCTCTATAGGGTGTTTAGTGCAAGCTGCCGCTGCCGCTTCAGTCCACCATACCTATGTAGGCGAGGACCGCCGAATTCTAGCATCGCCGTGTACTGGCCTCAGTACTGACCGCTCTCTCTTTTTCCTTTGCCCTTTGTCGGCACCCCTTTTGTTTAAGCAGGTTTTGAGATCGACGTCGTTAGCAGGGTTACCCTTCCGGCTTGGCCTGGGCAGGGTTATGGACGCCATTGGTTATTCTTCAGGGCTCTTAGCCCCATTTGCATCTTGTCCGTAGTCGGACGCTCTGTCGTTTTCCAGGTGATTTGGATCTTTCTACCGTATATCTGTATTCTTGACTCATGGAGTCGTGTTGTATATATATATATCTGTTCCGTGGGTCCCATCGAGGACTGTTGTGTAATGTTATTACTTCGTTTTCCACCCGCACGAAAGTGCCTGGTGGGCACCTTTGAATCGTTTCTATGCAGGTTTGGCGGGTTTCGCTAAAACTTGCATAGGGTCGATTCTGAGGGTGTTACAGAGTGGTATCAGAGCTCAGCAGTTGCGATACCCCACAAGTCCAGCCTGTAGGATAACCTAGCTGACGGCCGAAGTAGAGTGTCAAACTATTTTGCAAAATCGATTGGATAGATCTGGTTAGGTCTGCTTTTACTTCTTACCCCTCTGCTATTCTCCTCTTACCTCTACGTGTTTTGAAATCCGCTCTCTTCTCTTTCTTCTAGTGCAGGATTTATCGTGGTTGGGTTCCGTCGTACCTTCAGGGTTCGCTTCCTCCTCTGATAACGGTGTCTCTACATCCGGTCCTCCTGCTATCTGAGTGGTCCTTTATCCGTGGTACCATTCTTTGTTCCTTGTTTGTGCTTTCCGGTGTTTTCCGACGCGACGACTTCATCTACTCCAGATCCGATGCAGAGTCTGCATCCCTCCTTTGTTTCGGAACCTCGCTTGTCGAGATCTTCAGTCTAATTCCGAAAGTTGGTTGCATAACCCGCCTATTCGTGTGCAGAGTAATGGTTTGAGTGCGGGATGGAGTAGCTACCATACCACTACTCTTAACATTCGCTCTTGTACATTGAATTGGCGAATTAATGTGCTTTTACTCCTTCCGCGAAAGTTAGAGGTGGCCTTACCTTTAACTTCGTCCATTGGTTATCCGGAGTGTTCTCTCGACGATCACGAACAACGACCTCTTGTTAGTGGTGTCGCGAGGATCTACACGAAGCGAGAAGACGCAGATCGCCGACCTTCCTTCCAGTACCATGAGGCGGATCTCGAGGGCGAGATCCATTGTTAGTGGTGTCGAATTGTGGCATCCCGCAAAACCACTACTAGAAAATCGCGTTGTTTTTGTGCATTGCATCATCATGACCGCATGCTCATGTCATCATGCCACATTGCATTTGAGCATCGTCATCATCATGCATATTATTTTACTTGAAACTATGTTGCGAAAGTCTACTGTTTTCTGAAACTAGCCCTCCTTCTATTTCAAATTAAACCCCGGATGCTTCCGGATATTTTGTTTGTCTAAAAACTATTTACAACAGTTTATTGCAAATTAAATAAAAGTTATATTATTTTAGTGGGGGCAGTCGAACGGGCCGACCCGACCCAGTCGACCACCCCCAGTACAAAAACGGTCCACCCAAAGTCTATTCCTACCTAGTCCTAATCTACCCACCCCTCCAGCCACCTCACCCCACCCAATCCTCTCTCGCCACCTCACCTCTCTCCCTCCCTCCACCACTCCCTAGCTGCCACGTCACCTACTCCCTCTCTCCCCCACCCCACCAACCAGCCCACTCCCCACTCACCCAGCCACAACACACACAGCACACACGCACGCCCCACACCACGCCCACCACCCCTCCCTGCTGGCCCATGCCCTGGCCCACCTGTACCTGCCCCACCCCGACCCCCTCTCCCTGTCCCCCAGGCCCCACTCACCCCCGGCCCCACCCCATCTCTCCTCCCTCCCCACGCGGCGCGCCCGCGTCCCCCTCCTTCCCCTTCCTCCAGCTCGCCCCGCAGCCTCCCTCTCCTCCCCTGGTTCTCTCCTCCTCCCACCTCTCCCTCCTTTTCCCCACCGACGGCCTCGCGCCCCGCGGCTCCTCTCCTCCTACCCCGTCCGCCGGCGACCCCCTTCCCCCACCAGCGGCGCCGCCGCCCGTCCTCCTCCGCCCGGCCTCCCCGCATCCCCCCCTCTGCCTCTCCGGCTGCCTCCTCCCGTCGCCCCGTCCGGCCTCCACCGACCCTGCGCCACCCCTCTGCCTCGAGCCCCGCCGGCCTGATCTCGCCCTCCGTCCCCCTCGCCGGCTCACCTCGCGCCGCCAGTCGCCGTCCTCGCCGCCCCCGGCCACCGCCCAGCGTTCTCCTCCGCGCGATGCTGCGCCGGCCGCCTCCGTCCTCCCGTCGTCTCCGCCTCCGGCACCTTCCTCCCCGCCGCCTCTGCCCTCCTTGTCGCCCTCTGCAGCAGGCCGCCGCCGTCCGCAGGAGCTCCTCCGGCCGCCCTCCTCAACCCCCTCGGCTCCGCCTGCAGTAGCTCGGTCCGGCCGTCCCGCTCCCCTCTGCACCACCGCGCCCGCAGGCCGACCCCCACCCCGCCCGTCTCCCTGTGCTCCGCCAACCACGGCCTCCCTCCTCGCGTTTCCCCGTCGACCGCAGCAGCGCCGTGCGTCCGACCGTCGCCCTTGACCGCTTCCCCGACGCCAAGCTCGTCGGCCACAGCGCCTTCCCGAGGCTGCTCGTCCTCGACCGTGCTGCTCCTGTGCACATCCGCATACGTGCGTGTATGTAGTGTGCTGCTATCTTCCAAGACCCATCTCGACAAGATCGGCAGTGGCCGTGCGAATCCGATGAACCATCGGCGCCACATTCCAAGATCGCCCCGGGCCGATGACCGCCAAGCTCGCCACAAAAACGACAAGCACTTCACCGCGGGACACCGAGAATGCCGACATGGAACATGGGACCGACAAGTTCTCCTTCACAGATCCGATGACGGAGACCCTGAAGACCGATCCGGAACGCCAAGACCGATCTGATTCGAGGACCACCGACAACGAATCCGCCGGTACCCCAAGATCTCCCAGTGCCGAGACCCGAGTCCGACACCGACAGTCGAAACCGCGGAACCGACCAGTTCGCCTACCCGGACACCGTGCGACAGAATCTTCCCGGACCCGAGGACCATCAAGACTTCCGCTCGGCCACGCCAAGTACTCCTTCCTGGCTCCGAAGACCGAACCCCGTGGACCGACATGATCTCCTTCACGGATACGACAAGTACTCCCTCGAGGACGCCGAGTACTTCACCCCGGACACCGAGACCCTGGACGATAAGATCTCCTTCCCGGAAACATTGACGCTCGTGCGACAAGATCTACTTCCCCCAATCCGAAGACCCTAAATACCGGAGTCCGAGAACGTTTCTGTCGAACCCTGAGACCGACCTCGAACCCCGAAACCCAAGATCTACCGAACCCTATTGTGTGACCCCTTTTCTCGAGCCCTATTTTATAAATGTAATAACAAATTGATGCATATTTAATTGTTCATCTCGCATGCATGTTGTGTGGTTTGGGGGCCTTATGCCGATTCACCTCATAATTAAATATGGGGCCCATATGCGGGCAAATCTAGTCTCATATTGGCCTCATTTAAATTTGTGTAGCGAACCCGGTGCTATCTTCTGCCATGTTAAGACAACATTTAATTGCGGGGTAGCTAAATAACTTGAACCGTTTAATTAATTGTCGGAACCCCAGTTCCGCTTAATATGACCTAATTGCATTGCATCTTTGCCATGTCATACATCATACATGCATCATGCCGATTTTCTACCGTAGTATTAAATATTGCATCCGGTGTTTGTTCTAGTGTTTTGCTTCTTCGCGGATAAGGCCGTTGAGTTGATGTGAGCTTCGCCCCGATCTTCGGATGAACCTTCGACAATGTTTTTAGGCGAGCACCTCCCCCTTTCTACCTATCTTACTTTTATAGTATTTATTCCCTCCTATTGATCTATTGCTATATGTGTTGCGATGCTCTAGTTTCCGTACCCGTGTTATCCCTTGCAGCCTTATATTGCCATGGACACCTCCTATTACCTGTTGTTTGGTAGATAGCTGGACTTGCGTGTCGTAGTCGCTTGCTCAAGCGCTGTTGCGTGTCGTCAAGTACCTCAGTTGTTGGAAGACTGCCATATGCTTTGTGTTGGAGATGATCATGGCTTTACTTATCGTTCACTTTAATTCCTGTTTAACAACTAAAATTGAAGTAGGTAAGCAGAGGCACAGGTGGGCAATAGATGTTATTTGGTTGTTAACCGTCCACTTGTGTCCCGTAGGACCCCGAGTACTTGATACATGTTCCTTGAATTTTCGTGCTATCCACATCCGGGAGGATTATGGGACCCCCCTGAGCCAGAGCTTGATTCATTCTTATTTCTTGGGGCCACAAACTAGTTTGAGGTTTTATTACTATCATGTACTTATGCCATGCTTTACTGCTTTATTACGATTGTGCGAGGAGCACCTGTACTGTTTAGGATCGTGGCACGATTCCGCGGTGTCGACAAGCCCAGTTTTGGGTTCCCAGTCGTTCACAGCCGTCCCCACAACCTTGAGTCCGTCTCGGAGCCGGCCGGCTTCGTTGCGGGTCTACTTTAAGGGGTGGCCCCCTGAAATATTTCTGAATCCTGTGATTTGGTTTTTCCGAGGTTGATCGAGTGTGTGTTGCTATTGGTGCACCCCGGCCGGGTAAAACTTTCTGAAAGCCGTGTCCGCGGTTATGGACGACTTGGAGCACATTACCTCGATCATAGACAACTATAACTAAAGTAGTGCTATAAATTTGACTTTATAATGACTAGTAATCATCTCCACTATAATAGAATGGCTAAATAAAACTGCCAACAATTGCTTGCTTGGGTTGTCGCTTGCGACCATTGTATCTGACTAGTAAGTATTGCAACTACAACAGAATGGCTAAATGAAAGTACCAACAACTGCTGGGTTTTGGGGTTATCTCGTGCTAATTGTATCCGACTAGTAAGTGTTGCAACTATCACGGAATGGTCAAATAAAAGTGCCCACTGCTTATTTTATCAGGATGATTATCTATACCTGACTAGTAATTGCTGCAACAATAACTGAATAACTAAAACTGCCAACTGTGTGAGTTCCTCGGTTGACTTCCTCGTTTGGTCTCGAGGGGGAAATACCAGGATGGGTTTGTTTGGTGGTAGTACCAGGTTGGTTCCGAATAGGTCTTTCTTACCCCGCTCTGATTGCCGCCAGTTGTATCGAGTCTCTATAGGGTGTTTAGTGCAAGCTGCCGCTGCCGCTTCAGTCCACCATACCTATGTAGGCGAGGACCGCCGGATTCTAGCCTCGCCGTGTACTGGCCTCAGTACTGACCGCTCTCTCTTTTTCCTTTGCCCTTTGTCGGCACCCCTTTTGTTTAAGCAGGTTTTGAGATCGACGTCGTTAGCAGGGTTACCCTTCCGGCTTGGCCTGGGCAGGGTTATGGACGCCATTGGTTATTCTTCAGGGCTCTTAGCCCCATTTGCATCTTGTCCGTAGTCAGACGCTCTGTCGTTTTCCAAGTGATTTGGATCTTTCTACCGTATATCTGTATTCTTGACTCATGGAGTCGTGTTCTATATATATCTGTTCCGTGGGTTCCATCGAGGACTGTTGTGTAATGTTATTACTTCGTTTTCCACCCGCACGAAAGTGCCTGGTGGGCACCTTTGAATCGTTTCTATGCAGGTTTGGCAGGTTTCGCTAAAACTTGCATAGGGTCGATTCTGAGGGTGTTACAAGAATGGACCACGGTACTCTGGCCTTGATGATGAGGGGTTGCAGTAGTGGCGGTGTGAGCAAGGATAGTTGCCCCATTCCAATGGGCTATGAGGGAGGTGTGTGGCGATCCAGACGAAAGTATTTCCCGTCTTTGGTTGGTGCAGACGATGATTGCGCCCGTGGGTATCATTCCTCTCCTTGGAGGCGTCGTCGAGGCGTGTCGGCACCTCACTCTTCTCATCTTGGTTTGGTACATGTCTCTGGGCGAAAGCCTAGGTCAGGAGCCAGACCAACGCGACGACGACGTCCTCGACATGATACCTCTGTTGGGAGCTTCTCATTCAGAGACACGGCTTCGAGGTCATATGCACTCCTCTGGTGCTCGCTGTTGTCCAAGGGCGTGCTCCAAGGGCGCTACGCACAACTTGGTTGGCAAGTCCAAGATGATGCCTTCTCGGTACCGACCAAGTTTCGTCATCTATCTCCTTTAGACGGTGTGTCGACAAGGAGGGTCCTTTGGAGTGTTGTTCTTCGGAGCCGTCCGACATCGGTTGAGACGCGACTTTGTTGCTTAGCTTAGGACATGTTATCTCATGCCTTTGTTGTTGTGTGTGTGGTGGCAGCTTTGAACTTGTCGATGTGAAGTTTGTACTACTCTCATTGCTCATAGCGAGTGATAGTATTATTGGACTCAAAATTCTGCCTTCTATAAATATATGGCAAACATTTGGTGTGCTCTCAAAAAATGTTTAAAAAATCTGGAAGAAATTTTGTCGTGTACATCGAGATATTGTTGGAAAATGCCCTAGAGGCAATAATAAAGTTATTATTATTCATATTTTCTTGTTCATGATTAATGTTTATTGTCCATGCTATAAATCTATGTATTGGAAAGTAAATACATGTGTGTATAAGTAAACAACATAGAGTCCCTAGTGAGCCTCTTCTACTAGTTCGTTAATCAAGCGATGGTTAATGTTTCCTAACCATGGACATGATTTTCACTTGATCATGGGATCACATCATTCTCCTAATGATGTGATGGGCAAACCCAAATAATAAGCATAGCTTCTGATCACATCATTTAGTTTGATTGCTAACGCTTTCTAAATATGTCGGTTATAGTTTCTTCGGACCATGAGATCATGTTACTCCCTGGCATCAGAGGAATATTTTGTCGACATCAAACGTCACTCCATAATGGGTGATTATAAAGGTGGATTTCAGGTATCTCCAATGGTGCCTATTGGGTTGCATGGATCAAGACTAGGATTTGTTCCTCCGTGTGATGGAGTGTAAGATATCTCTGGGACCTCTAGGTAGTATAGCACTCACGAGCTCAGTGACTAATGTGTTTGGTCACGAGGATCCTATACCATTGTACGAGTAAAGAGAACTTGCCAGTAATGAGATTGAATTAGGTATAGTGATACTAGCGACCGAATCTCGGGCAAGTAATATATTATGATACAAAAGGAATCATATATTGGATTGATTGAATCTTTTACATTGTGGTTCAACCAAAAAGAACTTCTTTGAATGTGTAGGAACCACTATGGGCATCCCGGTCTCGCTAATGGTTAGCGATTAGAGAGTTGTCTCGACCACGTCTGCATGTTCTCGAACCCGTCAGGTCATACACTTAACGCTTTAGTGTCGCTAGTCTTTGTTGAGAATATGTATGGTGTAATCAAATGTTGTTTCACAATCTTAGGTAAGATCCTTGATATGAGGAGGAGCTTTAGAATGGTCTGAAGGTAGAGAAAAGTATATGGAACTTCCTATTTAGGTTTTCAGATTTTTTTTGGAATATATCCATATGATGGAATGTTCTAGAATGTTCCTGGAGGGTCCACATGTGAGTACACCTGGGAGGTGGGGCCACATGGGCCCAAGTGGGAGCACCTCGGCCCTAGTGGGCCAAGGCATCATAGGGCACCCCTTCCTCCTTGGCCGCCTCTTGATACCTTCAATCCGGATTACGGATATAGTATAGCTCTTTTTCCCTAGTAGACCTAGGTTTATCCAATCCTCGGGAAGCAGAAAGCAAAGTGAGATTACTTAAACGGACCTTCGAGAGTTTTAGAATTCCTATTGCATTTTCACCGGACCAAGATTTTGTGATCTTGTTTTTGTTGTTGTTGTTGTTGTTGTTGTTGTTGTTGTATGCCGACGGGCAAAGCCAATTTATTGATTCGACACAAGGGAAGCCAAAGAATACTTATAAGCCTTAATAATTGAGTTGTCAATTCAGGTGCACCTGGAAATAGTCTTGCTCACAGTAGTTTATTGGTAGCAACAGTTTTGTAGTAGCAATAGCAAAGTAACAGTAGCAGTAAATAAAGTCAATAGTAACAATACTAGCAAACAACAGGATTTGAGTGCGGTAGGTATAGGGATGGATGGACGGGCGTTGCACGCACAAGAATATTCATGTAATATCAAGATCTAGGGCATTTGCAGATAAATAAGATAAAGCATCCAAGTACCAAACAATCATAGGCATGTGTTCCATATATACGTGCTCGCAATGAGAACTTGCATAACATCTTTTGTCCTGCCAGCCCGTTGCAGCGGGGCCTCAAGGAAATCTACTGGCAATTAAGGTACTCATTTTAATAGAGTACCGGAGCAAAGCATTAACACTGCATGAACACATGTGATCCTCATATCACAGCCATCCCCTCTGGTTATCCCAATTTCTATCACTTCGGGGCCTTTGGTTCCGAATAATAATATGTGTAAACAACTTGCAGATAAGATCACAAACAATACTATCATCATGAATCAATAACATGTTCAGATCTGAGATCATGGCACTCGGGCCCTAGTGATAAGCATTAAGCACAACAAGTAGCACTAATAAAGATACTAGACACCATGTCCTAACAATCTTATTCGATTACATGATAGATCTCATACAATCCCTACCATCACCATAGCCTATAGTGGGGGATTACTCACTCATGGATGGGGGAAACATGGATGGTTGATGGAGAGGCGTCGGTGATAATGATGGCGATGATCTCCTCCAATTCCCCGCCCTGGCAGGGTGCCGGAACGGAGTTTCTGGTTCTGAATCGCGGTTTCTGGTGGCGGTGGCGCAAAGGAACTCTATCTGGAAAAACGTTGAACCCCACTCTATTTTTAGGTCAGAAGGCTTTATATAGGCGAAAGGGGAGACCGAGGGGGCGCCCGTGGTGGCCTCACCACCCCCAGGCTTGGCCTGGCCTGGCCCGCGCGGCCAGGGGGCGTGGGCCCCTCGTGGCCCTCCTCCGTCTCGTCTTCTGGCTCCTTGAGTCTTCTGGTAAAATATGAGTTTTGTAATATTTTTCGGGTTTTTTCCTGAAAGTTGATTTTCTGCACAAAAACTAGACACCAAAGAAATTCTGCTGAAAACAACATCAGTCCGTGTTAGTTGTATCCAAATCACATAAATTAGAGAAGAAATAATAGCAAAAGTGTTTGAGAAAGTAGATATGTTTTGGATGTATCATGGCCAACAACATAGCTGTGACACCCTCTCCATGGAAGTGCCATCGTTTCCAAACAATGCCTCTTCCGCAATGTTGTAGGCATTGTGTTGGGTCTCTTGCTGCGTCTCTAGCTCGGTCTCGCCGTCTTAGGCATAGCCATGGACACCCTCGTTGATCATGTTGTGCATGACGTCCTCGCCGTCATTGGATACGAAATCCTACACCCACTTTGGTGATCATAAAGCGACGGGAGCAGTATACTCGCAATGGCGAAAAAATGTGGCGACCATACCATGTCGTTGTCGGTCGGCAGCTCGGCGAGCATTTCGCCGACAGGTTGACTAGTGTCGGCATGTTCGCGGAAGATATGGACCACCGCTTTGTCGACGCCTCTGGGGTTGCGTCCTCCGTGGTTGGAGTGCGGTTCAGGTCGATGGCGGGGCTCTCCCGCCTTCGATGACGTCATGCGGGCAAGGACGAATTGGGAGAGCGAGGCCACGATCCTAGTGTGGCCTCCAAGCAAGGCCACGTGCGGCCCTAGCGTCCTGGGCTGAGCTGGTGGTCGGTCGCTAGGCATGAAAGTGACGGAGCTGGTAGAGGACATGCCAGCCATGGCCAGACCGGGAAGAGAGATGATGCCACCGAAAGCGGCGATCATCGCCTCCTGCTTGATCATGTTGATGGCGTGCTTGGCTGCACTCACTGCCAGCTCATTGGCGTCGACCCTTTTCTGGTTGGCCTGGAAGCGCTCATTCTCCTCCCGACGCTCCTTGTCGAGACTGGTAGCGACGACTCGAGCTCTCGTCGTTACCTGCCGTCCAGCGTGCTTCCCTGACTCCACTTTCCGCTCTGCCGGCGTCAGGTCCTTGGCGAGCTTATTCGGCTGGCCGTGCTTCTTGGCGGCGGGAACGCCGAAGGGTGCGACATCAACCATGGCGGCAGGATCAATCGTCTTTCCTCCCGCTCCCGCCAGTGGAAATTTGGGAGAGGTTTTTTGGAGGGAGAAGTGGTGTGGTTTCTTTGTCACTTGGGGAAGACCGCCAAAGATAAAAGGAGGACGCGTGAGGACAAGCGCGCTGTCCGGGTTGACCCAACCGATGCCCAGATTTGGTGCATGGATGGGTCGGTCCGCGTGTTTGTCCGGATAGGTCGCCACGCTGGGCCGCCGTGCACCTATCCGCCTGTCCGCTCGAACGAGTTTGGACACGTAAGGACGGTTTGGGTCAGCCCGATGGAGATGCGCTTAGCTATTAGGTTGGCTATAGATGACGTGACTGGGACTTCCATCCAACTAAATATGAATATATTATTTTAATTCCTACAGCGTGTTTACTGGATCTTACTAGTTGAATGCCCGTGCGTTGCCACGAGTATTTAAATTTTCATTTCACGCTCTATTTAGTTGTCATGGTGCATTTTCATCTTTCAATTTGTCAAATATCTCCGATATGGTTCACTTGCTGTTTTTTTTCAAATTCACCCTTTGGTTAAACTGACAACACAAGATGTTATCATTCTCTTTCTCTTCTCCTTTGTTATAGTGAAAGAGAGGCAAAAGGAAGGAACTCCACTTCCCCCGCTCCGTAGCTAGCCAGACGGTCGGTCCCTCCATCTCCATCATCCACTTCATTGGTGGGAGAGTAGAGGGACCACAAATCGTGTCTCCTGCGTCTAGGTAGTGGTAGGGTTAGGGTTCTGGCTGTCATTTTTCGGGTGGTGGTGACAATGACGGTGAGGAATAATCTACTACAACTCCAGCCCCACTTTTATGGCTACGTTAAGTACCTGGTAGCAGCGTCTCCATGCTTTCTCTTGGAGGGAGCGAGATTTGGTGCTCTAGGCGATGTCACCCACATAACAACTTTTTACTCCAACTGCGTTGTGTCAACGACGCATCCTTTGGTGTCGTGGAGTGTGTGAGATCTTGTACATGAGGTAGTCACAAGGCGCCAATTTTTCCTCCTTTCGATGATGTAGGAGTGGGAGGGGGGACCTTGACGCTGGTAGTTCTTTAACTTGATGTTGCTTTCTAGTGTTGGTATAGATATACAGAAGTCAAAAAATTTGTGACAATGGAGATCCCATATATAGATACAAAGTTCACGGTGACTCAGAGTGGAAGTGGTAGCGACAGCGGTACAGTGGACCTCTACAGATACAAAGTTCACGCGACTCCAAGTGGGAGTGGCAGCGACAGGGCAGCACGGTGGACCTCGTGTTGAGGTGTATCCCAGGGAATTGGGAGTATTATTTTATTTATTAGTGTGGTGTTGTGTATCACTTGTCCTCCTTAATAGACCTAGGGTCTAAATCGCAAAAAAACACGATCTCCAATAAATTACACTGCTTGTAGATGTATAAATTTATTTTATAAAACATCTTATTTCAATCACAAATCAACCTTATAAAAAATTGCCTTCACAGTATGGTACATACATTAGAACTCCATGTTGACTTGTTAAGATAATAAATCAAGTTAGCACGGACAAAATCCTATGTGGTTTAGTGTCAGGATCTCAAGGAGGTCAAGGATTCATTTCATTTCCAAGGTGAAATAGAAAATAAATATAACTATGAGAAAATCAAGTGCCATTCACAACACCGGGAGATCTTCTCCTTCGGGAATCCAGCTGAGAATATGTTTTTTAGAAATAAGGTCATCAGACCCAGCTTTATTACTCTATCAGATCCATATTAATGTTCTCAGATTTGTCTTCGGATGTATTTCTACATACATCCGAATCTAGAAAATATGAGAATATTAATTTAGATCAGAGGGAGTAAGGGTGCGGTGTCAACCACCCTCATCGGCATTCAGCAGAGGCGACGATTGTTGTATCGATCTCGTCACCACAAATCTTGGTTGCACACCTGTGGCGTCCGTCCGTAGAGATGATTGCCTCCGACACGACGACCCCCACAATGATGGTCTTGATCTCATCATTGTTGGACGTTCTTGTGCACCACCCGCTCGCAATCCATTGACGCTCTGATCCTGTGGCGACGCGCCTCCTGGAGCTCGACGCAGACCGTGGGAGGACTGCGAGGGCGTGGAGAAGTCGCCCGAAATCATGCACCTCCCGCCGGCACTCCATTGGCGCTCTGATTCTGGGGCAGCCGCGCGTCCTGGAGCTCGACGGAGACCGCGCCTCGTAACAGCGAGGGCGTGGAGAAGTTGCCTGAAATCGTGCACCTCCCGCCGCTGACACTCCATTGGTGTTCTGATCCTGGAGCGGCCGCGCATTTTGAAGCTCGATAGAGACCGCAGTCAGGACAACAAGGACGTGGATCGCGTCTGCTACGCAGGTGAATCCGAACTCCATTTTTGTAGAGACGGTCGACATCCCGACGATGAAGGGAAACTGGCACCGACGGAAGGAGAGATCCCCTCTGCGGCGGCAGAGGTGGGGACGAGTGGGTGGGGTGGAAGATCGGGTGGACTGGGCAGGGTGCCTGATGTTGGGCTTAGCCATTAGGTGCGTGAGGGGCGAGCGAAGTGGCGCGCGACAAAGGAATTGACATAATGCAGAACGACAGAAAACAGAACACCTCTTTTTAGATAATAGAGATAGATAAGATAAAGTTTGTTTGTCTTGTTAGATAAGGTTTGCTAGTATTTTTTATGGAGCTTAGGCAATTTGTTAGCGGTGGCATTTTCTATAATTTTCGTATATGTGACACAAGACATTCATCACGCTTTTGAAATTAATACTCCCTTCGTCCCTAAATAGATGTCTCAAGTTTTTCAAAATTTAGATGAATCTATATCTAAATAGTGTCAAGATTCATTATAATTTTAACAAATCTGAGACGTTTATTTTAGGACTGAGGGAGTAGTAAAGATTATATTTGCCGTATGAAGCAGCGGTGCATGCATCCAAATTTGTCGGCGCATGTCGAAACCGGAGAGGGGGAAACGAGGAACGCCACGCGTTCAGAGATCCACACGAGGAAAAAGCAGATCTGACGCCACAATACAGCGTCGTATCGATCACTTGGTCCGATCCGGTCTGGCTTGGATGTACCACCACCACCACCTGATGTGGATCCGGTTGGGGCAGAGGTCTAGTCTAAGTGGATCTGTAAGGTGCTGGTGGACTGAACGAAGACGACACCGGCGTTTGTTGGACCTAACATGGGTATTTAAATTCGTTACCATCATGCCATGCGTGATAATCCTACCTACTGCTGGGAGAACATGCATCAGTGCACACAGACTTTCCACCGCATTTTCCTGTGAAAAAGTGAAAGGCAGCGTGTTTTTTTTTCGGGTTTGTTAATTATAGCTGAATTCTACGAGGGGAAACACATGGTGTATATATCGGGGTTAATTAATTGTTGCTCGTACTCATACAGATAGGTCCGTGGATGGGCGAGAACGGTGACGCCGTCTTCGGCTCGCACTAGTATTTATAGTCGTCGCTAGGTGGTTCAATAACATATTTTTATTTTTTATTACTTTTGGATCTTTTTGTACTACTGTTAATGATTATTAATAGACAACGAGATTATGTCAGCGATGTGTATTCGGGCATCCAGCCATATCAGCATTAGAATAGGCAACGGGATTATGTGTGGGAGAAGAATAAAGAGTGAGACCGAGATCAAGGTTGTCCGTGAGATAGCAGAGGATCCGTTTGTAAAAAGAAAGTGGAGTTTCTGAGGGTCATGCATATGAAGACAAACTTGATGAACAACGTTAGAGATTTCAGGTCGTGTAAGAGTGATGTATTGTAAAGCACCAATAAAACTACGGTAGTGGAAAGGATCAGAAAATAATGGACCGGCTGAAGCAGAAAGTTTAGATTGTCAATAGGTGTAGAGAAAGCATTATAGTCAGTCATACCTGCATGATTAAGAACATCTAGGATATATTGACGTTGAGATAAGTGGAGTGTAGTCGGAGTGTGGGTAACAGAAATGCCAAGCAAATGATGAAGGGGGCCGAGATCCTTCATGGAGAACTCAGTGCTAAGTTGTGAAATTATTTTGTAAAGAGCAAAGGAGGAAGATTCAGTGAAAATTATGGTCTACATAAAGGAGTAGATAGGCTGCTAGGGAACCACGATGAAGAACAAAGAGAAAAGCGTCCGATTTGGATTCAATGAAGCTGATGGAGCGAGCATAAGTGGCGAAGAATTGAAACCACACACGTACGAGGGCTTGTTTGAGGCCATATAGGGATTTTTGAAGACGACAAACATAAGTAGGATATCTAGCATCAATAAAACTAGACGATTGTTGACTATAGACTTCCTCCTTGAGATTGCCATGTAAAAATCCATTTTTAACATCGAGTTGATGGATAGGCCATGATTGAGAAACATGTAGAGATAGAACAACTCGAATGGTTGCAAGTTTGATGACAGGACTAAACGTTTCATCAAAATCGACACCAGGTTGTTGAGTGAATCTCCGCACTACTCAGCGGGATTTGTGACGATCAAGATCCATCGGAGTGGAATTTATGGCAAAATATCCATTTTCCACTGACAATGTTGGCAGCTGGAGGAGGAGGAACAAGGCTCCATGTACCATTACTCATTAAAGCGTCGTATTCCTCTTGCATAGCTTGGCACCAGAGGGGATCATGTAGGGCAACTACATAGTTGTGAGGAATTGGAGAGGAAGAGACAACCGAGAGATTGAGACGCTCTTTGGGTCCTAGGAGTTTGCCAGCCGTCTGATGCGTACGACAAATATGTGGTGGAGGAGGTGGTGTAGAAATAGAAGACTGTATTCGCGACGCATCAAGTGTAGCAGGAAGGGTATCAATATTGGTGTGAGGGCTATGCAGTAGTGGAGTGGGCGGATCGGGCTGGGGCGCTGCCGCGATAGAGGAAGGGGCGTTTTGTGCTGCCGCGACAGAGGCGGTTTCCACGACAGGATCAGCTGCCGTGGCAGGGTTTTGGGCTGCCGTGGGAGGCGATGGCAGAGCGGCGGCAGAAGTATGGGATGGCAGCGACATAGAAGGATCAAGCGTAAGGGGATCACTGTCGGGATGGGAGGGTGGAGTAGGTCTTCTTGAGGATCCATAGGAAAAAGTGTTTTCGTCGAAGGTGACGTGGCAAGAGATTATGATGCGTCGGGTGTCTAGATCTAAGGAACGGTAGCCACGATGACGAGATGTGTAACCCAAGAAGATACAACAGACATCGCGATGGGCTAGTTTGTGTGGTTTGGTCTAAGAGATGTTAGGATAGCTTAGACACCCGAAGACACGAAGATCATGATAGCGGGGATGGATACCATGAAAAGGAAAGAATGGTGTAGTGAAGGGAGATAAATTGGTTGGTCGGATATTTAGGAGATATGTAGCTGTGTGAAGAGCCTCGACCCAAAAGGAGGAGGGTGTAGGAAGGCTTGAAAAAGGAGAGTACATACAATGTTATTGGTGGTGCGAATTGCTCGATCGGCTTTACCATTTTGTTGGGATGTATATGCGAAATAAAAACAAAAAAGGATGCCATGGTTGGTACAAAAGGTGTCAAGTTTAGTGTTGTTAAATTTTGTTGTTGTCACATTGAATAGATTGAATAGGAAGAGAAAATTGGGTGGCGGCGTAGGCATGAAAATCAGTGAGAGTGCCATAGACATGAGATTTATTTTGTAAAGGTGACGAGGGGTAACCTCAGAAATTCCCGTTGTTAAAGACTTGGGGTTTTGTGGAGAAGAGATCATGGGGGATTTCGTCAGTTGATCAGACAAAGAAGGGAGTAGAAGTAGTCTAATTATTCGAAAAGCTCGGTTATAAAGTTGCTGGTTCGCTAGTTACGATATAGCTCACGGAGGATTGAAGAAAATCTAAGATGCCTTCTCCGTCGGGTCCTCCCAGCCTTTATATGAGAGGATGGGTCCTAAATGCATAGACGGAGAGGTTACAAGTTCATGAGTACAACGCAAACTCTATGTCGGTTCATGATTATTCCTTGATCAGTAAGGTAAGTCCCTATTTGTCGTGTGCCTCTTGGATTCTATTGGGCTTTTATGGGATATAATATTTTATGCGCCTAGGTTAACTAACCATAGGGACCTGATAGGTCATACCCATGTCAGTAGCCCTCGAGACTCTATCCTAATCGTAGACTCGGGTTGAGTATCAAAACTCTGTTTAGCTATAAGTCAAAGTTTTTACTGTAAGCAGATGTTCTCTATGTTTATTCAATTGTTGTAGGGATTCGGTATAAAGAGTCTAATGCATCCGACATATCGGAACCAGTTAATTTCTCTTGGGAAAAAACAGCGTGAACCTACATCAAATTCAAGTCCCCGGGCTTGAACTTGGTATTTACTAGCGTAATTCAATTCAGGCCACTGAGGTCTTATTGAGTACTGAATTCCAGTGCTTATATTTTGGGTACATGACGCGTTCGTCGGTACTTTTCATCGTATCATGGATACACATTTAGTATTAGCAGAATGTATTCGTGTGCGGTTACCAGGCCACACAAGATAGATCCCAAGGTCTTATCTTCATGTCATAAACACGACATTTAGACATGTTATCGTGGAGGATGCGGTATGAGAAAATGTATCGACTACCTTGTTTGGCTGTTGGAATAGCTAAAGTTTTCGACTTCATAGTTTTTGTCGAGTGCTCCCGATGGGAGTGGCCGTATGAGGATACAAGTATGTAATACTCATAGGTTTTCTTCTGTTTATGACTCGTATTATTTTCTAGCGGGTGAGTGACAGCGCTCTCGATGGGAGTAGCCCCCAAGGCTATAGACGAATACTTGGATTCGAGTGCAGGGTCAAGATTTATGCGCTATTTTCGCTAAAATGTCGACTCTGTAGGAGGATTTTTGTTTTATCGGGTGTGCAGCAAGAGCTCCTGATGGGAGTAGCCCCGAGTTTATGTTATGTTGCTTGCATCGGAGCATAGGCTCGAATCAGATCCTCCGGCCAAGGAAAATGTTATGTTGAATTATATCGCGTGCGTGACAGCGCTCCCGATGAGTGTAGCCCCCGGTCTATGTTCGGGTGCTTGCATCGGATCATAGACTCCAAACCTTTTATTCGAATGAACTTTACTTGATCTTTTTTTACCGCCCATGAAGTCAGATATGAGGAAGATGGCATGTAGTAGTTCTACGATAAAATCAAGACCCGATGGGACATGACAAAAGTGGGCCCTATTGCTCCAGTGCATGCTAACTCATGGGTGGCATAGAAGTGTTACTTTTACCATGTGGCCCCATGATTGCGCAAGAATCAAGGCGTCGTGCGGTCACCACCGGATTTACCGCGAGATTTTAACTGCGCATGATTTTTCCCTTTTTCATTGTAGCCACGTGTCATCATCTTCTTCATGCTGGCGCTTTGTCGCCTTTGATCAACAACTTACATTCATCTCGCATTGCTTTATATTGCTATGAGTAGGATTTACTGCTCATCCCTCTCTTGTCATCGTCTTCTTCCTCTTCCACGCTGCACTAGTGCTCCATTGTGCCCTTGCCTCTTAGTTCCTTTGTGTCGTTCCTTTGTGATACTCCCCCCAAGAATGACCATGGGCAGGTCCAAGGGAGCTTCTTCCGCCGCTAACACCACGTCAAGGAAGAAAAGATCCGTCGAGTGGGTGGCATACAAGTGCACCATGTGCGATATGCGCGAGGCTCGTAATGCCAATTTGTTGGAGGAGGGTTCGTTCAAGCTGCCTGGCAACGAGGCTATGACTGCACCCGAAGCTGGATGGCGGATAATGTTCCTCTCCTTCCTTCTTTGCGGCTTGTCTCTCTCTGCCCACGAATTCCTTTGTGGGCTTTTGTTTGTTTATGGCATGCAGCTTTATCAGCTCACACCAAACTCTATCCTCCATGTCACTTTCTTCATCACCCTCTGTGAGTGTTTTCTCGGGATCCATCCCTATTAGAGCCTGTGGAAACAGTTTTTGTTTGTTCGCCGCATTGCCTCCAACACTGTTGTCCACGATATCGGAGGCGTAATTATCTCTGTGCGCTCTGATGTAAACTACTTTGACTTGAAAACTGAAACTGCGGATTCCATCCAAGGTTGGAAAGCGAAGTGGTTCTACATTAAGCACCAACACGTCAAAGGTCGGAAGTTCGGGTTAGCCCCCTTCGACCTGACAAAAACTTGACAGAGGCTTAGCTCTTGGAATGAACGCCCTTCTGCCAAAGAAATGAAAGAGATCCAGCCACTTCTGGACCAGATCGAGAAGATGCAGACCGCACAATTGTCGGGTCTTCAGATCCTGGCATATTTTATGCGAATTCGTGTCCAACCCCTCCAAGCATGACTGGCTGGCATGTGGACCGACACTGGTAGGAAAGATCCAATGAGGATTTCTCCCGAGGATATACCAGTTAAGGTTTTGGAAAAAAGGGTGCACTCCTTCACAACGTTGACGAAGAAAAGCCCCGTTCCTATCGACTGTCGGGTGAAGCCCTTCAGCAAGAAAAACTTTGTTCCTGAGGTAAGGTTTTATCATTTTCCTGCAGTTCATATTTTTGATTCATCGTGTCTCATTTTGTAGTTTCTTGGCTTGACTTTTTCCTTGCAACTTGCTTTGTTGACATGGCCATGATCACTTGTTGTCTATGCCTCCATTGCTTGAGGCTGGTGAGCTACCTGACAACACCACCATATTTGAAGGATACGCTGAGGCTCAAGTTACAGCCTAAGATGATGAGGCTTCCTCTGCCAATTCTTCTCATGACACTGCGTTAGTTCCCTCAGCCCATTCTGAAGATTTTGAGATGGTCGCTGTTGTTGGCAAGAGGAAACACGATGAGCCTATTGAAAGGGTCGAAACCTCTTATGATTAAACATGATCCAAGCCACAAAATATCAAGCCCGTTACTATTCCCCATCCCTGCGGTGGGATATTTAAGATAGATTAAGACATCACACTATAAGAAAAATCGCCTTTTACAACAGACGATTTTCGTGATTGAAGGCCCATTTTTCGTGGCTGAAAAGCCCCAGATGGTCTATTGGCGGCCCTCTAGGGCAGTTGGATTGGAAGACGATTAGACGAAGTAATCAACCGGTGAGGTGAGCAAGACTGCGAGAGGCGAGGCCAAGGAGACATATTTCAAATGATCTGATTGCGCTGATCTCATGATTTACAGATAAGTTTCCTGAGTTTCCAAGGCCTAAGTCAAAACATAATCGTGGAGTCCTAAATGCAATAGAAATGATCGTTCAGGAAATAGAAATGCCAATCGATTCTAACTACTGCCCTGGGGCCTTTTTACTAATTACTTTTTTGTCGCATTTGGAACAAGACCTCATGTGCATATGACATAGTTGTGCGGGACTCCTAATATTTTTGGGCCCGGGGTGTCCGCCCCTCCAGCCCAGCCCCAGGGCCGGCCGTAGTAATGGCTAGGAGGAGGTGGGGTCGGTGTGCCTGCCGTCATCTTTCCTTTGTCTTTGGTGTGTGATGGCTGCAAGTGCACAGATCGTTTGTAGCTAGTTTCGAAGTTAAGATGGCAATTCCATAGGGAGCCCAAAGATAAGTGTTTAATGATGAAGTCTCTGTTGCACTCAAAGTTGTTACAGGTCTTTGAGTGAATTGACTATAAGTGTTAAAATAAGAATGAGATTTGGATTAAAATAATTATATTTAAATAAAACAAAATGCAAACTTTAGAAATAAAAAACATAAAAGTAAAGAATGATTTGTGTGTTGTTTTCTTCAGATGACAAAATATGCGCGGGGAGATTCAGTTCATGGTGATAGTGAATGTGCTAGGTGAGTGATGTGTGTAACAATTATAATCTTATAACTATGTGCGTAGGCGAGCAACCCATAATTAGCCGGAACTTCTCTTGGTAGATTTAATCCCAACTTCAATAATCCTACTAGCCTGTTACCAAAACCATGGTCAGTCACTGACGATTAAGATCCTTCAGGCTGCTTAGCAATTAAGCTCCTTGGATCAAACTAATGCAATAGGCACAGTGGCTCCTCGTGCTCCTCAAGCTCAACTAATTTTCCATTGATATCCCCGTGTCACTCGGGGGTTGCCGGTCTTTTAGCAAACAAGATCTTATCTATGTAGAACAAGGTATCATGTTGTCTGAGCCCTTAATTGGACAACAAGCATTAAGCATCCCATAGATAGTCAAGCACACATAATATAATAATTAAAATAAACCACAAGCTTAATGGAAATTATATAGGCACATCACATCTCACCAATCCCTTACATCCCCATGCCCAAGGGAACTTACTGACACATGAGAGAATAAAGCATCATCGATATAATTAAATAAAGGGAGTTCTTATTGATATTACCGTGGAGATCTACAATAAGAATAGAAATAAATCCAATACAATTCAAGATGGGAAGAACAATCTCAAACCCTAATCTTGCAAGGTGGAGATCTCTCTCTCTCAAGTACAAGTAATGGCTATGGAGGTGTGGTGGCTATGAGGTCAAAGATCGTGGAGTGAAATGAAGAACGTCTTCCCCTTCTTCTCTGAATCTCTTCTTTCTTCCTTCTAGATGGGATGGCGGCTGTTGTGTTCCGTTTTCGTCCTCTGCCTCTTCATGAAAGTTGCCCCTTTTAACAAGACAAAGGCGATGGCAACTATACGGCGGGAACTATACGACCAAAAAATATTCCTGTCATATAGTTGTTCATTAAAGCTACTGTATGCCTCCATTTTTTTCTTCCAAAAAGAGACTTGCTTGTTTTCGTATGAATATTGTGTTTTTGCTATTAAAACCCTATGTTGATATTCAGAACTTTAAACACACATTAAAACCCAAGTTTTCTTCGCTACCGAAGTATTAGCGTTAGGTAAAGCTACAAAATCATCAAATCCAAACGAAAACTATCAATAGAAACCATCAAAAATGTGTCGAATCTCATAGCTATCAACCCCCCCAAGCTTGGACGTTGCTTGCCCTCGAGTGACAAGAAAATAAGGAAGGGTAGCAAAGATTCGAGGCTAAAATAAAAGAACTTACAAGCTCGAATTGGTATCGAATTCTTTTCTTCATGATTCCTGCAATCTTAAACATGATCATACAAGTATTTACAAGATTGCACTAAGTCCACTTCCTAACCACGTATATCTTGCTAGCAAATAAAGCATATGCCTAAGCAAGTGTCAACAATTTATATAGGAAAGTAAAACAAATATTTTTGGTTTCTCTCTTTATTGAGAGATGAAAAACCGTTTGCTCTTGTTTCTTTAATCAATTAAGAGTACTCAAGTTGGCACCAACATAATTTAATTTAAGAAAAACTCATCTACTCCCACGTAAAAATTTCAAGACTTTCAAAGCACCTTTTTCCTTTCCTTGTTTTTCAAAAACTTCATCTCTTTCATAGAGAAATCATGCCACTATTTTTAATATGTTAATTGGGACTGTGTTGTGCACTCATGACCATACCAATAGATAACTGTTGAGCAATAGTGAGTCAGAGGAGTACTACAACTTCACTTGGAACGTGAAACCACGAGGATACTAAAATTTTACCCATCATAGCATTGCATCTATAGATGCTTACATAACTCAATAGCCGAAATCAAGTGGTTTCCCATATTTAGATTGTTCGTTGGCCAGTGGAGTACGACAGTGTTGTAATGACATGTGTAAAGCAATATATTACTGTAATTATTAGAAAAAACAGTGGCATAATCTCCACTACTTCAAAGCATCCATTTTATCAGACAATTTCATTCAAGAGTGTTATCGAGTCTATTTACATTAAACTCAATGGGGTCGAGTAGTTTCTAAAATCAAATCCTTTAGGCTAAACATGGACTCAAGTCATCTCTTGGGTGCTTTTTCTTGTTGTAAAAATGTCAGAAATATTTTAACCAAGTTCATTGCTCATTATTTCAAAGCTAAAAGGGGACACCACAAAGGAATAAAATTTATAGGATAACAAGCTAAGTGGGGAGTGACTCAAGTGCAAGCGAGTAAATAATTGTAGGGTCAATTTAAAGTTGCAGAAGAGGTGATGAAAGGAATGTGATACCTCCTCTTGCTTGCTTTGTTCTCATACTTGAGTCGAATCCCCTCTATATTTCCCTATTGCCAAGTCACCTGAAATTGAGAAATCTCTGAGAGAAACAAAGAAACAAATTTGCAATAAAGGTTACAACTATTTTTTTGTGTTTTTAGTTTAAGAATGCAAACTGAAAGTGAACATGCAACTTTTGAAGAAGTAAAATAAATCAAAAGAAGAAATAAAAATATGAATGTAAAGTTTGGAGGTTTTCAAACCTCCCCCAATCTTAGGTTGTTACCATGCTTAGTTGTTGCCGTCGTTCGACGACGGGTACAAATATTGCTGGTAGTAGTCGCGAAAGTGGGTCATGAAGTGGCTAGAGCTGTTAGTTAGGGAATTAACATCTTCATTCACTTCATGAAGAGTTTGGTCGATCTCCCCAATGCGTTTGTTGAGCTGCAGGAATTCTTCATAGGGGACATTGTTGAACCCCTGCTGTTGTTGCTGCTGATTGGGCCATGGGTCCCTAGGTGTCGTGGTGGTGGCACGGCAGATGCCATGGGTAGGCTAAAGTTCGGGGCCAATGGATGCTAGTGGGATCTGGGGAGGGAAGATGCAACTGTTTCTACGCTCAAGCTGCCAAAGTGATGAACTCTATTTCTCTCTTAGTGGATTACAAATGCTCCTTGAGCTGTATACAGTGTGACCAGAAGAATCTCCCCAGCCTAACGGTGCTCAAAGAGTCGATACCTCCCTCAGGGTCCAAACCTCCCCTTATAAAGGGGTGCCTTGGGTGCCCTTAGGGCTGACGAGGCAAGCATATTCGTGGAATATGCTTGTCCTAATATAGTAGTTCGGCGGCCTCCTTTCCCTGTCGCCCTTCTAATGACGGCAAGGTTCCAGTGGCCCCCTCCTGCATGCCTCGGGCTCCAGGACTGTCACCTCCGTGACCTCCTTCTGCCCCTCTGACGCTGTGCATCCTTGTCTCTTGTGCTTGGCCCTGTTCTGATTCCTTCTAGCCTGCAGCTATAGTTTGACCTTGGGCTTCTCCTTCTCCTGCAAGCTTCGTATAACTCGGCCCTACTTTGTGTTACTCGGCTCGTTCCTCACCTGCCTGAAGATCATTTGGGTAACCCGGCCGATTCTCTCATTAACTCGGCCGGGTAACCACTTGGTACATATACGTGGGCTTCTTGCCTCCGTTCATCGGCCGACATATCCATGATTCGGCCGACCTAGGCCATAACTCGGAAACCAGACGGGGACAGTACCTCTGTCTTTCCCCGTCTCTGACCTACCCGAGGTTAACCCCCCGACATTAGTCCCCGAAGCTGGTGTGGCCCTGTCAATAGCTTTGGCCGGGTTATATCAGCTTCATCACTTTCTTCAGTCTTGTTTCCGAGCTATGGCCTCGTCCGAGGTTTCCTCGTTCCTTCCCTCGTACGCCACGTCCTACGTGTCACCCCATCATTGTTCTTCTAGTTTTTTGGTCCTTCTACAGTGCTTACTGACAAGCTACAGTGAACCCTGCGCCTGCTGCGCCGCCGCCGCGACGCCTCGTGTGCCGCTTCCCTTGGGATTGTAACAACCTTTCTTCGTCTGTGGCCGTTGGTGTGGCTCCACTCACCGTCGTGCGTTCGTGTTGTTCCCATGATCTACACGGGTAACTGCCACACCCACGATCCCACTCCCCTGTTCATGGCTTGACTATAAAGAGGGGAAACGCGCCCGCAGGATTCACCTTTCCCCTTATCGCTCGCCTCCGTTCTCCTTCTTCCTTTCGCCTGCGCGTTCTCTTGCCGCTCCGCCGCCGCTCGTCAGCCAGAGCCTCCGCCGGCGAGGATTCCGCCGCGTCGTTCTGCCTTTCTCGCCCGCGCTCTGCGGCTGTGGCTCCGCCGCCGGTGAGTCCTCTCTGACCATCTTGCCCTAATCTTGTCCTAGATCCATCTGCTCCGTTTTCGTGCTCGGGCGACGGTTCCTCCGCTCTTCGCCATTGTCTTCGTGCTAAGTTCCGACGGGGCCTTGTAGCTCTAAGCTCCCCTCCGCCGCCAGTTTTTCCTCCGGCGATCTCTCCGGCGCGCCTATGTCTAGTTCGTTTAGCGGCGCTCTTGTTGAGGACGATGACGCTGGCTCCGGGCCTGAGCGAGGCTCGTGGCAGGGCTCTTCAGTCACGCGCCGTGAGATTGAGTGGCTCATCCGAACTCGAAGGATTCCCGCCGAGGTTTCCTGCCGTTTACCCGGCAGCGAATCCTCTCCCGTTATCAGAGAGGGCGAGTATGTGGTTTTCATGTCTCACTTCGCCCGCAGATTCGGTCTCCCTCTTAGTGATTTCGCTAGAGAATTCCTCGATTACTTCGGCCTTCAGCCGCATCACCTTCCTGCGAACGCCATAGCTTCTCTTTCTGCTTTCATCTCCGCTTCGGAGGGTTACTTCGGCCTGTGGCCGTCAGTGCATGTCTGGTCGAAGTTCTTCCAGATCCGCTCCAACGTTGTTCCCGACAAATCTCTGCATCCTTCCGAGAAGTTGCTTACCCAATGTGGGGCGGCGTCTATTACACCTCGGAAGAAATCCGTGTTCCCCCGTGTCACTGGGTTGGAGTCGTGCAAGAAATGGCACAAGTCATTTTTCTACGTCAAGAACAGAGGGGCGGAAGACAAGATTCGGCTCCCTCCATTCTCAATTGGCCCACCTTCCAAAGTGAACTGGCTCTATAATCCGAGGAAAACTCACGCCTTGGCCGAGGCCTTCGAGATTCGGCTAAAAGAGTTGATCCGGGCCGGGTTGTGCGGCGAAGACCTGATGGCAACTTTTATTAGTAGCCGGATCTGCCCCTTCCAGCAGCGGACCCACAAGCTATGCTACATGAGTGGTCCTCTTGACCCTAACCGAGTCTCGACGGTGGAGCTAGATAATTACCTTATTCATAAGCGCGTCCGAGCTATCTTCAAGACTGAGATGCCTGAGGATTGGTCTTGGGGGTTAAAACCATTCACCCGCGACCGTCCGCCTCCCGAGGTAAGCCTAATCTCCATTACTCTATTATTCCACAGTTTTTAGAGACTGGTTTACATGATTTTCTTTCTCCTTGTCTTGCAGAGGTTCGCAGAGCAGAAGAACGAGGACGCCGAAGTTCTGCAGCTCCCTTGGCCCGCGGACAGGAGTACCCCAGATACTGGCGAGCCGGACTCCGAGGAGTTCGTCCCTAAGTCGGATCCTGCTCCGGCTCGAGCTCGCGGCAAAACTTCAGCGCAAGAGGAGGAAGGTGATTCGGATGAGGTCCAAATTCTTGAGGTAGTTGCCGCCATGCCTATTTCTTATGCATTTCCGGCTTCTACTTTCCCAGCTAATCCGGCCGGTCAGGTTCACGACGCCGAACCTATTGCTTCCCGGCCGCCCGTTACCTCGGGGAAGCGCGGGGCTCTTGCTAGTGCCTCGGAGGCGGTTCCTAAAAAACGAATAAAGAAATCCGCTCTGAATCCTCCCAGGCGCAAGACTATGCCCGGGGTCGCTGGGTAAGTTCTTTTGCCTATATTTCTTGTTTCTCTCTTTCTGTTTCTCATACTGACGAATCTTCTTTCTTATTTTTGCAGCACTCCTCTGTCTGTTAAACCCGGCGGTCCTAGTATTACTAGCCGTCCGATTCGGCCGCCATCTCCTCCTCCCGCTGATGACACCAGGATTCCTAGTCCTATTCGTCCTGCTTCTCCCCCAGCTCCGAATACGTCGCCTGTTCGTCGCGATGTCCCTGAGACTTCTTCCATTGACCTGGATCCAATCCGGCCCTCCGAAGTTTTCGTTGAGCCTGTCGTCCCTTCTATGGGCCCCAGCGCTGCTACCGAGCCTCCATCTACTCCGGCAGTTTCTACGGTCATCCCGACCTCGGCCGAAAAGGTCGTTGCCCCGGCGCCCTCTGCGACCTTATCCTCCGCTGCTCCTAAGGACTTCGTCCCCACTTCGGAGGCGCAACTTCCTGCTGATGCCTCTTCTAAGGCGAAAAGAGCTATTGCCGTCAAGACTTCTTCTCAGAAAGGTCTTGCCGGCTCTTCTCAGCCGAGTATTGCTGACGTGCTGCGTAAGGGAGCTGCACCTGCCAAAGTCCCTGTTACCTCGGCCACCGGCAGCCAGCTTGCTCTTCATAAGAGTCCTGCGACTGCCGTGGTCGGACCGCCTGCCCGGGGTAAAGTTTTAACTCGGACAGCTAGCGGGAACAGCCTTGGAGCGCTGGTTGAGTATGCCAATAACTGGAATGCTGCTGATCAGTTTGAGGGTAATCCAACCAACCAACCTTTCCAGCTTTCTGACATCAGCGGGCGTTTTGACCATGCTGCCCAGTTCATCATTGATACCAACAAGATGAATGCGGTAATTGTTTTATCTCTGAGTCTTAAATTATTCTCCAGATGTTACCATATTCTCTAGTCCCCGAAACTTGCAAGGAAATAACTTGTTGTATGCTTGGAAGTTTGACTTAAATTTATTTCTAAGGTTCGTTAGTCCGGCCATCTAGTTCGTAGTTTATTCGGACTTGGTTTAGCTTTGAATATCCAGCCACCTAGAGCCGAGTTAAGTCTTGCTTGACTCGGATCTAATTTTAGCTTTGAATATCCGGCGACCTAGATCTGAATTAAGCTTCGTTTGATTTGGATCTAATTTAGCTTTGAATATCCAGCCATCTAGATCCGAGTTAACTCTTGCTTGACTCGGATCTGGTTTAGATTTGAATATCCAGCCACCTAGAGCCGAGTTAAGTCTTGCTTGACTCGGATCTAATTTTAGCTTTGAATATCCGGCGACCTAGATCTGAATTAAGCTTCGTTTGATTTGGATTTAATTTAGCTTTGAATATCCAGCCATCTAGATCCGAGTTAACTCTTGCTTGACTCGGATCTGGTTTAGCTTTGAATATCCAGCCACCTAGATCTGAGTCAAGTCCTTCTTGACTCGGATATGGTATAGCTTTGAATATCCAGCCACCTAGAGCCGAATTAAGCTTTGCTTGATTCGGATTTAGTTTAGCTTTGAATATCCAGCCACCTAGATCTGAGTTAAGTCCTTCTTGACTCGGATTTGATATAGCTTTGAATATCCAGCCACCTAGAGCCGATTTAAGTTTTGCTTGATTCGGATCTAATTTAGCTTTGAATATCCAGCCACCTAGATCTGAGTTAAGTCCTTCTTGACTCGGATTTGGTATAGCTTTGAATATCCAGCCACCTAGAGCCGAATTAAGCTTTGCTTGATTCGGATCTAATGTAGCTTTTACTTGTTGTTTTATCATTTTGCCTCATTACTCAGGTTGCACATGACCGACGGACCGCCGAGTTCCAGAGGTTGCTTTTTTCGCACCGCAAGCTGGAAGAGAAGTACGAGAAAGTTCTGCCCGTGGCAAAGAAGGCCGGTATGTCGATAGTTCCTTTTCCTTAGTCTCAACTTTCTCATGTATTCGTCCGCGGAATGCCGGCTTACTTCTTGTTGAATAGGTAATATCAATAACCTCAATATCCGCCTTGAAAAGAAGATCAAGAACTTGGAAGGTTAGTTTCCTTTCTATTTTACTCCTTCTCCTTTTAATATCTATGCTAAGTTTCCTTATTGCGTTTGGCTGTGGTAAAGCCTAGTTGCAAGACTTTGCAGTGTCGCAACAAGATTGCGTGCCCATGCCTGACGTGATGCTGCATTTTTTTAGAACAAAGCACAGTTCATTCGGCGCAATTACAAGAAAAAGATGATGAGATAGCTCGCCTGCGATCCGAGGTGAATACCATCAAGCTCTCTCAGAAGTCCGAGCTAGAAAAAGTCGACCAAGAATTTTCCGAGGAAAAGAATCGGCTGACTCTGGATCTGCAGAAGAACAAAGAACTCCTCGAAGCTGCCGAACTTAAAACCCGCGGTTTGAGCGAGGAAATTGCTCGTTTCGAGAAGAGTAAAGCTGATTGGGCCAAAGACCTTCAGATAATGATGAGCTACATTCATCGTAAGTTATTTGGCATGGCCGAACTATATTTTTTCTTTGTCGTCCCTGCTACCCTTTGACATGTCCATGTTTTGCGCAGATCACTTCCCCGAGGACAAACCCGTGAGTTCTAAAGCTGTTCTTGCAGCTCGCGCGCGCCGAGGTGAACCGGTTGCTGTTGACTTCGAATATTCGATGGAGGATTACTTGGTTGCTGTTGGTGCTGCAGTTGGTCCGATGAAAATTATGGTCCGGGACTTGGTGCAGGCCGCTATCCGAGCTTACCATGTACTCTGGCCGAATACCTCAGGGACTCCTGATATCAACGAAGTCAAGTTATTGGTGACAAGGCTGATGGCATCTGAGAGGCAATTGAGTCTTTGGAGAGAATCTGCTGGACGTGCGGATGCCGACATGGCCCTTACTGTAATCATGTCATGGTACGAAGACATCTCTCTTGACATTCTGAGGAATTTGCGCACTGGCTCCTGCTGGGTTGAAGATCCCACCTTTGTTGCTCTTCGGCAAGCTCGGGCTTTCCAGCTCGTCGAGTACGCCGACGTGCACACTTGGAATGAAGGGCCGAGTTTTCTCCCAGATCCGGATCAGGAGGTCGCGGCTGAGGGTGCTTCGGGTGATGATTCAGCTGAGCATGGGGAAGGTGAAGATGATTCGGCCACATCCGATAGCTCCAGCTCAAGCTCGGATAGCAACGGTGATGCGCGGTCCTCCTCCAAAGGCACCGGGCATTCTACCGCACGTACTGACGCTCCTGAACAACCTCGGGCTACCGCCGAAGTTGCACCTGGGTCGGCGGAGGGCGAGGCGACCTCAGTCGAAGTTCCTCCTACTTCGGAGTGCCCCGCACCTGAGCAAGTAGCTGCCCCTCCAACGAACAACGCCTAGGTTATTTGCGATCCCTGGTATGCCGGGCGTATAATGTAGACGAAAAATTTGTCCACTCGTTGTATGATTTGAATTTCTTTTGCTATGTATTGTTGAGACTCTTGGTTAAGTGGATGCTCATCCAAATTCTTGCCTTGCTGGCCCGTAATTTCTTGATCTTTTAGGGCTTAACTTTGCCGTTATTTTGATGATCTTATCCAGGCATTAGTGCTGAATATCTACGCTATTGATCTGTTTTGAACATAAGTTAACTATTCCGTTGTGGAAGCAAACAACAATCGCTGGATCGTTGTTTACTGTCCGAAACTCCCTTATATAAATCAAGTTTCGGAGATAGTATAAAACTGATATGATTGCGTTCAGCATAAGTTTGAGGTATCATACGGTAGTCCCCGAGTCGCTGCTTTAGATGCCGAAGTTTAAGTGTCAATACGAAATTGATATATCATATGATAGTCCCCGAGTCATTGCTCTGGGCACCGAGGTTCATATTCGTAACATGAAAGGAATACAACATACGGCAGTCCCCGAGTCACTGCTCTGGTCGCCAATGTTCAAGTATGTAACGCGAAAGAAATAAATATACCATACGGCAGTCCCCGAGTCATTGCTCTGGGTGCCGAGGTTCAAACATATAATACGAAATAATCATTACATATGGCAGTCCCCGAGTAACTGCTCTGGGTGCCGAGGTTTAAACATCTAACATGAAATAACACAACATATGGCAGTCCCCGAGTAACTGCTCTGGGTGTCGAGGTTTGAATACATGATATGAAATAAATATATTATATCCTACGGCAGTCCCCGAGTCACTGCTCTGGGTGCCGAGATTCAAATACATCATTGTATTTTGACCTTGAGATATAATGCTACGAGTAAAATGGCCGAAGTAAAGCCACATTCCAGGGGCGCTTCGTTTCTTCACCAGCTTTGTCTGTCTTGTTCTCTCCAGGGGACTGAGCATCGATCAGATAATATGCATCGTTGTGCAATGCTTTGCTCACAATAAATGGTCCTTCCCATGGGGGTGACAATTTGTGCATGCCGGCCGTGCGTTGCACCAGCCGGAGGACCAAATCTCCTTCTTTGAATACTCTCGGATTCACTTTCTTGCTGTGATACCGCCATAAGTTCTGTTGATAAATGGCCGATCGTGATAATGTCAACTCTCTGGCTTCTTCCAACAGGTCTACGACATCTTGCCGAGCTATTTCATTTGTCTCTGAGGTTGTGTACTGAGCAACTCTTGGCGAGTCATATATTATGTCGGCTGGGAGTACGGCCTCTGCCCCGTATACCAGAAAGAATGGAGTGTAACCTGTTGATCTATTCGGAGTAGTCCGAAGGCTCCATAACACGGCTGGGATTTCTTCGATCCAACATCCTGCCGACCGTTGCAAAGGTTCAACAAGTCGTGGTTTTATTCCTGATAACACTAGTCCATTAGACCTTTCAACTTGTCCATTGGATGCTGGGTGGGCCACCGAGGCAATATCTAGTCTTATGTGCTTCTCTTGGCAAAATCTAGCGAAGGCTCCTTCTGCAAAGTTTGTGCCATTATCCGTAATAATGCTATGTGGGTACCCGTATCTCAACATGATATCCTTGAGAAATTTCACTGCCGTGTGCCCATCACATTTTTTGATTGGTTTTACTTCAATCCACTTGGTGAACTTGTCTACCATAACCAACATGTGGGTCATTCCTCCTCTCGCCGGCTTGAATGGTCCCACCATGTCTAAACCCCATACAGAGAATGGCCAAGTGATGGGTATTGTTTTTAACTCGGCCGACGGCATATGTATTCTGGTTGCGTATCTCTGACACCCATTGCATTTCTTAACTAATTCTTCTGCCTCTTTTAACGCCGTTGGCCAGTAAAATCCATGCCTAAATGCCTTGGCTACTAAAGCGCGAGACGAGGCATGGTGCCCACATTCTCCTTGGTGTATGTCTAGAAGGATTTCCTGACCTTCTGTGGAACTCACGCACTTCTGCAATATGTTTGTTACGCTTCTCTTATATAACTCATTGTTTATGATTGTATAGGCTTTTGCTCTTCTTATGGTTTGTCTAGCTAATACCTCATTACTCGGCAATATCGCGTCTTTTAGGTAAGAAAATATGGGTTGTGCCCATATCAGTGTTACTCTTTCTGCAGTGATCTCACTGTCTATCTCCATGTTTTCTGCCGACGTACATACCTCGGCTCTCTCCATGATTGTTATTACCTCGGCTGTCCCCCTCTTTAGGGGTTCCGAATCTTTCTGCGGATCTACCTCCATTGGCGTGTGATTTTCTGCAGAACTTGCTGGGATAAAGATTGATTCGGATTCTGGTGATGGGTTTATTGATGGTTTCCTGAGGTGATCCAGGGCAATACCTGGCGGAATTGACTGCCGGGTTGATCCTAATTTTGACAATGTGTCAGCAGCGTCATTTTCTGCTCGTGGTATGTGGTGGAATTCACATCCTTCAAAGTATCCACTGATCTTTTGCACATGGAATCTGTATAAAGCCATATTAGCATCTAATGCGTCCCAACTGCCCGATACTTGCTGTACTACTAGATCCGAGTCTCCGTAGCATAGGATTCGGCGTATACCAATTTCTTTTGCCACTTTTAATCCATGGACTAGTGCTTCATATTCAGCTACATTGTTGGACGCAGCAAAATGTATTTGCAGTACATATTTCAATTGATCTTTTTTAGGCGAGGTTAGCACTATTCCTGCTCCCAAACCGTTCCTTAGTTTGGAACCATCAAAATGCATTGTCCAGTAATTTGGATCTGGCAATGGTGGCTCATATTGCACCTCAGCCCAGTCTACGAGAAAGTCGGCGACAGCCTGAGATTTGATTGCATCTCTTCTATCAAATTGTGGAGCATACGGTGATAATTCGATCGCCCATTTTGCTATTCGGCCACTTGCATCTTTGTTGTTCAATATGTCGGCTATGGGTGCCTCACATATTACTTTGATGGGGTGCTCTTCAAAGTAATGCTTAAGCTTTTTCGTCGACATATATACTCCATAAGCCATCTTCTGATAGTGCGGATAATTCTGCTTTGAAGTGGATAATACTTCACTTAGATAATATACTGGCCTCTGAACTGACTTACCCTCTTCAAGTCGTTCCACTACAACCACAGTACTAACTACTCGATTGGTAGCCGCTACATAGAGTAGCATAGGTTCTTTCGATAATGGAGAAGCTAAAATGGGTGCCGTAACTAGCATCTTTTTCAACTCATGAAATGCAAGGTCCGCCTGGGGAGTCCAGCTGAATTTGTCCGACTTTCTCATCAGCTGATAAAGTGGCAGTGCCTTTTCTCCTATCCGACATACAAATCGACTAAGCGAGGCCAGGCAGCCCGTGAATTTTTGTACATCGTTCAAACATCTCGGCAATTCCATTCTTTCTATTGCTCTTATCTTCGTTGGATTAGCCTCGATACCTCGGCTGGACACAAGGAAACCGAGTAGTTTTCCTGCCGGCACGCCAAATGTGCATTTCTCTGGATTAAGTTTCATTCGGAACCTTCTCAGGTTCGCGAAAGTTTGCCGTATATCTTCTAGCAAGGTTTTGCTCTCCTTAGTTTTGATGACTACGTCATCCACATACACTTGTACATTTTTTCCTATCTGATCATGTAGGCATTTTTGCATGCATCTTTGATATGTTGCTCCTGCATTTCGCAGGCCGAATGGCATTGTGCGATAACAATAAGCCCCGTACGGGGTAATAAATGCAGTCTTTATTTGATCGGCCGGATTTAACGGTATCTGGTGGAAACCAGAATACGCGTCTACAAATGATAACAGCTCACAGCCAACGGTCGAGTCAATGACTTGGTCTATTCTAGGTAATGGAAAAGGATCTTTCGGACACGCCTTGTTCAGGTTAGTGTAGTCGATACACATTCGCCACACAATGGCTACATTGGGGTCATCTTTTTTCTTTTCTACTAGCACCGGATTTGATAACCAATCCGGATATAGCACCTCCATGATGAACCCGGCTACGAGGAGCCGAGCTATTTCATCCCCTATTACTTTTCTCCTGTCTTCGGCGAAGCGGCGGAGAGGTTGCTTCACCGGCCTTGCTCCTGGCCTGACGTTTAAAGAGTGCTCAGCCAACTCCCTCGGAACACCTTGCAGATCTTGAGTTGACCATGCAAATATGTCCCGATTCTCACGGAGGAAGTTGGTGAGCTCGCCTTCCTATTTAGCGTCAAGGCCTGCACCAATAGTAACAGTGCGCTCTGGGAATTGCTTATCAATCTGAAATTTCTTCGTCTCTTTGGTTGGCTGAAAAGAAACACTGCCATGAGGGTTGGCCAGTGCCGGCATGCTCAACTGTGCTGACTGAGCGAGGGCTGCTACCTCCTGAATCCTTTTCTTTTCTCTTGCTATAACCAATGACTCGGCCAAATTTGACCCGGCCGAAGCACACTCCATTGACTTCTTGTAATCCCCTGCAACTGTTATCACCCCTTGTGGTCCGGGTAACTTCATCTTTAGATAACTTATATGACAGCTGCTCATAAATTTGGCCAGTGCGGGCCGTCCGAGTAGAGCATGATAACAACTTTCTAGATCCACCACTTCAAATTCTAAGTTTTCTGCTCTGCAGTTATCTCTTGTACCGAATAATACGTCCACTCGGACTTTACCGATGGGCTCACATGAAAGCCCTGGCACTATCCCATGGAAAGTTGTCCTCGTGGACTGCAGCATATTCTGCGGTATTCTGAGTTTATGCATGGTATCTTTGTACATGATGTTGATACTGCTCCCATTGTCGATGAGTACCTTTGAAAATTTTACATTGATGCTTGGTCCAACAAACGTCGGATCCAACACAAGTGCATATGATCCTGGACTCGGCATTATTCTGGGGTGGTCTTTCATGCTCCAGTTCACCTCCTGATCAGACCATGGCTGGTATCTTGGCACTGTCGGCACAACTGCATTCACTTCCATATGCCGGCGCTGCACACTTTGCTTGTCCTGCTGTTCTGTTGTGAACACACAATAAGACTGGTGATGTTCCCTGTAATCATTACGTCCAGTATTTGCCGGATTCATCCTTCCGTCCTGGCCCTGGTTCATTACTTGATGCACTGCATCCCTCCGATCCGGGTTATCGTACCTCGGGGGAGGGGGCGGTAGCATCAGTTGATGTGTATTTGCTCCAGTCAATTGCGGCTGATGCTGCTGTTGCACCTGATGGGGAGCCTGAACTCCTGCTGGGTTCCCCATCGCATTTTTCATCCAGGCGCATTGCCGGGTTGTATGATTGGCTGGTCTGGATGGGTTTGATGTGTGAAATTTGCACGGCTGATCTAACATGGATTCGAACGTATACTTCGGCCTCTCTTGCCATTGCTTCTTTTGCTCTGGGGTCCATTGCCTCTTTCCCTCATTTCTTGATGTCCACTGTTGAGGTCTATTTTTCTGTCGTTGAGTTGCTCCGTGACTCGGCTGATCTTGTGCCACAGCCGCCACCTGGGCCGAATTATATCTATAATCCGGCCTCTCCTCTCTTCTTCTTCCTCTGAAATCACGCCTGGATGACCCGGCCAATTCTCACGCGTACTGGTCCTGTTGCTCACGATGATCTGCCGACATTAATTCCGGTTGGGTTGGGTCACCCAATGCATAGGAATCTGCTATTCTGATAGTTTCTGCCAGTGTGGTTGGCATATCTCTTTGCAGGCGTTGCCACAACACGCTAGCATAACGGCAGCCTTGCGCGAACCAAGCGATTGCTTGCGATTCGATAACTCCCTCACATGAGTTTCTCAGGTTACACCATCGTGTTAAAAACTCTCTATCCGTTTCATTCGGCCTCTGCTTGCACATGGCTAGTTGTTGTGGTCTATTTGGTCTCTTGTATGTGCTGGTAAAGTTGCTAACGAACATTTCTTCGAAATCTAACCAGCAGTTGATACTGCCAGCTGGTTGATTATTCAACCATACCCTGGCTGGTCCTTCCAACATCTGTGGGACGTACCGCACTGCCCATCTTAGGTTGCCACCCGCTATCTTCACAGCGGTGGCATAATCAATCAACCAGTCTTGTGGCTTGGTACTTCCATTGTACGTTTTTGTGCCTCTTGCCAACTGAAAATTCGGCACTGGTGGTTCGCCCATAATCCGTGGTCCAAAACATGTCGGACCCGGTGGACCTTGCTCTTCCAACAACTCGGACCGGTATAGCCGATCCAACTTTACTCTTGCATCATTTGCTGGCAAATCTCTTTACAGGATTCTATCCTGCATCCCATAGTGATTGTTTCCACCCTGGTTTGCGTATTCTACCTCAGAATATCCATCATTATACCTTTCATTCATCTGATTGTGGCGAGCTGGCCTCACTTCTCTTTCCTGCCGAGGCTCATATCTTGGTTGCGGGTTGGGCGGCACTTCTCTCCTTACTTTGGCCGGGGTTTAGTTTTCATGATTGTCTCTTGCAGGTTCTCTCCTGCCGAGCTCCCCATTACCTCGGCCGCCGCCGTCCTTTTCCATACGGCCGTGGTTTCTCTCCCCACTATTACCTCGGCTTGCATTGCCTCTGTTCTCATTTACCTTTCCAGCTATTGCCGGGTCATATGGAACAATTTGCTTGTTCCTCTTCCCTGAGGTTACTGCTTTCTCTTTTCTAGCGTTGTTTCCGGGTGAAGATGCCGCTGCCGCAGATAAAGCAGGTGCTGCCCCTGCCAAATGAACCATTCGTGAAGCCCCTGGTCTTGCCGGGTTAGCTCTGAGCATTTCCTCATTTTGCTGGTTCGCGATGCGCACCAGCTCATTCACTCTTTCTTGCTGTTTCTGCCGAGCTTCCCCTGTTAACCCCTCTAATTCCAATGCTGCGACATTTGCCGCTCTCAGGTTTTTCGCCGGGGTACTGTACCTCGGCAAACCCAAATCACCTGATTCGGCTCTGTGAGCTTCATGCTCCTTGTTAATGTCATTCATGAGGTTCTTCCCTCTTAATCTTAGTTCGTCCACCCGTTCGGGTGCGATATCAAGCTTATTAGCTTTTGCATATTCTCTCAGGGTCCTGTTCAAGGATTCCCGCAGGGCTGACACTTTTTTGGCCTCTACCAGCACCTTTTGCCTGGTTTCCTCTAACTCTGCCTGAGCATTTGCCGGATCAAGTATCGGCGCTACAGGTGTGGTTAGGTTTTCTATAGTTGCCTGAAGAATGTTCTCTGGTCTCTCCAGAGGTGGCCCTCTCACTCTTGGTGCCTTTGGGGTGGTGTCATGCAGCTCGGCCGGGTTTGTCACTGGCGGAATTACCTCGGCTGTTTGCAGTGTGATCTGCTTG
This sequence comes from Avena atlantica, assembly GCA_910589765.1. Taxonomy (NCBI): domain Eukaryota; kingdom Viridiplantae; phylum Streptophyta; class Magnoliopsida; order Poales; family Poaceae; genus Avena; species Avena atlantica. The sequence continues at coordinate 377,480,250 of OU342736.1, forward strand.
GGCGGACCCTGTGCGCCTGCGGCGGGTTCTCTGCTTGACCCGGATAGTGCTGCTCCCGCTTGAGCTCCTGCTGCGACCATCACCTCGACGCTGCCTGCAAGATGCTCTCCTGATGGACAGCTCGCCGCGCTTCAAGGTGGTTCTCCTGCAACAACAACCTGGTGAGGATAAATGTCGGTGATGTCGACGCCGACGTAGACCCTGTGCTCGCCCAGGCCGATGAAGATCCCGTTGCGCGGGGGATTTTTCCCCCTGAAGCTCCCTGCATTGTCTCTGACATAGTCGTAGAGACCAAATCTCTGGACCAAGCCAGAAACAACGCGCTCGCCGGTGTTGATGAAGTTTCCCGTCCGGATCACAACTCCAGCTAGCACCGCTGCTGGCCCCACGGTGGGCGCCAACTGTCGTGGTGGTGGCACGGCAGATGCCATGGGTAGGCTAAAGTTCGGGGCCAATGGATGCTAGTGGGATCTGGGGAGGGAAGATGCAACTGTTTCTACGCTCACGCTGCCAACGTGATGAACTCTATTTCTCTCTTAGTGGATTACAAATGCTCCTTGAGTTGTATACAGTGTGACCAGAAGAATCTCCCCAGCCTAACGGTGCTCAAAGAGTCGATCCCTCCCTCAGGGTCCAAACCTCCCCTTATAAAGGGGTGCCTTGGGTGCCCTTAGGGCTGACGAGGCAAGCATATTCGTGGAATATGCTTGTCCTAATATAGTAGTTCGGCGGCCTCCTTTCCCTGTCGCCCTTCTAATGACGGCAAGGTTCCAGTGGCCCCCTCCTGCATGCCTCGGGCTCCAGGACTGTCACCTCCGTGACCTCCTTCTGCCCCTCTGACGTTGTGCATCCTTGTCTCTTGTGCTTGGCCCTGTTCTGATTCCTTCTAGCCTGCAGCTATAGTTTGACCTTGGGCTTCTCCTTCTCCTGCAAGCTTCGTATAACTCGGCCCTACTTTGTGTTACTCGGCTCGTTCCTCACCTGCCTGAAGATCATTTGGGTAACCCGGCCGATTCTCTCATTAACTCGGCCGGGTAACCACTTGGTACATATACGTGGGATTCTTGCCTCCGTTCATCGGCCGACATATCCATGATTCGGCCGACCTAGGCCGTAACTCGGAAACCAGACGGGGACAGTACCTCTGTCTTTCCCCGTCTCTGACCTACCCGAGGTTAACCCCCCGACACTAGGTCCCTCTTGCTGCTGCTGCTGTCCCCTCTGAGCAGGGTTGTCCTTCTCCTCTTCCTCTTCATCCTTCTGCTCTCCTTCTTCATATTCCTCGGGGTTGGGATAGAGTGCTGCCATTATCTCCGTCACTTGATCCTTGGCAAGGATCCAGTTGTCCTTCCCCTGAACCGAGAAGGCTTGTGGGCAAGGAAATGGCACCTACTCATCGTGTGCAACAAAAAGATAACTAAATTGGTAGGCTTAGAGCCTCCTGTTAACTCGGTAAACACCAAGGAAGCCATAAGCAGTTATATATTTGACATCCATAAGTATGGAACCATCAATAGGTTGCATAACGGGTATCGAAATTCCACAGGCTTGGACAAGGTGGGTTACCAATCCACTGATATGAATATCACCTTTCTTTTTGTTGCTCTGGTGGCGGAGGTGCTAGAGGAATAGAGCTGTAGGAGTGGGACTCTGCGGTGCATCGGGGATGAGTGCCTTGGTGATCATGGCCATGTCTGCATTGGCCATGGAGCCGGTATCTCCTCTTCCCAACAAAGTGTTGGCGAGAAACAAGGCAAAATAGCGGATGGTTGGATTCTGAATGGTGGACATATTCTTCTGGTAGAAGACCCTGCCACCATTAACAGAAATAACCTCCCAAGCTTCTCCACTTGAGACACTATACAAGTTTTTAACAGTTGATTCCCCTTCTTGAGGGAATCCAAAAGCTTCACAATTTTTTTGAAAAGTGATTTGGTATGCCCGCTGGTTAATGGTGAAACTCATCATGCATGCATTAACTTTCTCCTTGTAGTCATCATAGAAGGAGACGAGGATCTCATGGGTGAGCTCAGCATAGGTGTAGTGGCTGTCATAGGCGAGGTTAGATAGCGCCGCATTTGCACACATGTGGTCGAAGTCCACCCTCAACCCTGCTGCGCTAAGAAAGCCATCATTGGCCCAACGTGTGGGCATCGCCCTCCTCGATGAAACCATGGCGTACTTGCTATTGAGCTCAGCCTAGATCCCCGATCCTTCACCATGTTGGCGCTTGCTCTTGCAAAAAAATACTACCAACCTTGTTCATCTTGATGCACTGAGAAATTTCAACATAAAACCTTAGGCATATAGTTTCTACATGATATACGAATGATTCTAGGTGGAGGAATTCAATCCTGACATGAGAAATAAAAAAGGGGAAATCAAACAAGCTTGATTTCATCCACTAAATAAATGTGAGGATTTCAACCATGGAATTCTGGAAATAAAGCATGGATAGGGAGAGAAACACACCGATCTGTTGATTCCCCACTCAAACGACCGAAATCCGCGAAGAATCAAGAGTTCTAGGTGGATTTTGAGAGGTTTGGAGAGAGAATATGAGAGAAATTATGAGGTGGAGGAGGTGAAGGGAATATGCCCGAGAGGCAATAATAAAGTGGTTATTATTGTATTCCTTATTTATGATAAATGTTTACTTTACATGCTATAATTGTATTAATACGGAAACGTTAATACATGTGTGTTTAATAAACAAAAAGGAAGTTCCTAGTTATGCCTCTCTCATAAACTAGCTCGTTGATTAACAAGATGATCAAGGTTTCCTGATCATGGACATTGGATGTTGTTAATAACGGGATCACAACATTAGTGTAATGGTGTGATGAACATTCATCCGAAGTATAGCATTACGATCAAAGTCATTGAGTTTATATTGCTATAACAACTTACGAAGTGATCCTAATCCTTAGACCATGAGATCATGTCAATCACTAACACCAGAAGAGTTTCTTGATAACATCAAACGCCACACCGTAACAGGATGATTATAAAGATGGGTTCAGAACTACTAAAGTGTTATGTTGAGGCCCATGGATCGAGAGTGGAATTTGTTCATCCCGATGACGGATAGATATGCTCTGGGCCCTCTCGGTGATATCACATTGATTAGCTTGCAAGCAAGTGATTTGATCACTAGAATGTTATATCACGAGAACGAGAAAAGAGTGCATGTCAGTAACGAGATCAAACTAGGTATTGAGATACCGATGATCGAATCTCGGACATGTAATATATCGTGAAACAAAGGGATTAAGATACTAGCGTAAAAGGTTCCGACGATCACAAGAAAGTCATCGTTGAATGTGTGGGAGTCAGTATGGGTCTCCAGATCTCGCTTCTGATTATTGATCCGAGAGGGGTCTCGATCATGTCCGCATTATTCACAAACCGTAGGGTGACACACTTAAGAGACACCGACATCCAATTGGAGCAAAAGTTTCATGCCGAAAAGAATAACAAGCGCGGGAATTTATTTCACTAGATACCGAAACGGGTTTTCGGGTGAAATTGCAGAAAGTGTTTCTGCATGTGAAATGAACTACTAGCAAGGGGTTATATGTGAATGTTTGTCATTAAAGTAATTGACAAAATTCTTAATAAATAAAAGGAGTTTTATTTAATGAGAGTTTGCATTAAATTTGGTGGAAATTTAATGGGAATTTGAGTGGGTTTTTGAATGGAGGGAATTGAAAGGCATTTGAGTGAGTGGAGTGTCCACCCACATGAATGTGGAAGAGGTGGGGGCAGCCCCATGGCTGGGCGCATGGCCCCTTGGGTGCCCCCCTCTCCCTATAAAAGGAGCCCTCCTCCCTCTCTCTCACTTACACCTCCACGTGAAGGATCTCTCTCCCCTCTAGAATTTATCCCCCATGGTCTCGGACTAGCGAGATACATGTTCCCGGTGGCTATTCCGCAAGAAAGAGTTGTGCTTCCGCTGCATCGCTGGAGCGAGGAGGCGGAGGTTTCTCGGTGCCTCGAACGTGTGTGCGAGCACGGATGCGCTGCTGTTTTGCAGCGCTAGGACTTCTTCTCGATATTGAGATCGGCAAGAGATCGTCTACATCAACCACAAGTTTGGACTCGTTAAGCTTTGTCGGTCTTCAAGGGTATGTTATCTACGGATATACATCCGCCTGTTGTTTGTATCTAGTAGATAGATCTTGGTACATAGTTGTTCCCATCGTAGGAATTTTTTTGTTTTCTATGCTGCGAACCCTACAGCAGGATCCCTAGCCGCCCTGGTGCGTTTAAGTGGTCGCGCCGAACTATACGGTGGGAGCTATAAGGCCGGGTTAGGTATCTCCCGCCGTATAGTTGCAGCGGTGGCGAGAGTTAGGGTTTCTCTACACCAGATCACCACTATACGGTCGGACCAAATGGTCCCGCTGTATAGTTGGTCGTTAAACCTTCTGTATCCGAGACCTCTTTTTTGAGAATTTTTTCGATAACTATACGGCCGCAACTATACGGCTAGAATATATATTCTTGTTGTATAGTTGGTTTTACAACTCCTGGAACATGCTTTTTCAACAAATTTTTAGAGATTCACTTTTTAATCTGGACAATATGATTAAGGTAGTTTCTACATATAAAACTCAAACTTTATTTTCTACACCAAAATCTATGCTCATTTAGTCGATCTTTCTACTACTTTTTGACAGTTTTATATTCACGGGCGCGCTTCCGCAAGGATGTCTGTGAAAACGTTGTAGGAATGCAATGAACTTTTTATTATTTAACGTTATTTTATTATTTTGATGGGTTGACTCCCATTAAGCATTTATTAAGAGTGGTTGAATATTTCAACCCTTTTTTTGTTCTCGAATTCTTACCTTGGGTTGCCCTTTATCAAAGGCACTTACCACATGAACTCGTTTTGCCGGTGGAATATACCTTTCTCCCGCTTCTAGTTTCTTTAGAAAATGCCGAATGATTTCAGCATCATAAACATTGAAGATTATTTTTCCTTCAGCAAAATCAACTGACGCTCCTGTAGTGCTAAGAAAAGGTCTTCCAAGTATTATAGATAATTTTTATCCTCTGGCATTTCAAGAATAATAAAATAAGTGGGAATAACATGCTCATCTATTCTAAGTAGAACATCCTCAATACTACCAATAGGTTGTTTAGTGGATTTGTCAGCCGTCTGTAAAGTGATATAAGTGGGGGAATACTTCCCTAATCCTAACCTTTTATAGAGTCAATATGGCATTACACTAACTCCCGCACCTAAATCACACAAAGCATTATGAATATCAGGTTTGCCAATTGAGCATGAAATAGTTGGTATTTCGGATCTCCCGACTTAGACAATAACTTTCTATTAGCAGGATAACTAGTCACGATGGCAATGGTTTCAGTTATTTCTTTCTTTCTATTAAGGATATCATGGAGAAATTTTGAATAGGTGGGAACTTTTATTGCGTCCGCAAATGGAATTTCTAAACGAAGGTCACCAAGTTCCTTTTTGAAAGAGTCATAGATTACCTGATCTGGTGCTTTATTTTTTCGATCTGGATAGGGTAGCTTTTACTCACCTTTCTTATTCTTATCTTTTATCTTTTGTGGGGGATCAGGCTCTTTAGTTTCTTTCCTTTATTGTTGCTTATCGCTTTTATTATTTTCTACTGCAACAACCTCGTCTTCTTTGCTTGTTTCTTTTTCTTCTCTTGGATCAACAGTCTCTGGATCAGAGTCATAACAGTCATCATGTGCATCATTTTGCTCCTCCAAGGTTTGGTCTTGTGTTTCTTGAGTAGTTTCATCTTGACTTGCTTTGAGCAAGGCTTTTTCCCTTCGCTCTTTTTCAGCTTCATATCCTTGTGATCCTAATGGCCCTGTAATAACCGCACCTCTCCTTGTAACAACATTAGTAGAAACAGGAATATCATCTCGAAGAAAGTTTTGATAACCAGATGCTATTTGTTCACATTGGGTTTCAATCATACTAAGGTACTTGTGAAATAAATTTTTTTCTTGGCCAATCATGTCATAATTTTCCGTTAGTTCTACAAAAATCTTCTTATGTCTTTAAAATTGCTTATGCAGGTTATTATGAGATTTAGCATGTCGATGTTTTAATTCTTGAAAAAAAATTCTAGTTTCATCTTCTTCAGTAAAAACTTGTAACAAATCTACTTTGTTTCCCTTAACAAGTTCAGAAGTTATACCTTTTTCTTTCATTGTTTTGTGTACTTCGGGCATAAGATCAGGAGTTATACGAAGTATCCCTTTTTCTAGCTTAGTGCCAAAATTGGGATTATATAAAGAATCATTCTTAGCCCTAGTAGACACATCAATTCCAAACATGATTTAACAGAGTATTTATTGATCCTCCTGCTAATAAGTCGAGCAACCCTCTCCATTGAGTATTAAGACCGTGGTAAAATAAATGGAAAATAGTTGATTCGGAATAGCCATGATTAGGGATACTATTGATCATTCCAAAGAATCTATCCCAGGATTGTGTGTATTTTTCTCCCACGTTCTAACTGAAGTTGCCTATATTCTTTCTAATTTCAGTTACCTTTTTAAAAGGATTAAATCTGTTTATGAATTTAACAAACAATTTTCCTAGCATTTAATGTAATGACGAGGGAGAGAATATAACCATTCTAAAGCCTTACCTTTGAGAGACCAACGAAATAGTTTTAGGTGAGAGAAATCTCTAGGCAAACCTTTTGGTCCAAGTGATGTTATCACATCGTCGAATTCTCTAAGATGTCTTTCTGGGTCTTCATCTTCCCTTCTACTGAAAGTTTTTTCCTGTAAAATTTTAATAATTTCACCATCAAATCGATAATCTCTAACTCCAGGATTAGGAAATTCTATTGGTTGTTTAAAAAAAGCAGAATTTGGAGCACTGTATTCTTTAAGAGTTTTCTCAGGTTTCTTAGGAGTTGTCCTGTGAAAGGACATGATTTCCATGAAGTCACTCAGGTTTTCTACTTCAACCTTATTCGATCTCAAAAGTTTTTCAATAATTTCCTCGCGCCTTTGAGCAGGTACACGGTCAAGATAATCTGGTAGATAAGTCCTACCAGAGCGTGTAGACCCTTTGTCTCCTAGGGAGACCATTTTGTAGTGGTAACACCTGAAATTTCAAGAGACAAAACACTTAGCGCTTAGCTCCCCGACAACAGCGCCAGAAAATAGCTTGATGGCTGCAAGTGCACAAATCGTTTGTAGCTAGTTTTAAAGTTAAGATGTCGATCCCATAGGAAGCCCAAAGGTAAGTGTTTAATGGTGATGTCTCTGTCGCACTCAAAGTTGTCACAGGTATTTGAGTGAATTGACTGCAAGTGTTGAAATAAGAATAAGATTTGTATTAAAATGATTGTATTTAAATAAAACTAAAATGTAAACTTTAGAAATAAAAAGCATCAAAGTAAAGAACAATTTGTGTGTTGTTTTCTTCAGATGAAAAAATAGGCATGGGGAGATTTAGTTCATGGTGATAGTGAATGTGCTAGGTGGATTAGTGATGAGTGTAACAATTATAATCTATTAGTGATGAGTGTAACAATTATAATCTTATAAGTATGTGCGTAGGCGATCAACCCATAATTAGCCGAAACTCCTCTTGCTAGATTTCATCCCAACTTCAATAATCCTACTAGCCTGTTACCAAAACCATGGTCAGTCACTAGACGATTAAGATCCTTCAGGTTGCTTAGTAATTAAGCTCCTTATATCGAACTAATGCAATAGGCACAGTGGCTCCTCGTGCTCCTCAAGCTCAACTAGTTTTCCATTGATATCCCCGTGTCACTCAGGGGTCGCCAGTCTGCTAGCAAAACATATCTTATCTATGTAGAACAAGGTATCATGTTGTCTAGGCCCTTAATTGGAAAACAAGCATTAAGCATCCCACAGATAGTCAAGCACACATAATATAATAATTAAAATAAACCACAAGCTTAATGGAAATTATATAGGCACATCACATCTCACCAATCCCTTACATCTCCCATGCCCAAGGGAACTTACTGACACATGAGATAAGAAAGCATCATCGATATAATTAAATAAAGGGAGTTCTTCTTGATATTACCATTGAGATCCACAATAAGAATAGAAATAAATCCAAAACAATTTAAGATGGGAAGAACAATCTCAAACCCTAATCTTGCAAGGCGGATCTCTCTCTCTCTCTCTCTCTCTCTGAAGTACAAGTAATGGTTATGGAGGTGTGGTGGCTAGGAGGTCGAAGATCGTGGAGCTAGATGAAGAACGCCTTTCCTTTCTTCTCCGGATTTATTCTTTCTCCTTTCTGGATGGGATGGCGACTGATGTGTTTAGTTTTCATCCTCTGCCTCTTCACGAAAGTAGTATCTTTAAACAAGACAAAGGCGATGGCAACTATATGACAGGAACTATATAGCCGGAAAAATATTCCCGCCGTATAATTGCTCGTTAAAGCTAATGTATGCCTCCCTTCATTTCTTCCAAAAAGAGACTTGCTTGTTTTCGTCTGAATATTGTGTTTTTGCTGTTAAAACCCTCTTTTGATATTCAGAACCTAAAACACACATTAAAAAACAAGTTTTCTTTGCTACCGAAGTATTAATGTTAGGTAAAGCTAGAAAACCATCAAATCCAAATGAAAACCATCAATAGAGACCATAAAAAATGTGTCGAATCTCACAACTATCAGTGGGGTGAGTGTGATGCACAATCTCGGCTTCACGGTCATCGAGCTCTTTGGTGCGAGAGGTGAGCTCGACCTCTTTTTTCTTGATCTCATCGGGAGTCATGGCGGCGGGGAGAGGTATCTAGGGTTTTAGGGTTTGTAGGAGGAGAGGAGAGGACAGAAGCAAACTAAACTAATCTGATACCATGTAGGAGAACAAGACCGGGTTGCGGATTGCACGCCTCGATCATTTCATTACTTGAGTTTTATATACATTTATAACTTGGAGAATAAGTTAGCTATAAGTCGGTTTTATCAATACATGGTAACCGGCGGTATTGTACCTCGATCTGGTTCTTGTAGTTGATTTGAACTCAATTGTGTGGAGATATCTGATAAGAAAGATAAGCACCACGCGCCCCTAACGTGGAAACACACGTTTGTGCACCGCGAGTCCGTGACATACTACCGTGTACCATCGCGTGGCTCCCACGAACCTGGGAAGTGGGGATGTGATACGTTGGAAACGTATCTATAATTTTTGATGCTCCATGCTTGTTTTGTATCTACTTTGCTTTGCTTGTCTACACTTTGAGATTCCTTTTACATGTTTTCTGGTACTAACCTATTAACAAGTTGCAACAGTGCCAGATGCCTATTTTCTGCTATTTTTGGTTTCAGAAAAGTTAGTAAAAAAATATTCTCGGAATTGGACGGGACAAACGTCAAAGTCAATTACTTTCCGTGGGGAACAAGAATTCCAGAGGAGAGCCGGAGGGGCCAGCCAGGGAGGCCATATCCACCCCAGGCGCGGGGGCAGGTGGGCCCGCGCCTAGCTAGGGTTTGGTGGCCCTGGCCGCCTCCCGGTCTCGCCACTTTGCCTATAAGAAGCCCCTGAAGCAGAAACCCTGAGTACCCGATCATAAATCCATGAAACTGTCTGTAGCCGCCGCCACCATCGTCCCTAGATCGGGGGGATCTGAAGTTCTTCCTGGCACCCTGTCGGAGGGGAGATCATCCCGGAGGCCTTCTCTCCGGTATGATGCGTTAGTAGTTCCACCTTGGACTATGGGTCCATGTAGTAGCTAGATGGTTGTATCTCCTCATTTGTGCTTTCATGTATAGATCTTGTGAGCTCCGTTCATGATCAAGATCTAATCTATTTGTAATCATGCATGTTATGTTTGCGGGGATCCGATGGATATTGAGATTATTATGTTGGTTTGATTAATGGTTTTATCTTTATGATTCTATCATGTCTGTATTGTTTGTGATCTTGCATGCTCTCCGTTGCTAGTGGTTATCTTGTCCAAGTAGTTGCTAGTGACTCCAAGAGGGGGTATTTATGCTCGATAGTGGGTTCATGCCTCTAGTTTCCTAGGAAAGTAACAATAATCTCTTCGGTTGTAGATGTGTTGTTGCTACTAGGGAGAAAACAACGGTCTCTTGTTCATGGAACATGTGGACCGTTTACCTTACACACTTTGCTTAAAGCAGTTGTTTGTTGCTTGCAACTTAATACTGCAGGGGGTTCGGATGATAACCTGAAGGTGGACTTATAGTCATAGATGCAGTTGGATGATGGTCTATGTATATTATTGTATTGCCCAATCAACCTTATAGGATCTTTCTGGCTAGTAATTTCATTGTTATGCCTTGCTCAGTTCCTGTCAATTGCCCCGCTATAATTTGTTTACCCTTCATGTCATGTTGTTTATCTAAGGAGAGCACCTCTAGTGAACTATGGACCCCGGTCCAATCTTTATCATTGATACATCCTTCACTGTTACTTGTTTACTTGCTACAAACCATTATCTTCCACACCATATGTTTAATCCTTTGTTACAGCAAACCGGTGAGCTTGACAACCTCACTGATTCGTTGGGACAAAGTCTTGAGTATGTGTTGTGCAGGTCTCCGCGTTGCTTGTAACACCTGTGGTGATGTTTCCTTCCTCCTTCTGGTTCGATAACCTCGGTCTCAACTGAGGGAAGACTTGCTGTTGTGCTCTTCACACCTTGCTCTTGGGGTTCCCAACAAGACTCCACATCAAGCACCAAGTTCTCTGGCGCCATCAAGGAGTCATCAGGATGACAACATCCGGGAGCGTAGGCGGCGGTGACAGCGTGCGTCTGAAAACGTTCACGCCATCCCGACCGCTGCGTCGGCATGGATGGCATCACGCCACGTCATGTACCGGCCGGACGGCCGGTGGCTTGGGATGCATGCATTTCGCCTTTTGGCATCAGTCAAGTAAAGATGGTCCTAAGATACATATAGTTGTGTTTTGACTATAGTTGGGTTCCTAAGATTCTGTTGATGTCGGGCTTCATTTCACCCCAAATTGCAACTGCCTACCAAAGTCCATAACACATGTGTTCCTCTTAGTTGTGAATTTTCTTAGCCGTGGTCTCCCATTGATGTGGGCCTTTGAAGCTCATCGGTTCCATTCCCTTAAGAGTCCTGAACAGGTTGTCACCGAGAGTTATCTCACAAATCCTCAGGATAAAGAGTTCACAACAACCTATAACAATGTGAAAGCACTGTTCTTCTGGCCAAATATCAAACAAGATGTTAAGATCCATGTGGCTCATTGACATGGGCATGACTCTTCGGGTGCCCACTATTGGTATATATGGGTGCGGCCCAACGGAAGTCCCACTCGACAACCTATCAAGGTCCACGAAGGCCAAGACAGTTTGGCTCATACGAAGCTAATAAGGACACCAACTCCAAACGCGTAAGACAAGGAAAGCTCAAGATTAGATTATACATAGACACAAACTTGTAACCCACTCAAATTGGTGCCTAAGACCCAACTTCCCGATATATAAAGGCTAGGAGGGTCCAACGAGGAGGGGCACTCCACAATAGACGATTTAAAACTCTAGCACACACACCCATCAAATTCAATCTACGCACCACAACCATCTCGACACCCTTGTAATCCTAGATATCTCCATTATTCAAGAGCACACGAGCAGGAGTAGGGTTTTCTCTATGGGGGCATGAACCTGGTAAATCTTTTTGTTCCCATCGTTTGTTTGTTAGCCAACGAAGTTTCCATCACACCGCTCTTCCTGAAACCCAAGTCCATCAAGTATGGGCATTGACGTGGTCGCTCCACGTTAATTGGCGCCGACCGTGCGAACTCTATGTGCTAAAGTGATGGCTTCGGCGACTTCATCAACCCGACGATCTACGATTCGTTAATCTCAGGGGATCAATCTCGCTCAAGATGCGAATAAATCAGTGATACATGATCACAGGCTCAACTTCACCACGGCCCCAAGTGAAGATTTGTTCTTGAAGTCTGATCGGATCAAGGCGATTTTAGCGGTATCGTACCTACCGTCTCCTGCGATCCATGGACCAAATCCCTAACCGGCCATGTAGGATAAATCTCTAAGGAAAATAGTTGTATACTTGCATGCATAACCTGGCTGATTGATCTAAGGCTAGTTGGACAAAATTAACCCAAAGTTGGAAGAAATTCACAAACTGAACTTGCGCAAAAGTATTTCACACCACTAATCCTTTTGTGTAGCGCCTAACGCCAAGGCGCTACACTATACAGTGTAACTCATTTGTCCTAGGTGCTATGCCTCTGTCCGTGTGGCGACTGCATGGTGAGGCCAGGGCCCACAGGTGGTAGTATAGCGCCTTACAAATAGGCGCTACAACCCCATAGCGCCTTACTCCTAGGCGCTACACGTCGAGAACTTAACATCACGCGCAGGGTTGCCTTCCCAGCCCTTTCCTCACACGCCACCGCCCAGCCAGGAAGAAGAGAAGGGGAGGCACCCTGGTTCCTCTATCCCATCCCTCTCCCAAATCCATTAGATATGAAGCTCCCTTTGTTGGATTTGGGTCCCAATCTATCCCTCAAGGTATTATCATCCGATCCCCTCCTTTTCATCCAATAAATCATTCACATTTTAGCCTTATTTTCTAGAAACCCTAGCTCTAGATGGATTCATATTTTGGACGATTTGTGCATGTTTTTTCCAATTTAGGTGATGTGGATGAGTCGTATTCATTGGAGAATGCAAGTGTATTGTTGATTTGCACCGCATATCATGGTTGCATAAGGATTTGTATATATGTATAAAAATATGCTCACATATGCTTTGCAATTTCTTGTACTATCTATGTATGATTGTTGAGATGAATATTTCTCATATATTAAAGAAATCTCACATATATGATTGTATATGTCTTATTGTTTGGAATATATATGTAGGATGGTGTGGCTACTCGACGATTATTATGATGTTGAACACTGAGACTACTTGATGGTGGAGAAGAATATGGTAATGAAATCATAGTTGGACTTGTTTGTTTTAATTTTGTATTAATATGGCATAATGTTTTGACTCATACTTATGAAGAATCTACAACCCCTGAAGATGATGTCTCATGGCGCGTCCTCAAGTGACATGTCGTACGATGAACGGTACACTCCGTACATCGAGGCGCTAGGACTCCTCCCTTTCATCACGCTTGTGAGACGCTCGACACCAATGCGACTGCTATCGCTGCACTTGTCCACATGTGGAGGCCAGAGACTCACACTTTCCACCTTCGGACCGGCGAGATCACCCTACTCTTCAGGATGTTTCCATGATCCTTGCACTTCCTATAGAGGGGAAACTTATGTGTATGAACACAGATTTTGACGGGTGGCGCCAACAGATGGAGACCCTTATCGGTATGGCTCCTGAAGAGGGTGAAGACAAGAGTAAAGATAGAGTCTCAGCAGGCGCGACATACAAGTAGATTTTAGATAACTTCATGCATTGCCCCTCTCCAGCCAAGGATGAGGTGATCGAGATACATGCTCGTGTGTAAGTGGGATATGTTCTCTCTAGGACTTTGTTTACTGACAGAGGTGACTGGACCGCTCAGTGGATGTAGCTCAAGACATTAATTGTCTTTGACAACAAGCTTAGCTAGGGTTCATAGGCTCTTGCGTCCTTGTATCGACAGGTAATCACTTGTTTACTCTTAGTTCATTTGTACACTTCCACTTCAAACACATCTTAGTTCATTTCTACATTTCCACTCTAAACATTTTTTCTTTACTTGCAGTTTGACGATGCTTGTCATAGGTCAAGCGACACAACTGGAATTGGTGGTGATATGGTTCTACTCTCAGTATGGAGTTGGGATCGCTTACCGGTTGGGCTTCCTAAACAGGTGAGCTACTTTGCTCGACCCGACTTTCATAGACACCCTCTACGCCTCCCCACTTGGGATTACAAGTGGGACGTCGTGTCCGAGATGACGAGCGATGTCGATGCCATGTACACAACACCGCTCGGCCCAAAGGATGCGTCTGTTATCTAACCTGTTAGGTTGCCATGACCTCGAGTACGCAACACCATCACATTCTAGGCCCAAGTCGCGTATTGACCCCACAGCTGATCTTGAGGATGATATAGAGGGTGAGAACACCTCGGCGGCTCGTAAGAATGATGAGGTATGAGACTTCCTTACATTTTTACTTGCATTAAGTCTTTTTCGATTGTTTTCCCCATGACCGTAGCATACATTTGTTACATGTAGTTGCCTCGTATGGAGAATGAGATGGAGGAGGACTATCTAGTTCGATCCGCTTACATGTTGAAGCCAAGGAGACAATTCCATTGCTACTCATCAGACGACTACAACAAGAAAGGAAAGAACACTATTATCGAGGACGAGCCGCCATGGAGGTCAAAAGCTGGGAGGAGGTTGAGGGGTCCCGAGTTTGATGATGACTCGCAAGAGGAGACGGAGGTGACAAAGAAGATATCTTCGAGGAGGGGTCGAGGCTCAAGGACACATGGACGGAAGTAGTACTTCTATGTGTGGCACTATGTATTGCTAAATTGTCGAGTACTTCTATGTGTGGCACTATGTATTGTTGAATTGTCGAGTACTCTGCAGACTATATTTGAATAAGTGTTCCTAATGTTGATTGGTATTTATTCCTGACAGTTTATTGAATAAGTATAGCTGATGTTGTCATTGTGCATGTTGTTCCTGATATAGTACTGAACCAGCTCGACACATCAGGATGGTCTAACAGTTTAATTTTTAATTTAATTATATATATATATTTTTAATTGTTCTCATGATATATAGGCTATGTAAAAATCTCAGGGTGTTCCATGCACCACCCTGGCCACCCTTTGGATCCGCCTATGGTACTGACTCATGGTGTAGCGCCTAGGCGCAAGGCACTATGCACCGTGTAGCGCCTAGGAGCAAGGAGCTATGCGTATTAAATTGGATGAGTACTGCAGAACAAGTCGAGCAGCTAAAAAATACGCTAAGTCATAGTGTAGCTCCTAGCTAAAAGATGCTATGCTCGTAGTCGTGTCCGAATTATAGGCTCTACACTGCCGTCACGCTGACAGGGGTGGAGCCTGGCCTCGCTACGCAGCCACCACGCGAGCAGGGGCATAGCGCCTAGGTCAAAGGAGTTACGATGTATAGTGTAGCGTCTTGGCGTTAGACGCTACATTAAAGGATTAGTAGTGTGAAATAAGTTTGTCACGCATTAAGTTTGTGAATTTCCTTTAAGTTTGGGTCAATTTTGTTCAAATTGCCTTGATCTAAGGGCAACCGAGCTTGGAGTCAGAAGAGGATGTAGCAATCGACGCGTACACGGCCGTGATTAGGTGGCGGGCGGCTCGTCACTTCCCGTGGTTCATGTCGAGTTGCATTTCCTTGTTAGATTTGATGAGGAGTCTCACTTCCTACTTTGCCCAACTGTGGAACGACGGACATGAAAAAGGGGAAACGTCAATCACGGCACGAGACGCAAGAAGAAAATGAAAACAATACGAAGGGATGCCCTGGAACGTAATTATCTAGGAGGAGGAAAGAATTGAATTAGAAAATTTAATTAGAGGATCAAGGATACTACATGTAGCGAGGCCATTGATAGCTCCAAATTTTGATACTTTTTATCAAGATTTTTTCATTATTTTTCACTTGGTTTGGTTAACTTTAAGTCTTTTAACTAACGCTATTATCGTGAGTTAGAGAAACCTTATTCTTCTGTGACAACTCTTAGGTACCGAACACTTTTGGAAAGATCCGAGAGCATTTATGGGCTAACCACACCTAAATAAACAAATCTCCAATTTAAGACAATTTCTTTCGAGGCTTTCAAATCCTTTAACGACCTGTAGTATGGACGGAGGCCGTCCGTACTGTCCACCCGTACTTATATCAATATAAGCATCTTTCGTGAAAGGACAGAGGGGAAAATATGAACGCAGCCACCACACACCATCCCAGGAGAAAGGAGATCAGATCTGAAGAAGGAGAATAACCACATCTCATCCTTCGAATATCTCTAGACTCTTGATCATCAACTTCACCAAAATTCCCCACTTGTACTAAGAGAGAGAGAGAGAGAGAGGGGGGGGGGGGGGGGGATTGAACCTCGATTCCTACTTTGATTTGTATTTCATTTTCCTCAACATTATTATGGTTTGCTACGATAAAGTTGAGATAATTTCTATTTGCAATATGATTATATCTTTGATCTATTCTTTTCTCATGTGTGAGTAAATCCCCATAGACGTGGAAGATGTAGGGAATTGATGAGATGTGATGTGCCTCTCTTATTTCTATTCATTTGTGATTATTATCGTGATTATTTTATTGTGAGAACGGTTATCTTTGTTTGCTTAATACTTGTTAACCCATTTAAGGCCCCGGGTAACATGATCATGAGATCTCATATATATGAAATTGTTTACTAGTGACTCGGCGACCCCCGACACGCTCGATATAAAAAAGAAGCTAGTACAACTCAAGGACAATAAGGAACCATCAAGTTTAAAGGCTTGATCTGATCCAAAAACCTTTATTGATGTGCTGGTCATGGATTTGGTAACAGACAGAAGGATAATTGAAATCCGCATATGCTCTTCATCTTTGGCGGCTGCGGCGTTCTCTTTCTCCAAGAGCAGAGCGAGCATCTCCTCCTCGTCGGAGTGCATGGCTGAATAGGCAAAACACCGAACACTTCGCGGATGCGATGGGCAGCAGCTAGGAACGGAGTCGAGCTATCGGCGATGCCGAGAGAAGGCGAAACAAGGCCAGCAACGAGATTCGGCGACGACATGGCGACAAGGGGTAGGTGGGGAGAAGACTTTGTGTCGCGGGAGGACCGAATCGCGGTGGGAAATGGGATGCCTCACAAGATTGGCCCCCCGGTTTTTTACTTTCATTCGGCGTTTCCAAGGACACCGGCGGGATGGGTTCGGTCAGAGAACTCCGGATAAAATTTGGCAATACGATTTATATCTTGGGGTTAATTAATTGCTGCTTGTACTCACATGGGTCCGTCCTGGCGCTCCGTGTCACGGAGCAATGCATTACTCCGTGTGGGTCCAACAGGCAAACTAACTGATCAGGTTCTCACACATTTTCTACGGGACACTGAATCTGCCAGATCCGAGTGTGGAGCCTCGCGCTAGTGCGGTGATGAGCACGCAGAAAGTTAAGCACCACGCGCCCCTGACGTGGAAACACGCGCTTGTGCACCGCGACGTACTGCATGCACATCATCGCGTGGCTCCCACGAACCACTGCTGGGGATGACAACATCCGGGAGCGCGGGGTAGACGGCGGCAGCAGCAGCGTGCGTTCGAGCGCGTTCACGCCATCCCGGCCGCTGCGTGGGCGTCGGCGGCGTGAGTGGTATCGCGGTCACGTCGTGCGGCCATGTACCCGGCCAGCCGGCCGAGCGCTTGGGATGCATTTTCGCCTTTTGGAATCAGTCTGCACGTGATTCTCGGTCTGGTACAACGGGAGCACGAAAACGTGAGCATATGGCGTTTGGTTGTCTGCAGTTGATATGGCTATTATGAATACACATCTAAGTAATCTATTTGGAGGTTAAAACAAGCTCTAAACATGAACATGAATCTCAGAAGATACGAAGCACAAAACATGTTCGTGTGAATTTGAAGGGGAAGATGCACCCCACGAGAGAAGAGAGTGATGTTCATCACCTGCGGTTCATCTTCAACCCACAAATCGATTCTTTTACCTTCATAAAAATGAAAAATTTGTAACACGAGAGTTGTAGGAAACAATAAGATCAAGCTATTTTTCAAAGAAAATTCCGAATGGTTGATTGCGTGTGATAAATATGAATAAAATACGACTAAAAAAGCTTCGACTTTGGCCATGAATATGAGAAGATATAGGTCATAAATCTCGAAGCCAATGGTCAAAATAAAACCCCATCATCGATGCACATCTTTTTATGTAGAATTTGACTATTTGAATTTTATATGTGCCAATTACTACGCCAAGGGCAAAAATCTGTCGGCGTAGCCCAAAATGCCCTCGACGGCTGTCCTCGACGTAGTCTCCTCGGCAAAGGTCTCCCTCGATGGAGCACTCGCAGGCCGTCGGCGTACGCTACGCCGACGGCTGCCCTCGGCGTAGCGGTCGTCGGCATAGCCTGTCGGCCGATTGCAAAAATATATATATTATATTTTTATTATATTTTATTTTTTTCTCAATTTTTTTAATCTTTGAATTGTTTGACTCGTTAATCTCTTACTTTAAACATTTTTAACACTAATTATACTTAATATTTGATTAAATTCTAGTCTTGGTCAAATTTCCCGGCCGGTCACCTATCCTCACTTCTCCAGCTCCAGCACGCTTAACTTCCTCGTTCCTTCAAAATCTGTTTCCTCAAAGCAATTCATACATTGTTGTCAATACTATGATATCAATCTTATTAACTCTTATATCATCATGTCATATGTTTATATTTTCTGAAAGTACAAACAATTATTTAATTAAACAATAATGAATAAGTAACAATAT
Source organism: Avena atlantica (assembly GCA_910589765.1). Taxonomy (NCBI): domain Eukaryota; kingdom Viridiplantae; phylum Streptophyta; class Magnoliopsida; order Poales; family Poaceae; genus Avena; species Avena atlantica. The sequence goes on from OU342736.1 coordinate 377,498,755, forward strand.
TATTGAATTCAAATAAAAATATAATGATTTTTTGTATTTTTATTTAATATGGAATAATTAATATCTTTAAATCCGTAAAACGTAATTCAATAAATAATATGCCTAAATTGATCAAAAAATGAGAGAAATCCAAATATGATATCAATATTAACTTATCACAAACTATGTGGTGATTCTAGCCATAATTTTATTTGCCCGTTTAAAATGAAAAATGTCTTTTTGGCAAACTCGAATGAGATAGCTCGGGGCTGAGCCTTGATAAACTTGAAGTGGATCTCTGATGAAATAACATATTGTGAACCTAAAAATGATTTTTATAAAAAATCATGAGCATCGGATCATGTACGTATAGTTTATATCTTTACCAGGGATAGACGGAAAAGTTTGAAATTCCCTGATAGGACATTGTCCATGTAAGTTGGTATAGTATTTTGGAAAAATGTGGTGGTAGCATTTTGAATTAGCCATTTGGTGGTAGCTTCACAAAATCGTCCGTTTTTTGCACTCAGAAAATAGAAAATGGCTTTTTGGTGCGACGAAAAGGAAAACTTCCTTGTTCAACATTTTTCGCCATCCCATGATGCACATGTATGCACAATTTGGACACATTATCACTGACTATGCCTTAATTATAGCCATAATATTGGTCATTTGACCCGAAAGTTACGAAACCTCGAATGAGATAGGTCATTCTGTGAATGTTTTTAGACATAATCAATATACCAAGTTTGATATTTTTCCTTATAACTATGTCATATAATATGACACCACGCGAAGGTTTTGTATTGTTTGGATCGTTTTTGAATTTCTTCTGCCCGTTTTAAACTATCGTCAAACTTTGTCGAATGACGAGCATGAAAATTCTTAACTCGGGGATGCGCCTCGATAAACTTAAAGTGGATCTCCGATGAAATAGCATATTGTGAACCTAAAAATGATTTTTTGTAAAAAATCATGAGCAAGCATTTTGAATAAGCCATTTGGTGGTTGTTTCACAAAACCGTTCGTTTTTTGCACTCGGAAAATAGAAAATGTCTTTTTGGTGCGATGAAAAGGAAAACTTCCTCCTTCAACATTGTTGGCCATCCCATGATGCACATGTATGCACAATATGGGCACATTATCACAAACTATGCCTTAATTTTAGCCATAATATTGGTCATTTGATCCGAAAGCTAAGAAACCTCGAATGAGATAGGTCATTTTGTGAAGGTTTTTTAGATATAATCAATATACCAAGTTTGATATTTTCCTTATAATTATGTCACATAATATGACACCACGCGAAGGTTTCACATTGTTTGGATCGTTTTTAAATTTCATATGCCCGTTTTAAACTATATATAATATTTTATGTTTCACTTAATTTTTATTTATAAATGTGCAATATTTGAGTGTAGATAGATCAGAATGATTTAGTTATAATTTTTTAAAGTCTAATGAGGTAAAAGGAATAATAGCTACGCCGACCCGGCAATTCTACGCCGACGGCGATTTGGGAGGGCTGGACCTACGCCAACGGCCCCAACGTTTAGCCGTTGGCGCATAGTCCGACCGTCGACGTATCCATCCATTCCTGTGGTGAATGGTTGAGACGAACACATTTGAGAGAGGAGAGAGAAGGCAAACTCTTGTTCACACGGTCGTTCGAGTCCTAACTTATAAAAATCCTTGATTCGAGCGTTGTAATTGGGACCGTCTACGAACTACAATTAACCAAGCAGTTTTTTGTCTCAACTGGTCTGTCCGACAGAACCGAGGCTACAAGACGTGTCTTAACTGTTTTTTTAGGCTTCGACTGCTCTTTCTCGAATAAACGACAAGTTCATGGGAATATATAATTCGTCAGAAGCCACAGCTGATGTTCTACTTGTAGGCTTGCGGAACTACGAGCAAAATCGACGACCTTCTCGAGTCATGTCTAAAATCCGCTGGCATGAATAATAAGCACGCTCTCCCTGTCCCTGATGATACACCATGCTCTACTTTTTTGTTTTTGGAGACCGGGCTTCATTTCGGTCCAAATTGCAACTGCCAACGGAAGTCCAACACAGATGTGTTCCTCTTCGTTGTGGATTTTTCTTGGCTGTGGTCTTCGTTTGTGTGGGCCTTTGATTCTCATCGGTTCCATTTTCCTAGAGTCGTGAGCAGGTCCACGGTGAACGAAGATATAAGAAGCATGTCTATAAGAGCATCTTCAAAAGCCTTTTTATAATAGATCGCTAAAAACTGTTATATAAGTAGAGAAAAGGTATAGCAATTCACAATTCACTTTGTTTTGGCAGCATTCTTAAAACTAGATTGCTATCTTTTCCGGCACTTACAATAACATCCGAGAACAAGACACATACATGATCACATATATACACCGGATCCACATGTCAATGGGACAGAAAATAAAGAGAACCACTGAATCTGAATGGCTATAATTTCAGGAAGTGGGCTAGAGATTTGCAAATATACCAAATGGAATGACAAATATATCCAGCTTGCAATATTTTTTTGGTAGAAGACCACCTTTAGCAATGATGTTGGAGCAATGTTTTTGAACTAGATTGCTAAAATAATAATTGGGGGAAATATAGAAAGGTTGTTAGAGATTGCTCGGCCCGGTACGACTCAAGCTCAGGAAAGGGTCAACGGAGTGGCGACAGCTGGGCGCACAGCACGGTGCCCATGTAGTAGTACGGATGATGGTACGAAATGAGGCATGATTGACCATTAGCGTCAAGTTGTAACTCTCCTCACCCCTTACTTCTTCTTCTATCCCCAACGACTCCAAATTCTTGTATTGGATTTGCATCTGCTAATTCATAAGGATCTATAGCTATTTGGTGTGTTGTCGCTAGGAGCCTTTCGATCGGAGGGATCATCAAAAAGATTTCACACAAAAAAGAAGAGAAATTCGAGCGAGTGAGGTTGTTCAGCGAGATCCGGTTGTGAGTCGAGTATGACTAGATTGGGTTGGGATCTCTCAGAAAATCTGCATACCTAGATCGTACTCGCGTCGGCGGTGTGCGACGACTTCATCAACTGGTTGCTCGCGTGGTGGCTTGAATCGGCGGTGGTGCTCATTTGGCTACGGATCAGATAGCGAGAGGAGATTCCTTTGCAACCTAGCACCAAGGTAAAATCCCTGCTATCTCAGTTGGATTAGTGTAGTTCATGTGGCGGATTGCGACGAATTGGAGAGGAACGACTCACTTATTACTCATTGGTCTGGCAGCCTTTGAGTTGGTGTTGATGGATATTCATCATGGCACATATTGTGGCTTTGACGGTGCGGGTACAATGTCAAGTTTGGTTTCCCTCAGGCGTTCAACACGACGATGCTGGCGTGGAGCATGTTGGAGTTCGGCGGGATAATGAAGGGGGAACTGCAGCACGTCAGGGTGTCGTCCGATGTGGCTCCGACTACCTCCTCAAGGCCACCTTAAACCCTGACACCTTCTGCGTCCAGGTACCTAGCTGCTTAGTTTAGTTAGATTGGTGTAGTTCAATAGTTGGATTGGTGTAGTTCAGGTGGCGGATTGCGACCAATTGGATAGAAACGGCTCGCTTAGTACTCGTTGGTCCAGGGCGATAGACTTGGTGTTGGTAGATATTAACTATGGCGCGTCATCCATCCTTGACGGTGCAGGTCACGGCGGTCGAGCAAGGACTAGCAACCATGGGTCTCTCTAGAGGACTTGGCGGTTTAGATGAGCAGTGTGCTCGTAGGGTTGGCGGCGGCGGCTGCAGAGACAAAAATATAAAATGGTGCCGGATGCAAGGAGATTCGCACTACAACAGTTCGTCTACTGAAGCCGCGGGATAATGTGGCCACTAAGGTTGATGCCATTGAAAATCAGATGATGCGGTTAGGCACAAGGATCACGTCAACTGAAGATGCTACCACTCGGCCCAAGACTCTGGCGACGAATCTTAGTCTGCTCGTCAAAAGTTAGCCTCGTTAATCAATTTGAATCATACTTCGACAACCATGACGCAGGCCCATGTAGTATTTATAATCAGAGCAACATTACAGAAATGCGTAACAAAAAGAAGGAAATTACAAATAGGTCCTTTTGTAATCTGATGTCAATGCCAACAAGGACGAGCCGGTGGCGCCGGATCCGCAGCTTCTCCACTACACGCGTGGATTGGAAGCAGACCCCTAGCGACCGGGAAGTCACCGGTCAATGGCCCAAGAGGACCTGCACCTAGCGCCACCGTCTCCATCACCGTGCTCAAGATCACCACCACCTCCGATCTGAACTCCATCCAGGTCGACCGCCTTTGATCTGGAACAGGGTAAGAGGACTCGACCGATCCGCGGACCGCCAGGCCCAAGGACGACGCACGCTGGACGGTGGAGCTCCAAGGACCTCCACCATCGAAGGGGTACAACGTTTTTTTCTTCAAAAAGGGGATATAGCCCCGGCCTCTGCATCGGTTAATGCACACAAACTTTATTTAAAATCATCCAACATCCAACATTCAGCAAAAATTACAAATCATGGACCGCTTAGCGTTGATATATGGATCAGCCAGCAAAAAATGGTGAACATATGAAAACTAATCATCTCGTAGTCGACTAAGCGGCTGCAAACACGATTGGCCAAATATGTGGTGGACAACCGTCAGCAAATGATTGCACCCAGTAGCCATAGTATCCCGCTGGTCGGGTGTAGATAGGTGCGCCTAAAGCTGTACCTAATGTGCCACCATGTGGATAACCTGCAAAAAATTGAAAGATGTTGTTTTGCTAAAGATAATGTCATTTCTGCATCTCCAAATGGACCAACATAAGACAGAAACACCAATGGGAATTCTAACCTTAGATGATTTATCAAATTCATTCAACCAATTCCCAAACATATTTGTTACTCCCTCCGATCCATATTACTTGTCGTTGAAATGAATGTATCTAGAACTAAAATATGTCTAGATACATCCATTTTAGTGACAAGTAATATGGATCGGAGGGGGTATATTAGTTGGAGGGGGTAAATCAAAAGAAAATTCGACAATACACAAGACGAGCAAAAATGCATGATATAAACAGATGCTCTATGGTCTTCGGCGATCCATAGAAGCAACAATTTGTACATTCTACCCAATTCCTTTTAACCAGGTTATTCTTAGTAAGAAGCACATTATTTTGAATGACCCAGATAAATTTTTTAATCTTAAGAGGGATCTTCAATTTCCAAAGATATTTATGTAGGAAGGCCGTATGATCATTCATCAGATCTTCATACATGGATTTTACTGAGTACACACCAGACAAGGTTAAGTTCCACATAAACTTATCCGGTTCATACGACAATTGTACCATCATAAGTCGTTTGCATAAGTGTAACCACGCAGTCCACTTACTACCAGAAAGTACCCTCCTAAAGCCAATGTTTAGTGGTACTTGAGCTAATACATGTGCCACACTAACATTACTCTTTTGCACAATATTGTATAATGATGGATATTGTTGTGCTAGCGGTGTATCTCCCAACCATATATCTCCCAAAACCTAGTATTATTGCATTTCCCGATCTTAAAATGACCTCTAGCAAAGAACTCATTTTTTTACCCGCATAAGTCCTTTTCAAAATGGAGAATCAGTCGGTTTCGTTAGGACTTCGGATAACATTTTCTGACTTAAATATTTATTATGTAGTAGCTCTTGCCACACACCTTCTTCATCCATTAATTTATAAAGCCATTTGCTTAACAAACATCTTTTTTGAGTTCTAACACCTTAATACCCAGGCCGCCATGATCTTTAGGTCTACAAATTATGTTCCATTTTGTTAATCTATATTTTTTCTTATTCTCATCACATTGCTAGAAAAAGCGAGACCTGTAAAAATCCAGTCGTTTTCTTACCCCTTTAGGTATTTCAAGAAACGATAGCATAAATATTGATAAACTTGTTAATACATAATTGATTAGGACCAAGCGATCCCCGTAAGATAATAGCTTGCTCTTCCAACAACCCAATTTTCCTTCACACCGAGTTTCTACTGGATACCAATCTGAATTTTTAAGTTTTCTGTAGTGGATGGGTAAACCTAGATATCTAATAGGCAAAGACCCATCCTCACAACCAAAAACCGAAGGTGCACAGCGTGGCCACCAAAAACCGTGACACCGGAGCCACCACCTCCTTGATGGCGGCGAGCGGGAACCCAGAAACACCTACACTATATACAAACAGGAATCGGGATTCCCCGTCCTCCCGCCGTCGGAGCGGCCGACGGAGGACGAGAAATCCCCCGATTCGCAGGTGAACGCGGTTGATCTCCCAAAGGGGGTAGAAATTTCTCCTCTCTACTATAGCGGGGGGGAGGGGGGGGGGGGGGCAAGCCTCGTCTGTGTATTAGCTTCAATATTCTTTAGGCCTTGTTTGGTACTAGCGTTTTAGTAGGGATTAGAGGGGATAATTCTCAAGTGGATTGGGTGAAACCCCCACATACACCCAAACCCCTCTAATCTTCACAAAACCTTAATTCCCACCAATCCAATGGGTAGGGATGGTGTATTGGATTTGGGAAAAAATATACTAAAACTTGGAAAACGGTGAGGGTTAGTGGGGATAATCCTAGCAACAACTAGGAATTTGGTGTTTGGTGGGGATTGTGCCTACAAATACTCTAGTACCGAACAAAGCCTTAATGAAAGAAAACGAGCCATGGTTGATCATTAGCGTAAAGTTATAACTCTCATTCCCCCCTTGCTTCTTCCTCACTCCCATCGACTCCAAAATCTTGTATCGGATCTGTATCTCTGCTAATTCTTGAAAATCTATGATTATTTGGTGTGTGTTGCCGCTAGCTAGGATCGTTACACTGCCCAGCTGGTAGAAAGGGCAAACACTCCTGCTGATTATTTCCGACCGGCGAGAACCGCCGCCACACCTCTCCTCCCTGTGGATGGACAAGTTTGGGGACGATTCGTCGCCGGATCGCCACTTGCGGGAGAAGAGACGGACGGAGACCGCGTTCTCGGATATTTTCCAGATTCTCATACACGGGCGCGGGGAAGCTTCCTCGATCGCCGGCACCGTCGTGCTCGTGCACGTACGAATAACCAGGCTGAGGCCGACCGATCGACCCTCCTGATGAAACCTAGCTAGCCTGGACGGACGCTTCTCGCCTGTCGCCGGCAAAAAGACCCCATCGACGAGGTTCAGTGTCACGCGACTTTCGGTATAGTTAATAATCTACGTATCTATCTAACCGCGGGCTATCAGTCGATCTCGCCTAGCTCGTACGTACTGTACGAATGTACCGTCCCTGGAAACCTTTGCATTCACGATTGCGCGTTTGACCGATCACCGATGGATATGGATCCACCGACGGGTCTTGACGCGAGGCTAGCTAGCTGCTCGATCGTACACACAAAATATCCCATCCAACTTTCTACGTGACAGGCAAGGTCGCGCGATGATTTGCGCCCTATGCCGAGGGCTAATAGCGGCGTAGGATATATAATCGTTGACATAGTCTACACAGACGGCTGTCTTTATTGGGGGCTGGCCTGGTCACGATCTACGACGACGTCGACAACCTGACGTTTGGCCCTACTATTCCTGTAGTATACGTACGGGAAAAAATAATTATCCGCAATGCGATGATATGCCATCTTGTTTCTACCGGCCGCGTTGGCTCCGATGCGCCTTTCCATCGCACGGCTTGCACGGTGCCAGCTGGTTAATTACGACACGAGATAGTACATTATTATTTTGCAATAATAGTGATCTGACCCGCACACAACCACACCAACCAGACGGTACACTGTCGATCCCTATAGCTGCTAGGAAAGGGAAAAGATAAGTTCAGCAGTAGACAAGCCTTGCGTTGTCGCATAATTTGACTGTGAAGTGACTATGGCTCGATCGGGGTCTGCTATCTCGGCTAGCTCGGTTTTAAACTTTTTATCGAAGAAGGGGTACGACAAATCATTCTACGGAGGAAATATGTTGGCTTAAAAGCGGTGTCTAAACTGGTTTAGAAACCAGGTGACTCACACTTTTGGGCTGGGCTAATGGCTTTTAAAAAGTATTTCTTCCGGTTTGGAAATTTTAATATTAAAGATGGTTCACAGATTAGGTTCTGGTAAGATAAATGGCTTGGCCAAAATTCTCTTCGTGAACAATATCGAGCTCTATACTCGATTGTTAGGCACAAAGGGGATACTCTTGCTGAGGTAATGGAAACCAATCCTCCTAATGTGTCTTTCAGAAGAAGTCTCTTAGGTCCTAGACTTGTTTCTTGGAATAATCTTTTAGTGAGATTATCCAGGATACAACTATTTGAGGGAATGGACGAATTCAAATGAAAATTACTCCATAGTGGTAAATTTTCTGTTGATTCATTTTATAGAGCTTTGATTCAACCTAATATTCCAGTCGATGACAATATTAAAGTTTGGAAGATGAGGATACCCCTTAAAACGAAGATATTCGCTTGGTATCTCCGTAAAGGGGTGATTCTTACAAAAGATAATCTTGTTGGGAGGAATTGGCATGGTAGCATTGAATACGTATTTTGACATCATAATGAGACAATACGCCATTTATTCTCCATTGTAAATTTGCTCGTACTATATGGTCAATCAGCCAAATAGCCTCTGGTTTATCTCCTCCTCGATCGGTAGTCAATGTATTTGACAACTGGATGAATGGGATTGAGGATAAATATGGGACTTTATTTAGGGTGGGAGCGCTTGCCATTATTTGGTCGCTTTGGCTATGTAGAAATGACAAGATTTTTAATAATGTTATATCTTCTCCCTTCCAGGTTATCTATCGAGCTACGACTGTCCTTCGATCATGGATTTCTCTACAACGAATGGAGTTGCGCGAATTGTTTGCGGAGGGCTGTAGGAGGTTGGAGGATACGGCGTGGGATATCTTCTCCCGGCATGGATGGCAGCAAGCGCTGCGGATACATCTTCCTTAGCTAGTTTGGAGAACTGTGTTTTTATTTTCATTATTTTGTAATCCTGTTTTTGTTGACTTGGTCCGAGACTGTGTGGTTAATCGGCTGTGTGCATCCTAACTATGCAGAGGCCGGGTGTAAACTTACTGTTAAGTAATAAAACACCCATTTCCAAAAGCTCGGTTTCAAAATATTCAAAAATATATCTTGCTTTGGCCAATATGTACGTACGCACACTTAAAAAGGAGATTATTCCTGGAAAATAGGGGATGTCATTATTAGAGCAGATCATAAAGAACAGGTGATGATTTGAAAATTCAAAAAGCCATTTCCTATCCCGTATAGTTAATTCAATTCACAGCCCGGAAAAGTCAAAACAAAAAATGACAACTAGAAAATGACGACCCAAAAAATGTCAGCCAATTTTTTTCCCTACACGCATAAGCCCTTACGTGTTTTACTAGGGAGACAAGCCAAAACGTGTTTATACGGCTTGAATCGACGATGGTTGACAAGTGTGTGTAGGTGCCCTTGCATTTTGGAGAAGAGCCCTGAATCGTTGAAGTCTCTCAAACGAGTCACGCATACTTATCCAAAAAGTATTGATTTGTTTCGGTTAGTACCTTATCGTGGATCCAATGTGCCATATATTCCCTTCGTTTCAAAATATAAGATGTTTTAGGTTTATATAAAAAATAAATCTATATATTCTAAAGTTAATTGAACCTATATATTAAAAGAAACCTAGATACATTTGATTTCCAAGCTAAATCATCTTATAATTTAAAACTGAGAGAGTATTTCACAAGAGTGAATGTGCTTGTTGATCTAGCAGTGAAGAGAGGTCTCAAATATTTTCCTACCATGTGTGTATGAACAAGACAAAAACATGTATACGTGTGATTAGGTGAGCATGGCATCATATGCCGGGCTCACCCAACCAATGCTGCCTCGAAAGATCACCATCACACATACATAGGGTACGTGCTAGCTAGACTGCTACAGTCCGGGCTGTTGGCAATGCATGCTCAGATTTGGTGATCGATGTTTATGTATATCAGCTTCAGTGTTGAGCACCATTGCAACATCTATACGCACGGGCTTTGGTCCAAAACAAGATCGTGGGCAGGCAGTCTAGCAATCCTAGGGTGGACCGTGGACGCACCTTCATCAACCTGCCTTTGTGCTTTGGGGCACTCACAGTGAACCATGCATATGTTGCCACCTCTGTATCTAATACCCTTCCCAGCCCTAGCTAGGGTCTGGTCCTCCCCATTCCTTGCGTTTAGGGTTGTGAGACCCCCTAATGTGCTCAACCGTCAAGCGATGACACAACATTGTCTTCCATAAAGGTAGATAGCTATATATTCAAGCATACGGGAGGACCAACTACATACATCGATGAAACTTTCGAAACCAAGCCGCTAGAAAACAAGAGATGGCGGAAAAAGGAGGGCCTTCCACATGCCTCGGGCCTAAGATAGGATACATATTCCTTTTGTATTTCACTCCTTTTGTTCATCGTCACCACCGAAAGCGTCGACGGCTAGAACTAGACTTCTTCATGCAAGTTTCTGACAAGGATTGTTGTTTTTCACGCAATTTCTTCACGTGGGACTTAGCATGGGTACGAGAAAAGATCGTGGTAGACTAGAAAACCTAAGGTGGTTGTACCTTTATCAACATGGATGCATGTGTTCTTTGTGGCAGCCACCAAGAAGCATTATTGCCATCTCTGCCTATAGTGTCATGCCCCGCCCTAGTTAGGGTTTGGGTCCTCCACGTTCCTTGGCACGTAGTGATGCAATCCTCCAACATTGTCACACAACGACACACCATAGTCCCTGGCTTGGGTCATCAACTATCCAAGCATAGAGTGGGATACTTTGACGGATTAGCTATATACATCATTGTGGAATATTCGAAAAGTGAGCACAATGTAACTGTCTAAAAGGACATGCTACAAGACAAGAAGTTGTGAGAAAAAGTAGGGGGGGCGGGGGGCTTGTCTTCCAACTTGAGATGGGTTGTTTCCCTCATGTTATTGTGTTGTTTTGTCATTTGGCACCACCGAAGAGTTCAAGTCGGCTTTATTTATTGATGACCGATAGTGATGGTGCACTTGGCCAAATCTCTATGACTTAAAGACCACGGGTTCCACTGACGAGGTCCGATTTTTCTCTAGTGTACCTTGAATCACCTTCCTCCAAACTTCAAATTAAATGCTCGTGGTGGTAACCAAGCTATTGTTGTATGAATTTGCTTGTCCTCGACAAGGTTTGAAACTGGTACTTTTCATCTAATTCTACTATGGAATGATGCATCCCTAATCATCGCAACAGCACAAGGATGATGTTTAACTGCCACAACGATAAGTAATTTTTTTCCTTGTTGGCCACAGTCCTTTCACCATGTCGATCACTGATGACTTTTCAACGAAGAGGGAGTACTGCAAGCTTTGTTCGGCTAACAGGCAAGCAAATTGGGGGGTTAACACGTCAATGCCCATAGTTGATGGACTTGGGTTTCAAGGAAAAGGGGAGTACTAGAAGCTTCGTTCGGCTAACAAACAAGCAAATCGAGGACACAAGGTTTACCCAGGTTTAGGCCCCCCTAAAAGGAAAACCCTACTCCTACTTGTCTGTTCTTGATTATCGATGAATCGAAGGTTACCGGATTGCCTTGAGGGCGATGGTGCACACATGTAATCTGGAGGGTGTTTGTGCTAGGGTTTTTTCGGTATCCTCTTCGTTGCTCCCTCCTGGCCTTTATATGGGGAGGCCAGGTCTCGGGATAGCAACCGAGTCGGTTTACAATTTAGGGTTTTGCCCTTTAAACTTTCTAACTAGAGCTTGTCGTATCCTCCAAGGAGTTGCTTCATTATGGACTTGTGCCACCCAAATCTTCATGGGTTCCGATCGTCCCGTGGGCTTTCCTTGGGCTGGACCAGATAGGCCAATCCTTTATGTAAATATATGTGTTTTTCTCTTGCCCTTCATCTCGTACCGTTCAGATCAAATTTGTGTTTTATAGTACTATTACACTAAATATTTTATGTGTTTTGGGGGTGACAAGTTTTAATTAAAATTATGCAGTACAATTTTTAATTTGCATTTTTTTAGAAAGTCCTTGCATTTTAGATGGCTTTTCTCATCCTAGGAGTGGCCTAAATTAAGGGAAGGTGACAGATGAAAACCAACATAAGTAACTATTAGGGGCTTGTCTCGTTCATTTGTACGGAGAATAAAAAATTTGTCAGATCAAGAAAAATATAAATTGATGTACCCCATATTAATTGGATTCTTGTAAGTATAAGTTGTTGAATTAACGCAGCGTGATCAACCGCGGATTTTCCACCATCCAAAAACAACGTAAGAGCGAAAAAAAATTACAGAATGACAGCCGTATCTATGAATAGAACTATTGTGTACAAAAAAAATTAAATACAAATGAAAGCATGTAAAGAAAAGTACAAATGGACAAGGAAAAAGGTGGTAGTATCAAATGGATGTACACTCGGAAGAGGGTAGGAATGAACATGATTAATATATGCTAGTACACGTAATTAACCACAAGCAAATGGCAGAAACACAACACGGATGGACGGGTGGGATCTTTTGTGAAACAAATGTGTTGGTTCGAAATGAACCATCTTTTAATGTGTAGGTTTAAAATAAACCACACACTAACATACATCTAGATTCATTTGTTTCACAAAAACTAAAACATGTTATATTATGAAATAGAGGGAGTATATTTTTTTAATTGCATTTTTTGTTTGAGAAACTCTCTGAATTTTGGACGACTTTTCTCGGCGGGGAGTAGCCCAAAGGGAAGGAGACAGATGAAAACCAGCAGAGCTAACTATATTAGGGGTTTGTGTTCTTCATTTGTACGGATAATAAAAACTTTGTCGGATCAAGAAAATACAAATTAATGTACCCCCTTATTAATTGGATCCTTGTGAGTGTAAGTTGTTGAGTTAACGCAACGTGATAAACCACGGAGTTCCCACCTTATCCAAGATCAACAGAAGTGAAAATACTAAATTAGAAAGTGACAGCCATATAATCTATGAATAGAACTGTTATGTACAACAAAGTACAAATGAACACATGTAAAGAAAAGTACAAATGAACAAGAAAAAAAGGGTGGTACTAGTACAAAACGAATGTACACTGGGAAAGGGGTACAAATGGACACAATCAATACTCCTATATGCTACACGTAATAATTAAGCAGAAGCGAATGGCAGAAACAAAAGACACGCGCGCGCGGACACAGACGGGTGGGATCCACTGCAAAGTGCCAAAACACCTCTCCTTCCTTCCTAGCCTCAGAGTCCACGAATGCCGAGCAAAAAGATCTCCAAGAAGGAAACATCCAAGTCGCCGAGACGCCGTCTAGTCGACTACGTAGGCAGCTAATGGCCGACGCCGGGGCTGGGGACCGACCCCAGCACCCGCGCCGCCACGGCTGCCACCGCATTGCCGAGACTCGACGTGGTCCTCCTGGCGGCGCCGCCGAACGCTGGGGGGCCGCGGACCATCTTCCAGCCTGCAGCTGGGCCGTCATTCTCGTCGCCCGCGGCGCGATCACCGGGGAGCAACTCCCTAGCGTGCGCGCACGGTGGCGTGGCGAGAAGAAGTGGCAGGAGGAGGACGAGAAGCAGCGCGGCTGCCACCGCCCTGCTCCTGTTGCTGCCGGCGGCGCATAAGGCCATTGTTTGTGTCTTTTTTTGTTTGTTTATCTTGAGGCAGAACAGAACAAACGGGAGGATTGTGTGTGTCAGGGACAGGGTGTGTGTTGTTTGAGATGGTTTGGAGGGGATCACGGATGGTTTATATAGGCGCCGCCGCCGGCCGGAGAAGCAAAGTTACTTTGGCGCGCCCGCGGTTCATTGCGTCAGCGATCGGCGGTCACTTCGTTAATTCATACTCCACTAGTGTATGGATGGGCTGGCTGCGCGTGCGGGCGCTGTCGTCTCTGGTACGACGATCGCCATCAGACCCGGATGCGCTCGCTTGCGCGGGGAGGTCTCGTCGCGCGCGATCGAGTGGTAGATGATGGGTGGTTCCGTTTCCGTGTGTCCCGTACGTTTTCTGCGCGCGTGAGGCTCAGATCTGTACGGCACGGGTGAAGTGGCGATTTTGAAAGCATTAGTGGTCACGCACGAACCCTGCGCTTTTTTTTAGTAACCATATATTCCGTTAAACAAAACGTTTACCGAGATTATACATATGGTCATTATATGAAATAAAAATGTGTGTTAACCAACTTTGCACAAAAAACCATACAAGGAGTAAAACTACAAGTCCACCCTTAAAGAAACTTGTGCCTTGCCGAAACGACGTCCTCCGTCGCCATCATGGTCACGCCGGAAAAAGAGGTGAATAGCCGCCATACCAAGATCTGGAGAGCACCTTCGCATACAATGGTGCTTTTTGATCCGATGAATCGGACCGCAGCGAGCAACGAGACCGAGACTTTGTGGTACGTCGGCCGGGGAGCACACCAGATCTCGGCGCCGTCAACTTCATCTGATGTAGTCAAAGAAGAGGAACGTCGACGTCTGCCGTCATCCGCGCACCCAATTGCAAGACATCAAACACAACTACAGCAGCCACAAGACCGCTACCCGCGAGGGTGCCAACCGCCGACCACCAGACACGAATCACGTCAAATCTAGAGATCCGCGAGACGATTGGGCCACCTGCCCCCGAACGCCACCGATTAGAGCAACTTCGAGATGGAGAAAGAGCATAGCCAAATTATTTCAACGCGGCGCCTTCTCGTCCATGAAAACAACGCCTCAAGAAAGCACTAGACCAACCCTAACTACAAGAGTTGAAGCACCAGGGTCCCCACCCCCTCCTGTCGCCGGAGTGGCGGACGGAGGAGACAGGGACCGGCAGCTTGGCGTTGTCGTTGGGGGCAGATGCAATTGCGATCCGTTTCTTACAAAGCAAAACGGTTTGGTGCTCTATACGCAGAGCGACGTTCTGGCGAGCACGCCTTATGGTTGTGGTGGAGCATAGACTCGTACACCCTTCATTTAAAAATATAACATATTTTAGGTTAGTGAAGCTAATATATTTAGACACTAAAATAAATCTATACAGTAAAAGATGTCTAGATAATTTTACTTCGCAAATCTAAAACATCAACGGAGGGAGTATGTTCGTTCTGCCGTAGTGCCTGCCTTAAAGCAACGATTACGGCCTGGAAATGAGATTTGCGCGTCTGCCTCTTCTGGCCTCTCACTTCACAACGCGCAAACAGATTCATTTTCTTACAAAGTGAAGCCATCATCCCAGATATTTTGGTACTAGCAATGGCACACCGAGCTCCTGGAAAATCCGGGAGCTCCTATGCTCCGCTCGAGCCAGGGAAGCTCCGCCTGAATCGGCACTCTCATGGGCCGCTCCAGTGCGACCAAATGAAAGATTTTCTTTTAGTTTCTATTTTTCTTATTTCATTTTTGTTCCTGTGTTTTCTTCTCCTTTTTTCCTTTCCAGTTTTTTTAGTTTTTATTTAAAGCGAATTTTTTACCATGTGAAACATTACTCCAAAATAAGAATCTCAATGGGATTTTTTTAAAAGACCATTCATCTTATTTACACATTTAGCAGTTTTTATAAGAATATTTATCTTATTTAAATGACTTTTCAATAATAAGATTTACCTCCTTTAAACGTTTTTTCAATCAGAAATTTTACATATTTGGACAAATTTTTAATGTGAACATTTGTATTGTTTGTATTTTCAATATAAGCATTTATCGTATATAAAAAAGAGAAGCGAGCAGGGTAAATAAAAAGAATAATAATAATCAAGGGAAAAATAAAAGTTAAACTAATCTTATAAAAAATCAAAACAAAAATGTAATTAAAATTAAAAGTAAAATGAAAGACCAAAGGAAATGAAAAATAAACATAAAGAAAAGGATAAGGAAACAAAAAGGATAAAATGAAAAGACAAATAAAATCAAATAGAAAAATAAAAGGAAAACCAAAATCACTCGGAATACCCTATGATGGGACGGCCCACTGCGGTAGAAGGGGTGCGCATTGTGCTCCGCGTTGAGCGCAGAATAGGAATTTCCAGAAAATCCTATTTGCAGCACACATGTAACAACGCCCACGGGTTTAAAAATAGTACATTTACAGATTCAAAAGGATGTTCAAGGATCTAAAAATCCTTTCACGGATTCAAAAACATATTCAGGGATTCAAAAAAATGTTTGTGTGCTCAAAAAGTATATTCAGGGATCCCTTGTCATAGAAGGATGAGGGAGTGGGCCCGGCCAGCGAGGCAGCCAGGACGTATGACAAGGGAGGAGGACATGACGAGGCTGTTGTTGCCATGGTGTCGATCGGTGGAGGATGCATATAGCCGCGGGGTGGGAAGGACCTAGGGTCTGCAAAATCACCACCTAACTAGGTATGGTCTCCTAGAATATTATGACTTTTTCATTTTTTCCTATCTAGATTGTGCATTTATGAATACTGTCAAATAGTTCAAGCTAATTTAGTGCATTAGATTTAGTATCAGTTTAGAACTTCAGATTTGAGTTTGTATTGGACTATGTAAAATAATTCCTCCATCGAGATTGGTCTTGGAGATTCATCAATCCGCATCATTATGAATACTTTGTAGTTTAAGGGTCGAATGGTGGAATCGAGAGACCAATTCCACCACATCTCGTGCTTCCCCTGCTTTGTTGCATCCCGCCGTTGGCAAGCGATGGTGTTGGTGGACTGGAGAAGCCCATGCGTACCTCCTAATAAGGTCTGCCCACGCGCAAATGTATCTAGACTTTTTCTTTGTAGTGTGTAGGTTTATTTAGACTTGGAGTGAACCTACGCACTATAAAAAGTGTAGAATCATTTGCTTCACAAAGCTAAAACATCTTATATTTTGAAATAGAGGGAGTAGATGATTAGTGGCGCAGCAATTTGAAGCCATAGTTTGATTCGTTGAGCTCACAATGCAACATGAAAAGAAAAAGTGGACACAAATGAACTATCCATCCCTGTTAAAAAAAAAATGAACTATGCATCGCACAGCTGCATCGTGAATACTTAAGCATAGAATGTTTCATGCCATCAGTGTCACACACATGACCATGACATGTCCAACAGCTGCCCACATACAAACGAAGATCATCAACTTAAGGATATCAAGCAAAAAGGTTATAAAACATACTAGTAGTATTCTTGATTAACACTGGCTCCACTGATCATCGCTCAATACATATATTATTAGAAAACAGGAAGAACGGCAAGGTTCCAAACGTTCAGAGATCATCTGTTTCACACATGAGCAGGAGTCATGACATTTAACCCAGAATTCAGAAAAGGAAAACATCAAGACGCCTTTCACTTGTCCACGTTGGCCAAGGACTCGGTCAAGCTTTCACCCTCTACTGAAGCATTCGCCAAAAGGTTTTGCGCTTCCAAAAGCTTCATCTGTCGCTCCGCATGCTCCCTCTCACATTGGCTAATGCCCATGATGATGTCAAGCATAGTTCCAGTAGTGCCAAAGAACACCAGTGGAGCAAAGGATTTCTTCTTTATGCCCACAGGAATAGCAAGGAGAGCGCCAGCAACAGAGAAGACCCAAGTTCCGAGGGCACTGCATGTATATGAGAAATTGTGTTAGCATACATACTCCAAGCAGAACTGCTGCCTAGAAAGCTGCTTGTTATAGCCTATATATTTTCGACATACATACTTCCTCCATACGGAAATAAGTGACTTGGATTTGTCTAGATTCGCATGTATCTACACACTAAAACGCGTCTAGATACATGCGAGTCTAGACAAATCCGAGTCACTTATTTTTGGACATAGGGAGTATAAAAGTTCACAAATCTACAGATGCATGATCATTTTCTGGTGCTAAATTTGGTATACAGTAAGTTTATATCATCGTTAAGATGAAATATCGGAAATGAACTGCGCATGTTCACTTGAGGTTTAGAAGCAGTGTTTAGTGTTTACACAAACCATTACTCTAAAGGTTCCAAGTATATACATGCCTGTTCACATCTCATAGCATATATGACCATGCCAAGTCCATAGCGCTTTGCATACCTTTATTAGTTCATAGTTATGTTGGCACCTTGGCATAAAGTCATCTTTTGTTCAGCTTCCACCATGTATATTTGTGAAGCATATCTATTTGACACTACATCATCTAATTCTCAAACAAAATATTGCGATTAAAGCAACTACTGAAGTGGAACTGCATCTGCCTTCTCACCGTGGAATAGGGGCTGGAGCCTTAACTTAAGTACTAAAGATGCAGGGCCTAGCCTCATGATCTTGGTTGATTCGTGATGTTGGACATATATTATTGTCCTCACCTCACCCACAAATTGTAAGTTAACTGTAAAGTGTCCAAGAGCGATGTATTCCTCTACCCAATGTTGTTCGGTTTTAGAAATATAAGATTTCCCATCTTGCCGACCATTAGATATTGAGTTGGCAAAGACATGATCATGATGCAATGAAAAATGAACACGCAGTTAGGTGATAAGTTGTAAATGCCACAAGCCATAAATTTTTTTGTAGTGATGGTTAGGGACTTTGACAGGAAAGCAACTAGAGGCATGGTGTGCTTAATGAGCATTTATGGGCAAAAGTTAGATCCTACCATGTCCACAAATTCCCTAAATATTGAGTTGGCAAAGACATGATCATGATCCAACGAAAAATGAAAACGCAGTTAGGTGATAAGTTGTAGATGCCACGAGCCATAAAAAAAACTGCCTTGATGGTTAGGGACTTTGACAGGAAAGCACCTGGAGGCATGGTGTGCTTAATGAACATCTATGGGCAAAAGTTACATCCTACTATGTCCACAAATTCAGGTTCTGATTTTACGTTTTTTTTGGCACCTTAGCATGGATCAAGAAAAACTATCCCAACAGCAGGGAGCCAGGCATAATACACCTGCCCATTCCAAGCCATACTCCAAAGGCGCTAAATGCACCATTCTGGCCTATCTTCCCCTCATAGAGAAAACAGAAAATAGTGGGGAATTATTTGCGTTCAAGCATTTCAACAAACACTTGGTGGGCAGCGTCCGCAATTCCCAAACTCGATAGGTCGATAGATCGTGACTGAAACACTAGGAATCAAAAGTTTTGGCATAGGGAGGGAGAGTTGACAAACTTGGATACGGTGCAGTCCTCGAGGTGCTTCTCGCCGCTGCCGATTCGCTCCATTGCTTGTTTTAGACGGGGCAGCTGTGGCGCGGCTCTTAAAAGTGGAGGCAACCAAAAGAAGACGGATTGGATCAACGGATCTGGAGGAGGAGAGCGCCGGCACCGGCTTCTACCACGAGTCGCGCCGCCCGAAGGGTTCACCGGAGTGGAGGGACGGCCGTCGCAGGTTGGCTCAAGCAGTAGAGGCGACCGGCGGAATTTTAGTGGGCTTGTGTATCTTGCGTTCTTGCGATTAGGAGGACGGGATGCCCGTCGGGATGGGGAGCCCACACACCCCTGTTGTTTTTGGGCCTGGCCCATATAGCGCGGTTCGCCAGTTATTTTTAATCCGACTTTTCGTTTATTGGCGGTTTTGTAGGGTTTTTTTTAGTTTTTGGTTTTCGAATAATTCCGAACATGTAAAAATAATGAAAAAAAATTGTCAAAAAATGAAAAATTTCAAGATCTGAACACTTTTCAATCTGAACATTTTTTGAATTTTAATATTTTAGAAAATGAACAACTTTACAATATGAACATTTTCAATCCTCAATATTTATGATGTTTAAACTTGTTCAAAAATCTGAACATTTTTTAATTTGAAATTTTCCGAATATCAACAATTTTTAAATTTAAACTTTTTCAATATCTGAACCTTTTTATTTTGAACATTTTTGAATCATGACATTTTTCAAATCCGTACATTTTCAAATTTTAACATTTGTTCAAATCAGAAAAATATAGAAACAGAATTAAGAAATAAAACAGATATAAAGAACAAAAGAAATATGCAACGCAACAAATGGGCCAGGCCCATACCCGCGCCTGGGTGTGCGGCGTGATGTACACACCCACCTGGTCGTTGTATAGGATTTGTCGTCTGGATGTACTTGGTCACGGAACGCCGAGACAAAGCTCCATCGGCCTGTGATCACTCATGGCCCAAAAAGCCCATCTAATGCCCTCCTCCTTCGCCAGCTCCCTGAACCGGAATCCTGGATTAGAACCCTCGCCTCTTCTTCCTCTCCCAAATGAAAGATCAAAACAACCACCCACTCTCCCCTCCCACCCACCCTCGTTTGTGGATGTCGTTGTCACCCTGGGGGTTGTCATGAAGTTCTTCGACCCCCTCTAGCCTCGGGTTCACATTCTGGTGAAGGCTAAGATTCTGCTTCACAGGATCGGACGACGGCATCGATCCCTCATTGCTTCCCCTCCTGAGGGCGTCTTCTTTAAGGCTGTGTTCCCCTGCGCACATTCCTGAGGGCTGGACATACATGACATTGATATTGGCAGGAGGTCAAACGGAGACGCGAGAGTTTCGTGTGTTGGCTAGTGTGGCAACGACAATGTTGAAGAGCAATGATTTGGTCGGGACAATACTCATTTAGTCGCCTCTTGTTCCAACGCGTCCGAGTGTCTTTGTGGTGATCTTCTCTTGTTGTGAAGTTGGAGCTGCTATGTTCTTTCGAGTGTCTTCATTTGAGCGGCGTACAATGACCTACAAGGGGCAGTATGCTTATGATGATCTTCTTCGGTGCGGGTCTTGCACATCTCCTCTTCGGAGCTCGTCATCAGAATCAGAGCTACCTGCCACCACGCGAGGAGTTTGGCATATGCCAACTTGAGTTTCGCGATGCCGCTACGATGAGATCTTCCTAGGTGGTGGTTTGTTCGGAGAATCTATGCAGAGTGATGACGATGACACAGGTGTACAACCTCGACGACGACCCTCGCTCCGGTGGTGTGTGTGTGCAACTTCCGTGGGTATCTAGGGTGGTTATATGTGCCCTCATGACGATCGTGTTCCATAACGGCCGAGAGGGTTCTTGTTCTGATTTTCGGTCGGTTTCCCACTAATAAACTCACCAAACTCTATACTCCTGTTCTATTAACAAAAATGACAAAGTCTTTTTCCTTGTTTTTGAAGAAAACATCAATTATTGCAAAGAGAAATAATTTTATGCCCCCACAAACTAATCGAATACTCCCTCTATTCCAAAATATAAGATATTTAGCTTTTTTCTAAATGCATGTATCAAGATGCCTTTTTGTGTGTAGGTTCACTCTTTTTGTTCTGGACCTATATATTAAAAAGCATCTAGATACATATATTTTTAGAAAAGGCTAAAACATCTTATAATTTGGAATGAAAGGAGTAAGTTATATTTGCAGGTTTGGGAAAATAAGAGGCAAGACAAGGGTGGAGTGACAAATAATTTTATGCCCTAACACGCTAACTTGTGTTTAACTTCTTGATTTAGTTGCACATTGGACGGCGGTGGCATGTTACTCTCCTCCGGTGGTGCTGCGGGTTGCAATTGGATCTAGGGCATCATCTCTTCTTTGGCGATGACAGTTGTGGCTCCTAGGGTGGCGCAGTGGACGGACATGGGTGGCTTCATGTTTTATGATGTATACTCTTTGGCATACCAGTGTTGAATGAATGAAGAATAAATGTTGTATACATATTTTCGATGTAGAGGTCGAGGGTCCAAGCCTTCTTTTCGAAGAAAAGGGAAAAAATGGAGGTGATGATAATTTCATACTGGCAATTCCGTGCAACCAAAAAAATTGGATACCCAAAAATTAGGTCTTTTAGTATTTGGGTTGACCAGATAGTGTGTTGGTGGTTGTCACAACAGCTAAAAATTGGACAAGGTTAAATATAAAATTTGTAAGAATCAAGCTTGGAGATATGCATTATTCCATAAATTTGTATTAAGATTATATGCACATAGATGCAAGATCCATGTCACTGATGTGAATATAGACCGCGAAGTAAGAAAGTAACAATACATGATTTTGTTAGAATACTATAGTACTTTACCTCTTTCATCAAGCTATGATTAAATCATGAGCATCCTTACTGGTATTATCATTGGTATCCCTTACCACAAAATCAAGGATAGGAAAGGCAATGTAATGTGGCATTCCTAGTAGTAACTAACTTCACTTGTTCAGCATTGTGTCAAACATGTTGTTATTCAAGGTTTATCAACCACCAATGAAGAGAAAATAGACATATTTTCCATGTAATAGGTATTGTAGTGGGAGATTTAACTTTAGCTTCCATCTTCATTGTTTTAATGGAAAAAATGATCTCATATCTTGTTTGCGGTGATCAGCCATGAAATCAAGATATCAAAGTTGAGTAGAGAAGGTACATGTTAAGAATGTAAAATAGAATTCACTAGAAAACCTCCCAATACAAAGAGAACATAACCATTGCCAGACAAAAGTTGCAATTTAGATGAAAAGCAATTATTTATTAAAGGTATAGAATAACGACAATGTACAATATATCTATAGACCAATATCGGTTGCTCGCATCATGAACATGCTTGACAAAAAATCCCGGACAAGAAGCCATGATTCACGATGGAGTAAATGGAGGCCAAGCGGTGGGACCGCATGCCAGCGTGCGCTACCGGCTAGTCCTAGAAGATCTGAATTTTAGGGATATTTCTCCTCAAACCACCCATTGGCCTTTTATTTCTTCTCTATTTATTTCTTCCATTTTGTTCTTTCCAATTTCTTCTTCCATATGCGAAACAGTTATGTGCAGGATCTCTCAGATCCCATCTCTTGTATTTATTTTCTATGTATATTCGTTTAGATTTGGCACAAAAATTTCTGCGCCACGTATTTTTGGGATCCTTAATTGCATATTTGATATAACACATTTGTCCGGAAATATTGCAATTTTTTTCCATGTTTACAAAAGCAATTTGCGATAATGCTGAAGTAATATGCATAAATTTCGTTCTAACTTTCTGCAACATAAAAAGAATAAGGGTCCGGTATGTCCTTGAAAGGGGAGGGGCTTGTTGACATGAAAGGGATATAGGCCAAGATGTTTTCTACAATTTGTAAAAGGATCTACGCGAGGAATGGACGGCAGGGATAAGCCTGGAACTCCCTCGTATATGTAGAGTTGGTTTTTCGAGCGTATAACGATTTCTCCGTAGCTGGCACAATCGAACAGCTTTCGAAGGTACTTCCCTTCTGCCGGTCCTAAACCATATTTATGGAACCACCACGCAGGGGCGGATCCAGGGGGGGCAGCAGGGGTCAGACCCCCCCCCCCCCAATCGTTCGCCCCCCCCCCCCCAACGTTTTTCAGTAGGTAATTACTACTAGTCTGCTGTATATACGTATACTAATGGTCAGAAGTGAATCCTCTAATTAGGGCCTATTGTTAATTAATTGATCCATACATTAATGTCCACCGATTAAGTCAGCCCAATATACGACAGCCCATGCCGATGTACCAGGTTATGTACCAAGCGATCAATCTGATCGGTCCATCTAAGCTGTGTTTGCGTGCGTGTCTGCCGCCTCTGTCTCCAATCTCGCTCTGGTAGGTCTTACGACACTCGCCGCTGCCGCCTGCCAATCGCCATTGGCCGACCTGCCGCAGTGCCGCCTGCTGCTGCCATTGACCTTGCAATTTTGTGTCATACGTCGGAAGATAGACTTTGTGCAGACCTAAAGGTAACAGCTGATCCTGATCCTGATCCATATAGTGTCATGCCCATCGTACTACTCCCTCCGACCCATATTAGTTGACTCAAATTTGTCTAGATTTGGATGAATCTAGACACTATTTATTATATAGGTTCATCCAAATTTTGAGAAATTCAAGTCAAGTAATATGGGTTGGAGGGAGTATATCAATTTTATTTGACCGGAAGGCGTTGCGCCTCTGCCTTTTCATCATCAGTATAATAAAAACGGTGGCTTAGTTAATTAATTCGAGTCTTTTGTAATTTTGTTTTTTTGAAGATGAAGAGGAAGGCACCAGGACAACGGGGAGTAGATTTCTTTTTTAGCCGACTTGGATCAACTTCAAGCGCTAATATTACTATTTCTGAAAATGCAAATCCATCTTTGGAGCAGCAAGCTATTGTAGATGATAGTCCCAATCCGGCTGATATGCAAACTAATGATCAGAATACCGTGGAACCAACAAAAGTTTCAGAACAAGGTAGAATTGGGAGCACAACGTACGAAAGGGATCCAGGTAAGCGCCAACAGATTTGGGAACTTCCTCTTGATAAGCAAGAAGAAGCACGGAGATTCTATATTACTGAAGGCCCTTATCAGCCATACATGAGAGAGTATCCATATAATGGAAAAGAAAAAAATCGTCGCCGATTTCAGTTTAGCTATTTCACAAATTTTCCTTGGCTAGAGTATTCACTTTCCACACATCGTGCATATTGTCTGCCTTGTTTTGTCTTCACAAAAAAGCCAAGTGGAAAGTGTGGCTCGGATACATTCACAGTGAAGGGGTTTATAAATTGGAAGAAGGTGAATGATGGTAAAGATTGTGCTTTCTTAACCCACATGGGCAAAGATTCGAACTCAGCTCATAATTATTCAGTTCGGTGTTTTGATAATTTGAGAAATAGTATGACCCACATTGACAAGGCAATTATACACGCAACTGAAAAAAAGGTTTTAGATGCAAGGCTAAGGCTTAAAGTTACAATTGATTGCATTAGGTAAGAAATATTTTTTATCCTACAGAATAGCATCTTATATATTTGTTGATTTCACCAGGTGGTTAACATTCCAAGCTTGTGCTTTTAGGGGCCATGACGAATCTCGAGGATCCATAAACCAGGGTAATTTTCTTGAATTGGTAAAGTTATTGGCCTTTTACAACAAGGATGTGGATGCGGTTGTATTGGATAACGCTCCACATAATGCGAAATACATCTCCCATACTATCCAACAAGAAATTCTTAAGTTATTTTCTCGAAAGGTTCAGATGCAAATTAGAGAAGAAATTGGTACTAGCAAGTTTTGTATAATGGTGGATGAAGCTCGAGATGAATCAAAAAAAGAGCAGATGGCATTGGTCCTCCGGTTTGTGAATAATGAGGGATTCATAAAGGAGCGTTTTCTTGATATCATTCATGTCACTGACACTGCCGCACTGACTCTCAAACAAGCAATTTGTGCTGTTCTTGCAGACAATAATTTGAACATCCGAGATATAAGAGGACAAGGATATGACGGGGCAAGTAACATGCGAGGTGAATGGAATGGGTTAAAAGCTCTAATTTTAAATGAGTGTCCTTATGCTTATTATGTACATTGCATGGCTCATCAGTTGCAATTGGCTCTTGTTGCGGCATCAAGAGAGGTACATGAGGTGCACAACTTTTTTCAACATGCTATTCTCATCATAAATGTTGTCAGTGCGTCGCCTAAACGCAATGATGAGTTACTAGCAAATCAAGCTGCAGAAATTGAACGTGAAATTGAGTTGGGTGAGCTTGATACAGGAAAAGGAGCAAATCAGATAGGATCTTTACAAAGACCTGGGGACACTAGATGGAGTTCTCACTTCAAGTCTATTCAGAGTTTACTTAAGATGTTTGGTGCTACGGTTGCTGTCCTACAGAGTGTAGCAACTGATCGATCGGTCTCAAAATATTCTAGAGGAGATGCTGTAGGTGCTCTGAAAATAATTATGTCATTTGATTTTGTGTTTATTCTGCATCTAATGGAGAAAATCATGAAGATCACAGATGTCTTATGTCAAACTCTTCAAAAGAAGTCCATTGACATTTTAAATGCATTGGATTCAGTTTCGAACACAAAAGTGTTGCTTGGTAAGTTAAGAGAAAATGGTTGGGAATCTCTCTTGGAGGAGGTTCAGTCTTTTTGTATCAAGCATGACATTGAGGTCCCTGATTTAAATCGCAAGTAATACCCCTCTCCTTCTATAATTATAAGTTAGAATATGTGTTATCATACTTACTTATCTCTGGTACTAATATATATTACAATTTGTAGGTATGTTGATGTGACAAGGTCTCGCAACAAGCATGATAACACAACAACACTACATCACTACAAAGCAGACGTGTTCAATGTTGCTATAGATCAACAACTGGTTGAGATAAATGATCGCTTTGGTATCCAAAGTACAGAGCTCATGACACTCTGCGCATCTTTGGATCCAAGGCATGATTCTTTTGATATCTCAAAAATATGCATACTGGTCGAAAAGTTTTATCCAGAGGATTTTTCTACTCAAGAAAGGGCTCAACTTGAGTCTCAACTTCCCCATTTCCAGTTGGATGTTTGCAATAACCCACAACTGAAATATTTGTCTTCACTTGCTGATTTGACAGTTGGACTATTTAAAACAGGTAAAGCTGCTACATACTCAATGGTTGATAGATTACTGCGGTTAGTCATAACTCTTCCAGTGTCAACTGCAACCACCGAGCGAGCTTTCTCAGCCATGAAACTGCTCAAGACACGTCTTAGAAATAGAATGGGAGATGATTTTCTTCGACATTATATGATCCTCTATATTGGAAAGGAAATAAGTGCAAAGATTAGTTCTGATGAGATTATCAACTTATTTGACACGGGTGGTCGGAAAGCAGAGTTTAAGCTAATAGACATGTAATTTTCTTTCGTAGTGTGGAAAACGTATTCAAATATTTGTGTGGATTTGCTAGTAATATTTTTTGAGGCTTAATATATTATGATTTTTTTATGGTCGTCGAATGTTCGCCCCCCGCATGTCTCAATCCTGGCTCCGCCCCTGCCACCACGTAAACCCTGTGTACACTCGCAACGCCTCCCGGTACACTGCGTCCATGCAAATCTCCCGTAGCCTCCTTCTTCCCAATTTTTTTTGAAGTAAAATACACCCATGGTACTTAAACTTGTCACGTAAAATCGATACAGTCACTAACTTTTAAAATACGCAACATATGGTACCTAAATACGACTTAGTTTTCATCTAGGTCACTGCCACACCGTAGGGAGTCGTATTTGCTCATGTGCACTGGGTTGACCGGTCTCGAGCAATGGCTCTTGAAGAAAAGCCCCTTAATAAAAAAATATGTCCACCTGGTAGCCCCTTCCTCTAATTTCATTGTAGATTACCCATGTTGGGGGCTTTTTTGCAAAGCCGGCTCTCTGCTCGATCCCCACCGACAGGGAAATACAAATATCTAGCGCCGCTGCCACCTTTGGAGCATGGTCGCCGCTCTGCTCGACCTCTTTAGAACGAGATCGTCTGACTTAGTTGACCAAAGTCGTCCATGCGAAATCCTATTAGAACAAAATCTAGCGCCATGTTATGCTCGGGTGGAAGCCTGCTACTCGTACGCGTTGTGGTTGAATTCGTGGCAGCGGCATGTATACGGCTGGATCATGCCGTCGTGGCTCAAGAACCCGTGTTTCCTACCAGATGGAGGTCCGGTCGCTGCCGTCCCATGAAAGCTGCAACTCAAAAAATAATAGGCCGAGGCTAGCTACACTGAACAATGGCGAGGCGTGGGAGTGGATGCTTGCTTGCCATGGCCATGTGGCAGTGGTTGGACTTACTTGGACATGAACATGCGAGATGCGCGTCACATCGCAGGACATGAGAGCCACTATTCGCTGGAATGAGAAAGACGGACAATTAAGATTTGCGTGTGATTGGCAAGCAGAACATCATGTCCCCTCCGGCTCCGGCGATCTTGTTTTGGTTTATCCTATTCCGGGGGTGTTGCCATAAGATTCCGCATGGACCGTTGATACGCTGCAAACGTATCTATAATGTTTTATGCTCCATGCTTGTTTTGCACCAATTATATTATGTTTTGTCCATACTTTGAGGCATTTTTATAAATTTTCTAGAACTAACATATTAACAAGTGCCACAGAGCCAGTTTCATGTTTTCTGCTGTTTTTTATTTCAGAAAAACTAGTAAAGAAATATTCTTAGAATTGGATGAAACAAAAGCCAAAGTTCCTATTTTCCCGACACGACACGGAGCCCAAAGGATAGGGGGAGATGCACCCTAGGGCGGCCACACCTGGGCCAGGCGCGGCCAGGGGGACGCGTCGCCCTAGGGTGTGGGACCCCTGGCGCTCCACCGACCTCGCCCCTTCGCCTATATAATCCCCCTGAGACAAAAACTCTAAAATAAGATCAGAATTCCACGAAAAGTTCCGCAGCGCCGCCAACACCGAAGACGAGATTCGGCGGACAGAAGTATTTATTTCGGCACCCTGCCGGGACGGAGAATTGCACCCGGAGCCATCTCCATCGCCGTTGATGACTCCCATGATGAGGAGGGAGTATTTATCTCCCGAGTCTAAGGGCTCTACCGGTAGCTATGTGTCCATCTCTCTCCATGATATGATTTATTGTGATCACGAGCTTTGTAATCTAGTTGAATAAGTAGATGTTAATCTTTGTCTATCATGCTACTCAAGTGCTTTTATTAATGTGATCTCTGGAGACATCTTATCCCACGTGTGTGAAGGTGACAATGTGCGCACCGTGTGTGGCTCTTAGGCTAAAGATTACATAAATACTTAGCATGAGTTATAGTTTGAGTTGGATGTCTCTATGAAATTGTGGTGTTTGTCTGGAACTATCTAGCGCTCAAGGTGACAGTGTGGGGTTACCTAGATGGGGAATGCGAACTTCAAGGTGTGCTTTTATAGCCCTACATGGTGAATTGGTGTTCGTTATCCAACCGGAGAGTAGTTCAGGGTAGCATAGTGAAGAGAAGATATTTACGTGTTAAATTATGTTATCATTGTTGAGAGTGTCCACTAGTGAAAGTATGACCCCTAAGCCTTGTTTCTAAGCATTAAAACACCATTTATAAATGGTTTTGCTATATGTTTGCTTGCTGCCATTTTTATTTTAGATTGCAATTACCACTTATAATCATCCATATTACTTGTATTTCACTATCTCTTCGCTGAACTAGTGCACCAATACACCTGACAAGTGTATTGGGTGCGTTGGAGACACAAGAGACTTCTTGTATCTTAATTGCAGGGTTGCTTGAGAGGGATATCTTTGGCCTCTGATACGTCGTAAACGTATCTATAATTTTTGATGCTCCATGCTTGTTTTATATCGTTTGTCTTATGTTTTGTCTACACTTTGGGGTATTTTTATACACTTTCTGGAACTAACCTATTTACAAGATGCCACAGTGCAATTGCCTATTTTCTGCTGATTTTTGTTTTAGAAAAGCTAAAAAGGAATATTCAGGGAATTGGACGGGACAAAATCCAAAGTCATTATTTTTCCAGAAGACTCACGGAGCCCGAAGGGGAGACGGAGGACACCAGGGTGGTCACACCCTAGGGTGGCGCGGGCCCACCCTGGACACGCCACCAGGGGTGTGGGTCCCCTGGGCCTCCACCGACCTTGCCCTTTCACCTATTTATACGTCTCCTCGGGACGTAAACCCTAACACGGGCGGAAATCCACAAAAAGTCCCACAACATCGCCGCCACTGAAGGGGAGATTCGAGGGACAGAAGTCTCTGTTTCCGCACCCCGTCTGGACGAGGAAGTGCCCACGGAGCCATCTCCATCGATATTCACCACCATCTCCATCGCCGCTGCTGATTCCCATGATGAGGAGGGAGTAGTTCTTCCTCGAGGCTAAGGGCTCTACCGGTAGCCATGTGTTCATCTCTCTCTCTATGCGTGATCATATTGTGGTCATGAGCTTTGTAATCAAGTAGATCTACTCTGCTACTCAAGTACTTTAATAGATCTCTGGCTCTCCCCACGTGTGTGAAAGTGATAGTGTGCACGCTGTGGTGACACTTAGGCTAAAGTTTACATAAATACTCAAGTGCTTCAATAGATCTCTGCTCTCCCCACATGTGTGAAAGTGATAGCTTGCATGCCGTGGTGGCACTTAGGCTAAAGTTCATAAATATTAATCATGAGTATATTTTGAGTTGGTTGTCTCTATGAAATTGTGGTTTTTGTTGGAACCATTTAGCGCTCAAGGTGACAGTGTGAGGTTATCTAGATGGGGAAGGCAGACTTTGAGGAGTGTTGTTATAGCCCTACCATGGATTAGAATATCCAACCGGAGAGTAGTTCATGGTAGTATCATGAAGAGAATATATTTATTGAGAGTGTTCAGTAGTGAAAGTATGATCCCGCCTTGTTTCTAAGTATTGAGACATCGTTTACAACTAGTCATGTTACATGTTTGCTTGCTTCCATCTTTATTTCAGATTGCCTTTAGTATTTTCCTCCCCATCAGAAGCTCTTTTCTGGCACCGTTACCACTTATAATCATCCATACCACTTGTATTTCACTATCTCTTCGCCGAACTAGTGCACCTATACACCTGACAAGTGTATTGGGTGTGTTGGGGACACAAGAAACTTCTTGTATCTTGATTGCAGGGTTGCTTGAGAGGGATACCTTTGACCACTTCCTCCCTGAGTTCGATAAACCTTGGGTAATCCACTTAAGGGAAACTTGTTGCTTTTATACAAACCTCTGCGCTTGGAGGACCAACAACTGTCTACAAGAATAGAAGTGCGTACACATCAAGTTCTTTTTTGCTGCCGTTGCCAGGGGGTAAGGTAAAAGGTACTCACATCCTGTTGGTGTGTGAGTGCTCGAAGTTATTTCCTTTAGATTCTGCAATATTTTCTTTTTGTTTCTTGTTTTCACTAGTTAGGCTTAATGGAAAACAACAACAAAATTAGAGAGCTTTATAGTATTTATCTTCAGTTAGGACATGAAGTGTTTGAAGAGAAAATTAAAAAACCTATGGAAGTTTATTTGCATGCTAATAGCAATTTTATTAGTATGAATTCTTTGGACATCATTATTGCTAATGCTATGGAAAAGTCTAAGCTTGGGGAAGCTAGTTTTGATGAAAATGATCTTTTTAGTTCCCCAGCTTTGGAACATAGCTATTCTATTGCTTATGATGATACCAAACCTCCAATATATGATGATTACAATGATGATTATGATATTTTCAGTCCACCTACTATTGATGAGAAAATCAATTATGATCACAATATGCCTCCTATATTTGATGATTATGGTGATGAGAATAATAATGATAGCTATTTTGTTGAATTTGCTCTCACTGCAATTAATAAGAATGACTATGCTTATGTGGAGAGTAGTAACTATTTTATGCATGTGGATCAAGATAAGAATGTTTTATGTGATAGTTATATTGTTAATTTTATTCATGATGCTACTTAAAGTTATTATGAGAGAGGGAAACATGGTCTTATGTATCTCAACAATATTAAGTTTCCCCTCTTTATATTGAAAGTCTTGAAGTTGCACTTGTTTTGATTTCCTATGCTTGTTGCTTTGTGCTTTCATGACTTATTTCTTTACAAGATTCATATGCATAGGAAGTGGGTTAGACTTAAATGTGTTTTGAATTTACTTCTTGATGCTCTCTTTTACTTCAATTCATATTTCTTATGTGAGCATCTTCACAAACTATCATGCCTAACTTAAAGGCGGTAAAGAAAAGTAGTTCTTGGGAGATAACCCAATAGTTTTATTTAGTCTTGGAAGTTATTACTTCTATAATAACCTCTCATTATCATTTTTATTTGATTTTTGTGCGAATAATAGCCTCTAATGGGAGAGAAGTAAGATTTGGAGAAGTTGCTGTCCCGAAATAGATTTTTGTGCTTCACTGTAAAAATTCGTGAAAAATTCTTGTCGGTCGGATTGAGCTGTAATTTTCTGAATAAATCCTCCAGGTTGTTATCTAACTTTCCTTAGTTCAATATTTTTTATTTGATCAACAGAAGGTCTTCGAAAAAATTGGTTTCTACCTACTGGCCTATTTTGACAGATTTCTGCCATTATTTGAATTTGCCTCTTTATTGATTTCCTTTTGAGTTCTCTTGAGCAAATTGAGATTTTTAAGGCAATTGCTATAGTAGCTTGTCTTTTTAATGAAAGTTTTTCTGTTTTGAAACTAAACCCAAAGGTCTATTTGTTGGAGATATGCCCAAGAGGCAATAATAAAGTGATTATTATCATATCTTCATACTTATGATAAATGTTTACATACCATGCTATAATTGTATTAACAGGAAACATTAATACTTGTGTGATTTGTAAACATAAAAGAGTCCCTAGTAAAGCCTCTTGTTAAACTAGCTTGTTGGTTAATATATGATCATGGTTTCCTGATCATGAACATAGAGATGTTATTAACAACAGGGTCATATCATTAGGAGAAAGATGTGATGGACATACTCCTATAGTTAAGCATAGCATAAAGATCAAGTCATTTAATATAGTTCATTTGCTATAAGATTTCTGATACATAGGAACCTAATTCCTTCGACCGTGAGATCATGTTAATCACCATCACCAGAAGGATTCTTTGATGACATCAAACACCACACCGTAACAGGGTGGCTATAAAGGTGGCATTGAGTATTCAGAAAGTATGGGTTGAGGCACATGGATCAAGAGTGGGATTTGTCCATCCATATGACGGATAGATATACTCTGGGCCCTCTCGGTGGAATGTCATCCAATTAGCTTGCAAGCATGTGACTGGCTCACAAGGGATCACATATCACGGGAACGAGAAAAGAGTACTTATCAATAACGAGGTTGAACTAGGTATGCAGAGATACCGACGATCAAAACCTCGGATAAGTAAACTATCGTGAGACAAAGGGAAATTGGTATCGTATGTAAGTGGTTCATTCGATCGCAAAGTAATCGTAGAAATATGTGGGAGCCATATGAATTTCCAGATTCCTCTATTGGTTATTGATCATAGAAGTGTCTCGGTCATGTCCGCATAATTCACGAACTGTAGGGAGACACACTTAAGGATTCGATGTTGTTGAGTAGTTATGGAATGATGAGTAAGATACCGAATGTTGTTCGGAGTCTCGGATGGTATCCGGGATATCACGAGGAGATCCAGAATGGTCCGGAGAATAATATTCATATAAGGAATGTCTTGTTTCGGAGTTCGGGAATGATTCCGGTGTTTTCACCAGGAATGTTCTAGAAGGGTCTGGAAGGTCCGACACTCCGGAGGGGAAGGGTACATGAATGTTTCATGACAATGTGGAATGGTTTCATCATGTACAAGTTCACTTGCCTGGGCAAAATAAAGGGAGAAATCAAATCCTAGTTTGAAAGTCAAACACCAATTTGAAAAAGTCAAACGACAAGTTTGCTTGGTGGAGGGAGAGTAGGAAACCTACTTAGGGAGGAAGTCCTACTCCCTCCACCCGCCGGCCAAGGAGGAGGAGTTGGAGGAGGACTCCCTCCTCCCAACCGCGCCTCCCTCCCACCTATAAAAGGAGGGGCAGGGGTGCCCCTCTTCCCTACACCTCTCTCCTTTAAACCCTAGACCTAGCCGCCGGCCTCCACTAAGTCGCCGCCGCCCATAGGTTTTGCCTAGCCGCCGAGTTGGGGCCCTCCCCTTGCCCTAGCCGCCGGCCTAGCCCTTTCTCCTTGGTGCCTCTAAACCCTAGATCGCCAAGGCCTCTCTCATAGTCCACCATACTCGCTCCGGCTTAAGGCGAAGCCCTGCGAGATCTCCCCTCTACTTCCGGTACCACGCCGTCGTGCTGCCAGAACCACGAGGAGAGTGCTACAACCTCCGCTGCCTACTGGAACAAGGGAGAGGAAGGTATTTATCGAGTACCGAACGTGTGACCGACTGCGGAAGCGCTGCCGGAACGCAGCGCCGGAAGGATCTTCTGCGCGATCTTGAGATCGTAAGTGTACGACTACATCACCCACGAGAATCTGCTCTCGTTAACCACTTTGGATCTTCGAGTGTGAGTTATTCTATCGACTCGTTGCTACAATCTAGTAGATAGATCTTGGCTTGATCATAGATTAGATCTTGATTGTGTGTTCATGCGGTAGAAATTTTTTGTTTTCCATGCTACGAACCCCTATAGTGGTATCAGAGTCATGTCTATATGTAGATCTGTTGCACGAGTAGAACACAATGGTCATTGTGGGCGTTGATGCTTTTTGTTGTCGATTGCTTCTTGTGTACTTTGCATCTTGCGGGATGGTGGTATGAAGCGGCCCGGGCTAACCTTACATGACATCGTTCATGAGACTTGCTCCACGCTTGACATGCAACTTGTATTGCATAAGTGGCTTTGCGGGTGCCTGTTTCTCCCAACATAGTTAAGATTCAATTTACAACGGGTGATTGACAATACTAGTATCAATGTTGTGGTTCTTGTTCGTAAGTTAGAACGACACTTATAGAAAGCCCCAAACCACGTAAAACATGCAAAGAAAATTAGAGGCGTCTAACTTTGTTTTGCAGGGGTGTGTTGTGATGTGATATAGCCATGATTGTGATTATATATGATGTATGCAATGTTCCTTATTGTAAGTTGGCAACCGGCAGGAGCCATATGGTTGTTTCCATTAAGTCCTTCGTGTCTATTATTCAAAGTATTTGTAATAGTTGATGCTGGTGGAAGACAACCATGAAGCGGCGCCATTGACCTTGATGCCACACCGGTGACGATGGATATCATGTTCGTGCTTGAAGATGGAGATCGAAAGCACAAGAAGAAAGGCCATATCATATCACATATTATGAATTGCATGTGATCTTAATCCTTTTATGCATCTTGTATTGCTTAGTTCACGAAGGTAGCATTATAAGATGATCCCTCAAGCACACAATTTCAAGTTTTAAAGTGTTCATCCTTAGTAAGCACCGTTGCTAAAGCTCGTTGTTTCGAAGCAGCACCTGATGATCGGGTGTGTTAGATTCTGCGAGTGTATACAACGTGAGCAAGCCAGATTTTCTCATGCGGAAGCTAAGGTTTGATCTTGATGAGCCTAGCATGTATAGACATGGTCTCGGAACACGGATCACCGAAAGGTAAAGCATGAGTCATATAGTAGATATGATGAACATGTTGATTGTTCGCCATTGAAGCTACATCAACTCTCGTGATGATCGGTTTTGATGTGGTGGATTTGATTCGTGTGATCACTGAAACAATGTGAGGGATATTGTTTTGAGTGGGAGTTCAACAGCAATATGATTAAAAGTTGAACACTATTTATCATAAATTAAATCAAAGTGAATTTGCATAGTTGTTGTAGTCATTGGCATCCGTTTACCACCTTGCGCTTAGTTTTAATTGAGATGATAGAACTATAGAATTCTGGTTAGTTACTTTACGAACTGGTATCGTATTGTTTTGAAGTGTTAATCTAAAGTTTAAAAGTCCCATTGCAAACTTTCGGTAAGTTTCGATTACTCCGTGAAGTTTAATAGTTGGTATTAAATCAAGAGTAACAATTCCAGTGTTAGTATATAAGTATCATGTTCATCTCCATGATTCTTGATATTCGAAAGATAGTTTCAATATCAAGGTAATCTAGGAGTTGAAAGAGTTGTTTCAGAAATCATCATGTATGGAAGATATTGCGATATCTGAAATGATGTTTTGGTTACAACATGATAGAGTATAATATGACAAAGTTAATGTTCTCATATTTGATGAGAATTTACAAAAGGTTGGAGACACTAGTTGTCCTAATCCACCAAAAGGTTTTGGAGAGCAACATTATACTCGCGATTCATCGTTATAAGCTAAAAGTAGCTTGATCATGGATAATTCCATGATAAGGGTGAATATTTGATGTAGGTAAAATGTTTACTACACCAAGAGATTACTAAAGAAAGGAATTTGAAAGAGCACCAAACATTTGATGATGGTGATCTACTTCAAAGTGCAAGTCCAAAGACATTGGTATTTAACTATACATGCTTTGGACTATGTGTCATGTATATGGCTCCACTATTGATGTTGATAGATTCTTTCAAAAAGAAAAGAAATACTGAAAGATAATCTCATAAATATATGGCAGAAAAGAAAAGACTAGAATTGTTCAGCTTAGGTATATAAAGGATATACGTGTTCTGGCTATATTCTTTGCTTGTTAAATAATGTGATTCTTGAGTATTGGATACTGAATTTGTTGGTATGAATCGTCATTCATGAACTACAATGGCCTAAGTAACTAGCAAAAAAATATGTGATGATGTTCATCGAGAACAAATAAAGGGTTATTGTGTTGCTCGTTAAACATCAAAGCTTGCCTTCAAGATTTGTTTTATCAGGTATTATGAGAACAGAAGGGTTGTTCAAATAATTGCCGTAATCCATAAAAGATGGATGATTTACAAATCTCGTTGGAGAAATCACATCCATAAAACTAGTGCTAAAATGTCGAAAGACAAATTGATCACTTAGGAAGTGACATCGCCGTTTAAATTATATTGGAAATAAAACATGAGAAACTCCATGTGGATGGAATTTTGGAGTCTTTTGATTTTTGATCAAATGACGCTTGTGAAACTTTCCTAGAGATAATTAAAACTTCGTTCATAGGCCAAAAGGGAACGAATGACTAGCTTATTGGAACCTGTACATATTGTTGTACGAAGTCCATTATGTGTAGTCAAGAGCGATGGATTTCAACTTCATATACTTTCTCCGAAAATTTGAGTGAATATATGAGTATTTACTTAATAAGGATGAAGTATGAAACACTTGAAAAGTTCAAAGACTTTCAAGATGAAGTGCAGAATCATTGTAACAAGAATATAAATAGTTTATGATAAGATTATAAAGGAAGATATTTGAGTTACAAGTTTAGCATAATACCTAAGATTTAAGGAATCGTTCCATGGATTTGCATTTCCCGAAACACCATAAGAGTATGGAGCGTTCGAGATATGTAATTAAACCTTGTTTGACATGGTAAGATCGAAGGCGCAATTCATAAAACTGCCATTATATTTTTAAAGATTAAAAGCTTTAGAGACTACCGGTTTTCCACTGAAAAGAGCTCCATCATAATCCATTGAAATGACACCATATAAAGTTATGGTTTGGGATAAAACCCAAGTTGTCCTTTCTTAAACATTGGTATGCTATGCATAAGAAAGATGTTTGCAACCAAAGTCGGATGAACCTGTCTTTGTATGTTATTTCGAATAATTGTTAAGTAATCCTCCGTAACACTGGAGACAAAAGTGTTTGTCTCTTAGAACTTCAAGTTTCTTTGAGAAGGAATTTTTCGTGAAAAGTTAAGTGGGAGGACAATAGAACTTTGATAAGGTTAAAAGAACCTTAGCTATATGTGCAAAGTTGCGCAGCGCCGAAAAGTGTTCCGAAGGCAGCAACAATGCTCACGACTCACGTGCCTCAAAGGTTGTGGTTACGGAGGTCAAAGTTTCTATTGAACCAAGTAGGTCGAGTAAACAATCAAATACCAAGATTTGAGGGTTGAATCATTATTTGAGAATAATGAACGTACTACATACAAAGAAGTGATGATGGGCCCTGACTCCGTAAAATGGCTTGAAGCCATAAAATCCGTGATAGTTCCATACACGAGAAATCAAGTTTTGAACTTGAAGGACCCTCGAGAAAGGTGTAAAACCTTACAGTTGTGTTTGGATCTATAAAGAAATAGACATGGATGTTGCACATCTATGAAATAGTCGACATGTTGGGAAAGAGTTCACAACAATGTTTAAAGGTTGACTATGACAAGATTTGATCTTTCATAGCGATATTTAGTCTAGACGGATTAATGTAGCAACCACTACATATAATTTTGTTATGTGGTAATTGAATAAACAAAACAAGTTCTTCTAATAGAATTGTTACCTAGGACATGCGCATAACACGGTCCATAGGGTTTTGTTAATTCAAAGGATGCTAAAAGCATATGCAAACTTCAATGGTTGAAGTAAGCATTGCGGAGTTGGAATCTTCACCATGATGAAACTGTTAAAAGAGTTTAAATTCATCGGAGACGATGAAGGTTCTTGCATTTGCAAGAAATTAAGTGGGAGCGCTAAGACATATTTCTAATACATTATGTGGAAGACATCTTGTTGATTGGAAATGATGTATCTTTTATTAACACATGTTAAGAATTTCATCCCGATGAAAGATTTAGGCAAAACCCAAATATTTGGCATCAATATCTATATAGATAGATTGAGACACTAATATGGTTGTGCCGAAAGTACATAGATGATATATTGAATGAGTTCAATATAGAAACTACAAGAAAGGTTCTTGTCGCACAGAAAGGATTGAATGAGTTCAATATTGATGATATATTCAAGTGTATTGACATTTGGTAAGTGAAACAAAGATTCAAGTATAGATTGATACTTTATGAAGTCACAAAGAGTATTTATATCAATCATACTGTGATATGTACAAATCCAGATATGTCCTATGCTCTAAATGTTATGAGCATATACCAGAATGATTCATAATATGATCATTAGACGATAGTAAGGATATTCTTATGATCTTTTGGAAGAACTAAGAGTATATTATTTTGTAGAAGTGGCAAATAGATGGTTAGTTCATTGTAAAAGTACTACATTGATACTAGTTTTGTCACAAGTACAAATTAAGTTTATCTCAATCTGAACTAAGGGTGGCACAATGTAATGGAAAGTAAGTTCCATAATGGATTTGGATGAGTTCCAAAGTTAAGACATTGTGATAGATACTACAACAAAAGGCTGAGTATATGACTGCTATTATAGCAGCCAAAGAGGGTATTTGTGTCAAGTAGTTTTTTTATCAAACTAGGTGTAGTTCACAGCGGGATAATACTATGAAGATATATTGTATGACAATATTATCAACATGTTTTAATCCCAAAGAACTAAAGGTCTCACCAAAGGACCAAATTTATACAAAGCCATCTCATTAGAGAATGAGTGATGCGTAGAGACGCAAAGACATGCAATTACACACGGACCTGGAAGTGTCAGATCCGGAGATCAGTTGACCACTAGCAATCGTGTACATACAACACCAGAAAGCCATAGGTGTTGAATACACAAAGGTTTGAAACTAGATTATTGACTCTAGTGCAAGTGGGAGACTGTTGGAGATATGCCCAAGAGGCAATAATAAAGTGGTTATTATCATATCTTCATACTTATGATAAATGTTTACATACCATACTATAATTGTATTAACAGGAAACATTAATACTTGTGTGATTTGTAAACATAAAAGAGTCCCTAGTAAAGCCTCTTGTTAAACTAGCTTGTTGGTTAATATATGATCATGGTTTCCTGATCATGAACATAGAGATGTTATTAACAATAGGGTCATATCATTAGGAGAATGATGTGATGGACATACTCCTATAGTTAAGCATAGCATAAAGATCAACTCATTTAATATAGTTCATTTGCTATAAGATTTCTGATACATAGTAACCTAATTCCTTCGACCATGAGATCATGTTAATCACCATCACCAGAAGGATGCTTTGATGACATCAAACACCACACCGTAACAGGGTGGATATAAAGGTGGCATTGAGTATTCAGAAAGTATGGGTTGAGGCACATGGATCAAGAGTGGGATTTGTCCATCCATATGACGGATAGATATACTCTGGGCCCTCTCGGTGGAATGTCATCCAATTAGCTTGCAAGCATGTGACTGGCTCACAAGGGATCACATATCACGGGAACGAGAAAAGAGTACTTATCAATAACGAGGTTGAACTAGGTATGCAGAGATACCGACGATCAAAACCTCGGATAAGTAAACTATCGTGAGACAAAGGGAAATTGGTATCGTATGTAAGTGGTTCATTCGATCGCAAAGTAATCGTAGAAATATGTGGGAGCCATATGAATTTCCATATTCCTCTATTGGTTATTGATCGGAGAAGTGTCTCGGTCATGTCCGCATAATTCACGAACCGTAGGGAGACACACTTAAGGATTCGATGTTGTTGAGTAGTTATGGAATGATGAGTAAGAGACCAAATGTTGTTTGGAGTCTCGGATGGGATCCGGGATATCACGGGGAGATCTGGAATGGTCCGGAGAATAAGATTCATATAAGGAAAGTCCTGTTTCAGAGTTCGGGAATGATTCCGGTGTTTTCACCAGGAATGTTCTAGAAGGGTCTGGAAGGTCTGGCACTCCGGAGGGGAAGGGTACATGAATGTGTCATGACAATGTGGAATGTTTGCATCATGTACAAGGTCACTTGGCTGGGAAAAATAAAGGGAGAAATCAAATCCTAGTTTGAAAGTCAAACGCCAATTTGAGAAAGTCAAACGACAAGTTTGCTTGGTGGAGGGAGAGTAGGAAACCTACTTAGGGAGGAAGCCCTACTCCCTCCACCCGCCGGCCAAGGAGGAGGAGTTGGAGGAGGACTCCCTCCTCCCAACCGTGCCTCCCTCCCACCTATAAAAGGAGGGGCAGGGGTGCCCCTCTTCCCTACACCTCTCTCCTCTAAACCCTAGCCCTAGCCGCCGGCCTCCACCAAGTCGCCGCCGCCCCTAGGTTTTGCCTAGCCGCCGAGTTGGGGCCCTCCCCTTGCCCTAGCCGCCGGCCTAGCCCTTTCTCCTTGGTGCCTCTAAACCCTAGATCCCCAAGGCCTCTCTCATAGTCCACCATACTCGCTCCGGCTTAAGGCGAAGCCCTGCGAGATCTCCCCTCTACTTCCGGTACCACGTCGTCGTGCTGCCGGAATCACGAGGAGAGTGCTACAACCTCCGCTGCCTGCTGGAACAAGGGAGAGGAAGGTCTTCGTCGAGTACCAAACGTGTGACCGACTGCGGAAGCGCTGCCGGAACGCAGCGCCGGAAGGATCGTCTACGCGATCTTGAGATCGGAAGTGTACGACTACATCACCCACGAGAATCTGCTCTCGTTAACCACTTTGGATCTTCGAGGGTGAGTTATTCTATCGACTCGTTGCTACAATCTAGTAGATAGATCTTGGCTTGATCATAGATTAGATCTTGATTGTGTGTTCATGCGGTAGAAATTTTTTGTTTTCCATGCTACGAACCCCTACACTATTAACTTTTGAATGCACTAATGTTGCTAATGAAGAATTGTGTAAAGTTTTGTATGAAGGAAATTTTTCAGGTGTAGGGAAATAATGATGTAATGAGATGAAGAATGGACAAAATCTCAAGCTTGTGGATGCCACCCCGTGTCACCCCAAGAAATATTCAAGAGGTACAAGTGTCAAAGCTTGGGGATGCCCAAGGCATCCCCTTCTTCATCAATAAAATTCTCAGGTCTTTCTAGACACTTCGTTTTATTGTTTCATGCACTGTTGTGTTGTTCTTGGAGCGTCTTTGTTTTTTTAGTGATATTTTGGTTTGCTTGCTTCAATAAGTTGGTTGATCATAGCACACTTATTTTGGAGAGAGAGACACTCTGTTTTCATTGCCTAGAACACTCTAGTTTTCATTCTTATTGTCTTGTGAGTGTTCTCTTTTGCTAGCACTGTGTTTAACCTTAGTTTTCTTGTGTTTTCATCTTAGAACTTTTTAGTTCTTATTTTTGGATTTGTGAGACATGCTCACTGATCTTTATTGATTATTGTCTTTGTGAGTTGTTTCAAATAAGTGAATTGGTGTTGGAAAAGAGTAGAAAGTTTCATGCTTAAGTGGTACAAAAGGGAGCTTGTTTTGACTATGGACTAGACTTTATCATGTCATGCTAGATGTTGCTTTGACCTTATGCCTAATGATTATTATTGTAGCATGAATTGTTCCAAACAATTGGGATTGCTTAATGTGCCTTGAGAGAATCATGAGTTGTTTAGCATACAAAAGCATAATATTGTGGTATTCTCCTTTGATGATTCATTTGGGTTGACTTGGCACATGCTCACACCATGTTATGACTATGAACCAGCCACCTTAGCCTCTATGATCATTTAGTTTTTGACTTGTAATACCACTTTATGCTTTGATTGATAATGTTTTGTCGCTCTGCATGATTATGGCCATTATTGCTCTCTTAGTTGGCCGCTTCTAGTATTTTGCTAGCCTCCACTTGTAGTGAGTAAGTTCTACTCATGCATACAACTCCCAAGAAAACAAGTTATTCCAAAGTGTCCGCTATAAATTACTATGCATGGTGTGTTACACCATTCCAAGTATATTCTTGTTTTATCTATCTTCCAAATTAAACTTGTTATGTGAGAATTAGTGATTAAAGCTCTCACAAACTTGATGGCACACTTTATTTTTCTTGCCCTTAATAAACTTGAACCATTGTGTTATCTATGTTGTATATGCTTGCACTTATACATTGGGAATCAGCAGAACCGTGCTATCACGGGGAACGATTTCAACAACTGTAAATACCCAGTTGATACCATGCTCTTTTGTTTATGGATGTCGTCGGTGTGAAATAAAAGGGGAACTTGTAAGTCCATGGAGTTATGTATATGTGTTAGAGAAACGCCTGGGCCGCTAGCCTAAGCCATGCCTAATCATGGCAGAAACTTGCAGCATCACCATAGTGATCAATCTATAAAGCATTCTTCTTATAATAAAAAGAGATATGGAAAAAAGAGAACGAGAAAAAGAAAAAAAAGATGAGAAAATAGGAAAGAGAGAAAAAAGCACCATT
The DNA here is from genome assembly GCA_910589765.1 of Avena atlantica. Taxonomy (NCBI): domain Eukaryota; kingdom Viridiplantae; phylum Streptophyta; class Magnoliopsida; order Poales; family Poaceae; genus Avena; species Avena atlantica. The sequence goes on from OU342736.1 coordinate 377,541,153, forward strand.
TTCCCATGGTAAATAAGAAGATTGCTGAGATTCTCATTGTCTGCTTGCCTTGTCATTTTGATATGGGATAGCTCCTGTATCATGGGGCAAGAGGTACCCCGTTGGCGGTTCTCTATGATACACATGTACTTACTATGACAAGAACTTACAGGTAACTAAAGTTGAGTAGCATGAGGAGCGGCCCTCGTACTCAAGGGACATGAGATTGCCAACTTATACTTTGTCAAGCATATACTCCATCTTTGTTCACTTTAACCTTAATCACTTCAAGATGCTTATGATAGGGGCAATGAGAGCTGAAAGCTAACAAGTACCACAATTTTTGGAAGCTCTTTATGAAACTTGAAATCCCTGCTTCCCTGTGAAGGGCCTTTCTTCCACTTTTAATATTGAATCTCCACCTTCTATCCTTAGGCACCAATTAAGAGAGCATAGTTGCCCTTCTTAGTTCTATGTGCATTGTCCGAAAACTTATTTATTGATTCATAATGTTGATATTGCTTGTCCTTGAACTATTTGTATCTAGTCACCCTTATGAACTTTGAAGGTGTCCTATGCATTTATGTTTTGCTACTCCACGAGGGACAAATTGAATGCCACTATGCTATGTTTTCTGTATGTGAAACAAACAAACGTCTTTTAATGCATTGTTATTCATGAATCTTTGTTTGTATCCTTTCATGTTGCAACATAGTTACTATGTCTTATTGTTAGAACTACATATTTTGTGCTTATGTTTTGAGTATTTTGATCCCAGCTTTCAATGCTTTGCAAATGGTTTGATCAATATTGTGTTGGTGCATGTCACCTCAAAATTATTCTTTTTACCACTTACCTACTCGAGGACGAGCGGGAGTTAAGCTTGGGGATGCTTGATACGTCGTAAACGTACCTATAATTTTTTATGATTCATGCTTGTTTTATATCATTTGTCTTATGTTTTGTCTACACTTTGAGGTATTTCTATACACTTTCTGGAACTAACCTATTGACAAGATGCCACAGTGCCAGTTGCCTGTTTTCTGCTATTTTTGATTTCAGAAAAGCTAAAAAATGAATATTCATGGAATTGGACAGGACAAAAGCAAAAGTCACTATTTTTTCCAGAAGACTCGCGGAGCCTGAAGGGGAGACGGAGGAGGACACCAGGGTGGTCACACCCTAGGGTGGCTCGGGCCCACCCTAGCCACGCCACCAGGGGGTGTGGGCCTCCACCGACCTTGCCCTTTCGCCTATTTATACGTCTCCTCAGGATGTAAACCCTAACATGGGCGGAAATCCACAAAAAAGTCCCACAACACCGCCGCCACCGGAGGGGGGATTCGGGGGACAGATGTCTCTATTCTGGCACCCTGCCGGGAGGGGGAAGTGTGGCATCCCGCAAAACCACTACTACAAAATCGTGTTGTTTTTGTGCATTGCATCGTCATCATCATGCATTGTTTGTCTGAAACCATTTCGAAACGCCTAGTTTGGTTTTCTAAATAACCCCCGTCCTTATCTCAAATTAAAACATCGGTCTGGTCAGATCTTTTATTTGTCTAAAAAGTATTTCCAAAATGTTTTACAAATAAAATTAAAGCATTAAAAATCTTTTGTCCGGAGAGGCAGTCCGACCGGTCAGGCCAGAGGCCCAATCGGTCCAGACTACCTACAAACGGTCCACCCAAACTCTAAATCCTTTTCCTACCCGAAACCATTCTACCCACCAATCTCAGCTCGCCACCTCACCCCTGGACCCAATCCCTACCCACCTTGCCACCTCACCAATCCTCTTCTTTTCCTTCCACTCCTTCTCTCACCCCAGTCCCACCTACCCCCTCTCTCTCTCCCTCACCGACAGCCTGGCCCCACCCCAACCCGCTGCCACCTCCCCTCCTCCCTGGCCCCACATGCCAGCCCCACACCCCACTCAACCACCCCTGGACCCGGTCCACCCCCACCCCTGGCCCCACGCCACATCACACAAACCACCCGCAGCCCCTTCCTCCCTCACCCCACACCGACCTGCCCCGCGCGGCCCACCGCGGGTCCCACACAGCCCCCACGCGGAGCCCCGGCCCCACCACGCGCGACCCCCGCTCGCCCGCACCTCTCCTCCTCTCCCCGACGCTCTGCTCGCAGTCGCCGCCCTCCTCCTTGCTCGCCTCCCCTCCCCGTCGCTCCGGCCGCCTCCTCCCGCCGCTCCTCCCTCTCTCCGCTCACCGTCCCTCCTTCCTCGCCGTCGTCCGCCTCTCTCCGGCGAGCCCGCCTCCCGCCGCCTCCTCCGCGCCTCCTCCAGCCCGCTCGAGCGCCGCCGTGGAGCTCCCATCGCCGCCCCGAGCTCCACCGCCTCCCTCCTCGGCCCTCTCGCCTTCCCCAACCCCGGCGTCGGCCCTCGTCCGCGTCGGCCACACCTCTGCCTCCCGCGACCGGCCGCCCGCCCGTCGCCATCGTCCGCGTCCTCCCCTGCCGACCCCCGCATCGCTTCCCCTCGCCATCCCGCCTCTCTCGGGATGCTCCACCCGTCCCGCGCGAGCACCGCCCCGCCGCTCGCGCGTCGAGCCGCCGCGAGCACCGCGCTCCGCCTCGCCGGTCCCGCCTCCCGGTTGTCGCTGTCGCCTGCACGCGCGGCCAGGACCGCCCCTTATCTGTTTTCGGGCCAAGCCCTTGTCGCTGGCCGCTGTCCTCCGGTCGCCCTCCTCCCAAGCGCAGCAACCGCCGCCCACCTCGCGTCCCCTGTGCTCAGCCGAGCTGACCCAAAGCACCAGACCGTCTCGTCACAAGAGCCCCGATGCTCTTTTGTCGCCAAGATCTGCATCGTTACGTGTTTCGTCGACCAATGTGCGAGGTGGAACCCGATGACGCCGGTACCCAAGATCTACCACACGGACGCACCACGGATTCGGAGAAACCCTCGGACGCCAAGATCGCCACATGGAACCGAAGGCGTCGAGACCCTGAAAACCGATCCCCCCGGAGTCGGAAGACCGAACCCGACGCGCCAAGTTCTTCCTCCCGGATCCGAAGACGCCGAGACCCGGGACACCAAGATCTCCGCTGTGAAACGGCAAGACCGACTCGATGACACGGAATCGACAAGATCCACGCGACGATAAGATCTTCTTCACGGATCCGAAGACCCCGGTACCCGATCCACTCAAGTTCGCCATCGACGACAAGATCGGCACCGACTAGGGCGGATCCGATGTGCCCCCGACGCCAACCAAGTTCGCCTCTTGTATCCAAACCTCGCCGGTCTCGTCGAACCCTGAACCCTGAGACCGAACCCCGAATTCCTCGGAGCCCAAGTTCGTCGAGACCCTCTAATGTGTGAACCACTTCCCGAAACCCTATTTTATCATATAATACGACCTGTTGCATTTTAATCATTCATCTCGCATGCATATTTGTGGGTTTGGGGGCCTTATGCCGATTCACCTTATAATTAAATATGGGGCCCATATGCGGGCAAATCTAGTCGTATATTGGCCTCATTTAAATTTGTGTAGCGAACCGGTAACTTATCTTGCCATGTTAATGCAACATTTAATTTGCAGGGTAGTTAACCAACTTGAATCGTTTAACTAAATGTCGGGACCCTTGTTCCACTTAATATGACCTAATTGCATCGCACTCTTGCCATGTCATGCATCATGCCCGATCTTCTGCCTTTGTGTTAAATAGAGCATTCGGTGTTTATTCCAGTGTTTTGCTTCTTCGCGGATAAGGCCGTTGAGTTGATGTGAGCTTCGCCCCGACCTTCAGATGAACCTTCGACAATGTTTTCAGGCGAGCATCTCCCCCTTTCTACCTATCTTACTTTTATAGTATTTATTCCCTCCTGTTGATCTATTGCTATCTGTGTTGCGATGCTCTAGTTTTCGTACCCGTGATATCCCTCGCAGCCTTATATTGCCTTGGACACATCCTATTACCTGTTGTTTGGTAGATAGTCGGACTTGCGCGTCGTAGTCGCTTGCTCAAGTGCCGTTGCGTTTCGTCAAGTGCCACAGTTGTTGGTGTATTGCCGCATGTTGATGTTGGAGATGATCATGGCTTTACTTATCGTTCACTTTAATTCCTGTTTAACAACTAAAATTGAAGTAAGTAAGCAGAGGCACAGGTGGGCAATAGATGTTATTTGGTTGTTAACCGTCCACTTGTGTCCCGTAGGACCCCGAGTACTTGATACCTTTTCTTTGAATTTTCGCGCTATCCACATCCGGGAGGATTATGGGACCCCCCTGAGCCAGAGCTTGATTCATTCTTATTTCTTGGGGCCACAAACTAGTTTGAGGTTTTATTTACGATCTTGTACTTATGCCATGCTTTACTGCTTTATTTAAATTGTGCGATGGATAGCACCTGTACTGTTTAGGATCGTGGCACGATTCCGCGATATCGACAAGCCCAGTTTTGGGTTCCCAGTCGTTTACAAACGTCCCCACAACCTTGAGTCCGTCTCGGAGCCGGCCGACTTTGTTGCGGGTCTACTTTAAGGGGTGGCCCCCTGAAATATTTCTAAATCCTGTGATTGCTTTGTCGTGAAGGCCTCGTTGGGTTTTGATTTGGTTTTTCCGAGGTTGATCGAGTGTGTGTTGCTATTTGTGCACCCCGGCCGGGTAAAACTTTCTGAAAGCCGTGTCCGCGGTTATGGACGACTTGGAGCACAGTATCTCGATCATAGACAATTATAACTAAAGTAGTGCTATAAATTTGACTTTATAATGACTAGTAATCAGCTTCACTATAATGGAATGGCTAAATAAAACTGCCAACAATTGCTTGCTTGAGTTGTCGCTTGCGACAATTGTACCTGACTAGTAAATATTGCAACTATAACGGAATGGCTAAATAAAAGTACCAACAACTGCTGGGTTTTTGGGATATCTCATGCTAATTGTATCTGACTAGTAAGTGTGCCACTAGAACGGAATTGTTAACTAAAACGGCCCACTGCTTATTTTATCAGGATGATTATCTATACTTGACTAGTAATTGCTGCAACGATAACTGAATAAATAAAACTGCCAACTGTGTGAGTTACTCGGTTGACTTCCTCGTTTGGTCTCGAGGGGGAAATGCCAGGATGGGTTTGTTTGATGGTAGCATCAGGTTGGTTCCGAATAGGTCTTTCTTACCCCCCCTCTGATCGCCGCCAGTTGTATCGAGTCTCTATAGGTTGTGTAGTGCATGCTGCCGCTGCCGCTTCAGTCCACCATACCTATGTAGGCGAGGACCGCCGAATTCTAGTCTCGCCGTGTACTGGCCTCAGTACTGACCGCTCCTCTTTTTCCTTTGCCCTTTGTCGGCACCCCTTTTGTTTAAGCAGGTTTTGAGATCGACGTCGTTAGGAGGGTTACCCTTCCGGCTTGGCCTGGGCAGGGTTATGGACGCCATTGGTTATTCTTCACGGCTCTTAGCCCCATTTGCATCTTGTCCGTAGTCGGACGCTCCATCATTTTCAAGGTGATTTGGATCTTTGTATATTATATCTGTATTCTTGACTTATTGAGTCGCTGCTGTATATATCTGTTCTGTGGGTCCCATCGAGGACTGTTGTGTAATGTTATTACTTCGTTTTCCACCCGCACGAAAGTGCCTGGTGGGCACCTTTGAATCGTTTCTATGCGGGTTTGGCGGGAATCGCTGAAACTTGCATAGGGTCGATTTTGAGGGTGTTACAGAGTGGTATCAGAGCTCAGCAGTTGCGATACCCCACAAGTCCAGCCTTTAGGATAACCTAGCTAACGGCCGAAGTAGAGTGTCAAAACTATTTTTGCAAAATCGGTTGGATAGTTCTGATTAGGCCTGATTTTACTCCTTACCCCTCTGCTATTCTCCTCTTACCTCTACGTGTTTTGAATCCGCTCTCGTCTCTTTCTTCGAGTCCAGGAATTCTCGTGGTTGGGTTTTCGTCGTACCTTTAGGTTTTCGCTTCCTCCTTCGGTGACGGTGTTGCTACATCTGGTCTTCATGCTATCCGAGGAATCCTTCGTCTGGTGGACTTCTCTTTGTTCCTTCTCATGCCTTCCGGTGTTTTCCGACGCGACGACATCATCTACACCAGATCCGATGCAGAGTCTGCATCACTCCTTTGTTCCTGAACCTCGATTGTCGAGATCTTCAGTCTGATTCCGAGAATGGTTGCACGTTTTTCCACCGATTGTGCAGAGTAATAGTTTGGGTGCGTGATGGATTGGCCCCCATGCCGACTACCCTTTCTATCCGCTCTCGTACATTGAAGTGGGATAGGTCGCATCTTTTCTCACCTTCTATCGAAGTTAGAGGTGGATTTATTTGTGGATACCTCTACCTTCGCCCTTTTGTTTCCGGAGTGTTCCCTCGACGATCATAGACAACGACCTCTTGTTAGTGGTGTCGCGAGGATCTACACGATGCGAGAAGATTCAGATCGCCTCCTTCCTTCCGGTACCATGAGGCGGATCTCGAGGGCGAGATCCATTGTTAGTGGTGTCGAATTGTGGCATCCCGCAAAACCACTACTAGAAAATCGCGTTGTTTTTGTGCATTGCATCGTCATCATCATGCATTGTTTGTCTGAAACCATTTCGAAACGCCTAGTTTTGTTTTCTAAATAACCCCCGTCCTTATCTCAAATTAAAACATCGGTCTGGTCAGATCTTTTATTTGTCTAAAAAGTATTTCCAAAATGTTTTACAAATAAAATTAAAGCATTAAAAATCTTTTGTCCGGAGAGGCAGTCCGACCGGTCAGGCCAGAGGCCCAATCGGTCCAGACTACCTACAAACGGTCCACCCAAACTCTAAATCCTTTTCCTACCCGAAACTATTCTACCCACCAATCTCAGCTCGCCACCTCACCCCTGGACCCAATCCCTACCCACCTTGCCACCTCACCAATCCTCTTCTTTTCCCTCCACTCCTTCTCTCACCCCAGTCCCACCTACCCCCTCTCTCTCCCTCACCGACAGCCTGGCCCCACCCCAACCCGCTGCCACCTCCCCTCCTCCCTGGCCCCACATGCCAGCCCCACCCCCCACTCAACCACCCCTGGACCCGGTCCACCCCCACCCCAGGCCCCACGCCACATCACACAAACCACCCGCAGCCCCTTCCTCCCTCACCCCACACCGACCTGCCCCGCGCGGCCCACCGCGGGTCCCACACAGCCCCCACGCGGAGCCCCGGCCCCACCACGCGCGACCCCCGCTCGCCCGCACCTCTCCTCCTCTCCCCGACGCTCTGCTCGCAGTCGCCGCCCTCCTCCTTGCTCGCCTCCCCTCCCCGTCGCTCCGGCCGCCTCCTCCCGCCGCTCCTCCCTCTCTCCGCTCACCGTCCCTCCTTCCTCGCCGTCGTCCGCCTCTCTCCGGCGAGCCCGCCTCCCGCCGCCTCCTCCGCGCCTCCTCCAGCCCGCTCGAGCGCCGCCGTGGAGCTCCCATCGCCGCCCCGAGATCCACCGCCTCCCTCCTCGGCCTTATCGCCTTCCCCAACCCCGCCGCCGGCCCTCGTCCGCGTCGGCCACACCTCTGCCTCCCGCGACCGGCCGCCCGCCCGTCGCCATCGTCCGCGTCCTCCCCTGCCGACCCCCGCATCGCTTCCCCTCGCCACCCCGCCTCTCTCGGCATGCTCCGCCCGTCCCGCGCGAGCACCGCCCCGCCGCTCGCGCGTCGAGCCGCCGCGAGCACCGCGCTCCGCCTCGCCGGTCCCGCCTCCCGGTTGTCGCTGCCGCCTGCACGCGCGGCCAGGACCGCCCCTTCTCTGTTTTCGGGCCAAGCCCTTGTCGCTGGCCGCTGGCCTCCGGTCGCCCTCCTCCCAAGCGCAGCAACCGCCGCCCACCTCGCGTCCCCTGTGCTCAGCCGAGCTGACCCGAAGCACCAGACCGTCTCGTCACAAGAGCCCCGATGCTCTTTTGTCGCCAAGATCTGCATCGTTACGTGTTTCATCGACCAATGTGCGAGGTGGAACCCGATGACGCCGGTACCCAAGATCTACCACACGGACGCACCACGGATTCAGAGAAACCCTCGGACGCCAAGATTGCCACATGGAACCGAAGGCGTCGAGACCCTGAAAACCGATCCCCCCGGAGTCGGAAGACCGAACCCGACGCGCCAAGTTCTTCCTCCCGGATCCGAAGACGCCGAGACCCGGGACACCAAGATCTCCACCGTGAAACGGCAAGACCGACTCGATGACACGGAACCGACAAGATCCACGCGACGACAATATCTTCTTCACGGATCCGAAGACCCCGGTACCCGATCCACTCAAGTTCGCCATCAACGACAAGATCGGCACCGACCAGGGCGGATCCGATGTGCCCTCGACGCCAACCAAGTTCGCCTCTTGTATCCAAACCTCGCCGGTCCCGTCGAACCCTTAACCCTGAGACCGAACCCTGAATTCCTCGGAGCCCAAGTTCGTCGAGACCCTCTAATGTGTGAACCCCTTCCCGAAACCCTATTTTATCATATAATACGACCTGTTGCATTTTAATCATTCATCTCGCATGCATATTTGTGGGTTTGGGGGCCTTATGCCGATTCACCTTATAATTAAATATGGGGCCCATATGCGGGCAAATCTAGTCGTATATTGGCCTCATTTAAATTTGTGTAGCGAACCGGTAACTTATCTTGCCATGTTAATGCAACATTTAATTTGCAGGGTAGTTAACCAACTTGAATCGTTTAACTAAATGTCGGGACCCTTGTTCCACTTAATATGACCTAATTGCATCGCACTCTTGCCATGTCATGCATCATACATGCATCATGCCCGATCTTCTGCCTTTGTGTTAAATAGAGCATTCGGTGTTTATTCCAGTGTTTTGCTTCTTCGCGGATAAGGCCGTTGAGTTGATGTGAGCTTCGCCCCGACGTTCAGATGAACCTTCGACAATGTTTTCAGGCGAGCATCTCCCCCTTTCTACCTATCTTACTTTTATAGTATTTATTCCCTCCTGTTGATCTATTGCTATCTGTGTTGCGATGCTCTAGTTTTCGTACCCTGATATCCCTCGCAGCCTTATATTGCCTTGGACACATCCTATTACCTGTTGTTTGGTAGATAGTCGGACCTGCGCGTCGTAGTCGCTTTCTCAAGTGTTGTTGCGTTTCGTCAAGTGCCACAGTTGTTGGTGTATTGCCGCATGTTGATGTTGGAGATGATCATGGCTTTACTTATCGTTCACTTTAATTCCTGTTTAACAACTAAAATTGAAGTAAGTAAGCAGAGGCACAGGTGGGCAATAGATGTTATTTGGTTGTTAACCGTCCACTTGTGTCCCGTAGGACCCCGAGTACTTGATACCTGTTCCTTGAATTTTCACGCTATCCACATCCGGGAGGATTATGGGACCCCCCTGAGCCAGAGCTTGATTCATTCTTATTTCTTGGGGCCACAAACTAGTTTGAGGTTTTATTTACGATCCTGTACTTATGCCATGCTTTACTGCTTTATTTAAATTGTGCGATGGATAGCACCTGTACTATTTAGGATCGTGGCACGATTCCGCGGTATCGACAAGCCCAGTTTTGGGTTCCCAGTCGTTTACAGCCGTCCCCACAACCTTGAGTCCGTCTCGGAGCCGGCCGGCTTCGTTGCGGGTCTACTTTAAGGGGTGGCCCCCTGAAATATTTCTGAATCCTATGATTGCTTTGTCGTGAAGGCCTCGTTGGGTTTTGATTTGGTTTTTCCGAGGTTGATCGAGTGTGTGTTGCTATTTGTGCACCCCGGCCGGGTAAAACTTTCTGAAAGCCATGTCCGCGGTTATGGACGACTTGGAGCACAGTATCTCGATCATAGACAATTATAACTAAAGTAGTGCTATAAATTTGACTTTATAATGACTAGTAATCAGCTTCACTATAATGGAATGGCTAAATAAAACTGCCAACAATTGCTTGCTTGAGTTGTCGCTTGCGACCATTGTACCTGACTAGTAAATATTGCAACTATAACGGAATGGCTAAATAAAAGTACCAACAACTGCTCGGTTTTTGGGATATCTCATGCTAATTGTATCTGACTAGTAAGTGTGCCACTAGAACGGAATGGTTAACTAAAACGGCCCACTGCTTATTTTATCAGGATGATTATCTATACTTGACTAGTAATTGCTGCAACGATAACTGAATAAATAAAACTGCCAACTGTGTGAGTTCCTCGGTTGACTTCCTCGTTTGGTCTCGAGGGGGAAATGCCAGGATGGGTTTGTTTGATGGTAGCATCAGGTTGGTTCCGAATAGGTCTTTCTTACCCCCTCTGATCGCCACCAGTTGTATCGAGTCTCTATAGGTTGTGTAGTGCATGCTGCCGCTGCCGCTTCAGTCCACCATACCTATGTAGGCGAGGACCGCCGAATTCTAGTCTCGCCGTGTACTGGCCTCAGTACTGACCGCTCCTCTTTTTCCTTTGCCCTTTGTCGGCACCCCTTTTGTTTAAGCAGGTTTTGAGATCGACGTCGTTAGCAGGGTTACCCTTCCGGCTTGGCCTGGGCAGGGTTATGGACGCCATTGGCTATTCTTCAGGGCTCTTAGCCCCATTTGCATCTTGTCCGTAGCCGGACGCTCCATCATTTTCAAGGTGATTTGGATCTTTGTATATTATATCTGTATTCTTGACTCATTGAGTCGCTGCTGTATATATCTGTTCTGTGGGTCCCATCGAGGACTGTTGTGTAATGTTATTACTTCGTTTTCCACCCGCACGAAAGTGCCTGGTGGGCACCTTTGAATCGTTTCTATGCGGGTTTGGCGGGAATCGCTGAAACTTGCATAGGGTCGATTTTGAGGGTGTTACAGGAAGTACCCCCTGAACCATCTCCATCGATCTCCACCACCACCTCTATCGCTGTTGTTGACTACCATGATGAGGAGGGAGTAGTTCTTCCTCGAGGCTAAGGGCTCTACCGGTAGCTATGTGTTCATCTCTCTCTATGTGCAATCATATTGTGGTCATGAGCTTTGTAATCAAGTAGATCTACTCCGCTACTCAAGTGCTTTAATAGATCTCTGGCTCTCCCCATGTGTGTGAAAGTGATAGTGTGCACGCCGTGGTGGCACTTAGGCTAGAGTTTACATAAATATTCTGGTGCTTCTATAGATCTCTGCTCTCCCCACATGTGTGAAAGTGACAGCGTGCACGTCATGGTGGCACTTAGGCTAGAGTTCATAAATATTTATCATGAGTATATTTTGAGTTGGTTTTCTCTATGAAATTGTGGTTTTTGTTGGAACCATCTAGCGCTCAAGGTGACAGCGTGGGGTTATCTAGATGGGGAAGGCGGACTTTGAGGAGTGATGTTATAGCCCTACCATGGATTAGAATGCCCAACCGGAGAGTAGTTCAGGGTAGTATCATGAAGAGAATATATTTACTGAGAGTGTTCACTAGTGAAAGTATGATCCCTAGGCCTTGTTTCCAATTATTGAAACACCGTTCACAACTAGTCCTGTTACATGTTTGCTTGCTTCCATCTTTATTTCATATTGCCTTTAGTCTTTTCCTCCCCGTCAGAAGATCTTTTCTAGCACCGTTACCACTTATAATCATCCATACCACTTGTATTTCACTATCTCTTCGCCAAACTAGTGCACATATACATCTGACAAGTGTATTGGGTGTGTTGGGGACACAAGAGACTTCTTGTATCTTGATTGCTGGGTTGCTTGAGAGGAATACCTTTGACCACTTCCTCCCTGAGTTTGATAAACCTTGGGTAATCCACTTAAGGGAAACTTGTTGCTGTTCTACAAACCTCCGCGTGTAGAACCTCCACGCTTGGAGGCCCAACAACTGTCTACAGGAATAGAAGTGCGTAGACATCAACCTCTTCCTCCCTGAGTTCGATAAACCTTCGATAATACGCTTAAGGGAAACTTGCTGCTGTTCTACAAACCTCTGTACTTGGAGGCCCAACACTGTCTACAAGAATAGAATCATGCATAGACATCAATCTCTTTTCTGACGCCATTGCCGGGGAGGTAAGGTAAAAGGTACTCACATCCTCTGGCTACTAAGCTATCTTCTAGTACTGTTGTTGGTGTGTGAGTGCTCAAAGTTATTTCCTTTAGATTCTGCAATTATATCTTTTTGTTTCTTGTTTTTACTTTCACTAGTTAGGCTTAATGGAAAATAACAAAAAAAATAGAGAGCTTTATAGTATTTGTCCTGAGTTAGAACATCAAGAGTTTGAAGATAAAATTAAAAAACCTATGGAACCTTCTTTGCATGCTAATAGCAATGTTATATGTATGAATTTTTTGAACACCATTGTTGCTAATGCTATGGAAACGTCTAAGATTGGGGAAGCTAGTTTTTGTGAAAATGATCTTTTTAGTTCCCCAGCTTTAGAGGAGAATATTTGCTCTGATGATACTTTATCTCCCATATGTGATAATTCTAATGATGCTTGCGATCCACATACTGAAAGTATGCCTTATAAAACACCTATGAAAAATGTTGAACGTGTTATGAATAACTGCTATTTTGGAGATGGAAATGTCCATCCTGGTGATAATTTACTCTTTATACATGAATTATGCAAGTTGTTCAAGTGTGAAGGTATTTCAACGGACCAAGTTAATAGGAAGCTATTCTCTTTATCACTTAAGGACAAAGCAAGGGAGTGGTATGAGCTACTAGATGATCCTCATCATTCAGAGTGGAAGGAACTTGAATCTCTCTTTTACTCTAAATTTTATCCTCCTCATGAAATTCATAAAGATAGGAATTATATTTATATTTTTCATTCTCATGATGGAGAAAGTATTTCCCAAGAATGGGGGGGATTGAAGTCACTAATGCTCAAATGTCCCATTCATGAGCTCCCCAGTAATATTGTTATTAATAATTTTTATGCAAGGCTTTCAGGACATTACAAGGACTACCTAGATGCCTGTTTAGTGGGATCCTTCACAAGTAAGGAGGACAAAGCTAAGTGGGATATTCTTGAAATAATTCAAAGTAATACCAAAGATTGGGATAACGACAAAGGTAAAGAACCAGGTATAAACTATGAGTATGATTGCATTAAGTTTTTTGCCAAAACTGCTGATTTTCAAGAGCTTAGCGCTAAATATGGTCTTGATCCTTAAATTCTTGTTGATTATTGTAGAGCCTTTTCTTATCATCTTAATGCTCCTAAATAAAATTGGAACATGTATCATAAACCTTTTAAATACACTTGCATTAATAAACCTTTTAAAGACACTTATATGTGGAGAAGCTTCCTTTCAAGCCTCTCCCTCCTAAAGAGGGAAGAAGAAGAAGAAGAAGAAGAAGAGGAGGAGGAGTAAAAGGAGAGAGGAAACGGTATTTTCCCCTAAGCATGTTGCTCCTATTATAGTTTTTGCTTATGAGTCTGAACTCGATGATTAACCTATGCATGTTACCTATAGTAGTGATCATGATTGGGAAACACACACTACTTTTGATATTGAAAATCTCTTGGGTACCAATTCTGAAAATGATGATGTTAATAATTGTTGTACTATTAGTACTATCCATGTCCCTTCCAATGATGATATGTTTACAAATGAACACACTTTGGAAGATAACTATTCTATTGCTTATGATAATACTATACCTCCAATATATGATGATTACAATGATGAATATGATATTTTCAGTCCACCTACTATTGAGGATAAACGTAATTATGATTACAATATGCCTCCTATATTTTATGATTATGGTGATGATAATAATAATGATAGCTATTTTGTTGAATTTGCTCCCACTACAATTAATAAGAATGACTATGCTTATGTGGAGAGTAATAATTATTATATGCATGTGGCTCATGATAAGAATGTTTTATGTGATAGTTATATTGTTAATTTTATTCATGATGATACTGAAAGTTATTATGAGAGAGGGAAACATGGTTTTATGTATCTCAACAATATTAAGTTTCCCCTCTTTATGTTGAAATTTTTGAAGTTGCACTTGTTTTGCTTTCCTATGCTTGTTGCTTTGTGCTTTCATGACTTGTTTCTTTACAAGATTATTTTTCATAGAAAATGGGTTAGACTTAAATTTGTTTTATATCTGCTTCTTGATGCTATCTTTTACTTCAAATTCATATTTCTTATGTGAGCATCATCGAAATTATCATGCCTATCTTAATGCCTATAAAGAATTCATATAGCTTTTGGGAAACAACCCATTATATTTTTGCTTTCAGTTTATTTTTGTTTATTTGAGTCTTGGAAGTCGTTACCTTTGTAGCAACTTCTACTTATCCTTTTTATTTTGTTTTTGTTCCAAGATTAGCCTCTAATAGGAAGAAGGTAAGATTTGGCGAAGTTGTTGTCCCGAAACAGATTTCTGTGTTTCGCTGTAAAAAATCGTGAAACATCCCAAAACATCATATTGATCTGCAATTGTTTTTGCGCATTACCCTGGTATTTACCCAACTTTTGTTAGTTTTGCACTTTTCGATTTGAGAAACAGAAGATTTTGTAAAAAATTGGTCTTTACCTGCAGGTCTCTTTTGACAAATTTCTGCCATTATTTGCATTTGCCTCTTAAATCAATTTCTTTTGAGTTATTTTGATCACTTGAGATTTTAAAAGGAGTTTCTAAAGTAGATTATTTTTTAATGGATAATTTACTAGAGTTGAAACTGAACCCAAAGGATTATTATCTTACATACACTAATGTTGCTAATGAAGATTGTGTGATGTTTTGTATGAAGGAAGTTTTCAAGTGTAGGGAGAGAATGACGTGATAAGATGAAGTATGGAAAAAAGCTCAAGCTTGGGGATGCCACCCGTGTCACCCCAAGAAATATTTAGGAGGTGCAAGCGTCAAAGCTTGGGGATGCCCAAGGCATCCCCTTCTTCATCAACAAAGATCTCAGGTCTTCTTTCAAGTACATCATTTTTATTGCTTCATGCAATATGTGTTGTTCTTGGAGCGTCTTTTTTTATAGTTTTTTGTTTTGTTTTGTTTGCTGCAATAAATTGGTTGGATCCCAGCACATTTCTTTTGGAGAAGTCACACCCCGTTTTCATTGCCTAGAACACTCTAGTTTTCACTCTTATTGTTCTGTGAGTGTTCTCTTTTGCTAGCACTGCGTTTAGCTTTAGTTTTCTTCTTCTTCTTTTTTCTTAGAACTTTTTAGTTCTTCTTTGTAGTTAGGTGAGACAAGATATCTGGTCTTTATTGAATATTATCCTTTGTGAGTTGTTTCAAATAAGTTGATTGGTGTTGGAAAAGAGTAGAATGTTTCATGCTTATGGTGGTACAAAAAGAAGCTTGTTTTGACTGTGACTTAGACTTTATCATGTCATGTTAGATGTTTTTTACCTATGTCATGATAGATATTGCTTTGACCATATGCTTAGTGATTATTGTTGTAGCATGACTTGTTTCAAACAATTGAGATTGCTTAATGTGGCATGAAAGAATCATGCGTTGTTTTAGCATACAAAAGCATAATATTGTGGTATTCTCCTTTGATGCTTTATTTTGGTTGACTTGGCACATGCTTACACCATGTTATGACTATGAACCAGTCACCTTAGCCTCTATGATCATTTAGTTTTTGACTTGTGATGTTACTTTATGCTTTGATTACTAATGTTTTGTCGCTCTGCATGATTATGGCCATTATTGCTCTCTTAGTTGGCCGCTGCTGTCTACGCATGCTTCTATTCTTATAAACATTATTGGGCCTCCAAGTGCATAGGTTTGTTGAATAGCATCAAGTTTCCCTTAAGTGGATCACCCAAGGTTTATCGAACTCAGGGAGGAAGAAGTCAAATATATCCCTCTCAAGCAACCCTGCAATTAAGATACAAGAAGTCTCTTGTGTCCCCAACACACCCAATACACTTGTCAGGTGTATAGGTGCACTAGTTCGGTGAAGAGATTGTGAAATACAAGTAATATGGATGATTATAAGTGGTAATTGCAATCTGAAATAAAAATGGCAGCAAGCAAACATGTAGCAGGACTGATTGTAAATGGTGTTTTAATGCTTAGAAATAAGGCCTAGGGATCATACTTTTACTAGTGGACACTCTCAACAATGATAACATAATTTAACACGTAAATATCTTCTCTTCACTATGCTACCCTGAACTACTCTCTGGTTGGATAATGAAAACCAATTCACCTCGTAGGGCTATAAAAGCACACCTTAAAGTTCGCATTCCCCATCTAGGTAACCCCACACCGTCACCTTGAGCGCTAGATGGTTCCAGACAAACACCACAATTTCATAGAGACATCCAACTCAAATTATAACTCATGATAAGTATTTCTGTAATCTTTAGCATAAGAGCCACACACAATGCGCACACTGTCACCTTCACACACGTGGGACAAGGTGTCTCCGGAGATCACATTAATAAAAGCACTTTAGTAGCATAATAGACAAAGAGTAGCATCTACTTATTCAACTAGATTACAAACTCATGATCACAATAAGATCACACCATGGAGAGAGAGATGAACACATAGCTACCAGTAGAGCCCTTAGCCTCGGGGGAGAACTACTCCCTACTCATTATGGGAGTCAGCAATGGTGATGGAGATGGCGGTGGAGTCGATGGAGATGGCTCCGGGGGAAATTCCCCGTCCCGGCAGGTGATGGTAGCTCAGTCGACGTAGAGCCTGTTGGGAGACCCCAAGAGGAAGGTGTGATGAGCACATCAACAAGTTTTCCCTTAGTTATGAAACCAGGGTTATCGAACCAGTAGGATTATGGAAACAACTCCAAGGTGTTGCTAGCAACTTGGAATCTGCACAACACAACCACAAAAATTTGCCCCAACTTATAGTGAGGTTGTCAAGCTCACTGGTTTGCTGAAAACAAAGGATTAAACATATAGTGTGGAAGAAAGTAATTGCTTGCAGAAAGTAATAGTAAATGGTAGATGGAATATCAATGGTAAAGAATGGACTAGGGTCCCACGGTTCACTAGAGGTGTTTCTCCTTAAGATAGATAGCATGTTGGGTGAACAAATTACAGTTGGGCAATTGACAAATTGAAAATGCTTAATATGCATGTACAAGTCATGATGATTCCTATGAGATTTGTTTGGGCATTACAACATAATACATAGACTGCAATCCAACTACATCTATGACTAATAATCCACCTTCAGGTTATCATCTGAACCCTTCCAGTATTAAGTTGCAAGCAACGGATAATTGCATTAAGCAAAGTGTGTAAAGTAAACAATACAATTGCCCCGTGGACAAAGGATTGTTGTTTTATCCCTAGTAGCAAGATAACATCTACAACCTTAGAGATTTCTGTCACTTCCCTAGATTACTAGAGGCATGAACCTACTATCAAGCATAAATACCCCCTCTTGGAGTTGCAAGCATCTAGTTGGCCAAAGCATCTATGAACAACGGAGAGCATGCAAGATCACAAATAACATAGACATGATAGAATCAATAATAAATCTTGAACATAGTACTCAATATCCATCGGATCTCAACAAACACAACATGTAGGATTATATAAATAGATGATCTTGATCATGAATGGAGCTCACAAGATCTAAACATGAAAGCACAAAGGAGGAAAAACAACCATCTAGCTCTTGTATGGACCCATAGTCCAAGGGTGAACTACTCTTGCATCACTTCGGAGGATGGGATGGTGATGAAGAAGGCCTCCGGGATGATCTCTCCCCTCCGGCAGGGTGCCGGGAAGAGCTTTGGATCCCCCCGATCTAGGGATGTAGATAGCGACGGCTACAGAATTTTTTGTGGAGATCTGATCGGGTGTTTAGGGTTTCTGCATCGGGGTGCTTTTTTAGGCGAAGGGGCAAGGTCGATGGGCGCCCGAGGAGCCCACACCTAGGGCTGGCACCCCCCCTAGGCCATGCCGCCACCAGGTGTGGCCGCCTCGTGGCCCCACTTCGGCTGCACTTCGGCACACGTGTTCCTTCTGGTAAAATATTGACTTTGGCTTTTGTCCCGTCCAATTCCGAGAATATTTCCTTACTAGCTTTTCTGAAACCAAATACAACAGAACATAGGCAACTAGCACTACAGCATCTTGTTAATAGGTTAGTTTCAGGAAATGAATAAAAATACCTCAAAGTGTAGACAAAACATAAGAAAGTCGATATAAAACAAGCATGGAGCATCAAAAATTATAGATACGTTTACGACGTATCAAGCATCCCCAAGCTTAACTCCTACTCATCCTCGAGTAGGTAAGTGATAAAAACAATAATTTTTGAGGTGACATGCACCACCACAATCTTGATCAAGGTATTTGTAAAGCATTGATAGTTAGGATCAAAGTACTCTAAACATGAGCATGAAAGATGTAGCTCTAACAATAAGACATAGAAACTATGTTGTAACATGAAAGGTAACACAAATAAAAGATCATGAATAACAATGCTTTGAAAGACGTTTGTTTGTTTCACATATAGGAAACATAGAAAGAGTGGTATTCGGCTTGTCCTTCATGGTATAGCAAAACATAAATGCATAGGACACCTTAAAAGTTCATAAGGGTGACTAGATACAAATAATTTAAGAACAAGCAATATCAAAGTTATGATTCAATCAATAAGTTTTGGGACAATGTACATTAAACTAAGAATGACAACTATGCTCTCCTAGTTGGTGCATAAAGATGGAAGACGGAGACTCAACATAAAAGTAAAAGAAAGGCCCTTCACAGAGGGAAGTAGGGATTTCAAGTTTCATAAAGAGCTTCCAAAAATTATGGTACTTATTAGCTTTTAGCTCTCATTGCCCCTATCATAAGCATCTTGAAGTGATTAAGGTTAAAGTGAAACAAATATGAAGTATATGCTTGACAAATCATAAGTTGGCAATCTCATGTCCCTTGAGTACGAGGGTCGTTCCTCATGCTACTCAACTTTAGTCACAAGCAAGTTCCTATCATTGTAAGTATATGTGTATCATAGAGAACCGCCAACGGGGTACCCCTTTCCCCATGATACAGGAGCTATCCCATATAAAAATGACAAGGCAATAGACAATGAGCATCTCAGCAATCTTCTTATTTACCATGAGTATGGTGCTTTTTTTCTTTTTCTCTTCTCTTTTTTCTATATTTTTTTCTAAAGATGCTTCATATATTGCTCAATATGTTTATGCTGCAAGTTTCCACCATGATTAGGCATGGCTTAGGCTAGCCGCCCAGGCGTTTCTCTAACACACATATAATACTCCATGAACTTACAAGCTCCCCTTTTATTTCACACCGCCGACATCCATAAACAAAAGATCATGATATCAACTGGATAATATCAAGTGTTGAAGCAGTCCCCCATGACAGCATGGTTCTGCTAATTCCCAACTTATAAGTGCAAGCATATAAGCAACATAGATGACACAATGGTTAAAGTTTATTAGGTGCAAGAAAGTAAAGTGTTTCATCAAGTTCGTGAGAGCTTTAATCACTAATTTCACATAACAAAAGTTTAATTTGGAAGATAATTAATCACATGAATATACTTGGAATGGTGTAACACACCATGCATAGGAATTTATAGTGGACTCTTTGGAATAACTTGGTTTCTTGGGAGTTGGATGCACGAGTAGAGCTCATACTCAGTACAAGTGCAGGCTACCAAAAGATTGGGAGCGATGATACGTCGTAAATGTATCTATAATTTTTTATGTTCCATGCTTGTTTAGTATCAACTTTGCTATGCTTTGTATACACTTTGAGGTATTTTTATACATTTTCTGGGACTAACCTATTAACAACATGCCGCAGTGCCAGTTGCCTGTTTTCTGCTATTTTTGGTTTCAGAAAAGCTAGTAAGGAAATATTCTCGAAATTGGACAGGACAAAAGCCAAAGTCAATATTTCACAGAGGAGAACACAGAGTCCAGAGGAGAGACGGAGGGGCGCCATAGGGCCTCCACACACTAGGGCTACGTGGGCCCACCCTAGGGGGCGCCGCCCTATGGTGTGGGTGCCCTGGCCACCCCCATGCCTCTCCTCTTCGCCTATAAAAGCCCCCTGATGCCAAAACCCTAAGTACCCGATCAGATCTCCACGAAATAGTCCGTAGCCTCCGCCACCATTGTCCCTAGATCGGGGGGGATCTAATGCTCTTCCCGGCACCCAGTCGGAGGGAAGAGATCATCTCGGAGGCCTTCTTAATCACCATGCCATCCTCCGGTATGATGCGTTTGTAGTTCACCCTTGGACTATGGGTCCATACAGTAGCTAGATGGTTGTTTCTCCTCCTTTGTGCTATCATGTTTAGATCTTGTGAGCTCCGTTCATGATCAAGATCATCTATTTGTAATCATGCATGTTGTGTTTGCGGGGATCCGATGGATATTGAGATACTATGTCAGATTGATTATTGATTCTATCATGTCTTATTGATTATTGATTCTATCATGTTTTTGTTGTTTGTGATCTTGCATGTTCTCTGTTCTAGTAGCTATCTTGGCCAAGTAGATGCTTGATACATCGTAAACATATCTAATTGTTTATGTTCCATGCTTGTTTACTATCTAATTTGTTTTGCTTTGTCTACACTTTGAGGTACTTTTATATGTTTCTGGGACTAACCTATTAACAAGATGCCACAGTGCCAGTTGTTTGTTTCTGTTGTTTTTGGTTCCAGAAAAGTCCGAAAATGAATATTCTTGGAATTGGACATGACATTCAATATTTCACCGAGGAGAACACGGAGCCAGAAGATGAGACACAGGAGGGCCTCGAGGGGGCCACACCCCCTGGTCGCGTGGCCTGGCCTGGCCCGCGCCTAGGGGGTGCAGCCGCCTTGGGCACCCCCTCGGCCTCCCTCTTTGCCTATATGAAGCCCTCGATACCTAAACCCTAAGTACCCCGATCAATCTTCTACGAAACAATCTGTATCCACCGCCACCATCGTCCCTAGATCGGGGGGATCTGAAGCTCTTCCCGGCACCCTGCCGGAGGGGAGATATCATCCCGGAGGCCTTCTTCATCACCATGCCAGCCTCCGGTATGATGCGAGAGTAGTTCCACCTTGGACTATGGGTCCATGTAGTAGATAGATGGTTGTTTCTCCTCCTTTGTGCTACCATGTTTAGATCTTGTGAGCTATGTTCATGATCTAGATCATCTATTTTTAATCATGCATGTTGTGTTTGCGGGGATCCGATGGATATTGAGATTACTATGTCAGATTGTTTAATGATTCTATCTTATTGATTCTATCATGTCTGTGTTGTTTGAGATCTTGCATGCTCTCCGTTTCTAGTAGCTATCTTGGCCAAGTAGATGCTAGTGACTCCAAGAGGGAGTATTTATGCTCGATAGTGGCTCCATGCCTCTATTGAATCTGGGAAGTGACAGAAATCTCTACGGTTGTAGATGTTCTATTGCTACTAGGGAGAAAACAACAATCTCTTTTTCATGGAACAATTGTATTGTTTACTTTACACACCTTGCTTAAAGTAGTTATCCGTTGCTTGCAACTTAATACTGGAGGGGGTTCGGATGATATTCTAAAGGTGGATTACTAGTCATAGATGCAATTGGATGGCGGTCTATGTGTATTGTTGTAATGCCCAATCAAATATCATAGGATCATGAATGTCTAGTATTACATTGTTATGACTTGCTTTGTCCTATCAATTGTCCCGCTGTAATTTGTTTACCCAGCATGTTATGTTGTTTATCTTAAGGAGAACACATCTAGTGAACTATGGACCCCGGTACAATCTTTACCATTAATACATCTTCCACTATTCCTATTTATTTTCTGCAAGCCACCATTACCTTCCACACCATCCGGTTAATCCTTTGTTTTCAGCAAACCGGTGAGATTGACAACATCACTGTTCGTTGGGGCAAAGTCTTGAGTTTGTGTTGTGCAGGTTTCCAAGTTGCTAGCAACACCTTTGATTCATTTCCTTCCTCCTACTTGTTCGATAACCTCAGTTTCTTTATAAGGGAAAACTTGTTGATGTGCTCATCATACCTTCCTCTTGGGGTTTCCCAAAGAAGCTCTACAGTGATCTAAGCTACACATCATCAAGATTTTTCTGGCGCCGTTGCCGGGGAGGCTAAGGACGGCTTCACAAGGGGAGTCATTCACAACCTTTCTCTTTACTTTGTTTTTGTTATGCTTAGTTTATTTTTCCTTGTTTTGGTTACTTCTTTTTACCAAAAACTCCAAAAAGGTTAGTTTCGTTTGGTTTGCTTTCTCTTATAAAAAATACAAAAAAAATTAGTTCCTACTCTAGTTGTTGCTGCTGTTGGGTTGCTCCACTTTTGCAAAAATAAACTCTGCTGAGAACACCAAGTTGTGTGACTTCACTAGCAAAAACAACAATGATTTCCTGAGTACACCTATTGCTCCACCTTCTCCCGATGCTACCTTTTATGAAATTAAGCCTACTTTGTTAAATCTTGTGATGAAAGAGCAATTTTGTGGTGCTAGTTCTGATGATGTTGCTTCCTACCTCAATAACTTTGTTGAACTTTGTGAGATGCAAAAATATAAGGATGTAGATGGAGATATTATTAAGCTCAAATTGTTTCCTTTCTCCTTGAGAGGAAAAGCTAAAGAATGGTTGCTATCCTTGCCTAGAAATAGTATTGATTCTTGGATTAAGTGCAAAGATGCTTTTATTGGAAAATAATATCCTCCTACTAAGATTATATCTATGAGAAGTGAAACAATGAAATTTAAACAACTTGATAATGAACATGTTGCTCAATCTTGGGAAATAATGAAATCTTTGGTAAAGAATTGTCCCACTCATGGACTGTCTGCTTGGATGATTATCTAGAATTTTTATGCAGGTTTAACCTTCTCTTCAAGAAATCTGTTGGATACAGCTGCTGGAGGTTCCTTTATGACCATTACCTTGGGTGCTGCAACAAATCTCCTTGATAATATGATGGTCAACTATTCTGAATGGCACACTGAGAGAGCTCCACATGGTAAGAAGGTAAATTCTATTGAAGAAACCTCCTCTTTGAGTGATAAGATTGAGGTTATCATGGCTATGCTTGTTAATGGAAAAGCTCATATTAATCCAAATAATGTTCCCTTAGCCTCTTTGGTTACTCAACAAGAGCAAGTTGATGTGAACTTCATTAGAAATAATAATTTTGACAACAACGCTTATGGTAACAATAACTATAGGCCTTATCCTCCTAATAATAGAAATACTTATCATGGTAGATCTGGAATGCCTAGTGAAGATAGGATTCTAGAAGTTGAAAGATCCACTAAAAAATTCATGCAAATGCAATATGAGCAGAACAAAATATTCACTAAAACTATGGAAGAACAATCAGCTGTCTTGAAAAATATTAGTCATCAACTTGAGAATTTGAATAGAGAAATTCCTTGTTTACAGCCAAAAATTCCGAGTGCTGAGAAAAGTATTTCCTATTTTTCTGAAGCACAGTCCTCTTTGATTAATAAAATGGTTGCTAAACCTGAAACCTCGGAAAGTACCTTTGCTGCTACTCATGGCATACAAGTTACTATTGATGAAAATGTTAGAGTGTTAGCTAAACTACATGCTAAGTGGGAAAGAGAAGCTGAAATAGCTAGAAACAATAGTGTTTGCACTATTACCACCACCAATATGGATGCCACCAAACCACAAAAAGTCCCTATTCCTCCTACCACAATGCCTAAATCCAATGAGTCTACTACCAGTGATGCTAAGTTTGATTTTGATCTTGATGGTTGCATTATCTCTGAAGTGATTATGTTCCTTCAAAATCTTGCTAGAAGTCCTAATGCTAGTGATATGAATGTGGCTTTCACCAAACACATTACAAATGCTCTTATTAAAATCAAGGAAGAAAGGTTGAAACACAAAGCCTATATTCCTAGGAAAGTAGAAGATAGTTGGTAACCCATCATTAATATGCAAGTGAATGACTTTGATCTCAAAGCTTCATGTGACCTTGGTTCTAGTGTCTCTATTGTGCCTAGAAAGATTTATGAAATGCTTGATTTGCCACCTTTGGAAGATTGCTATTTGGATGTCCCACTTGATGATAATGCTAAAAAGAAACTCATGGGGTGTGTTAATGATGTTCTTATTATGGTTAACAATGCTTATGTCCCTGTTGATTTCTATGTTTTGGATGTTGAATACAATGCTTCTTGTCCTATTACTTTGAGAAGACCTTTTCTTAGAACTGTTGGTGACATCATTGATATGAAAGAAGGCACCATTAAATATCAATTTCCATTCAACAAAGGTATTGAAAACTTCCCTATAAGGAGAGATAAGTTGACTTCTGCTCCTCCTTTGAAAGCAAGGTTTGATGTTAATGCTTCTTCATTTGAAAATACTTGATTCTTGCTTCGTGTGCCTAACTTAAAGGCATTAAAGAAAAGTACTTATTGGGAGATAACCCAATAGTTTTATTGAGTATTGGAAGTGATTACTTCTGTAATAACCTCTACTTATCCTTTTTATTTGATTTTTGTGCCAAGAATAACCTCTAATGAGAGGGAAGTAAGATTTGGGGAGTTGCTGTCCCGAAACAGATTTTTGTGATCCACTGTAAAAATTCGTGCAAAATCTCTGCAAGTAGGATTGAGCTGTAATTTTCTGAATAAATGAACCGGGTTGTTAGATAACTTTCGTTAGTTCAACACTTTTTGATTTGAGCAACAGAAGGTCTTCGAAAATATCGGTTTTCACCTGCTGGTCTGTTTTGACAGATTTCTGCCATTATTTGCATTTGCTTCTTATTGATTCCTTTTTGGGTTCTTTTTGGGAAATTGAGATTTTTAAGGGAATTGCTACAATATCTTGTGTCTTCATTGAAAGTTTTTATGTTTTGAAACTAAACCCAAAGGTCTATTATATTTTGAATGCACTAATGTTGCTAATGAAGATTGTGTGAAGTTTTGTATGAAGGAAAAATTTCATGTGTAAGGAAAAAATGATGTAACGAGATGAAGAATGGACAAAAGCTCAAGATTGGGGATGCCACCCCATGTCACCCCAACAAATATTCAAGAGGTACAAGCATCAAAGCTTGGGTATGCCCAAGGCATCCCCTTCTTCATTAATAAAAATCTCAATTCTTTCTAGACACTTCATTTTTATTGTTTAATGCACTGTTGTGTTGTTCTTGGAGCGTCTTAGTTTTTGTTTTTGGTTTTTGTTTGCTTAGTTTTCTTGAATAAAGTAGTTGGACCCCCGTTTTCGCTGTGTTGTTTCAAATAAGTTGATTGGTGTTGGAAAAGAGTAGGAAGTTCTTGCTTAGTAGTACAAGAGGAGCTTGCTTTGACTATGACTTAGACTTTATCATATCATGCTAGATGTTGTTTTGACCTTATGCTTAGTGATTATTGCTATAGCATGACTTGTTCCAAACAATTAGGATTGCTTAATGTGCCTTGAAAGAATCATGCGTTGTTTTAGCATACAAAAGCACAGTGTTGTGGTATTCTCCTTTGAGTCTTTGTTTGGGTTGACTTGACACATGCTCACACCATGTTATGACTATGAACCAGTCACCTTAGCCTATATGATCATTTGGTTTTTGACTTGTGGTACCACTTTATGCTTTGATTAGTAATTTTTTGTTGCTCTACATGATTATGGCCATCATTGCTCTCTTAGTTGGTCGCTCCCAGTCAATGTATGAGTAAGCTCTATTCATGCATCCAACTCCCAAGAAACCAAGTTATTCCAAAGTGTCCACTATAAATTCCTATGCATGGTGTGTTACACCATTCCAAGTATATTCTTGTTTTATATATCTTCCAAATTAAACTTGTTATGTGAAACTTAGTGATTAAATCTCTCACAAACTTGATGGCACACTTTATTTTTCTTGCCCCTAAATAAACTTGAACCATTGTGTCATCTATGTTGTATATGCTTGCACTTATACGCTGGGATTAGCAGAACCGTGCTGTCACGAGGAATGCTTTCAACATTGCACTTGGTATATGTTACCCAGTTGATATCATGCTCTTTTGTTTGCGGATGTCGTCGGTGTGAAATAAAAGGGGAGCTTGTAAGTCCATGGAGTTATGTATGTGTGTTAGAGAAACGCTTGGGATGCTAGCCCAAGCCATGCCTAATCATGGTGGAAACTTGCAGCATCACCATAGTGAGAAATCTATGAAGCTTTCTTCTTATAAAAAGAGAGAGAGAGACATATTGAAAAGAGGAAAGAGAGGAAAAAGCACCATTTTCCCATGGTAAATAAGAAGATTGCTGAGATGCTCATTGTCTGCTTGCCTTGTCATTTTAATATGGGATAGCTTCTGTATCATGTGCAAGGGGTACCAAGTTGGCGGTTCTCTATGATACACATGTACTTACTATGAAAAGAACTTACCGGTGACTAAAGTTGAGTAGCATGAGGATCGGCCCTCGTACCCAAGGGACATGAGATTGCCAACTTATAGTTTTTCAAGCATATACTCCATAGTTTGTTCACTTTAACCTTAATCACTTCAAGATGCTTATGATAGGGGAAATCAGAGCTGAAAGCTACCAAGTATCATAATTTTTGGAAGCTCTTTATGAGACTTGAAATCCCTGCTTCCATTTATGAAGGGCCTTTCTTCCACTATTATATCGAGTCTCCACCTTCTATCCTTAGGCACCAATTAAGAGAGCATATTTGCCATTGTTAGTTCTATGTGCATTGTCCCAAAACTTATTGATTGATGCATATTGTTGATATTTCTTGTCCTTGAACTATTTGTATCTAGTCACCCTCATGAACTTTGAAGGTGTCCTATGCATTTATTGCTACTCCATGATGGACAAGCTGAATGCCACTATTCTATGTTTTCTGTATGTGAAACAAACAAATGTCTTTCAATGCATTGTTATTCATGAATATTTGTTTGTATCCTTTCATGTTACATCATAGTTACTTTGTCTTACTGTTAGAACTTCATTTTTCATGCTCATGTTTAGAGTACTTTGATCCCAGCTTTCAATGCTTGCAAATGGTTTGACATTGATTTTGATGGTGCATGTCACCTCAAAAATTATTCTTTTTATCACTTACCTACTCGAGGACGAGCAGGAGTTAAGCTTGGGTATGCTTGATACGTCGTAAACATATCTATAATTTTTGATGTTCCATGCTTGTTTAGTATCTACTTTGCTTTGTCTACACTTTGAGGGATTTTTATATGTTTTTTGGGACTAACCTATTAACAATATGCCATAGTGCAAGTTGTCTGTTTTCTGTTGTTTTTGTTTCCAGAAAAGTCATAAAATGAATATTCTCGGAATTGGACGGGACAAAAGCCAAAGTCAATATTTCACCGAGGAGAACACGGAGCCAGAAGACGAGACGGACGAAAACAAAATAAAAAGGATAAGGAGAGGTTGCTACAGAGGTAACAACTTCCAAGACTCAAATAAACAAAAATAAACTAAAAGCAAAAATATAATGGGTTGTCTCCCAAAAGCTTTTCTTTATAGCCATTAAGATAGGCATGATAATTCTGATGATGCTCACATAAGAAATATGAATTGAAGTAAAAGAGAGCATCAAGAAGCAAATATAAAACAAATTTAAGTCTAACCCACTTCCTATGAAAAATAATCTTGTAAAGAAACAAGTCATGAAAGCACAAAGCAACAAGCATAGGAAAGCAAAACAAGTGCAACTTCAAAATTTTCAACATAAAGAGGGGAAACTTAATATTGCTGAGATACATAAAACCATGTTTCCCTCTCTCATAATAAACTTCAGTAGCATCATGAATAAAATTAACAATATAACTATCACATAAAACATTCTTATCATGAGCCACATGCATATAATAATTATTACTCTCCACATAAGCATAGTCATTCTTATTAATTTTATTGGGAGCAAATTCAACAAAATATATATCATTATTATTCTCATAACCATAATCATCAAATATAGGAGGCATATTGTAATCATAATTAATTTTCTCCTCAATACTAGGTGGACTAAAAATATCATATTCATCATTGCAATCATCATATATTGGAGGTATAGTATCATCATAGCAAATTTTCTACTCTAAAGCCGGGGAACTAAAAAGATCATTTTCATAAAAACTAGCTTCCCCAAGCTTAGACGTTCCATAGCATTAGCAATAATGGTGTTCAAATAATTCATACTAATAACATTGCTATTAGCATGAAAATAAAGTTCCATGGGTTTTTTAATTTTCTCTTTAAACACTTCATGTCCTAACTCAAGATAAATACTATAAAGCTCTCTAATTTTGTTGTTGTTTTCCATTAAGCCTAACTAGTGAAAGTAAAAACAAGAACCAAAAAGATATAATTGCAGAATCTAAAGGAAATAACTTCGAGCACTCACACACCAGCAACAGTACTAGAAAATAGCTTAGTAGCCAGAGGATATGAGTACCTTTTACCTTACCTCAACGGAAACGACACCAAAAAAGAGATTGATGTCTACGCACGCTTCTATTTTTGTAGACAGTGTTGGGCCTCCAAGTGCAGAGGTTTGTAGAACAGCAGCAAGTTTCCCTGAAGTGGATCACCCAAGGTTTATCGAACCCAGGGAGGAAGAGGTCAAATATATCCCTCTCAAGCAACCCTGCAATTAAGATACAAGAAGTCTCTTGTGTACCCAACACACCCAATACACTTGTCAGATGTATTGGTGCACTAGTTCGGTGAAGAGATTGTGAAATACAAGTAATATGGATGATTATAAATGGTAATTGCAATCTGAAATAAAAAGCAACAAGCAAACATGTAGCAAGACTGATTGTAAACGTTGTTTTAATGCTTAGAAACAAGGCCTAGGGATCATACTTTCACTAGTGGACACTCTCAACAATGATAACATAATTGAACACATAAATATCTTCTCTTCACTATGCTACCCTGAATTACTCTCCGATTGGATAACGAACACCAATTCACCGCGTAGGGCTATAAAAGCACACCTTAAAGTTCGCATTCCCCATCTAGGTAACCCCACACTGTCACCTTGAGTGCTAGATGGTTCCAGACGGTGCGCACACTGTCACCTTCACACACGTGGGACAAGGTTTCTCCGGAGATCACATTAATAAAAGCACTTGAGTAGCATAATAGACAAAGATTAACATCTACTTATTCAACTATATTACAAAGCTCATGATCACAATAAGATCACACCATGGAGAGAGAGATGAACGCATAGCTACCGGTAGAGCCCTTAGCCTCGGGGGAGAACTACTCCCTCCTCATCATGGGAGTCAGCAATGGCGATGGAGATGGCGGTGGAGTAGATGGAGATGGATCCGAGGGCAATTACCTATCCCGACAGGGTGCCAGAACAGAGACTTCTGCCCCCGAATCTCGTCTTCTATGGCGGCGGCACTGCGTAACTTTTCATGGAATTCTGATCTGGTATTTAGGTTTTTTGTCTCAGGAGGGTTTATATAGGCGAAGGGGCGAGGTCGGTGGAGGCTCGAGGGGCCCGCACCATAGCTAGGCATGGCCAGGGGGACCTGCGCCACCCTATGGTGTGGCTGCATCGCGACTCCTCTTCGTCTTTACTTGGGCTCCGTGTCATGTCGGAAAAAATAGGAACTTGGGCTTTTGTTTCGTCCAATTCCGAGAATATTTACTAGTTTTTGTGAAACCAAAAATGGCAGAAAATAGGGAACTGGCTCTATGGCATCTTGTTAATAGGTTAGTTCCAGAAAATGCATAAAAATGACACGAAGTGCAAGCAAAACATAAAGCAATTGGTGTAAAACAAGCATAGAGCATAAAAATTATAGATACGTTTGCAACGTATGAGTCGCTCATAGTCTTTTGCTAGCCTCCACCTATACTGAGTATGATCTCTACTCGTGCATCCAACTCCCAAGAAACCAAGTTATTCCAAAGATTCCACTATAAATTCCTATGCATTGTGTGTTACACCATTCCAAGTATATTCATGTTTTTATATATCTTAAATTTTTGTTATGTGAAAATTAGTGATTAAAGCTCTCACGAACTTGAAGGCACATTTTATTTCTTGCACTTAATAAACCTGAACCATTGTGACTATCTTATGATGCTTATATGCTTGCAAATCTAAGTTGGGAGTTAGCAAAACCATGTTGTCATGGGGCATGCTTTCAACATTGCACTTATTCTATTTAGTTGATATCATGTTCTTTTGTTTATGGATGCCGACGGTGTGAAATAAGATGGGAGCTTGCAGGTCCATGGAGTTTATATATGTGTTAGAGAAACGCCTGGGTGGCTAGCCTAAGCCATGCCTAATCATGGTGGAAACTTGCAGCAAAACCATAGTGGCATTCTATGAAGCATCCTCAATAAAAAACTATGCAAATAGCAAATAAAAAGATCGCTAAGATGCTGTAAGATCCCTCCTTTGTAAAGGAAAAGGATCCCTATAATTGCAATGCTAGTCCCTGGATCATTGCTAGCATCCACAGTTTAAGATGAAGTACACAGATACAAAGGTCATTTATTACATCCATTCCAGAGATAAAACATAGTATTTTACAACTCAAGGCCACAGGCCTAATACAAGAGTTTGGAATAAGTAAATAAACATAAGTCTTCATCTTCATGTGCCACAGGCAAGCATGTTGAGTGTAGACTCATGACACCTAATCATCATCGGAGTAACCTGCAACATCACAAGTTACAGCCACAGTGGGTCAATACTTTGGAATAGTATTGGCAAGTGATACCTTAGTAAATTTTAAGTGGACTATATTACTATATGCATTTTGGCTAAGTGTAGCTTGGCTTGCTTGCTCAAAATAGGTTTTTCCTATTAGTTGAAATCACTAAGTTTTTCTATGTCAAAAACTTTTCCCAAGAAACCACCAATAGACATTGGGGTCCTTCACCCTTGTTCACCCACAAGTTTTTACTTAGAAGTTGGAGTGATGAGATTCTTGATAGCTTCCATGTCTTGATGATCAAGTTGTCCATTGCCATGGACTTGGCTAAGTACTTAGATTTTCCATCTGCAGAGGTTGTGCACTTTCCCCACCAGACTTGGTTTCCCAAGACAGTACCTTTCAGAAGCCTTTCCTTAGACCAAATGGACGCGCTCCAACCTATAATTCCCACTACCACCAACTGTCCAAATGGCTAAGTTCTAGCAACTTATGTGATCCAGGCAGAGCCCATATTGCCAAGTGGCTGCACTATAAGCTTCTCAACACTTGGCCTCTAAAATCCCTTTGTGCCTGGGTGGCATACCACAAGTGAGATACACAAGGTAAACCATGTCCATGGGCCTTGTGTAACCACTCAACCAAAAACCACCATTCAAGTCCCATTCCACCCAGGTGATTCATTGACTTAGTTGTTTTATTAAGAAAAACATAAGTCAAAAGACTTAGAAATATTTTCATCATAGCATGTATATACTTTACCAACCCTTGTTTTATACTAGCTAGGCTAAGCATGGCATAGTAACTTAACTTAGGAAATTTCCTAGCAATTCTACAACTACTTAGGATTTCCCAACATAGCATTTGGCAAAATAGTAACATGCAAGACTTAGCAAAATAATTCTAATGCTTGTACAAAATATAGGGATGGAAATATTCATGAAGTACCACTTGCCTTGGTAATGGGGAGAGTAGCA
Organism: Avena atlantica; assembly: GCA_910589765.1. NCBI lineage: Eukaryota > Viridiplantae > Streptophyta > Magnoliopsida > Poales > Poaceae > Avena > Avena atlantica. The sequence goes on from OU342736.1 coordinate 377,572,678, forward strand.
CTCTTCACAATCACAATCACTAGCACCAAAATCTACACATAAAATATAACCACAATCACATACAAGTCATATACAAACAAAAATATATATGCATGCATTCAAAATGCTAAGTGATGATTTTAAAAACTCCACCAAGCAAGTGCATAGTACTGAACCATAAACAAGTCAAAATCTTGCCAATCCAAGTTTATTTTACACTAAAACAATTTTCTACACAATTTCTATACTCAAAATAGTCCTAAACAAGTTTCTGCAAAAGAAACCATTTTAACAGAACCTAAACTTTAAACACATTGCATAAACAGAAAGGGCTTGTCTCCCTGATTCCAACAGTATAAAATTTGCAAAAATCTAACGTGGGAATCAAAAGTTATAGCCTAATCAAATTTGAATCCAAATCTGTTTTAAATTCTGTTTTAAACTCAAACCCTAGCCACGCGTCTTAATTCTATTGGTTGATACCGTTTCGCTCAGGATCACCCTCCCGCACCGTCGGATCTACTTAAAACACACGGCTCAGATCTACCCATAACGATTTGTTAAGTGATCTAATCCTATACGCTGGATCTAGATCTGACGGCTCTGGATCAAACAACCAAAGCGGGGCGGCGCTGGCGGCGGCTACTGGCGGCGGCGAGCTCTGTCTGCGGCGGCGCGGCGCTACAGGTCGTCTGGAGAGGCAGGAGGATGCTCACCAGGTTCGTAGCGTCGAGGAGAAGCTCAACTTAGCAGCGGCTTGACGAGGGGCGCACGGGCACGGTCGCTGGAGCTCGTCAGAGTTGCGGGCGGCGTCTGTCGCTTGCTATCGAGGTCGCTGTCGAGGCTCCGTGTCGTCCTAGCACAAGGAAGAGGGTTTAGAAGATGCGCAAGTGACTAGCGAACAAGTTGGTAACAAAGGGAAGGCAAGGGGCGCTCAGTTCTTACCGCTATTGCTCGCCGGAGTCGAGCGGCGGCGCTGGTGGTTGCGGGCGTGAACGGAAATGATGACCTGGGTCATGAGCAAGCAAACCAGAGGCGTTAGCAGATGCACAAGATCATGCTGGTTGAAGTGGTTTGAACGAGAGGCAACGGGGCGGTCTGAGCTTACCGTGATTCGTCGCCAGAGCGCGTCTGTCTGCGGCGGCGCAAGTGCGATTGTGGGCAGCCTGGTGGCGATGTGGAGGCGTTGAGTGAGGGGAAATGACCGCGGTGCAGAGGGGGTTATGTAGGCGAGAGGGGAGCGGCAATTAAGCGCGAAATCAAGGGAAATTAAGCGAGGAATCAACGCGGCAGTGATGGGCGGAGGAAACGGCCAACGACATGGTCGGGCACGATTTGGGGAAGACGAGGGTGAGCTGTCGAGGTCCACCAGTCAGCGAGTGAGACGGAGAGGAGGTGGGGTCCGAGTGTCAGTGCCTGTGTGGGTGCGTCTGTGCGTGCGAGTGAGAGAGAGGGAGGCCGGGTGGGCTAGCTGGGCCGGTTGTGGTGTTGGGCTAGATTAGGAGCGTCTGGCCCTTTTCTTTTCTTTAATCTTTTTCTTTTTCCAGAATGAATTTTAGGAATGGTTTTCAAATGAATTCAAACTCCATTTGAATTCAAATCTATTTAGGATTTTTGCAGTGTGCAACAGTCTCAATTCTAGGTATAAAACCATGGGGTCACTTTGAAAAGGCTTGGTCATTTTTGGAGAAACAAAATAACAGGGACTTTGCACTTGATTTGCAAATGTTTGAAAAAATGGTTTTTGAAACCATTTCCATTTTGTAAAGTTTGGTTCAAATTCCACACTCAATCCATTCAACAAGGGAGATAAAAAATCTAGGTTTAAAACATTCAAACTCTCAAATGGGGATGGCCATTTGATATAAGTTTGTTCACATAAAATGATAGCACTATGTGCTTCTGTTTTCTGAAATGAGTTTTGAAATTGATCTCAATTCTATATGAATGCATGAATGATATGCAATCTTTGATATCATGATTTTAGGGATGTTACAGATGCTCACTGCATGTTGGCTTGTCATTTTGATATGGGATAGCTCCTATATCATGGGGCAAGGGGTACCCCGTTGGCGGTTCTCTATGATACACATATATTTAAAATGACAAGAACTTGCCTGGGACCAAAGTTGAGTAGCATGAGGTCTCGGTACTCGTTCTCAAGGGGAATGAGATTTTCAACTAGCATATAACTCATATTTGCCCTCACTTTAACCTTAATCACTTCAAGATGCGTATCATAGGGGCAATGAGATCTCAAAGCTAATAAGTACCATAATTTTTGGAAGCTTTATAAAACCATTTAGTCCCTACTTCCCTCTGCGAAGGGCCTTTCTTTTTTACTTTTTGTTGAGTCTTCATCTTCTATCTTTATGCACCAGTTAAGAGAGCATAGTCGTCATTCTAAGTTCAATGTGCATTGTCCCAAAACTTGTTGATTGATTCATAATTATGGTATTTCTTGTTCTTAAATTATTTGTATCTAGTCACCCTTATGAATTTTGAAGATGTCCTATGCATTTATGATTTGCTATTCCATGAAGGACAAGGTGAATACCATTCTTGCTATGTTTTCTATATGTGAAACAAACAAATGTCTTTCAAAGAATTATTCATGACCTTTTGTTTGTGTAGCCTTTCATTTTGCAACATAGTTGCTATGTCTTATTGTTAGATACTTGTCGGGGGGTTAACCTCGGGTAGGTCAGAGACGGGGAAAGACAGAGGTACTATCCCCGTTTAGTTTCCGAGTTACGGTCCAGGTCGGCCGAATCGTGGATATGTCGGCCGATGAACGGAGGCAAGAAGCCCACGTATATGTATCAAGTAGTTACCCGGCCGAGTTACTGAGAGAATCGGCCGGGTTACCCAAGTGATCTTGATGAAGGTGAAGAACGAGCCGAGTAACACAGGGTAAGGCCGAGTGATACGAAGCTTGCAGGAGAAGGAGAAGCCCAAGGTCAAACTATAGCCGCAGGCTAGAAGGAATCAGAGCAGAGCCAAGCACAAGAGACAAGGATGCACAGCGTCAGAGGGGCAGAAGGAGGTCACGGAGGTGACAGTCCTGGAGCCCGAGGCACGCAGGAGGGGGCCACTGGAGCCTTGCCGTCATTAGAAGGGCGACAGGGAAAGGAGGCCGCCGAACTACTATTTTGGGACAAGCATATTCCACGAATATGCTTGCCTCGTCAGCCCTAAGGGCACCCAAGGCACTCCTTTATAAGGGGAGGCTTGGACCCTGAGGGAGGGATCGATTCTTTGAGCACCGTTAGGCTAGGGAGATTCATCTTGTCCCCCTGTATACAGCTCAAGGAGCACTTGTAATCGAAGAAGAGAGAAATAAAGATCATCACTTTGGAAGCTTGAGTGTAGAGGCAGTTGCATCTTCCCTCCCCAGATCCCACTAGCATCCATTGGCCCCATACTTTAGCCTACCCATGGCATCTGCCGTGCCACAACCACGACAGTTGGCGCCCACCGTGGGGCAAGCAGCGGTGCTAGCTGGAGTTGTGATCCGAACGGGAAACTTCATCAACACCGGCGAGCGCGTTGTTTCTGGCTTGGTCCAGAGACTTGGTCTTTGTGACTATGTCAGGGACAATGCAGGAAGCTTCAGGGGGAAAACTCCCTCGCGCAATGGGATCTTCATCGGCCTGGGCGAGCACAGGCTCTACGTCGGCGTCGACATCACCGGCATTTATCCTCACTAGGTTGTTGTTGCTGCAGGAGAGCCACCTCGAAGCGCGGCGAGCCATCCATCAGGAGAGCATCTTGCAGGCAGCGTCGAGGTGATGGTCGCAGCAGGAGCTCAAGCGGGAGCAGCAGTAGCCGGGTCAAGCAGAGAACCCGCCGCAGGCGCACAAGGCGCACCCAAGCAGACCACACTGCAAAGCGCTGAGGTAATTCCGCCAGTGACAAACCCGGCCGAGCTGCATGACACCACCCCAAAGGCACCAAGAGTGAGAGGGCCACCTCTGGAAAGACCAGAGAACATTCTTCAGGCGACTATAGAAAACTTAACCACACCTGTAGCGCCGATACTTGATCCGGCAAATGCTCAGGCAGAGTTAGAAGAAACCAGGCAAAAGGTGCTGGTGGAGGCCAAAAAAGTATCAGCTCTGCGGGAATCCTTGAACAGGACCCTGAGAGAATATGCAAAAGCTAATAAGCTTGATATCGCACCCGAGCGGGTGGAAGAACTAAGGTTAAGAGGGAAGAACCTCATGAATGACATTAACAAAGAGCATGAAGCTCACAGAGCAGAGTCAGGTGATTTGGGTTTGCCGAGGTACAGTACCCCGGCGAAAAACCTGAGAGCGGAAAATGCCGCAGCATTGGAATTAGAGGGGTTAACCGGGGAAGCTCGGCAGAAACAACAAGAAAGAGTGAATGAGCTGGTGCGCATCGCGAACCAGCAAAATGAGGAAATACTCAGAACTAACCCGGCAAGACCAGGGGCTTCGCGGATGGTTCATTCGGCGGGGGCAGCACCTGCTTTATCCGCGGCAGCAGCATCTTCACCCGGAAACAACGCTCGAAGAGAGAAAGCAGTAACCTCAGGAAAGAGGAACAAGCAAATTGTTCCATATGACCCGGCAATAGCTGGAAAGGCAAATGAGAACAGAGGCAATGCAAGCCGAGGTAACAGTGGGGAGAGAAACCACGGCCGTATGGAAAAGGACGGCGGGGGCCGAGGCAATGGGGATCTCGGCAGGAGAGAACCCGCAAGAGATAATCATGAAAACCAGACCCCGGCCGAAGTAAGGAGAGAAGTGCCAACCAACCCACAACCAAGACATGAGCCTCGGCAGGAAAGAGAAGTGAGGCCAGCTCGCCACAATCAGATGAATGAAAGGTACAATGATGGATATTCCGAGGTGGAATACGCAAATCAGGGTGGAAACAATCACTATGGGGTACATGATAGAATCCTGTACAGAGATTTGCCAGCAAGTGATGCAAGAGTAAAGTTGGATCGGCTATACCGGTCCGAGTTGTTGGAAGAGCAAGGTCCACCAGGTCCGACATGTTTTGGACCACGGATCATGGGCGAACCGCCAGTGCCGAATTTTTAGTTGGCAAGAGGCACGAAAACGTACAATGGAAGTACCAAGCCACAAGACTGGTTGATTGATTATGCCACCGCGGTGAAGATAGCGGGTGGCAACCTAAGATGGGCAGTGCGGTATGTCCCACAGATGTTGGAAGGACCAGCCAGGGTATGGTTGAATAATCAACCAGCTGGCAGTATCAACTGCTGGTTAGATTTTGAAGAAATGTTCGTCAGCAACTTTACCAGCACATACAAGAGACCAAATAGACCACAACAGCTAGCCATGTGCAAGCAGAGGCCGAATGAAACGGATAGAGAGTTTTTAACTCGATGGTGTAACCTGAGAAACTCATGTGAGGGAGTTATCGAATCGCAAGCAATCGCTTGGTTCGCGCAAGGCTGCCGTTATGCCAGCGTGTTGTGGCAACGCCTGCAAAGAGATATGCCAACCACACTGGCAGAAACTATCAGAATAGCAGACTCCTATGCATTGGGCGACCCAACCCAACCGGAATTAATGTCGGCGGATCATCGTGAGCAACAGGACCAGTACGCGAGAGAATTGGCCGGGTCATCCAGGCGTGATTTCAGAGGAAGAAGAAGAGAGGAGAGGCCGGATTATAGATATAATTCGGCCCAGGTGGCGGCATTAGCACAAGATCATCCGAGTCACGGAGCAGCTCAACGACAGAAAAATGGACCTCAACAGTGGACATCAAGAAATGAGAGAAAAAGGCAATGGACCCCAGAGCAAAAGAAGCAATGGCAAGAGAGGCCGAAGTATACGTTCGAATCCATGTTAGATCAGCCGTGCAAATTTCACACATCAAACCCATCCAGACCAGCCAATCATACAACCCGCCAATGTGCCTGGATGAAAAATGCGATGGGAAACCCAGCAGGAGTTCAGGCTCCCCATCAGGTGCAACAGCAGCATCAGCCGCAGTTAACTGGAGCAAATACACAGCAACTGATGCTACCGCCCCCTCCCCCTAGGTACGATAACTCGGATCGGAGGGATGCAGTGCATCAAGTAATGAACCAGGGCCAGGACGGAAGGATGAACCCGGCAAATACTGGACGTAATGATTACAGGGAACATCACCAGTCTTATTGTGTGTTCACAACAGAACAGCAGGACAAGCAAAGTGTGCAGCGCCGGCATATGGAAGTGAATGCAGTTGTGCCTGCAGTAGCAAGATACCAGCCATGGTCTGATCAGGAGGTGAACTGGAGCATGAAAGACCACCCCAGAATAATGCCGAGTCCAGGATCATATGCACTTGTGTTGGATCCGACATTTGTTGGACCAAGCATCAATGTGAAATTTTCAAAGGTACTCATCGACAACGGGAGTAGTATCAACATCATGTACAAAGATACCATGCATAAACTCGGAATATCGCAGAATATGCTGCAGTCCACGAGGACAACTTTCCATGGGATAGTGCGAGGGCTTTCGTGTGAGCCCATCGGTAAAGTCCGAGTGGACGTGTTATTCGGTACAAGAGATAACTGCAGAGCAGAAAACTTAGAATTTGAAGTGGTGGATCTGGAAAGTTGTTATCATGCTCTACTCGGACGGCCCGCACTGGCCAAATTCATGAGCAGCTGTCATATAAGTTATCTAAAGATGAAGTTACCCGGACCACAAGGGGTGATAACAGTTGCAGGGGATTACAAGAAGTCAATGGAGTGTGCTTCGGCCGGGTCAAATTTGGCCGAGTCATTGGTTATAGCAAGAGAAAAGAAAAGGATTCAGGAGGTAGCAGCCCTCGCCCAGTCAGCAAAGTTAAACATGCCAGCACTGGCCAACCCTCATGGAAGTGTTTCTTTTCAGCCAACCAAAGAGACGAAGAAATTTCAGATTGATGAGCAATTCCCAGAGCGCACTGTTACTATTGGTGCAGGCCTTGACGCTAAATAGGAAGGCGAGCTCACCAACTTCCTCCGTGAGAATCGGGACATATTTGCATGGTCAACTCAAGATCTGCAAGGTGTTCCGAGGGAGTTGGCTGAGCACTCTTTAAACGTCAGGCCAGGAGCAAGGCCGGTGAAGCAACCTCTCCGCCGCTTCGCCGAAGACAGGAGAAAAGTAATAGGGGATGAAATAGCTCGGCTCCTCGCAGCCGGGTTCATCATGGAGGTGCTATATCCGGATTGGTTATCAAATCCGGTGCTAGTAGAAAAAGAAAAAAGATGACCCCAATGTAGCCATTGTGTGGCGAATGTGTATCGACTACACTAACCTGAACAAGGCATGTCCGAAAGATCCTTTTCCATTGCCTAGAATAGACCAAGTCATTGACTCGACCGCTGGCTGTGAGCTGTTATCATTTGTAGACGCGTATTCTGGTTTCCACCAGATACCGTTAAATCCGGCCGATCAAATAAAGACTGCATTTATTACCCCGTACGGGGCTTATTGTTATCGCACGATGCCATTCGGCCTGCGAAATGCAAGAGCAACATATCAAAGATGCATGCAAAAATGCCTACATGATCAGATAGGGAAAAATGTACAAGTGTATGTGGATGACGTAGTCATCAAAACTAAGGAGAGCAAAACCTTGCTAGAAGATATACGGCAAACTTTCGCGAACCTGAGAAGGTTCCGAATGAAGCTTAATCCAGAGAAATGCACATTTGGCGTGCCGGCAGGAAAACTACTCGGTTTCCTTGTGTCCAGCCGAGGTATCGAGGCTAATCCAACAAAGATAAGAGCAGTAGAAAGGATGGAATTGCCGAGATGTTTGAACGATGTACAAAAATTCACGGGCTGCCTGGCCTCGCTTAGTCGATTTGTATGTCGGCTAGGAGAAAAGGCACTTCCACTTTATCAGCTGATGAGAAAGTCGGACAAATTCAGCTGGACTCCGCAGGCGGACCTTGCATTTCATGAGTTGAAAAAGATGCTAGTTACGGCACCCATTTTAGCTTCTCCATTATCGAAAGAACCTATGCTACTCTATGTAGCGGCTACTAATCGAGTAGTTAGTACTGTGGTCGTAGTGGAACGACTTGAAGATGGTAAGTTGGTTCAGAGGCGGGTGTATTATCTAAGTGAAGTATTATCCACTTCAAAGCAGAATTATCCGCACTATCAGAAGATGGCTTATAGAGTATATATGTCGGCAAAAAAGCTTAAGCATTACTTTGAAGAGCACCCCATCAAAGTAATATGTGAGGCACCCATAGCCGACATATTGAACAATAAAGATGCAAGTGGCCGAATAGCAAAATGGGCGATCGAGTTATCACCGTATGCTCCACAATTTGATAGGAGAGATGCAATCAAATCTCAGGCTGTCGCCGACTTTCTCGTAGACTGGGCCGAGGTGCAGTATGAGCCACCATTGCCAGATCCAAATTACTGGACAATGCATTTTGATGGTTCCAAACTAAGGAATGGTTTGGGAGCAGGAATAGTGCTAACCTCGCCTAAAAAAGATCAATTGAAATATGTACTGCAAATACATTTTGCTGCGTCCAACAATGTAGCTGAATATGAAGCGCTAGTCCATGGATTAAAAGTGGCAAAAGAAATTGGTATACGCCGAATCCTATGCTACGGTGACTCGGATCTAGTAGTACAACAAGTATCCGGCTGTTGGGACGCATTAGATGCTAATATGGCTTTATACAGATTCCATGTGCAAAAAATCAGTGGATACTTTGAAGGATGTGAATTCCACCACATACCACGAGCAGAAAATGACGCTGCCGACACATTGTAGAAATTAGGGTCAACCCGGCAGTCAATTCCGCCAGGTATTGCCCTGGAGCACCTCAGGAAACCATCAATAATCCCATCACCATAATCCGAATCAATCTTTATCCCAGCAAGTTCTGCAGAAAATCACACGCCAATGGAGGTAGATCCGCAGAAAGATTCGGAACCCCTAAAGAGGGGGACAACCGAGGTAATCACAATCATGGAGAGAGCCGAGGTATATACGTCGGCAGAAAACATGGAGATAGACAGTGAGATCACTGCAGAAAGAGTGACACCGATATGGGCGCAACCCATATTTTCTTACCTAAAAGACGCGATATTGCCGAGTAATGAGGTATTAGCTAGACAAACCATAAGAAGAGCAAAAGCCTATACAATCATAAACAATGAGTTATATAAGAGAAGCGTCACAAACGTATTGCAGAAGTGCGTGAGTTCCACCGAAGGTCAGGAAATCCTTCTAGACATACACCAAGGAGAATGTGGGCACCATGCCTCATCTCGCGCTTTAGTAGCCAAGGCATTTAGGCATGGATTTTACTGGACAACGGCGTTAAAAGAGGCAAAAGAATTAGTTAAGAAATGCAATGGTTGTCAGAGATACGCGACCAGAATACATATGCCGTCGGCCGAGTTAAAAACAATACCAATCACTTGGCCATTTTCTGTATGGGGTTTAGATATGGTGGGACCGTTCAAGCCGGCGAGAGGAGGAATGACCCACATGTTGGTTATGGTAGACAAGTTCACAAAATGGATTGAAGTAAAACCGATTAAAAAGTGTGATGGGCACACAACAGTGAAATTTCTCAAGGATATCATCTTGAGATACGGGTACCCACATAGTATTATTACGGATAATGGCACAAACTTTGCAGAAGGAGCTTTCGCTAGATTTTGCCGAGAGAAGCACATAAGACTAGATATTGCCTCGGTGGCTCACCCAGCATCCAATGGACAAGTGGAAAGGTCTAATGGACTGGTGCTATCAGGAATAAAACCACGGCTTGTTGAACCTTTGCAAAGGTCGGCAGGATGTTGGATCGAAGAAATCCCAGCCGTGTTATGGAGCCTTCGGACTACTCCGAATAGATCAACAGGTTACACTCCATTCTTTCTGGTGTACGGGGCAGAGGCCGTACTCCCAGCCGACATAATATATGACTCGCCAAGAGTTGCTCAGTACACAACCTCAGAGACGAATGAGATAGCTCGGCAAGATGCCGTAGACCTGTTGGAAGAAGCCAGAGAGTTGACTTTATCACGATCGGCTATTTATCAACAGAACTTGCGGCGGTATCACAGCAAGAAAGTGAATCCAAGAGTATTCAAAGAAGGAGATTTGGTCCTCCGACTAGTGCAACGCACGGCCGGCATGCACAAATTGTCACCCCCATGGGAAGGACCGTTTATCGTGAGCAAAGCATTGCACAACGATGCATATTATCTGATCGATGCTCAGTCCCCTGGAGAGAACAAGGCAGACAAAGCTGGTGAAGAAACGAAGCGCCCCTGGAATGTGGCTTTACTTCGGCCATTCTACTCGTAGCATTATATCTCAAGGTCAAAATCCAATGATGTATTTGAACCTCGGCACTCAGAGCAGTGACTCGGGGACTGCCTTAGGTTACATTTATTTCATATTATGTATTCGAACCTCGGCACCCAGAGCAGTTACTCGGGGACTGCCATATGTTATGTTATTTCGTGTTATATGTTTGAACCTCGGCACCCAGAGCAATGACTCGGGGACTGCCATATGTTATGTTTATTTCTTTCGCGTTACGTGCTTGAACCTTGGCGCCCAGAGCAGTGACTCGGGGACTGCCGTATGTTGTATTTCTTTCATGTTACGAATATGAACCTCGGTGCCCAGAGCAGTGACTCGGGGACTATCATATGATATATCAATTTCGTATCGATACCTAAACTTCGGCATCTAAAGCAGCGACTCGGGGACTACCGTATGCTACCTCAAACTTATGCTGAACGCACTCATATCAGTTTTGTACTACCTCTGAAATTTGATTTACATGAGGAAGTTTCGGACAATAAACAACGATCCAGCGATTGCTGCATACTTCCACAACGAAGTAGTTAACTTATGTTCAGAACAGATCAATATCATAGGTATTCAGCGCTCATGCCTGGATAAGACCATAAAAAATAACGGCAAAGTTAAGCCCTAAAAAGTCAAGAAATTAAGGGCCAGCGAAGCAAGAATTCGGACGAACATCCACTTAACCAGATGTCTCAATAGTACATGGCAAAAGAAATTCAAATCATACAGCGAGTTAACAAATTTTTCGCCTACATCATACGCCCGGCATACCTGGGATCGGAAATAACTTAGGCGTTGTTTGTTGGAGAGGCAGCTACTTGCTCAGGTGCGGGGCACTCCGAGGTAGGAGGGACCTCGACTGAGGTTGCCTCGCCATCCGCTGACCCAGGTGCAACTTCGGCGGAAGTCCGAGGTTGTTCAGGAGCGTCAGTCCGTGCGGTAGAATGCCCGGTACCTTTGGAAGAGGACCGCGCATCGCCGTTGCTGTCTGAGCTTGAGCTAGAGCTATCAGATGCGGCCGAATCATTTTCACCTTCCCCCTGCTCCGCTGAATCATCATCCGAGGCACCCTCAGCCGCAACCTCCTGATCCGGGTCTGGGAGAAAACTCGGCCCTTCATTCCAAGTGTGCACGTCGGCGTACTCGACGAGTTGGAACGCCCGAGCTTGACGAAGAGCAACAAAAGTGGGATCTTCAACCCAGCGGGAGCCAGTGCGCAAATTTCTCAGGATGTCCAGAGAGATGTCTTCATACCATGACATGATAACAATAAGGGCCATGTCGGCACCAGCACGCCCAGCCGATTCTCTCCAAAGACTCAACTGCCTCTCAGATGCCATCAGCCTTGTCACCAACAGCTTGACTTCGTTGATATCAGGAGTCCCCGAGGTATTCGGCCAGAGTACATGGTAAGCTCGGATAGCGGCCTGCACCAAGTCCCAGCCCATAATTTTCATCGGACCAACTGCGGCACCAACGGCAACCAAGTAATCCTCCATTGAATATTCTGAATCGACAGTAACGGCTTCACCTCGGCGCGCACGAGCTGCAAGAACTGCTTTAGAACTCACGGGCTTGGCCTCGGGGAAATGATCTGCGCAAAGCACGAACGTGTCAAAAGGTAGCAGGGGCAAAAAAGAAAAATATAATTCGGCCATGCCAAGTAGCTTACGATGAATATAGCTCATCATTATCTGAAGATCTTTGGCCCAATCAGCCTTGCTCTTCTCAAAACGAGAAATTTCCTCGCTCAAACCCCGGGTTTTAAGTTCGGCAGCTTCAAGGAGTTCTTTGTTCTTCTGCAGATCCAGAGTCAGCCGATTCTTTTCCTCGGAAAATTCTTGGTCGAACTTCTCTAGTTCGGATTTTTGAGAGAGCTTAAGGGTATCCACCTCGGATCGCAGGCGAGCTATCTCATCGTCTTTTTCTTGTAGTTGCGCTGAATGAACTGCATTTTGTTCTAAAAAATGCAGCATCACGTCAGGCATGGGCATGCAATCTTGATGTGACACTGCGAAGTCTTGCAACTCGGCTTTACCACAGCCAAACGCAATAAGGAACCTTAGCATATATATTAAGAAGGAGAAGAAGTAAAATAGAAAGGAAACTAACCTTCCAGGTTCTTGATCTTCTTTTCAAGGCGAATATTGAGGTTATTAATATTACCTATTCAACAAGAAGTAAGCCGGCATTCCATGGACGAATACATGAGAAAGTTGGGAATAAGGAAAAGGAACTATCGACATACCAGCCTTCTTTGCCACGGGCAGAACCTTCTCGTACTTCTCTTCCAGCTTGCGGTGCGAAAAAAGCAACCTCTGGAACTCGGCAGTCCGCCGGTCATGTGCAACCTGAGTAATAAGGCAAAATGATAAGTCGACGAGTAAAAGCTAAATTAAATCCGAATCAAGCAAAGCTTAATTCGGCTTTAGGTGGCTGGATATTCAAAGCTAAAACAGATCCGAGTCAAGCAGAACTTAACTCAGATCTAGGTGGCTGGATATTCAAAGCTAAATTAGATCCGAATCAAGCAAAGCTTAATTCGGCTCTAGGTGGCTGGATATTCAAAGCTAAACCAGATCCGAGTCAAGCAGAACTTGACTCAGATCTAGGTGGCTGGATATTCAAAGCTAAATTAAATCCGAATCAAGCAAAGCTTAATTCGGCTTTAGGTGGCTGGATATTCAAAGCTAAACCAGATCCGAGTCAAGCTGAACTTAACTCAGATCTAGGTGGCTGGATATTCAAAGCTAAATTAGATCTGAATCAAGCAAAGCTTAATTCGGCTCTAGGTGGCTGGATATTCAAAGCTAAACCAGATCCGAGTCAAGCAGAACTTGACTCAGATCTAGGTGGCTGGATATTCAAAGCTAAATTAAATCCGAATCAAGCAAAGCTTAATTCGGCTCTAGGTGGCTGGATATTCAAAGCTAAACCAGATCCGAGTCAAGCTGAACTTAACTCAGATCTAGGTGGTTGCATATTCAAAGCTAAATTATATCCGAATCAAGCAAAACTTAACTCGGATCTAGATGGCTGGCAATTCAAAGCTAAACCAAGTCCGAATAAAACACAACTAAACTCGGATCTAGATGGTCGGATTAACGAACCTTAGAAACAAATTTAAGTCAAACTTTCAAGTATACAACAAGTTATTTCCTTGCAAGTTTCGGGGACTAGAGCATAGGGTAACATCTGAAGAGTAATTTAAGACTCAGAGAAAATAATTACCTCATTCATCTTGTTGGTATCAATGATGAACTGGGCAGCATGGTCAAAACGGCCGCTGATGTCAGAAAGCTGAAAGGGCTGGTTTGTTGGATTTCCCTCAAACTGATCAGCGGCATTCTAGTTATTGGCATACTCAACCAACGCTCCAAGGCTGTTCCCACTAGCTGTCCGAGTTAAAACTTTACCCCGGGCAGGCGGTCCGACCACGGCAGTCGCAGGGCTCTTATGAAGAGCAAGCTGGCTGCCGGCGGCCGAGGTAACGGGGACTTTGGTAGGCGAAGCTCCCTTACGCAGCACGTCAGCAATACTCGGCTGAGAAGAGCCGGCAAGACCTTTCTGAGAAGAAGAAGTATTGACGGCGATAGCTTTTTTCGCCTTAGAAGAGGCATCAGCAGGAAGTGGCGCCTCGGAAGTAGGGACGGGGTCCTTAGGAGCGGCGGAGGATAAGGTCGCAGAGGGCGCCGAGATAACGACCTTTTCGGCCGAGGTCGGGATGGCCGTAGAAACTGCCGGAATAGATGGAGGCTCAGTAGCAGCGCTGGGGCCCATAGAAGGGGCGGCGGGCTCGACGAAAACTTCGGAGGGTTGGTTTGAATCCAGGTCAATGGAAGGGGTCTCAGGGAGATCGCAACGAACAGGCGACACATTCGGAGCTGGAGGAGAAGCAGGACGAATAGGACTAGGAATCCTGGTATCATCAGCGGGAGGAGGAGATGGCGGCCGAATCGGACGGTTAGTCATACTAGGACCGCCGGGTTTAACAGAAAGAGGAGCACTGCAAAAATAAGAAAGAAGATTCGTCAGTATGAGAAACAGAAAGAGAGAAACAAGAAATATAGGCAAAAGAACTTACCCGGCGACCCCAGGCATAGTCTTGCGCCTGGGAGGGTTCGGAGCGGATTTCTTCATTCGCTTCTTAGGAACCGCCTCCGAGGCACTAGCAGGAGCCCCGCGCTTCCCCGAGGTAACGGGAGGCCGGGAAGCAATAGGCTCGGCGTCGTGAACCTGACCGGCCGGATTAGCTGGGAAAGTAGAAGCCGGAAATGCATAAGAAATAGGCATGGCGGCAACTACCTCAAGAATTTGGACCTCGTCCGAATCACCTTCGTCCTCATGCGCTGAAGTTTTGCCGCGAGCTCGAGCCGGAGCAGGATCCGACTTAGGGACGAACTCCTCGGAGTCCGGCTCGCCAGTATCCGGGGTACTCCTGTCCGCGGGCCAAGGGAGCTGCAGAACTTCGGCGTCCTCGTTCTTCTGCTCTGCGAACCTCTGCAAGACGAGGAGAAAGAGAATCAGATAAACCAGTTTCTAAAAACTGTGGAATAACAGAGCAATGCTGATTAAGCTTACCTCGGGAGGCGGACGATCGCGGGTGAATGGTTTTAACCCCCAAGACCAATCCTCAGGCATCTCAGTCTTGAAGATAGCTCGGACGCGCTTATAAATAAGGTAGTTATCCAGCTCCACGGTCGAGACTCGGTTAGGGTCAAGGGGACCACTCATGTAGCACAGCTTGTGGGTCCGCTGCTGGAAGGGGCAGATCCGGCTACTAATAAAAGTTGCCATCAGGTCTTCACCGCATAACCCGGCCCGGATCAACTCTTTTAGCCGAATCTCGAAAGCCTCGGCCAAGGCGTGAGATTTCCTCGGATTGTAGAGCCAGTTCACTTTAGAAGGTGGGCCAATTGAGAATGGAGGGAGCCGAATCTTGTCTTCCGCCCCTCTGTTCTTGACGTAGAAGAATGACTTGTGCCATTTCTTGCACGACTCCAACCCAGTGACACGAGGGAACACGGATTTCCTCCGAGGTGTGATAGACGCCGCCCCACATTGGGTGAGCAACTTCTCGGAAGGGTGCAGAGATTTGTCAGGGACAACGTTGGAGCGGATCTGGAAGAACTTCGACCAGACATGCACTGACGGCCACAGGCCGAAGTAACCCTCCGAAGCGGAGATGAAAGCAGAAAGAGAAGCTATGGCGTTCGCAGGAAGGTGATGAGGCTGAAGGCCGAAGTAATCGAGGAATTCTCTAGCGAAATCGCTAAGAGGGAGACCGAACCCGCGGGCGAAGTGGGACATGAAAACCACATACTCACCCTCTCTGATATCTAGAGAGGATTCGCTGCCGGGTAAACGGCAAGAAACCTCGGCGGGAATCCGTCGAGTCCGGATTAGCCATTCAATCTCACGGCGCGTGACTGAGGAGCCCTGCCACGAGCCTCGATCGGGCCCGGAGCCAGCGTCGTTGTCCTCAACAAGAGCGCCGCTAAACGAACTAGACATATGTGCGCCGGAAAGATCGCCGGAGGAAAAACTGGCGGCGGAGGGGAGTTTAGAGCTGCAAGGCCCCGTCGGAACTTTGCACGAAAACAATGGCGAAGAAAGGAAGGAACCGTCGCCCGAGCACGAAAACGGAGCAGATGAATCTAGGGAAAGATTAGGGCAAGACGGCCAGAGAAGACTCACCGGCGACGGAGCCAAAGCCGCCGAGCGCGGGGAAGAAAGGCAGAACGACGCGGCGGAATCTTCGCCGGCGGAGGCTCTGGCTGGCGAGCGGCGGCGGAACTGCAAGAGAACGCGCCGGCGGAAGGAAGAAGGAGAACGGAGGCGAGCGGTAAGGGGAAAAGTGAATCCCACGAACGAAGTTCCCCTCTTTATAGTCAAGCTATGAACAGGGAAGGGGGATCGTGGGTGTGGCAGTTATCCGTGTAGATCGTGGGTGCAGCACGAACGCACGACGGTGAGTGGAGCCACACCAACGGCCACACACGAAGAGAGTTCGTTGCAATCCCCAAGGGGAACGACACACGAGGCGTCGCAGCGGCGGCGCAGCAGGTACAGGGTTCACTGTGGCCTGTCAGTAAGCACTGTAGAGGGACCTAAAAACTAGAAGAACAATGATGGGGATGACACGTAGGACATGGCGTACGAGGGAAGGAACGAGGAAACCTCGGACGAGGACATAACTCGGAAACAAGACTGAAGATTATAATGAAGCTGATATAACCCGGCCAAAGCTATTGACAGGGCCACACCAGCTTCGGGGACTAATGTCGGGGGGTTAACCTCGGGTAGGTCAGAGACGGGGAAAGACAGAGGTACTATCCCCGTTTAGTTTCCGAGTTACGGTCCAGGTCGGCCGAATCGTGGATATGTCGGCCGATGAACGGAGGCAAGAAGCCCACGTATATGTATCAAGTAGTTACCCGGCCGAGTTACTGAGAGAATCGGCCGGGTTACCCAAGTGATCTTGATGAAGGTGAAGAACGAGCCGAGTAACACAGGGTAAGGCCGAGTGATACGAAGCTTGCAGGAGAAGGAGAAGCCCAAGGTCAAACTATAGCCGCAGGCTAGAAGGAATCAGAGCAGAGCCAAGCACAAGAGACAAGGATGCACAGCGTCAGAGGGGCAGAAGGAGGTCACGGAGGTGACAGTCCTGGAGCCCGAGGCACGCAGGAGGGGGCCACTGGAGCCTTGCCGTCATTAGAAGGGCGACAGGGAAAGGAGGCCGTCGAACTACTATTTTGGGACAAGCATATTCCACGAATATGCTTGCCTCGTCAGCCCTAAGGGCACCCAAGGCACTCCTTTATAAGGGGAGGCTTGGACCCTGAGGGAGGGATCGATTCTTTGAGCACCGTTAGGCTAGGGAGATTCATCTTGTCCCCCTGTATACAGCTCAAGGAGCACTTGTAATCGAAGAAGAGAGAAATAAAGATCATCACTTTGGCAGCTTGAGTGTAGAGGCAGTTGCATCTTCCCTCCCCAGATCCCACTAGCATCCATTGGCCCCATACTTTAGCCTACCCATGGCATCTGCCGTGCCACAACCACGACAATACTATCTTTCATGCTTATGTTTAGAGTACTTTGATCCCAGCTATCAATGCTTTATAATACTTTGATCAAGATTGTGATGGTGCATGCTAGGGAGTAACAAGTTACAGTTCTTACACTCTGCAGAGGTGCGTTACTTTACCCATGAGAGATCAACTCCTTGTTGCACAACCGGGCGTACTTTCCCGTCCACAATTCCATGATGTGGGGCCCAGTAGTTGGTCCAAGACAATCACTGCCCTCTCCGCGACCTCATATGTTTGCATGATCCTTCGGGGCCATCTCACCTCCGTTAAGCCCCCTTTCGGGCATGCTAAAACCCTAATGAGTTATCGAAGACTCTATGACCTGGTGATGCCCGGATGAGTACCATTTAAATGGACTATATCCCTAAACACCATTCATAGATAATATAGACACCAAAAGTGTGGGGCGTAAGGGTGCCCACCCATATGTTGGATCCACACAAGGAATCACAACGTCACGTTAAGGTCGTCTTACCTCCATATTAGAGGAAAAGGATACAGCTGACTTCTTCGTCCCATTCCAAATCTCATGGCTAACACGTAATATATGGCGCTAGAATCATTGATGTCATGGGTTATTAATCCCTAATGGTTCATAATTATTGCAAATATAAACCTGAGTTCTATTGCCTCATCATATCATCACTTAGGATGATATCTAAGATTTATTTATTTATGAGAAAATAATATTTTTTTCTGGAATATAGATGATAACACACAATTTGTAAATACTTGATAAAGACTCTTCAAAGGACATGAGAAAGTGATGAACTTGCCTTGTGATTGCAAGGTAGTGAAGTCGGATGCTTGCACTGGACCTTGAGCTTCTATGTCTACAAAACATCATTATTGCCCGGTAAGGACAATATTTAAAGAAGCAAAATGATTACACAAAGTAATGTAATGCATCATTTAGCTTTATGTGTATTTTGCCCCATTATTATAAAAATTCTTTTTAATAATAAAGGATTTATAAATATTAATTTTCTAATATTTATTGAATATTGTATTCCTTTATTTTATTTCCTTTTTTATTTGCATTTTATTTATTTAATAATTCCTTTAAGAATTATAATTAAATACCAAAAAATGATATTAAAAATTTGTTTAGTATTTTTATAAAATACTAAAATATTAATATATAATAAAAGTGATTTTTATTTATTTTTATCATCTATCATTAATTTTATAAAATTCCATAAGGAATATATATTACAAAATTCTTAATAAAATTTATATGTTTAAATTTTTTTTTAAAATTTATTTGGATAGTTTGAATTATTGTGAATCCAAAAATATTTTATTTATAATTTTTGGATTTTTATTTTATGTTCAAGAATTTATTTAAATTTAGGGGCATTTTGGTCTTTTCTCATTTAAAAACTAGCTTTAAGTGATTTGGGATGACTCTGTTGGGCTTATTGGGCCCTTGTGGCCCAATAGGGCAGAGCCAAAATGACACCCAAAAGGGTCCTGGCCCAACCCAGCCCGCTCTCTTTGTCACTCTCTCGATCTCATCTCTCTCTTCTCCTCCTCGACCCCGTGGTCGATGGCACCGCCGCCGTGCGCTGCCCGCCGCCGTGGTCCTCCCTGGCTGATGCCGCGGTGCAGGGCGAGGTTGTCGAACACACTCTACCTTCCTGTCTAATTCAATTTGTACCTGGAGCTCCCCTGTGACCATACTAGCTCCATCCCGAACCCTAGGGTTTGGGGTGGTGCTATCGCCGCCGCTGCTGCCATGTGATGTGGGGTGTTCCTCGCCATCAGGCGTGGCTGTGGTTGCAGCGCCCCCTTGGGGTGCTCCCCATGCCGTGTGCTCGTCGTTGACCTCTGCTTCCTCTTATCGCCCACAGCGACAACCTTCAGTAAGTAAACCTTCTCCCCCTCGTGTCCTCTATGCCAGGCCACCCTGTGCTATGTGTTAGTAGTGGCCACTCCTGGCTAGTGACATGTCTTGATTAGGATTGTTTATTGTGCTTAGGGTTCATATCCCTCTGTGGACTAGATATCTGACTAGTTGGATCATGTATTGATGATCCCTAAGCATAATGAGTGGTGGTTTGCTATGGATTGCTGCTTATGATTAGCTGAGGTGATGCTAGTGGTTTACCAGATGATTCCATTGGTTAATTTGATATGGTTCAGATGGCAAGGCTGTTCTGGAATCATTACTTGGAGATTCTAGTGGTTTGAGAACTCACCACTGTCATTACTTAGTTACTGATAGTGATTATTGAGTGATGAAGTCACTGTATCTGTACTTGTTGGCTTAAGAATTCATATATATAGCTGAGATCAATTGGTATCTTACAGTGATGATATGTATATGTATCTATTTGGGAATGATTCCTGTGATTAGTATCAGGAAAATGATTTATAGTTGGCTGTGAGTGTAACTGTGAAAGTTGAATGCTTAACCTTCTTAGTTTAGAAGTTGTTCTTGTGACACCATCCTAGTATGAACTTGGCATCAGAGATAAGTGGAACTTCTTTCCCTGAATCCCTAAAACCTATGATGTTGGTCTGAGGTTTAGGATCTAGATCCTTATCTTGTTGTTTCTCATGGATTGGTTCTGGTAGTGATACCAGCTACTGCTTCTGTAATCAAAGTTGGGAAAAAATGATTGTAGGCTTGATAACTTATATGGATCCATAGGATGAAATTATAAGGTGCTACTCCTGTTTAATAGGTGTGCCTAGAAGTTTAGATCTTGGCTATATTCATTCCTGGAATTTAAATATAGCTTGACATCTAGGATCAATGATGTTGTCCTGAGATCCTAGTTGGATCTTTATATTTTTCTGATTGCTTTTAGTGTTTAAAACTTCAATGATGGAATCACCCCACTTGGGTGTTTTTTGAGAATTTGATTATGAGACAACTCATGGATGCTTGTCTAACTTAGACAGATAAATCATGTGATGCTCTTTTCTACTCACCACACTTGGTTGTTGTTGGGGTTGCAAGTTTTTGATCTTGTGGCTAGCTTGATCTGGTGCTCCTCCTGATACTTCCAGCTCCTGGACTTGTCCTTGATCTAGCTCTCCACCTCCTGGTCCTGGTGGATTGATCTTGTTCTTGCTATCCACCTGATTTACCCCCTCCTTATGTCACCATCTTGGTGAGATGATCAAGGTTGTGGTTGATCTAATCTGGTCTGGTTTGGTTTGGTTGTTGTGCTTGGTGTGAAAGAACAAGGAAATGGTGTGGGATTGGCTTTCCCATGGCTGTGTTGTGTAGTTTTGTGTGTGTGGCCTTTTGATGTTGTGCTGACAGCACACACCATGCAGTTTAGTGTGTGTGTTTCCTGTGTGCTTGCTGCACACCTTATGGATATGCTCTAGATATGAAAGTTACTTTTATCTGATTACACTCACTTGTCTGGTGAAATTTCCCCTCCTTGATGTTTATTTGACTTCTGGCTTAAATTATGAAAGATTTAGTTCTTTCATATTGGTGAAACTAGCCCCTTTAAAGATTACTCAATGATGAAAAAGTGAACAGTGCAACTCACTGGCAATTTTGAGAGTACATATTCTAATCCTTAATATTATTTCTTTAGTTTGTGTTTTGTTTTGCAGGTACCAGACTTGAAGATCAAGACTTTAGTTTAGTTTTATTTTTCTTTATAGAATAGTCACTTGTAATATTTCTTTTATTCTTTTGTAATTTTTATTTTATTCTTTTGTAATAAAGATTGTACTATGACTCAATATATAAAGATTCTTCTTTTATTTCACTACTATTGTAAAGATTCTTGATCAATTCCATAAGTTACATTTTGTAACTTATTTATTGAATAAAATTATGGAATGAATATTCTTTTTCTTAATTGTGTTTTTTATTTAAAGTTTGAATTACTAATTGTTAACTCTTGACAAAATCATAATACTCAAACATAATTATAAATCCTTTTGAATTATAAATCCAACACTCAAGTTTAAATTCAAAATTCATTTCCCAAAACACACTAATCCACAAAGATCGTATCAAAGTTTATAACAATCATCCTCCAAGACTATACCTAATCTCAAAGTATGAAAGAAACTTTGATCACTTTAGGTTTTTATTTGGCAAAAAATTTACCCACATTTCACAGATGAATGCATGCAATTTCACAGATTCCTAAATCTACCCTTCGTTGGTTCCTAAATGTTGGGATGTTCCAGACTTCCCCCCTTAAATTAAACTTCGTCCCGAAGTTTGTTGAAGTGTAACTGAATAGTTCTGGATATGCTTTTCTTAAATCCTCTTCTTTTTCCCAAGTGGCTTCTCTCCCAGGGTGATGTTCCCACTGTACCTTGCAATACTTGATTGCCCTATTCCTCAACCTTTTCTAGTTTTCTTCCAAAATTTTACAGGGTCTTTCAACATAGGTCAAGTTTGCTTGTAATTCTGTCTCTTGATGTGTGATTTCATCATCTGGAACTTTCAAACATTTACGAAGTTGTGACACATGGAAAACATTATGCACTTGAGCCAATCTTGATGGTAACTCTAAAGCATAAGCTATAGTTTTGTTCTGACTCGGTATCTTGAATGGCCCGATATATCTTGGACTCAACTTTCCTTTAAACCCGAACCTTTTAACCCCTTTCATTGGACTTACTTTCAAATATACCATGTCTCCCACTTCTGGATGCCATGATCTTCGACTTTGATCAACATAACTTTTATGCCTACTTTGAGCTATTTTCAGTCTATCCTTGATCTTATCAATGATATCTTGTCTTTCCTAGATATAGTCTGGTGCAAATTCTTTGCTGCTTCCAGGCTCATACCAACATATTGGTGATCTACACTTCCTTCCATACAGAACCTGATATGGAGCTGCCTTCAGACTACTCTGATAGCTATTATTGTAGGAAAATTCTGCCAATGGTAGATGATCTTCCCATGTACCTACAAAATCTAATGCACAAGCTCTTAACATGTCTTCTAGTATTTGATTTATTCTTTCTATTTGACCCCTGTCTCTGGATGATAAGTTGTGCTGAAATCTAACTTTGAACCAAGTGCTTCATGTAATTGCTTCCAAAATGCTGAAGTAAACACTGATCCCCTATCGGTTACGATCTTTTTGGGCACTCCGTGTTTGCTTACTATCTCTTTGATGTAAACCTCTACTAACTTCTAGGCATTATCCTTCTGATTTACCGGAAAAAATGGGCACTTTTAGTGAGTCTATCCACAATTACCCATATCATATCCTTCCGTTTAGGTGTCATGGGCAATCCTGTGATGAAGTCCATACCAATTTACTCCCATTTCCATTCAGGAATTTCCAAGGGTTGCAATGGTCCTGCTGGACTTTGATGTTCAGCCTTCACCATTTGACAAGTATGGCATTCAGATACATATTTAGCAATGTCCCTTTTCATGTTATTCCACCAGAATATTTCTTTCAGATCCATGTACATCTTAGTACTTCCTGGATGTATAGAATATGGTGTTTCATGTTCTTCTCTGAGTATGACATCTCGAATCTCAGTCACATCTGGAACACAAAGACGATCTTGGAACCACAAAGATTCATAATCTCCAAGACGAAAAACTGATTTTTGCCCTTAACATATCCTCCGAATTTCCTCAGCAATGAAAGGATCTTTTACTTGATGTCTAAAAATTTCATGCTTAAGATCACTATCCTACTCTGCAACTACCTACATAGTAGCTAATCCTCCAAGAACCTCTGTTCTAATAAATTGAAGCTCTAATCTTTTCAAGTCCATTTGTAACTCTTTTGGTAGCTCCCGATTGCTAGGTTGAATATCTGTACTTTTACGACTCAAAGCATCTGCTATAACATTTGCTTTCCCTGGAGTATAGTTGATTGTTCAATCAAAATCTTTGATTAGTTCTAACCAACGTTTCTGTCTCATATTCAACTCCTTTTGAGTGAAGAAATATTTAAGACTTTTATGGTCACTGTATAACTCACATTTGTCTCCATCACTACTAGAGAAAAGCTTATGCGAGGCGCACCTAAAAGCTTATGCGAGGCGCATATCATATGCGTCTCTAGCTTCAAGCCTCGGCTATTTTTTATGCGAGGCGCATATGATATGCGCCTCCTATACTTCACATATGCGAGGCGCATATCGATATGCGCCTCCTATATTATTATGCAAGGCGCATATCGATATGCGCCTCGCATATGTGAAGTATAGGAGGCGCATATAATATGCGCCTCGCATGTGTTTCATAATGCGACTCGTATATTTATAGTATATGCGCCTTCTATAGTGTTCTATATGCGCCTCCTGTAATATTTTCGAAATTCAAGTTTTACAGACCACTATAAATAATAATATACAGATATTCAAATATACAATATAGTCCAGAATACAGTATAAAGAGCACAGAATTTTTCAAAAACTTGCAATTTATCAAAGCATAATAGAACCAACATGAATACAATACATTACACATCAATCATGACATACAAGTTCATACATCAAGTGTTTGTGCCACAAGTTCACACCTCCGAGTACAAGTTCACAATCACATTACACCTCCGAGTACAAGTTCACAATCACATTACAACTCCAACGACGTAGCTCTACCTAGATGAAGTAGAACACATAACCTACCGTGAAGAGCAACAAGGTGGTGATCACGAGGAAGTTCCTCCACTTCTTCCTTCCATGCCTCCTCCACTTCTCTTCCACCACTTCTCTACTCTCATAGCCTTGGTAGTTGTTGCCCGAGAAGTTGTTCACTTGCTTTTGGCAGTCTTTCCACTCCTCGTACACACCTGAAACCCGACCGATGTACACGATATAACACCTCCTCGCCATCTCCTACACATAATAAAGATGATATTACTTATGTCAGTGGAAAGCAATAGCTAGCAGTTCACAAGATAGAATCATGCATATATATGGGTGCAACAAAATGTAAGAAATCACGTTCTAATCATCGGCATTTCGAAGAAAGGCCAAAACAAAGCAAACCAAGAATGACTTGGATTAGTACCTCATACTTAGGTTGGGCACGGAAATAATAATGCTCGTTGTTCGATCTTGTGCGTCAAGTAGAATATATATGCCCAAATTACTAGTCTACTTGGCACACCAGATCCGCCATAACATGTTCTAATCATCGACATTTCGAAGAAAGACAAAGAAAGCAAACCATAAGAAGTAGGGAAGCAATGACAAATGAAAAGCAACAAGCACTTAAAATAGTTCGTAACACAAATAACTAGCTAGTGTCTCTCACAATCAAGTTCAACGGATGACGAAACATATTCTAGAGGTTTTGCTAGGCAAGTTTAATATAGTGATAAGAGGTTACAACACGAGTTCGGAACTAACAGCTAGGTACCCAGGCAATGCAATCATGAAGTCTTCTTCATGTCTAGGAGTGCCAGAAATTCGCCGGAACGGAAATGAATCAATATTCCGGCGAAACATTGGCAACTCAAAAAGAAAAATCTGCACAAAAATCCTAAATAGAAATAAACACAGTCATTTTGCTGCCAGCATACACAAACATAGCCAGCAGAACATCAAGTTTTGCTGCCAGCATACACAAACACAGCCAGCATACACAAACACAGCCAAATTAACGATTTTACCGAGCGTGCATGGCAAGGCAGGGATCAGTACATATCAGCAGAGGTTCCATTCATCTATCAGTATCTTTCAGAATTAATAACTGGGTGCGTTGAAGTCATTCTGAAATCAAAGCTTGGTATCAGAAGTTCATTGAGATTTTTTATAAAATGTCAGGAATTTTTACTAGAATGGGGAGTGAGCGAAGCAGTACTCATGTTGCATTATGAATGAAAAAGTGTGGACATACAACGCACAAATAAAAGGGTAAACTGGAAAACAGCATTCAATGTGAGGATGACCACATGGGTGGCCTGGTGCCACATGAAAAATTGACACATTGGAGTGGCATTTCCTTTTTACACTGACAGAAAGCAATATCACCGAAGGAGTATGACTGCCCAATCACAGTACAGCATCTTCCGGCCTTGGCAACCGGCATTCTAGTGCATGCTAGTATACCAAGCAGCCAGAAACAGAAAGCGTGATAAAATATGACTATGCAGAGAGAACTTGGAAACAACTAAACAAGGAGCACTTCCCCCACCAAAAAAACAAAATTATATACTACTGAAAAATAAGCAGCGAAAGTAAATTCCGCAGTCACAGCGGTAGCGGTTGATCTCTCGGTACCCAAAAACAATGCCGCGAGCCCATCGCCTTCCCAGCGTCCACAGATGATCAGCGCCATCTGCAGAGTGCGCCATACCCGAGCACCAGGCAGAACTCTCGACAAACTAAATCAATTTCATGGCATCTAAGACTAGATTGCAGTGACAAAGGGCAACCCTCTGCTACGGTTGCAGCAAACCTAAGACTAGCAGAATGGTCGCCACTAACGAAACATGATGTCAATTTATACCGAACCAACAAGCAGAGCTCGATTAATCAGGCTTGGTTAGGACATTGAACAATCATCAATTGAGACACGATCAGATCAAACTAGATGGATAAGTTGGGAGGATATGTGAAGGTACCTCGAGCATGCGCCAGATGCCGTTGTCGACGGCCCTGACTACGCCGTTGACCCACTCGGAGCGGCGCTCCTCGGCGTCGAGGAATCTCATGCGCACCTGCAGGCCGGGCTCCCAGTTGGTCATGGCGTCCTCCACCTCCTTCCTGGGCACGACGAACTCCCCGGCGCCCTAGCGCGGGTAGTAGGTGACGTCGAAGGGCCTCCCCTCGCACGCGAGCCTTGCCGCGTCCTCCACCTCCCGCGGCGGCACCCTCGCCCGCACGTTCCTTGGCCGGCGCTCGCCAGGCGTGGCGGACTCCGACTGGGAGTAGGCGGGCGGGTACCTGGGCGCGCGGCGCACCCCGACGATGAGGTACCCGTCGGGTCGGCGCGCGAATACGACGGCGTCGCCGGCGACGAGCAGCTTGGCGTTGACGAACTTGCTCCAGCCCGTGGTGAGCAGGTGGCGGCGCGGCGTGCCGCGGTAGATGTGGCGGAACTCCCAGCGCGCGCCGAGGAGGTCCCGCACCCGGAGGCGCTGCATGGGCGGGTCGGCCTGGAAGTCGAGCGGCGGGAAGACGAGGTCGGCGCAGGAGCGCGGCACCGAGAAGCCGCCGCCGTTGTTGGCGTCGCTCTGCGTGAGCAGCTGGTCCGGCGGGCGAGGACGGAGGTGAGGTTGCAGGTCCGGCGGGCGGGATGCTCCGGGCGTGGACGGCCGGCGGCAGGAAGGACGCTGCGAGTGCAGACGGCGGCGGCAGCGACGGCTTCGATCTGTGAGATGTGAGACGGCGCGCGTGCCTGAGATGTGAAGAAAAGTCGTATACTAGCTGTGTGTTTTGATCTATACCAGATTAACAGATTAGGCGAGGCGCGTATCGCAAAGTGCGTCTCGTATAAAATTACACGAGGCGCATCTGAGCTAAATGCGCCTCGTATAATATGCAATCCTAGACAGATAGGGTAGTGCGTAAGTTTCTATCAACAAACACACAACAACCTAGTGGTAACATGCCTTGTCCTATTTCACTGACCACCTAGGTTTGAATCCTAAGGTTAACAATTTTTTGGAAATTTTTTTTAAAGGCCATTTTTCATGTAAAAGCATTGTCCAAACACAATATGAACTATAAAATATACTACAAATATTTTAAATATTCAAATATTGCTAAAACAACAAAAGTGAGTATTCTCAATGAATGTGTCTTGTCGATACATAATATTCTCAATGCAATATTATTATAACACACACATAATGAAAATTAAGAATGTTTTGATACATAATAGTAGGCCACACACACGACTGCTATTGACAATGGTCGGAGCGCGCTAGCGTTTCTTGACAACGGTCGTCTTCTTGCCCTTTTTTGTCGCGGTTGCATAGGTTAGGTCCGGGACGCCTTCACTACTTCTCTTGAACGGAAGTCCTTTCTTGGGTAGGGTTGTGGTGTACGGTGTTTGGTTGCCATACCCGTCTTCTATCTTCGGGTCGCCGTTCTGGTCAAAGTCTTGCTCGTTGGCGACTCCGTCCATTCCGATAATGTTCCTTTTGCCAGAAATTCGCCAGAGAATAAATAAATCGACATTCCGGCGAAACATTGGCATCTCAAATGAAATCCCTGCACAAAAAGTAGCACCACAACACAAGTGAGTGGGGTGGTAGTTGGCTCCATGTGCAAAAAGCTAGAAAAAAGTGGTGCCAGGTTATAGGAGGCGCATATTGCACAATATGCGCCTCCTATAATTCAAACTATAGGAGGCGCATATAGCAATATGCGCCTCGCATATGCGGCCACCTACCTCCGCCCGGGCCCACAGGAGTTACTTGAGGCACATATAACCATATGCACCTCGCATATTCGTGCACCTACCAACACGCGGGCCCACACAAATTATGCGAGGCGCATTCTGCCCATATGCGTCTCGCCTATCTAATATATAGGAGGCGCATATGACTGGAATGCGCCTCGCATAATATGGGGCTTCTAGATTTAGTCCGTACAGGGATTATAGGAGGCACATTCTTATCATATGCGCCTCGCCTATTTTTATACTAGAGGCGCATGGAGAAGGAGTGTGCCTCGCCTATTTTATAGGAGGCGCATATGGTATAAATGTGCCTCGCATAAGCATGTCTCCTATAGCCTTTTCTCTAATAGTGCATAAAGAAAATGTCTCCATCCTTTCAGCGCAAAGACTACTACTGCTAACTCTAAATCATGAGTTGGATAGTTGACTTCATGTGGTTTCAGTTGCCTTGAACCATAAGAAATCACTTTCCGATCTTGCATTAGTACACAAACCAAACCTTCTTTAGATGCATCACAGTATACTGTAAAGTCTTTCCCTGTTTCTGGAATGGCTAAAATTGGAGTTGTGGTTAACCTGGTCTTCAACTCCTAAAAGCTTGCTTCACACTGTAGCATCCCAGTTGTCTAACCCCTGTAATGCTACATGTTATAATAATAAAAAGGGCCACTTCCAACATATAATTGTTGCATCATCATCATATCATGCTCATACCATCATACCACCTTGCATTTGAGCATCATATAAAACCCTTTCTTGTTTGGTTCTTATCTCATGTGCATGATTAATTGTAGTTGCCTCTTGATGTTGTATTTGGGTCTTAATAAATTGTTAAATGCCCAAGTTGAGCTGGGGGCATCTCTCTTTTTGACTCCACCACCTTTTCTATCACCACCTTATAATTCCACCATCCAACTATTCTGAGCTTGGCATTTTGTTGATTTATCTCTGGCTCATGGTTGGTTGTTTGGATTTCACCCATCATCTTTTGCTTGGCCTTTGCCCACCTTTTGGGAATGCAGATGAATAATGCCATATTAATATTAGTGTTTTCACATGGATAAATGTGGCCTTAATTATCTTGCATGGGCCATGCAAGTGCCACCTTTCTTTGGCTTTGGGAGTGTTTCAGCTTTGTTGCATGTCACCTCCCCTTGGTTTAATCTTGTGTTGGCTAGTAGCTTTTCTTCACCCAATCATCTAAACCTCTATCCCTTGCTCCATGCACACACATGAGCTCATGAGGCATGCAACAACCAAGCCATCCCTTTCTTGGATCTTGCTTGTTCTTTGAGTGGATCATGGCATGATTCAAATCCCCATCATCATCTCTCTCTCCCTCTCCCTCCTTTGCTTGCTTTGATCTTGTTGAGGCTTGTATGAAGCTTGCATGACCAAGTTAAGTACCACCTCACTTTTCTTACCCCTCTTAGCAACTCTAAAACCCACCTCATGCCATCTCTCTTTTCTACCCTAAACCAAAAAAACCTAATCTACACCTTTTTCCCTAAGCTAAACCCTAGCTACCACTCCTCTTCCTTCTAGCTACCTTGCTTAATCACACCAAAAACCTGCCCAGCTCGCCCCCCTCTCTCCCATCTCTAGCATGCCCCCTCTACCCTGGCCTATCTAGCTACCCCACACGACAAGGCACCCCCTCACCCTAGCCCTAGCCCGAGCCGGCCCCTCTCCCCTCCCCTCTTTTCTTCTCTCTCTGCCTCACCTGCCCCGAGCTCCCCTGGCCCACCTGCAGCCCCCGTGCCCCCTCTTCAGCCTCACCTGGTCCAGCTCACCCCCCACCTGCCTTGCCTGGCTCACGTGAAGGGGAAGGGTGCACCGATGCCACCCTGGTCATCTACCTCCCCCACGCAACCCTCCTGCCCCTCTCTCGTTCTTATCTGCTCCTCTTCGCCCCTAGCCTCGCCCAGATCCCCTCTTCCTCCCTTTTTCTTCCCTCTCCGCAGCCTTCCTTGGCCATGGCCACCTAAACCCTAGCCTTGCCCCTCTGTCCGTCTTCGATCTGGTGACCTCGAGGAAGAGCTGGTGGTGCCCGAGGCCTGGTCTGCTTCCTCTCCTTCGCCTGGACCGCGCCATCGAGGAGGAGACGGCCCCCTGTACCCTGCACGCCGACGCGCCTCGCCGGGAACCTGTCCACGCTCGGCCTCTGCGTCGTCGTCGATCGCCCGCGTCGCTGCCCAAACCAACCCCGCCACCGAGCCCGCGGTGAGCTCCTAGCCCTCCCAGACAACCTCCCGCTCGTAGTCGTTTCCTGGTCGCGTTGTTCGTTTGGTCGAGCGCCTTCCGTGCGCCAGAGTCGTCGTCGTCTGCCGCTAGCACCGCGCGCCGTTAGCCCTATCTAGCACGCGAGCTACCCCCTAACATCAACCCGCAGCCGCCGCAGCGGCTCCGCGTCCGCGCAAGCGCCCCCGGTCGCGGGTTCGAGTCCCACCCTCGCCGCACCGCGCGCCGCGTGCGTCAGATGCCCGCGCGAGAAGAGGAACAGGGCTCTGAGGCCCTTTTCCCATAAACCCCCTCCATTTTTTTGCTTTTCCTCAACCGCGCCCCCTCAGGCCCACCAGGCAGCGACCGTGAACAACTTCCCGAAAACCCCCTGGCTTCTTTCTTTTCTAAACCCGCGGTCCCTAGGAACCCCACCTGTCAGTCTCTGCGCAGTTTTATAAAAAGGCTCCTGGATATTTTGTGTATCAACCTGCGGCCCCTGGTCTCCCAGCCACTGGCGCGTGGGCCTCTGTTGCCTGGCCCATCTGTCAGCGACCGAGGCTCGCTGCAGCTGGGTGTAAAAAGCATTTCAGTTTGTCTGTTTTCAAATCTAGTTTAAATAATTTAAACTCAAATTCAAACCAGTAATTTAAATAACTTTTCATGTATAAATCCAAACTTGACAAATAATATATGTTTGGATATCAGAAAAATGAGAGGATTCCAAATATTCCATTCAATTTGCCTTTTGCACATTTTAAATTCCAAGTTTAATTAAATTACAACAAATGCCACTATAACTTAAATAATTAATAACTTTTGTTTTATAATTCCAAAATAAGCAAATGATATGTCTAAATGATCAGCTCGATGAGACCTTTCTGTTTATGCTATCCGTGACTTGAATTGCAGCATGCATCATATAAATATATAGCGAACAACAACTGTTATGGCAACAAATGTGATTCCAAAACCCCATTAAAAATGTTATTACTTGTCTTCCACACCTCTTCAAGCCATGCTACCTTACTTGCCATGTAAAATGTGCATCATTCATCATGGCATGATTGTTTGCTTGACGCATCTTATTCATATGCTTGTGCTCTATATTCATGTTGACCTTGTTTGTTTGGTTTTTCTCGGATAGACACTGAGCAGGGGTTGTATCAAGAGAACCAGGAGCACTACCCAGATCCGTCCCTTGCTTCAACTGAGATACCAGGCAAGCACTTCCACATGCTTGCATACATACAGTACCTATTGCCTCTATCTTATTCTTGCATCATTGAGTCGCGATTGCAATAAATTGAATCCCAAGTATGCATAGCCTTTACTTTCAAACTCCACCAAGCTTGTTCCTCCATCCCATGAGCCATTACTATAGGAGTTGTTTGAGCCATGCGAGTCGTAGAACAGCATGTGTAGGGTATGTGAGTGTCTGTTGGATAACGAGGTACCTAAACAACTTAACCTGAGTAATTCTGGGATAACTAAAGAAAGTGGCACCGGTGAGCAACATCTGCTATTTGGTTTTTCCTGCTCACTTGTGTCCCGTAAGACCCCGAGTACTTGATTCCTGTTCCTTGATTTATCGCGCTATCCACATCCGGGAGGTATATGGGACCCCCCCTGAGCCAG
Organism: Avena atlantica; assembly: GCA_910589765.1. Taxonomy (NCBI): domain Eukaryota; kingdom Viridiplantae; phylum Streptophyta; class Magnoliopsida; order Poales; family Poaceae; genus Avena; species Avena atlantica. The sequence goes on from OU342736.1 coordinate 377,604,280, forward strand.
AGCTTGATTCATTCTTATTTCCTGGGGCCACAAGTAGTTTGGGGCTTTATTACTATCCTGTACCTATGCCATGTTTTACTGCTTTATTTACGATTGTGCGAGGTACTGCACACTGTACTGTTTTGGAAGCGGAATGTTTTCGCGGTATCGACAAGCCCCGTTTGGGGTTCCCAGTCGTTTACAGCCATTGTCGCAGACCTTGAGTCCGTCTCGGAGCTAGCTTACTTCGTTGCGGGTCTACTCAATGGGGTGGCCCCCTGAAATATCTCTGAATCCTGTGATTGCTTTGTCGTGAAGGCCTCGTTGGGTTTTGATTTGGTTTTTCCGAGGTTAATCGAGTGTGTGTTGCTATTGGTGCACCCCGGCCGGGTAAAACTTTCTGAAAGCCGTGTCTGCGGATATGGACGACTTGGAGCACAGTTTCTCGATCATAGACAAGCATAACTAAAGTACCGCCTTAATTTGACTAAGTAACTTGACTAGTAAATAGTGCAACACTCATGGAATGGTTAATAAAATTGCCAACGGATGGGGTTTTTTTCGTCCGCTTCCTTGTTGGTAAGCAGGGAGGAGGATGGATCGGATGAGATTACCATTATAACTGTTGTTCTTAAATTCACGGACATCTGTCTATCATTGGTTAGGCGGATGGTTAGCGTTTATCTGTAGAACTGCTAGGGTTTATCTTTCGCTGCAATTGCGTCACCCCAGGTCGTGTCCCCTTTAGAGGCATTAAGACTTGCTGAGTACCCTTAGGGTCTCACACGATAAATTATTGGTTCAGATGGACAGGTACCCCCGCAGGACGGATACTGGGTGGAAGAAGCCGAAGATGTGGGCAACGATCGTTCGGTGTAGAGATTCCGGGCACGGGGATCCGTGAGACCTGTAGTTGGGATGTGCTTATTTCTATGGCATCTTATGCCGATTTGCTTCTTATCCGTACTCGGATTTTGTTTGCCGCTTCCGCATGATACTCTGATGTGTGTTGTATGAGGAAGTATCCTAAAATATAGATCTATCTAGGTCATTTGATTCTTGCCGTATGGCGTTGCTATATTTTCTTTCTAGATGGTATGGCTCTGATGTACTCTTGTATGGTGGCTTGCGTACATACCCACTTGTGTACGTAGTTGATCCCTTCGCCTGCCGACTACGCCGCCCGTACAGGTCCCGTTGAGAGGGTAGTGGTTGGGACGTCTGAAAGGACTACCAGTGAGTGGCTTTTGGGGCCCCACCGTACTATTTCAACCACTACCACTCATCCAGGCTTGTATCTAGGAGCGTAGTTCACCGAGGTAGTTACAATTGGTATCAGAGCCATCCCGACCTTCAGGGTTTCAGCCAAACGGTCGTTGTCAGTCTAGCAAATATTTTGGGTAGTTATGTATATTAGGGAAAAACAAAACGCGAGAGTAGGACTGCTTCCACTTTTTCTTCTTACCCTCCCACCCACCCTTTTCTGGTAAGGAAGTGCAACGTTTTCAATTCTCTTCTCAAAGTTCAAACTAGGATTCACGTGTTCGGGGTTTCCGTAGTACCATAGGATGTGTGTGTGTGTGTGTAATCCCTTGTCTATCTGTTGCATCCAAGTTGTTATCTTATCTGCCTTTGGTTATCAACTGTTGGTACATTCCATACCGACGGGCTTTTGCAAACCGACGCAATCTATCTTCCTCTTGTATCCGACGCTATCTTGTTTGGGGTGTTCGTTTCCGTAGTTACCAATCTTTAGGTTTCGTCGTGAGAAGAAGGGGTTAGGATATGTGTTCCACTTGTTCATGTGCGGAGTAATGATTTGAGTGCGGGATGGAGTCGCGACCATACCACTACTTGTATCATTCGCTTTTGTATATTGAATCGGTAGAATCACTAATCTTGATTCGTTAAGTAATTTTGCGCATCTATTGGTATTGTAATGCCGAAATTTGTGGAAATTTTTTTTCTTTGATATGTTTGTGTACCACACTCCTTTTCAGTCGTGTGCGATATGCTTAATATCTTTTAGGTGCTATGAACTTTGTTGATATTTTAATATCATCTCAGTAAATTGTATCCTTTAAATCTTGGTTAATTCCATCTTGGTACTATTTTGGATTATTATCATTCTCCATTATAGTACTGACTTGAGTTTTATATCAATGACAGGATGGCTCCACCACGCCGGACTGATGAGGACATACCTCCGGAACTGGGCTCCGCGCTGTCAAACATTGCTAATGCTTTGGCAGCTATGCAAGAGAACCAGCAGCGCTTTGAGGAGAGCGTCAAAAGAAACGAGTTTGCTCCACTTCCTCCACCTCCCAGGCGTGGAGACATCAAGAGCTTCCTCAAGTTCAACCCTCGTCAGTTTGATGTGTCTGACCGACCTCTGGACGCGGATGATTGGCTGCGTGAGATCTCAAGGTTGCTCGAGAATGCTGATGTTCCGGAACAGGAGTGGGTCAAGTGCGCTACTCACCTTCTCAAGGGAGATGCAGCTCTCTGGTGGGAGAACTACTTGAAGGCAAGCTGCACTGGTTTCCAGCCAACTTGGGAAAGGTTCACTGGAGCGTTCAAAGAGCAGTTTCTCTCAGAGATTGAAATGGAAAGGATGAAGGAGGCTTTTCTCAACCTGAAGCAAGGGAATGATAACGTCAACACCTATATCAGGAACTTCATGAATCTGTCTCGTTATGGTGGTGATGAGGTATCTGATGACAAGAAGAAGCAGAAAAGGTTCAGGCAAGGGCTCAATGCGTCGATCAAGTATGCAATCACGCATGCAAGACCGGCAACCTTCCTGGAACTACAGCACACAGCACTGCAAGAGGAGGCAAGCAGGCAGATGTTTGAGGAGTCCAAGAAACATAACAGGGATGCATCAAGCTCTTCGGTTATGGCAGCTCCTTCTAAGCGGCGTGTCTGGGTTCCTAACACCCCACCGTCGCTCCCGGCTCCACCAAGACCTGCAAGTTTCGCGCCAAGGCCACCAAACTTCACCACTGCGGCTCCCAGGGGCTACAACAACCACTACCCTGGAGCGCCTGGCGGAGTCCCTGGCTACTCTGCTCCACGTCCACCTGGTGCTTGTTATACGTGTGGAGATCCTGGACATCCCCACTGGAACTGTCCGTTGAAAAACAAAGCTCTCCCTCAACCCCCGCCAAGATCTGCAACAAGCTCTCTTTCGGTTCGTGCACCACCGCCTCGGGCTCTCAACATCAACACCAAGCCCGGGTCTGCGGTTGTTCGCGCCAACTGCGTCAACGCCGCTCAAGCTGAGCATGCACCTAGAGTGGTGATGGGTATGCTATCCGTTAACTCAGTCCCTGCACGAGTTTTGTTCGATTCTGGTGCATCGCATTCTTTTGTTTCCATCAAGTTTGCAATTGAGAATGGGTTAGCGGCGGATCCTCTTCTTAAGAAGTTAATGGTTCTTTCTCCTGGAGCAAATATGATGGCAACTAAGATCAGCCATGGCAACCAAGTTGAGATTGGTGGTTCTTCATTCTTGGCTTCTTTGATTGTTCTGGGCAATTCTGACATTGATGTCATTTTGGGCATGGATTGGTTGACAGCAAATGCAGCTGTCATTGATTGTGCTGAACGCTCAGTGTCTCTGAAGATTCCTGAAGGCCATGTAGTCTTTTCTCCAAGTCTGACTCCTGCTGTCCAGCTCTATTCCTTGGCTACTCTGAATAATGATGCTATGGAAGCTATTCAGGGTGTACCAGTGGTCTGTGAGTTCCCAGATGTTTTTCCTGAAGAGTTGCCAGGTATGCCTCCTGATCGCGAGGTTGAATTCGTGATTGAGCTTGAACCTGGGACGGCTCCTATCTCCAAGAGGCCATATAAAATGGGTCCTTCTGAGTTGGCTGAACTCAAACGACAACTTGATGAACAAGAGAAGTTGGGTTTCATTCAACACAACACTTCTTCTTGGGGTAGCCCAACAATCTTCGTGAAGAAGCGTGACAGAACCGATAGGCTATGTGTTGATTATCGGGCTCTCAATGCAAAAACCATCAAGAACAAATATCCTCTTCCTCGGATAAATGATCTTTTTGATCAGCTAGCAGGAGCTGTGGTGTTCTCTAAGCTGGACTTGAGAAGTGGTTATCACCAAATCAAGATTCGCAAAGAAGATGTGCCCAAAACAGCTTTCACCACCCGCTATGGCCTGTATGAGTACACGGTCATGTCTTTCGGCCTCACCAACGCACCTGCTACCTTCTCGAGGCTGATGAACTCCGTTTTCATGGAGTACCTGGACAAGTTTGTTGTGGTATATCTGGATGACATTCTGGTCTATTCCAAGTCCAAGGAGGAGCATGAAGAACACCTGCGGTGTGTCCTGAACAAGCTTCGTGAGAACCGCTTGTATGCAAAGTTCTCTAAGTGTGAGTTTTGGCTGCCTGAAGTAACCTATCTTGGTCATGTTATCTCTGCCAAGGGCATTGCAGTCAACCCGAAAACCGTGAAGACAATAGTTGAATGGCTCCCTCCTGCTAATGTCAAGGAAGTGCGGAGTTTTCTCGGCTTGGCTAGCTATTGCCGTCGCTTTGTTCAGAACTTCTCGAAGATAGCAAAGCCTCTTACCGATCTCCTCAAGAAAGGCAAGAAGTACCTGTGGACTCCTGCTTGTCAAGAAAGTTTTGAGACACTTAAAGAGAAGCTCACTTCCACGCCAGTCTTGGTTCCTCCGGATACATCTAAGCCTTTCCAGATATTCTGTGACGCCTCTTTGCAAGGATTGGGTGCGGTCCTTATGCAAGAGAAACAGGTGGTTGCTTATGCCTCTCGTCAGTTGAAGACGCATGAGATCAACTATCCCACACATGACCTTGAGCTAGCAGCAGTTGTCTTTGCTTTGAAGCTATGGAGGCACTACTTGCTTGGTAACCGTTGTGAGATCTTCTCGGACCACAAGAGTTTGAAGTATATCTTCACTCAGCCTGATCTCAACCTTCGGCAGAGGAGATGGATTGAAGCAATCAATGACTTTGATGTGACCATCAACTACACTCCAGGCAAAGCAAACGTCATGGCTGATGCGCTTAGCCGAAAAGCTTATGTCAACAACCTCACGATAGAAGAGTAGCAGCCTCTCTTGTGCGAGGAATTCCGTCAGCTCAACCTTGAAGTTGTGGAACAAGGGTATCTCCTGAACCTTCTGGCTACTCCTCTCTTGGAAGAACAGATTCGTTCTCGTCAACGTGGTGATCCGCACACCAGAAAGCTCATCTCTAGAATTGGGCTTCCGAAGTATGAGTCCTTCCACGTTGATGATCAAGGCACGCTCTTCTTCGAACACCGGATGTTTGTTCCAAACTACCCGGGTTTGAGAGACCAAGTTCTCAAGGAGGCGCATGATTCGGTTCTATCTATCCATCCTGGCAACACAAAGATGTACATGGACTTGAAAACACAATACTGGTGGCCGGGGTTGAAACGGTATTGCGCCAAGTATGTCTCAGAATGTGATGTCTGCCGCAGAGTGAAGGCTGTCCATCAGAAACCATTTGGTCTTCTACAGCCATTGAAACCTCCGGAATGGAAATGGGAGAAAGTAGAGATGGACTTCATCACTGGGTTTCCTAGATCGCAGAAGGGCAACAATGCAATCTTTGTTGTCATCGACAGGCTTTCTAAAGTGGCTCATTTCTTCCCAGTCAAGGAAACAATTTCTGGAATTCAGTTGGCTGAGCTCTATATCAACAGAATTGTCTCTCTGTATGGGGTTCCACTTGAAATCAGTTCAGACCGTGGGATCATCTTCACCTCAAAGTTCTGGGAGAGTTTCCAAAAAGCTTTGGGAACAAAGTTGAACTTCAGCACTGCTTACCACCCTCAGTCGCAAGGACAAGTGGAAAGAATCAATCAGATTCTGGAGGACATGCTTCGGGCTTGCGTCATCTCGTTTGGCATGAAGTGGGAGGAATGCCTTCCATATGCTGAATTCTCCTACAACAACAGCTTCCAGAAGAGTCTGAAGATGGCACCATTCGAGGCTCTCTATGGTCGCAAGTGCAGAACTCCGATTGGTTGGTCAGGTGCAGGAGAAAGAATCTGGTTCGGCCCTGACATTGTAACTCAAGCAGAGGAGAAGGTGCATATCATTCTGGAGAACCTGAAGATTGCTCAAAGTTGTCAGAAGAGCAACTATGACAGGAAGCACACAGATATGGTGTATGCCCCTGGTGATCTCGTCTACCTTCGTGTCACCCCCATGAGAGGAACACACCGCTTCGATATCAAAGGAAAGTTGGCTCCTAGATACATCGGTCCTTTCAAGATACGTGGTAGAAGAGGAGAAGTTGCTTATGCACTGGAGCTCCCGGAAAAACTCAAAGTCCATGATGTTTTCCACATCTCTCAGCTCAAGAAGTGCTTCAAAGATCCCGGCAGGACCGTGGACCATGAGCTAATCGACCTCCAAGAAGATCTGTCTTATCAAGAACACCCCACCAAAATCCTTGAGACCGCAGAACGAAGGACGCGCAACAAGTCCATCAAGTTTTGCAAGGTGCAGTGGTCACACCATTCTGTTGATGAAGCAACATGGGAGCGTGAAGATGAACTCCGTGCCAACCATCCTTCTCTCTTTGTTTCTTCTTCTTCTTCTTCCTAGAATCTCGGGGCGAGATTCCTGTTTAGTGGGGGAGAGTTGTAGCATCCCAGTTGTCTAACCCCTGTAATGCTACATGTTATAATAATAAAAAGGGCCACTTCCAACATATAATTGTTGCATCATCATCATATCATGCTCATACCATCATACCACCTTGCATTTGAGCATCATATAAAACCCTTTCTTGTTTGGTTCTTATCTCATGTGCATGATTAATTGTAGTTGCCTCTTGATGTTGTATTTGGGTCTTAATAAATTGTTAAATGCCCAAGTTGAGCTGGGGGCATCTCTCTTTTTGACTCCACCACCTTTTCTATCACCACCTTATAATTCCACCATCCAACTATTCTGAGCTTGGCATTTTGTTGATTTATCTCTGGCTCATGGTTGGTTGTTTGGATTTCACCCATCATCTTTTGCTTGGCCTTTGCCCACCTTTTGGGAATGCAGATGAATAATGCCATATTAATATTAGTGTTTTCACATGGATAAATGTGGCCTTAATTATCTTGCATGGGCCATGCAAGTGCCACCTTTCTTTGGCTTTGGGAGTGTTTCAGCTTTGTTGCATGTCACCTCCCCTTGGTTTAATCTTGTGTTGGCTAGTAGCTTTTCTTCACCCAATCATCTAAACCTCTATCCCTTGCTCCATGCACACACATGAGCTCATGAGGCATGCAACAACCAAGCCATCCCTTTCTTGGATCTTGCTTGTTCTTTGAGTGGATCATGGCATGATTCAAATCCCCATCATCATCTCTCTCTCCCTCTCCCTCCTTTGCTTGCTTTGATCTTGTTGAGGCTTGTATGAAGCTTGCATGACCAAGTTAAGTACCACCTCACTTTTCTTACCCCTCTTAGCAACTCTAAAACCCACCTCATGCCATCTCTCTTTTCTACCCTAAACCAAAAAAACCTAATCTACACCTTTTTCCCTAAGCTAAACCCTAGCTACCACTCCTCTTCCTTCTAGCTACCTTGCTTAATCACACCAAAAACCTGCCCAGCTCGCCCCCCTCTCTCCCATCTCTAGCATGCCCCCTCTACCCTGGCCTATCTAGCTACCCCACACGACAAGGCACCCCCTCACCCTAGCCCTAGCCCGAGCCGGCCCCTCTCCCCTCCCCTCTTTTCTTCTCTCTCTGCCTCACCTGCCCCGAGCTCCCCTGGCCCACCTGCAGCCCCCGTGCCCCCTCTTCAGCCTCACCTGGTCCAGCTCACCCCCCACCTGCCTTGCCTGGCTCACGTGAAGGGGAAGGGTGCACCGATGCCACCCTGGTCATCTACCTCCCCCACGCAACCCTCCTGCCCCTCTCTCGTTCTTATCTGCTCCTCTTCGCCCCTAGCCTCGCCCAGATCCCCTCTTCCTCCCTTTTTCTTCCCTCTCCGCAGCCTTCCTTGGCCATGGCCACCTAAACCCTAGCCTTGCCCCTCTGTCCGTCTTCGATCTGGTGACCTCGAGGAAGAGCTGGTGGTGCCCGAGGCCTGGTCTGCTTCCTCTCCTTCGCCTGGACCGCGCCATCGAGGAGGAGACGGCCCCCTGTACCCTGCACGCCGACGCGCCTCGCCGGGAACCTGTCCACGCTCGGCCTCTGCGTCGTCGTCGATCGCCCGCATCGCTGCCCAAACCAACCCCGCCACCGAGCCCGCGGTGAGCTCCTAGCCCTCCCAGACAACCTCCCGCTCGTAGTCGTTTCCTGGTCGCGTTGTTCGTTTGGTCGAGCGCCTTCCGTGCGCCAGAGTCGTCGTCGTCTGCCGCTAGCACCGCGCGCCGTTAGCCCTATCTAGCACGCGAGCTACCCCCTAACATCAACCCGCAGCCGCCGCAGCGGCTCCGCGTCCGCGCAAGCGCCCCCGGTCGCGGGTTCGAGTCCCACCCTCGCCGCACCGCGCGCCGCGTGCGTCAGATGCCCGCGCGAGAAGAGGAACAGGGCTCTGAGGCCCTTTTCCCATAAACCCCCTCCATTTTTTTGCTTTTCCTCAACCGCGCCCCCTCAGGCCCACCAGGCAGCGACCGTGAACAACTTCCCGAAAACCCCCTGGCTTCTTTCTTTTCTAAACCCGCGGTCCCTAGGAACCCGACCTGTCAGTCTCTGCGCAGTTTTATAAAAAGGCTCCTGGATATTTTGTGTATCAACCCGCGGCCCCTGGTCTCCCAGCCACTGGCGCGTGGGCCTCTGTTGCCTGGCCCATCTGTCAGCGACCGAGGCTCGCTGCAGCTGGGTGTAAAAAGCATTTCAGTTTGTCTGTTTTCAAATCTAGTTTAAATAATTTAAACTCAAATTCAAACCAGTAATTTAAATAACTTTTCATGTATAAATCCAAACTTGACAAATAATATATGTTTGGATATCAGAAAAATGAGAGGATTCCAAATATGCCATTCAATTTGCCTTTTGCACATTTTAAATTCCAAGTTTAATTAAATTACAACAAATGCCACTATAACTTAAATAATTAATAACTTTTGTTTTATAATTCCAAAATAAGCAAATGATATGTCTAAAATGATCAGCTCGACGAGACCTTTCTGTTTATGCTATCCGTGACTTGAATTGCAGCATGCATCATATAAATATATAGCGAACAACAACTGTTATGGCAACAAATGTGATTCCAAAACCCCATTAAAAATTTTATTACTTGTCTTCCACACCTCTTCAAGCCATGCTACCTTACTTGCCATGTAAAATGTGCATCATTCATCATGGCATGATTGTTTGCTTGACGCATCTTATTCATATGCTTGTGCTCTATATTCATGTTGGCCTTGTTTGTTTGGTTTTTCTCGGATAGACACTGAGCAGGGGTTGTATCAAGAGAACCAGGAGCACTACCCAGATCCGTCCCTTGCTTCAACTGAGATACCAGGCAAGCACTTCCACATGCTTGCATACATACAGTACCTATTGCCTCTATCTTATTCTTGCATCATTGAGTCGCGATTGCAATAAATTGAATCCCAAGTATGCATAGCCTTTACTTTCAAACTCCACCAAGCTTGCTCCTCCATCCCATGAGCCATTACTATAGGAGTTGTTTGAGCCATGCGAGTCGTAGAACAGCATGTGTAGGGTATGTGAGTGTCTGTTGGATAACGAGGTACCTAAACAACTTAACCTGAGTAGTTCTGGGATAACTAAAGAAAGTGGCACCGGTGAGCAACATCTGCTATTTGGTTTTTCCTGCTCACTTGTGTCCCGTAAGACCCCGAGTACTTGATTCCTGTTCCTTGATTTATCGCGCTATCCACATCCGGGAGGTATATGGGACCCCCCTGAGCCAGAGCTTGATTCATTCTTATTTCCTGGGGCCACAAGTAGTTTGGGGCTTTATTACTATCCTGTACCTATGCCATGTTTTACTGCTTTATTTACGATTGTGCGAGGTACTGCACACTGTACTGTTTTGGAAGCGGAATGTTTTCGCGGTATCGACAAGCCCCGTTTGGTGTTCCCAGTCGTTTACAGCCATTGTCGCAGACCTTGAGTCCGTCTCGGAGCTAGCTTACTTCGTTGCGGGTCTACTCAATGGGGTGGCCCCCTGAAATATCTCTGAATCCTGTGATTGCTTTGTCGTGAAGGCCTCGTTGGGTTTTGATTTGGTTTTTCCGAGGTTGATCGAGTGTGTGTTGCTATTGGTGCACCCCGGCCGGGTAAAACTTTCTGAAAGCCGTGTCCGCGGATATGGATGACTTGGAGCACAGTTTCTCGATCATAGACAAGCATAACTAAAGTACCGCCTTAATTTGACTAAGTAACTTGACTAGTAAATAGTGCAACACTCATGGAATGGTTAATAAAATTGCCAACGGATGGGGGGTTTTTCGTCCGCTTCCTTGTTGGTAAGCAGGGAGGAGGATGGATCGGATGAGATTACCATTATAACTGTTGTTCTTAAATTCACGGACATCTGTCTATCATTGGTTAGGCGGATGGTTAGCGTTTATCTGTAGAACTGCTAGGGTTTATCTTTCGCTGCAATTGCGTCACCCCAGGTCGTGTCCCCTTTAGAGGCATTAAGACTTGCTGAGTACCCTTAGGGTCTCACACGATAAATTATTGGTTCAGATGGACAGGTACCCCCGCAGGACGGATACTGGGTGGAAGAAGCCGAAGATGTGGGCAACGATCGTTCGGTGTAGAGATTCCGGGCACGGGGATCCGTGAGACCTGTAGTTGGGATGTGCTTATTTCTATGGCATCTTATGCCGATTTGCTTCTTATCCGTACTCGGATTTTGTTTGCCGCTTCCGCATGATACTCTGATGTGTGTTGTATGAGGAAGTATCCTAAAATATAGATCTATCTAGGTCATTTGATTCTTGCCGTATGGCGTTGCTATATTTTCTTTCTTTCTAGATGGTATGGCTCTGATGTACTCTTGTATGGTGGCTTGCGTACATACCCACTTGTGTACGTAGTTGATCCCTTCGCCTGCCGACTACGCCGCCCGTACAGGTCCCGTTGAGAGGGTAGTGGTTGGGACGTCTGAAAGGACTACCAGTGAGTGGCTTTTGGGGCCCCACCGTACTATTTCAACCACTACCACTCATCCAGGCTTGTATCTAGGAGCGTAGTTCACCGAGGTAGTTACACACACTTCTCATCCCAATTGAATAGTGTATTCTTTCTTAGCAATTTGGTCATTGGTCCAGCTATTTTTGAGAAACCTTCAATGAATCTCCGATAATAACCAGCCATCCCCAAGAAACCTCTAATTTGTTTCACATTGGTTGGTGCAGTCCACTTAAGTACTAATTGAACTTTAGATGGATTTACAGCAATTCCATCTTTACTGATCACATGACCGAGGAATTCTACCTTATCTAGCCAAAATTCACATTTACTGAACTTAGCATAAAGTTTATGTTCCCTTAGAGTCTGTAATGCTATTCTCAAATGATCAGCATGCTCTTCCTTATCCTTTGAATATATCAGAATATCATCAATGAAGACTATGACGAATTTATCCAAATATGGCATGAAGATTTTGTTCATCGGATTCATGAATATTGCTGGTGCATTGGTCAAACCAAATGGTACTACCAGATACTCATGGTGTCCGTATCTTGAGACAAATGTTGTCTTTGGAACATCCTCAGGCTTGATTTTTTTTGATTGTATCCAGATATTAGGTCGATCTTTGAAAATACTCCGGCTCCTTTCACTTGATCAAACAAATCTTGAATCCTAGGTAAAGGATACTTATTCTTTATGGTAACATTGTTCAGGTTTCTGTAGTCTCCACACATCCTTCTTCCACCATCCCTTTTATCCACAAAGATTACTGGTGTTCCCCATGTGGATACACTTTCCTGGATAAACCCTTTTCTGGCTAACTCATCAATTTGCTCTTTGAGTTCTTTTAATTATTTTGGTCCCATATTATATGGTGCTTGAGCTATTGGTGTTGTACCGGGAATTAGATCAATAGTGAACTCTATCTCCCGATCTGGTGGCATTCCAGGTAGCTCTGCTGGAAAAACATCTTGAAATTCATTTACTATAGGAATATCTTCCAATTTGACCTCTTTCATCGAGTTCAACTACAGATCCACCATGATATTACTGTGCTTATCTGCTTGGTAAACTATCCTTGCTCCACTTGGAGTTTTCATTGAGACAGTTTTCTCCTCACAATTTATCTGAGCTCCATGTTCCATCATCCAGTCCATCCCCAGCACTACTGCAATTCCCTTCAAAGGAATCACATAAAGGTCTGCAAAGTATGTACAACCACATATCGATAACCTGATCTTGTTTAATGTGGCGTACAATCACATTTCCCCCTGTCGTAACTACGGTCATAGGGTTTTCTAACGTTGCCCTTCTAATCCCGAACTTATCACAGAATTCTTCAGAAATGAATGAAGTAGTTGCACCAGTATCAAATAAAATTTGCCGGGATTGGTAAGGATATTGAGCGTACCTATCACTGCATGCTCCGAGTTATACACCTCTTCTAGGGTTGCACAATTCAGCTTCCCGGTAGGTTTGTTCCTCTTGCCATTGTTGTTCTTGACATTATTCCCTCCTTTATTGGGCTATCCATTTCCTCCACTGGCTTGCCTTCCATCTCTAACTGGCCAACCTCCTTGTGGTTTGCTTGGACAATTTGGCTTTATGTGACCTCTCTGACCACAAGCATGACACATAATTACTGGTTTCGGGCAATCCCTGCTTATATGCCCTGGGATTTTGCAATTGTGGCATATAATATTCTTGGCGTTTAGATTTGCACTTCGATTGGAATTATTGATGTTATAAGGTCTATTCCTGGTTTTGAATTCTAGATTGGGCTTGGGCTTACTTGCTTGTATCCTCTTGGTTTCCTTCTTAGCTCTCTTCCTTGTATCCTCTTGGACATTCTTGTAGTCATCCTCGAAAGTAATAGCTGCATCTAGCAACTGCTGATAAGTTTGCTTATTATCCAACCTCAACTGCATCCTCACAAATGGATTTAATCCACGCAGGAAACGCTTCTTCCTCTTTTCCTCCGTATTAACTTATTCCTCCGCATATCGAGACAATTTACTAAACTAACGGATATACTTCATAACACTAGTATATCCCTGTTGCAGCTCCTCAAATTCTCTCCGCTTCAACTCCATAACACTTTCCAGAACATGATATTCACAGAATCTCTGTTTAAACTCCTCCCAAGTGTACTCCTTCCTGGCTGTTGCATGGCTAACTGATTCTCCCACCATGATGATGCAGCTCCAATCAGAAGATGAGTTGCATAGCTCAATTTCTCCTCATCATTGCAACCTACAGTCTTCAACTTCCTTTCTGTATCTGCTAGCCAATCTTCTGCATCCATTGGTTCAGGGGATGATGCAAAAGGTAACGGCCTTGCATTCTGGAAGTCAGAAAGGCTCACTCCTCCACCTTCAGGTGCCCTCTGATTTGATCGTCCCAACAAATCCTCCATGAACTTGTTATGGGTCTCTTGCATCACTTGCATACATTGCATAAATTTCTGCTCCATTAACGGCCTCATTGGTGGTGGTGGTGGTAATGCTCCCTGATTTGCTGCATCTGCATCGGCCTTCTCCTTGGCCTCATGTTCCATCCGCTGTTGTTCAGCTTCGGTCTCTACACCCGTATCCATGACCCTCTAGTCCTGCACATAAAGCGAATACTCATAATTACATCATGCACATGTGTTCTGAGCTCGACTTTACGCATAGAACTAGTCACACAATGAAGATCCAAATAAAATCCAAATATGCATTTCACATATTATACATTACAATATCTTAATGACACAAAGTCATTACAACATATACCATATAGGTATAATTACAACACTATCTTATTTCTCAGATTACAATACACAGTACTCGATACCTCTAAATAGTTGCCTACTTCTAGTAGTAACTACGCTCATCATACATGCCTGATGTCCAACCGTGATGACGTGACATTCGTCATACAATTTATGGAACAAATGGCCTTCCAGAAGGCAGATACTTAGTATCTGAAGTGTCAGGACTTGAGTCGTTACTCAACCTGAGCGCATTGACTCCCTCCAACTCAGCTGAAAAGTCTTCAGAAACATATTCAACATTATCTCCCACTTGCATCTCCTGAGCTTCATTCCTTGAGTTGTCAACAGAATACACAGATCTTGCTGATCCCCAGGTGCTCCTTTGGGCAAGATAGTTAAACACCCGATAATGTATATTCCCTCGGTTTTGAGAAGATGTTGATGATTCAAACACTCTCTCCTCAGGATCTTCTTCTTCATCCTGATTATCTATGGACATGGCATTTCTACTACTGTTACTAGGGTTAATTCTTGCACCCATCCAGCTAGATTGTCCAACATTTCTGTCAGAACCATCTATGGACATCTGGTGTTCATGAGATCCTTCATATGATCCCCTTATCCAACCATCAGAATTCTCAATAGGAAGTTCTGAATCAGAACCATCCTCTAAACCCTATGGCATTGCATACCTCATATCCACAGTAGGATCATATATAGGTTCAGGCCTTGGTGAATAAGAATATGGTGTAAAAAATTCAGGATCTATAGGTATATCCTTAAAGATAGGTGTTGCACTACTACTTGGTTCCTTCTCCAACTGGAATGCTAACTGCTTCCTCCTTTCTGGATCAGTTAGATCCTCTAACATGTCATTTTTATCTTCAACAATCACTTGATGTGTCTTATAAAAAGACGCAACAAGTTTTTGGTATCTATCCATAAACTTGGAAGCTAACTTAGGATGCTTCTTAACCAAAGTAAGATGATCTGGCACTGGCTCCAAGTCTATAGAATCATGAGGTATCACAGAGAATGTACTACCTTCCAACTCCTTGGCTTTATGCTCCCGAATATTAGCTATCGCCTCCACAACAACAACATGATATGCTGCTAAGTGACTCCTACCTTCACCTATAGGTAAATCGTGATATAATCGAAGATCCTTTGGGAGTTGAATACTCACACGATACTTGGATAACATCCGTCCATCATAATAGGTTATGGTGTTCACTGGGATTCTAGTTGGACAACTAAAAATCTTTAAAAGATGACGAAGTTGGTCTGTGAATGATCCTTGGTAATCATCAACAGTCTCCTCTTTCCTTACCAAAGTCTGTTTTGGAAACTTTGGTGCCATAACTCTGTATATAAGAAAAATATTTTATTAGTAACCAATAATATATTGCATCATAACAAAGAATTATCGCACTAAAACATATAACAGAATATTCTCATTTGAATACCCATTATATTTCTTTTAGATAATTCTTTATCATTGCTACACACTCCTATAGGTAATACCCTTTACTAGGTTTCCAACCTAAGGTCAAAGCAATTTGCTCTGATACCAACTGCGGTGACCCAACATAGCACTACATGTGTAGTACGCTATATTCGTTGACATGACATCCACAGAACACTGTTCCGTAAATATCACATCCCTGAGAGTGGTACAACAGAAACATTGCAGGTCCATATTACAACATACACACATTATTATTATTACAATACCGGAAGTTCAAGACTTCCAAAATATTCAACTTACAAACCAAAATATAAGTGTTTCAGCGGAAGTTTCAAATTTAAAACTTAAACTCCAAATTGAGCTCAACAACTTATTGCTATATATTGTTCATGTTGCTCGGCTCAAGTGGCTATTAGAACTATAGTAATTATTCGAACTCTTGGAACTCTCCTCTGTAGACAATGTCGTAGTCCTCCCCTTCTACGACTCCATACAGGTTGGGCTCTTCATAGAAGACCTCCTCTTGGCTCTCAGTTGCATACATTGGAGTATCTTCGGGATTCTCAGAGTCTAAGCAAGGGTTCAAAGGAAAGGATGAGTAACAGCGTTACCCAGCAAATTCATTATATGCAAGGTAGGAAGTTTGATGCACTATCTACCACCTCAGACTATCAGTCCTTGGCACTCTGCAATTTTCGTCAATCTTTCTTCAAAGATTAATTTTATTATGAAAATCTATGACCATTAGCCTTCACAGGTTGACCAAAACTTTCATGGAGTTCCTTTCCTGCCGCGTTCGTAGCTCCTTCCCGGAACAGGGAGTACCAAGTTACAGTTCTTACACTCTACAGAGGTGTGTTACTTTACCCATGAGAGATCAACTCCTTGTTGCACAACCGGGCGTACTTTCCCCTCCACAATTCCATGATGTGGGGCCTAGTAGTTGGTCCAAGCCAATCACTGCCCTCTTCGCGACCTCATATGTCTGCACGATCCTTCAGGGCCGGCTCACCTCCGTTAAGCACCTTTCGGGTAGGCTAAAACCCTGATGAGTTCCCGAAGACTCTATGACCTGGTGATGCTCGGACGAGTACCATTTAAATGGACTATATCCCTAAACACCATTCATAGATAATCTAGACACCAAAAGTGTGGGGCTTAAGGTTTCCCACCCATATGTTGGATCCGCACAAGGAATCACAACGTCACGTTAAGGTCGTCTTGCCTCCATACAAGAGGAAAAGGATACAGCTGACTTCTTCGTCCCATTCCAAATCTCATGGCTAACGCGTAATATACGGTGCTAGAATCACTGATGTCATGGGTTATTAATCCCTAATGGTTCATCATTATTTCAAATAGAAACCTAAGTTCTATTGCCTCATCATATCATCACTTAGGATGATATCTAAGATTTATTTATTTTTGGGAAAATAATATTTTTTCTAGAATATAGATGATAACAAACAATTTGTAAATACTTGATAAAGACTCTTCAAAGGACATGAGCAAGTGATGAACTTGCCTTGTGATTGCAAGGTAGTGAAGTCTGATGCTTGCACTGGACCTTGAGCTTCTATGTCTACAAAACATCAGTATTGCCCGGTAAGGACAATATTTAAAGAAGCAAAATGATTATGCAAAGTAATGTAATGCATCATTTAGCTTTGTGTGTATTTTGCCCCATTATTATAAAAATTCTTTTTAATAATAAAGGATTTATAAATATTAATTTTCTAATCTTTATTGAATATTGTATTCCTTTATTTTATTTCCTTTTTATTTGCATTTTATTTATTTAATAATTCCTTTAAGAATTATCATTAAATACCAAAAATTGATATTAAATATTTGTTTAGTATTTTTATAAAATACTAAAATATTAATATATAATGAAAGTGATTTTTATTTATTTTTATCATCTATCATTAATTTTATAAAATTCCATAAGGAATATATATTACAAAATTCTTAATAAAATTTATATGTATAAAATTTTATTTTTTAATTTATTTGGATAGTTTGAATTATTGTGAATCCAAAAATATCTTATTTATAATTTTTGGATTTTTATTTTATTTTCTAGAATTTATTTAAATTCACTGGCATTTTGGTCTTTTCTCATTTAAAAACTGGCTTTAACTGATTTGGGCTGACTATGTTGGGCTTATTGGGCCCTTGTGGCCCAATAGGGTTGAGCCAAAACGACATCCCGAAGGGTCCTGGCCCAACCCAGCCCACTCTCTCTGTTACTCTCTCGATCTCATCTCTCCCTTCTCCTTCTCGACCCCGTGGTCGATGGCACCGCCGTCGTGCGCTGCCCGCCGCCGTGGTCCTCGTTGGCCGCTGCTGTGGTGCAAGGCGAGGTTTTCGACCACCCTCTACCTTCCTATCCAATGCGATTTGGACCTGGAGCTCCCCTATGACCATACTAGCTCCATCCCGAACCCTAGGGTTTGGGGTGGTGCTGGTGCTATCACCGCCGCTGCTGTCGTGTGCTGTGGGGTGTTCCTCGCCATCAGGCGTGGCTGTGGTTGCAGCGTCCCCTTGTGGTCCTCCCCATGCCGCCATGCTCGTCGTCGACCTCTGCTTCCTCTTCTCGCCCACAGCGACAACCTTCAGTAAGTAAACCTTCTCCCCCTCATGTCCTCTGTGCTAGATCACCCTGTGTTATGTGTTGGTAGTGGCCACTCCTGGCTAGTGACATGTCCTGATTAGGATTGTTTGTTCTGCTAAGGGTTCATATCCCTTTGTGGATTAGATATCTGACTAGTTGGATCATGTATTGATGATCCCTAAGCATAATGAGTGGTGGTTTGTTGTGGATTGCTGCTTATGATTAGCTGAGGTGATGTTAGTGGTTTACCAGATGATTCCATTGGTTAATTTGATATGGTTGAGATGGTAAGGTTGCTCTGGAATCATTACTTGGAGATTCTAGTGGTTTGAGAACTCACCACTGTCATTACTTAGTTACTAACAGTGATTATTGAGTGATGAAGTCACTGTATATGTACTTGTTGGCTTAAGAATTCATATATATATATAGCTGAGATAAATTGGTCTCTTACAGTGATGATATGTATATGGATCTATCTGGGAATGATTCTTGTGATTAGTATCAGGAAAATGATTTATAGTTGGATGTGAGTGTAACTGTGAAAGTTGAATGCTTAACCTACTTTGTTTAGAAGCTGTTCTTGTGACACCATCCTAGTATGGCACACCAGATTAGGTTCTCTTACTTAGCTTGCTTTTGCTTAAGCTTAAGATTAACTTGGCATCAGAGATAAGTGGAACTTCTTTCCCTGAATCCCTAAAACCTATGATGTTGGTCTGAGGTTTAGGATCTAGATCCTTATCTTGTTTCTCATGGATTGGTTCTGGTAGTGATACCAGCTACTGCTTATGGAATCAAAGTTGGGAAAAAATGATTGTAGGCTTGATAACTTATATGGATCCATAGGATGAAATTCTAAGGTGCTACTCCTGTTTAAGAGGTGTGCCTAGAAGTTCAGATCTTGGCTATATTTATTCCTGGAATTTAAATATAGCTTGACATCTAGGATCAATGATGTTGTCCTGAGATCCTAGTTGGATCTTTATAGTTTTCTGATTGCTTTTAGTGTTTAAAACTTCAATGATGGAATCACCCCACTTGGGCGTTTTTCTGAGAATTTTAGTATGAGACAACTCAGGTATGCTTGTCTAACTTAGACAGATAAATCATGTGATGGTCTTTTCTACTCACCACACTTGGTTGTTGTTGGGGTTGCAAGTTGTTGATCTTGTGGCTAGCTTGATCCGGTGCTCCTCCTGATACTTTCAGCTCCTGGACTTGTCCTTGATCTAGCTCTCCACCTCCTGGTATTGGTGGCTTGATCTTGTTCTTGCTATCCACCTGATTTATCCCCTCCTTATGTCACCATCTTGATGAGATGATCAAGGTTGTGGTTGATGTACTCTGGTCTGGTTTGGTTTGGCTGCTGTGCTTGGTGTGAAAGAACAAGGAAATGGTGTGGGATTGGCTTGCCTACGGCTGTGCTGTGTAGTTTTGTGTGTGTGGTCTGTTGATGTTGTGCTGACAGCACACACCATGCAGTTTGGTGTGTGTGTTGCTTGTGTGCCTGTTGCACACCTTGTGGATATGCTCTGGATATGAAAGTTACTTTTATCTGATTACACTCACTTGTCTGGTAAACTTGCCCCTCCTTGCTGTTTATTTGACTTCTGGCTTAAATTATGAAAGATTCAGTTCCTTCATATTGGTGAAACTTGCCCCTTTAAATATTACTCAATGATGAAAAAGTGAACAGTGCAACTCACTGTCAATTCTGAGAGTACATATTCTAATCCTTAATTTTCTTTCTTTAGTTTGTGTTTTGTTTTGCAGGTACCAGACTTGAAGATCAAGACTTTAGTTTAGGTTTTGTTTTTCTTTATAGAATAGTCACTTGTAATATTTCTTTTATTCTTTTGTAATTTTTATTTTATTCTTTTGTAATAAAGATTGTACTATGACTCAATATATAAAGATTCTTCTTTTATTTCATTACTATTGTAAAGATTCTTGATCAATTCCATAAGTTACATTTTGTAACTTATTTATTGAATAAAATTATGGAATGAATATTCTTTTTCTTAATTGTGTTCTTTATTTAAAGTTTGAATTACTAATTGTTAACTCTTGACTAAATCATAATACTCAAATATAATTCTAAATCCTTTTGAATTATAAATCCAACACTCAAGTTTAAATTTAAATTTCATTTTCCAAAACACACTAATCCACAAAGATCATATCAAAGTTTATAACAATCATCCTTCAAGACTATACCTAATCTCAAAGTATGAAAGAAACTTTGATCACTTTAGGTTTTTATTTGGCGAAAAATTTACCCACATTTTCACAGATAAATGCATGCAATTTTACAGATTCCTAAATCTACCCTTCGTTGGTTTCTAAATGTTGGGATGTTACAATGATGATCGTTTGTGTCAGGGTCACGCGTTCGTTGGTCAGGGGGGGGGGCGTCACGCGTTACTACGCGCGTGTCGCACGGGACCACCCTGCCTGGCAGTTTCTCTTCCCCCGACGGGCCCGACCCCTCCTTTTCTTTCCTTGCATGCAAACCAAGCGGCGTCGCCAGATCTTATCCTCGCATCTGAACCAAGTGCACCATGAAAGAGCTCGGCCGGCGAGGGCCATCCAGATGCGGAGCCTTCAGCGTGCCGCTCGCCGTTGCTGCCTTGCGTCGCCGTCCGTTGTCGATCGTCGCTGCCTTGTGCCGCCGTCCAAGGTCGCTGCCATGACGAAGCTGCGGGCGCCCCCATGACCAAGCTATGGTGGCCGAGCTTGCTTCCATGGGCAGCCGACCTTGCTGCCACAGGCGGTCGTGGTTGCTGCCAGTGGCTACCAAACTTGCTTCCACGGGCGGTCGAGCTTGCTTCCAGCTGTGGCCGAGCTTGCTTTCATGGGCAGCCTTGGTCGCTGCCATGAGCGGCCGTGGTTGCCTCCAGCGGCGGCCGACCTGTCTTTTGCTACAAGTTCTCCCGTGAGGTCTCCCAGCTAAATTCTTCGACGATATCTTCGATGAAGTAGGGTTTTTGCTACATTAGAAGAACTTTGTTGCTACAACAGTCTTGTGGTTTTGCTACAACAGTATCAACTATTTGCGACAAGGTCTCCGGTGAGAGTCATCAACTAGTTTTTTCGAGGATGTCTTCGACGAAGTCGATTTTGCTACATTAGCAAAAAAAAATTGCTGCATAGTCTTCGGCGAGACGTTCTTTAGAACGAACCGTTTCTTTTTTTTCTTCGGAAACAAAAATAGGGACATACGTAGCAAAAAGGGTGTTTTGCAGCAAATACAAGATTTTGGGCGATTTTGGACACGTGGCGGCAGGACGATGGGAGCCTTCCTATTGTCGGGAGGACGACTAACACTTGCCTATTTGAAAGGTGGATGACTATATCGAGTTTAGGTGTCAAGTTTAATTACCTTGTGTGCATTTTACTCTTTTTTTCGTAGCCTCCTTCTCCCCAACTTCTTTCCCGCCACGAGTCCCTTATCCACCAACGGCGAGACCTCCTCGCGCCACGCCCGCCCCGATCGCGAGCGCGCGCTCCACCGGCTACGATGGCAGCCGCCGATGATCTCGCCCGCAGAATCGCCGCCTTCTTCCCGCTCACCCCGCCTCCGCAGAAGCAGCAGCTCTCCGAAGTAGCCGCCGCCGTCCTCAGCGCGGGCGGCCGCCTCGGCCGCGCCGTGGGCGACGTCTTCCGTCGCCTGCGCATCGACGATGGCCTCGACATCGCCTATGGGCAGAGGCACCGGAGAAGATCCGGCGGCGGGACGGCTGACGGCGACGCGCGGAACAACGGCTCCGGTCCTTGCTCCAGCGATCATCCCGCGTTAGGCGCTTCCGGGCGGCTCGCGCGGTCGCAGGGGAGCATGATCCTGTCGGCGTCCTTCGACAGCAGGACGAACGACGTGGAGAGCTCGGTGGCGGCGCGCGGAGATCTCTGGCGCGCGGAGGCTTCGCACAAGAGCAGCGGCAGAGGCGGTGGCAGCGCGGGCGGCGACGGCGCGCCGCTGTTCCTTGTGCAGCTCGGGCCGTTGCTCTTCCTCCGCGACACGACGCTGCTGTTCCCGGTGCACCTCTCCAAGCGCCACCTCGTCTGGTACGGATTTGAGCGCAAGGTAAACAATGTTCCTTATGGGTACAGTTTTAGTGAATTTGCGAAACATCCCGAGGAAAGAATTTCCGGTTGCAAATGTATATATTCAGCTGCAGATGGCCCCATTTCGAACTCAGTGAATATTGTTCGCGGTTGCGCGGAAATAGAACTGTTTCCCCTGAAATCTACATGCATTCCCCACTGCCCAGCTTAATTAGATCTCCTGTGGTTGTGCAGAACGGAGTGCATTCGGTGTGCCCGGCTTACTGGTCAGCTCAACGGAGATGGTTCTTCATGTCTATGATCTGCCTCAACCCAGTGGCTTGCGTGAGTTTGGTCTCAGTGTGCTGAACTTTCCGTCCCGATGTCGGGTTAATTTATACTACACTCTCTGTTTGTCTGAATTCTCTGTCCAAAATCAATTGAGCAGTCGTTCATGGACATGCAATTCCCAAACGGACAGCTGAGATACGTCGCCGGCGATGGGTTCACCGCCCGCGGTTTCGTTCCTCTTGGCGGCGGCGGCATCCTCCAGGCCCATGGAAAATTCCCAGGGGAGAAGAGGATCAGCTTCTCCTACAAGGTTAGCAACTTACCTGGCTGGTCTCTCAATATGTTTGTCTTCATTTTCTGCACACATCACGACAGAAACATCATCACTGTGAATTTGCTCCGCAGAACCGGAGCGGGGGCAGCATAACTCCAACGGTCCAGTGGCCAGACAAGTCCCTCTCGCTGGGGCTAGTTCAGGTGCTCTCCTGGAGGAGGTCTGGCCTCATGTTGCAGCCAGCACTGCAGTTCAGGTCAGTTCACTTGCCACCCCTCTTCTTCTTCTTCGCATTCCCTTGTCCACAATGGTTGCCAAATTTGTTAGTAGTAATACTTTTTTCCCTATGATGAATTGTTCCACTTCTACTAACGTCAAAATAAGTTGCGACCGATTTGTGTTTCTTATTCGTTTGAAAATATTCAAAAAAAAACTTGTTTGGTGTCTGTGGTTAATGTTGCTGAACTTAAAAGAGGAACCTAAGCTGATTGCCATGGTGTCCTGATCTTCTGACAAGCAGCATGTGCCCTACCTTTGGCGGAAGCCGCCCTGGATTGTCCACGGAGTTGGTCCATTCAGTCACTGAGAAGGCTAGCGTTGCCTGTGGCTACTCTTGCACCGCTTCCCCTTCTGCCTACGCTTCCATATCGGTCAGTCTCCGGTTGCTCTATTATTCGCGCATTTGCTAGTTTTTTTTTTAAACGGGCAAAGTATATGCCCATCCGACTTTTGGGACTTCTAAGTGAACTGGTTGGCAGGTAGTATATTGAAGTTGAAGCCAATGGTTTAATTCTTATTATGAGCTTCCGACCACTATATATAGTGATTGATTTTTTTTCCTTCTTTTGTATCTTGACCGTATACACAGATTGGAAGATCAAAGCTGAATGGCGGCACGGTGAACTCGGGGCTAGTGCTCAGAGTAGACACCCCGCACCATAGTTTCAGCCGGCCATGGTTCTCCATTCAGATGAACAGCGGGCTCGAGTTCTGAATCCCCGATTGATCGGGCGGCTCAAATTTGTTGCAAAAGAGAAATACAGACCACATTACGCCAACACACCTGTACAGTCTTTGTTAAATTTGTACATATGGCTTCAGAATTACTGGGTGCTCAGCACACTACACACAAGTTACAGCTCGAATTGTGGGAAAGGACATTGCAGACAGGGTCAAATTTCTTCTTACTAGAAATAATATGGTTCATTTGAAAGCAAGTGATTTGTACTAGCACTCAATGTTTATGTGCAACTAACTGAAGATACAAGATAGTAAACATTTGTGTGCACCAAAAGATATAAACCATGCGACTATCAAAGTAGTTAAGGGCAACAACCAGATTGTCGGTGGTCTTGCGTGCCCATCTGATGGTTCAACCACCATAGCAACCAGGGTTCACCAAGGATTACATCAAATGCACGCGCCGATCAGGTTTCAATGCGCTCTGGTTCTCCGGTATGATCTGCATGAAACATCAACTGGTTCACAAATCCACCACGGGTTAAAGGAAAAACAGTCAACGAGCTTTAGCAAAAAATAGACACCCAAACTCAGGCTCTATAGTCTATACATGTTATTTAACCAACAATGTCTTAATATAACTAGAGTGCTTTTGCTCATTCGAGGTTCTTCACACAAAAATGTACTATACGGTTATCTCAAAATGAAAGAGGTACACACATTGGCCATGCTTTACTAGAGTGGGTCGCAAGCCCGTGCGACTGCCTAGCTCGATCACAACAGTTTCTTTCTGTGGATTATGGGCAACCAGATCGACAATGATCCTTGTCCTTGTGTGCCCACACAACTAATAAATCAATCAATATTCTTCTCGTACACGTACAGTATAGTTCTGTCAGGTTTCCCCTTTGGCCATAAATCGTCCTGCGTGCCAACCACCTCATGGTCATGGAACCACGGGACTGCCAAGGTCTCCTGCTTATACATACGTGCAACCAGAGGGTAAGACGGAGCAAAGATATCTAGCTTGGTCATCACGAGCAGACGCATGGCCGGCGTTGAGATGGCGCCGCCTGTTCTCTTCTTATGCAGCTGCATCATGTTTGCCCTGTTTGCAGCTTGCACCGCCATGGCCAGCGCCAGCGGTGGCAGCAGTGGGCCGCAGTACAATGCCATCTTCAACTTCGGCGACTCAGCCTCTGACACCGGCAACCTATGCGTCGATGGTCGGCCAGGCCCTGCCGGAGTGGCAGGTATTTTCACTCGTATGCCCTCCGGGGTCACTTACTTCGGGAGGCCGACTTGTCGATGCAGTGATGGCCGGGTTTACATCGACTTTCTAGGTAAAAAAAAAAGGCAGGGGCCTAAAACTCCAAAACTGATCGATTTTCTATGAACTAGAACCCTCCATTTTTTTTCGTGAGAATCAAAATCAAGGTGTTGCTGGATTTGAGAAATAAAATCTGCAACAATCTCGTAACACCGCCACAGCTAACTGTGAAAACCCTGCAGCTCAAGCATTCGGGCTGCCGTTCCTCCCGCCGTCCAAAGCACACGGCAAGGACTTCCAGCGAGGCGCCAACATGGCCATGGTCGGCGGCACTGCACTTGGCTACAACACAGCGTCCAGTTCACCGCTTACGATGCCTCCATGAACACCCAGATTAACAATTTCCAACTGTTGCTGCGTTCGATCTGTGGAACACGACAAAGTAAATAAGCACTGGCCACTAGTACTTGGTTATAAATATTAGATCATTTGAACGATTGATTTACTTTACACACAGGAAATATTTTTATTCAGTGCCATAACTAAAGTTTACTAATCTTATATCTGTGACTATAGATTGCAAGGGCTACTTGGCAAAGTCCCTATTTGTGGTTCAGTTAGGGGAAAATGACTACAACATCCGGCTCGTAAATGGATACACGTTAGATGAGGCCATGAAGAACATACCAAGAGTTGTAGACGCCATCATATCTGGTGTAGAGGTAACATCAAATTAGCTTTAGTCTCCCTCTGTTTGCAAAAAAAACTTGTCAATTTTACCTGAACGAATGGAACAATTATTTGGGCAAAGTATACCCTATAACATTATCTCAAGCAACCGTCATTGGGAAACCATGCCATGCAATTTGCGAATGTAGAAGTGACAAATAATTGAACAAGTAATGCGGCCAATTCATGCAGTTTGTATCCTAACATATGCTCCAAACGTGCAGAAATTAATCACATTTGGCGCTGTTGACATCGTGGTATCAAATATTGCTCCCATGGGGTGCTTGCCGTTGTACCTGAACTTATTCCAGAGCTCCGACAAAAGTGACTACGATAAGTACGAGTGCCTGAGAAACTACAACACCTTGTTCAAAAGGCACAACTCCTTCCTACAAAGCGGCCTCTCAAAGCTTCAAAAGAATCATCCATGCACAAGGATCATGTATGCCGACTTTGCGAGCCACATCTACCAAATAGTGCAAGATCCCAGAAAGTTTGGTGAGTATCGGCAAGCATGTTGACGAAACCTAGCAAAAATTAGCAATCCATGTTTTTTCTCCTAAAAGAATAATTGATTAGGAGCTTCTGACATTCACTCAAAAATAAGTGAGCTTTGACATTCAAACATCAGTAGGTTCAGTGAAAGGAACAAAATTTCACCATTTCATTGGGTATGGAAATATTTATGATTGAGTCAAATAATCAGTGTTACTTGAATTTGGGTAATGTTCCGAAGGAAATCAGATCCTTTTTTTTCTTGAATTTCAGTCAAAATTCAAACATATGTTTGGTGGATCAAGAAGAAATGAAAACCAGTGTTCCTCTTTTATTATTTCCATGGTCCTATAACTTGAACTGAGAAAATGAAACCGTCAACCCTAAATGTCACCTAATTTTGATTGGGTCGATTTCGTTCTGCAGGCTTCGATACTGCCCTCACAAGCTGTTGTGGGAAGGCCGGTGCACCGCATAGATTCGATCTGCTCACAATGTGCGGGATGGACGGCTCTAGTGTTTGCCATGACCCATGGAGCCACCTCACATGGGACGGTATGCACCTGAGCGATGCCGCCAACAAACAGGTCGCTGACGGCTGGCTCAGTGGCCCGTACTGCCACCCACCAATTATGCAGTGAAGCTCGTAGCTAATGCGTACATGTCATGAACAAACTTCCTGGGAACTGCTGCATGTGTTGTGTACTTCCTTTTGTGGGAATATGTACCAAAAATATGAAACAATATTGAAATATGCGGTTTTCTGGTGCTGATTAATATGGTTGATGCAAGCTATGTACGCATATATGAGCAGATGTGGGGTGGCACATAACTAGGTGCGTCCAACTCAACAAATTTGTTCCATGGTGTTCGTTTGGCTGTGCTGATTCTCCAATACATTGGGGCGGACTAAAAAGGCAAGTGCAAATGACAACACAGTTGAATGACATGGTGTTACGTGCAAATATCCCGGTGTAAATCAACTAGGTCACCCAGCTACATGCATGTTTATTTAAAAATAGACTTGTGTTTATATGCTTTTGATATTTTTTTATTGACCTGGAACACCATGATTCCATTAAACTGGCTAAGCGGACTCACTAGCCAAAACAGAGTTTAAAGACTCGGGCACATCATCTACCCATAGCTTTAACGACATGAATGACTGCATGTCACGAAACATAATACCTTCCGGTGCCATGCCGAAATCAGCAGCCTGCATTGCCTCCCCACATGCCATCGCTTCGGCCTGTAGCAGGATGTATCCAACCATTCATCATATAACTCTATAACCTGAATAGGATAGGATAATCTTCATCACAATTATCTGGAGTCACAAAGTAAGCATTAACGTGTGGGCCCGGCCATTCACATTTCCTGTCAGAGCACTGAAGCAGCCATTTGAATAATTAGTTACACCATTCCCTAAACATGGTGCTTTTTCACAGAGGTTGTCATGTGTAAAAAGGTCAACAAGGTCACATGGAGTGGTGGTTTTGTGTAATTTACTCGTACAATAATTGTCAGGTGGGTCTAAAATATTGGAATTTATAACCTCCAAAACGAAGACACTTGGAAGCAATTTAGGTGGTTTTCTACAGAAGACTAGATGCTAATTTTGCTTCCTTCGAAGAGGATATTAATTAAGTTGCTATAGGTGAGAAGCTAGTGCCCGATGTGAAGCTATAAATCGTTAATACTGAAATAAATGGCATTCTGAAATAAATGGCATTCAAAGTTTCAAACATACATACCTGGATACCGGATAGGTTCTAACTGCAAGCAGACTCCATTTTCAATTCCTATTCCATTTTCTTCATGTTCCTTATTCCCATGAACAGCGCACATCGTGCACAAAGATTTTCATTGGTAGAGGTGGAGATTACACAATTGATATCACAACCCCAATTGGACTGTGCTGTATGACTCATGATTGCCGGTTTTCACTATCCGTATTATACAGTTCATTTCTTCAAACAAGTACCATAGTTGGTGGTGGTAAGATATAGGCGACACCCTTGGGCACTTTATGTTCTTCAGTCTACAGCAAAGCCAAAAACTTGGAAGTTAGTTTGTGAAACCAAGGTTATTTGTCAATTGGAAGTTAGTGCTTCAAAAAAATGCAATCAATCAAACAAAGTAAACGCACGATAGGAACAGAGAAACAATGGCAGATCCGCTTTGCATGTAGTCTTCATCAAGATTAGATTTTCTCCAACCAAAATAAAATGGAGAAAACAAGGAGGCCTCTTGTTTTATTCAGCCTACCTAACTTAGCAAAAGATACAACAGTGGAAGCATAATGCTTGGTTTCCCATAATAAACCAAGTGGGACTTCAGCGTCATAGCATACAGATTTAGAGTATTTTAGCTATGTTTAAAAGACAATGTATCAGAAGAGAAGGGAGCATATAATCAAGATGAGAGAGTGGTATGATCCTTTTCATATTGCTTAGCACCTTTAGCAATATATTAACATTTTTTTCTAACTTCACAACAAGAATGATATGATCCACATAATATTCATGAATAAAAGGCTCACTTTCTAGGAGGTGGCATCCCTCATGCTCACGGTGACATCGCACAATGAACCCCCACGACATGTCGGCGGCCATAGTAGTCTCAACTTTTGGGAGTAATCTGATTTGTTTTTGGTTCCTGGTCCATTTCCCATTACAACAGGGCCCACCAACCAACATTGCCACACCTTTCGCAAAAATAAAATGCAATGTTACCACACACACACACTATTTCCTTCTTAATAAATAGGCAATAATCCTGCCCAGATTCTTGGAAAACAAAGAATTCTATGTGGACGGACCAATAGATGTGCTAGCTGGGATCAATGTGTGTTAAGTTGAGACCAGGGTACAATGACAGCTTTAATCAGTAGTCAAACCTTCTAATCTGACGTTCTAGTGTCCTAAACACAGATAATCACATAACTCTTGGTAACAACGATACCCCCATTCATCAAAGCTAACTAATATGACAAATCAAATGCATCAATGTACTAGTGCCTAGTCTTTACAAACAACTGGCATTCACATGGTAGGAGTGAAAATTGTTAGATCAAATAGTTGCTCACTTCACATCACCCTCCAGCATGAAGAAGAATATAATCCTTTTGAACTGTTCAACGGAGTATCACCATGATTTGTTGCAAGGTATTTCCATAGAGCATTAATCATAATGCTCAGCGATCAACAAGTGCTCCAAAGAGATCTATGGCCATCACCTAAATCTAGTACTCCACAAATGGAGCAAGGTGTCTACATATCGCAAATTCATCCTGAGTTTGGAAGTAGCCCACCCCTTGTCATGCCAAGGAGAACATCAACCACAGCATCCACGTTACCTTCCTTCCGATTGAGATCAATAAGAGCCTTCGATGTTTCTGCATCTGCTAGCGAACAGCAATTCAGCAACCCCTGGATCACAGTATCTGCTTCCACAGTCATCCCCTCTTCAAATAAGCCCCTAACCAATGAAATAGTACTTGTTGAATTTGGAGGAAATCCACACCGCAGCATTTGCTTATGGAAGCTGAGAGCCTTCATAACATTTTTCCCCCGACAATGCCCATGAATAAGTACACTATACACCGACCCATCAAGGTTCCAATTTCTGTCCAACATTGACTGATAAACTTTGTCAGCTTCATTCATCAAGCCTTTCATGGAAAATCCCTTAAGAAGAGCTACCACACTCTTAAACTCAGCTTTCCTGCAACAATGCATCAAGGCGTCATACTTAATATTGTCCGGGACAGGATCTTCGTAGTACAGTTTGAAGAGCAACCGCTGTGCTTCTTTTGTACGTGCTGACTTGCTAAGCCCATTTATAAGCACACTGTATGTCACAACATCAGGAAGAACACCTTTCTTTATCATCTCATCGTGCAGAGAGAGAGCCTTCTCGATATTGCCCTCCTTGCAGTGACCATCGATCAGTGTTGTATAAGTAAATTCATCAGGCAGTAGGCCAAGTTGAAGCATCTTCTCAAATAGTTCACATGCATCACTGAGTCTTTTCTCCTCACAAAGACCCCTTATAAGCGATGAGTAGGTGATTGCATCTGGAATCACACCCTTTGTCAGCATTTTCCGGTTCAATTCGAATGCAGAATCTGTATCACCAATCTTGCAGTATCCACTGAGAATCGTACTATATGTCACAACATCAGGCTTCGCTCCTTTAGCCTCCATTTCATTGGCTAACTCTCTCGCTTCATCCATTCTTCCTAACTTGCAATAACCATTAATAAGCGCATTATAACACACTACTGAAGGCTTGATCCCACATTCCCTCATCTCCTTCACAGCAAGCAACGCATCATCCAAGAACCCATTCTTGCAGAACCCATCTATCAGTGTTGTGAAAGTGATTTCATTCATCCGGAGGCCCCTCTCCCTCATCTGCCCTACCAGGGCTACTGCCCGCTCCAAGTTCCCGGTCCTGCACATTGCATGGATAAGCGATGTAAATGTGACAACATCCGGCACAACCCCTTTCTGAGACACCCCCGCAAACACCGCCAGTGCCTCATGCAAGCAGCCCGCCTTGCAGTACCCACTCACCAACGTGTTATAGCTGACCCCATCGGGGGCCAACCCCTCCCTCGCCATTCCATCAAACACCTTGCGTGCGTCCTCCATCCTGCCGGCTTTACACAGCCCGTTCACCACCGTGTTGAAGGTCACCAGGCTCGGCCTCACGCCGCCCTCCCGCATCACGCCGACCAGCCTCTCCGCGCCGTCCACCTCCCCGGCCCTGCAGAACGCGGCGACGAGCGTGTTGTAGGTGACTACGTTGGGTGCGCACCCCGCGCGGCACATCTCGATTTCCACGACGGCGAGCGCTTCCTCCCGCTGGCCGCGGGCGCAGAGCGCGCGAACGAGGATGTTGTAGGTGTACACGTTGGGCGCCACGCCGTCGCGGAGCATGGTGTCCGCGAGGAAGCGCCGGGCGGAGGGGAGCGAAGTGTCCGAGAGCGCGAGGAGGACGGCGTTGTAGGCGAGGAGCGAGGGCGCGTACCCGGCCGACCTGGCGAACGCGAGGGCCGCGGCGGCGAGGGAGGAGGAAAGGGAGGCGTAGGACTTGATGAGCGCGTCGAAGGGCCGCGGCGGCGGCGGGGACGGGAGGAGGCGGAGCGCAGAGAGCAGGGAGAGGAGGAGCGGCAGCGGCGGGAGGGAAGCAGCGAGGCGCGTGGCCGCGGGGAGCGAGAGCGGGAGGTGGCGCCGGCGGAGCGGGAGCGGGAGGGGAGGGGAGCGCGGGGAGGGGTTCAGGAGAGCCGCGAGGTGG
This sequence comes from Avena atlantica, assembly GCA_910589765.1. NCBI lineage: Eukaryota > Viridiplantae > Streptophyta > Magnoliopsida > Poales > Poaceae > Avena > Avena atlantica. The sequence continues at coordinate 377,635,623 of OU342736.1, forward strand.
GCGTGGTGCACCGGATGGCGGTGGCAGCCGGAGGCGGAGGCAGCGGCCGCGCTTGCTTGCCGCGCGGTCGGGGCGGCCGCCATGTTCTGTTCAGGTGCGCGACGGCGGTGGCGCACGGACCGGTATATGAAATAGAGTAAACCGCACCGGCGTTTCTTTCGACAAAACGTCAAGTAGGTATTGGTTCTTCAGAATTACTACTCCCTCAGTCCGTCCAAGAATAGATGTCTTAAGTTTTTCAAATTTTAGATAAATCTATATACTAAATAATGGCTAGATTTATCTAAATTTTAATAAATTTAAGACATCTATTTTAGGACGGAGGGAGTTCTAAACATTAAGATCCTGAATGTTTTTAAGTAATTCATCACAGGTCTTACTTTCGTTTGATCTGAGTTGATCAGCGCCACATCGGTAAGGGACTGCTTGGTGGAAGATTTTTCCTCAGACTGGTGGTTGAGATTTATGCAAATGAAGCCTTATAAGCATGTGGTTTCTAATCCCCAACCCCTAGGTCTTCTTTCCTCTCTGCTCTCTCTCTTGTAGTCGATCCGTTGCCATGTCTGCGTCCGCGAGTTCTGAGAATCGGCGGAGGCAGAAGCAAGTTTATCTAGCCCCTTCGCTGTCACCTCCACCATGGCCAGTAGCTCCTCTACCACATGGGACGTTGTCGTTAGTGCCATGTCCCTGTTGTGGATTTCACAAGACGATTTGGCTTGTCTCTCAATCACCGGCCAATCCAGAACGTGTCTTTTACAAGTGCCCAAATCATCGTGTAAGTTGTGCTTGTTAGCTCATTTGGATTTTCTCAGACCCATTTGTTCTTATTTTCTCTGATTTGTGACAGGTTGCGCCCAATCCCTGCAACCACTACTACTGGGAGAATGGTGAAGACAACTATGTGGACTTTCTAGCTAGAAATGGATATACCATTTCTCTCCCTACCTCTGTTGTTGTCGATTCGGATGGACAGATGGACAGTAAAGAAACAGAGGAGGAAGATCTTGGAGGGGTATGTCACCTCTTTCTACCATTTCTCCCTGTCATTTCTTTCTGTTCAGCAACTTTTTTCTTTTTAAACCAAGTGTTCCAGTGGTTGATCTTGGAGGGGCTATGTCACCTCTGCAGCAAGCAATAAACTGGCTTTCTGTAGAAAGGACCTAGCAATGGAGTCTGAGACTGCTGAGTGGCTGTAGCCCGCAAAGCATATAAAATGAAGTAGAATCAAGGATATGAAATTTACAATCATTTGTTCCTTTACAATTAGTTGTTTCTTTACTCACTTGTTCCTATAGGATCTTCAGGACACTGGATATATCATAACTCATAGAAAATGCAATAATAGTACAAGATGAACTCATAGAGGATGCAACAATCTCGTGACCGCCGCCTATTGATTGCCGTCGTTCAGCACCGGAGCAAAACCGTCGCTGCCGCCAGATTGCCTTCCATGTCGCGTGAGAGAGGTAGAAAGAGGAAGAAACGGGTGAGCCGATGAGGTGTGGGAAGAAGACGAGGCTATGTGCAAATATTCACCTCCAGCGGTTAGTCCTAGTGGCCCACCTTGCCGACGTGGCGTTGGTCAAGCCGGGTCACAAGAATAGGACCTGCGATGAATCATTTAGAAACAATCAAAATATCAATATTCAATTTTAAAGAATTGAGACCTACTTGATGTTTCATCGAAAGAATTAGAACCGCCGGTGCAGTTTACTCTATGAAATATCTCTCTGGCCCAGTCAGCCCAATCGGGAGTGTGGACTTGGTGGGACCCAATGGCCAGTGAGCCACCAACCCGACCCCGCGTGACGCGCTATAAGACGTAGGCCCTTTCCATTCGAGCTCTGCCCCCTTCCCCATTTCCGGCGTTCCCCAACCCTCGCCAGACGCACCCCGAGGTGAGCAGCAATCCCCCCAAATACTCTTCGGATTCGCGTTCATTTTCGATTCCTGCTCGTGCGCCATGGATTACCTCGCTGCTTCTGCGTCCCCCTCCAATCTGATTTTTCTCGCAGTTCTCCCACGTGCTCGTTTTGGGGGTGTGATTTTTTGTCGTCAGCGTGTTCCCTTTTGGAAGGGGCGATGCGCCCGATCCGTCGCGGTGGGGGTGTCGTTAGGGCGCTCCTGATCGGGCTCCGGAATGATATCTTCGTGACTTGTCGGTTGATGGGGGAGGGTTGGGTTTGGCTCGTTGTTGATCGACGACGTGCGGTACCGATGTCTAGCTAGGGTTCTGGCAAATTTTATTGGTTTAGTCAGCTTTTGCCACGGAGAGAGATGGATTGGGTCGGATTTGAGGTCGTGTGTCGAATTATCTCGTTTTAAAGCATTTCTTGGTCGATTCGTTTTAATTGGGCAGCGGATATGGTGTCCACGGCAGGATGAGAAGACGTGGTATTGTGTTCATGGATTCTTTTTTGTGGTGGGTGATATTTGTATGATTGGTTGGCTTTCTTGTGTGGTTACAAATTTTGGTTGTTTTCATTGGAAATGCTGTGTGCTAGCTTGCTCTTGGCCAAATGCTTTATGGTAATTTGTACTCTACATTCCGCAAATGAAACTGGATTGCCTTGTGTAATTCTCATCTTGATCGACATATATTATCTTGTGCCATGTTCTCTGCGACTAGCAACTTCATTAATGTGTTATATGACATCTGATCGTCTGATAGATTATAACCACTACACTTGGCAGATTTTGGAGGAAGAAGAGAAGTTGAACCATGGGGAAGAGAAAGTCAGCTGCCAAGCCGCCGCCCAAGAAGCGGATGGACAAGCTTGATACGGTCTTTTCCTGCCCATTCTGCAATCATGGGAGTAGCGTTGAGTGCCGAATGTTAGTGCTCTGTTCAAATGTTCTCTGATTAATTGCTTGATACTGCTGATTTTGGCTATCCATCCAATATTCTGACTTGGGTTTTCTCCCTTTTTTTTTTCCTTCAGTGATATGAAGAATCTGATTGGCGAGGCCAACTGTAGAATCTGCCAGGAAACCTTCAGCACCACTGTTAACGGTATGTCCAAATTATACATTACTGCAGATTGTACCTCCTAATGTAGATGACATGCTGGTTGATTCTGCGCTAGAAAATTCCACTTCGATCATCTCATTAGTTTTGTTCCTTCTCGACCAAATGGTTACAAATCTGGGAACAGTATATGGCTTATCTATGAAGTTCCTACAGCCATGCCCATTTCATATACTCTCGGAGTTTTGTCATTGTAATCAACTAGTAGGCCATAATGGAGCAGAGCTGAGGCAGTAAATGATATCTAGTTATATATATGTAATAGCTTACCACACCGTCTTGTCATGTCCGGAAGACAGCCATGTTGCTCCCTGTTTTATCATGTCCAAGTCCTAGTGAACTGAATTGCTTGAAACTTATCTGCATTATCAGAACTGAAGCTGTATCTGCAAGGAAATACGGTGTTATGTAGAGGTTAACCTTAGTTGGCCACATGTTTTCAAGTTCGTAGATAACAATTCCGTATAAAAGAAATACTGTGTTAAGTAGTAGAGGTTAACCTTTGTTGAGCCACATATTTTTCAAGTTCATATATAATTATCTCGTGTAAAGGAAATACAGTGTTAAGTAGAGGTTAACAATTTGCTGGGCCTCATGTTTTCAAGATTGTACTAATTCTCTGTTCTCTTTGGTGCAGCGCTGACTGAACCTATTGATATGTAAGTCAAATTGAACAGAGAACTCTTTACTCTAACCTGTTGGTGCGAATCAGTTTTATGCGCACCTGAAACTGAAGATGGAATTATTTTTCTTGCAGATACAGCGAATGGATCGATGAGTGCGAGCGTGTCAACACTGTGGAAGATGACGACGGTGCATGAGCATGTCCAGGCAAAATGGTTACTACTATGACCACAATGCGTTGGTGTTACTGACTGCCAACGTCAGCCATGTCTGTAGTAGCATTGTAATGGTGTACTGGCTGATCGGAATATTAGTAGGCAGTTTATCCCGCGTTTAATAAACAACCGATGGCATTGTGTGCTTGTATTTCAACCTTAATATAGTAGTTATGCCTGTATGCTGTGTATGGATCCTCATATGGGAATATGTAAGGTTGGTTCTCGATCAGTATGATATCATGGTTGAGATTACGCCAAATTTCAGTACAAGATAAGAATTTTTACTTTTGGGTTGTTTGATAGAGGTTTTCCTTTTCATGGAAGTTGTCAACCCTGTGGTTATTTTGAGTAGCCAACTGAACAGGAGGCTGTTATTTGACAAGTCATGTTGGCCTTTCGTTAGGCTGATCTTTATTGTTTCGAACTGGAAATCCATATTGAGAATATGTCAATTTGATGATTAAGGCGGATTATCATTTGACTAGTTCTATGTTCTTGAGATCACATAAATGGCACCGGAAGCACTAAATATACCAAATTGTTAATTTAGTCAATTGTAAAATTACAAATATAAGTGCATGCAAGTGTGACAACCAAAAAACATCCTTCGCTTAACATTCTCCTGCTGTCCAGGACAGTATATGTCAATCAAGGGATTACCCCAAACCTGATAATCTTGCCTGAAGCATACTTTTATTACAATCTATAGACTAAACTAGCCCTACTTGTTAGCTATTCTCTTCCATCTTCTCAAAGAAAACAAGACTACTCCATGCTTGTTGCCAGGATTCCAATGGTGCGCTGACGATTCATAACCACAACTATGCCAATCTTGCTACTGTGACATTGTTGAGGCTGTTTCGCTTTTCTTCACGCCATAGGCAATGTAATTTATACTAATATCATCAGACAGGGACCACTGCCCAGTCAACGGATTATAGACAAACCCTGCCATTTCTTGTACCTGGAGACAAGATGTCAAGCTATCAGTTACATAAACTGGTGGCAGAATCATCATGTAGTTGTGATTAGTATCTTACGGAGATCGAGGCTCTTTGCAGTGCTAGGACTAACTCCTCAGGGGTGACTAGTTTGGACCACTCATGTGTGCCTATAGGAAGCTGTAAAGGTATGAAAAAAAAATTAAGAGGCAGTGTCATATTAGATTTGCATTCAACAGAATACCCACTCAAGTTAGAATGAGCATATGTTCAATCAGCATGTTGGTAATTGTGCATACGAGCATAGTAGCATGTGATTATTTCATCGAAAGATCCAGACCATTACTGAATTTTAGGTGTACAACCCAATAAACACAGCTAACTAGCTATATTGATCAATATACCCCTATGCATTTTTATTTTTTATTTTTGTTGTCTGCACAACCTGGCATAGCCATGAAATCAAGATAATACCACACTTCCTACCAGTACATACGGAAATATGTATGTTAAGAGAGAATAGACATTCCAAATTTGTACCAGATGAATCCAGCGACCAATTTCCTTTTACTACGCTCGTGTCTCTGATAAATTCAACAATCTATTTTGTTTTGGCTCGAACTTACTCATGAGCATTAGCAATGGGAAAGGTGCTAATAGCTTACAATCTCAAGAGTCAAGATTTCACTAAGCTAGCCACTGCGAAATGGAAAATTTTCCAACATAATACACAACCGACCAAGTGAAATAGTGGATCAATCCTATGTAGAAAATGAAACAAAAAAATGTATGATGGACAATTGGACTAACCCATCTGAGAATATACTCAGCACCAACAATAGCAGTCGCATATGCTCTCATTGACCGATTGATTGTAGAAATCACAGTGGCACCATTGGGCACTGTCAAAGCCGATAGAGATTTGCAGAACTCCAGAGGATTAGCAACGTGCTCAATCACCTGCAAGTATATTAAGACAACTATATTTCTGATCCGGTACATTAATTTCAGTTCAGAAAGATACAGATGCAACAGACTAAAATCTGTGGTGACTGGTGACTCGTGGGAACATAGACTTTAATCATCCTCCACAAAGAGCTCATACAGTGGGTTACGATAATACTGTTACAGACTGCGTAAGTTCTCCATATATTTCTCACTTGATGACAAATTTTCATTGAACACGACTAGAGCTCTTACATGACTTGACTACACAGAGGCAGAATAGATTGATGAGCTTCTCATAGCTTGATTGGTTGGATGGTGCAGGTGGCTCCTCTTTACATAGATGCCACTAACAAATAAATACTATCCTAACTAATGCTCTTATTTGAGTGGCTACAGCCATCTCACTCTCTTAACACACGACTCTAACATAAGCTATATGCAATGCAAATACATAATAATAAAAGCATCTTCCAATACCATTCAAGGTAAAAAAAAAGGCTCCCACATCAATAATTACAAAAACAACTCTTAGGATACTCTACCCCTCATGATAAATAAGCTATGGAGGCACTCTACTCTTGATCAAAAACATTCTTTGGAGGACAGCATGGGTGTAAGATGAAACGTAAGAATGTCCATACCTCAAGAGAAATTACAGCATCAAATTGCTTGTTCTCTTTTACCAAATCCTCTGCATATGAACAATAATACACATAAGTTTTGCTGTGTATGTGTTCAGCCATAAGAGCACGTGTCTAAATTTGGAAAATTCCTTTACAGTCCAATTAATTATTGAGAAAAAATATGTTTAATCAAGGCAGCACATGGTTTAACTACATACTGAAGCAACGTAACTAAACTGTCACTCAAATATGCCCTGAAAGTGATTACCAGCTGTTGTGCAGCAATACTCAATGGAAGCAGTTGTTGGGTCAGATGCCTGTGAAGGGAAGAACCAAAAACTGTTGGTTAAAAGTACAATAAATTCATCATGGTTCTGCCAATTCCTGAATTATAAAATCATGAACAATCAATGCACTTGTAGGGGCATTTAATGGTGAGATGAGTAAAGGACTAAAGGTCGATGAAAACAACAAGCAATCATCAGTCCACACAAGCTTTTTTTTTAAGCAAGAACTGTAGGGCAGGCCCCGAGAGTTTAAATTATTCACTCATCATGTTCTATATCATCAGGCAAAGTATGAATAAGACTGTAATTATTAGTGTTATATGTTTTGTAGGTGTTGGCAGTAAGACAATAAATAAACTTAGCAGTATACATTTCTTGTCCAAATCTAAGGAGTAATTGGCATGAAGATGAATATACATACTGCATGAATATGTGCAATCTTTATATTCCTGTCAACAGCATCAATGCCAGTGACTGTAGCACCCATTCGAGCAAGAGGCTGTCATCCAACACGAAGAATCCAAGAAAATCATCGTCAGTTCACACACATAAGAAAAGAAACAGATGTTAGTCCTGATTGCATTGGAACACCACAAAGGCATCCATCTAAGACAAAAAAACTGACAACTTCAAACCAACTATTATGGCATGTCTGGACTAAAAATGCATTAACTCTGCATCAGTAAGCTTGACTCAAATATAGGCATGGGAACACAGTTAAGGGCTTGGATAGTTTACGACATTCTTTATGGGCTATAGAGACTTGAGTCAAAATGGTTATAGATGTGAACACAAACTCAAAGCTAAAAAAGTTCAATGTGGGTGTGCTATGCGATATGGTACCTAGAGTATGTAAGTAAGAAGCCAATTACTACATGTCCATTATCCATTTCTACACCATCGAACATTACTTAGTTCTCCCTTCCACACAGATCTAAGGCCCTCAAGTTTTATTTACTACTCCATTTAATATGTTAAACACCAGAAGGTTGTAAGTAGTTCTTAAAGTGTTTGATTGATTGATAAAGCTTGATACCTCTGAGAGAATGCCACCTCCACATCCAACATCGATAACTTTAAGACCTTCAAGTGGCTTAGCTAAATATGGATCCCTCCTGGAAGAATTAACTTTAGAATAAAAAAAGAACAAATGTGGATCCCTTAGGGTCCACTTAGGCCAAATATAGCAAAAGGTAACAATATTGATAATGAGAACTTAGGAATGGTAAAATAATCCCAACATGGAATAAGGAATTGCACAAGTAGCAGTCCAATAGCTGTCTGCTCTTCAGGGGAAAAGAAAAACTAAAAAACCAACAGCAATGCTCCATAGATATAAAATGCAGGACACGTTAACTGCACCTGAAATGTCTACAGAGTGTGGAGCGGATAAAAGATAGCCGTGTTGGATTCATCAAATGTAATGGTTTGAATGGGCCTTGAGAATCCCACCTATACATTACAGAAACAGTGTCATCACCAGTAGCAAATCATAACAAAAGCAAAAAAAAAACTTATCGTGTGCTTTGCTTTGAGCATCTTAAAACATACTACAAACTACAATGAAGTGTTGCACAGTAGCCCATACACTGCAGAAACCATCATATGCAGGTGAATGCTTCTACATGGAATAGGAAGGATATATATGATACAAAGATGCAAAACTCAGATTTGGTTTTGATAACCATTGTTCATTAAGTGGAAAAAGAACTAAGTATGCATTCTCCACGCACAGTATCACATACACCGAAGTACTTTTTGCGCACTTCCCTGAACATATCTAGAGGTAGGTGGATATCTAATACAGAAATGCATATGCCAATTCACTCAAACTAAACTAGCTGTTGCAGCTTATCCCAAGCAATACATGGCTGCATCTAATTCTTGAGTCGGTCCGTTGTTCAACAGATCCCATATGGCCAGTGTTCATCACTGTGACCAGTGGTACAAGTCTGAAAGAGAGAACGTCCCTACTCGAGGAGCCTAGTAAATTCGCTCATCAATCAGGTACACTCTATTCCAAAATGATTTTAATCGAGCATTTTATGAAAAGCACGGGAGTTCATCGTCCCAGAAGGCCATGGAAGGAGGAGGGGAGGGATCTTACCAGGTCTCGGCGATTGCGGAGAACTTAGCCACCTCAGCGGGGTTCAGCGACGAGGCGGCAGATCCTCCGGCCCCGTGCCGCGGCGGGCCTTGAGGCGGAGACGGGGGAGGCGGCGGGGGCGAGGAGGAAGAGGCGGAGGCGCAGCGGCGCCATTGGGCGTGGGGAGACGGAACGCCAGGGTCCGGGAGGCGTGCGCCGCGGAGGGGAGTGGTGGACGAGGCGAGGGATCGGCGGAGCGACGGTGCGAGGCGGCGGAGCATCGTTCCCGCTTTGGTCGCTCCGGTCAGGGGTTGCGGACGGAGTCGGGGAGCGACACGATGGTGGTCTCGAACTTGTCGCGTTGCGTCGGCACTGAGGTGGCAAGATCCGGACCTTACGATTTACGAAGAGCGGTGCGGATTGGAAATTTCGTGCAATGTACAGTGCTACGTACACACAAGAGAAGTCGCTGGTTCTCTGGGAAATATTTTGAACTTTCATCAACTTTATTGAATAATAACAAGATCGTTTACAAGTACAGGCATGAGAAAAACTGGAGAATTATCGAACCAGGCCTCTCCCGTACCCTGAGTAAGAGCATCTCTAGCACAGGAAATCGCGAACTGAACATGTCGCGAGCGACGGAGCGAACGGACCCCTCAAAACCGAATCAGAAAAGAGAATATTCTCTTTTTACAGTTTCGCGCTGACGATTTTTTCCAGGACAAAAACAATACGAAACCATAAAACAAAACCATAAATAACATAATTTAAACAAATTCAACCTTTCAACCGCGACAATCATTAAATTTTAAGCAAATTTAATAAAGTATCTCGCTACCACGTCGCAGAACATCATTCAAAATATGAATCATCACCACAACCCACGATGATCAAGCATCGAAGCCAAGAGAAGCATCACTGCCACCACCACTTGCCGAAGCACCACCATGGCCACCATCACTTGCCGGAGCACCATGTTCACCACCATCCCTAGCCCGAGCATGGCCTCTTGCCAGCGCCGCTGACCTCCTTCTCTCCAAGATGTCCAGCCTTACTTGATCATGCCACGCCAAGGTGGGCCCGTCCATGTTGCTCCGGTCCATGTGTATGCAATTGGCGGTGGTGGCGGCTGAAGGGGGAGAGGAATTGTTCATACCTAGATCAAAAAGTCGAGGCCGTTTTGGCGGATTTCGCGGAGGCGGATGGTTTCCCAAGCATGCCTTCCACTTCACGACCACGTTCCTCGCCTTGCCCGGCACCGACTTCGACTTGGGGCGACAGCACTCGCTGGAGCGTGGGGAACAGCGGGACCAGCGGAGAGGCCGGAGCGCCCATGCTGCCATCCTGGATGAGGACGGAGCACTGCCGCTTCCGCTTCGTCGCATGATAAGTCGTAAATATATCTATAATTTTTTATGTTCCATGCTTGTTTAGTATCTACTTTGCTTTCTCTATACTTTGAGGTGTTTTTATATGTTTTCTGGTACTAACCTATTAACAAGATGCCACAGTGTCAGTTGCATTTTTCTTCTGTTTTTGGTTCTAGAAAAAGGCAGAAAATGAATATTATCTGAATTGGACGGGACAAAAGCCAAAGTCAACATTTTACCGTGGATAACACGGAGCCAAAAGATGAGACGGAGGAGGGCCTCGAGGGGGCCACACCCCCTGGCACGCGTCTGGGGGGGGGGGTGCAACCGCCTCGGGCACCCCCTTGGCCTCCCTCTTCGCCTATAAAAAGCCCCTGATACCTAACCCCTAAGTACCCGATCAATCTTCCACGAAATAGTCAATAGCCGCCGCCACCATAGTCCCTAGATCGGGGGGATCTGAAGCTCTTCTCGGCACCCTATCGGAGGGGAGAGATCATCCCGGAGGCCTTCTTCATCACCATGCCAGCCTCCGGTATGAAGCGTGAGTAGTTCCACCTTGGACTACGGGTCCATGTAGTAGCTAGATGGTTGTTTCTCCTCCTTTGTGCTACCATGTTTAGATCTTGTGAGCTCCGTTCATGATCAAGATCATCTATTTGTAGTCATGCATGTTGCGTTTGCGGGGATCCGATGGATATTAAGATTACTATGTCAGATTGGTTAATGATTCTATCTCATTGATTCTATCATGTCTGTGTTGTTTGAGATCTTGCATGCTCTCCGTTTCTAATAGCTATTTTGGCCAAGTAGATGCTAGTGACTCCAAGAGGGAGTAATTATGCTCGATAGTGGGTTCATGCCTCTATTTAATTTGGGGAAGTGACAGGAATCTCTAAGGTTGTAGATGTGTTGTTGCTACTAGGGAGAAAACAACGATCTCTTGTTTATGGAATAAGTAGATTGTTTACCTTACACACTTTGCTTAAAGCAGTTATCTATTGCTTGCAACGTAATACTAGAGAGGGTTCGAATGATAACCTGAAGGTGGATTACTAGTCATAGATGCAGTTGGATGACAGTCTATGTATATTGTTGTATTGCCCAATCAAATCTCATAGGATCATGAATGTCTAGTATTGCATTGTTATGCCTTGCTTTGTCCTGTCAATTACCCCGTTGTAATTTGTTTACCCAACATGTTATGTTGTTTATCTTAAGGAGAGCACCTCTAGTGAACTATGGACCCCGGTCCAATATTTACCATTGATACATCTTCGATGGTTACAGTTTACTTTCTGCAAGCTACCATTACCTTCACACCATACATTTAATCCTTTGTTTTTAGCAAACCAGTGAGATTGACAACCTCACTGTTCGTTGGGGCAGTCTTGAGTTTGTGTTGTGCAGGTTTCAAAGTTGCTAGCAACACCTTTGAGTCGTTTCCTTCCTCCTACTGGTTCGATAACCTTGGTTTCTTACTAAGGGAAAACTTGCTGTTGTGGTCATCATACCTTCCTCTTGGGGTCTCCCAACGAAGCTCTACAGTGATATGAGCTACATCATCAAGATATTTCTGGCGTCGTTGCCGGGGAGGCTAAGGACGGCTTCACAAGGGGAGTCCTTCACAACCTTTCTCTTTACTTTGTTTTCGTTTTGCTTGGTTTATTTTGCCTTGTTTTGTTTGCCTCTTTTTATCAGAAACTCCAAAAAATATAGTTTCGTTTGGTTTGCTTTCTCTTGTAAAAAACACAAAAGAATTTAGTTCCTGCTCTAGTTGCTGTTGCTGTTGGTTTGCTCCACCTTTGCAAAGATGAACTCTGCTGAGAACACCAAGTTGTGTGACTTCACTAGCACAAATAACAATGATTTCTTGAGTACACCTATTGCTCTACCTGCTCCTGATGCTACCTTTTATGAAATTAAGCCTGCTTTGTTGAATCTTGTGATGAAAGAGCAATTTTCTGGTGCTACTTCTGATGATGTTGCTACCAACCTCAATAACTTTGTTGAACTTTATGAGATGCAAAAATATAAGGATGTATATGGAGATATTATTAAGCTCAAGTTGTTTCCTTTCTCCTTGAGAGGAAAAGCTAAAGAATAGTTGCTATCCTTGCCTAGAAATAGTATTGATTCTTGGATTAAGTGCAAAGATGCTTTTATTGGAAAATACTATCCTCCTGCTAAGATTATATCTATGAGAAGTGAAATAATGAAAATTAAACAACTTGATAATGAACATGTTGCTCAAGCTTGGGAAAGAATGAAATCTTTGGTAAAGAATTGTCCCACTCATGTACTGACTGCTTAGATGATTATCCAGACTTTTTATGCAAGTTTAAACTTCTCCTCAAGAAACCTATTGGATTCTGCTGCTGGAGGTACCTTTATGACCATTAATTTTGGGCGCTGCAACAAAGCTCCTTAACAATATGATGGTCAACTATTCTGAATGGCACACTAAGAGAGCTCCACATGGTAAGAAGGTAAATTCTGTTGAAGAAACCTCCTCTTTGAGTGATAAGATTGATGTTATCATGGCTATGCTTGTTAATGGAAAAGCTCATATAGATCCAAATAATGTTCCCTTAGCCTCTTTGGTTGCTCAAGAAGAGCAAGTTGATGTGAACTTCATTAGAAATAACAATTTCAGCAACAATGCCTATAGGAATAATTTTGGTAGTAACAATAATTATAGGCCTTATCCTCCTAATAATGGCAATACCTATGGAAACTCCTACAACAATACTAGAAGTACTCCTTCTGAACTTCAAGTCATGCTTAAAGACTTTATTAGTAAACAAACCATTTTCAACAAAACTGTGGAGGAAAAGCTTTTGAACATTGAGAAAAATATTTCCTCTTTATCTAAAGCACATTCCTCTTTGATTAATAAAATGGCTGCTAAATCTGAAACCTTGGAAAGTACCTTTGCTGATACTCATGCCATACAAGTTACTATTGATGAAAATGTTAGACTGTTAGCTCAACTACATGCTAAGTGGGAAAGAGAAGCTAAAATTGCTAGAAACAATAGTGTGTGTACTATTACCACCACCAATATGGATGCCACTAAACCACAAGAAGTCCCTACTCCTCCTACCACAATGCCTAAAACCAATGAGTCTATTACCAGTGATGCTAGGTTCGATTTTGATCTTGACGGTTGCAATATTGAAGTGATTGTGTTCCTACAAAAGCTTGCTAGAAGTCCTAATGCTAGTGATATGAATGTAGCTTTTACCAAACACATTACAGATGCTCTTATTAAAATTAAGAAAGAAAAGTTGAAACACAAAGCTTTTATTCCTAGGAAAGTAGAAGATAGTTGGGAACCCATCTTTAATATGCAAGTGGATGACTTTGATATCAAATCTTCATGTGACCTAGGTTCTAGTGTCTTTATTATGTCTAGAAATATTTATGAAATACTTGATTTGCCTCATTTGGAAGATTGCTATCTGGATGTCCCACTTGATGATGATGCTAAAAAGAAACTCATGGGGAGTGTTAATGATATTCTTATTATGGTTAACAATACTTATGTACCTGTTGATTTCTATGTTTTGGATGTTGAATACAATGCTTCTTGTCCTATTACTTTGGAAAGACCTTTTCTTAGAACTGTTGGTGCCATCATTGATATGAAAGAAGGCACCATTAAATATCAATTTCCATTCAAGAAAGGTATTGAACACTTCCCTATAAGGAGAGATAAGTTGCATTTTGCTCCTCCTTTGAAAGCAAGGTTTGATGTTAATGCTTCTTCATTTGAAAATACTTGATTCTTGCTTCTTGTACCTAACTTAAAGGTGTTAAAGAAAAGTACTTTTTGGTAGATAACCCAATAGTTTTCTTGAGTCTTGGAAGTTATTACTTCTATAATAACCTCTCCTTATCCTTTTTGTTTGATTTTTGTGATAAGAATAACCTCTAATGAGAGGGATGTAAAATTTGGGGAGTTGCTGTCCCGAAACAGATTTTATGCTCCATTGTAAAAATTCGTGTAAAATCTCTCTAAGTTGGATTGAGCTGTAATTTTATGAATAAATCCCCCAGGTTGTTAGCTAACTTTCGTAAGTTCAACACTTTTTGATTTGAGCAACAGAAGGTCTTTGAAAAAAATCAGTTTCTACCTGCTGGTCTATTTTGACTGATTTTTGCCATTATTTGCATTTGCCTCTTAATTGATTCCTTTTTGGACTGTTTTGGGAAATTGAGCTTTTTGAAGAAATTACTACAGTATCTTGTGTTTTTAGTGAAAGTTTTTTAAAGTATACATATGTCGCCTTGAGGGGGGGGGGGAGTAGGCAATTAAAAGTTTTCCTAGAGTGGCTCAACAAAGGCGGAATAAAACTAACGTTTACTTTGTTAAGCACAAAACCTAGAACAATCTAGGGTTCACCTATGTGCACCAACAACTTATGATAAGCATGACAAATAACTATGTGATAGCAAGATATATACTTCAAGCACGAAGGATATCACAAAGTAAAGTGCATAAGTAAGAGCTCGGGTATAGAGATAACCGAGACACGCAGGGACAACGATATTTTACCGAGTTCCTCCCAACATGGAGTACGTCTCGTTTGGAGAGGGGGTGGTATCTAGACACCTACGCCACAAAAGGCCTCCCTTATTCTCCGATGAATCTTGTAGGGTTCGCAGCATAGAAAACAAAAAAAATCCTACGATATGAACAATGTACCAAGATCTATCTATTAGATACAAACAACGGGCGGATGTATATCCGTAGAGAACATACCCTTGAAGACCGACAAAGCTTAACAAGTTCAACTCGTGGTTGATGTAGACGATCTCTTGCCGATCTCAAGATCAAGAGGAAGTCCTAGCGCCGCAAATCAGCAGCGCATCCGTGCTCGCACACACGTTCGAGGCACCGAGCAACCTCCGCCTCCTCGCTCCAGCGATGCAGCGGAAGCACAACTCTTTCTTGCCGAATAGCCACCGGGAACATGTATCTCTCTAGTCCGAGACCATGGGGGATAAATTCTAGAGGGGGTGAGAGATCCTTCACGAGGAGGTGTGAGTGAGAAGTGAGGAGAGAGGTGCCTTTTATAGGAGGAGGGGGGCACCCAAGGGGGTGGCCGCCGGCCATGGGGGCTGCCCCCTCCCCTCCTTCATTCATGTGCGTGGACACTCCACTCACAAAAAATCCATTCATATCCCTCCACTCAAAATCCCACTCAAACATGCCAATAAATTTCCACCAAATTTAATGCAAACTCTCATTAAATAAAACTCTTTTATTTTATTCAGAATTTTGTTAATTACTTTAATGACAAACATTCACAAATAACCCCTTGCTAGAATTCTATTTCACATGCATAACCACTTTATGCAATTTCACCCGAAAACCTGTTTCGGTATCTAGTGAAATAAATTCCTGCGCCTGTTCATTCTTTCGGCATGAAACTTTTGCTCCAATTGGATGTCGGTGTCTCTTAAGTGTGTCACCCTACGGTTCGTGAATAATGCGGACATGATCGAGACCCCTCTCGGATCAATAATCAGAAGCGGGATCTAGAGACCCATACTGACTCCCACACATTCAACGATGACTTTCTTGTGGTCGTCGGAACCTTTTACGCTAGTATATTAATCCCTTTGTTTCACGATATATTACATGTCCGAGATTCGATCATCGGTATATCATACCTAGTTTGATCTCGTTACTGACATGCACTCTTTTCTCGTTCCCGTGATATAACATTCTAGTGATCAAATCACTTGCTTGCAAGCTAATCAATGTGATATCACCGGGAGGTCCCAGAGTATATCTATCCGTCATCGGGATGAACAAATTCCACTCTCGATACATGAGCCTCAACATAACACTTTATTAGTTCTGAATCCATCTTTATAATCACCCTGTTACGGTGTGACGTTTGATGTTATCAAGAAACTCTTCCGGTGTTAGTGATTGACATGATCTCATGGTCCAAGGATTAGGATCACTTCGTAAGTTGTTATAGCAATCTAAACTCAATGACTTTGATCGTAATGCTATACTTCGGATGAATGTTCATCACACTATTACACTAATGTTGTGATCCCGTTACTAACAACATCCAATGTCCATGATCAGGAAACCTTGATCATCTTGTTAATCAACGAGCTAGTTTATGAGAGAGGCATAACTAGGAACTTTCTGTTTGTTTATTAAACACACATGTATTAATGTTTCCGTATTAATACAATTATAGCATGCAAAATAAACATCTATCATATACTTGGAATACACATAATAAACAGTAGCGAGAGCAGCGGCCAGTGGGCCCAGTGGCCAGCGCGAGGCGCGCGGGATCTGACGAGCGGCGTTGGTCAACGCAGGCGAGCGGGAGCGGGATTGGCAGGACGCGGTGGGATCGAGGTGTGGTGGCGGTCTATGCGTTGGAGCAAGCTCGCAAGCAGTTGGACGCCTACCCGGGCCGGTCGATAGTACCGGCCCACCCGGGCAGTACTACCGGGCCAAACGGAACTACCGTAAAAAACTACTGGGCGAGGCAGAAAGAAAATGGGGCGCGCTCAGGGGCGAGTGGTAGTACCGGCCCGTCCGGGCGGTACTACCGCTCGGCCCAGAAAACAGATTTTCCTTTTAATATGAGGCAGACAAACGGTCGTAACTTTTGATTGGTGACTCCGATTAACCTGATTCCAATTGTGTTGGATAGAGGACGACAAGAGCTTGTTATAATGTGAGATACCTCACTTGGTGAGACACCGGAAAACCGCCAAGATCAAAATCGCAAGAAGATATATACGGGAGATCCGATTTTGATGAACAAGAGCTTGTTATGGAGATTACCACAAGCTCTATATCCTTACATGGATAAGACCAAATAACAACCAAATATGATGATGCAAGTATGCAAAGGTTTGAGCTCTGTCCGAACGATGTGACCGAGTTACTCATTCGAGAGCCCCTCTTGATAGTAGGGTTATCTATCCTAAACCCGGTCTCCCACACACAACATGAAACCGGCAAAAGGGAAAACCTATCAAGATTATACCTTTGCCTTGAGCATTCCACTTGAGCTCGATGTAGACGAACTTGACCGTCTCAAGATGGAACACCTTTCTTGATCCCTCATCATAGATCCATGATCACCAAGGATGGCAAGCAACAAACATTAGATCTTCTATAGATGGCGCATTTTGAGTTTGCACAACACATCTTATTCATATCATCGACCTTGAAACCACACATGCTCCAAGCGATGCCAATGGACTATTCCTACAAGTGCAACTTAATACACACATTAGTCCGTAAATATTGTCACTAATTACCAAAACCACGCATGGGGGCCCACATGTTCTTTCAGTTTTTTTGTTTTAAAACTAAACCCCAAAGGTCTATTATCTTTTGAATGCACTAATGTTGCTAGTGAAGATTGTGTGAAGTTTTGTATGAAGGAAAATTTTCAGGTGTAAATGAAGAATGATGTAATGAGATGAAGAATGGACAAAAGATCAAGCTTGGGGATGCCACCCCGTGTCACCCCAAGAAATATTCAAGAGGTACAAGTGTTAAAGCTTGGGGATGCCCAAGGCATCCCCTTCTTCATCAATAAAAATCTCAGGTCTTTTTAGACACTTCGTTTTTATTGTTTCATGCAAAGTTGTGTTGTTATTGGAGCGTCTTAGTTTTCGTTTTTGTTTTCGTTTTGGTTTGCTTAGTTTTCTTGAATAAAGTAGTTTGGACCCCCGTTTTCGATGTGTTGTTTCAAATGAGTTGATTGGTGTTGGAGAGGAGTAGGAAGTTCTTACTTTAGTAGTACAAGACGAGCTTACTTTGACTATGACTTAGACTTTATCAAGTCATGCTAGGTGTTGTTTTGACCTTATGCTTAGTGATTATTGCTGTAGCATGACATGTTCCAAACAATTAGGATTGCTTAATGTGCCTTGAAAGAATCATGCGTTGTTTTAGCATACAAAAGCATAGTATTGTGGTATTCTCATTTGATGCTTTGTTTGGGTTGACTTGGCACATGCTCACACCATGTTATGACTATGAACAAGTCACTTTAGCCTCTATGATCATTTAGTTTTTGACTTATGGTATCACTTTATGCTTTGATTAGTAATGTTTTGTCGCTCTACATGGTTATGGCTATTATTTCTCTCTTAGTTGGTTGCTCCTAATCTTTTACTAGCCTCCACTTGTATGAGTAAGCTCTACTCATGCTTCCAACTTCCAAGAAACCAAGTTATTCCAAAGTGTCCACTATAAACTCCTATGCATGGTGTGTTACACCATTCCAAGTATATTCTTGTTTTCATCTATCTTCCAATTAAAAAGTATTTACTGCTTAGTGATTATTATTGTAGCATGACCTGTTCCAAACAATTAGGATTGCTTAATGTGCCTTGAAAGAACCATGTGTTGTTTTAGCATACAAAAGCATAGTATTGTGGTATTCTCCTTTGATGCTTTGTTTGGGTTGACTTGACACATAATCACACCATGTTATGACTATGAACAAGTCACTTTAGCCTCTATGATCATTTAGTTTTTGACTTGTGGTATCACTTTATGCTTTGATTACTAATGTTTTGTCGCTCTGCATGATTATGGCCATTATTGCTCTCTTAGTTGGTTGCTCCCAGTCTTTTGCTAGCCTCCAATTGTATGAGTAAGCTCTACTCATGCATCCAACTCCCAAGAAACCAAGTTATTCCAAAGAATTCACTATAAATTCCTATGCATGGTGTGTTACACCATTCCAAATATATTATTGTTTTATCTATCTTTCAAATTAAACTTGTTATGTGAAAGTTTGTGATTAAAGCTCTCAAAAACTTGATGGCACACTTATTTTTCTTGCCCCTAATAAATTTGAACCATTGTGTCATCTATGTTGTATATGCTTGCACTTATACGTTGGAATTAGCAGAACCATGTTGTCATGGGGAACGCTTTCAACATTGCACTTGTACATTGTACACAGTTGATATCATGCTCTTTTGTTTGCGGATGTCGTCGGTGTGAAATAAGAAGGGAGCTTGTAACTCCATGGAGTTATGTATGAGTGTTGGAGAAACGCCTGGGCCACTAGCCTAAGCCATGCCTAATCATGGTGGAAACTTGTAGCATCACCATAGTGAGCAATCTATGAAGCTTTCTTCTTATAAAAAAAGGGAGACATATTGAAAAGAGGAAAGAGAGAAAAAACACCATTTTCCCATGGTAAATAAGAAGATTGCTGAGATGCTCATTGTCTGCTTGCCTTGTCATTTTGATTTTGGGATAGCTCCTATATCATGTGCAAGGGGTACCCCGTTGGCGGTTCTCTATGATACACATGTACTTAATATGACAAGAACTTACCGGTGACTAAAGTTGAGTAGTGATACGTCGGAAACATATCTATAATTTTTTATGCTCCATGCTTGTTTAATATCTACTTTGCTTTGCTTTGTCTACACTTTGAGGTGTTTTTATATATTTTCTGGAACTAACCTATTAACAAGTTGCCACAGTGCCAGTTGTCTGTTTTCTTCTGTTTTTGGTTCTAGAAAGGCAGGAAATCAATATTCTCGGAATTGGACGGGACAAAAGTCAAAGTCAATATTTTACTGTGGGCGACACGAAGCCAGAAGATGAGACGGAGAGGCGCCACAGGGCGGCCAAACCCCCTAGGCGTGGGTGGGCCCAGCCCGCGCCTGGGCAGTGTGTGGCCCCCCTGCCTCGCCTCTTCGCCTATAAGAAGCCCCAGATGCAGAAACCCTAGGCATCTGATGAAAACTCCACGAAACCTTCTGTAGCCGCCGCCACCATCGTCCCTAGATTAGGGGGATCTGAAGTTCTTCCCGGCACCCTACCGGAGGGGAGATCATCCTGGAGGCCTTCTTCTCCGGTATGAAGCGTGAGTAGTTCCACCTTGGACTACGGGTCCATGCAGTAGCTAGATGGTTGTATCTCCTCCTTGTGCTTTCATGTATAGATCTTGTGAGCTCCGTTCATGATCAAGATCTAATCTATTTGTAATCATGCATGTTGTGTTTGCGGGAATCTGATGGATACTGAGATTACTATGTTAGATTGATTAATAGTTTTGTCAATTTGATACTATCATGTCTATGTTGTTTGTGATCTTGCATGCTCTCCGTTGTTAGTAGCTATCTTGGCCAAGTAGTTGCTAGTGACTCCAAGAGGGGGTATTTATGCTCGATAGTGGGTTCATGCCTCTAGTTTCCAAGGGAGGTGACAAAAATCTCTTCCGTTGTAGATGTGATGTTGCCACTAGGGAGAAAACAACGGTCTCTTGTTCATGGAACAAGCGGAGTTTTTACCTTACACACTTTGCTTAAAGTAGTTGTCTGTTGCTTGGAACTTAATATTGGAGGGGGTTCGGATGATAACCTGAAGGTGAACTTCTAGTCATAGATGCAGTTGGATGGCGGTCTATGTATATTGTTGTATTTCCCAATCGAATTTCATAGGATCTTTTTGTCTGGTATTGCATTGTTATGTCTTGCTCAGTTCCTGTCAATTGCTCTGTTGTAATTTGTTTACCCTTCATGCCATGTTGTTAATGTAAGGAGAGCACCTCTAGTGAACTATGGACCCCGGTCCAATATTTACCATTGATACATCTTCCACTGTTTACTTGATGCAAACCATTCATCACCTTCCACACCATACAATTAATCCTTTGTTACAGCAAACCGGTGAGCTTGACAACCTCACTGATTCGATGGGGCAAAGTCTTGAGTTTGTGTTGTCCAGGTTTCCACGTTGCTTGCAACACCTTTGAGATGTTTCCTTCCTCCTTTTGGTTCGATAACCTCGGTCTCTACTGAGGGAAACTTGCTGTTGTGCTCATCACACCTTGCTCTTGGGATTTCCAACGAAGCGTCCCACGTCAACACTGGTTGCATGCATCAAGTAGCATGAGGAGCGGCCCTCGTACTCAACGGACATGAGATTGACAACTTATACATTGTCAAGCATATACTCCATAGTTTGTTCACTTTAACTTTAATCACTTCAAGATGCTTATGATAGGGGCAATGAGAGCTGAAAGCTAACAAGTACCATAATTTTTGGAAGCTCTTTATGAGACTTGAAATCCCTGCTTCCCTTTTATGAAGGGCCTTTCTTCCACCATTATATTGAGTCTTCACCTTCTATCCTCAGGCACCAATTAAGAGAGCATAATTATCATTCTTAGTTCTATGTGCATTGTCCCAAAACTTATTGATTGATTCATATTGTTGATATTAGTTGCTCTTGAACTATTTGTATCTAGTTACTCTTATGAACTTTGAAGGTGTCCTATGCATTTATTGCTACTCCATGAGGAACAATCTGAATGCCACTATGCTATATTTTCTATATGTGAAACAAACAAACGTCTTTCAGTGCATTATTATTCACGAATACTTGTGTGTAACCTTTCATGTTGCATGCATAGTTACTTTGTCTTATTGTTAGAACTACATATTTCATGCTCATGTTTAGAGTTCTTTGATCCCAGCTTTCAATGCTTGCAAATGGTTTGATATTGATTTTGATGGTGCATGTCACCTAAAACATTATTCTTTTTATCACTTACCTACTCGAGGACGAGCAGGAGTTAAGCTTGGGGATGCTTGATACGTCGTAAATGTATCTATATTTTTTTATGTCCCATGCTTGTTTAGTATCTACTTTGCTTTGCTTTGTCTACACTTTGAGGTATTTTTATATGCTGGTACTAACCTATTAACAAGATGCCACAGTACCAGTTGCCTGTTTTCTTCTATTTTGGATTCCAGAAAAGGCATAAAATGAATATTATCAGAATTGGACGGGACAAAAGCAAAAGTTAATATTTTACCGTGGGGAACACGGAGCCAGAAGACGAGACAGAGGAGGGCCTCTAGGGGGCCACACCCCCTAGCCGCGTGGCCAGGCCTGGCCCGCGCTTGGGGAGGTGCAGCCGCCTCGGGCACCCCCTCGGTCTCCCTCTTCGCCTATAAGAAGCCCCCGATACCGAAACCCTAAGTACCGAATCAATCTTCCCACGAAATAGTCAATAGCCACCGCCACCATAGTCCCTAGATCGGGGGGATCTGAAGCTCTTCCCGGCACCCTGTCGGAGGGGAGAGATCATCCCAGAGGCCTTCTTCATCACCATGCCAGCCTTCGGTATGAAGCGCGAGTAGTTCCACCTTGGACTATGGGTCCATGTAGAAGCTAGATGGTTGTTTCTCCTCCTTTGTGCTACCATGTTTAGATCTTGTGAGCTTCGTTCATGATCAAGATCATCTATTTGTAATCATGCATGTTACGTTTGCGGGGATCCGATGGATATTGAGATTACTATGTCATATTGGTTAATGATTCTCTCTTATTGATTCTATCATGTCTGTGTTGTTTGAGATCTTGCATGCTCTCTGTTTCTAGTAGCTATCTTGGCCAAGTAGATGCTAGTGACTCCAAGAGGGAGTATTTATGCTCGATAGTGGTTCATGCCTCTATTTAATTTGGGGAAGTGACATGAATCTCTAAGGTTGTAGATGTGTTGTTGCTACTAGGGAGAAAACAATGATCTCTTGTTCATGGAACAAGTAGATTGTTTACCTTACACACTTTGCTTAAATAAGTTATCCGCTGCTTGCAACTTAATACTGGAGGGGGTTCGGATGATAACTTGAAGGTGGATTACTAGTCATATATGTAGTTGGATGGCGGTCTATGTATATTGTTCTATTGCCCAATCAAATCTCATAGGATCATGAATGTCTAGTATTGCATTGTTATGCCTTGCTCTGTCATGTCAATTTCCCCACTGTAATTTGTTTACACAGTATGTTATGTTGATTATCTTAAGGAGAGCACCCCTAGTGAACTATGGACCCCGGTCCAATCTTTACCATTGATACATCTTCGATAGTTACAGTTTACTTTCTGCAAGCTACCATTACCTTCACACCATACATTTAATCCTTTGTTTTCAGCAAACCGGTGAGATTGACAACCTCACTGTTCGTTGGGGCAAAGTATTGAGTTTGTGTTGTGCAGGTTTCTAAGTTGCTAGCAACACCTTTGAGTCATTTCCTTCCTCCTACTGGTTCGATAACCTTGGTTTCTTACTGAGGGAAAACTTGCTGTTGTGCTCATCATACCTTCCTCTTGGGGTCTCCCAACGAAGCTCTATAGTGATCTGAGCTACATCATCATCGCAACAGCAACTTTCGTAGACGCCCCGGCTGGGGGACAGGCGACGGGGACGGAGACGATGGTGGCTATCAGATTTGGTAGACCCGTCATAGGGGTCGCCTGCGCCAGTGCGACCTTGCCAGAGCTTGATACGTCCAAAACGTATCTACTTTCTCGAACACTTTGCTATTGTTTCTCCTCTAAACTTGTGTGATATGGATACAACTAACACGGACTAACGATGTTTTTAGCAGAATTACCTTGGTGTCTTGTTTTTGTGCAGAAAATGAACTATCAGGAAAAATCCCGGAAAATATGCCAAAAATTATATTTCACCAGAAGATCCACGGAGCCAGGAGACGAGACGGAGAGGAGGCCTGGGGGGCCACACCCACCTCAGGCACGGGCCCACCACTGGTCGCGCCTAGAGGGGGTGCAGCCACCCCAGGCACTCCCTCGGACTCCCTCTGCGCCTATAAGTTGCCTTTCAACCTAAAAACCGAGGGGGGGTGATAGTTTTCCAGAAAGAGTTTTGCTTCACCGCCACCAGGAACCAAGATTCGGATCCAGAAACTCCGTTCTGGCACCCTGCCGGGACGGGGAATTTGGAGAGGATCATCGCCATCGTCATCACCAACGCATCTCCATCAACCACCGATGTTTCCCTCATCCATGAGTGAGTAATCCCCCGATGTAGGCTTGGGGATGGTAGGGATTTGATGAGTTCTATCATGTAATCGAATAAGATTGTTAGGGCATAGTGCCTAGTATCTCTATTAGTGCTATTTGACTTTGTTGCAACTTGTTGTGCTTAATGCTTGTCACTAGGGCCCGAGTGCCATGATCTCAGATCTAAACTTATTATTTAATCATTATGATAGTATTGTTTGTGATCTTATCTGCAATTTATATACACATATCATTGTTCGGATCCGAAGGCCCCAAAGTGACAATAATTGGGACAACCGAAGGGGAATGCGTGGTGCGAGGATCACATATGTTCACGGAGTGTTAATGCTTTGCTCTAGTGCTGTATTAAAAGGAGCACCTTAATTGCCAGTAGTTCCCTAGAGGCCCCGCCGCCACGGGCTGGCTGGACAGAAGATGTTGTGCAAGTTCTCATTGCGAGAACGTATGACTATATTTGGAGCACATGCCTAGGATTGTTTAGTACTTGGATGCTTTTTATTATTTATCTGCAATGCCCTAGATGTTGAAGTTACATATTTAGACTCGTCCATGCAACGCCCGTCCATCCATTCCTATGCCTACCGCACTCAAATCCCACTGTTTACTGTTACTGTTACTATTGCTCTTGTTCCACTGCTGCTATTGCTACTACAAACTGTTGCTACTGATAAACTTCTGTGGGCAAGAACTATTTCCAGGTGCAGCTAAATTGACAACTCAGTTGTTAAGGCTTGCAAGTATTATTTGTCTCCTCTTGTGTCGAATCTATAAATTGGGTAATTCTACCCGCGAAGACTATTGCGATCCCCTATACTTGTGGGTCATCAAGACTATTTTCTGGCACCGTTGCTGGGGAGCATAGCTTTATTTGTAAGTTCACTTAGATCTATTATTGTTCACTGCTACTCCTTTCATCATGGGGAAGTCTCGTGATGGAAAGTTACCTATTTTACCATCCACTACAAGAAGAGGTACAGTACTAAACACCTCTGCTGCTCTTAATTCACCGTCTGTTATAAGTAAGCTTGTTACACCACCACCACATACACATGCTACACACACTGCTACTACTGCTGAGTCTGAAACTGCTTTTGATACTCATGATGTTACTTCTACTGTGCTTGATGCGAGTGTTTCATTAGGTCCTTTTCTAGATGCTACTATGGCTAGTCTAGGAAATACCGAAACTCCTAGTGAAGACATTGTTACACCTGTTAGCTCACCTGAGCCTAGTGAGAGTTATGATATTAATGATGGTTATATTGAGTTCATTGATGATTTTGTTGAAGAGTGCCGAAACACACATGGTACTAGTGTTATTAAGAGTCTCCTTGCTAGACGTACTATTATGAAGTTGTCCTATGATCCTAAGTTTGACACCTCTCCCATAGATATTAAAGATAAAGATTATGATTTCTCTCTTGATTTATGTTATTTAGATATTGTTGAGAAAGAACCTTTTTGTGGGACTGAAAATGAGAGTGTTGTGGCTCATATGAATGAGCTTTCTACTATGAGTGCTTTATTCTCTGATGATTTTAAGATACGCAAGTACTTTGTTACTAAGATCTTCCCTTTTTCACTAAAAGGAGAAGCTAGGGCTTGGTTTAATAGATTACCTCCTGGTTCCATTGATAGCCCTGATTGCTTGATTGCTTCTTTTTTCCAGAAATATTTTCCTCCCAGTGCTAGACATGCTGCTTTGCAGAGACTTTTTGATTTTAAACAGGGAGAAGAAGAGAAATTGCCTAAGTCATGGACAAGGTTATGTGCCTTGATTCATGCACATCCTGGATGTCCATTACCTAAGAATGAGCTTCTTGATATTTATTATAATGGACTAACTGATGATTCTAGGACCTACCTAGATAGCTTTGCTTATTGTGTTTTTAGGAAAAGGACTCCTACAGATGCTGAAGAATTAATGGCTAAAATAAGCAAGAATTATGATGATTGGACTTCAACTGAGCTGAATACACCTGAGCCTATTACTCCTACACCAGTTATGCCTGAACCAGTTCCAACACCAACACCAAAGAAGAGGGGAGTTATTGCATTAAATGATGAAGTGATGAAGGAAGCTAAGAAATGTCTAAAGGAGAAAGGTATTAGAGCTGAAGATGTGAAGAATCTACCTCCTATAGAAGAATTATGTAAGCCAATTCCCCACTCATCTACTATCAAGGTACACTCTCTCCAACACTTTGATGAAGGTGATATTCCTTATGGTAAGCCTCTTGATCAATGCTTAGATGAACTTGACATTTTTATTATTAAACAAGGCCATTTTAATAAACAAGTTCAGAATCATTTATTGGAAAACTATAGAGCTATCAATGAGTTGAAAGATATTGTGGGAAGAACTTCTAATGATATTAAAATGCTTTGTAAACACTTTCAAATGGTTCAAACCCAACTTGATCAACTTGCTAAGGTGCAAAAGGATATGCTAGTTAATGCTTCAGGAGATAAACATGCTTATGGAATTAGAACTAGGAGTGGTATAACTACTCAAGATCCTTTATATCCTGAAGGACACCTGATACGTTGGAAACGTATCTATAATTTTTGATGCTCCATGCTTGATTAGTATATACTTTGCTTTACTTGTCTACACTTTAAGGTGTTTTTTACATGTTTTCTGGTACTAACCTATTAACAAGTTGCAACAGTGCTAGATGCCTGTTTTCTGTTGTTTTTTGTTTCAGAAAAGTTAGTAAAGAAATATTCTCGGAATTGGACGGGATGAAGGACAAAGTCAATAACTTTCCGTGGGGAACAAGAAGTCCGGAGGGGAGACAGAGAAGCGGGCCAGGGAGGCCAAACACCCCTAGGCACGGGTGGGCCCTACCCCTCGTCTATGTATGGTTTGCCCCTCCTGGTCGCTTCCCGGACTCACCCCTTCGCCTATAAGAAGCCCCCGATGCAGAAACTCTCGGAACCCGATCAGAAATCCACGAAACCGTCTGTAGACGCCGCCACCATTGTCCCTAGATCGGGGGGGGGGGGATATGAAGCTCTTCCCGGCACCCTGCCGGAGGGGAGATCATCCCGGAGGCCTTCTCTCCGGTATGATTTGTGAGTAGTTCCACCTTGGACTATGGGTCCATGTAGTAGCTAGATGGTTGTATCTCCTCCTTTGTGCTCTCATGTATAGATTTTGTGAGCTCCATTCATGATCAAGATCTAATCTATTTGTAATCATGCATGTTGTGTTTGCAGGGATTCGATGGATATTGAGATTATTATGTTGGTTTGATTAATGGTTTTATCTTTATGATTCTATCTTGTCTGTGTTATTTGTGATCTTGCATGCTCTCCGTTGCTAGTGGTTATCTTGGCCAAGTAGTTGCTAGTGACTCCAAGAGGGAGTATTTATGCTCGATAGTGGGTTCATGCCTCTAGTTTCCAAGGGAACTGACAGGAATCTCTTCTGTTGTAGATGTGTTGTTGCTACTAGGGAGAAAACAACGGTCACTTGTTCATAGAACATGTGGATTGTTTACCTTACACACTTTGCTTAAAGCAGTTGTCGGTTGCTTGCAACTTAATACGGGAGGGAGTTCGGATGATAACCTGAAGGTGGACTTCTAGTCATAGATGCAGTTGGATTACGGTCTATGTATATTGTTGTATTGCCCAATCAACTTCATAGGATCTTTCTGGCTAGTAATTGCATTGTTATGGCTTGCTCAGTTCCTGTCAATTGCCCCGCTGTAATTTGTTTACCCTTCATGCCATGTTGTTTATCTAAGGAGAGCACCTCTAGTGAACTATGGACCCCGGTCCATTATTTACCATTGATACATCTTTCACTGTTACTTGTTTACTTGCTGCAAACCATTACCTTCCACACCATACATTTAATCCTTTGTTACAGCAAACCAGTGAGCTTGACAACCTCACTGATTCGTTGGGGCAAAGTCTTGAGTTTGTGTTGTGCAGGTCTCCACGTTGTTTGCAACACCTGTGTGACATTTCCTTCCTCCTTCTGGTTTGATATCCTCGGTCTCTACTGAGGGAAGACTTGCTGCTTGATGCTTCACACCTTGCTCTTGGGGTTTCCAGCGAAGCGCTTCCACGTCAAACACCAGGCGCCATCAAGCTTTCCGGTGCCATTACTGGGGAATCTACTTCAACCTCTTCCACCTCGTCAAGCGCTATCAACAAGTTTTCTGGCGCTGTTGCCGGAGAGGCTTCACAAGGGGAGTCCTTCACTTTCTTTCTCTTTACTTTGCTTTTTTTCTTTTGCTTGGTTTTGTTTGCCTCTTTCCAAAAAACCCAAAAAAAATTTAGTCTAGCTTGGTTTGCTTTCTTTATTCAAAAACACAAAAAAATTAGTTTCTACTCTAGTTGTTGGTCTGTTGCCTTGCTTAATCATGCTTTCTATCAATGGATGGTTTCTTTGAAACTAGTTCTTATTGGCAAGGTGGGTTCATAGGAAGAACAAAAGTATTATTGTAAGGAACACCGTTTGTCACAAAAAGGGAAACACTTATGGGAACAAATTGATAAGTTGAATGCTATTGCTAGAGAGGTGTGCTCTATTTATAATGTTACTTATTGCTTTGATAAATCTTGTTGTTGTAGAAGGTATAAAAACCTACCTTTTCAATGTGAGTATAATGATAATGTTACCATATCTTCTTATGTTAAATGAAATTATGACTTTTATGATGTGGAACAAATTGAAGAATTTATTGCTTTCAAGGGTGCATTTGAACTTGCTAGTTTGCTTGAAAATACTGATGATGCACCTTATGAACATGAGGTTTATGAGATACTTAAATTTTGATTTGACAACTACAAGGAAGCAAATGGCTATATTCTTGAATATTTTAATAGGTGCTTTCCACATTTGGAAGAGACTAATGAAGGGAATATGCCCTGAGAGGCAATAATAAAGTGTTTATTATGTGTATTCCAAGTATATGATAGATGTTTATTTTGCATGCTATAATTGTATTAATACGGAAACGTTAATACATGTGTGTTTAATAAACAAACAGAAAGTTCCTAGTTATGCCTCTCTCATAAACTAGCTCGTTGATTAACAAGATGATCAAGGTTTCCTGATCATGGACATTGGATGTTGTTAATAATGGGATCACAACATTAGTGTAATGATGTGATGAACACTCATCCGAAGTATAGCATTACGATCAAAGTCATTGAGTTTATATTGCTATAACAACTTACGAAGTGATCCTAATCCTTAGACCATGAGATCATGTCAATCACTAACACCGGAAGAGTTTCTTGATAACATCAAACGTCACACCGTAACAGGGTGATTATAAAGATGGATTCAGAACTAATAAAGTGTTATGTTGAGGCTCATGGATCAAGAGTGGAATTTGTTCATCCCGATGACGGATAGATATACTCTGGGCCCTCTCGGTGATATCACATTGATTAGCTTGCAAGCAAGTGATTTGATCACTAGAATGTTATATCACGGGAACGAGAAAAGAGTGCATGTCGGTAACGAGATCAAACTAGGTATGGAGATACCGATGATCGAATCTCGGACATGTAATATATCGTGAAACAAAGGGATTAAGATACTAGCGTAAAAGGTTCCGACGATCACAAGAAAGTCATCGTTGAATGTGTGGGAGTCAGTATGGGTCTCCAGATCCCGCTTCTGATTATTGATCCGAGAGGGGTCTCGATCATGTCCGCATTATTCACGAACCGTAGGGTGACACACTTAAGAGACACCGACATCCAATTGGAGCAAAAGTTTCATGCCGAAAAGAAAAGGAAAGCGCAGGAATTTATTTCACTA
This sequence comes from Avena atlantica, assembly GCA_910589765.1. NCBI lineage: Eukaryota > Viridiplantae > Streptophyta > Magnoliopsida > Poales > Poaceae > Avena > Avena atlantica. Next base: position 377,665,409 of record OU342736.1, read on the forward strand.
GACACCGAAACTGTTTCGGTTGAAATTGCTGAAACTGGTTCTGCATGTGAAATGGAATACTAGCAAGGGGTTTTATGTGAATGTTTGTTAATTAAAGTAATTAACAAAATTCTGAATAAATAAATAAAAGAGTTTTATTTAAATGAGAGCTTGCATTAAATTTGGTGGAAATTTAATGCATGTGAGTGGATTTTTGAGTGGAGGCTTTTTAATGGGAGTGGAGGCTTTTCATTTTGAGTGGGAGCTCCACCCACATGAATGTGTAAGAGGTGGGGGCAGCCCCATGGCTGGGCGCCATGCCCCTTGGGTGCCCCCCCTCTCCCCTATAAAAGGCCCCCCTCTCCTCCTCTCACACCACACCTCCTCGTGAAGGATCTCTCTCCCCCTCTAGAATTTATCCCCCATGGTCTCGGACTAGCGAGATACATGTTCCCGGTGGCTATTCGGCAAGAAAGAGTTGTGCTTCCGCTGCATCGCTGGAGCGAGGAGGCGGAGGTTGCTCGGTGCCTCGAACGTGTGTGCGAGCACGGATGCGCTGCTGATTTGCGGCGCTAGGACTTCCTCTCGATCTTGAGATCGGCAAGAGATCGTCTACATCAACCACGAGTTGAACTCGTTAAGCTTTGTCGGTCTTCAAGGGTATGTTCTCTACGGATATACATCCGCCCGTTGTTTGTATCTAGTAGATGGATCTTGGTATATAGTTCACATCGTAGGAAAATTTTTGTTTTCTATGCTGCGAACCCTACAGTGGTATCAGAGCCGGATCTATGCGTAGATACTTTACACGGGTAGTACACATATGAGTATGTGGGCGATGATGATCATGTTGTTGCTCCTTTGTTGTGATTTTGGATATTGGTGGCATAGTGGGATGAAGCGGCCCGGACAAACTTTACATGTCCTCGCACATGAGACCTGTTCCACGCTTGACATGCAACTAGTTTGCATAAGTGGCTAGCGGGTGTCTGTCTCTCCTACTATAGTTAATATCTATTTTGCAAGCGAGTTGTCAACAATTTGATTATCCTCGTTGTGGTTCATGTTCGTAGGTAAGAACGGTTCTATCTCGAAAGCCCTAAGCCACGTAAAACTTGCAATGGATAAATTAGAGGCGTCTAGTTTAGATTGTTGCTGGGCTAGTGTTATGATATGGTAGTGTTGTAAGTAGAAGTATGAGATGATACTCTTACAACACACATAGCGTGTAAAATCCATAGACCTTGGATTTACACATATAGGTATGATAGTGATCATACCACGATGCACATGATAGAGATCATCTGCGGGAACCATATAATTTCACTAATAAACATATGATGTTTGATTACATCTTATATTGCTTGTTTAGCGCTTTGTTAAGCATAATAAGATGATCCCTCATTTAAATATCAAGATAAGAATGTGTTCTTCCTTTAGTATGCACCGATTATGTTTTCGTCGCTCCAAGACATCACATGATGATCGGGTGTTCTTGGATCCACGACCATATTTCGGGTGTAAAACAGTTACACACGCAAATACTAAGGTTCTAACTTGGCGAGCCTAGCATGTACAGACATGGCCTCGGAACACAGACCGAAAGGTTAAGCATGAGTCATATAGTTGATATGATTCCCATTTGATGCTCGCCTTTGAAGCTATACCGACTCACGTGATGATCGGACTTGGTGTAGTGGATTTGGTTCATGTAATCACCAAAAGGACACGAGGGATGTCGCTTTTGAGTGGGAGTTCATTCGTAATATAGATTAGTTGAACTCGATCTATCATACACTTAGTCTAAACTTTACAAATTCTGTTGTAGATGGCACCACCTGCTTTTAATTTCAATGCGTTCATGGAGAAAGAGAAACTAGCAACGAACGGTAGCAACTTTACTGAATGGGCCATGAATTTGAGGATTCTCCTCTCTGCTGCACAAAAGCAATATGTGCTAGAAGCGCCGTTAGGCCCCCCACCTTTTGATGATGCCCCTGACGAGGAGAAGAATGTCTATCAGACTCGTCAGGAGGACCACAACTTAGTTCATTGCGGCATATTGTATGGGCTAGAGCCGGAACTTCGAAAGCGTTTCGAAAACGGCAATGCATTTGATACAATGGGTGAGTTGAAAATGATTTTCGACACACATGCTGCTGTAGAGAGCTACGATGCTTCAGAAAAGTTCTTTAGCTGCATGATGGAAGAGCACAGCTCCGTTAGTGAGCATGTACTCAAGATGTCGGGTTACGCCGATAAGCTTGTGTCCTTGGGAATATCGATTCCCATTGACTTAGGCATCCATCGTGTTCTGCAGTCTCTGCCACCTAGCTATAAGAGCTTTGTGATGAACTATAATATGCAAGGCATGAAGAAGTCTCTCCCCGAGCTTCTGTCAATGCTTAAAACTGTAGAAGTGGAGATCAAAAAGGAACATCAAGTGTTGATGATCAATAGGAACACTGGTTTCAAGAAAGACAAGAAGGGAAAACGGAAGGGAAGTAAGGGCGGCAAGCCGGTTGCCGCGCCTGAAAAGAAACCCCGAGTTGGACCTAAGTCTGATTCCGAGTGCTGCTATTGTAAGGGGACTGGCCATTGGAAGCGCAACTGCCCCAAGTATCTGGCAGACAAGAAGGCCGGCAAGGCAAACAAAGGTATATATGATATACATGTTATTGATGTGTACTTGACTAGTGCTCGCAGTAGCACCTGGGTATTTGATACCGGTTCAGTTGCTAATATTTGTAACTCGAATCAGGGGCTGCGGAACAAGCGACCGCTAGCAAGGGGTGAGGTCAAGATGCGTGTCGGCAATGGATCAAGTGTTGATGTGATCGCCGTCGGAACGCTGCCTCTCCACTTACCGTCGGGATTAGTTATAAACTTGAATAAATGTTATCTGGTGCCTGCACTGAGCATGAACATTGTATCTGGATCGTGTTTGATGCGAAGTGGTTATTCATTTAAATCCGAGAACAATGGTTGTTCCATTTATATGAATGAAATCTTTTATGGTCATGCACCGATGATGAATGGTTTATTTCTATTAGATCTCGATGATAATGTTACACATATTCATAATGTTGATGCTAAAAGGATTAAACTTAATGATGATATATCCGCATATATGTGGCACTGCCGTCTAGGTCATATTGGCGTTAAACGCATGAAGAAGCTCCATTCGGATGGACTTTTGGAATCACTTGATTATGAATCATTTGATACATGTGAGCCATGCCTTATGGGCAAGATGACTAGAACGCCGTTTTCCGGTTCAATGGAACGGGCGACAGATTTATTGGAAATCATACATTCTGATGTATGTGGTCCAATGAGTGTGTCGGCGCGAGGTGGATATCGTTATTTTGTTACTTTCACGGATGATTTGAGTAGATACGGTTATATCTACTTGATGAAACACAAGTCTGAAACCTTTGAAAAGTTCAAGGAATTTCAGAATGAAGTGGAAAATCATCGTAATAGAAAGATCAAATTTCTACGGTCCGACCGTGGAGGTGAGTATCTAAGTTACGAGTTTAGCACTCACATGAAAGAGTGTGGAATTGTTTCACAACTCACACCTGCCGGAACACCACAGCGAAATGGTGTGTCGGAACGTCGTAATCGTACTTTATTAGATATGGTTCGATCTATGATGTCTCTGACAGACTTGCCGTTGTCATTTTGGGGTTATGCACTAGAAACTGCTGCATTCACTTTAAATCGGGCACCATCTAAATCCGTTGAAAAGACACCGTATGAATTGTGGTTTGGAAACAAACCTAAGCTGTCATTTCTTAAAGTTTGGGGATGCGATGTTTATGTGAAGAAACTTCAACCGGATAAACTCGAACCCAAAGCGGAAAAATGCGTCTTCATAGGATACCCTAAAGAAACTATTGGGTATTCCTTCTATCACAGATCCGAGGGCAAGGTTTTTGTTGCCAAGAATGGATCCTTTCTAGAGAAAGAGTTTCTCGCGAAAGGTGTGAGTAGTCGGAAGGTAGAACTCGAAGAGGTTGTGGAACCTTCTCTTCAAAGTATGGCGAGTAGCGCAGCGCCGGAAGTTGTTCCGGAGTTGGCTCCACCTGTTGAAGAGGGAACTAATGATAATGATCATGAAACTCCAAAAGAGAGTACTACCGAACCTCGCAGGTCAAACAGGATGCGTGCAGCTCCCGAGCTGTATGGAAATCCTGTCATGAATTTCATGGTTGATGAAAATGATGACCCTGTGACGTATGAAGAAGCGATGATGAGCCCAGATTCCAACAAATGGTTAGAAGCCATGAAATCCGAGATGGAATCCATGTATGAAAATCAAGTTTGGAACTTGGTGGAATTACCTCACGACCGAAAGGCCGTGGAGAACAAATGGATTTTCAAAAGGAAAACTGATACTGATGGTAATGTGACCATCTATAAAGCTCGACTTGTCGCAAAGGGGTTTCGACAAATTCAAGGAGTTGACTACGATGAGACTTTCTCTCCCGTAGCGATGCTAAAGTCAGTTAGGATTATGTTAGCAATTGCTGCATATTTCGATTATGAAATATGGCAGATGGATGTCAAAACCGTGTTTCTCAATGGTAATATTGAAGAAGAGTTGTATATGATACAACCAAAGGGTTTTGTCGATCCTAAGGATGCTAACAAGGTGTGCAAGCTTCAGCGATCCATCTATGGATTGAAGCAAGCATCACGAAGTTGGAATCTCCGCTTTGATGAGGTGATCAAAGAGTTTGGATTTGTCCAAACTTATGGAGAAGCTTGTATTTACAAGAAAGTGAGTGGGAGCAATGTGGCATTTCTGATATTATATGTGGATGACATATTATTGATCGGAAATGATAAAGAACTTTTAAACAGTGTTAAAAGTTATCTAAACAGCAAATTTTCAATGAAGGACCTAGGTGAAGCATCATACATATTAGGCATAAAGATCTATAGAGATAGATCTAGGCGCCTAATAGGGCTATCGCAAAGTACATACCTTGATAAGATTTTAAAGAAGTTTAAAATGGACGGAAGTAAGAAGGGGTTCTTACCTATGTTGCAAGGCAAGACATTGAGTAAGACTCAAAGTCCGGCTTCGGCGGAAGAAAGAGAGATAATGGACAAAGTCCCCTATGCTTCAGCCATAGGCTCTATAATGTACGCCATGCTATGTACAAGACCGGATGTGGCACATGCTATTAGTTTGACTAGTAGGTACCAATCGGATCCAGGTTCGGAACACTGGATAGCGGTCAAGAATATCCTTAAGTACTTACGAAGAACTAAGGATATGTTTCTTGTATACGGAGGTGAAGAAGAGCTCGTCGCTAAGTGTTATGTCGATGCTAGCTTTGACACCGATCCGGATGACTCTAAGTCTCAATCCGGATACGTATTTCTCATGAATGGCGGAGCGGTTAGTTGGAGGAGTTCCAAACAACCTGTGGTAGCGGGATCAACAACGGAGGCCGAATATGTTGCTGCTTCAGAAGCGGCTCAGGAAGCAGTTTGGATGAAGGAGTTCATATCCGAACTAGGAGTTGTGGCAAACGCGTTGGACCCAATGGTGATCTATTGTGACAACAATGGTGCCATTGCCAATGCCAAAGAGCCAAGGTCTCACAAGCATTCCAAGCATATTAAGCGCCGGTTTAACTCCATCCGCGAGCATATCAAGGATGGAGATATAAAGATTTGTAAAGTACATACGGATCTCAATGTAGCAGATCCGTTGACTAAAACTCTCCCTAGAGCAAAACATGATCAACACCAGAACTCAATGGGTGTTAGATTTATCACTATGTAACTAGATTATTGTCTCTAGTGCAAGTGGGAGACTGAAGGGAATATGCCCTGAGAGGCAATAATAAAGTGTTTATTATGTGTATTCCAAGTATATGATAGATGTTTATTTTGCATGCTATAATTGTATTAATACGGAAACGTTAATACATGTGTGTTTAATAAACAAACAGAAAGTTCCTAGTTATGCCTCTCTCATAAACTAGCTCGTTGATTAACAAGATGATCAAGGTTTCCTGATCATGGACATTGGATGTTGTTAATAACGGGATCACAACATTAGTGTAATGATGTGATGAACACTCATCCGAAGTATAGCATTACGATCAAAGTCATTGAGTTTATATTGCTATAACAACTTACGAAGTGATCCTAATCCTTAGACCATGAGATCATGTCAATCACTAACACCGGAAGAGTTTCTTGATAACATCAAACGTCACACCGTAACAGGGTGATTATAAAGATGGATTCAGAACTAATAAAGTGTTATGTTGAGGCTCATGGATCAAGAGTGGAATTTGTTCACCCCGATGACGGATAGATATACTCTGGGCCCTCTCGGTGATATCACATTGATTAGCTTGCAAGCAAGTGATTTGATCACTAGAATGTTATATCACGGGAACGAGAAAAGAGTGCATGTCGGTAACGAGATCAAACTAGGTATGGAGATACCGATGATCGAATCTCGGACATGTAATATATCGTGAAACAAAGGGATTAAGATACTAGCGTAAAAGGTTCCGACGATCACAAGAAAGTCATCGTTGAATGTGTGGGAGTCAGTATGGGTCTCCAGATCCCGCTTCTGATTATTGATCCGAGAGGGGTCTCGATCATGTCCGCATTATTCACGAACCGTAGGGTGACACACTTAAGAGACACCGACATCCAATTGGAGCAAAAGTTTCATGCCGAAAAGAAAAGGAAAGCGCAGGAATTTATTTCACTAGACACCGAAACTGTTTCGGTTGAAATTGCTGAAACTGGTTCTGCATGTGAAATGGAATACTAGCAAGGGGTTTTATGTGAATGTTTGTTAATTAAAGTAATTAACAAAATTCTGAATAAATAAATAAAAGAGTTTTATTTAAATGAGAGCTTGCATTAAATTTGGTGGAAATTTAATGCATGTGAGTGGATTTTTGAGTGGAGGCTTTTTAATGGGAGTGGAGGCTTTTCATTTTGAGTGGGAGCTCCACCCACATGAATGTGGAAGAGGTGGGGGCATCCCCATGGCTGGGCGCCATGCCCCTTGGGTGCCCCCCCTCTCCCCTATAAAAGGCCCCCCTCTCCTCCTCTCACACCACACCTCCTCGTGAAGGATCTCTCTCCCCCTCTAGAATTTATCCCCCATGGTCTCGGACTAGCGAGATACATGTTCCCGGTGGCTATTCGGCAAGAAAGAGTTGTGCTTCCGCTGCATGGCTGGAGCGAGGAGGCGGAGGTTGCTCGGTGCCTCGAACGTGTGTGCGAGCACGGATGCGCTGCTGATTTGCGGCGCTAGGACTTCCTCTCGATCTTGAGATCGGCAAGAGATCGTCTACATCAACCACGAGTTGAACTCGTTAAGCTTTGTCGGTCTTCAAGGGTATGTTCTCTACATCCGCCCGTTGTTTGTATCTAGTAGATGGATCTTGGTATATAGTTCACATCGTAGGAAATTTTTTGTTTTCTATGCTGCGAACCCTACAACTAATGCCTTGCAGGAGCCTATGGAAGAAGAAATTGTTGAAATTGGAAGCTCATTAGAGGGGGAGAGTGATGAACAAAAGGAGGAAGAATGGATTATCTACCCATGCCTACCTTATAATGAGAGTAACTCTTTATCCCTTACATTATTTAATTGTCCCCCATGCTTACCAAAGGAGGATGATTGTTATGTTCCTATGGTTCCTTTTGAAATATCTACTTTGGGTAAAACATGTGAAAGTTTTAATTCCACTATTCTTGAGCTTGATAGAAATTATGTGTTTGTAGATCATGAAAAGCATGCTTTATGTGATAGCTATATTGTTGAGTTTATTCATGATTCTACTGAAAGTTATTATGAGAGAGGGAAACATGGTCTTATGTATCTCAACAATATTAAGTTTCCCCTCTTTATATTGAAAATCTTGAAGTTGCACTTGCTTTACTTTCCTATGCTTTTTGCTTTGTGCTTCCATGACTTGTTTCTTTACAAGATTCCTATGCATAGGAAGTGGGTTAGACTTAAATGTGTTTTGAATTTGCTTCTTGATGATCTCTTTGACTTCAATTCATATTTTCTTATGTGAGCATCTTCTCAAGCTATCAAGCCTAACTTAAAGCGTTAAAGAAAAGTACTTGTCGGGAGATAACCCAAGAGTTTCCTTAAGTCTTGGAAGTTATTACTTCTGTAATAACCTCTCCTTATCCTTATTGTTTGCTTTTTGTGCCAAGAATGACCTCTAATGAGAGGGAACTAAGATTTGGAGAGTTGTTGTCCCGAAACAGATTTCTGTCCTCCACCAAAAAAAACTCGTGAGGAGGCTCTGTAACTCGTATTGATCTCAAAATTTACGAATAAATCCCCCAGTATTTTGGATAACTTTTGTTAATTCAACACTTTTTGATTTGAGCAACAGAAGATGTTCGAAAAAATTCGTTTCTACCTGCTAGTCTGTTTGACAGATTTTTGCCATTATTTGCATTTGCTTCTTATTGATTCCTTTTTGAGCTCTCTTCAGGTAAATTGAGTTTCTTTGAAGGAGTTACTTCAGTAGCTTGTGTTTTTAGTGAAAAGCCTTACTGTTCCAAAGCTTTGCCTACAGTCTAATATCTTTTGAATAAGCTAATGTTGCTAATAAAGATTGTGTGAAGTTTTGTATGAAGGAAAAATTTCAGGTGTAGAGAGAGAATGATGCAATGATATGAAGAATGGACAAAAGCTCAAGCTTAGGGATGCCACCATGGTGTCACCCCAAGAAATATCCAAGAGGTACAAATGTTAAAGCTTGGGGATGCCCAAGGCATCCCCTTCTTCATCAATAAAAAGCTCAGGTCTATCTAGACACTTCGTTTTTATTGTCTCATGCACAGTTATATTGTTCTTGGAGCGTCATAGTTTTCGTTTGCTTTGCTTAGTTTGTTTAGTTTGCTTTAGTAGTTTGGACCCCTGTTCTCATTGTGTTGTTTTGCAAATAAGTTTGCTTGGTGTTTGGAAATGAGTAGTAAGTTCTTGCTTCAAGTGCAAGAGGAGCTTGCATTGAATGTGACTTAGACTTTAGCATGACATGCTAGGTGTTGTTTTAGCATTATGCTTAGTGATTATTGCTGTAGCATGTCTTGTTCCAAACAATTGGGATTGCTTAGTGTGCCTTGAAGAAATTATGCGTTGTTTTAGCATGCAAAAGCATAGTATTGTGGTATTCTCCTTTGATGTTTTGCTTGGGTTGACTTGGCACATGCTCACACAATGTTATGACTATGACAAGTCACCATTAGCCTCTATGATCATTTAGTCCTTGACTTGTAGTACCACTCTTTGCTTTGATTAGTTTGCTTTGTTGCATTGCATAATTATGGCCATTATTGCTCTCTTAGTTGGCTGCTCCCATTCTTTTGCTAGCCTCCACTTGTATCAGTAAGTTCTACTCATACTTCCAACTCCCAAGAAACCAAGTTATTCCAAAGTGTCCACTATAAACTCCTATGCATGGTGTGTTACACCATTCAAAGTATATTCTTGTTTTCAACTATATTCCAATTAAAAACTATTTTGTTATGCGAAAACTTAGTGATTAAAGCCCTCACGAACTTGATGGCACATTTTAATCTTTGCCCCTAATAAACTTGAACCATTGAGGCAACTTTGCTGTATATGCTTGCACTTATAAGTTGGGATTAGCCGAACCGTGCTGTTACGGGGAACGTTTTCAACATTGCACTTGTACCTTTTGTACTCTGTTGATATCATGCTCTTTTGTCTATGGATGTTACCGGTGTGAAATGAAGTGGGAACTTGTAAGTCCATGGAGTTTGTATTCTGTGTTAGAGAAACGCCTGGACCGCTAGCCTAAGCCATGCCTAATCATGGGTTAAACTTGCAGCATCACCATAGTGACATCTATGAAGTATTCTTCTTATAAAAAAGAGACACATTGAGAAAAGAGGAAAGAGAGAAAAAACACCATATTCCCATGGTACATAAGAAGAATTGCTAAGATGCTCATGTTCTGCTTGCCTTGTCATTTTGGTTATGGGAAATCTCATGTACCATGTTCAAGGGGTACCCCGTTGGCGGTTCTCAATGATATGCAAATACTTACAGTGACAAGAAATTGCCTGGGCCCTAAGTTGAGTATCCATGAGGTGTAGCCCTCATAGTCAAGGGACTTGAGATTGCCAACTTATACTTTGTCAAGCATATACTCCAGCTTTGCCACTTTAATCTTAACCACTTCAAGATGCTTATGATAGGGGCAATGAGGGCTGAAAGCTAACTAGTACCATAATTTTTGGAAGCTCTTTTTGAAACTTGTAATCCCTGCTTCCTTTACAAAAAAGGCCTTTCTTCCACCATTATTTGAGTCTCCACCTTCTCCCTTTAGGTACCATTAAGAGAGCATAGTTGTCATTCTGTGTGTAATGTTCCAAAGCTTATTAATTGATGCATATTGTGTTATTACTTGTTCTTGTGCTACCTGTTTCTAGTCACCCTTGTGAACTTTGCAGGTGTCCTATGCATTTATATTGCTACTCTAGGAGGGACAAGCTGATTGCCACTATGCTATGTTTTCTACATGTGAACCAAACAAACATTTTTCAATACATATTATTCATGATCTTTGTTTGTAGCTTGCCATGTTGCATGCATAGTTACTATGTCCTACTGTTAGAACTCCATCTTTCATGCACATGTTTAGAGTTCTTTGATCCTAGCTTTCAATGTTTGCAAATGGTTGGATCTTTATTGTGAGGGTGCATGTCACCTCAAAAATTATTCTTTTATCACTTACCTACTCGAGGACGAGCAGGGGTTAAGCTTGGGGATGCTGATACGTTGGAAACGTATCTATAATTTTTGATGCTCCATGCTTGTTTAGTATCTACTTTGCTTTACTTGTCTACACTTTGAGGTGCTTTTTACATGTTTTCTGGTACTAACCTATTAACAAGTTGCAACAGTGCCATATGCCTGTTTTCTGCTATTTTTGGTTTTAGAAAAGTTAGTAAAGAAATATTCTCGGAATTGGACGGGCCGAAGGACAAAGTCAATAAATTTCCGTGGGGAACAAGAAGTCCAGAGGGGAGACTGAGAAGCGGGCCAGGGAGGCCAAACCCCCCTAGGCGTGGGTGGACCCTACCCCACGCCTAGGTAGGGTTTGCCCCTCCCGGTCGCCTCCTGGAGTCACCCCTTCGCCTATAAGAAGCCCCCGATGCAGAAACTCACGGAACCCGATCATAAATCCATGAAACCGTCTGTAGCCGCCGCCACCATCGTCCCTAGATCGAGGGGAATCTGAAGCTCTTCCCCGCACCCTGCCGGAGGGGAGATCATCCCGGAGGCCTTCTCTCCGGTATGATTTGTGAGTAGTTCCACCTTGGACTATGGGTCCATGTAGTAGCTAGATGGTTGTATCTCCTCCTTTTTGCTCTCATGTATAGATCTTGTGAGCTTCGTTCATGATCAAGATCTAATATATTTGTAATCATGCATGTTGTGTTTGTGGGTATCCAATGGATATTGAGATTATTATGTTGGTTTGATTAATGGTTTTATCTTTATGATTCTATCATGTCTGTGTTGTTTGTGATATTGCATGCTCTCTGTTGCTAGTGGTTATCTTGGCCAAGTAGTTGCTAGTGACTCCAAGAGGGAGCATTTATGCTCGATAGTGGGTTCATGCCTCTAGTTTCCAAGGGAAGTGACAGAAATCTCTTCAGTTGTAGATGTGCTGTTGCTACTAGGGAGAAAACAATGATCCCTTGTTCATAGAACATGTGGATTGTTTACCTTACACACTTTGCTTAAAGCAGTTGTCTGTTGCTTGGAACTTAATACTGGAGGGGGTTCGGATGATAACCTGAAGGTGGACTTCTAGTCATAGATGTAGTTGGATTACAGTCTATGTATATTGTTGTATTGCCCAATCAACTTCATAGGATCTTTCTGGCTAGTAATTGCATTGTTATGCCTTGCTTAGTTCCTGTCAATTGCCCCGCTGTAATTTTTTTACCCTTCAAGCCATGTTGTTTATCTAAGGAGAGCACCTCTAGTGAACTATGGACCCCGGTCCAATATTTACCATTGATACATCTTCCACTGTTACTTGTTTACTTGCTGCAAACCATTACCTTTCACACCATACGTTTAATCCTTTGTTACAACAAACCGGTGAGCTTGACAACCTCACTGATTCGTTGGGGCAAAGTCTTGAGTTTCTGTTGTGCAGGTCTCCATGTTGTTTGCAACACCTGTGTGACGTTTCCTTCCTCCTTCTGGTTTGATATCCTCGATCTCTACTGAGGGAAGACTTACTGCTTGCTGCTTCACACCTTGCTCTTGGGGTTTCCAACGAAGCGCTTCCACATCAAACACCAAGCGCCATCAAGCTTTCTGGTGCCATTACTGGGGAATCTACTTCAACCTCTTCCACCTCGTCAAGCGCTATCAACACCCTAATAGAATTGAGCGGGATTCTCAACAAGGTGAGAGTAGTGGTAGTCCTCGTAAGAGAAAGAAAAAGAAACATAGAATAGTTGAGGAACCACTTGAACCTGCTGTAGATCCTAATAGTATATATGTCTCTGATGCTGAAACTGAGAGTGGTAATGATAAAAATGAGTCTCCTGATAAGGAGTAAGGTGAGTAAGAACCTGAGAAGCATACTAAGAACACCAGGTACACAAAGAAAGATTTTATTGCTAATAAACATGGTAAAGAGAGAGAACCTTGGGTGCAGAAGCCTATGCCTTTTCCAGGTAAGAAACACAAGCCAAAGGAGGAAGAACACTACAACAAGTTTTGTGAGTGGATGAAGCCTTTATTCTTGCAAATTCATTTGACTTATGCTATTAAGTTGCCTCCTTATTCAAAGTATATGAAGTATATTGTCTCTAATAAAAGGAAGATTCCTAATGAGGAGATTTCTACTTTTCTTGCTAATTATTCCTTCAATGGTAAGGTTCCAAAGAAACTTGGTGATCCAGGTATACCAACTATTCCTTGCTCTATTAAGAATAATTATGTTAGAACTGCTTTATGTGACTTGGGAGCTGGAGTTAGTATTATGCCTTTTTCTCTCTACAAGAGGCTCCAGCTAGAAAAGTTGATACCAACTGATATATCTTTGCAAATGGCTGATAAGTCAACTACTATTCCTGTTGGTATATGTGAGGATGTTCCTGTTCAAGTAGCTCATAATTGCATGGTTTTAACTTATTTTGTTGTTCTTGAAATGCCTGAAGATGATAATATGTCTATTATTCTTGGGAGACCTTTTCTTAATACTGCAGGTGCTATCATCAATTGTAATCAAGGGAAAGTCACATTCAATATTAATGACAAAGAGCACACTGTCTATTTCCCCAAGAAGGTGGTTAAGAGCTATTGCCTGAATTCCATTGAAAATATTGAGAGCATCAAGGTTGGAGAAATATATTGTCCCATTCCACAAGAAAATTTTGAAACTATTATGATTGGGACAATTACTATCAAGTATGAGGTAACATAATCACTTGGTGGAATACAAAGTTTTCTATCATATAAGATTGTTTTGGTAACAATACTTGATCAACCTTGTTAACAAAAGGATTTTAATGAACGTTTTCACTATGGTTATTCTTGCTTTCTTTTACTTTTCTCCTTCCTAGTCTTTGCTTTAGCTTTAGTTTTGTTAGTTGTTTGTTTGGGTTTCTTAGAGCTCTTGTAGTTTGGCTTTTGGTTTGCTTTTGCTTCTTATGAAAAAACTGTTTCTGCGAGAAAATCAAATTTCATACCCTGAAAATTGGCCAAAAATAAAGTTTCCCTAAAAATCCCAGAAAATTCAAAATAAATTTTTCCTCGAAAAAGGGGAAGCATGGTACCTAAGGTGACCCAGGGGGCCACCCTAGGCTACCACACCTGTGGTAGGCACGACCTACCAGGTGGCGGCGCCTGGTGGGTCTGTCCCACCTGGCCCCCTCCAGGCTGCCTCCTCAAAGCCTTCTTCTTTCTCTCTCCCGAAAAACACTGGAAAACTTTCTCAAGCTCGAGTTCTTGTTGTTCTTGCTCGCGATTTTCGATCTCCTTGTTCAGCCCATCTCAAGTGCTGATTTTTGGAGAGATTGTTCCTTGGTATGTGCCTCCTCCACTTGTCCAATTAGATTTGTGATTGGTAGATTGTATCTTGAGTATTTTGCTACTATAGGTGTCAGGTTGTTTGAGCTTGCATGCTTGTTCTATGCTTATAAACTTTATTTTGATGCATGTGTAGTCCTCTAGCAAGTTCCTATAGTAGTTGCTCATCATTTATCAACTTAGAAATCACTTGGTTTGATGGTTGTTTAAAATTTCAGAAAAAGGGAAGTCATGGACCACCACACATTTCGTGATATATTTTAGAGTGATGCACCTAGAAGGGCAATGCTTCCAAGGTCATCTACCAGTACTAGACCCTCATACAATGAGGATATCATCACTCCGCGATTTGATGACGAGGGAGATGAAGGGGATGCGCACCCCTCCACCTTTCCTTGCCAAACTTTCTTGCGGGCTGCTGGGATTCTTAATGATTTTATGACTTTGGTTCGGAAAGCTGGACTAACAAGTTACATGCAGGATGAGAGCGCACAATATGCTTTGCTTACTAAAACATTTGTGGAGAGTTTCTCCTTTACTAATAGTGTGTTCAAGCCTGCTGTGTCTTTCAAAATTTATGGCAGGGCTCATTCTATGACTTTGAAGCAATTTTGCAAGGCCCTGGGACTTGGTACAACTAGGTCATCAAAGAAGATTCCAGCTCTACCCGCTGATTTGATGGAGCTTTATCGAGGAATAACCAATGATGACCATAGAGCTCAGCGAGGGAAGATAAGAATATTCAACTCCCAGCCATCAGGTACTTTGCCTACTATCTTGCCACCAGTGTTCTTGGTAGGGAGAAAACTAGTAATATTCCCAACTATCAATTGGCCTTCTTAGTTGTTGTGCTCAATAATGAGGATAAGTATAATCTTGGTTCTCTCATTGCTCGTCGTCTAGCTGCTAAGGGACCCATTTATGGGGGAATTATTGCTACTCGTGTTGTTGCTGCCTTGAACATTGCTGTTTATCCACATGATACATTTTTGGCCCCTTAGAGGCTTGATCTTGCTGCCATGAAGGTGCACCACTTTGTCACCACTGGCTCTACCCTTGAGAACTTGGTTTATAGAATGTTGTTTACTGACGGGGGAGAGAGAGATCCCTATACCCCAAACTACTTTGCTCAGTATTTCTTAGGGACCTTGGTCACGCTCGAATGCAGAGATGGATGACAAGCTGCGCTCTCTTAACTTCCACGGGCACTATCAGGAGGAAGCACCATCATACGACCCCTCTGTGTATTACACGGGAGAGGCCTCGAGCTCATACCAGGACGAGGGAGCTTCCTCGACATAATATGGAGGCACATCCTCTTGGACACCATGGGATTGAGCCCCACTTAGGCCAAAAGCCTAAGCTTGGGGGGAGGTTTACCGACATCACACTCATCTATATATCATGTTCGGTTCTTTGTACATCCATTGTTTTTGCTTTCTTTTTGGTTTTTGTTGCTTCTTTCTAAAAACCCAAAAATACCAAAAATATTTTTGTTGTTTCTGTTGGTTTGTTTCTTTGTTTCTTTGCTTTGGTTTGCCTTAAAACAAAATCCAAAAAGATTTTCCTTTGTTTGGTTTGCTTTGTTTTTGTTTGGTTTCGCTTTGTTTGCTTTCTTTAAAAAAATCGAAAACACCAAAAATATTTGTTGTTCTTGTTTGGTTTTGTGAGTTCTTTGTAGGGTTTATCCTTCCTCAGTGGATTTTGGTTTCATGTTAATTATTCAAGTCACACAAGTGAAGAGCAATAATGAAGATTAAGACATCTCGAGGAGTGGTAAGAGGCTGGTAACGAACTCTATTTGTTTCATTTTTGTACATATACTCATCATTGTGATCATGCTTAGCCTGTTTGTGTAAGGTGTATGCTATTATGGATGCTTATTAGTTCTTGCTTGTCTATGATTAGCTCCAGCTTGCTAATAGTTTGTAGCATGTCATATGAATGTTTGCCTGCATTGTTTTATTCATACTTTGGTATGATATTGTGGTATCCTCCTCTGACTATTCATGTGAATCGACTTTTGGCACATGCTCATGCATGCATATGACTAATAAATAGTCAGTAAGCCTCGTTGATTTATTTTGCCTCAGAGTTCTTCTATCACTTTCATGCCATAATTAGTTCTGTTTTATTGCAACCATATTTATGATAGCTATTGCTCTCTCGTTTGTCGCTCTCTCTCTATTGCTAGCCTTCACTTGCGCTGAGTATGAGCTCTACCTGTGCTTCCAACTCCCCAAAACCAACATTGCCAGCTGTGTCCACCATACCTACCTATTGGCATCATTTGTTGTTTCAGTGCATATTCTATATGCCGTGTTTTCTTCCAAAATAAAATGTTTGTCTGTTTTGAGAAAGTTAGTTAGTAAAGCTCTCACGAACTTGATGGCACACTTTATTCCTTGCACTTAATAATCCTGAACCACTGTGACTATTCCATGAAAGTTATTTGCTTGCAAATTATATGCTGAGTCAGCAGAACCGTGCTGTCACGGGGAACGCTTTCAACACTTTTTGGATATCTCATCCAGTTGATTCCTTGCTATTTTGTTTGCGGATGTCGACAATGTGAAATAAAAGGGGAGGTTGTGAGTTCATGGAGTCTATACATTGTGTTAGAGAAATGTCTGGGCCGCTAGCCTAAGCCATGCCTAATCATGGTGGAAACTTATAGCATCACCATAATGAGCATTTGTGAAGCATTCTCAATAAAAAGATATACACATAGTAAATAAAAAGATCACTGAGATGCTCATTGTCTGCTTGCCTTGTCATTTTGATCACGAGATCACTCTTGTATCATGTGCAAGGGGTACCCCGTTGACGGTTCTCGATGATATGCATGTATTTACAATGACAAGAACTTTCAGGTGACCAAAGTTGAGTAGCATGCGGATTGGCCCTCGCACTCAAGGGACTTGGGATTTCCAGTCTATGGTCTGTCAAGCATATGATTCAGAGTGGACCTCACTTTCACCCTAACCACATGAAGATGCCTATGATAGGGGCAACGAGAGCTCAAAGCTAGTGAGTACCTTCCTTTCAGCATTTGGAAGCCTTTCAAACCTTTCAAAACCATTTTCACAACCTTTTTGAGTCACCACTTATTCTATGAGCACCTTCTTGAGAGCATAGTTGTCATTCTTGTGTTTGTCTCAAAACTTGGTTAATTATGTCATGACTTTGATGCTTGTATGTAACTACCTCGGTGAACTACGCTCCTAGATACAAGCCTGGATGAGAGATAGCGGTTGAAATAGTACGGCGGGGCCCCAAAAGCCACTCACTGGTAGTCCTTTCAGACGTCCCAACCGCTAACCTCTCAACGGGACCTGTACGGGCGGCGTAGTCGGCAGGCGAAGGGATCAACTACGTACACAAGTGGGTATGTACGCAAGCCACCATACAAGAGTACATCAGAGCCATACCATCTAGAAAGAAAGGAAATATACCAACGCCATACGGCAAGATTCAAATGACCTAGATACATCTATAATTTAGGATAGTTCCTCATACAACACACATCAGAGTATCATGCGGAAGCGGCAAACAAGATCCGAGTACGGATAAGAAGCAAATAGGCATAAGATGCCAGAGAAAATAAGCACATCCCAACTACAGGTCTCACGGATCCCCGATCCCGGAATCTCTACACCAAACGATCGCTGCCCACATCATCGGCTTCTTCCACCCAGTATCCGTCCTGAGAAGGTACCTGTTCATCTGAATCAAGAATTTATCGTGTGAGACCCTAAGGGTACTCAGCAAGACTTAATGCCTCTAAAGGGGACACAACCTGGGGTGACGCAATTGCAGCGAAAGATAAACCCTAGCAGTTCTACAGATAAGCGCTAACCATCCGCCTAACCAATGATAGACGGATGTCCGTGAATTTAAATACAACAGTTATAATGGTAATCTCATCCGATCCATCCTCCTCCCTGCTTACCAACAAGGAAGCGGACGAACAATCCTCCCATCCGTTGGCAATTTATTAACCATTCCATGAGTATTGCTCTATTTACTAGTCAAGTTACTTAGTCAAATTAAGGCGGTACCTTAGTTATGCTTATCTATGATCGAGAAACTGTGCTCCAAGTCGTCCATATCCGTGGACACGGCTTTCAGAAAGTTTTACCCGGCCGGGGTGCACCAATAGCAACACACACTCGATCAACCTCGGAAAAACCAAATCAAAACCCAACGAGGCTTTCACGACTGAACAATCACAGGGTTCAGAATTATTTCAGGGGGCCACCCCTTAAGTAGAACCCGCAACGGAGTAAGCAAGCTCCGAGACGGCCTCAAGGTCTGCGTCAGTGGCTGTGAGCGACTGGGAACCCCAAACGGGGCTTGTCGACACCGCGTAAACACTCCGCTTCCAAAACAGTACAGTGTGCAGTACCTCGCACAATCGTAATTAAAGCAGTAAACCATGGCATAAGTACAGGATCATAAATAAAACCTCAAACTAGTGTGTGGCCCCAAGAAATAAGACGGAATCAAGCTCTGGCCCAGGGGGGTCCCATATACCTCCCGGATGTGGATAGCGCGATAAATCAAGGAACAGGAATCAAGTACTCGGGGTCTTACGGGACACAAGTGAGCAGGAAAAACCAAATAGCAGATATTGCTCACCGGTGCCACTTTCTTTAGTTATCCCAGAACTACTCAGGTTAAGTTGTTTAGGTACCTCATTATTCATCAGACTCTCACAAACCCTACACATGCTGTTCTACGACTCGCATGGCTCAAACAACTCCTATCGTAGTGGCTCATGGGAGGGAGGATACAAGCTTGGTGGGGTTTTAAAGTAAAGGCTATGCATACTTGGGATTCATTTTAATGCAATCGCGACTCAATGATGCAAGAATAAGATAGAGGCAATAGGTACTGTATGTATGCAAGCATGTGGTAGTGCTTGCCTGGTATCTCAGTTGAAGCGAGGGACGGATCTGGGTAGTGCTCCTGGTTCTCTTGATATAACCCCTGCTCAGTGTCTATCCGAGAAAAACCAAACAAACAAGGCCAACATGAATATAGAGCACAAGCATATGGATAAGATGCGTCAAGCAAACAATCATGCCATGATGAATGATGCACAATTTACATGGCAAGTAAAGTAGCATGGCATGGGTGAGGTGTGGGAACAAGAACATAACATTTAGTTGGTTTTAGGGTCACATTTGTTGCCATAACAGTTGTTATTCATTACACAGTTATATGATGCATGCTGCAACTGAAGTCATGGATAGCATAAACAGAAAGGTCTCGTCGAGCTGATCAATTTAGACTATTTACTTGCTAAATTTGGATTTATAAAACAAAGGTTATTAATTGTTGAAAATCCAGTGGCATCTGATGTAATTAACATGAACTTGGAATTTTGCTTGAGAAGAATACAAAACAGATGGCATATTTGAATTCCTCTCATCTTGCTGATATCCAAACATATATCATTTGTCTAATTTGGGTAAAGGATGTAAAAGTTATTAGAAATCTGAAAAGAAATTTGAATTTGAATTAATTAAACAGGTTTGAATTTTGAAAACAGCTCTGAAAACGTTTTCCACTCAGGCTGGCCCAGCCTGAGTCGCAGACAGGTGGGCCAGGGGGCATCTCTGGCCCACGCGGCAGCGTCTGAACACGTTCTGGATCGCGGGTTGATGCAAACAAAAGGGCCGGGGGATTTCTGCAAAACGCACACGCGGCCAGGGGGTGGACTGCGGGTTCAGCACGGGGTCTTGCGGGAGCCTTTTTAGAAAAAGGCCACCGCCGCTGACAGGTGGGACCTCAGGGATTGCGGGTTAAGCAAAAGAAACAGCCAGGGGGTTTCTCGCAAAAAGGACGGGCGCACTGTGGATCTTCCCCCTCGCGTGCGCCTGACGCGCGCGGCGCGCGGCGCAGCGCAGGCGGGGCTCGAACCCGCGCTCTCTGGCGTGCTAGCGGGGTCCGTTGCCACTGGGGTGGGCTAGGCTAGATGACAGCGTGTCGCGCGCGAGCTAGATAAGATGGCCGCGCCTGGGAGCGTGCAAGAAACAACTCGCCGCCGACGCGCAGAGGGCGTTCGACGGAAAGATCTACGCGTCCAGGAAGCGAGAACGTGCAGGAGGTTGTCTGGGAGGTGGGACTGCTCACCTGGATTGTGCTGGTGTGGTCGGATCGGAGCGGGGTGCAGCGCAGCGTCGGCGAGGCAGACGCTCCGACGATCTAGGGTTTCCGGGCGGCGCGACAGGTTCTGGCGATGCTGCGGCCGTCTCCTCCTTGCTCCGTGTACCGTGGTTACGTTGGGAACCTCCTGAGCTACCTCGGCATCCTCGGATCCGCGCTGGCCTCCTGGTACGTGCTCGCGAGCTAGGGTCCGACGGTGGCCGGCGTCGGGGTTCTGCGGAGGAGGAGGGGGCAAGGAAAACGAGGCAGGCCTCAGGGCGGATGTGGATAGGCTCAGAGAGGGGAGAGGGAGAGGATAAGAAGGGGGAGGCGCGGTGGTGGCGTTGGTCACCTCCCTGCTCACGTGCTGCGCATGGGGGGGCCAGGGTAGCGTGGTGGAGTTGGAAAGGAAGAAGGGAGACTGGCAGGTGGGGGTAGGGCGTGGACAGGGCCACCACGGCTGAGAGCGAGCTAGAGGGATAAGAGGTGGTGGCCTCGGTTAGCTAGGGTGGGATCTAGGGTAGGAAGAGGGGTGCCATGCCGTGTGGGGGCAGCTAGGGGGGGGTCCTGGCCGAGTGGGGCATGGGGTGCTGGGGTAGGCGCATGGTAGGTGGTAGCTAGTTTTAGTTTAGAGGGAAAAGGTAGTTTAGGGTTTGAGTAGAGGTAGATGTAGCTAGGGTTTAGTTTAGAGAGAGAAGTAGATGTAGGGATTATTTTAGGGTATAAGTAAATTAGGGTTTAGTTTAGAATAGAAAAGGAGAGAGAGAGAGATGTTGTTTAGGTTTTGTTAGAGGAAAGAGTAGTTTAGGGTTTGGTTTAGGTTAATGGTAAAATAGGGTTTTGGTTTAGGATAAAAGAGAGAAGGCATGGGAAGATTCCAAGCTTGCTAAGAGGGGTAAGAAAAGAGATGGAGGTACTTATTCTAGATCATGCATGCTTCAAATGCAATACACATGATCAAGGGAAAGAGAAAAGAAAAGGATAGGAAGAGGTGCCTAAGATGATGGGGTGGTTTTTATTTGGCCCATGCATGATTCCTACAAACCAAGCAAGGACCAAGAAGGGGAAGAGGGCTAGGGTCTTGAACTACCCAACAAAATGAAGCAAGGTAGCAGGATCCATTTAGAATCCAACAAAAACCAAAACTAGGGAAAAGGGGTACTTGCATGGCCCATGCAAGACAATTAATGCCAAGTGGTTATATTGTGGAAACAACATGATTCCATGTGGCTTTAATCCTTGCATTCCCAAAAAGTGGGCAAAGGCCAAGCAAAAGATTATGAGTGGATCCAACCAACAACATGGGCTAGAGAAACTCAGTAAAAGGCCAAGCCCATACTATAGGATGGTGGAATTATAAGGTGGTGAAAGATAAGGTGGTGGAGTCAAAAGAGAGATGCCCCCAACTCAGCTTGGGCATTTAACAATTTAGTAAGAACCAAATACAATATCAAGAGACAACTACAATTAATCATGAACATGAGATAAGAACCAAACAAGGAAAAAGGTTTTATATGGTGCTCAGATGCAAGGTGATATGATGACATGAGCATGATATGATGATGATGCAACAATTATATGTTGAAAGATGCCCATTTTATTATTATGACATGTAGCATTACAGGGGTTAGACAACTGGGATGCTACAACTCTCCCCCACTAAACAGGAATCTCGCCCCGAGATTCTAGGAAGAAGAAGAAAAAGAAGACACAAAGAGAGAAGGATGGTTGACACGGAGTTCATCTTCACGCTCCCAAGTTGCTTCATCAACAGAATGGTGTGACCACTGCACCTTGCAGAATTTGATGGACTTGTTGCGAGTCCTTCGTTCTGCGGTCTCGAGGATTTTGGTGGGGTGCTCTTGATAAGATAGATCTTCTTGGAGGTCGATTAGCTCATGATCCACAGTCTTGCCGGGATCTTTGAAGCACTTCTTGAGCTGAGAGATGTGGAAAACATCATGGACTTTGAGTTTTTCCGGAAGCTCGAGTGCATAAGCAACTTCTCCTCTTCTACCACGTATCTTGAAAGGACCGATGTATCTCGGAGCCAACTTTCCTTTGATACCGAAGCGGTGTGTTCCTCTCATGGGAGTGACACGAAGGTAGACGAGATCACCAGGGGCATATACCATATCTGTGTGCTTCCTGTCATAGTTGCTCTTCTGACGACTTTGAGCAATCTTCAGGTTCTCCAGAATGATATGCACCTTCTCCTCTGCTTGAGTCACAATGTCAGGGCCAAACCAGATTCTTTCTCCTGCACCTGACCAACCAATCGGAGTTCTGCACTTGCGACCATAGAGAGCCTCGAATGGTGCCATCTTCAGACTCTTCTGGAAGCTGTTGTTGTAGGAAAATTCAGCATATGGAAGGCATTCCTCCCATTTCATGCCAAATGAGATGACGCAAGCTCTAAGCATGTCCTCGAGAATCTGATTGATCCTCTCCACTTGTCCTTGCGACTGAGGGTGGTAAGCGGTGCTGAAGTTCAACTTTGTTCCCAAAGCTTTTTGGAAACTCTCCCAGAACTTTGAGGTGAAGATGCTCCCACGGTCTGAACTGATTTCAAGTGGAACCCCATACAAAGAGACAATCCTGTTGATATAGAGCTCAGCCAACTGAATTCCAGAAATTGTTTCTTTGACTGGGAAGAAATGAGCCACTTTAGAAAGCCTGTCGATGACAACAAAGATTGCATTGTTGCCCTTCTGCGATCTTGGAAAACCAGTGATGAAGTCCATCTCAACTTTCTCCCATTTCCATTCCGGAGGTTTCAATGGCTGTAGAAGACCAAATGGTTTCTGATGGACAGCCTTGACTCTGCGGCAGACATCACATTCTGAGACATACTTGGCACAATACCTTTTCAACCCAGGCCACCAGTATTGTGTTTTCAAGTCCATGTACATCTTTGTGCTGCCAGGATGGATAGAAAGAACCGAATCATGTGCCTCCTTGAGAACTTGGTCTCTCAGCCCCGGGTAGTTTGGAACAAACATCCGGTGGTCGAAGAAGAGCGTGCCTTGATCATCAACGTGGAAGGACTCATACTTCGGAAGCCCAATTCTAGAGACGAGCTTTCTGGTGTGCGGATCACCACGCTGCCGAGAACGAATCTGTTCTTCCAAGAGAGGAGTAGCCAGAAGATTCAGGAGATGCCCTTGTTCCACAATTTCCAGGTTGAGCTGACGGAATTCCTCGCACAAGAGAGGCTGCTGCTCTTCTACCATGAGGTTGTTGACATAAGCTTTACGGCTAAGCGCATCTGCCATGACGTTTGCTTTGCCTGGAGTGTAGTTGATTGTCACATCAAAGTCATTGATGGCTTCAATCCATCTCCTTTGCCGAAGATTGAGATCAGGCTGAGTGAAGATATACTTCAAACTCTTGTGGTCCGAGAAGATCTCACAACGGTTACCCAGCAAGTAGTGCCTCCACAGCTTCAAGGCAAAGACCACTGCTGCTAGCTCAAGGTCATGTGTGGGATAGTTGACCTCATGCGTCTTCAACTGACGAGAGGCATAAGCAACCACCTGTCTCTCTTGCATAAGGACCGCACCCAATCCTTGTAAAGAGGCATCGCAGAATATCTGGAAAGGCTTAGATGTATCCGGAGGAACCAAGACTGGTGTGGAAGTGAGCTTCTGTTTGAGTGTCTCAAAACTTTCTTGACAAGCAGGAGTCCACAGGTATTTCTTGCCTTTCTTGAGGAGATCGGTAAGAGGCTTTGCTATCTTCGAGAAGTTCTGCACAAAACGACGACAATAGCTAGCCAAGCCGAGGAAACTCCGCACTTCCTTGACATTCACAGGAGGAAGCCATTCAACTATTGTTTTCACGGTTTCCGGGTTGACTGCAATGCCCTTGGCAGAGATAACGTGACCAAGATAGGTTACTTCAGGCAGCCAAAACTCACACTTTGAGAACTTTGCATACAAGCGGTTCTCACGAAGCTTGTTCAGGACACACCGCAGGTGTTCTTCATGCTCCTCCTTGGACTTGGAATAAACCAGAATGTCATCCAGATATACCACCACAAACTTATCAAGATACTCCATGAAAACGGAGTTCATCAGCCTCGAGAAGGTAGCCGGTGCGTTGGTGAGACCGAAAGACATGACCGTGTACTCATACAAGCCATAGCGAGTGGTGAAAGCTGTTTTGGGCACATCTTCTTTGCGAATTTTGATTTGGTGATAACCACTTCTCAAGTCCAGCTTAGAGAACACCACAGCTCCTGCTAGCTGATCAAATAGATCATTTATCCGTGGAAGAGGATATTTGTTCTTGATGGTTTTAGCATTGAGAGCCCGATAATCAACACATAGCCTATCGGTTCTGTCATGCTTCTTCACAAAGATTGTTGGGCTACCCCAAGAAGAAGTGCTGTGTTGAATGAAACCCAATTTCTCTTGTTCCTCAAGTTGTCGTTTGAGTTCAGCCAACTCAGAAGGACCCATTTTATATGGCCTCTTGGAGATAGGAGCCGTTCCAGGTTCAAGCTCAATCACGAATTCAACCTCGCGATCCGGAGGCATACCTGGCAACTCTTCAGGAAAGACATCTGGAAACTCACAGACCACCGGTACACCCTGAATAGCTTCCATAGCATCATCATTAAGAGCAGCCAAGGAATAGAGCTGGACAGCAGGAGACAGACTTGGAGAAAAGACTATGTGCCCTTCAGGAATCTTCAAAGACACTGAGCGTTCAGCACAATCAATCACAGCTGCATTTGCTGTCAACCAATCCATGCCCAAAATGACATCAATGTCAGAGTTGCCCAGGAGAATTAAAGAAGCCATGAATGAGGAACCACCAATCTCGATCTGGTTGCCATGACTGATCCTAGAAGCTGCCATCTTCTCTCCAGGAGAAAGGACCATTAACTTCTTTTGGAGAGGAACCAGGACTAACTCATTCTCGTATGCAAACTTGTGAGACACAAATGAATGCGATGCACCAGAATCAAAGAGAACTCGTGCGGGGACTGAGTTAACTGATAGCATACCCATGACAACTCCTGGTGCGAGCTCAGCTTGAGAGGCGTTGACGCAGTTTGCACGGACAACCGCAGACCCGGGCTTAGTGTTGATGTTGAGAGCCCGAGGCGGTGGTGGACGAACCGAAGGAGAGCTTGTTGCAGATCTTGGCGGGGGTGGAGGGAGAGTTTTGTTCTTCAACGGACAGTTCCAGTGGGGATGTCCAGGATCTCCACACGTGTAACAGGCACCGCGTGGACGTGGAGCAGAGTGGCCAGGGACTCCGCCAGGCGCTCCAGGGTAGTGGTTGTTGTAGCCCCTGGGAGCCGCAGTGGTGAAGTTTGGTGGCCTTGGCGTGAAACTTGCAGGTCTTGGTGAAGCCGGAAGCAACGGTGGGGTGTTAGGAACCCAGACACGCCGCTTCGAAGGAGCTGCCATGACCGAAGAGCTTGATGCATCCCTGTTATGTTTCTTGGACTCCTCAAACATCTGCCTGCTTGCCTCCTCTTGCAGTGCCGTGTGCTGTAGTTCCAGGAAGGTTGCCGGTCTCGCATGCGTGATTGCATACTTGATCGACGCATTGAGCCCTTGCCTGAACCTTTTCTGCTTTTTCTTGTCATCAGATACCTCATCACCACCATAGCGAGATAGATTCATGAAGTTCCTGATGTAGGTGTTGACGTTATCATTTCCCTGCTTCAGGTTTAGGAAAGCATCCTTCATCCTTTCCATC
This sequence comes from Avena atlantica, assembly GCA_910589765.1. Classification (NCBI taxonomy): domain Eukaryota; kingdom Viridiplantae; phylum Streptophyta; class Magnoliopsida; order Poales; family Poaceae; genus Avena; species Avena atlantica. Next base: position 377,691,369 of record OU342736.1, read on the forward strand.
ACAATCTCTGAGAGAAACTGCTCCTTGAACGCTCCAGTGAACCTTTCCCAAGTTGGCTGAAAACCCGTGCAGCTTGCCTTCAAGTAGTTCTCCCACCAGAGAGCTGCATCTCCTTTGAGAAGGTGAGTAGCACACTTTACCCACTCCTGTTCTGGAACATCAGCAGTCTCGAGCAACCTTGAGATCTCACGCAGCCAATCATCCGCGTCCAGAGGTCGGTCAGACACATCAAACTGACGAGGGTTGAATTTGAGGAAGCTCTTGATGTCTCCACGTCTGGGAGGTGGAGGGAGTGGAGCAAACTCGTTCCTTCTGACGCTCTCCTCAAAGCGCTGCTGGTTCTCTTGCATCGCGGCCAAAGCATTCGCAATGTTGGACAGCGCTGAGCCCAGTTCCGGAGGGATGTCCTCATCAACCCGGCGTGGAGCCATCCTGCCATTGATATAAAACTCAAGTCAGTACTATAATGGAGAATGATAATAATCCAAAATAGTACCAAGATGGAATTAACCAAGATTTAAAGGATACAATTTACTGAGATGATATTAAAATATCAACAAAGTTCATAGCACCTAAAAGATATTAAGCATATCGCACACGACTGAAAAGGAGTGTGGTACACAAATATATCAAAGAAAAATTTTCCACAAATTTCGGCATTAAAATACCAATAGATGCGCAAAATTGCTTAACGAATCAAGATTAGTGACTCTACCGATCCAATATACAAAAGCAAATGATACAAGTAGTGGTATGGTCGCGACTCCATCCCGCACTCAAATCATTACTCCGCACATGAACAAGTTGAACACATATCCTAACCCCTTCTTCTCACGACGAAACCTAAAGATTGGTAACTACGGAAACGAACACCCCAACAAGATATCGTCGGGTACAAAAGGAAGATAGATTGCGTCGGTTTACAAAAGCCTGTCGGTATGGAATGTACCAACAGTTGATAACCAAAGGCAGATAAGATAACAACTTGGATGCAACAGATAGACAAGGGATTACACACACACACACACAGACACACACAACCTATGGTACTACGGAAACCCAGAACACGTGAATCCTAGTTTGAACTTTGAGAAGAGGATTGAAAACGTTGCACTTCCTTACCAGAAAAGGGTGGGTGGGAGGTTAAGAAGAAAAATGGAAGCAGTCCTACTCTCGCGTTTTGTTTTTCCCTATATACATAACTACTAAAATATTTGCTAGACTGACAACGACCGTTTGGCTGAAACCCTGAAGGTCGGGATGGCTCTGATACCAATTGTAACTACCTCGGTGAACTACGCTCCTAGATACAAGCCTGGATGAGAGATAGCGGTTGAAATAGTACGGCGGGGCCCCAAAAGCCACTCACTGGTAGTCCTTTCAGACGTCCCAACCGCTAACCTCTCAACGGGACCTGTACGGGCGGCGTAGTCGGCAGGCGAAGGGATCAACTACGTACACAAGTGGGTATGTACGCAAGCCACCATACAAGAGTACATCAGAGCCATACCATCTAGAAAGAAAGGAAATATACCAACGCCATACGGCAAGATTCAAATGACCTAGATACATCTATAATTTAGGATAGTTCCTCATACAACACACATCAGAGTATCATGCGGAAGCGGCAAACAAGATCCGAGTACGGATAAGAAGCAAATAGGCATAAGATGCCAGAGAAAATAAGCACATCCCAACTACAGGTCTCACGGATCCCCGATCCCGGAATCTCTACACCAAACGATCGCTGCCCACATCATCGGCTTCTTCCACCCAGTATCCGTCCTGAGAAGGTACCTGTTCATCTGAATCAAGAATTTATCGTGTGAGACCCTAAGGGTACTCAGCAAGACTTAATGCCTCTAAAGGGGACACAACCTGGGGTGACGCAATTGCAGCGAAAGATAAACCCTAGCAGTTCTACAGATAAGCGCTAACCATCCGCCTAACCAATGATAGACGGATGTCCGTGAATTTAAATACAACAGTTATAATGGTAATCTCATCCGATCCATCCTCCTCCCTGCTTACCAACAAGGAAGCGGACGAACAATCCTCCCATCCGTTGGCAATTTATTAACCATTCCATGAGTATTGCTCTATTTACTAGTCAAGTTACTTAGTCAAATTAAGGCGGTACCTTAGTTATGCTTATCTATGATCGAGAAACTGTGCTCCAAGTCGTCCATATCCGTGGACACGGCTTTCAGAAAGTTTTACCCGGCCGGGGTGCACCAATAGCAACACACACTCGATCAACCTCGGAAAAACCAAATCAAAACCCAACGAGGCTTTCACGACTGAACAATCACAGGGTTCAGAATTATTTCAGGGGGCCACCCCTTAAGTAGAACCCGCAACGGAGTAAGCAAGCTCCGAGACGGCCTCAAGGTCTGCGTCAGTGGCTGTGAGCGACTGGGAACCCCAAACGGGGCTTGTCGACACCGCGTAAACACTCCGCTTCCAAAACAGTACAGTGTGCAGTACCTCGCACAATCGTAATTAAAGCAGTAAACCATGGCATAAGTACAGGATCATAAATAAAACCTCAAACTAGTGTGTGGCCCCAAGAAATAAGACGGAATCAAGCTCTGGCCCAGGGGGGTCCCATATACCTCCCGGATGTGGATAGCGCGATAAATCAAGGAACAGGAATCAAGTACTCGGGGTCTTACGGGACACAAGTGAGCAGGAAAAACCAAATAGCAGATATTGCTCACCGGTGCCACTTTCTTTAGTTATCCCAGAACTACTCAGGTTAAGTTGTTTAGGTACCTCATTATTCATCAGACTCTCACAAACCCTACACATGCTGTTCTACGACTCGCATGGCTCAAACAACTCCTATCGTAGTGGCTCATGGGAGGGAGGATACAAGCTTGGTGGGGTTTTAAAGTAAAGGCTATGCATACTTGGGATTCATTTTAATGCAATCGCGACTCAATGATGCAAGAATAAGATAGAGGCAATAGGTACTGTATGTATGCAAGCATGTGGTAGTGCTTGCCTGGTATCTCAGTTGAAGCGAGGGACGGATCTGGGTAGTGCTCCTGGTTCTCTTGATATAACCCCTGCTCAGTGTCTATCCGAGAAAAACCAAACAAACAAGGCCAACATGAATATAGAGCACAAGCATATGGATAAGATGCGTCAAGCAAACAATCATGCCATGATGAATGATGCACAATTTACATGGCAAGTAAAGTAGCATGGCATGGGTGAGGTGTGGGAACAAGAACATAACATTTAGTTGGTTTTAGGGTCACATTTGTTGCCATAACAGTTGTTATTCATTACACAGTTATATGATGCATGCTGCAACTGAAGTCATGGATAGCATAAACAGAAAGGTCTCGTCGAGCTGATCAATTTAGACTATTTACTTGCTAAATTTGGATTTATAAAACAAAGGTTATTAATTGTTGAAAATCCAGTGGCATCTGATGTAATTAACATGAACTTGGAATTTTGCTTGAGAAGAATACAAAACAGATGGCATATTTGAATTCCTCTCATCTTGCTGATATCCAAACATATATCATTTGTCTAATTTGGGTAAAGGATGTAAAAGTTATTAGAAATCTGAAAAGAAATTTGAATTTGAATTAATTAAACAGGTTTGAATTTTGAAAACAGCTCTGAAAACGTTTTCCACTCAGGCTGGCCCAGCCTGAGTCGCAGACAGGTGGGCCAGGGGGCATCTCTGGCCCACGCGGCAGCGTCTGAACACGTTCTGGATCGCGGGTTGATGCAAACAAAAGGGCCGGGGGATTTCTGCAAAACGCACACGCGGCCAGGGGGTGGACTGCGGGTTCAGCACGGGGTCTTGCGGGAGCCTTTTTAGAAAAAGGCCACCGCCGCTGACAGGTGGGACCTCAGGGATTGCGGGTTAAGCAAAAGAAACAGCCAGGGGGTTTCTCGCAAAAAGGACGGGCGCACTGTGGATCTTCCCCCTCGCGTGCGCCTGACGCGCGCGGCGCGCGGCGCAGCGCAGGCGGGGCTCGAACCCGCGCTCTCTGGCGTGCTAGCGGGGTCCGTTGCCACTGGGGTGGGCTAGGCTAGATGACAGCGTGTCGCGCGCGAGCTAGATAAGATGGCCGCGCCTGGGAGCGTGCAAGAAACAACTCGCCGCCGACGCGCAGAGGGCGTTCGACGGAAAGATCTACGCGTCCAGGAAGCGAGAACGTGCAGGAGGTTGTCTGGGAGGTGGGACTGCTCACCTGGATTGTGCTGGTGTGGTCGGATCGGAGCGGGGTGCAGCGCAGCGTCGGCGAGGCAGACGCTCCGACGATCTAGGGTTTCCGGGCGGCGCGACAGGTTCTGGCGATGCTGCGGCCGTCTCCTCCTTGCTCCGTGTACCGTGGTTACGTTGGGAACCTCCTGAGCTACCTCGGCATCCTCGGATCCGCGCTGGCCTCCTGGTACGTGCTCGCGAGCTAGGGTCCGACGGTGGCCGGCGTCGGGGTTCTGCGGAGGAGGAGGGGGCAAGGAAAACGAGGCAGGCCTCAGGGCGGATGTGGATAGGCTCAGAGAGGGGAGAGGGAGAGGATAAGAAGGGGGAGGCGCGGTGGTGGCGTTGGTCACCTCCCTGCTCACGTGCTGCGCATGGGGGGGCCAGGGTAGCGTGGTGGAGTTGGAAAGGAAGAAGGGAGACTGGCAGGTGGGGGTAGGGCGTGGACAGGGCCACCACGGCTGAGAGCGAGCTAGAGGGATAAGAGGTGGTGGCCTCGGTTAGCTAGGGTGGGATCTAGGGTAGGAAGAGGGGTGCCATGCCGTGTGGGGGCAGCTAGGGGGGGTCCTGGCCGAGTGGGGCATGGGGGTGCTGGGGTAGGCGCATGGTAGGTGGTAGCTAGTTTTAGTTTAGAGGGAAAAGGTAGTTTAGGGTTTGAGTAGAGGTAGATGTAGCTAGGGTTTAGTTTAGAGAGAGAAGTAGATGTAGGGATTATTTTAGGGTATAAGTAAATTAGGGTTTAGTTTAGAATAGAAAAGGAGAGAGAGAGAGATGTTGTTTAGGTTTTGTTAGAGGAAAGAGTAGTTTAGGGTTTGGTTTAGGTTAATGGTAAAATAGGGTTTTGGTTTAGGATAAAAGAGAGAAGGCATGGGAAGATTCCAAGCTTGCTAAGAGGGGTAAGAAAAGAGATGGAGGTACTTATTCTAGATCATGCATGCTTCAAATGCAATACACATGATCAAGGGAAAGAGAAAAGAAAAGGATAGGAAGAGGTGCCTAAGATGATGGGGTGGTTTTTATTTGGCCCATGCATGATTCCTACAAACCAAGCAAGGACCAAGAAGGGGAAGAGGGCTAGGGTCTTGAACTACCCAACAAAATGAAGCAAGGTAGCAGGATCCATTTAGAATCCAACAAAAACCAAAACTAGGGAAAAGGGGTACTTGCATGGCCCATGCAAGACAATTAATGCCAAGTGGTTATATTGTGGAAACAACATGATTCCATGTGGCTTTAATCCTTGCATTCCCAAAAAGTGGGCAAAGGCCAAGCAAAAGATTATGAGTGGATCCAACCAACAACATGGGCTAGAGAAACTCAGTAAAAGGCCAAGCCCATACTATAGGATGGTGGAATTATAAGGTGGTGAAAGATAAGGTGGTGGAGTCAAAAGAGAGATGCCCCCAACTCAGCTTGGGCATTTAACAATTTAGTAAGAACCAAATACAATATCAAGAGACAACTACAATTAATCATGAACATGAGATAAGAACCAAACAAGGAAAAAGGTTTTATATGGTGCTCAGATGCAAGGTGATATGATGACATGAGCATGATATGATGATGATGCAACAATTATATGTTGAAAGATGCCCATTTTATTATTATGACATGTAGCATTACAGGGGTTAGACAACTGGGATGCTACATTGTATCTCTGATATCTTCACTTCTAGTATTCATGTGAACTTCAGAGGTGCCTTGGCATTTATATTGTGCTCTTCAAACAAAGGCAAGCGAGGTACCACTCTATCATACCTTATTATGAGCATTGCAATGTTGCTTATGTTTATGTTTCATGCTACTTATTATTATTGAGTTGGTTTCTCTTCATAGCTTGCAATGACTATTGAGTAGACTTAGTTGCATACTCTATTATGAATTGTCTAAGCATCTACTCCTATGCCGAGAATATTTACATCATGTGAAGCAAATGTGTTCGTGAAAGTTCTTTTAGCGCACTCAGTTTTCAACTGAATTGCTTGAGGACAAGCAATAAACTAAGCTTAGGGGGAGTTGATACGTCCAAAACGTATCTACTTTCTCAAACACTTTGCTATTGTTTCTCCTCTAAACTTGTGTGATTTGGATACAAGTAACATGGACTGATGTTGTTTTCAGCAGAATTACCTTGGTGTCTTGTTTTTGTGCAGAAAATGAACTATCAGGAAAAATCTCGGAAAATATGCCAAAAATTATATTTCACCAGAAGATCCATGGAGCTAAAAGACGAGACAGAGAGGAGGCCTGGGGGGCCCACACCCACCCCAGGTGCGGGCTCACCACTGGCCGCGCCTGGAGGGAGTGCAGCCACCCTAGGCACCTCCTCGGCCTCCCTCTGTGCCTATAAGTTGCCTTTCGACCTAAAAATCGGGGGGGGGGGGGGTTCAATAGTTTTCCAAAAAGAGTTCCGCTCCGCCGCCGCCACCAGAAACCAAGATTCGGATCCAGAAACTCCGTTCTGGCACCCTACCGAGACGGGGAATTTGGAGAGGATCATCGCCATCGTCATCACCAACGCATCTCCATCAACCACCGATGTTTCCCTCATCCATGAGTGAGTAATCCCCCGCTATAGGCTTGGGGATGGTAGGGATTGGATGAGTTCTATCATGTAATCGAATAAGATTGTTAGGGCATAGTGCCTAGTATCTTTATTAGTGCTATTTGACTTTGTTGCAACTTGTTGTGCTTAATGCTTGTCACTAGGGCCCGAGTGCCATGATCTCAGATCTGAACTTATTATTGAATCATTATGATAGTATTGTTTATGATCTTATCTGCAAGTTGTGTATACATATCATTTTGTCCAGATCTAAAGGCCTCAAAGTGACAATAATTGGGACAACCAGAGGGGATGGCTATGGTGTGAGGATCACATGTGTTCACGGAGTGTTAATGCTTTGCTTTGGTGCTCTATTAAAAGGAGCACCTTAATTGCCAGTAGTTCTCTAGAGGCCCCGCCGCCACGGGCTGGCTGGACATAAGATGTTGTGCAAGTTCTCATTGTGAGCACGTATGACTATATTTGGAGCACATGCCTAGGGTTGTTTAGTACTTGGATGCTTGTTATTATTTATCTGTAATGCCCTAGATCTCGAAGTTACATGTTTAGACTTGTCCATGTAATACCCGCCATCCATCTCTATGCCTACCGCACTCGAATCCCACTGTTTACTGTTATTATTGCTCTTGTTCCACTGCTGCTATTGCTAGTATAAACTGTTGCTACTGATAAACTTCTGTGAGCAAGAACTATTTTCAGGTGCAGCTGAATTGACAACTCAGTTGTTAAGGCTTGCAAGTATTCTTTGGATCCCCTTGTATCGAATCAATAAATTGGGTAATACTACCCGCGAAGACTGTTACGATCCCCTATACTTGTGGGTCTTCAGAGCTCAGCTGCGACTGCTGGACGTCCATGGCGTCCTTTCGTGGGGCTCGACGGAGGTGAGAGTTGCGGGGACCGGAGATCGAGCATGGCAACAGAAGAAATGGCGCGGCTGAAAGTTCCCTCCCGCCAATGAAAACGGAGGATATGGTTCGCGTCCAGGCCGGGCTCGAAAACTGGGTTTTTTTTGTTCCGCGGGGTGTTTTCTAGGGAGCCCTAAATTTTTTCGGTTCGGTCGATTTTGACGCGTCTGTCCTGACCACTTTTCTCATGCAAAACCGAAAAATGGTAGTTATTTTCTCGGTTCGTCCTTTTAGGTGTTTGCTAGAGATGATCTAACCCTACGGCAAGCAAGCTCATGTGCAGCTAGGTTGGCCTCTCACGGACAGTGATGTAAAGTTTTTTTTTTGCGATGGCAGTGCTGTAAAGTTTCTTTGCCTAGAGTCATCAGCAACTCGCGACAACTATCAATAACCACCGCTCCAGTACCTCTATAATCAAAAGGGTTAATCACAGCGTCAACCACCTCCATCGAGTCTGATTCAACAATAATCGATTGGAATCCAAGCCCTTCTGCCAACTGAAGTCCAAGCAGTAAGGCCATGGCTTTCATGGTTGATACATCAATAGAATGTCCCTTAAAAGCACATGAAGCAGCTGTAAAAGTCCCACCAGAATCTTTGATAATAGCTCCCATAGCTCTAGTTCCAGTGTCCGATGAGTATCAGCATTCAGTTTATTAAGTCCATTTGCAAGCTTAATCCATCCATGACGTTTCACTGTATTTGTCTTCCCTCGCACTTTGACATTACTAACAACAATGCCTCTAATACGCATCGCTGCTCTTACCGGTGTAGGCACCAATTCATTATGTTTCACTTGTCTCCTCATCCACCCACCATATATACCAGCAAGTAGCCAGAATAGTTTCTATAACATGCTCCATGTCTCCTGATGTGTTATCAAAACACAATATCTCCTCTAGCACTCTCGATCCAACTAAGTATGTTGGAATTTGGTGAGTTTTGGTCTGCTGGCCCATTGGATAAATTCTGAAATTCTCTTTGACCCACTTGTATATGGTAGCATATGGCTGTGCTAGTGGTGCTAAAATTTAATCCCACATTGCTAGTGGAATGGAAGTTGGACCACCTTATATAGTAGATTGCGGCACTACTCACTAAGGTGTGACAAGGAGAGAAGCCCTCGCGCACTCCTTCTCCGACGCCGCCCGCCTCGTCATGACGTGACGCGACTTGCGCGATGCAGGTTGCGGGTTGCGGGAATCTCGCAGAGCCAAGTGTTATTTTGCTAGTTGAGAAAACTAATTATGTGTCATTAACAGACGCGTTAATTACAACCGTTTCTAGTTTTTATGGATGTGGGCTGAGCCCCACGATCTTTCTAACCTGCACTATATAAGCGTCTGCGCTAAACCTAATCGGTGAATCAATCCACACGATCCTACCTCTAGAACCTTGCGTCGTCGCTTTCGTCTTCCCCATCCTGGTTTGTAGCATGCACCGCAGATCGGGACAGTAAGACTCCAGAACCTCGCCTCTCGTGAACCTGTACGGGTGAGGGGCGATCAGGTTTTTGGGGAGCGTTCAAGCGCGACTACTGGCAACCATGACTTCGTCCGACGACGAGTTCCCAAGCGATGACTTTTTTCCGGACGTCAGCAACCTCTTCGGCAACCTCAACATGGGTGACAACTCTGCTGCTTCTACCTCCACGGCTACTACCGCAACTGCATCGTATGTGCTTACAATCTCTCTCTTTCAGATTTTGCTAGAGTTTCTAGGTCTAGCGTTTGGCGTAGATGTGATAAGTTTATCTTGTATAGATGTAATATGTTTATCTACTTTGTTGATCTGCATGGTTGGTTTTAGTATCGTCTTATGATCATGCTTTATCAGTTTATTATTCGGATGAAATCATATGAATTATTGCTTATATTTTCAACAATCCAAAAACCTGATGATAGGCAACTGAATTCCACTGGTGTAGCCACGACTACTAGGCCGACTCCTTTTGATGGCATGCACTATAAGAGATGGCGCGAGAGAGCAGTTCTCTGGTTTGAAAACCTAAACTGCTATAGCGCCACTCTTGGCAAGCCTGAAGGAAAACTTTCTGCTGAGCACGAAGCGACCTTTAAGAAAGCCGATACCATGTTTATGGCGGCTTTATTCAGTGTTCTTGGGGACAAAATTGTTGACCCGTATATGTCATTTGATAATGGCAAGGACGCGTGGGAAGCGCTCGAGGCCAAGTTTGGGGTCTCAGACGCTGACACTGAGTTGTATTTCATGGAGCAATTCTATGACTACAAGATGGTTGATGAGCGCTCCGTCGTTGAGCAAGATCATGAGATACAATCACTTGCCAAAGAACTTTTGCAGTTCAAGTGTTCCTTACCGGACAAATTTGTGGCCGGTGGCATTATTGCCAAGCTTACTCCCTCGTGGAAGAACTTTGCTACTTATCTGAAACATAAGAGACAAGAGTTTTTCGTTACGGATCTCATTGGCTCTCTTCATGTGGAAGAGAAGGCGAGAGCAAAGGACAAAACCACACGAGGATTTGAGGGAGGTTCTACTGCCAATTTGGTGCAGAGGAAAAAATTTCAGTCCCACAAGTTCAAGAATAAGAAAAAAACTGAAGGAAAGGGGAAGTTTGATGGCAAGAACAAGGCCACACACTCAACCAACTTTAATAAGAAAAATGATAAGAGGAAAGGCTCTTGCCACATTTGTGGTGATCCTGATCATTGGGCTCCTAGCTGTCCTAATCGCTTTGATAAGCGTCAACATGGGAACATCGGCATGACTGTTAATGTTGTTATTAGCGATACTGGGATGAAGGATGTTGGGTACGATATTTTACGTACTATCCTTTCAGTATGTCATTCTCCTGATTGGTGGATATACACATGTGCTAATACACATGTATGTTATGATATTTCCATGTTTTACTCTTATCAGGTCTCAAGGACTTCTTCCGTGCTGATGGGAAATGGCTCACGTGCTTCTGTTCATGGTGTCGGTACGGTAAATCTGAAGTTTACTTTGGGGAAGACCGTACAGCTGAAGAATGTGTAGCACGTTCCCTCCATCAATAAGAATCTCGTCAGCGGATCGCTTTTATGTCGAGATGGCTTTAAGTTGTTTTTTTAGTCCAATAAAGTTGTAATTTCTAAGTATGTACAATTTGTTGGAAAGGGTTGTGAGTGCGAGGTTTGTTTCTCTTGTCTTTGTCAGGCTCATGTACTAAAGTTATTAATCATGTGTGCAATGATAATGAGTCCAATGTTTGGCATTCACGACTCTGTCATGTTAACTTTGGTTGTATGACGCAGCTATCCAATATTAGTTTAATTCCGAAATTTACCACTGTCAAAGGTTCTAAGTGCCAAGTTTGTGTGCAAGCAAAGCAACCCCGCAAGTCTCATATGGCTGCGAAACCGAGAAACTTAGCACCACTAGAACTTATACATTCAGATCTTTGTGAGATGAATGGTGTGTTGACAAAAGGTGGAAAATATACTTTATATTGTTGATTGATGACTCCACTAGATACTGCTATGTTTATCTTCTGAAATCTAAAGATGAAGCTTTGAACTACTTCAAAATCTATAAAGCTGAGGCAGAAAACCAACTTGATCAGAAAATCAAGCGGCTAAGGTCGGATCATGGTGGAGAGTACTTTTCAAATGAATTTGATTTATTCTGTGCGGGACATGGTATTATACATGAGAGGACGCATCCCTACTCACCTCAGTAAAATAGGGTGGACGAAAGAAAGAAACACACTCTAACTGATTTGGTTAACGTCATGTTAAATACATCGGGTCTTTCCAAGGAATGGTGGGGGAGGCGCTAATGACTGCGTGTCATGTCCTAAACCGTGTTCCTGTAAAGGATAAAACCATGACTGCATTTGAGGAATGAGAAAAGAAAAGGCTTAAACTCTCTTACTTACGAACTTGGGGTTGTTTGGCGAAAGTCAATATTCCAATACCCAAGAAGCGAAAGCTTGGACCAAAAATCGTGGATTGTTTTTTTCTGGGATATGCTTTTCATAGTATTGGCTATAGATTTTTGATAGTAAAATCTGAGGTATCCGACATGCATGTTGGTACAATTATGGAGTCGAATGATGCGAATTTCTTTAAGGACATCTTTCCTATGAAAGTTATGTCTAGCTCATCAAATCAGGAGATGACTAGTTCATCTAGTCAGGAATTTTCTATAATTCCTGAACCCACTATGTCGATAGAACACTCTGATAATCCTGTAGAGGATGACAATGAAGTTCCCAAAAGGAGCAAGAGACAAAGTACTGCAAAGTCATTTGGTGATGATTTCATTGTGTACCTTGTGGATGATACTCCCACTGCTATTTCAGAAGCCTATGTGTCTCAAGATGCTGACTACTGGAAGGAAGCTGTCCGAAGCGAGATGGATTCCATCTTAGCTAATGGTACTTGGGAAGTCACTGATCGTCCTTATGGGTGCAAACCTATAGGATGTAAGTGGGCTTCAAGAAAAAGCTTAGACCTGATGGTACTATTGAAAAGTACAAGGCACGTCTTGTGGCCAAGGGTTATACCCAAAAGGAAGGTGAAGACTTCTTCGATACCTACTCACCTGTAGCCAGATTGACCACTATTCGAGTACTACTTTCCTTGACTGCCTCATATGGTCTTCTCGTTCATCAAATGGATGTTAAGACAACTTTTCTAAATAGAGAGCTAGATGAGGAAATTTATATGGAGCAGCCTGACGGATTTTTTGCCAGATATGCCATTTTTTGCACACAGGCTTGTTGGCGATGCCAAAGGGCGATGGCACACGTCTGCCATGTTATTTGATAGTCAATTTGTGTGTTTTTGGATTTTCTGGCTCTCCATTTAGTTTCCATAAGGGGTCAGGACCGAAATTATTTAGCCCAAAAGGGAAGGTTTGTCAAAAAATACCCAGCCTTTCGACCATGTCCAGTTGTGGGAGAATACTTGACGTGTCTTCTTGCACCCGGCACGAAAGGTCCTCTCCGAGAGTCACCGATGAAGGATGACTTGGCTCCGTGGGCATACGACTGCCAAAGGTACTATGACTTCTAACCATTATTGTGTGGCCTAAAATATCATGACATATGGTTTGTTAAGAAATGTGTAATAGTCGGGACGAAAGCGTGGAAGAAGAAAATAGAAGGATGTAGGTCGGACTTAGGCATATCCACAGGGCTGACCCAAATGGTCTGCTCCTGTCCGTTTTGGTCGGCCCGCGGTCATTTTTGAGTCATGGTCTGGCCTGTCTGGCCAACCGTGTGCAGTGGTGCGACACATCTGTCCGCCCTGGCGTTTGTTGGCACTCTGTCAGAAAAGCCAAAAACACACAAATTGACTATCAAATAACATGGCAGACGTGTGCCATCGCCCTTTGGGCATCGCCAACATATCTGATATGTGCAAAGGGGGAAATATCATACACAATGTGCAAAAAATGGCAGCTTCTCTGCCCAAAAAGTTGCATTCGCCGACACCATTGCTCTTCAGACATCGCGTGCCCTGATGGTATGTTGCCTCTTCGCGACCCAAGCCCTGCGATCAGGGTCGGCGATGCTATACAGGTCGGTGAGCATGATGGCGTTCTCCTCGGCCATGATCTTGGCTTCGGCCTCCTTGGCCTTCTATTGTGCCTACAGCACCCTAGACCTGGCCTTGGCTTCGTCCTCTTTGGCCTTTGCCTTGGCCTCGATCTCCATTAGCCTAGCCTTAGCGTTGGCCTCCTCCATCTCGATAGACCTCGTCTTCAACTCTACAAAGGTCTTGGTGATGGCCTCTTTCTCTTTGCTCCGTCTCTCCTCCCTCTCGGCGATGGCCTCTTCCTTCTTCTCTAGGATCATCTTCAAGGTCTCCTGGAACGCCAAGGAACCAGCCTGGCGGGAGAGGTCGGCCTTCGTGGTCTTGTGGGCACCAGGCCGGCAGGCACGTCCGGCAGTCCCATCACCTGCAGAGTTGACGAAGCCTTCTTCATTGTCATCATCTAGGTCAACGACACTGCTCGTCGAAGCATTTCTCTTGCCCTTCTTCTTGTTGTCCATTTCTTTCCAAAGGGCATAGCTAGTCTCCAATTTTTGGTGTCCTTGATCAACATCCAACAATGGGACAACGCGAATGCCTTGTTATCATTCACCGTCTTGAAGTGCTGCATTACTTTCAGGACCTACACATATAAATGCCAATAATAGCTCAACGCAAATGCAAGGCATCGCCACAGAGAGGAAGAGGTTTTACCATGTCAACCGGCATCATGCCTCTTATTTTCCTATTGATAACCATCTCGTAGGAGCCTTGGAACTTGCTACACTCGGCACGGATGGTGACTCAATGCTTAGAGAGGGAGAGATCGTTTCGATCGCTGTAGAAGGCGTCCTTCTCGAATTTCCTATGCTCATGAAAGAACTTTCCCACCTTTTTCTAATAGGCAAAGCCCTTTAGATCGGCACCGCATAGTGGGTGTAACATCCCAAAAATACCAAACTTAGATCATCAAACACTAATCATCAAGGTTAGGGCTAACAAAAACTTTTCTAAGTAAACCCATGAATGCATGTATATGTGTATGCATGGATTTTTAATTTCTTTAAAAATCACCTTGTTTGTGTGATCCATTGCTTGTAAAATGTTTATTAGGTGAAATGAACATCATCTAAAACATTTCCCACACTTTTCCTAAAGACAAGTAAATCAAAACAAATATATTAAGTGAATGGTCATTTTGACCAATTTAACTCCCATGCCTACTTTGGCTGTCTCAAACTTTCAGAACCTAACAAAAAGTTTTCTGGATCTTTGCACCCCTTGAATGTACTCATAACAAAGTATCAAGGCCCACTTTGTGATCATCCAGAAACTTTCAAATGAATAGTTTAAATGACAATTCAAAATTGAATCTTCTTCATATGGGAAGATCCCACTTTTTCAAAAACCACTCAAACAAGCTCATCTTTCAAAACCCAAGCATCTGCAGACTCACCAGCACCAATCTAGCAAACCCACCAAAAATCATTTCAAAATTGAAAACTTGATTTCATGCGGCCATTTCATCAAACAGGTTGCAGACACAAATCAAACAAAACATCAAAAACTATAGTGTGCAGTGATTCTTGCCTAACTTGTTCCCTAGTTATATCACACACAACTCAGTAGATCATCTAGAAAGATTAGCCCAACACTAGCACCTCTGTGAGCTTGCCATTGCCATTAATGGTGAACAACCGAGCACCTCCATGCCACCCCATAGTCGACAGCAGGCTAGAGGAAGAACTAGCCGTGCCAACCTTGTTTGGGAGGCAGCCTACCGTCCACCGCCACTCCCTGTCCCAGCCGCGAGCGTTGCCAAGCCCTGGACCACGCGCACAAGCCACGCCCAGACCATGCCGAGCGTGCGCCAGAGCGCCACCCGTGACCAGCGTCCACAGACCGCGCGCCGCCCTCACCGCGCGCACACACGATCACCACCGACCTAGGAGACCGCCAGACATCCCCGTTTGCCGCCCCGTGCCATACAACCACCGCCCGCCGTCGAAGACGCCGCCTCTGCCGCGCAGAGCACCGGCCGTTCCAGACCAAACCACACCGCCCCATGCCTCTCGACCATGTCGTTGAGCATCGCTAGGAGACACAACACCGTCCCCTATCCTTGCCCATGCCATTAGCCGCCTGTAACGTCGCCCCCGACGAGCTCACCGTGCGCCCCGACGGTCCCCTCGCTCGACTATAAATAGGGGCCACCCCCGCACGATTTCTTCACACCATCTCACTCCCCTCTCCTCACTGATCGTGCCACACCATTCTTAGAGCAAGGCACGCACCACATCGCCGGAATTTCACCGGAGCCTGCCGCCTCTGAAGAAGAAAGGAGCCAGCGATTGGAGCCGCCCCAGGAGAAGCCACCGGTACCAGGAGGTTCGCCGTCGTCGACTTCGTCGTTCGCCCGCCTCGCCGACCCTCGCCCGTACCCCGGTGAGCCCCCAGCACCCCTCACTGGCCATGCTAGGTTTCGTTCTCGCCGGAGTTGTCTCGCGTCGACGATGACCCACAGCCGTTGGATTAGAACTAGATCGAACGATCCACGTTGCCCCATACCGCTTCGCCCAGCCCCGTGTCACTGACGAGTGGGGACACCCACTTAAGCATCCCGCGGGAGCACTGCGCTTAGCAGGCCGGCCCAGTAACATTTCCCGCGCAGCCCAGCAATTCAAATTAAACCTTTTCTTTTTAAATTCAAACACACTTCTGTACCCAACTTCAAAAATCAACCCAGATCGATTCAGTGCACCAATTTGAATGAAACCAATTTTGTTGAAAAGGTCTGTGAATTCTTAATCCAAGCCCGTTGGATTCAAGTCATTTGGATCTGTAGATCACCCATAGTAAAATAACAAGGCAGAAGCTTTTCTGCATTCAAACATTTTTCAAATTTAAACCATAAAAGCTTTTGAGTTGATTCCAACTCTCAAAAATCACATTTAACCATACCTTTCAGAATATATAAACATATATAGGTTTACCTGCAGAAATAATGTTCAAGGAATAAAAGAATGCTTCATAAGCATTTCTAGCCACTTTAATTAATTAAAATAAAAGGGTAAAACCTTATTAAATTGTGACACCACTTTAAATCACATTCCCATGGACTACAATATGTGGTGATGACATGTGTCAACATGATCCCATGTTTAGTTTGGAGAATATTAAATCTTAAGTAGTTTTTCAATGAGTAGAAATTACTTTTCTAAAAATAAAAAGATTTAACCCAAGCCTTAACCTTGTAAGGTTAGAGATGATGCTAGATCATCTATAGGACCCTTGTGTGTGATGATTGCAAGTAGTTAAGTATTGTTTGGTGATTGTGTACCTCGTATTTATTCATAGACGCTAGTACCGACCAAGGATACGAGGAGGAAGGAGGATACTACGAAGAAGAAGCCGAGGAGAACTTCAATCACTGCTCTGCACAAGGCAAGCTAGTAACTATGCAAGCTGATATTATACCAATGCAAGCTACCACTTGCAAGATACTATACCTATGCAAGCTTATACTCATATTGATGCAAGCTAACCCTTGCCAGATACCCTACTGATGCCACAAACCCATACTTGTGATATGACTACTATATGCCTTAAACATATATGATCATACCCAGTTGATAAACCAATCCTAGTTTTATGTGCAAGCTTCTTACTTTATTTCTTTATCAAAACTTGCTTAGAGTCTACCTAAGAGTTTGGTAGATACTAGACAGTTGTGCTGAAGGTTGCACAAAGAGCATAAAATTTGGCCTAAGCTAGAAACCTTGATATCAGCCTAAGATATAAGGTTGGACTTAGTAAAACTCCACTAGTTACCACCCCTCATTAGTATTACCCCCACCTGTAGATGCTAGTGCTAAGCATAAAACTTGATCAACTTTAGATGGGAATACTTGGTGGAAAAATGGTTATGAAAACCTTGGAATGATGGATCATTCTATTGAAATGTTTTGGACATGTGTTTCCAAACACTTGATGATTCTGGTGATAAAAATGTTGAGGCATGAGCCTTATCCCTTTATAAAACTGATGGTTGTCTGGATGCGATACCATTCCAATTTTATCGTACAACCACAATACCCGAATATTGGGTAGGGCTTGACTGGAAACTTATATTCCTTAGTATTAGTTCCCTCACGGCCAAGGTCTGAGCTCATGCTACCTTGTGAAGATTGTCCACCTGTGCAGTACCCAATATGATAGCTGGTCATGGTTGGGAGGCCAAACTCACAGGAGAGGTGCTTATACTAGGGCGTGTAATTGAAAGGTTAGGATTGATTATCCGCATACTGAGTATGGTGAATTCAGGATTTGTTCCTGACGGATGTATCGAATGTTGTGGTGAAAGTGTACAATCTCTGCAGAGTGTCAAACTATTCGAATAGCCGCGTCCGCGGTTATGGACAGTTGGAGTGGCCATACTGTTCCCCCGTCAGACTTTTTAAAATGACTTGTGAAATGAATTGAGACTTTGACTTGACCACAACAGAGTTGTGACCTGAATTACAAGATCCCACTTAGGAGTTATAAAATTGTGACTAGCTTGGGAACTTAGTAGAGATAAACCTGGCTTTTTGCAAAACAACCCTAGAGCCTAGTGTCCTATTATCCAAAAACCCCTTACCTGTTAGTATTAGTTTGCGAGTACTTAAAGAGTACTCATGGC
The DNA here is from genome assembly GCA_910589765.1 of Avena atlantica. Lineage (NCBI taxonomy): Eukaryota > Viridiplantae > Streptophyta > Magnoliopsida > Poales > Poaceae > Avena > Avena atlantica. Next base: position 377,709,259 of record OU342736.1, read on the forward strand.
TTTGTCCCTGGCTATTCCCATGGCCAGACTATGAAGAGGAGTACCTCGAAGATGGACCCCAGGAAGGTTACGACAACTAGGATCATCTCCCATCGTCAGCATTGCCTGTGACCCCGAAGATGGAGCTTCGCCTACACTACCGTTATTATTACGTATTCCGCTGCTTGATGTTATATTAAGAACTGGATCATGAGATCCCTATTTGTGTAAGAACTTATGTCTCGTTGTCATCGATGAAGTACTATGGTATCCAATTCTGTTATGTCTCGCAAAAATGGTAATCCTGGGATTGCGATGTATGGCATAACAGGCATCTAGGATTGAAAAATCCGGGTGTTGACAGTGGGTCTTCTAAAATCTCCATACATACCTTGCATAGGAGCTTGTCCTCGTCGGTGGCGTAGCTCGAGGTTCATTGGCTCACCTTATTGGAGTCGACAAGTGATGCTGCAAGTGAAGCGACCAACGACGTGGTCATGACCCCTCGCCCATGATTGTGCCATCGTTTCCAAACAATGCCTCGTCCACAATGTTGTAGGCATCATGCTGGGTCTCTTGATGCGTCTCTGGCTCGGTCTCACCATCGTCAGCATAGCCATGGCCACTCTCATTGATCATGTAACGCAAGGTGTCCTCACCGTCGTTGGCCAATAAATCCTACACCCATTTTGTCCATCATAAAGCAGCGGGAGAAGTATACTAGCAATGGTGAAGAAATGTGGCGACCATACCATGTCTTTTGCGGTCGGCGGCTCATCGAGCATTTCGCCGAACAGGTTGACTGGCGTCGGCATGCTCACGAAAGATATGGACCGACGCTTCGTCGATGCTTCCGGGGCTGCTTCCGTGGTGGTTGGAGTGTGCTTTAGGTTGATGGCGAGCTATCCCTCCTCCGACGATGGCGTGCGGGGATGGACGAACCGAGAGAGTGAGCCAAGTTCCTACCATGGCCTCCAAGCGAGGCTGTGTGCGGGCCTGGCATCCTGGTCTGACCTGGTGGTTGGCCACTAGGAATGGAAGTGAAGGAACTGGTAGAGGATGTACCAACCATGGCTAGGCCAGGAAGAGCGATGTCGCCATTAAAATAGAAGGCACCATCAAAAGCGGTGGTCATCACCTCCTGCTTGATCATGTTGAAGGCGTGCTTAGCAACACTCACTGCCATCTCTTTGGCGTCGACCCTGTTCTGGTTGGCGAGGAAACGCTCCTTCCCCTCCAGACGCTCCTTCTTGTGCCTGGTAGCGACAAGTCGAGCTCTCGCCGCTACCTGACGACCAGCGTGCTTGTCCGACTGAACTTTCCACTCCTCTGCCGTCAGGTCCTTGCCGAGCTTCTTCGGCCGGCCACGCTTCTTGGTGGTGGGAATGCCGGAGGGCACAACTGATGGCAATAATCCCGCCACTTTTTGTTGGGACTCCAAGTGCGGAGTGTTGTAGCAAGTTTCTTTTCCCCACAAGGGTGACTCGAGGGTTTATATCAAACTCTCGTGGAATTGGATGGATATTTGTCTTCTCATCTTCAAGCAACCTGTAAAGTAAAATAATTTGTCCTGTGTCCCCAACTCCACCAAGTGGTTGTCAAGCACAAGGTTTCGGATTAGTAATATGAAATAAAATATAAAACAAACTAAAGTAAATAAAGTAAAGTAAAGAAATGCAAACTAGATGATATGAAAGATAGTAGAGTTGTTTTTGGGTTTTTGTGAGTGATTACAAATAGGAAAAGTATTTTTTTGTATTTTTGAAATAATAAATTGCAGAAAATAAAAAGGATAGTAGATGCAATGAAAAGGTGTTTCGTATGATAAAAAATAGACCAGGGTTCATGGATTCACTTGTCCACTCTCTTTTTAAGTTGTAGTGTTCACAAAACAATTGATCAATGATAAAGATTCATGGAATTTCTATATGTGTTTGATAAAGAAATTAATATGGGCATCACATTCTAATATAGAGATGGAATACATCTCTCTCTCTTATACTCCTCAAGAAATGGAAATCTCCATGCAATCTTGAATCAAGAACAAATCAGAGTATAAGTTTAAGCAATATTATATGATGTTTGAAATACAAATATGCTAGCTTGATCTAACAAGGTTATCAACTTTCACATGATGACTATAGCACATGATTCCACTTTATCCCTAGTGAGCACTACTAGGGAAAACCCTATAGGAGGCACATCCTAATGATATGCGCCTCCACTCAATATACAAGGCGCACTTCTTAAGGGTGTGTCTTGTATATTTGAATAGTGGAGGCACATATTTGAAGGGTGTGTATCCTATATTTTATGTACGGACTAGATCTGGCTCCTTCCCCTTATTCGAGGCGCATCTGGTCCATATGCACCTACTCGAGGTGCATATGGACCAGATGCCCCTCAAATAAGGTGGGTGGGCCCAGTGGTGGTTGGTGCCCAAATACTGGAGGTACATATGCTCATATGTTCCTTGTGTATTTTTTGATATTGGAGACTGATATGTCGTAAACATATCTATAAGTTTTGATGCTCCATGCTTGTTTTGTACCAACTATCTTATGTTTTGTCTACACTTTGAGGCATTTTTATATATTTTCTGGAACTAACCTATTGACAAGATGCCTCAGTGCCAGTTGCCTGTTAAGTGTTGTTTTTGGTTTCAGAAAAGCTAGTAGATAAATATTCTCGTAATTGGACGGAACAAAAGCCGAAGTTCCTATTTTTCCAAACGCAACACGGAGCCCGAAGGAGAGACGAAGTGGAGCCACGAGGCGGCCACACCTAGGGCTGGCGCGGGTCCATCCTAGGCCATGCTGCCCTATGGTGTGGTCCCCTCGGGCGTCCACCGACCTTGCCCTTTCGCCTATATATACGTCTCCCCAAGACGAAAATCCTATGCAGATCAGAAATCCATGAAAAGTTCCGCAGCACCGCCGCCGGGATGGGGAATTGCCCCCAGAGCCATCTCCATCGACTCCACTGCCATATCCATCGCCGTTGCTGACTCCCATGATGAGGAGGGAGTAGTTCTCCCTCGAGGCTAAGGGCTCTACCGATAGCTATGTGTTCATATCTCTCTCTCTCTATGCGTGATCTTATTGTATCAGGAGCTTTGAAATCTAGTTGAATAAGTAGATCTACTCTGCTACTCAAGTGCTTTAATTAATCTCCGCTTATCCCCACATGTGTGAAGTTGACAGTGTGCACATCGTGTGGCACTTAGGCTAAAGATTACAGAAATACTTATCATGAGTTATATTTTGAGTTGGATGTCATTATGAAATTGTGGTGTTTGTTGGAACCATCTAGCGCTCAAGGTAATAGTGTGGGGTTACCTAGATGGGGAATGCAAACTTTAAGGAGAGTTTTTGTAGCCCTACCGTGGATTAGAGTTATCCAACCGGAGAGTAGTTCAGAGTAGCATAATGAAGAGAAGATATTTATATGAGAGTGTCCACTAGTGAAAGTATGATCCCTAGGCCTTGTTTCTAAGCATTGAAACACCGTTTACAATCAGTCTTGTTACATGTTTGCTTGCTGCCATTTTTATTTCAGATTGCAATTACCACTTATAATCATCCATATTACTTGTATTTCACTATCTCTTCGCCGAACTAGTGCACCTATACACCTCACAGGTGTATTGGGTGTGTTGGGGACATAAGAGACCTCTTGTATCTTGATTGCAGGGTTGCTTGAGAGGGATACCTTTGACCTCTTCCTCCCTGAGTTCGATAAACCTTGGGTGATCCACTTAAGAGAAACTTGCTGCTGTTCTACAAACCTCTACACTTGGAAGCCCAACACTGTCTACAGGAATAGAAGCGTGATTAGACATCACACTCTTTTCTGGCGCCGTTGCCGGGGAGGTAAGGTAAAAGGTACTCACATCCTCTAGCTACTAAGCTATCTTCTAGTACTATTGCTGGTGTGTGAGTATTCTAAGTTATTTCCTTTAGATTCTGCAATTATATCTATTTGTTTCTTGTTTTTATTTTCACTAGTTAGGCTTAATGGAAAACAACAACAAAATTAGAGATCTTTATATTATTTATCTTGAGTTAGGACATGAAGTGTTTGAAGAGAAAATTAAAAAATCTATGGAACTTTATTTGCATGCTAATAGCAATGTTATTAGTATGAATTCTCTGAACACCATTATTGCTAATGCTATGGAAAAGTCTAAGCTTGGGAAAGCTAGTTTTTATGATTTTTTAGTTCCCCAGCTTTAGAGGAGAAAATTTGTTATGATGATACTATACCTCCAATATATGATGATTACAATGATGAATATGATATTTTTAGTCCACCTACTATAGAGGAGAAAATTTGCTATGATGATACTATACCTCCAATATATGATGATTACAATGAGGAATATGATATTTTCAGTCGACCTACTATTGAGGAGAAAATTAATTATGATTAAAATATGCCTCCTATATTTGTTGACTATGGTGATGAGAATAATAATGATATCTATTTTGTTGAATTTGATCCCAATACAATTAATAAGAATGACTATGCTTATGTGGAGAGTAATAATTATTATATGCATGTGGCTCGTGATAAGAATGTTTTATGTGATATTTATATTGTTAATTTTATTCATGATGCTACTGAAAGTTATTATGAGAGAGGGAAACATGGTTTTATGTATCTCAACAATATTAAGTTTCCTCTCTTTATGTTGAAAATTTTAAAGTTGCACTTGTTTTGCTTTCCTATGCTTGTTATTTTGTGCTTTCATGACTTGTTTCTTTACAAGATTTTTTTCATAGGAAGTGGGTTAGACTTATTTTTTTTAGATTTGCTTCTTTATGCTCTCTTTTACTTCAATTCATATTTCTTATGTGAGCATCATCGAAATTATCATGCCTATCTTAATGGCTATAAAGAAAGAGCTTTTGGGAGACAACCCATTATATTTTTGCTTTCAGTTTATTTTTGTTTATTTGAGTCTTGGAAGTTATTGCCTCTATAATAACCTCTTCTTATACTTTTTGTTTGGTTTTTGTGCCAATAATAGCCTCTAATAAGAGGGAAGTAAGATTTGAGAAAGTTGCTGTCCCGAAACAGATTTTTGTGCTTCACTGTAAAAAATCATGAAAAATCCCAGTACATCGAATTGAGCTGTAATGCTTTGTGTGCATGCCCCTGTTATTTACCCAAATTTCGTTAGTTTTGCACTTTTCGATTTGAGCAATTTCGGAAAAACTCTTTACCCGCTGGTCTGTTTTGACAGAATTCGGCCATTATGTGCATTTGTCTCTTAATCGGTTTCTTTTGAGTTCTTCTTGATCACTTGAGCTTTTAAAAGGATTTGGTACAGTAGCTTATGCTTTAATGAAAGTTTTACTTTAGTTGAAACTAAACCGCTTCATGCACTTTGTGTTGTTCTTGGAGCGTCTTTTTTTTGTTTTTTTTGTTTTTAGTTTTTTTTGGTTTGCTTGCTGCAATAATTTGGTTAATCACAACACGCTTATTTTGGAGAGAGATACGGTCTGTTTTCATTGCCTAGAACACTCTAGTTTTCACTTTTGTTATTCTATGAGTGTTCACTTTTGCTAGCACTGCGTTTAGCTTTAGTTTTCTTATGCTTTTTGCTTATAACTTTTTAGTTCTTATTTGTAGATTTGTGAGACAATCTCACTGGTATTTATTGATTATTATCTTTGTGAGTTGTTTCAAATAAGTTGATTGGTGTTGGAAGAGAGTAGAAAGTTTGATGCTTATAGTGGTACAAACGGAAGATTGTTTTGACTATGGCTTAGAATTTATCATGTCATGTTAGATGTTGCTTTGACCATATGCTTAGTGATTATTGTTGTAGCATGACTTGTTCCAAACAATTGAGATTACTTAATGTGCTTTGAAATAATCATGTGTTGTTTTAGCATACAAAAGCATAATATTGTGGTATTCTCCTTTGATGCTTTATTTGGGTTGACTTGGCACATGCTTACACCATGTTAAGACTATGAACCAGTCACCTTAGCCTCTATGATCATTTAGTTTTTGACTTGTGATATCACTTTATGCTTTAATGAACAATGTTTTGTCGCTTTGCATGATTATGGCCATTATTGCTCTCTTAGTTGGTCGCTCCCAGTCTTTTGCTAGCCTCCACTTGTACTGAGTATGAGCTCTACTCGTGCATCCAACTCCCAAGAAACCAAGTTATTCCAAAGAGTTCACTATAAATTCCTATGCATGGTGTGTTACACCATTCCAAGTATATTCATGTGTTTATCTATCTTCCAAATTAAACTTGTTATGTGAAAATTAGTGATTAAAGCTCTCACAAACTTGATGGCACACTTTATTTTCTTGCACTAAACTTGAACCATTGTGCCCATGTATGTTGCTTATATGCTTGCAAATTATAAGTTGTGAATTAGCAGAACCATGCTGTCATGGGGAATGCTTTCAACATTGCACTTATTCTATTCAGTTGATATCATGTTCTTTTGTTTATGGATCCCGACGGTGTAAAATAAAAGGGAAGCTTGTAAGCTCATGGAGTTTGTATATGTGTTAGAGAAACACCTGGGCGGCTAGCCTAATCCATGCCTAATCATGGTGGAAACTTGCAGCATAACCATATTGAGCAGTCTATGAAGCATCTTCAGAAAAAATATAGAAAAAAAGAGAGAAAAAAGCACCATGCTCATGGTAAATAAAAAGATCGCTGAGATGCTCATTGTCTGTTGCCTTGTCATTTTGATATGGGATAGCTCCTGTGTCATGGGGCAAGGGGTACCCCGTTGGCGGTTCTCTATGATACACATATATTTACAATGATAAGAACTTGCTTGTGACTAAAGTTGAGTAGCATGAGGAACGCCCCTCAACTTATGATCTGTCAATAATATATACTCATATTTGTGTCACTTTAACCTTAATCACCTCAAGATGCTTATGATAGGGGCAATGAGAGCTCAAAGCTAATAAGTACCATAATTTTTAAGCTCTTTATGAAACTTGAAATACCTACTTCCCTCTGTGAAGGGCCTTTCTTTTTTACTTTTATGTTGAGTCTCCATCTTCTATCTTTATGCACCAATTAAGAGAGCATGGTTTTCATTCTTAGTTCATGGGCCAGGGACCACATATGCTTTTGAGGGGGCACCCCGGCCTTCATGGTCCAGGGAACCACAACCCCACATTGGGCCATGCGCCCCATAGAAGGCAAACCCTAGATATATGGGGGACCAACTTGGGGGGCAAGTCCCCCCTTGGCCGCTGCCCCTACCATCTTGGAAGGGGACAAGCCACGGATTCCCCCACGCCTATATAAAGAGAGGGGCAGGGGAAGGGGAGGGACAGGATACCCCATTGTTGGCTATCGCCTCCCTCCCATATCTCCCACTTCCTCCTCCAGTAAACTTAGCGAAGCTCGACTGAACCTCCACCATAATCCCACCACCACGCCATTGTGCTGCCGGGATTGATTTCATCCATCTCGTCTTGTTGTATTAAGGAGGAGTGTCGTGGTATTGCCGACGAGTACGCCATGGAGGGGTCCTCACAGTGCATGTTTAGAGACGTGGGGTAAGGCGGAAGGTTGGCGGATACGAGGTAACACAACTTACCCAGGTTCAGATCCCACGACGGTGGCGGAATCCTACTCCTGCTATAAATCACTATAATGGCTATACGCCGGGTTATAGGGATTGATTCGCTGTGCGAGGTGTATGTTGAATCGTTGCCCTAAAGGCTCCCATAGGCCCGACTTATATAGTCGCCAGGTCCTAGGGTTACAGGGAAAGTCCTAGCCGGACAGGTTACAGAGTCCTACATAGTATACAATCAGTCTAACGTGTCTTGCACTCCAAGGCTCCGGGTACGTCGATGACTCCTCCGTAGCCTTCCTTTATCCGGCATGGGCCTCCCTTCTAGATCCATCCAACTGTGGGCCACCCGGGTTATCCGGATAGGATACATGCTATGAGGATACCCATATAGCATATCCCCAACAGTAGCCCCCGGAGAACTCTGAGATCTTGCGCCATCTTGCCTCTTCAGGTTGAATGCTCCGTCTAGATGGATGTCGGCAAATTGTCAAGCAATATCTTGTAGTCCTCCCAAGAACCCTGCAATGTTCTCTGTCTTCAATTTGTAAGTCAGAGAAATGCTGAATCTTCCATCGTACTCTTTCTCGTAGCCGGACTGGATCCGTCCATGCCGGAATCTTCTGATGGGATGGTTCACCTGCCCGTGTCATCTAGAGCGACGTAGACATAGGTCAACGGCGCCTCGTAGCTCACACATGAAGAGAACACAATCATGTCCGTTTTTCCCGCGCGAAGGATACGAACCGTTGGCGGCGGCGGTTGGGAACGTGGTGAAATTTCCATGCACGCGCCCGCACACGTCGTCCATGCGCCGACCATTCGATCACCTTGCACGAATCTTGATGTTGGGGTTATAAATTTTAACCGTGGTAGATTTTCATCTGTTCACCTCATTCTCCCCCTGCGTCATCGTCTTCCTCCTGCGAGCACCTCCTCGAGCCCTCCGTGCGTACGCGAAAAACCCTAATCTCCCCAATCTTTCAGTCACCTCCCCTCTCATCCCAATGGCCAGCTCTAGCTCTACTTCTTCCATGGCGGCGGAGAGCGATGCCGCGGCCAAGCCGGCGAGCTTTGTCCTGGTGCCTCCAGAAGGTCTAGTGCTGCCAAGGTCCGCGGTGGTGGAGTCCACCGACGTTTACCATATTCCAGCGGCGCTAGAGCCGTTGGAGGAGGAGGGTGACTCACATAAAGGGGAGTGGCACGGCTCTAACATCACAAATAACGACATCTACGAGTTGCTCATCGAAGGATACCTCCCTGCGACAGAGGGGCTTGTCTGGCGGCCGGCGCCGGCCGGCGAAGTCACCCCTTCTCCCCAAGTCGGAGAGAAGGTGTACCTAAAGGGGCAACTGGTACGCGGCATCTCCCTCCTGATCTCCAACTTCTTCCTAGCTGTCCATAAACATTATCGGGTTCAACCTCAGAACCTATCCCCCAACAGCATCCTAGCGCTTAGCAATTACACAGCGCTTTGCGAGGGTTACCTAGGGATTAGGCCTAGGTTAGATCTCTTTATTTATTTCTTCACCGTCAAGAGGGAAGCCAGAGCGATCAAGGACGAGCTCAGGAATTGCGGAACGATTAGTTTTAAGATCCGGCCTGGCGACGGTTCCCTGATATCGTCAGCCACGAGTCATGTAGGAACTGGCAGCAGACGTACTTCTACGGCCCAGATATCCCTCTGGACAGCCGAGAAGAAACGTATCCAGACTTAATAGATGGAGCCACCGCCGAAGCCCCGACATGGAGATCCCAGGCCACCCTTCTCTCCGACAACGACGCCTCCCGCGCCATAAGGTGGATAGAGTGGTTTGTGGAGACGGGTCTAACCAGATTGGACCTGGCCATTTGCTGGTTCATCAGGCAGATCCAGCCTCTACGACACCGCTCAAAGTTGATGCATGAGTACACTAAGGAGAGGAAGGATAGCCTCCACATCTCCGAGGATAATTTCTCGAGTGACTCCATCAAGCTCCGCCTCAAAGACATCGTCAAGGTGAAGGACAGGAAGCGCGGCTTCACCATCACCTACGACATGTTCGTTGACGGCACATGCCAAAAGGTATGTGTTTATTTTCCGTGTATGACATATACTCCAGTTCTTCCGTCTAACCATTACCATCTCATCTAACACTTTGGGATTTCACTTAACAGCTCAGCAGTCTAGATGAGGATAGCATGGCTGTCCAAATCTATGACCCTAAGATGAAGGAAATCACCGTCGTGTCCGACAACGATGTCCCGCTGGCGCGTAAGTGGAAGAGCTCCACCTCCGACACTGCCAACGGAGGCAAGAAGAAGAATACGGAGGGTGGAGCCTCTAAGAAGTCCACTGCCGCCCCGGAGGCGGAAAAAAGAAAGATTACCGGGATCCCTTTTACCAAAGCACCCACTGTTGTGTAAGCTTCTTTTTCTCCGATATTGTCCATTGCTCATCTTGTTCCTATACTTATACTTTTGCACGTTTTAGGAAGAAGGCTGGTTTAGGTTTGAAGAAGACCTCCAAAACATTGGGGGCTTCTAAAAACATTAAACATATGTTGCAACGAGATGTGTCGCACCAAGCATCTCCCGCCATATCCCCTACCACTCCTAGCGTCTAGCCTGCTGCTGCGCCGATAAGCTCTCAAGCTAAGGATGCATCTGGCCCTTCCGCCATGGAAGTGGACCCAGCTGTCTCCGTGGAGCTCGTCGTTGTAGGCGAGCAGGCAATACAAGAAAGCACCACAACCAAAATGGCTGAAGCTCCGGCTAAGGATGCCATCGGTAGCGGCAAGGCGATGGTGGTACGCGAAACATATGTCGAAGGCGACACCTCTGCACCCAGGACATCCATAGAGTTTCCAAATATAGTCTAACCGGCGCTCACGCCGAGTAGCTCTACACTAGCTCCTGGTGCAGCCCCGACTTCTCCGACTTGCGGCCTTGAGGAGCTTCTCAAACAGGCGGATATCTTGCAAGGAAATAGTCTTTCCTTCAGCAAGATATTTGTCGAGAGCGCCACCAACCTCAAGATCATCACACTTGTAAGTTTTGCTTGCCTTTTGCATTTCATAAGTAGTATCCCATTGTAGCTCCTGAGCTTTTAGACGGAAAGCCATAGGTCTTCGCATATGAATGCTCTAAGAGTGACTAAGCTAGAAAACTTCATTGTAGCCCACAAGTATGTAGTTTGAATGAATTATTACGACTAGATACTTTTAGAGTAGCATACGCAGTGTTTATAAATTTGAATACTGTATCCTCCCAAGCTTCTAGTTGAAAACTGAATTAGTTCCGACTAGATGCTTAAAGAAAGACTAAGCATATTTCTAAGTTAAAAACTCGTACTATAGCCCCCAAGCCTCTAGTTGAAAACCTAATTAGTTCCGACTAGATGCTTAAAGAAAGACTAAGCATGTTGCCGAGTTAGAAACTCTCACTGTAGCCCCCAAGCCTCTAGGTGAATATTTATCCGGCTAGATGCTCCAAGTAGACTAAACAGGTTTAAATTTTCTTTCCACAGAATGAGAATGCTCGGAGGGGCGTCGCCAACGAGAAGTTCCACAAGATGCGCGTAGAGCTGGAAGCCGAAAAGGCTAAAACTGCCTTCTTGAAGGAACAAATCACCAAGAGCAAGAGTCTGTTTTTCCTTTCATTTGTATACTCCAACTTGGTCTTGTGCCGTTAATCTCTGACTACTCATTGTGTATTATTCTTTCTCCGACTTTCAAAAGCCATCACCAAGGCCAAGGACATTGTTGAGCAATCCAAGCACATTGAGTTGCTGAAAAACAAGATCCTTAAGCAGGAGAGGACTGACACTCTGAAGATGCACGAGGAGTCCATGAAGGCCCTCTAGGAGTCCGCCAACACGGAGATGAACCGCTTGAAGGAGGAGATTGCAATGCTCAAAGAGCAGAAGAAAGCTGCCGATGAGCAGAATCAACACAATCTTGAAGCATACAAGATCCTCCGACAAGAGCGAGATTCCATGGCGGAGACACTCAAGTAGGCTGAGGCGAGCATCTTTGGTAAGCGATCTCTGTCTTGTATTTCTATAAGTCAGATACTCTAAACTTTTCCCTTTATTGAACTCATGCGCTCCACTTCTTGTCGGAAAATGCAGCTCCTATTGGTTTAACCAAGTCACCTCCTCCGCCAAAGGAATGCATGGTTCTCGCTGACAACTTCGTCAGCACCACCGTCAAGCAGGCCAGGGAGATAGCCAAGCCCCTCCACATCAATATCAAAGCGATGGACTCCGTGATGAAGTACTCAAAGATATTGCGCCAAGCCCCCCGAGCGTATCGTAAGCTGGAAAGCTTCATGTACATGGGTTGGTGCAAGGATGTCCCTGGCGATGGTCAAGGCGCACTATGAAGATGCCGACATCAACACGGTATCCTCAGGTCTCCCCGACGTAGACGATGAAGGCCAAAAGATTGACTTCAAAGCTATCTGGGCATCGCTCGCTGGTTATGACATAAGAGTTGCCGAGTTGGTCGACCAAGATGTCTTTGTGCCGCTCGAGATCATTGACGACGAAAACCAAAGCTCCTCCGAGTCCCTCAAGACCAACGACTTCGAAGAGGATGGATTTCCTGCTGTCGATGTTGCTGCTTCAAAGTCTCTTGCGCCAGAGGAATAAAAAAAACAATATGTAAATTTGTTTCCTCTGGAATTTGTCTATGCGGAAAACTACTCTGTTAACTTAAGGCGGAAAAACAAATAGTTGTAATTTCCTGCTACTCAAGAACTGGTTCCAGCATGTAAATATATTTTAAGCAAGTGCTGGCTTATCCATTACTTTGATTTTTATGTTTGACCTTTCATGAGTCGGAAGACTCGTAGTCGGAACCATGCACTGAGGCGATGATGCCCAATGGCACCGTCAAAAACCTAAGCACAAAATCTCCGACTTGAAGTGCCAAAAGTCACTACTCCAGAATCCACATAAAAACAACAAAGAATGTGTAGACCAGAAAACTTAAGCTAACGCCCATAGGCGGAATTTTCACAAGTGCAAATGCAAATCTTATGCATAAAGGTTTTATATGATCCAAAAATGAACACTAAAGGAGGTAAAAGACTCAGAAATATGAGTGAACTAGAGAGCTTTATTTCATTGATCATATAAGAGGTACACAGTAGATAAAAAATATGCTAAGTGTAAAAAGGACATAGTTGTGCTATGTTCCATGTCCGATCAAGCTTCGGTTAGTCATCATCCGGGTCACGTCGCTTACGCTTATGATCCTCGTTTGGTCTATCCTCAAGTTCACGATTGTCAACGAGGTAGAAAGACCCATTGAGTAGCGCCTTGCTTATGATGAACGGTCCTTCCCATGGCGGGGATAATTTGTGTGACTTCTTCTACTTAAGTCGGAGCACCAGATTCCCCTCTTTAAACAAGCGATGCCAAACGCGGCGACTATGTCGAACCCCTCTTTAAACCCATGGTGGGCGCCAACTGTCATGGTATTGCCGACGAGTACGCCATGGAGGGGGTCATCATAGTGCGTGTTTAGAGACGTGGGGTAAAGCGGAAGGTTGGTGGGTACGAGGTAACACGGCTTACCCAGATTCAGATCCCACGACGATGGCGGAATCCTACTCCTGGTATAAATCACTATAATGGCAATACACCGGGTTACATGGATTGGTTCGCTGTGCGAGGTGTATGTTGAATCATTGCCCTAAAGGCTCTCATAGGCCTGACTTATATAGTCGCCAGGTCCTAGGGTTAAAGGGAAAGTCCTAGCCGAACAGGTTACAGAGTCTTACACGGTATACAATCAGTCTAACATGTCTTACACTCCAAGGCTCCGGGTACGTCGGTGACTCCTCCGTAGCCTTCCTTAATCCTGCATGGGCCTTCCTTCTGGATCCATCTAACTGGCCGTCCAGCAGGGCATGGGCCATGCTACCAACTGTGGGTCACTCAGGTTATCCGGATAGGAGACATGCTATGAGGATACCCATATAGCATATCCCAACAAAGAGGATACAATATAAAGACGTATGTATGCACAACTGAAAGGTGTCGTTCATGCGGTGCTTGTGTTCTACAAGAGTATGTTAATCTCATCCTTCTCGTTGCTAGCATCTAGTTGGTTGGATCTTAGTTTTATTTGCTTCTCGTAGGAGTTTTTTGTTTTTCATGTCGCGAATCCCAAAAAACCTATCGTTCTAGTAGCGTGAAGCTTTTCATGAACCAAAGCGCCGCCACCACCAAGATCTTTGTGTCGGGGATTAGACTGATTTTCCTCTCCACTCGTGGGAGGGGGATTTCAACAACGTCTTCACCACCATCATCACCAAGCCCATCTCCATGAACCATGCGCTCCTTCTCCATCACCATGTGTGAGTAGTTTCTTATAGGATGTGACGTGGATGTGAATAAGATGAGACTGGTTGTGTAATAAGATTCAGACACCAGGATTTATGGTGTTTGTCTTGTGGATGTTCTAGTATGGATGTTAATGCGCGTGTGATTTTCTTAATGCTTGTTATTAGGGCCTGAATAACATGACATTGGTTCTAAATTTTCATTGCCCCATAGTATATGAGAGTTTATGATTCATCTATATAGTGTACCACCTATTATAGTGTTGAACCTGTGAACCCTAGCATGATACCCTGGGGAAAACATGAGGGAGATGTTATAATTTAAGGAGTTCTTGTATTCATGAAGTGTTAATGCATTATTTCGAGATACTTGAAAAGCATACCTTAATTACCATTAGTTCTAAGTTGGCCTTGATGAGTTGAAAGGATAGGACAATAGATGTGCTGAGTTCTCTTGTTAGCACGTACAAACTAAAATAGGACACACAGTTTCATGATATGTAGGCCTAGGTTCCTATTTTAGTTGTATAAGTTTTAGAGTGGTTGGCATTTTTAATAACCGTTCATCCACCTTAATCTAATGGTGAAAAAATTGATGGTACAAAGCTGACGATAATAGACAGTACAAATAGTGTAGGATCGGTTAGAAAATAAGGTGAAACCGGTATTGTAAAATCTGTATTATTTTAACTAATTAGAGGACAATCGTTTGAGTGCACGGTCTAAAATCATATTTCCCTCTCAAAAAACACCAAATTATACCCACCGATTTACATGTCCGTATTTTTCTTTTCCTCTTGCGATCGTTTTCACTAGCCAAAGGTCCGATGGGACTCACCATGAATCTGCCGAGAGATCAATACGATCGTTGTATTTTTTTTTTTTTTGCGGTTAATACGATCGTTGTAGACAAGGTATGAATGAACTCAATCAAAAAAGGATACATATGCATTATCTCGTCGTCATTCACCTCGTCGGCAGGGAGCAGCTATTTCCATAGCGCCCCGGTGTGTGGCTTCGGCTGTGCCAACGCGCTGCCGCCTACCCGAGATTAGACATTTAGACGTTCGTGCCGAGCTGGCCCGCCGCACCGGAGACTTGTAGTTCTACAAAGAAAACTCCCAATCGAGGAGTCGAATACCTAGTCTAGAACTCCCTCCCTCCCAGTTTATGATGCGTCTTAGTTTTTCACAAAAATCCCGTTTTGGGATACGTATTGTGAAGAATAGTACAAAACGGACCATTTTATCCCTGACTAGAGAGCAGCTCCATGCATGCATTAACTCCCAGCCGAAAGCTACTTCCTCAATTCCTTTCCATCTTCCTCGTATTCTCCCCATACAGTCCACTCCTCTTCCTCGTATTCTTGTCAAGTACCCCCTATTCTATGCAGCCTATGATGGCCATTTGTCTCTTCTCGACTGTTTATCTTATTGTCGATCTCTCGTTTTAACAGCGAATGGCAACCGGAACAGTGTTTCCGTGGGCGTGACTGACCACGCTGGTGTGCCGAGCAGCTTAGCAGCAGACCAGCAATGAGTCGCAGTCAACCCGTCGTCCAGTCGTCCCTTGCAAGCTAGTCCTCGCCGTCGTCCCTTAGCAGCAGACCAGCTCGATATGCAATTCTGCATCAACCCGTCGTTCCTTGCAAGCTAGTCCTCCGGCCGCCCGGCGAGCGATTTACGGATATTTTTTTCCTTTCGTATAGGCCCAAGATCTTAATTCTAGCTCTTGTTGTTCTAGTTCTTGTATCTCAGAATTGGGTAAAATCCTAGCTAGGTCACAAATTTTGCCATAAATTAAAAAAATTCGTTAAATAATGTTGTTTCAAAATGTAGGCAGGAAGTCAGGATGGGAAAGAGCAAAACCATTGTTCATTTTTTTCAAAAAAAAAAGAGAGGTGATGCTGAACCTAATGAACAAGCAGAACCTCAACCAATAACAAAAGAACCCATTCATGTGCAGCCCTCGTTCTTGTTGCTTGAATTTATACAACAAAATCATAATGTTTTAACTATTTTGTAGAAAAGATCAATCTTAATATTCAAGTTCCTAAAAATGCTATAAATTCTAGCTTGCTGGTACCATTTGATTTGGCCTTAAAAAAAACTACATGTCATTTTGCATATTCGCCCCACCAGAGGTTTTCTGCAAGGTCCGCCACTGTACTCAGCCATGTCGTGTGCCTTTGAGAGCACGTACTCAGCCATGTCGTGTGCAATTTTCAGCACAACGCGTAGGCGCACGTACTCGCCCCGCTTGGCTGCGGCTGTTGGAGTGCAAGTATTCGACGTGGACATGCTCAAGCTCGGGCTCCCCTTGCTCCTCTCCGCATATGTCAATTAAGAATCAAAATCAGTTTACCAAAATTGAATCAAACAACGATGAACAGCACCATACCATCGTCGCTTCTTAAAAGACATAGGCGTAGTTCAAGTCGATAGCCACACCATCGTACTGATCTTCAATGGCGTCCCAGTCAATAGGACCACCATAGGACCACCGGTATCCATGGGAGAGAAGGAGAGAAAAGAAATGGAGACGGTGGGATAAAGCACAATGGCACACGATGGAGTATTTATAGAGTGCACGAGTGAGAGGTTGAAAATTCCATTCGATTTTTTCAGAAATGGCGCCATGGTTTAGTTCCCTCCTAAGTGCAGCTCTTTTCATGAAAATCAAACGAAAATTTCGCTGCTAATTTCACTGCCAATTCGCGCCATTGGAGCAGCCATGGCGGGACTGAGTTTTTCCTGGGAAGAAAGAAGGCATGGTGGACGAGCGTGCGTGAAAGGAGCTGGCCAGTGCATGCATGCGTATTAATGTAGGGAGGGGATGGGCAGCATGCATGGGCAGCATTGCATGCTTCTCAACCGTGCGCGAGGGCGTTTCTGTCGAGACATTTTCCTCCACAGGGCTACATGGAGCTTATTGGTATGCGGGTCAGAGCTAAAACGCATCCTAAATTGGATCCGTCTCCTGATGGTCAGAGCAAGACAATTTTAGTCATCGAATTTTTTATAGTTTGACAAAAATATACTTCCTCCGACCCATATAGTAACTTGGATTTGTCAAAATTTGGATAGACCTATATACTAAATATTGTCTAGATTTAGCCAATCTAGACAAATGTGAGTCAACTAATATGGGTTGGAGGGAATATATAAAAGTATAACATCTAGAATATCAAACTGACCCTTCAAGGTTTTTAGTTGGTGTAATTGCAAACGATATACTGTATTAGTGTTCCAAAAATTAATATAAACAACCATGATGGCCTTTCCTGTAAAAAATTATATTACAAGAACCGCCATGAAAAATATTTCTATGTTGTATGCATTAGATATTGTAAAGTTATATTACAAGAACCACCATGAAAAATATTTTACCAGCGGAATATCATGGCTACTGGGTGCATCCGTCTCCTGATGGTCGCTGGACACATTTTCAACCAGCCTGGCTGGTTGCGTTTTAATAGACTAGAACATAATGTTTAGTCTTTTGACTCATTTATTCCTATGGTTGATACATGTGTCGACCTTAAGTGATCCTTGATTTGTAATAACTTTAGATTTTTGAATTTTTATAATAAATGGCTGTGTGCATCAACCCAAGAGGCCGGGGTCTTATTCCCCTTTTCGAAAAAAAATGCATTAGATATTGCAAAGTTTAATACTCCCTTCATCCCATAACAAGTGACTTGAATTTGTCTAGATTCCCATGTATCTAAATATGAATTTAGATAAACCCAAGTCATTTATTTCGAAACGGAAGGAGTATGTTTGTCTTTATATATGGTCAAACTCTGCAAAGTTTTCCTTTGATTGAAAATTATATTTAACACATTTTCGGATAGAGGGAGTAGTAAGATAAGTTGTACTAAAATACGATTTTTTCTAAGTCGGTCGTTGACTACATGGCCGGTTGTAAACTCCATAAAGTATAAAAAGACCTTATCCCAAACCGATCTTCATAGTCGAGAGAGAGGAAAAAACCTATTCACTTTACTCTTCCTGTGCTCCGAGAGACCAACTGTTAATTTGGTTAGCCACTTGATCTCCAGCCAAGCAATCAATCAGAGTTACCACCGAACACTGCGAGCAAACAAGATATCATGCATGACCAAGCAAGACAGGAGCAGGTAGGGTTATGATCTCTGATGCTTATCCTCATCCGGATTTTTTTAAGAGTTTCCCTACTAGTTCCGGCCTCTGCACAATCCATTATCTCATGCCTGCACATCCCAATTCATCTGCTGGCTCTAGCTTACAGATTCCTTTGAGGGCTTCATTTTATGGGTTCGGGCTTTCAGTTTTGGGGACAGTTCGGAAATTGTACTGGCTACATCATAACTGCTCAGCGCTTAGCTAAAAAAGGAAACATTCTGGTTAGTAGGAATTCAATTCACCGACACCTCAATTGCTCCGCAGTCTAATGCTATGTGGTAAAAATAACAAAAAGTAAAAACAGAGATAACTGTAGCAAAAATTTCGTTTCAACAAGTGCATCCAAAGGATTGTGAGATATGCAGTGCATGTGAAGATCAAGAGAAAGGGCCATTAACAAGACAGTAAGCACTACCAGTTTTGAGATTTCCTAGTGAGCTCTAGAAACTTCTAACCTGATGACAACCAAGGTAGAAGATGGGTATCCTGGTGGCTGCCAACCAAGGTAGAAGGTGCTGCTAATTTACACCGAGACCAGAGGTAAACTATCATTCACAATTTAAGAATATACACAGGTAAAACGAATCTTGTTTTTCTAGAATAAAAGGTTGCTGTTGTTTTCTACTCCCTCCGTTTCTAAATATAAGATGTTTTAGGTTTGTGAACAAAATGTATCTAGACTTATTTTAGTGTGTAGATTCACTCCAAACCTAAGTAAACCTACATACTAAAAGTAGTCTAGATACATTTGCTTCATAAAGCTAAAATATCTTATATTTTGAAACGGAGGGAGTAAACAATTTCAGAATTATTAAGGTATTTTTCTTATCTAATTTGATTTTCCCACTGAACCAATTGAATTACAGAAACTAACACCTTCTGCATAATAAAGCAAATTCATCAACAGCTCATATAACACTTCCCATTTCTACAGTAAACAAGAACGTAACACGACACCACATGCTATAATAGACAATGCGGAATGCATATCATGAATTTTGGAGGAAACTATATTGTTGATTCAGTCAATAAAATTTAAGGAGCATCAGATCAATGCCATATAAAATTATAAAGACTGACAACTAAAAAACACTAAAGATGCAATCAGTCACTACATCCATTCAGAGCCCATACTTAAATGTTGGTAGAAAGTGACCTACTTTCTTAAGAACGCCACATGTACATATAATAAGGTAGCAAGATGGATGGATGGTTCAGCTAAGTAGCTCATGAACTCATTCTACTTCAGAGAAAAAATAAATTTCAGACGCTACTCTTTTAAACTAGATTATTTTCAATTTGTGCTCAGCTATCTTTCATAATACCATAAGCAGAACTGCATGCAAGATTAAACTAATTTGTACAAGAACTTTAGTTCAAAGTTTCAGCCTGCACTTGTTCACTTAATATTCAGTAGGTTCCGTGCAAAGGTTAGTTGAATGCATTTTGCTCTGCATTCTGATGAGTTTTCCACAATTTATGTTTGGCAAAGAACAGAAGTGCACTCCCAATTAATATAGAAGGTACCATCAAGATATGGAGATCAGTTTTGAATTTTGTGAACTTTGGCTTCTTGGTACATCTTAGTGTTAGCCATAATGAAATTAGTAGATTTTCATTAGTGTGGAAGTTAAGAGTACAACCATGCATAGTTTGCATAATTGTGAACTTAGAGGTATCATGCATATATGTAGATATATAAGCTCATAATGTCATTTTGCGATTATTTTTGTGAGGTTACGCACATTTACTTACTTTGAAACTTAATTTATCTGATTAAATATCGTGAACTATTGAAAGGAAAACTGAAGTATTATAAACATGCTTCTTTTAAGAGTATTATAAATACACATAATAGGTCACTAGATGTCAAACCGTAATTGAATTCAAAATCATCTCAAACAGTAACCATAAAATCCGACCGTGTTCACAACTTATCAAAACAAGACACTCTCTCAAATATTTATAAAAACCCACAATTGTATGAACTTTTGGAAAATGAAGATATTTGGTTTTACACATGTCTTTTTACATTTGATCACATTTTAATTCTTCAACCAACTGCACAACCCTATTCCCTTTCCTTCTAAAAGCAATAACATTTCAATTTCCCTATAGATGTTGAACAATGCAAACAATTGCTAACTACTACTAATTTGTTGCAAGATTCATTACTTTCGTTAGAAACCGAGCCTGGTTTGTCCCGTTTCTAACGAAGAAGGTGAGAATATGTTTAGCATCTAGTCTCTTGATAAACGCCTATTTGAAAGCTTGGATGTCATCGACAACCGATTTAGCTATTTAACTTTTATGTCAATGAATTGGAAGGTTTATGAGTTATCTCATTTGTGAGGATCATTCCTTGAGATATAAGAGATTATCACTAAGACATTCTTCTTAGTAACGTATCACATTTATTATGTTGATCATCTTGGCTGGATCAACATCCAGAGGCATATTGTTCTTGGGGTTATGGAAACAATGAACTTCGAGGCCAATTCCTCAATGATCGTGTTGGTGCTTGTTGACAGCTCTAGAAGAATGTGTTGGTTTGTAGTCGACTTATCTGTACATCAGGATTGTCTTGAGTTTAAGTAGCCTTTTGCAAAGCTCTTTTAAGTGAGCTCGAACATGGAAGTGTAGGGCTATGGAACCTAAAAAATCCAAGCGAAAAAATCATCACAACCCCCTTTGTGCTCAGACTCTTTTTTACATTGTGCACTCACTTATCCTTGCCTTAATAGTATTGATCTTGGTTGCAAAAGAATACTCATTAAATTCTCAGGTTGGGCATCTCTTTCTTGCAAAAAGTTGTCAACCCTATACATGAATGTTTAGCGTGATTGGAAACCATTCACTTGTATAATTCAGATTTTTCTTTATCCAGGAATTACCAAAAGCAAATTTACTACCACCATCCTCATATAATCTATTTTAATCATAATTTTTATGAACAGTTGATTTAGAAGGATCATTCTTCTCCTTGTAATGTCTTCACCATTTAGATCTTATCTTCTAGTCGGACATGAGACTAGCACCTTGCTTATCCACATTGAAGGTTCAAATCAATGTTCAAGATGTCATTTATCATTAACTGATCGACTTGCCTCAAATTAGATATTATTTCTTATTAGCAAATTAATTGATTCTATGGATCGACTATTTGTCGTCATGTTTTTTTGTAAATCCCAAGTTCCAGTACTAAAAGAATATGTGGAAAACAACATTGGAGTATTGGACAAAATGTTACCTTGATTCCTTGCCTTTGAATCACAAAAAATGGCAAAGTTCAAGCTAACATATAGTTCAAAAAGACTATCGGCTAAAAAAATTGCTAGTAGACCCAAATATGTGGAGAAATTTGAGCTAAATTGACCCATATATTGGCCTCAACGATAAACTTGGTCAACCAACTAAGGAGAACACTTCGGTTCGGGCGAAGGCTCGCGTCCTCTGTCTCGCTAGCTTATTTTGACAAGTTCAAGGAGTTAAGTACGATGAGTCCTTGCCGCTAGATAAACTTGGTCAACCAGCTAAATATTTTTGTCTATAAAGCTCATCTTGTCACGAAGTGATTTTGACAAGTTCAAGGAGTTAAGTACGATGAGTCCTTGCCGGTAGTGATGCTTAAGTTGGTTGCGATCATGTTAGCATTAGTTGCATACTTTGAATGGGAGGTATGGTAGATGGATATCAAAACGGATTTTCTTAACGTAAATTTAAATGAGGACGTGTATATGTTACAGCCCGAGGGTTTTGTCAATTCAGCTAACTTTAACAAAGTTTGCAAACTTCAAAAATCCATCTATGGATTGAAGCAGTCAAGTCAGAGTTGGAACATTCACATTGATGAAGTGGTCAAATCGTTAAGACTCTTGTGTACAAGAAATTTAGTGAAAACTCGGTTGCATTTCTGCTACTGTATGTGGATGACATAATGCTAGTCAGAAACAATATTCCAATGTTGCAAGAAACCAAGGATTTATTGGAAAGATGTTTCTAGATAAAGGACTTGGGTGATGCATCATTTATGCTAGGAATCAAGATCTATAGAAATAGATCAAGGTGACTCATAGGTTTGATCCAGAGTGCATATCTGGATAAGATATTGAAAAAGTTCAATATGTAATCGGCTAAGGGGTTCCTATAGATGGCGCATGGAATCTGGCTTAGTAAGACTCAATGCCTAGAGTCGGCTGATGAGCGAAGCCGGATGAAGATGATCCCATATGCTTCGACAATTGGATCGTGCGGTGATATGTACGAGGCGGGATATTTCCTATTCTCTAAGTGTTATAAGTAGATATTAGTCGAATCCTTGAGAAAGCCACTGGATAGCAGTAAAGAATATCTTGAAGTACTTGAGACGTATCAAAGATATATTCCTAGTCTATGGTGGTAAGGAAGAGCTAGGTGTAAGGGGTCACACGGAGAGTGTTAGGAATGGTGCCTTAGAGACTCCACTTTCCGCCTTGTGTCTGTAAGCCAGAGTCCGGCTAAGAACTATTTGTCTGTATCACTATATTTGTTACATTTGTGGAACCATGTACTAATATTTAGTTCTTGCAAGTTTGTCCTTAGTCGTTTAAGGTGTGGAATGGACAACCAACACCAAGACTACTGTGTAAGCCAGAAGATGACAAGGTTTTACATGTCATGTGCATGGAGATGTTATCGCCTTACATTGGCTAGTCGGAAGAGTACAATATCCAGACCGAACCAAAGGTTAGTCGGCGTGAACATACTGTCATACGCTCCGACAAACACAATGAAATCTTTAGACCTAAGGGGATCACACGATCCGAGTTGTGGAATAGACAACTTTGATTCCGCATTTTTGTTGTCTCTAACTGGTAGCCATAAGGGTGGTTTTGGGACGACTAGGAAACAAGCTATGTGACATGGATCAGCCAAGGCGGAATTTGCCCCTCCTTCGTGGAGAGATATGCTCTGGGATCACTCCTATAATATGATACGAAAGCATGGCCATGCGCTACTCGGTCAAGTATTGACCGAGGTAGTCCTACTACGTAAAGCAGATAGAGATCCGACATATGATAGACGAAAAGGAATCACATATCACCGCAACAAGGAAAGGGAGTTAGGCGACACTAGGATGGAGGATGCTTCCATGCAGCCTATCACTAATATAATGAGGCAAAGAGACTCAGACACATCGTCACACTAAGGGAACATCTTGCCAGAGGTCGCTACCAACTATCAGGTCTAGGGAGGAACTCACTAAGCTACGATTTTGAGTGGAAGCCCATTGAGCCGTGTCCAGCTTAAGACAAGCATGCAAGATCACACACTTAAGAGAGTGGAGCTACAAAGATGAAGATCCGACTAACACAAGCTAGCAAACTTGGAATTGGCCGGATAGGGACACATGTCAATGGATTGGACCCACTTTGACTAGGGTTAGGGTTTAGGACCGAGGAACACAAGTGTTGTGTGCCCTCACCTACTCCTTGTATAAAGGAAGGCGGGGAGGCGGGACAGAAGAATCTGAACATTCCACTAGGGCAAGACTTGGTCCTCACTCCCACCATCTTGTCTCGTGACGGCGAGATCGAGGCTAGCACCTCACATGTTACTGTTCCACCTTGAACATGTGTGACAACAGAGGAACAACTTCTGCGGTTCTTGGCGTTAGGCGGCGAAAGGCGAAGGAGTTCACCGGAGCGGTAGCTTGGAGGTCCCACGATCGAGTCGTTCGTCGGAGCTGAACTAATTGACGAGGGTTGCACTGCCCAGAGCGCTTACTCGGATTTCGCATCCACGCATCAAGGGTATGATCTATGGCCTCTCCATGGTCAGTTCTTGGAGCGACGAGAGTTTAGACAAAAACAATAATTATCCAGCCTGGCTCTGGACTGGTGCCAACACCAATTAAGTGAAGTTCTTCATGTGGCTTGTGGTCCATATACGATGTCTCACGGATGACAATCTTTAACGTAGAGGATGCCATCACCAAAGGGTTTGCACACTTTGCCAAGTCGCTAATGAAGATTCCAACCATTTATTTTTCCATTGACGCTTCTCGCAACAGGTTTGGCTTAGGTTCCAAGACTAGACCAAAGCAGACTTTCCCATTCTTGGAGATGCCTATAGAAGTATGGTGGACTGGTGGTAGGATGCTAGTGGAATGGCTCCCAAGAGGTTGTGGCGAGACTTCAATACAGTGAAGATTCGTGTGCACTGTAGGATTTGGAAAGAACGCAATGGGCACATCTTCTAGCACGATCTCAACATGACAACAAGGGTTTTCGAGCTCATCGTTGAGGAGATTAGAACTTGGAAGGTGGTGGTTGTGTCGCCGCTTTCTAACTCTAAGGTGTACCTATGTGCATGTGGCATGTGTCCTTGAGGGTTGTATTGTTGTGGGTTGGTGACTGTTTTATTTTTTCGGCTACCTTAGATGTCGTTCTCAGTCACAACCATATCTGTACTCATTTTTATCTCTTAATAAAGTTCATCCTCCGGCCCTTCAAAGTCACTAATAGCTATAATTGAGCAAGAAGAGGCTAGAGGGTATCATAACCAACTACCTAGCCAACTAATGGCTCTTAGTCCTCGACCCCTTCCTGGTTGTATGGCCAAGAAAGAAAACTAAGTAATATATTTCTCCATTCATTATTGGGGCTTAATCTTCATCAATCTTCACTATGCAGTTCTGTATTCTTCCTTATCCTATTCACATCAATCTTGACCTAACAACACTAAAAAGTTGGCAATGTGTGTTTTTTCCTATATTTTTTGGCACCAATCATATAAATTTGGGATATAGGGCTATAGATGCTTCCATGCATCTTATAAGTGGATTATATTTTTAAATTATATAAAATTATGGTTTTAGTGATACTAGTTCATAGAATTGGATGAGAAATCAATACATTGTCCATGGACGCATGTAAAATGCAAACCATTTTGCACCGATTGCTCAATCAATACGGAGAGAATGATACTCACAAATAAATTTTAGGTTCCAAATAGTAACCGAGGGGCTATATATAGGTGTTAGGCAAACACACGTGTTTAGTTATTAAACTTATCCAGCTAGCTGGTACTATCCGAATCTCGGTAATAATAACAATATATTGCAATCATAATCATGATATAATCAAGCCATACACAATCATTATGAAGATTCACCCTACCGGTATTGATTACTTATGGAGGTTGAAAATTAAAAAGAGTAATGCATATTAGATACTAAATAGGAAATACCTATGAGAGAATCTTTCATTTGAAAATTCAAATACTCTCGAAGGCCAGACCTTGGGTTTTCACCCTGAAAGGTAAGATTCTGAAATTCACATGTGTTGCCGCCCCCACTTACATGCGACTGCTGTTTAGCCCAGAACACCAAGCAAGTCCCTCAACTGTACGGCGACTCAAACCTCCATAGATAGATCTCCAAACCTGGCCTTCATGAATTCTCCACCTCTAACTTCTCCATGGATTGACAGTCGCCTGGTGGCTGTTGGAATTTGGTGAGTTTTGGGCTGTTGGCCCATTAGACAAATTCTGAAATTCTCTTTGGCCCACTTGTGCATGGCAGCATATGGCTGTGCTAGTGGTACTAAAGTTTAGTCCCACGTTGCTAGTTGAAGGGCAGTTGGACCACCTTATATAGTAGAGTGTTGCACCACTCACTAAGGTGTGACAAGAAGAGTAGCCCTCGCGCACTCCTCCTCCGACGCCGCCCGCCTCGCCTCGCCACGCCCCGCCTCGCCTCGTCACGACGCGTGCGCGCGCCGCGGGTTGCGGGAATCTCGCCGAGCCGAGCTTTATTTTGCTGGTTGGGAAAACTGATTATGAGTCATTAACGGACGCGTTAATTACAGCCGTTTCCAGCGTACGGGCTAAACCTAATCGGCACCGAATCAATTCACACACGCGCCTACCCTCCAGAACCTTGTGTCGTTGCTTTCATCTTCCCCATCCCGACTTGCGGCGTGCACCGCAGATCGGGACAGTAGGCCTCCGGAACCCTGCCTCTCGTGAACCTGTACGGGTGAGGGGCGATCAGGTTTTTGGGGAGCGCTCAAGCACGACTACTGGCAACTACGACGTCGTCCGACGACGAGTTTCCGGACGATGACTTCTTCCCGGACGTCACCAATATCTTCGACAACCTCAACATGGACGACGCTGCTGCAACCGCTACGGCTGCTATTCAGCCTACACTGTATGTGATCCTCAACTGCCTTTTTCGGATTATGCTAGAGTTCTTTGTTCTAGCGTTTGGTGTAGATGTGATAGGTTTATCTCCTATAGATGTAATTTGTTCATCTACTTTGTTGATCTGCATAATTGGTTTTAGTACCGTTTGTATGATCATGATTTATCAGTTTATTATTCGGATTAAATCATATGGATTATTGCTTATATTTTCAACAATCCAAAAACCTGATTATAGGCAACTGAATTTCACTGGTGTAGCCGCGGCTACTAGGCCGCCTCCTTTTGATGGCATGCACTATAAGAGATGGTGCAAGAGAGCAGTTCTCTGGTTTGAAAACCTAAACTGCTATAGCGCCACTCTTGGCAAGCCTGAAGGAGATCTTTCTGCTGAACAGGAAGCAAACTTTAAGAAAGCCGATACCATGTTTATGGCGGCTTTGTTCAGTGTTTTT
The DNA here is from genome assembly GCA_910589765.1 of Avena atlantica. NCBI lineage: Eukaryota > Viridiplantae > Streptophyta > Magnoliopsida > Poales > Poaceae > Avena > Avena atlantica. The sequence continues at coordinate 377,735,956 of OU342736.1, forward strand.
GGGGACAATATTGTTGACCCTTATATGTCATTTGATAATGGCAAGGACGCGTGGGAAGCTCGAGGCCAAGTTTGAGGTCTCGGACGTTGGCACTGAGTTGTATGTCATGGAGCAATTCTATGACTACAGGATGGTTGATGAGCGCTCCGTCGTTGAGCAAGCTCATGAGATACAATCACTTGCCAAAGAACTTGAGCAGTTCAAGTGTTCCTTACCGGACAAATTTGTGGCTGGTGGCATTATTGCCAAGCTTCCTCCTTCGTGGAGGAACTTTGCTACTTCTCTGAAACATAAGAGATAAGAGTTTTCTGTTACGGATCTCATTGGGTATCTTCATGTGGAAGAGAAGGTGAGAGCAAAGGACAAAACTTCTCGAGGACTTGAGGGAAGTTCTACTGCCAATTTAGTGCAGAGGAAAAACTTCTAATCCCACAAGTTCAAGAATAAGAACAAAACTGAAGGAAAGGGGAAGTTTGATGGCAAGAACAAGGCCACGCACTCAACCAACTTCAAGAAGAAAAATGATAAGAGGAAAGGCTCTTGCCACGTCTGTGGTGATCCTGGTCATTGGGCTCCTAACTGTCCTAATCGCTTTGACAAGCGTCAACATGGGAACAGCGGTAATGCCGCTAATGTTGTTATTAGCGATACTGAGATGAAGGATGCTGGGTACGGTATTTTACCTACCATCCTTTCAGTATGTCATCCTCCTGATTGGTGGATAGACACGGGTGCTAATACACATGTATGTTCTGATATTTCCATGTTTTCCTCTTATCAGGTCTCAAGGACTTCTTCCATGTTGATGGGAAACGGCTCACGTGCCTCTGTTCATGGTGTTGGTACAGTAGATCTGAAGTTTACTTCGGGGAAGACCGTACAACTGAAGAACGTGCAGCATGTTCCCTCCATCAATAAGAATCTCGTCAGCGGATCGCTTTTATGTCGAGATGGCTTTAAGTTGGTTTTTGAGTCCAATAAAGTTGTAATTTCTAAATATGTACAATTCGTTGGAAAGGGTTATGAGTGCGGAGGTCTGTTCCACTTGTCTTTGTCAGACTCATATACTAAAGTTATTAATCATGTTTGCAATGATAATGAGTCCAATGTTGGCATTCACGACTCTGTCATATTAACTTTGGTTGCATGACACGGCTAGCCAATATGAGTTTAATTCCGAAATTTACCACTATCAAAGGTTCTAAGTGCCAAGTTTGTGTGTAAGCAAAGCAACCCCGCAAGTCTCATACGGCTGCGGAACCGAGAAACTTAGCACCGCTAGAACTTATACATTCAGATCTTTGTGAGATAAATGGTGTATTGACAAAAGGTGGAAAAAGATACTTTATGACGTTGATTGATGACTCCACTAGATACTGCTATGTTTATCTTCTGAAATCTAAATATGAAGCTTTGAACTACTTCAAAATCTATAAAGTTGAGGCAGAAAACCAACTTGATCTTAAGATCAAGCGGCTAAGGTCGGATCATGGTGGTGAGTACTTTTCAAACGAATTTGATTTATTCTGTATGGAACACGGCATTATACATGAGATGACGCCTCCCTACTCACCTCAGTCAAATAGGGTGGCCAAAAGAAAGAACTGCACTCTAACTGATTTGGTTAATGCCATGTTAGATACATCGGGTCTTTCCAAGGAATGGTGGGGGAAGGCGCTAATAACTGCATGTCATGTCCTAAACCGTGTTCCTGTAAAGGATAAAACCATGACTCCATTTGAGGAATGGGAAAAGAAAAGGCTTAAACTCTCTTAGTTACGAACTTGGAGTTGTTTGGCGAAAGTCAATATTCCAATACCCAAGAAGCGAAAGCTTGGACCAAAAACCGTTGATTGTGTTTTTCTGGGATATGCTTTTCATAGCATTGGCTATAGATTTTTTATAGTAAAATCTGAGGTATCTGACATGCATGTTGGTACAATTATGGAGTCGAATGATGCGACTTTCTTTGAGGACATCTTTCCTATGAAAGGTATGTCTAGCTCATCAAATCAGGAGATGACTAGTTCTAGTCAAGAATTTGTTATAATTCCTGAACCCACTATGTCGATAGAACACTCTGATGATCCTGTGGAGGATGACAATGAAGCTCCCAAAAGGAGCAAGAGACAAAGGACTGCAAAGTCATTTGGTGATGATTTCATTGTGTACCTTGTGGATAATACTCCCACTTCTATTTCAGAAGCCTATGCATCTCAAGATGCTGACTACTGGAAGGAAGCTGTCCGAAGCGAGATAGACTCCATCTTAGCTAATGGTACTTGGGAAATCACTGATCGTCCTTATGGGTGTAAACCTGTAGGATGTAAATGGGTGTTCAAGAAAAAGCTTAGACCTGATGGTACTATTGAAAAGTACAAGGCACGTCTTGTGGCTAAGGGTTATACCCAAAAGGAAGGTGAAGACTTCTTCGATACCTACTCACCTGTAGCCAGATTGACCACTATTCGAGTACTACTTTTCTTGACTGCCTCACACGGTCTTCTCGTTCATCAAATGGATGTTAAGACAGCTTTTCTAAATGGAGAGCTAGATGAGGAAATTTATATGGAGCAGCCTGAAGGATTTGTAGTAGATGGTCAAGAAGGAAAAGTGTGTAAGTTAGTGAAGTCTTTGTATGGTCTTAAGCAAGCTCCTAAGCAGTGGCACGAGAAGTTTGAAAGAACTTTATCTGCTGAAGGCTTTGTTGTAAACAAAGCTGACAAATGTGTGTACTATCGCCATGGTGGGGGCGAGGGAGTTATTATGTGTCTCTACGTTGATGACATATTGATATTCGGGACCAACCTCGCTGTTATCGAGGAGGTCAAAGAGTTCCTATCTCGCTGCTTTGAGATGAAGGACTTGGGAGTGGCTGATGTAATTTTAAACATCAAGCTACTAAAGGATGACAATGGTGGGATTATACTGCTTCAGCCTTACTATGTGGAAAAGATATTGAGTCGCTTCGGGTATAGCGACTGCAATTTTCTCCAACGCCTTATGATCCGAGTGTGCTACTTCGAAAGAATCGAAGGACTACTAAAGATCAATTGAGATATTCTCAAATTATTGGCTCGCTCGTGTATTTAGCCAGCGCTACTAGACCTGATATCTCCTTTGCTGTAAGCAAACTGAGTCGATTTGTGTCAAATCCTGGAGATGACCATTGGCATGTTGTTGAAAGAGTTTTGCGCTATTTGAAAGGCACTGCGAGTTATGGTATTCACTATACTGGGTATCCATGGGTACTTGAGGATTATAGTGATTCAAATTGGATATCTGATGCTGATGAGATTAAGGCCACAAGTGGTTATTTGTTTACACTTGGTGGTGGCGCTGTTTCCTGGAAGTCTTGCAAGCAGACCATCTTAACTAGGTCAACAATGGAAGCAGAACTCACAACATTAGACACAGCCACTATTGAAGCAGAGTGGCTTCGTGAGCTCTTGATGGACATACCTGTGGTTGAAAAACCAATACCCGCCATCCCGATGAACTGTGATAATCAAACTGTGATCGTCAAAGTAAACAGTTCTAAGGATAATATGAAGTCATCAAGGCATGTGAAGAGGAGATTGAAAACTGTCAGGAAACTGAGAAACTCCGGAGTTATTGCGTTGGATTATATCCAAACATCTAAAAATCTGGCAGATCCCTTCACAAAGGGATTATCACGCAATGTGATAGATAATGCATCGAGGGAGATGGGTTTGAGACCCACGCTATGAGTTGATCCCAGTGGCAACCCACTCTATGTGATCGGAGATCCCGTGAATTAGAGTTGGAAGACAAGTTGTTGGTCAGCTGAGAGGAGAGTATTCCCATATTATATTTACATCTCCATAAAGATGCAATACTCTCTTAATCTGCATGGCAGGTTGATATTTATTTTAATGTGTTCCAAGTGGCTTTTTATAAGCGGAGATGTTGTCCTGCAGAACATCTCTTGAGGAACACACTTATATGAGTCTGACTGTCAAACGTTGCAGTCCGTAAGAGTTGGGTGCTCTCTAATAAACTCATAAAAGGACCTGAAGTATGACGCATAAGCTCCAAACCGCGGGGAAGCCGACGGTAGCCCTGTATCGGTCTAGACTTTGTGTGAAAACTAGCGAGCAGAAAACTTGTAGTTCGGCATAGTCCACTATTCAAGTTGCTAGCTAGTGTAGCATGAAGTTTAACGTGAAAGTTTAACTTAACAGTCTCCACTACACACCGGTATATAAAACAATGTTCTGGAAGGAAAATGATGTGATGTGCCAATGAGACTTTGTGGGGGATTGTTGGAATTTGGTGAGTTTTGGGCTGTTCGCCCATTACAAATTCTGAAATTCTCTTTGGCCCACTTGTGCATGGCAGCATATGGCTGTGCTAGTGGTGCTAAAGTTTAGTCCCACATTGCTAGTTGAAGGGGAGTTGGACCACCTTATATAGTAGTGTTGCACCACTCACTAAGGTGTGACAAGAAGAGTAGCCCTCGCGCACTCCTCCTCCGACTCCGCCCGCCTCGCCTCGCCTCGCCTCGTCACGACATGCGCGCGTGCGTGCGCCACGGGTTGCGGGAATCTCGCCGAGCCGAGCTTTATTTTGGTGGTTGGGAAAACTGATTATGAGTCATTAACGGATGCGTTAATTACATCCGTTTCCAGTTTTTATGGACGTGGCTGTTACCGACTCGGACGTGGGCTGAGCCCACGATCTTCCTAACCTGCACTATATAAGCGTACGGGCTAAACCTAACGGCACCGAATCAATCCACACACGCGCCTACCCTCCAGAACCTTGCGCCGCCGCTTTCATCTTCCCCATCCCGACTTGCGGCGTGCACCGCAGATCGGGACAGTAGGCCTCCGGAATCTCGACTCTCGTGAACCTGTACGGGTGAGGGGCGATCAGGTTTTTGGGGAGCGCTCAAGCGCGACTACTGGTAACTACGACGTCGTCGGACGACGAGTTCCCGGACGACGACTTCTTCCCGGACGTCACCATTCTTTTCGACAACCTCAACATGGGCGACGTTGCTGCAACCGCTGCGGCTGCTATTCAGCCTACACTGTATGTGATCCTCAACTGCCTTTTTCGGATTATGCTAGAGTTCTTTGTTCTAGCGTTTGGTGTAGATGTGTTAGATTTATCTCCTATAGATGTAATCTGTTCATCTACTTTGTTGATCTGCATAATTGATTTTAGTACCGTTTGTATGATCATGATTTATCAGTTTATTATTCGGATTAAATCATATGGATTATTGCTTATATTTCCAACGGTGGCAACAAAGGACAGAGCTTCGCGACGCTCCCTCCTGAACCAAACGGTCGGAATAAAACATGGATGCACACGACCGAATACCATCCGATCCAGCGAACTACAGGCATAGAAGCGCTGGTACATTCGCCGGCGGAGCCTTCCGGAACTCCACACTTCGGCTAAATCAAGAACCATCCTCAGGAAGGTGATCATCTCCACACAAGATGGACCCTAGGCCGATCCACCTTTATTCGACCGGCCGACCAACTCCAATGGGGGAGAAAGGCCACCACCACCATGCCCGGGCTCGCAGCCCTATGACCTCGTGAAGCCGGAAGAACCCAGAAGCCATCCCACTGCCGGCTGCAACAGATCCGACAAGAAACGGTCGAGATCGGGCTCGACACGCTCCTGCCATCACCATCCGGAGGCTGAGGCCGGGAGGACAGCGCCGCCCTGCCTACGACCTCCCACCGCCGACCGCCTAGGCCGCTGGCCGCCGTCGTCCGCCATCCCCGAAGCACGGTGTGCCATCCCCTTGCCTTGCACCGCCCGCCACGACCCACAGCAGGGCAAGCCCCGCGCCATCGCCGAAGCTCCCAGCGCCAGAGCCACGACCAGGCCCAGAGGTTCCACCCCGCGCGAGCAACCCCAGGGAAGGAGACGAGGAGGCCCCGCCGCCGCCGCCGCCAGCCGGGCTTCGCCTAGCCGCGCCCTCCTGGCGGCGGCGAGGGAGGGAGAGGGAGGGGAAGGTGGCGGCGGCGCCCGGATCTAGGGTTCCCCCTGTCGCCACGCGGGGGCGACGAGGGAGGGAGGGAGGGAGTCGGTTTCTGAATCACACCTACCGTGACTCGGTTCCTATAACGAGATCGCCCAAGAAGCAATGTAGGGGAAAGAAAGAATCCGCTCAAACGAAATTACCTGGTGAGCATGCCAAAAAAAGGCATTGGATGAGAAAGTGACCATAAAATTAGAGAAACAGTATGAAACGATCGAAGCCAGGAACGAGAAAACTTGTTCAAATTAACATCTAGGCATCTCCACACATGCATGTACACGACCTACATTGCATCACTACAGCCACTAACCTCTTTCTCCACACAAGGAGAGAAGGGGAAAGCTAGGAGGGGCGAGGGATTAAATTGGAGCTACTAGCTAATATTCGCACGCACAAATTATCGCCACACACAGATGCAATACAGCGAGTTCATCGTATGACATGCAAATAAGAAGGGGGGCACACGCGTCAGCTAACATGCAAGCGTAGGGGAGGTTCCGGTGACTGGGCACTACACCTTGTTGCTCCTGCCGTGCGGGTAGTCGTAGGGGAGCGTCAGAGGCGAGAAGACGGAGTAGTCGTTGTCCAGCAGCTGCGACCTGAAGACGTCCTCCTCCTGCTGCTCCTCCTCTTCTTCGCCGTCGCCGAACGCCGCCGCGGCGAACTCCGGCACGGCGGCGGGCCCGGGGCCACCTGCGTCTGGCGACGACGCAGCGGCGCTCCCCTCGGGGCTTAGCTCCTGCTGCACCCGCGCGGCGGCGCAGTCTTCGTCGGCGCTGTACTTGGACGGGTCGGCGTGGCGGCCGGTGAGATCCTGGACGAGGGCGCGGAAGTCCGCGGCGCTGGTCTTGACCCGCATGGGGTTGGAGATGTACACCACCTTGATCGGCTTCTTGGCCCCGCTCCCACCGGTCCCCGCCTTGCCCCCCTTGCCGCCGCTGTGCTTGCCCGACGACGCCGCGCCGGAGCTCCGCTGCTGCTGCTGCTTCCGGTGATCCATCAGTTGGCTAGCGAGTGGGGGAACGGCGATCTGGTTCGTCTCAGCTCAGCAGGAAGCGGCAGTTTGCAGTGGGCCAAGGAGAGCGAGGGCTTCCGAGCCTGGTCCTGCCCATGTAAGGACAAAGGCTACCGGCATTGTTGGGGATTGATTTTTACGAACTGTGGTCGCGGTCGTGGATGGGAGTAGGAAGGAAGGCGTCCCGGAGAGAGAAGGGGGAGCAGTAATGACACGGGGGAGGAGCCTCGCTAGTTGGATTGGTGGACGAGACAGACAACGGGGAGACCGGAAGGGGACGGGCGCTCGCAGACGGCATGTGACCTAGAGACGGAGGGGGATATTAGCTATGGCCACCCACCAACAATTTTCCCATGGTATTTTTAACAAGCGTGTATCGTTTGTTTAAAAAAGTGTGCGTATTGAGTTTTTGTTTGTGAAAACAGTTGGATCATTTTTTTTAAGTTGGGAAACATCAAGTGAAAACTATAATCTGTTTTCAAAGAGTTCCCATTTGTGGAAACGTTGTTTTTATTTGTGTCCAGAAGAAACCAAGATGAACAGTAGCAAGTTGGGTTTTTCCTTCTAGATAAAACATTAGTTAATTTCTGAAATATAATTAAAGTAAATTCACATGTCGTGAAATTCACCAACTCGTGGGGAATACAAAATGGTTGATTTAAGATTTATTTAGGGTAACTTGAGTAAAACAAACTATGGTTAGTTCCCTTTTAAAGTTGTGAGACACCTAAGGAGATACTAGTAATAGTTGCTTTCCACTTTAGGACAAAAAAATCAGTTGCATTCTAATTTAATAAAATATATCGTAAACCGGTATGGAAGAAGTAGGATTATTTATTCAAATGATTGTTAGAGAATAATTCAATGGACATTAAGGTTATGATTGTGTCGGTACCTTAAAGAATATGAACTGGTATTTTCATACTTGACAATTTCTACCAAAACTAGATGCACAAAGAGAATGGGCCAGCTATTGGGAGATGAAACATTACTAAAATTAATCAGGTAATTGAGCCAAGTCATCGTATATCCAAGTATATAATATGCTAGCTAGTTTCACATGGAATTTCAAAGAAATGACATGATAATACATATGCCATTTAGCGAGAAAGAAATATTGCCGAAATTGATAAGTGGTAATGCCCCGCGGCAGAGCTTGCCCATAAAATCTGGGCGGGCCAACAGATTGAAAGAAATAAAAATAGGCTATTGATGGGAAGAATTTTACAAATAAAAGGCATTTATTTCCTAGGCTGGGCGGGCAATGGCCCTATTTTGCCCCAACTAAGCTCCGCTGGTGGTGTCATGCCAACCAGTTTGTGTGTATAGCAGAGTGAGCAAAATTGTAGTATACACGTTCTTAATTTAAAGAAACAATAAAATTTTGAGAGTGAGTTATGGCTCTCAGGCTCCATGGAGCCGGGTTATTGAAACTTTAAAATTTTGAATTCAGAAGTTTCAAAAAAATTCTAAAAAAGATATCTGCATAGAGCCAACTATGTGTTCTATCAGTGTGTAAATTTTTAGCACAAAATATTATGTAATATAGACTCAGCAAAAATGGCATATCAAGTTTCTGTCCTCTGTTTTACAGTAAATTGAAGCGAGGATTTTGTCATTTTGTGCATTCTATCATTTTTATGGAGCCCAAGATATGAAATATTTCAAGTTAAACTTTACATATTAGAATAAATTGTTGACTACATCCACATATCTTTATTAGAATTTTTTAAAACATTGAAGTTGATTTTTCAAAGTTTAAAATAAAAGAAATCATAGAGGGCTACCTGGAGCCCGAGTTTCAAATGGACTATTCTCTAGAAATAGTAGCAACAGGTACATCTCTTGAGGTGTAAGCATTAAAATAAAACAATTGGAGTCCCATACTAACTTCTTGGGTATTATCACGGTATTAGATATACACTTTTTCCCATGGTCCATTGATAGAAAAAATGTTTATGATTTATTTTATAGTTTCAAAATAGGGCATGCCTGATGTTTTATTTTTCGCAAACTAGCATTGTACTATGGACGCGACTACATCCATGTCGACCTGGATTTAGCTTATAGCTAGGTCGCTCTGACCAAGATTTTTTTCTTTTTTGGACGCCGAAGGTCAAACATCTCACTAATATTTCTATTTTTGAATAGAAAAAGCAAATGAGTTTTCTCTTTATTCTTAAAAATGGATACACTACTCAGCCTTACTGCATGCACTTTATCCCATGTATATAATTACAAAATCCAAAAAAAATGAAATGTTTTCTAGCTCAAACCTTTTGTCTGATTCAAGATCTATTTTTACCGTTGGACTTGTCGCGATGAGATCTTCAAAACTAGATCCCATGTCGATATGTTTCGACTATTTTTTTAGAGGATGTAAGTTTGTGAAAGTTACATCCGATTAAAGTTACATCCAATTTATAAAAAAAAATATCCAAGTTATCAGAAAGTTAATCCAGCAAAAAAATTACATCATCCGGCAAAAAGTTACATCTGAATTAGCAGAAAAAGTTACATCGTCCAGCAAAAAAGTTACATCTCAGTTAGCAGAGAGAGTTACATCTAGCAAAAAGTTACATCCTCAATAAAAAGTCATCGAAACATATCAACCTGGGATCTTGTTTCGAAGATCTCGTTATGACTAGTCTAACGGTGAAAACGAAATCTAATTTAGATAAACGGTTTAAGCTAAAAAATATTTCAAAATTTTCTATCGGACCGACCTGGTCGTACGCTAAATTCAGGTCGGCCTGGAGATAGATTTCCCGTTATACTATATGTTGTACTCTTTTCCTCCACTTCGTTCAGAAATGAGTGACTCAAGTTTGTGTAAATATAGACGCGTTAAATGCTTTTAAATACATGATGGGCAAAACGTTTATGATATTTCAAATCAGATTTTTTTTTTTGAACGGGAAAGGGTCCGAAGACCCTAGAAGCTGCTAGTATTACTTAGGCGGTGGGTACATATTACAAGAAGACCCCTCCAAAAGGAGGAAGCTGAATACAGTACTAGAACTTTTGCAAAAGAAACCCTAGGACAAAAATTGAAAAGCAATCAGGTCCTTGAGCTTCTTCTCCACCGCAATCGACAGCGAGCACCCTTCGCCGGCCACCAGAGCGCCGTCAGGGACAAACCACTCGGCAGCACACTGGGGAGATCTCCAACGAGGTGCTCTGATTAAGGCCTCCGTGTCGGAGGTTAGAGAAAGTGCAATCATGGCGCAATACGGTCGCCCTTCGACCAGAACAAGCAGCGGCCCAGCGGCAATCGCCGCCATCCATGGGCCAATGCGGATTAACAGCAGCAGGAGAAGCTAACGAAGAGGCAGAAGAAGGTCAACGTTGGCTCGCCGACTGCCAGGAGCCACCACCACGACAGCTCCATCCTGACGGCTTGCCCACCATTCGCCCGCGCCTCTTCTCCAAGGAGACGGGAAAGGTCGAAAGCCACCGCACAGACGGAGATCCAACAGGTTCGCTGACGCGCCCCCCATCCTCGCCGCCATGGCCGGCCACGGGGAGCACATAACCAACCACCTGTCGGGCGCCACATCGCTCCCCCTCGCCACCTTGGCCGACCAGGAACAACATAACACCCATACCTCCGCTACGAGGGTGGCGCAACACGGCTTTATTGACGAAGAAGCTCCCCACATCACCCTCCTGCAATCATCGTCTTCGCCCGCCGGAGCACCACCGTGAAGAACCAAAGGAGGAGGCAGTTCCAGATCCAGTCCAAAGGGCCTGGAAACTTCTTCTTCATGGCATAACGCCGACACACGGCACAAGGCCGAACCCTACATCTACCACATCTACAAGAACCTAGATCTACACCGGCGCCAACCTCCCGCCGCCACTCACCGGCTAGTCCGGCGAGGGAGACATGGGAGGGGCCCGGGAAGGAGGAGGGGACTCTCAAGTGTCTCTCGATTCGTGCGAGACCTGCGTCGTGCATATATTTTTTCTTTTTTAGAAACGAGCATACCACATACTCGTGTACTAGGGAGTAGTAGTATTGCGTGCACGAGAATATACTAAGTACTAGTGATACTTCCTCCGACCCATATTATTTGACTTGTATTTTTCAAGATTTAGATGAACTTATATACCAGATAGTGTCTAGATTCATTAAATATAGATAAATTTAAATCAATTAATATGGATGGAGGGAGCACTAATGTACTATTATTGCGTGAACGTAGCTTTGGGAGAGGATGACCGGAGGAGGCAGCGGGAGAAGCGCTGTCCTCGAGGAAGCTTAATTAATGGCAGAGACAAGACACAGGGTTGCTTTCATCAGCTTAATAAGTGGCGCGGTATTACGGGATGGTCCTGCGTCAGCAGCGGGGCCCACGCTGACGTGATATATTCTCGGAAACCCTTTGGCACCGCCCGCCGTTACTTACCCGTGGGTGCGCTCCCTCGCTTCCGGGCCGGGCCCGCGTCAATCAATCAATGCGAGAGCGGGGCTGGAGAGCCAGAAGATGGGTGATAAAGTAGTGAGAGTAGTACAGCCGCGGGCGGGGTCCACGTCCTGGAAGCGGGATCAGGGAGGGACCTATACAGCAGCTGCTTTTTTTTTTTTTTGAAATCCTACTATGCAGCAGCTGCTGAATCAACAGGTTTTTTTTTCTTCTTCTTCTTTGATTTAGGGGATGAAGCAACAGGTTTGATCGATGAGAGATGGCCGTGCACTGCCGCTGGCAGGGCTGTCCGTCCCTGTACATACTAGGACTGCGTTTTTATTTGCACGTAGCAGCTGGCTTGGCTCCACCAAATTAAATTAAATTAAATTTATGTGCCATCTCATTCTCATGGCATGGATCTCTTAGCAGCTTCACGCAATTCTTACTTTTTTTTTAAGAATCAATACTTACTTATTAACGCTTGCTTGTTCTGCTATAAATTGACGCCAAATTAATTAAGTAATCGGATGAGATGAAATGTCCTTCCGTGTTGCATATTGCCCGCAACACGGAAGGAAAGAAATCGAGGGAGTAATATAGCAAGCTTCAGATCAATTCAAGGTCGATCAGGTGGCTAGCGAGTAGCGACTTGGGGGAACGGCGATCTTGGTTTGTCTCTCAGCTCAGAAGGAAGCGGCAGTTTGCAGTGGGCCAAGGATGGCGAGGGGGGCTTCCGAGCCTGGTCTTGCCCATGTTGGGGATTGATTTTTAGCGCACGGTGGTCGTCTCGAGGCCGCGGATGGCTGTAGCAAGGAAAGGAAGAGACACACTTCTGTCAGGAATCTCCTCTTGTGTTGCATGCGTAGCAGGGCACTCTTTATCCTACCACCAGCTCATGGATTTTAAATTTGACTCCAATGTTCGAAACTTCCATAACTTTTGAACCATAGTCCCAATTTATGAATCTTGTATAACACTACTGACGAGAGCTTCAAAACATGACTGATATTGGGTACAATTTTTGAAATTTTGAAAAATATTTATAATTTGAAACTTTGTAAAACTGCATGAAACATCTGATACCATATTAAATATATTATGTCTACTTAAATTATATGTATAACTTAGTTTTCTCAAAAAATTCGGCGTTGTGTTTTTTGGGAAACCAAAATTTGTTTCAAATAGTAAGTAGCAAGAGTTCCTCAATGCTTCGATAACTTCCTTTGAGTGTAATCCAAAATTGGAAAGAGTTTTATATATATATTCATTATGTTCTAATATTTCTAGTATATGACTAATTGGTTTAAATATTATTCTAACATGTTTATTTTGAGTTTCAAAGTTTATTTAATTTCCTATAATATTTTTAGTATTCATTAATTTCATTCAAACTTAGGTTTTCAAGCGAACACAAACATGTCACATTTTTTGCATGTTAGTTTCATGCAAAAAAATAAAGATTTAGCATCCAATTCTACGAGGTTTGTTGTGCTAGCTATCGTGCTTCAAACATGTATAGCATCAAATAATATGTTCTTGGCTATTGTTGTGTTTCCGGACACGATAACAAAGATGATAATAGGAATTACTTAGGTGCATAATGACCACATACTATGGCACTTTTGTTTGAGTGCACTTCTATCCTATTTCCAACCCTTGACACTTTATATCCCTTCGAGTATACTCTTCATCCACACCCAAAACCTCATGAAATTAGACCTCAATATATGCAGCAAGAGCTGGGAGCAAGTCGGTGTTACATCTAAGGTATCGACACTAATTACCTACTTTACACAACCAAGTTAATTCGGTAAATTATAAAATAAGATTTTGTATTTTCATTAACCAAAGTCAAGTTTCCTGGCACTATAATACCTGATTGATTAACATTGTGTTTCTGAACACAATAAACACAAATTATCCACGTATCCAAACTCAAGAGTGATAAAATGAAATAAATAGTTGGTCTGGTGATTTATGTGCCTCACGGAATAAGTATGATGGTGTTTCTTGACACAATAATATGTTCTTGGTTGTCATTGTGTTTCTAGACACAATAACTAAGATGATAATATGTTCTATATAAAAATGCCAAACAAAAGCTTGTCAGGCTAAACTGCTATGTCATGCACCAACACAGATGGTTTACAGCTCTGAGAATAGGAGTTCATATTCTTCGTGAAATCTTCAGCTAGCTCATCTAAGAAGGAAAATGACTATCCGAAAGTTATTTTCGTCCTTGTAAGAATTGGATCTACCCTAGGTAATGATCTAAGCAAATTAACTTCGATTTCGTCTCCCCGTGATTAGGTTCGGAAGCCCCGCTTGGAGAACCCTATTCGGAGCCCTAACCAGTAGTAAACATGAGACTTTCTAATGGAATGTTACCATAAGGCCTACAACACTATTCTTATATCATCTTATAGCATATAACCCTTTCAAATGCTACAGGTGCTAAAAAAAGGGGGATGTAAATCATTAAGAAACTTATTTCAGAACAACGGGCTTCTATTAAGCCATGATTTCAGTTATTACTTGCTAGACAAAAATAATCAGTTTGTTTTATCAAATAATAGGAAGTGTTTTTTTTTGCGGATGAAATAATAGGAAGTGTTTTAACTTAGAAAATAACCTTTAATACGAAAAAGGTCAAATACAATTTGTTGGCAAATGCAGCCAGGCCAGAAATGTAACACCCTCGCCTGATAAGGCTCAGTTCATGTGTATAGTGTCAATCCCTGGATCGGTTCACTGGCACACACAGTACAAAATGATACCAAATATAACTATGCATCATAAATACAACGAATATGATCCAGAATTTACATTATTTATACAAGTACACAGCGGAAAACGAATACAAGGTAGATCTCCATCCTTCAAATGTGCCACAGGCAAACAATTGTTGAGTGGAGTCTCGCGACCTATGAACGATCACTCAGATACGATATAACCTGCAACATAAAACGTTGCAGCCACGAATGGTCAATACATTGAATGTATGGCAAGTAGGCTAAAGTGGTTAACAACAGATCTATCAACTACATGCTTATTTGGCCAAGTGGAGTTCAGGCTCATTTGCATAAAGCAACAGTTTTATCCTAACATTTGTAACAAAGTAGTTTTCCAATACGATAAATAGGACACTCTGGTTCACTCCCAGGTGCTCCTACCCAATTATGTTCACCCAACATGTTTTAAGTAATTAAGAAATAAGGATGAGTGAGAAATATCATATCATCAGTATCAGGTCGCTCAAATTGTCCATAACCGGGGACACGGCTAAGCACTTAGTTTATACACCCTGCAGGGGTTAGTACACTTTACCCATGTGACTTGGCCAGCCCAGCTCGTACCACCACTCTCATATTGGGTGATGATAGGGAGAAGTCCAAAAAGGAACCGTTCGGGAAGTAACTCCCCAAACCCGACACGCACCGGTCCAACCTACACTAACTACATCTCTGGATACGTGGGTTCGAGTTATCACAACCTATTGAGTTCAACCAACCGCCCATTTCATTATTGGCACATGGTTGCACACGAAAGCTTCCAAACAAGGAAACCAATCCTTTCTCGGTGTCCTGGGTGCCTTTCCGCAATGATACCACCAAAAATTATCAATCCCATCACACCCAAGAGATTCATTGATTAAGTTGTTTTAGTTTTCGCAAACCAACACATTTAGAATCAACATCAATGATGTAACCTAGCCCTCGTTCATCATAGCATGGCTAAGCACATCTACCAACGGTGGCTCATAAACAAGGAATGCTAGGGAATAATATGGGACATAGCATAGCATATACACATCAATTCCTACATATGAAATTCTACAAAAACATCTACAATGCATAGGAAAACAGTAGGACATTTATGACCAAGATAGCACCACTTGCCTTTGTTGTAGATGTAGTAGATTAGATAATCCTCACAATCCTCATAGATATAATGGTTGCACTCGTCATAACCACAATACTTGCAATCATAGTAGTTGCAATCACTCACGTTGCACTCCTCGCAATCTATCGAGCAAACAATTGCATATAATCATAAACAATAGCACATAGAGATCAAACAAATGCAAAAAATGCATGCATGACAATTTAATAAGTCACAATGGTTGTTACTTTAGTTCTCTAAACAATATTGAAGTATATGATGCATGCAAGAGGCCAATTAATGCAATGAAGTACTTGTTATTAATAATTACTTGCAAATATAGGGTTTTTAGTAGTTCTGTTGTAACGCTTGTTCGAACTGTCGAATTAAATTTGTTTCTTGGGTTTACTGGATAGAGGACGTTAATACGAACTAGTAGGCATTGGATTCACCCTAATCGGAGTTATAGATCTTTTTGTATGATTTAAATAGTGTTTAATGGGGTTTAAATGATTCATATAGTTTCTGTTGCCTAAAAATCAAACTAAAATTATATCTGTAATCTCCACGGAATTGTGATTCCAGGGACATATTATTTGTAATTTTCTAAACAGTATTTATTTTCTTATAAATTTATTACTCTAAATAAGCCATTAAACCATTTATTTAATTACTGCAAAACATTACAGTATTTAACTGAACCATTTGCATATTGATGATCTATATGGAACCAGCTTTCCGTCGGTATATCATTTATATTTTTGTGACAAGCAGTTAATTTACTATGAATTTAATGATTTATAAAGCCATTAAAACTAATTAAATTGCTACGGGTTAAATAGTCGGCAAAGGCTAGATCCAACTAGATATTATAAATGTACATTACAGTAGCTTCAATTTGATATATTGTTCATATTTTTTGGAGTTACAGATAATTTCTTATGAATTTATTAACCTAAAAGACCATTAAAAGTAATTAAATTACTGCAGTAACCACGTACAGTAAAAGTTGGATATATTCTGATAAGATGATTCTACGTAAAATTATCTTCAATTTGATATATTATACGCAATTTTTGGATGTGATATGAATTTCTAATGAATTTTACAAGTTAGATCTATAATATGCAATTTTAAATTCGAACGGAATATTTCAGAGAATATTCCGCTGACTGGACAGGTTGACTTTGCATGCTGACTGGGACTAGATGTTGACCTAATGTTGACGTGGCGTTGATGAGGAAGCTGACCGGGATGACGACATGACACACACCGGTTTGATTGGATCTTGACCGTCTGGATAGGATCTGGTGGCTAGAAGAAGAGATTGACCCGATTTTGGCTCAGAATAGACAAGAAACAGATCTGTGTTAGAGAGACAAATCCGTAGGTCAAATTGAAAAACTTAGAACATAAAAGTTGTGGGGAATCATTATTCCTACCTTCTCACCAAAGGAATTTGTATTTGAAGAATCGAGAGCGAGTACATCTTGGATTTACACCGTCAGATCTGAAATATTGCGATGCGAAATTCTCCGGCTGAGGTGAATTAAAAGAGGTGAGGTTTGTCGGGATTGAAATATTTCGACGAATTCTACAACTTTTGTTTTTTGACCGAAGGCAAACAACGAAGTCTAGATGGGTTAAAAAGCGAAATAAGATCCGGGCATATGTAGATTCGGGATTTCGAAAAGAGAAACTCGTACAGCTGTGGCTCCACGAGTTTATATGGAGGTTTAGGACGGTGGGGAGATAGGTTTTGGAGTAGGGAACAAGTATAAACAAACGAAAGTCGATTCGGAGTTAAAGATAAAAAGTTACGAGAGTTTGAATAGAGATAGGTTTAGGAAAGACCGAATCACACGGTTTTTAAAGCAAATGGGACAACCATCGGTCAGGTACAGTGCGTGGCTGCCTGGTCCGGTCGCTCCGGGTGGGCCGGCCCGTTTAGTTTTTTTTCTTTTTCTAATTACTTGTTTCCCTCATATCTTTTGCATACGAACTCCAAATGATATGATTCTTGTTTTTAAATTTTTCTAAAATCGAATAGATCATTATAGGATCAAATTTGTAATCTTTTTATTAGTTTGGAAGTAGTGGGTTTATAAATCGTTATATATTTCATTTTATTTATATCTTTATGTGTTTGTATTTGTTCCATAACTTTTTCATAATAGCTTCAAATGAGCTCAATTTTGTTCCTAAAATTTTGTAATATTAATTGGATCTTTTTAGGCTATAATTATCAATAATTTATGGCTTAGCAACGGTGGGTTTTATAAATTCAATTTAATTACCTTTAGGAACATTTAGGCGAATCAACTATAGGATTTAGATACAAGGATTTGGATTCAGTTTGTGAGAACTTTGCATGGATGTAATGAAATGCTTATGAAGGCTTCATGATTTTCATTTTGAAATCTTGCACACCAATTCTATGATCCATAATCAATCCATGCCCTTTTGCCTATATGGATACTTAGGTCATAACAAAAGAATATAAAATTTTGAATTCAAGGTTGAGAGGATTTTCTATTCAAAAAGTTTCTTCTCTTTGAGAATTTTCAACAAAGTCAAACAATCAATCAATCTTATTTATTTATTTCACATTCCAAAATTAGGAGAATTTTGGAATGTGACAAAAAAATTGGACAAACATAAACCAGGATAAAAAATGGATTCCGTAAGTTACTCTGTATCAGTCTTGGTTACAAATCAATATTGGACAGAAATCATGTTGTTGATATGTTCATCATAGAGGTTTCTTGCATTTTCCAAATGTGTCCTCTAGGTTTATCATTAGTAACCTAGATTTACCCCAAAAAAATCTTATAATTTATACTAACACTAGCTCAATGTCTGTGCGTTGCCATGGCAGACGAAAAAATACAGTTATTAAAAGATTTTCCATTCAAATAAAAACAAACACATATTCTCGCTCCTTCCTCTCCCCATCCTCTCCCCCTCCCTTGGCATGTGTCATGTTGAATGATAGGGTTGTAGAAGTTCTCGGAATGAAAAAAGATAATGATTACTCACAACATACGGTAGTATTTTGGCAACTGCATCAGTTATTATTTGTCCCCCAAGTTTATGTATACTAAGCTTCATCTCCTCAAAACTAAGTACTCCCTCCATCCCAAAATAGATGTCTCAAATTTGTCTAAATTTGGATGAATCTAGACACTATTTAGCATATATATATTCATTCAAATTTTGAAAAACCTAAGACATCTATTTTGGGATGGATGGAGTACAATATCTTTCCGAAGGTCTATCTTTCCATTCAAATCCTTTATACGAGCCACCTCTTCTATCAAAACGCTCAGGTATGTCTGTAAAAAAAGGCGCTCTGGCTTGTAATAATAAATATGTTAGCATACTCTAACTAATTAGGTGCATTCACGTGTGAAAAAAAGTACATACCAAATTTACTTAACTATAACTTCTTTGCGTTATTACATCATCCATAAAACATTCCAGGTTTAATCATGAATACTTTTGGTAGAGCACACTAAAAACAAAAAACTGGTACATTGACATTTATGTGCCTCGTCTCATGAAAAACTCGCTGTAAGGTACCTGAAGTGAGCACAACTACCATATATCTACCGATCAGACCATGGGAGCTGCCAATGACGAGGTTTAATCTCGTCAATGTCCATTGTTATGGACTTGGGTTTGGAGAAGATGGGGATGCTGGAGATCGCGGAACGGTTAACAAACAAGCAACCAGGGGACACGAGATTTACCCAGGTTCAGGCCCCCGGAGGGAAAAACCTACTCCTGCTTGTCTGCTCTTGATTACGGCGGAACCGAAGATTACAAGAGTGCGCAGATACAATCTTGTTGGGGTTTGTAGCATGGAAAACAAAAAATTTCTACCGCATACAAACAAACAAGCCAAGATCTATCTACTAGATTGTAGCAACGAGTCTATAGAATAACTCACCCTCGAAGATTCCAAAGTGTTTAACGAGAGCGGATTCTCGTGGGTGATGTAGTCGCACTCTTGCCGATCTCAAGATCGCGTAGACGATCCTTCCAGCGCTGCGTTCCGGCAGCGCTTCCGCAGTCGGTCACACGTTCGGTACTCGACGAAGACCTTCCTCTCCCTTGTTCCAGCAGGCAGCGGAGGTTGTAGCACTCTCCTCGCGATTCCGGCAGCACGATGGCGTGGTACCGAAAGTAGAGGGGAGATCTCGCAGGGTTTCGCCTTAAGCCGGAGCGAGTATGGTGGACTATGAGAGAGGCCTCAGTGATCTAAGGTTTAGACACACCAAGTAGAGGGAGATAGGCCGGCGTCTAGGGAAAGTATAAGCCCCAACTCGGCGTCTTGGGAGAAACCCTAGGGCGGCGGCGGCGGTTTGGTGGCCGGCGGCTAGGGTTAGGGTTTAGAGGGGCAAGGTGTAGGTCTTGTAGGGGCAGCCCTGCCCCTCCTTATATAGGTGGGAGGGCGCGGCCAAGGGGAGGGGATTCCCTCCCCAACTCGGCCTCCTTGGCCGGCGGTGGAGGGAGAGGGACTTCCTCCCCAAGTAGGTTTCCTACTCTCCCTCCACCAAGCAAAATAGCCGTTTGACTTTTCAAATTGGCGTTTGACTTTTTCAAACTAGGATTTGATTTATCCCTTTATTTTTCTCAGCGATGACACATAGTACATGATGCAACCATTCCAACTTGTTATGACACATTCATGTACCCTTCCCCTCCGGAGTGCCGGACCTTCCGGAACCTTCTAGAACATTCCCGATGAAAACACCGGAACCATTCTCCAACCCCGAAACAGGACTTTCCTTATATGAATCTTATTCTCCGGACCATTCCGGATGTCCTCGTGATATCCTGGATCCTATCCGAGACTCTGAACAACATTCGGTCTCTTACTCATCATTCCATAACTACTCAACAGCATCGAATCCTTAAGTGTGTCTTCCTACGGTTCGTGAATTATGCGGACATGGTCGAGACACTTCTCCGAACAATAACCAATAGAGGAATCTGGAAATTCATATGGCTCCCACATATTTCAACGATTACTTTGCGATCGAATGAACCACTTACATACGATACCAATTTCCCTTTGTCTCACGATAGTTTACTTATCTGAGGTTTTGATCGTCGGTATCTCTGCATACCTAGTTTAACCTCGTTACCGATAAGTACTCTTTTCTCGTTCCCGTGATATGTGATACCTTGTGAGCCAGTCACATGCTTGCAAGCTAATTGGATGACATTCCACCGAGAGGGCCCAGAGTATATCTATCTATCATATGTATGGACAAATCCCACTCTTGATCCATGTGTCTCAACCAATACTTTCCGAACACTCAATGCCACCTTTATAGCCACCCAGTTACGGTGTGGTGTTTGATGTCATCAAAGCATCCTTTCGGTGATGGTGATAAGCATGATCTCATGGTCGAAGGAATTAGGTTACTATGTATCAGAAAGCATATAGCAATTGAACTATTAAAATGACTTGATCTTTATGCTACGCTTATCTATAGGAGTATGTCCATCATATCATTATCCTAACGATATGATCTTGTTGTTAATATCATCTCAATGTTCATGATAGGGAAACCACAATCATTTATTAACCAACAAGCTAGTATTAAGAAGAGGCTTTACTTGGGACTTCAATTTAAGTTTACAAATCACACAAGTATTAATGTTTCCTTGTAAATACTATTGTAACACCCTCAGAATCGGACCTATGCAAGTTTTAGCGAAACCCGCCAAACCCGCATAGATACGATTCAAAGGTGCCCACCAGGCACTTTCGTGCGGGTGGAAAACGAAGTAATAACATTACACAACAGTCCTCGATGGGACCCACAGAACAGATATATATGCAACAGCGACTCAAAGAGTCAAGAATACAAATATAATATACAAAGATCCAAATCACCTTGAGAACGATATAGCGTCCAGCTACGGACAAGATGCAAATGGGGCTAAGAGCCCTGAAGAATAACCAATGGCGTCCATAACCCTGCCCAGGCCAAGCCGGAAGGGTAACCCTGCTAACGACGTCGATCTCAAAACCTGCTTAAACAAAAGGGGTGCCGACAAAGGGCAAAGGAAAAAGAGGAGCGTCAGTACTGAGGCCAGTACACGGCGAGGCTAGAATTCGGCGGTCCTCGCCTACATAGGTATGGTGGACTGAAGCGGCAGCGGCAGCAAGCACTAAACATCCTATAGAGACTCGGTTCAACTGGCGACTATTAGAGAGGGGTAAGAAAGACCTATTCGGTTCCAACCTGATACTACCATCAAACAAACCCATCCCGGCGTTTCCCCCTCGAGACCAATCGAGGAAGTCAACCGAGGAACTCACACCGTTGGCAGTTTTACTTATTCAGTTATCGTTGCAGTAATTACTAGTCAGGTATAGATATTCATCCTGATAAAATAAGCGGTGGGCACTTTTAGTTAACCATTCCATTGTAGTTGCGACACTTACTAATCAGATTCAATTAACATGAGGTAACCCAAAACCCAGCAGTTGTTGGTACTTTTATTTAGCCATTCCGTTGTAGTTGCATTATTTACTAGTCAGGTACAATGGTCACAAGCGACACTCCAAACAAGCAATTGTGGGCAGTATTATTTAGCCATTCCATTATAGTGAAGCTGATTACTAGTAATTATAAAGTCAAATTTATAGCACTACTTTAGTTATGCTTGTCTATGATCGAGATACTGTGCTCCAAGTCGTCCATATCCGTGGACACGGCTTTCAGAAAGTTTTACCCGGCCGGGGTGCACCAATAGCAACACACGCTCGATCAACCTCGGAAAAACCAAATCAAAACCCAACGAGGCTTTCACGACAAAGCAATCACAGGATTCAGAAATATTTCAGGGGGCCACCCCTTGAAGTCTTACCCGCAACGAAGTAAGCTAGCTCCGAGACGGACCCAAGGTTTGTGGGGCCGGCTGTAAGCGACTGGGAACCCAAAACTGGGCTTGTCGATACCGCGTAAACGGGTCACAATTCCTAAACAGTACAGTGTGCTCCTCGCACAATCGTAAATACAGAAGTAGCATGGCATAAGTACAGGATAGTAAATAAAACCTCAAACTAGTTTGTGGCCCCAAGAAATAAGACTGAATCAAGCTCTGGCTCAGGGGGGTCCCATATACCTCCCGGATGTGGATAGCGCGATAAATCAAGGAACATGTATCAAGTACTCGGGGTCCTACGGGACACAAGTGGGCGTTCGGAAACCAAATATTTTCTATCACCCACCGATGCCTCTGCTTACTTCAATTTTAGTTGTTAAACAGGAATTAAAGTGAGCGATAAGTAAAACTATGATCATCTCCAACATCAACATGCAGCAATACATCAACAACTGTGGCACTGGACGACACGCAACAACACTTGAGCAAGCGACTACGACGTCCAAGTCCAACTATCTACCAAACAACAGGTAATAGGATGTGTCCAAGGCAAATATAAGGCTGCAAGGGATATCCGGGCACGGAAACTAGAGCATCGCAACACAGATAGCAATAGATCAACAGGAGGGAAGTAAATACTATAAAAGTAAGATAGGTAGCTAGGGGGAGATGCTCGCCTGAAAACGTTGCCGAAGGTTCAACCGAAGATCGGGTCGAAGCTCACATCAACTCAACGGCCTTATCCGCGAAGAAGCAAAACACTAGAAGAAACACCGGATGCAATATTTAATACTACGACAAAAGATCGGGCATGATGCATGTATGATGCATGGCATGGCAAGGTGTAATGTAATTAGATCATATTAAGCGGAACCGGGGTTCCGACAATATTTAGGTGGTTCATGTTGTTTAGCTAACCCGCAACTTAAATGTTATTTGAACATGGCAAAAGATAGCACCGGTTCGCTACACAAGTTTTAAATGAGGCCAATATAAGTCTAGATTTGCCCGCATATGGGCCCCATATTTAATTATTAGGTGAATCGGCATAAGGCCCCCAAACCACAGACAAGGATGCATGCATGATCATTTAATATGCAACAATTTATTTAGAGGGCATTTATAAAATAGGGTTCGGGAAAAGGTTCACACATTGAGGGGTCTCGACGAACTTGGGGTTCCGGGGTTCGGGGTTGGTCTCGGGGTTCAGGGTTCGACGGGTTCGTTCTCGGTAACGGGGTAGATCTTGGCGCATTCGCGGTGGTCGGCCATGTTGTCGGTCTTGTCGTCTCACGCGGAGATCTTGGCGTTCCGGGAGGAAGTGCTTGGTCTGGCGTCGGGGCATCGGACTCGCCCTGGTTGCTGTCGTTCTTGTCGTCGTGCCGGCCTTGTCGGGTCCGAGAGAAGAACTTGTCGTTCCGGGCTCTCGACGAATCTTGGCGTCCGAGAAGAGGATCATGTCGCATCCGCGGCCTTCGGGTACGGGTTCTCCGGGCTTCCATGTAGGAGATCTTGTCGTCGCGTCGAAGAACTCGGGTTCGGGGTCGGGTGTCGGTGGACTACTTGATGTTCTCCCTTAGAAGATCTTCGGGTTCCGTGAAGACGAGCTTGTCGACCTTGGGTCCGGGTAGGCGATCTTCTTGTCCATGTAGGGGAACTTGAGGTCTCTCGTGGCTTCGATTGTCGTGTCGGTGTCGACCCTGGCGTGCATGCTCTGGTCGGAACAGCAGGTGGACGCGGACGCGCAGGCAGAGCACTGGCCGATGTGGGGCCCACCTGGTAAACGGGGAGCTTCAGGTACGGTGGCATCGCCTTAGGATTCCATGACAGGGCCTGGCGTTCGAAAGGAGTTCATGTTGTTCCAAGAAGCATACATAGACGACGCCGGACCAGGACGACTGGGAGATCAAGGACGCGGCGCTGGGAGACGCTGACAGCGGCACGAGGTCTACAGGCACCGTGGAGCTCGCATGGGCGGTGGCTGCGAGGCGAGGAAGGCACGGGGCAGGGCGCGGCTCGCGGAGAGGCACGGAGGCAGCGAGACGAGGGTGGCCGGAGAGGGGCGGCTTGGGTCGGTCTCGAGGAGGGGAGGCGCAGGGCCGCGGGGACTCGTCGGAGGGCGGCTCCGGCGGGGCGAAGCAGAGGCGGGAGGAGCGGCGGCGAGGATGGTTGGGGTCGCGGGGACGGGGTCGCGGGGGCGGAGCGCGCTCGGGGGCGGACGGGGAGAGGGCCGGAGGCGAGGCGCGGCGAACTGGCTGAGGTTGCAGGCGAGGCGACGGCGCGGCCGACGGGAGGTCGCGGTGGCGCTCGGGGGCGGCGGCGAGGCGAGGAGGTGAGGCGGCTCCGGCGGGCGACGGTGGGAGGCGGGGAGCGGCCGAGGGCGAGCGGGGCGCCGGCGGAGGACGGTCCGGCGAGAGGGGCTGGCGGCCGGTGGCGGAGGCGCGGGCTGGGTTGCAGAGGGCGGGGGGCAGAGGCGCTGGCCGGCGGCGACGCACTGCGGTTGCCGGAGGCGAGGGGCGGGGCGGCTGGCGCGAGGCGGGCTCGGGTGGTTGGCGGCGCCGGAGCGGGAGAAGAAGGGAGGAGAGAGGGAGGCTGCGGGCGCGTGGGGGGGAGAGCGCGGGGCCGGGGCTGCGCGCCGGAGAGAGAGAGGGGGACGCATGGGGGGAGGGCCGGTAGTGGTGGGCCAGGTGGGGTTGGTGGGGATCGGGTGTGGTGTGCGCGTGTGCTTGTGTGTGTGGTGTGTGTTGGGTGGGTTGTGGGTGCTGATGTGGCGGGTTGTGATTGGGTAGGGGAAGGGAAGAGGGTGAGGTGGCTACATGCCATTGGGTGGGGTGAGGTGGAGGGGGGTTTGGTAGACTAGGACATGATAGACTAGGGATTTTGCTAGACCGTTTGTATTTCTGGGGTGGTCGTTCGGGTCGATTCGGCCCGTTCGACTGCCCCACTAAAAAAATAATTAACTATTTTATTTATTTCCAACCGGGCTTTTGCAAAACGATATTAGACAAAACAAAATATTCCGGCGACCCGGATTTTGCGTTTGAACAAAGACGGGGCGTTTAGAAAACAAAACCGGACTTTTCAAAAATATTTTTATGCGAACAGATGCAAGATGATGACGATGCTCAAATGCAATGCGGCATGATGACATGAGCATGCGGTCATGATGATGCAATGCACAAAAACAACGCGATTTTCTAGTAGTGGTTTTGCGGGATGCCACAACTATTATAGCATGAATGTAAACATTTATCATAAACACAAAGATATAATAATAACTACATTTATTATTGCCTCTAGGGCATATCTCCAACAGTCTCCCACTTGCACTAGAGTCAACTAATCTAGATTACATGGTAATATACCGAACACCCATGGCAGTTTGGTGTTGGTCATGTTTTGCCCTAGGGAGAGGTTTAGTCGACAGATCCGCCACATTCAGATATGTGTGTACTTTGCAAACCTTTATGTCCCCATCTTGGACATGTTCTCGAATAGCGTGAAAACGTAGCTTGATGTGCTTCAGCTTCTTGTGTGACCTTGGTTCTTGCGCATTGGCTTTGGCGCCCATGTTATCACAGTAGATAGACATTGGGTCCAGCGCATTTGGAACCACACCGAGCTCTGTAATGAACTCTTTCATACATATCGCTTCTTGTGAAGCCTCCGAAGCAGCCATGTATTCCGATTCAGTTGAAGATCTCGCCACAACGCTTTGCTTTGCACTCCTCCAGCTAACTGCTGCACCATTCAAAGTAAATAGTATCCAGAATGTGATTTAGAATCATCCGGATCGGTATTCCAACTAGCATCGGTGTAACCATTAACAACGAGCTGTTCATCACCTCCATAAGAAAGAACCATATCCTTAGTTCTTCTCAAGTACTTAAGGATGTCTTTGACTGCTGTCCAATGATCCACTCCTGGATCACTTTGATATCTACTAGTCAAACTAACAGCATATGCAATGTCGGGTCTAGTACATAGCATGGCATACATTTGAGATCCTATGGCTGAGGCATAGGGAGTTTTACTCATCCTTTCTCTATCTTCTGCCGTTGTTGGATTTTGAGTTTTACTCAAGGTCGTATTGGGCAACATGGGCAAGAACCCTTTCATGCTATCCTCCATTCCAAACCTCTTTAGAACTTTGTCCAAATATGTACTTTGTGACAATGATATTAGGCGTCTCGATCTATCTCTATAAATCTTTATGCCTAATATGTAAGCTGCTTCGCCAAGATCTTTCATTGAACAACTATTATTCACATAATCCTTGACACTATTAAGTAGGTTTACATCATTCCCAATCAACAATATGTCATCTACATATAGTATTAAGAATGCTACAAAGCTCCCAGTCACTTTCTTGTAAATACAAGCTTCTCCATAAGTTTGTATAAAACCAAAGCTTTTGATTACCTTATCAAAACGTTGATTCCAACTTCAGGATGCTTGCTTCAATCCATATATGGACCGTTGAAGTTTGCACACCTTGTTAGCATATTTAGGACCGACAAAACCTTTGGGTTGCATCATATACAACTCTTCATCAATGTCTCCATTGATGAACGCTGTTTTGACATCCATCTGTCATATCTCATAATCATAATATGCATCGATTGCTAACATAATCCTCACAGACTTTAGCTTCGCTATTGGTGAGAAAGTCTGATCGTAGTCAACTACTTGAATTTTTCGAAATCCTTTTGCGACAAGTCGAGCTTTATAGACAGTAACATTACCATCAGCATTTGTTTTCTTCTTGAAAATCCATTTGTTCTCGACAGCCTTTCGGCCATCCGGTAAGTCCACCAAAGTCCATACTTGGTTTTCGTACATGGATCCAATCTCGGATTTCATGGCTTCTTGCCATTTATTGGAATCTGGGCTCATCATCGCTTCCTCATATGTCGCAAGGTCATCGGTGTTGTCCACCAACATGACACTCATAACGGGATCATACCAATCAGGAGTGGTACGAGTTCTCGTTGACCTGCGAGGTTCTGTAGCAACTACAACCGAAGTTTCATGATCATCATCATTAGCTTCCTCTCTTATTGGTGCAGGCACCACAGGAACTTCTTCCGGTGCTGCGCTACTTGCAAGTTCGAGAGAAGGTTCGACAACCTCGTTGAGTTCTACTTTCCTTCCAGTCACTTCTTTCGAGAGAAATTCCTTCTCTAGAAAGGATCCATTCTTGGCAACAAAGATTTTGCCTTCGGATCTATGATAGAAGGTATACCCAATAGTTTCCTTTGGATATCCTATGAAGACGCATTTTTCCGCTTTGGGTTCAAGCTTGTCCGGCTGTAACTTCTTTACATAGGCTTCGCAACCCCAAACTTTAAGGAACGACAATTTAGGTTTCTTCCCAAACCATAATTCATACGGTGTCGTTTCAACGGATTTAGATGGTGCCCTATTTAAAGTGAATGCGGCTCTTTCTAATGCATAACCCCAAAATGATAGCGGTAAATCTGTAAGTGACATCATAGAATGAACCATATCTAAGAGAGTTCGATTACGACGTTTGGACACACCATTACGCTGTGGTGTTCCCGGCGGTGTCAATTGTGAAAGTATTCCGCATTTCTTCAAATGCTCGCCAAACTCGTAACTTTGATATTCACCTCCACGATCAGAACGTAGAAATTTAATCTTCTTGTTACGTTGATTCTCCACCTCACTTTGAAATTCCTTAAACTTCTCGAAAGTTTCGAACTTATGTTTCATGAAATAGATATACCCATATCTACTCAAGTCATCCGTGAAGGTAAGAACATAACGATAACCACTTCGCGATGCTACACTCATTGGACCACACACATCAGTATGTATGATTTCCAATAAGTCCGTAGCTCGCTCCATCATACCAGAAAATGGAGTCTTAGTCATTTTTCCCATCAGACATGCTTCGCATCTTTCAAGTGATTCGAAATCAAGTGATTCAAGAAGTCCATCGGAATGGAGTTTCTTCATACGCTTCACTCCAATGTGACCAAGACAACAGTGCCACATATAGATCGAGTTATCGCTTAATTTCAAATGTTTAGCTTCAATGTTATTAATATGTGTATTTCCACTATCGAGATTCAATAAGAATAGACAAATCTATCAAAGGTGCATGTGCATAAAACATATTACTCATATAAATCGAACAACCATTATTCTCGAACTTAAACAAGTAACCGTCTCGCAATAAACAAGATCTTGATATAATGTTCTGTAGGGTTCGCAGCATAGAAAACAAAAAATTTCCTACGATGTGAACTATATACCAAGATCTATCTACTAGATACAAACAACGGGCGGATGTATATCCGTAGATAACATACCCTTGAAGACCGACAAAGCTTAACGAGTTCAACTCGTGGTTGATGTAGACGATCTCTTGCCGATCTCAAGATCGAGAGGAAGTCCTAGCGCCGCAAATCAGCAGCGCATCCGTGCTCGCACACGCGTTCGAGGCACCGAGCAACCTCCGCCTCCTCGCTCCAGCGATGCAGCGGAAGCACAACTCTTTCTTGCCGAATAGCCACCGGGAACATGTATCTCGCTAGTCCGAGACCATGGGGGATAAATTCTAGAGGGGGAGAGAGATCCTTCACGAGGAGGTGTGAGAGACAAGTGAGGAGGGGGGCTCCTTTTATAGGAGGAGGGGGGGCACCCAAGGGGGTGGCCGCCGGCCATGGGGGCTGCCCCTCCCCTCCTTAATTCATGTGGGTGGACACTCCACTCGCAAAATGCCCTTTAAAATCCCTCCACTCAAAAGTCCACTCAAATTCCCATTAAATTTCCACCAAATTTAATGCAAACTCTCATTAAATAAAACTCTTTTATTTTATTCAGAATTTTGTCAATTACTTTATAGGAGGAGGGGGGCACCCAAGGGGGTGGCCGCCGGCCATGGGGGATGCCCCCTCCCCTCCTTCATTCATGTGCGTGGACACTCCACTCACAAAAAATCCATTCATATCCCTCCACTCAAAATCCCACTCAAACATGCCAATAAATTTCCACCAAATTTAATGCAAACTCTCATTAAATAAAAATCTTTTATTTTATTCAGAATTTTGTTAATTACTTTAATGACAAACATTCACAAATAACCCCTTGCTAGAATTCTATTTCACATGCATAACCACTTTATGCAATTTCACCCGAAAACCTGTTTCGGTATCTAGTGAAATAAATTCCTGCGCTTGTTCATTCTTTCGGCATGAAACATTTGCTCCAATTGGATGTCGGTGTCTCTTAAGTGTGTCACCCTACGGTTCGTGAATAATGCGGACATGATCGAGACCCCTCTCGGATCAATAATCAGAAGCGGGGTCTGGAGACCCATATTGACTCCCACACATTCAACGATGACTTTCTTGTGATCGTCGGAACCTTTTACGCTAGTATCTTAATCCCTTTGTTTCACGATATATTACATGTCCGAGATTCGATCATCGGTATCTCCATACCTAGTTTGATCTTGTTACCGACATGCACTCTTTTCTTGTTCCTGTGATATAACATTATAGTGATCAAATCACTTGCTTGCAAGCTAATCAATGTGATATCACCGAGAGGGCCCAGAGTATATCTATCCGTCATTGGGATGAACAAATTCCACTCTAGATCCATGAGCCTCAACATAACACTTTATTAGTTCTGAATCCATCTTTATAATCACCCTGTTACGGTGTCACGTTTGATGTATCAAGAAACTCTTTCGGTGTTAGTGATTGACATGATCTCATGGTCTAAGGATTAGGATCACTTCGTAAGTTGTTATAGCAATATAAACTCAATGACTTTTATCGTAATGCTATACTTTGGATGAATGTTCATCACACCATTACACTAATGTTGTGATCCCGTTATTAACAACATCCAATGTCCATGATCAGGAAACCTTGATCATCTTGTTAATCAACGAGCTAGTTTATGAGAGAGGCATAACTAGGAACTTTCTGTTTGTTTATTAAACACACATGTAATAACGTTTCCGTATTAATACAATTATAGCATGCAAAATAAACATCCATCGTATACTTGGAATACACATAATAAACACTTTATTATTGCCTCTTAGGGCATATTCCCTTCAGTCTCCCACTTGCACTAGAGACAATAATCTAGTTACATAGTGATAAATCTAACACCCATTGAGTTCTGGTGTTGATCATGTTTTGCTCTAGGGAGAGTTTTAGTCAACGGATCTGCTACATTGAGATCCGTATGTACTTTACAAATCTTTATATCTCCATCCTTGACATGCTCGCGGATGGAGTGAAACCGGCGCTTAATATTTTTGGAATGCTTGTGAGACCTTGTCTCTTTTCCATTGGCAATGGCACCATTGTTGTCACAATAGATCACCATTGGGTCCAACGCGTTTGCCACCACTCCTAGTTTGGATATGAACTCCTTCATCCAAACTGCTTCCTGAGCCGCTTCCGAAGTAGCAACATATTCGGCCTCCGTTGTTGATCCCGCTACCACAAGTTGTTTGGAGCTCCTCCAACTAACCGTTCCGCAATTCATGAGAAATACGTATCCGGATTGAGACTTAGAGTCATCCGGATCAGTGTCAAAGCTAGCGTCGACATAACACTTAGCGACGAGCTCTTCTTCACCTCCGTATACAAGAAACATATCCTTAGTTCTTCGTAAGTACTTAAGGATATTCTTGACCGCTATCCAGTGCTCCGAACCTGGATCCGATTGGTACCTACTAGTCAAACTAATAGCATGTGCCACATCCGGTCTTGTACATAGCATGGCGTACATTATAGAGCATATGGCCGAAGCATAGGGGACTTGGTCCATTATCTCTCTTTCTTCCACCGAAGCCGGACTTTGAGTCTTACTCAATGTCTTGCCTTGCAACATAGGTAAGAACCCCTTCTTACTTCCGTCCATTTTAAACTTCTTTAAAATCTTATCAAGGTATGTACTTTGCGATAGCCCTATTAGGCGCCTAGATCTATCTCTATAGATCTTTATGCCTAATATGTATGACGCTTCACCTAGGTCCTTCATTGAAAATTTGCTGTTTAGATAACTTTTAACACTGTTTAAAAGATCTATATCATTTCCGATCAATAATATGTCATCCACATATAATATCAGAAATTCCACATTGCTCCCACTCACTTTCTTGTAAATGCAAGCTTCTCCATAAGTTTGGACAAATCCAAACTCTTTGATCACCTCATCAAAGCGGAGATTCTAACTTCGTGATGCTTGCTTCAATCCATAGATGGATCGCTGAAGCTTGCAGACCTTGTTAGCATCCTTAGGATCGACAAAACCCTTTGGTTGTATCATATACAACTCTTCTTCAATATTACCATTGAGAAATGCGGTTTTGACATCCATCTGCCATATCTCATAATCGAAATATGCAGCAATTGCTAACATAATCCTAACTGACTTTAGCATCGCTACGGGAGAGAAAGTCTCATCGTAGTCAACTCCTTGAATTTGTCGAAACCCCTTTGCGACAAGTCAAGCTTTATAGACGGTCACATTACCATCAGCATCAGTTTTCCTTTTGAAAATCCATTTGTTCTCCACGGCCTTTCGGTCGTGAGGTAATTCCACCAAGTTCCAAACTTGATTTTCGTACATGGATTCCATCTCGGATTTCAGGGCTTCTAACCATTTGTTGGAATCCGGGCTCATCATCGCTTCTTCATACGTCGCAGGGTAATCATTTTCATCAACCATGAAATTCATGACAGGATTTCCGTACAGCTCGGGAGCTGCACGCGTCCTGTTTGACCTGCGAGGTTCGGTAGTACTCTCTTTCGGAGTTTCATGATCATTATCTTTAGTTCCCTCTTCAAGAGGTGGAGCCAACTCCGGAACAACTTCCGGCGCTGCGCTAGTCGCCATACTTTAAAGAGAAGGTTCCACAACCTCTTCGAGTTCTACCTTCCGACTACTCACACCTTTCGCGAGAAACTCTTTCTCTAGAAAGGATCCATTCTTGGCAACAAAAACCTTGCCCTCGGATCTGTGATAGAAGGAATACCCAATAGTTTCTCTAGGGTATCCTATGAAGACGCATTTTTCCGCTTTGGGTTCGAGTTTATCCGGTTGAAGTTTCTTGACATAAACATCGCATCCCCAAACTTTAAGAAATGACAGCTTAGGTTTGTTTCCAAACCACAATTCATACGGTGTCTTTTCAACGGATTTAGATGGTGCCCGATTTAAAGTGAATGCAGTAGTTTCTAGTGCATAACCCCAAAATGACAACGGCAAGTCCGTCAGAGACATCATAGATCGAACCATATCTAATAAAGTACGATTACGACGTTCCGACACACCATTTCGCTGTGGTGTTCCGGCAGGTGTGAGTTGTGAAACAATTCCACACACTTTCATGTGAGTGCTAAACTCGTAACTTAGATACTCACCTCCACGGTCGGACCGTAGAAATTTGATCTTTCTATTACGATGATTTTCCACTTCATTCTGAAATTCCTTGAACTTTTCAAAGGTTTCAGACTTGTGTTTCATCAAGTAGATATAACCGTATCTACTCAAATCATCCGTGAAAGTAACAAAATAACGATATCCACCTCGCGCCGACACACTCATTGGACCACATACATCGGAATTATGATTTCCAATAAATCTGTCGCCCGTTCCATCGAACCGGAAAACGGCGTTCTAGTCATCTTGCCCATAAGGCATGGCTCACATGTATCAAATGATTCATAATCAAGTGATTCCAAAAGTCCATCCGAATGGAGCTTCTTCATGCGTTTAACGCCAATATGACCTAGACGGCAGTGCCACATATATGCGGATATATCATCATTAAGTTTAATCCTTTTAGCATCAACATTATGAATATGTGTAATATTATCATCGAGATCTAATAGAAATAAACCATTCATCATCGGTGCATGACCATAAAAGATTTCATTCATATAAATGGAACAACCATTGTTCTCGGATTTAAATGAATAACCACTTCGCATCAAACACGATCCAAATACAATGTTCATGCTCAGTGCAGGCACCATATAACATTTATTCAAGTTTATAACTAATCCCGACGGCAAGTGGAGAGGCAGCGTTCCGACGGCGATCACATCAACGCTTGATCCATTGCCGACACGCATCTTGACCTCACCCCTTGCTAGCGGTCGCTTGTTCCGCAGCCCCTGATTCGAGTTACAAATATTAGCAACTGAACTGGTATCAAATACCCAGGTGCTACTGCGAGCACTAGTCAAGTACATCAATAACATGTATATCATATATACCTTTGTTTGCCTTGTCGGCCTTCTTGTCTGCCAGATACTTGGGGCAGTTGCGCTTCCAGTGGCCAGTCCCCTTACAATAGTAGCACTCGGAATCAGACTTAGGTCCAACTCAGGGTTTCTTTTCAGGCGCGGCAACAGGCTTGCCGCCCTTACTTCCCTTTCGTTTTCCCTTCTTGTCTTTCTTGAAACCAGTGTTCCTATTGATCATCAACACTTGATGTTCCTTTTTGATCTCCACTTCTGCAGTTTTAAGCATTGACAGAAGCTCGGGGAGAGACTTCTTCATGCCTTGCATATTATAGTTCATCACGAAGCTCTTATAGCTAGGTGGCAGAGACTGCAGAACACGATGGATGCCTAAGTCAATGGGAATCGATATTCCCAAGGACACAAGCTTATCGGCGTAACCCGACATCTTGAGTACATGCTCACTAACGGAGTTGTGCTCTTCCATCATGCAGCTAAAGAACTTTTCTGAAGCGTTGTAGCTCTCTACAGCAGCATGTGTGTCGAAAATCATTTTCAACTCACCCATTGTATCAAATGCATTGCCGTTCTCGAAACGCTTTCGAAGTTCCGGCTCTAGCCCATACAATATGCCGCAATGAACTAAGTTGTGGTCCTCCTGACGAGTCTGATAGACATTCTTCTCCTCGTCAGGGGCATCATCTAAAGGTGGGGGGGCCTAACGGCGCTTCTAGCACATATTGCTTTTGTGCAGCAGAGAGGAGAATCCTCAAATTCATGGCCCATTCAGTAAAGTTGCTACCGTTCGTTGCTAGTTTCTCTTTCTCCATGAACACATTGAAATTAAAAGCAGGTGGTGCCATCTACAACAGAATTTGTAAAGTTTAGACTAAGTGTATGATAGATTGAGTTCAACTAATCTATATTACGAATGAACTCCCACTCAAAAACGACATCCCTCGTGCCTTTTTGGTGATTACATGAACCAAATCCACTACACCAAGTCCGATCATCACGTGAGTCGGTATAGCTTCAAAGGCGAGCATCAAATGGGCATCATATCAACTATATGACTCATGCTTAACCTTTCGGTCCGTGTTCCGAGGCCATGTCTGTACATGCTAGGCTCTCCAAGTTAGAACCTTAGTATTCGCGTGTGTAACTATTTTACACCCGAAATATGGTCGTGGATCCAAAAACACCCGATCATCATGTGATGTCTTGGAGTGACGAAAACATAATCGGTGCATACTAAAGGAAGAACACATTCTTATCTTGATATTTAAATGAGGGATCATCTTATTATGCTAACAAAGCGCTAAACAAGCAATATAAGATGCTATCAAACATCATATGTTTATTAGTGAAATGATATGGTTCCCGCAGATGATCTCTATCATGTGCATCGTGGTATGATCACTATCATACCTATATGTGTAAATCCAAGGTCTATGGATTTTACACGCTATGTGTGTTGTAAGAGTATCATCTCATACTTCTACTTACAACACTACCATATCATAACACTAGCCCAGCAACAATCTAAACTAGACGCCTCTAATTTATCCATTGCAAGTTTTACGTGGCTTAGGGATTTCGAGATAGAACCGTTCTTAC
This sequence comes from Avena atlantica, assembly GCA_910589765.1. NCBI lineage: Eukaryota > Viridiplantae > Streptophyta > Magnoliopsida > Poales > Poaceae > Avena > Avena atlantica. The sequence goes on from OU342736.1 coordinate 377,771,065, forward strand.
CTACGAACATGAACCACAACGAGGATAATCAAATTGTTGACAACTCGCTTGCAAAATAGATATTGACTATAGTAGGAGAGACAGACACCCGCTAGCCACTTATGCAAACTAGTTGCATGTCAAGCGTGGAACAGGTCTCATGTGCGAGGACATGTAAAGTTTGTCCGGGCCGCTTCATCCCACTATGCCACCAATATCCAAAATTACAACAAAGGAGCAACAACATGATCATCATCGCCCACATACTCATATGTGTACTACCCGTGTAAAGTATCTACGCATAGATCCGGCTCTGATACCACTGTAGGGTTCGCAGCATAGAAAACAAAAAATTTCCTACGATGTGAACTATATACCAAGATCTATATACTAGATACAAACAACGGGCGGATGTATATCCATAGAGAACATACCCTTGAAGACCGACAAAGCTTAACGAGTTCAACTCGTGGTTGATGTAGACGATCTCTTGTCGATCTCAAGATCGAGAGGAAGTCCTAGCGCCGCAAATCAGCAGCGCATCCGTGCTCGCACACACGTTCGAGGCACCGAGCAACCTCCGCCTCCTCGCTCCAGCGATGCAGCGGAAGCACAACTCTTTCTTGCCGAATAGCCACCGGGAACATGTATCTCGCTAGTCCGAGACCATGGGGGATAAATTCTAGAGGGGGAGAGAGATCCTTCACGAGGAGGTGTGAGAGACAAGTGAGGAGGGGGGCTCCTTTTATAGGAGGAGGGGGGCACCCAAGGGGGTGGCCGCCGGCCATGGGGGATTCCCCCTCCCCTCCTTCATTCATGTGGGTGGACACTCCACTCACAAAATGCCCTTTAAAATCCCTCCACTCAAAAGTCCACTCAAATTCCCATTAAATTTCCACCAAATTTAATGCAAACTCTCATTAAATAAAACTCTTTTATTTTATTCAGAATTTTGTCAATTACTTTAATGACAAACATTCACAAATAACCCCTTGCTAGAATTCTATTTCACATGCATAACCACTTTATGCAATTTCACCCGAAAACCTATTTCGGTATCTAGTGAAATAAATTCCTGCGCTTGTTCATTCTTTCGGCATGAAACATTTGCTCCAATTGGATGTCGGTGTCTCTTAAGTGTGTCACCCTACGGTTCGTGAATAATGCGGACATGATCGAGACCCCTCTCGGATCAATAATCAGAAGCGGGATCTGGAGACCCATACCGACTCCCACACATTCAACGATGACTTTCTTGTGATTGTCGGAACCTTTTACGCTAGTATCTTAATCCCTTTGTTTCACGATATATTACATGTCCGAGATTCGATCATCGGTATCTCCATACCTAGTTTGATCTCGTTACCGACATGCACTCTTTTCTCGTTCCTGTGATATAACATTATAGTGATCAAATCACTTGCTTGCAAGCTAATCAATGTGATATCACCGAGAGGGCCCAGAGTATATCTATCCGTCATTGGGATGAAAAAATTCCACTCTCGATCCATGAGCCTCAACATAACACTTTATTAGTTTTGAATCCATCTTTATAATCACCCTGTTACGGTGTGACGTTTGATGTTATCAAGAAACTCTTCCGGTGTTAGTGATTGACATGATCTCATGGTCTAAGGATTAGGATCACTTCGTAAGTTGTTATAGCAATATAAACTCAATGACTTTGATCGTAATGCTATACTTAGGATGAATGTTCATCACACCATTACACTAATGTTGTGATCCCGTTATTAACAACATCCAATGTCCATGATCAGGAAACCTTGATCATCTTGTTAATCAACGAGCTAGTTTATGAGAGAGGCATAACTAGGAACTTTATGTTTGTTTATTAAACACACATGTATTAACGTTTCCGTATTAATACAATTATAGCATGCAAAATAAACATCTATCATATACTTGGAATACACATAATAAACACTTTATTATTGCCTCTCAGGGCATATTCCCTTCATGTTCATGCTTAACGCAGGCACCAAATAACAATTATTTAAGTATAAAACTAATCCCGATGGTAGATGAAGAGGTAGCATGCCGACCGCGATCACATCAACCTTTGATCCGTTTCCCACGTGCATCGTCACCTCGTTCTTCGCTAGCTTCCGTTTATTCCGCAGCACCTGTTTCGAGTTACAAATATGAGCAACCGAACCAGTATCAAATACCCAGGCACTACTACGAGTACTAGTGAGATACACATCAATAACATGTATATCGGATATACCTTTCTTCTTGATGTTGCCGTTCTTCAAATCCGCCAAGTACTTTGGGCAATTCCGCTTCCAGTGACCTTCTCCCTTGCAGTAAAAGCACTCTGTATCAGGCTTAGGTCCAGCCTTGGTCTTCTTCGTCGGCGCGGTAACTTTCTTACCACCCTTCTTGAAGTGTCCCTTTTGCTTAGACTCGCCTTTCTTGAATTTGGTGGTCTTATTGACCATCAACACTTGGTGCTCTTTCTTGATCTCCACTTCTGCAGATTTTAACATGGAGAAGAGTTCTGGCAACTGCTTGTTCATGCTTTGCATATTGTAGTTCATCACAAAGTTCTTGTAACTTGGTGGTAGTGATTGGAGGACACGGTAAATCCCCAAAGCATTAGGAATCACTATACCCAAGCTTTGGAGTTTGTTTGTGTGCCCAGACATCTTAAGCACATGCTCACTGACGGAGCTGCCCTCTACCATCTTGTAGTTAAAGAACTTTTCAGAAGCCTCATAGCTCTCAACTGCCGCGTGAGTCTCAAAAATCAATTTGAGTTCACGGACAATATCATGTGGGTCTGAATTCTCAAACCTTTTCTGAAGCTCCGATTCTAAACCATACAAGATAGCACACTGAACTGTGGAGTACTGAGTCTTCCGAGCGAGGTAAACATTCTTTACTTCATCGGTAGCAGTAGCTGCAGGTGGGTCACCCAGCGGTGCATCTAGCACATAGGTCAAATTACCATCATTGAGGACAATCCTCAAATTGCGGAACCAATCCGCGAAGTTGCTTCCATTGTTTTTCAACTTTTCTTTCTCTAGGAACACATTAAAAGTGATGGTAGGGGCCGCCATTGATCTACAACATATTTGCAATAGTTTAGACTAAGCTTATGACAAATTGAGTTCTAATTAATAGTTAAATTAATCTAGGTGAACTCCCACTCAAAACAATATCCTTCACATTGTTTTAGTGATCACATGAACCAAATCCACCACATCAACACCGATCATCATGAGAGTTGATGTAGCTTCAATGGCGAACAATCGACATGTTCATCATATCTACTATATGATTCATGCTTTACCTTTCGGTGATCCGTGTTCCGAGACCATGTCTGTACATGCTAGGCTCGTCAAGATCAAACCTTAGCTTCCGCATGAGCAAATCTGGCTTGCTCACGTTGTATACACTTGCAGAATCTAACACACCCGATCATCACGTGGTTCTTCGAAACAACAAGCTTTAGCAACGGTCCTTACTAAGTATGAACACTTTAGAACTTGAAATTTATGTGCATGAGGGATCATCTTATAATGCTACCGTCGTTAACTAAGCAATACAAGATGCATAAAGGATTAACATCGCATGCAATTCATAATATGTGATATGATATGACCTTTCTTCTTTGTGCTTCCGATCTCCATCTTCAAGCACGAACATGATCTCCATCATCACCGGCACTGCATCAAGGTCAATGGCGCTGATCCTGTAGGGGTTTGTAGCATGGAAAACAAAAATTTTCTATCGCATACAAACAAACAAGCCAAGATCTATCTACTAGATTGTAGAAACGAGTCGATGGAATAACTTACCCTCGAAGATTCCAAAGTATTTAACGAGAGCGGATTCTCGTGGGTGATGTAGTCGTACACTTCCGATCTCAAGATCGCGTAGACGATCCTTCCGGCGCCACGTTCCGGCAGCGCTCCCGTAGTCGGTCACACGTTCAGTACTCGACGAAGACCTTCCTCTCCCTTGTTCCAGCAGGAAGCGGAGGTTGTAGCACTCTCCTCGCGATTCCGGCAGCACAACGGCGTGGTATCGGAAGTAGAGGGGAGATCCCGCAGGGCTTCGCCTTAAGCCGGAGCGAGTATGGTGGAGTATGAGAGAGAACTATTAGTGGTCTAGAGATTAGACACACCAATTAGAAGGCTCTAAACCGAAGGCTAGGGCAATTAGAAACTCTAAACCAAAACGGGTCTAAACCGGAGATTAGAGGATAGGAACTTGTGTGTCTAGAGGAGGAGGCCCTGCCCCTCCTTTTATAGGTGGGAGGGGCGGACAAGGGGAGGGTAGTCCCTCCCCAAGTCGGCCTTGGTTGGCGCGCCGGCTTGGAGGGACTCCTCCCCCAAGTCGGTTCCAACCACCTCTTGCTTGTTTCCCACAGTTTCCTGTTTTAGCCGTTTGACTTTTATACTGGCCATTTGACTTTTCTGTTTTAGGATTCAATTTAATCCTTTATTTGGAACAGCAAGAACACTTAGTACATGATGCAATCATTCAATATGTAATGACACATTCATGTACCCTCCCCCCCGGAGTGCCGGACAATCCGGAACCTTCTAGAACATTCCCGATGAAAACACCGGAATCATTCCCGAACTCCGAAACGGGACTTTCCTTATATGAATCTTATTCTCCGGACCATTCCGGATCACCTCGTGATATCCCGGATCCCATCCGAGACTCCGAACAACATTCGGTCTCTTTCTCATAATACCATAACTACTCAAACAACGTCGAATCCTTAAGTGTGTCTCCCTATGGTTCTTGAATTATGCGGACATGATCGAGACACTTCTCCGAACAATAACCAATAGAGGAATCTGGAAATTCATATGGCTCCCACATATTTCTACGATTACTTTGCGATCGAATGAACCACTTACATACGATACCAATTTCCCTTTGTCTCACGATAGTTTACTTATCCGAGGTTATGATCGTCGGTATCTCTGCATACCTAGTTCAACCTCGTTACCGATAAGTACTCTTTTCTCGTTCCCGTGATATGTGATCCCCTGTGAGCCAGTCACATGCTTGCAAGCTAATTGGATGACATTCCACCGAGAGGGCCCAGAGTATATCTATCCGTCATATGGATGGACAAATCCCACTCTTGATCCATGTGTTTCAACCAATACTTTCTGAACACTCAATGCCACCTTTATAGCCACCCAGTTACGGTGTGGTGTTTGATGTCATCAAAGCATCCATCCGGTAAAGGTGATATGCATGATCTCATGGTCGAAGGAATTAGGTTACTATGTATCAGAAAACATATAGCAATTGAACTAATGAAATGACTTGATCTTTATGCTACGCTTATCTATAGGAGTATGTCCACCACATCATTCTCCTAATGATATGATCTTGTTGTTAATAACATCTCTATGTTCATGATCAGGAAACCATGATCATATATTAACCAACAAGCTAGTTTAACAAGAGGCTTTACTAGGGACTCTTATTTTAGTTTACAAATCACACAAGTATTAATGTTTCCGGTTAATACAATTATAACATGGTATGTAAACATTTATCATAAGTGTGAAGATATGATAATAACCACTTTATTATTGCCTCTTGGGCATATCTCCAACAGTCTCCCACTTGCACTAGAGTCAATAATCTAGTTTCAAACCTTTGTGTATTCAACACCTATGGCTTTCCGGTGTTGTATGTACACGATTGCTAGTGGTCAACTGATCTCCGGATCTGACACTTCCAGGTCCGTGTGTAATTGCATGTCTTTGCGTCTCTACGCATCACTCATTCTCTAATGAGATGGATTTGTATAAATTTGGTCTTTCGGTGTGACCTTTAGCTCTTTGGGGTTAAAACATGTTGATAATATTGTCGCACAATATATCTTCATAGTATTATCCCACTGTGAACTACACCTAGTTTGATAACAAACTACTTGACACAAATGCCCTCTTTTGCTGCTATAATTGCAGTCATATACTTAGCCTTTTGTTGTAGTATCTGTCACAATATCTTAACTTTGGAACTCATCCAAATCCATTATGGAACTTTCTTTCCATTATATTGTGCCACCCTTAGTTTAAATTAAGATAAACTTAATTTGTACTTTGTGACAAAACTAGTATCAATGTAGTACTTTTACAATGAACTAACCATCTATTTGTCACTTCTACAAATAATATACTCTTAGTTCTTCCAAAAGATCATAAGAATATCCTTACTATTGTCCAATGATCATCTTATGAATTATTCTGGTATATGCTCATAACATTTAGAGCATAGGACATATCTGGATTTGTACATATCACAGTATGATTGATATAAATATTCTTTGTGATTTCATACATCAAGTATCAATCTATACTTGAATCTTTGTTTCACTTACCAAATGTCAATACACTTGAATATGTCATCAATATTGAACTCATTCAATCCTTTCTGTGCGACAAGAACCTTTCTTGTAGTTTCTATATTGAACTCATTCAATATCTCATCTATGTCCTTCTGGCACAACCATATTAGCATCTATTGATGCCAAATATTTGGGTTTTGCCTAAGTCTTTCATTGGGATGAAATTCTTAATATGTGTTAATAAAAGATACATCATTTCCAATCAACAATATGTCTTCCACATAATGTATTAGAAATATGTCTTAGCGCTCCCACTTAATTTCTTGCAAATGCAAGCATCTTCATTGTCTCCGATGAATTTAAACTCTTTTAACAATTTTATCATTGTGAAGATTCCAACTCCGCGATGCTCACTTCAACCATTGAAGTTTGCATGTGCTTTTAGCATCCTTTGAATTAACAAAACCCTATGGACCGTGTCATGCACACGTCCTAGGTAACAATTCTATTAGAAGAATTTGTTTTGTTTATTCAACTACCACATAACAAAATTATATGTAGTGGCTGCTACATTAATCCGTCTAGACTAAATATCGCTATGAAAGATCAAATCATGTCATAGTCAACCTTTGAACATTGTTGTGAACTCTTTCCCAATATGTCGACTACTTCATAGATGTAAAACATCCATGTCTATTTCTTTATAGATCCAAACACGACTGTAAGGTCTTACACCTTTCTCGAGGGTCCTTCAAGTTCAAAACTTGATTTCTCGTGTATGGAACTATCACGGATTTTATGGCTTCAAGCCATTTGACGGAGTCAGGGCCCATCATCGCTTTTTTGCATGTAGTCCGTTCATTATTCTCAAATAATGATTCAACCCTCAAATCTTGGAATTTGATTGTTTACTCGACCTACTTCGTTCAATAGAAACTTTGACCTTCGTAACCACAACCTTTGAGGCATGTGAGCCATGAGCATTGTTGCTGCCTCCGGAACACTTTTCGGCGCTGCGCAACTTTGCACATATAGCTAAGGTTCCTTTAACCTTATCAACGTTCTATTGTCCTCCCACTTATCTTTTCACGAAAAATTCCTTCTCAAAGAAACTTGACGTTCTAAGCGACAAACACTTTTGTCTCCGGTGTTTATGGAGGAATACTTAACAGTTATTCGAAATAACATACAAAGACAGGTTCATCCGACTTTGGTTGCACACATCTTTCTTATGCATAGCATACCAATGTTTTAAGAAAGGACTACTTGGGTTTAATCCCAAACCATAACTTTATATGGTGTCATTTCAACGGATTATGATGGAGCTCTTTTCAGTGGAAAACGGTAGTCTCTAAAGCTTTTAATCTTTAAAACATAATGGCAGTTTTATGAATTATACCTTTGATCTTACCATGTCAAACAAGGTTTTAATCACATATCTCGAACGCTCCATACTCTTATGGTGTTTCGGGAAATGAAAATCCACAGAACGATTCCTTAAATCTTAGGTATTATGCTAAACTTGTAACTCAAATATCTTCCTTTATGATCTTATCATAAACTATTTATATTCTTGTTACAATGATTTTGCACTTCATCTTGAAAGTCTTTGAACTTTTCAAATGTTTCATACTTTATCCTTATTAAGTAAATATTCATATATTCACTCAAATTCTCGGAGAAAGCATATGAAGTTGAAATCCATCGCTTTTGACTACACATGATGGACTTTGTACAACAATATGTACAATTTCCAATAAGCTAGTCATTCGTTCCCTTTTGGCCTATGAACGAAGTTTTAATTATCTCTAGGAAAGTTTCACAAGCGTCATTTGATCAAAATCAAATAGACTCCAAAATTCCATCCATATGGAGTTTCTTCAAGTTTTCTTTCCAATATAATTTAAACTGCGATGTCACTTCCTAAGTGATCTTTCAATCAATTTGTCTTTCGACATTTTTAGCACTAGTTTTATGGATGCGATTTCTCCAACGAGATTTGTGAATTATCCATCTTTTATGGATTACGGCAATTATTTGAACAACCCTTTTGTTCTCATAATACCTGATAAAACAAATCTTGAAGGCAAGCTTTGATGTTTTAACGAGCAACACAATAACCCTTTATTTGTTCTCGATGAACATCATCACATATTCTTTTACTAGTTACTTAGGCCATTGTAGTTCATGAATTCTGTTGTTTCGTATGACGATTCACACCAACAAATTCAGTATCAAATACTTAAGAACCACATTGTTTAATAAGCAAAGAATATAGCCATAACATGTATATCATCTATATACTTAAACTGAACAATTCTAGTCTTTTCTTTTCTGCCATATATTTATGAGATTTTCTTTCAATATTTCCTTTTCTGTTTGAAAGAATCTATCAACATCAATAGTGGAGTCATACACATGACATATAGTCCAAAGCGTGTATAGTTAAATACCAATGTCTTTGGACTTGCACTTTGAAGTAGATCACCATCATCAAATGTTTGGTGTTCTTTCAAATTCCTTTCTTTAGTAATCTCTTGGTGTAGTAAACATTTTACCTACATCAAATATTCACCCTTATCATGGAATCGTCCATGATCAAGCTACTTTTAGCTTATAACGATGAATTATGAGTATAATGTTGCTATCCAAAACCTTTTGGAGGATTAGGACAACAAGTGTCTCCAACCTTTTGCAAATTCTCATCAAAATATGAGAACATGAACTTTGCCATATTATACTCTATCATGTTGTAACCAAAACTTTGTTTCAGATATCACAATATCTTCCACACATCATGGTTTCTGAAACAACTCTTTCAGATCCTATATAACCTCGATATTAAGAGAATCCTTTGAATATCAAGAATCATGGAGACAAACATGATACTTATATACTAACACTTGGAATTGTTACTCTTGATTTAATACTAATTATTAAACTTCATGGAGTAACCGGAACTTACTGAAAGTTTGCAATAGGACTTTTAAACTTTAGATTAACACTTCAAAACAATACGATACCAGTTCGTAAAGTAACTAACCAGAATTCTATAGTTCTATCATCTCAATTATAACTAAGCGCAAGGTGGTAAACGGATGCCAATGACTACAACAACTATGCAAATTCACTTTGATTTAGTTTATGATAAATTGAGTTCTAATTAATAATTAAATTAATCTAGGTGAACTCCCACTCAAAACAATATCCCTCACATTGTTTTAGTGATCACACGAACCAAATCCACCACATCAAAACCGATCATCACGAGAGTTGATATAGCTTCAATGGCGAACAATCAACATGTTCATCATATCTACTATATGACTCATGCTCTACCTTTCGGTAATCCGTGTTCCTGAGGCCATGTCTGTACATGCTAGGCTCGTCAAGATCAAACCTTAGTTTCCGCATAAGCAAAACTGGCTTGCTCACGTTGTATACACTTGCAGAATCTAACACACCCGATCATCACGTGGTGCTTCGAAACAACAAGCTTTAGCAACGGTGCTAACTAAGGGTGAACACTTTATGACTTGAAATTCATGTGCATTCATCTTATTATTCTACCGTCGTCTACTAAGCAATACAAGATGCATAAAGGATTAACATCACATGCAATTCAATAATATGTGATATGATATGGCCTTTCTTTGTGCTTCCGATCTCCATCTTCAAGAACGAACATGATCTCCATCATCACCGGCATTGCATCAAGGTCAATGACGCTTCTCCATGGTTGTCGTCCACCGGCTTCAACTATTACAACTACTTTGAATAGACACGCGGGTCTTAACATAAATTAAAGACAACCATATGGCTCCTGCCGGTTGCCAACTTACAATAAGGAACATTGCATACATCAAATATAATCACAATCATGGCCATATCACATCACTGCACACCCCTGCAAAACAAAGTTAGACGCCTCTAATTTCTTTGCATATTTTACGTGGTTTGGGGATTTCAATAAGTGTCGTTCTAACTTACGAACAAGAACCACAACATTGATACTAGCATTGTTGATCACCCGTTGTAAATTGGATCTTAACTATGCTAGGAGAAACAGGCACCCGCAAAGCCACTTATGCAATACAAGTTGCATGTCAAGCGTGGAGCAAGTCTCATGAACGATGTCATGTAATGTTAGCCCGTGCCGCTTCATCCCAACATACCGCAAGATGCAAATTACACAAGAAGCAATCGACAATAAAAGCATCAACGCCCACAATGACCATTGTGTTCTACTCGTGCAACAGATCTACATATAGACCTGGCTCTGATACCACTGTAGGCGTTCGTAGCATGGAAAACAAAAAATTTCTATCGCATACAAACAAACAAGCCAAGATCTATCTACTAGATTGTAGCAACGAGTCGATGGAATAACTTACCCTCGAAGATTCCAAAGTATTTAACGAGAGCGGATTCTCGTGGGTGATGTAGTCGTACACTTCCGATCTCAAGATCGCGTAGACGATCCTTCCGGCGCCACGTTCCGGCAGCGCTCCCGCAGTCGGTCACACGTTCGGTACTCGACGAAGACCTTCCTCTCCCTTGTTCCAGCAGGCAGCGGAGGTTGTAGCACTCTCCTCGCGATTCCGGCAGCACAACGGCGTGGTACCGGAAGTAGAGGGGAGATCCCGCAGGGCTTCGCCTTAAGCCGGAGCGAGTATGGTGGAGTATGAGAGAGAACTATTAGTGGTCTAGAGATTAGACACACCAATTAGAAGGCTCTAAACCTAAGGCTAGGGCAATTTGAAGCTCTAAACCAAAACGGGTCTAAACCGGAGATTAGAGGATAGGAACTTGTGTGTCTAGAGGAGGAGGCCCTGCCCCTCCTTTTACAGGTGGGAGGGGCGGCCAAGGGGAGGGGAGTCCCTCCCCAAGTCGGCCTTGGTTGGCGTGCCGGCTTGGAGGGACTCCTCCCCCAAGTCGGTTCCAACCACCTCTTGCTTGTTTCCCACAGTTTCCTGTTTTAGCCGTTTGACTTTTATACTGGCCATTTGACTTTTCTGTTTTAGGATTCAATTTAATCCTTTATTTGGAACAGCAAGAACACTTAGTACATGATGCAATCATTCAATATGTAATGACACATTCATGTACCCCCCCCCCCGGAGTGCCGGACAATCCGGAACCTTCTAGAACATTCCCGATGAAAACACCGGAATCATTCCCGAACTCCGAAACGGGACTTTCCTTATATGAATCTTATTCTCCGGACCATTCCGGATCACCTCGTGATATCCCGGATCCCATCCGAGACTCCGAACAACATTCGGTCTCTTTCTCATAATACCATAACTACTCAAACAACGTCGAATCCTTAAGTGTGTCTCCCTACGGTTCGTGAATTATGCGGACATGATCGAGACACTTCTCCGAACAATAACCAATAGAGGAATCTGGAAATTCATATGGCTCCCACATATTTCTACGATTACTTTTCGATCGAATGAACCACTTACATACAATACCAATTTCCCTTTGTCTCACGATAGTTTACTTATCCGAGGTTATGATCGTCGGTATCTCTGCATACCTAGTTCAACCTCGTTACCGATAAGTACTCTTTTCTCGTTCCCGTGATATGTGATCCCTTGTGAGCCTGTCACATGCTTGCAAGCTAATTGGATGACATTCCACCGAGAGGGCCCAGAGTATATCTATCCGTCATATGGATGGACAAATCACACTCTTGATCCATGTGTTTCAACCAATACTTTCTGAACACTCAATGCCACCTTTATAGCCACCCAGTTATGGTGTGGTGTTTGATGTCATCAAAGCATCCATCCGGTAAAGGTGATATGCATGATTTCATGGTCGAAGGAATTAGGTTACTATGTATCAGAAAGCATCTAGCAATTGAACTAATGAAATGACTTGATCTTTATGCTACGCTTATCTATAGGAGTATGTACACCACATCATTCTCCTAATGATATGATCCTGTTGTTAATAACATTTCTATGTTCATGATCAGGAAACCATGATCATATATTAACCAACAAGCTAGTTTAACAAGAGGCTTTACTAGGGACTCTTATTTTAGTTTACAAATCACACAAGTATTAATGTTTCCGGTTAATACAATTATAGCATGGTATGTAAACATTTATCATAAGTGTGAAGATATGATAATAACCACTTTATTATTGCCTCTTGGGCATATCTCCAACAGCTCCATGGTTGTCGTCCACCAGCTTCAACTATTACAACTACTATGAATAGACACGCGGCTCTTAACAGAAATTAAAGACAACCATATGGCTCCTGCCGGTTGCCAACTTACAATAAGGAACATTGCATACATCAAATATAATATCACATCACAGCACACCCCTGCAAAACAAAGTTAGACGCCTCTAATTTCTTTGCATATTTTACGTGGTTTGGGGCTTTCAATAAGTGTTGATCTAACTTACGAACAAGAACCACAACGTTGATGTTTGAACTATCAAGTGCCCGTTGTAAATTGGATCTATACTGTAATGGGAGAGACAGACACCCGCAAAGCCACTTATGCAATACAAGTTGCATGTTGAGCGTGGAGCAAGTCTCATGAACGATGTCATGTAAGGTTAGCCCGGGCCGCTTCATCCCATCATACCGCAAGATGCAAAGTACACAAGAAGCAATTGATAATAAAAGCACCACCGCCCACAATGACCATTGTGTTCTACTCGTGCAACAGATCTACATATAGACACGACTCTGATACCACTGTTGGGGTTCGTAGCATGGAAAACAAAAAATTTCTACCGCATACAAACAAACAAGCCAACATCTATCTACTAGATTGTAGCAAAGAGTCGATAGAATAACTCACCCTCAAAGATTCCAAAGTGTTTAACGAGAGCGGATTCTCGTGGGTGATGTAGTCGTACTCTTGCCGATCTCAAGATCGCGTAGAAGATCCTTCCGGCGCTGCGTTCCGGCAGCGCTTCCGCAGTCGGTCACACGTTCGGTACTCGACGAAGACCTTCCTCTCCCTTGTTCCAGCAGGAAGTGGAGGTTGTAGCACTCTCCTCGCGATTCCGGCAGCACGACGGCGTGGTACCGGAAGTAGAGGGGAGATCTCGCAGGGCTTCGCCTTAAGCTGGAGCGACTATGGTGGACTATAAGAGAGGCCTCGGTGATCTAGGGTTTAGACACAACAAGTAGAGGGAGTTAGGACGGCGACTAAGGCAAGTAGAAGCCCCAACTCGGCGGCTTGGGAGAAACCCTAGGGCGGCGGCGATTTGGTGGCCGGCGGCTAGGGTTAGGGTTTAGAGGGGCAAGGTGTAGGTCTTGGAGGGGCAGCCCTGCCCCTCCTTATATAGGTGGGAGGGCGCGACCAAGGGGAGGGGAGTCCCTCCCCAACTCGGCCTCCTTGGCCGGAGGTGGAGGGAGAGGGACTTCCTCCCCAAGTAGGTTTCCTACTCTCCCTCCACCAAGCAAAATAGCCGTTTGACTTTTCAAATTGGCGTTTGACTTTTTCAAACTAGGATTTGATTTATCCCTTTATTTTGCTCAGCGATGACACCTAGTACATGATGCAACCATTCCAACTTGTTATGACACATTCATGTACCCTTCCCGTCCGGAGTTCCGGACCTTCCGGAACCTTCTAGAACATTCCCGATGAAAACACCGGAACCATTCTCCAACCCCGAAACAGGACTTTCCTTATATGAATATTATTCTCCAGACCATTACGGATCTCCTCGTGATATCCCGGATCCTATCCGAGACTCCGAACAACATTCGGTCTCTTACTCATCATTCCATAACTACTCAACAACATCGAATCCTTAAGTGTGTCTCCCTACGGTTCGTGAATTATGCGGACATGATCGAGACACTTCTCCGAACAATAACCAATAGAGGAATCTGGAAATTCATATGGCTCCCACATATTTCAACGATTACTTTGCGATCGAATGAACCACTTACATACGATACCAATTTCCCTTTGTCTCACGATAGTTTACTTATCCGAGGTTTTGATCGTCGGTATCTCTGCATACCTAGTTTAACCTCGTTACCGATAAGTACTCTTTTCTCGTTCCCGTGATATGTGATCCCTTGTGAGCCAGTCACATGCTTGCAAGCTAATTGGATGACATTCCACCGAGAGGGCCCGAAGTATATCTATCCGTCATATGGATGGACAAATCCCACTCTTGATCCATGTGTCTCAACCAATACTTTCCGAACACTCAATGCCACCTTTATAGCCACCCAGTTACGGTGTGGTGTTTGATGTCATCAAAGCATCCTTTCGGTGATGGTGATAAGCATGATCTCATGGTCGAAGGAATTAGGTTACTATGTATCAGAAAGCATATAGCAATTGAACTATTAAAATGACTTGATCTTTATGCTACGCTTATCTATAGGAGTATGTCCATCATATCATTCTCCTAACGATATGATCTTGTTGTTAATAACATCTCAATGTTCATGATAGGGAAACCACAATCATTTATTAACCAACAAGCTAGTATTAAGAAGAGGCTTTACTAGGGACTTCAATTTAAGTTTACAAATCACACAAGTATTAATGTTTCCTTGTTAATACTATTATAGCATGAATGTAAACATTTATCATAAACACAAAGATATAATAATAACTACATTTATTATTGCCTCTAGGGCATATCTCCAACAAATCTGGCGTGGAGGTGTGTATGCGGTGATGTGTGAGAGATTGTAAGAGAGGTGCATCTGTAGATCTGTTGTGGTCTAGTCTATCGGGAGGGTGCCCTCCTCGTTGTCCCTCCTAGCATTTATATATGGGGAGGCTAGATCTCAGGTACTGATTCGAGTAGGTTACAAGTTGTATTGAAACTCTAATCTTGAGGTTTCCTTGTCTTGTACGCTTGAGAGTTCGTGTCCACATGGGCTACATAATAGCCGAACCGTCACAGGCGCCATGGACCCTGGCAGGTTGTCGAGTGGACCTTCCATCGGGCTGGACCAGGTATACTAACATCGGGTACCGTCGGGCATATCCATGTCAGCAGCCCCCGAGTGTTCAGTCGAATCGAAGATTCGGCTGAGGACTCTTCAATCTTTCGGGTGCAGTTATCTCTGTTTGCTAGAGAATTATTTTAGTGTGTAGGGGTTGTTGATGCGTGTGCCTGGCTCTCCCGACGGATCAGCGTCAGTTAACTGTCTTAGGACAAAACAACACGATCTTCTTCAGATTCGAGTCCCTTGACTCGAACCCGGAACATATGCTGGTGTAATTCGACTCAGGCCGCGGAGGACTTACAGGAGTTGAATTTCAGTAAATTTTAAATGATGTACCCAACGCGTCCGTCGGGATTTTTCATCGCGCCTGCTGGTACTGATTTTTACTGGCAGAGCGCAGTCGTGTGCGTTACCAGGCCATCAGATGGTATCTGTAGGTCTTATCTTTGCGTCGCAAACGCAGCATCCGAATGTTTATCACCGTGGAGGTGTTGCGGTGGCCAAAGAGGATGGTACTCACTTAGCGTTAATTGGGGTAAAGCTGCCGAAAAGTTTTGCATGAGGAGTAGCCCCCGAGTGTCTGTTCGAGTCGTAGACTCGAGCAAAGACTTTAATTCAGACGTTGTTTGGCTTCAGGTCCGTAGGACACGAATTTTTTCGGATGCTTGAATCCATCCTCCCTATGGGATTAGCCCCCGAGTCCGTAGTGGAGTCGTAGACTCGACGTAGGACTCGAAGAATAGATTGTTGGTGCAGTACCTTAATCGTGCGTCTAGTGCGCGGCCAGCGCTCCTGATAGGAGTAGCCCCCAAGTCCTTAGACGAATCATTGATTTGAGTGATGAATTGAAGCGTGCCACTCGAAGATCTTCTGTGTGCGTGACCAGCGCTCCAGTTTGTAGTAGCCCCCGAGTGTCTGGCGGAGTCATAGACTCGGGCAGAGACTCGAGTCTGGTACCATGTAGTTGTATCCGAAAATATCGTGGGCGTACCGCTGACCCGGAAGTACATTGTGTGCGCTATCATCGCTCCTGATAGGAGTAGCCCCCGAGTGTCTAGTCGAGTCGCGGACTCGGGTGGAGATTCATGCTAGGAGAAACCACTGACCCGGAAGTGCATCGAGTCAGCGTCTCATGCATAAGGAGCCAAGAATCGATGATGCAGTCGGAGTTGACGTGGCGGAGTCGTGCGGCGTTTAGCCGGAAGGACTCAACGTTGCGGATGAAGTCGACGCCTCTTCTTCTGTCGGGTGCGCGGCCAGAGCCACTCTTGTCGATTATTGATGTAGTCATCCGAGGAATGCTTCGACTCGGGCCTTGGTGTCAGTTGACGTGACTGGCGATGGTTGACTCTGTTGGAGGACTCGATAGAATAGCTCGATGCATTCGACATCCTTGTAAGCTGCAGAAAACATAAAAAGTTGTGAAGTACTTGTGTCTTGTAAAGAATATTTGCCTGTCGGCTTGTATAGTAAGATTCTGGTGCCGATCGAGTCGACACTTTTGCACTGTATGCTAGGCCTTTTAGTTAGCCTGATTACCCTTAGTCTTAGTACCTTGCCGAGGCACTCGGAGTTCAAGGATTTCGATGATTAGGCAGAATCAGCTAGTCGGGCTATCGCGTTCGATGTGCTCGAGTGCGTGGAGCCGATGGCACATTAGGTTACTCGAAGAGGGCGCAACCCCCGAGTGTTTCGAGTGCAAGTTAAGAAGGAAATCAACTCTAAGTAGAGGGGAACTTAGCTTTGTTTGTTGTTCGACGAGGTGAACAGGTCGCGGAAGCCAACGCAACCGGCAGATTGCGGTCACGAGAGCAAATACGACGTGCGGGTCGCGGTCGCGGGAGTCGAAGGAGCCCCCGAGTCGTGGTCACTGAAGCCGATGCGGCTAGTTGCCGCAATCTAAGATCGCGGAAGGTCGACGTAGTCGAAGAGTGCAGTAGGTCGCCGGGATCGAAGACCACAACGGGTCACGTGGCAGAGTTGGCGAAGTTTCCGAGCGTGAAGCTGGCGATAAAGGGACCGCATGACGTCGGATGGCCGGCCAACGCTGATGCTAATCGCGAACTCGCACGATGGTTTTTCTTTTTCACGTGGAGCTCTTTTTCCTTTGAAAATTTTCTTTGAAGCACATGCACGTGCTGGTACAGCCGAATCCAATCTGAGTATACACTTTTGACCCTGCCATCTATTTTTTGCGAAGCCTAAAATAACTTGCCGTGTAGAACCAGGACTGCATTACCCATCGTTGCAACCGAGTCCTACTCGTGTGTTTGCTTTTCCCCAAGCAAGCATGCAGCAAAAGTGCTCCATGACCATAGCTTTCTTTATCCAAAACAAGCACGACCTGACTCGGGATTTGTCGTAGGAACATGCCCGATTGGACTCTTCTGATTCATGGTTCAGCTTCTCTCTACATGAATGTTTTGTTCGCCCTGAATATATGCGCGTGCGCGCTCCACCTGACACGGATTTGACTGACTCCGTGATTGCTTCGATTGGTGTTTGTCAAACAAACTCTAATCCTTGTTGGCCGGTCACAGCTTGCCGAGATAAAACTCATATATAGTAGATCCGATCAATTGAGGCGGAAGGCGGTGTTGACGTTGAGCCCTCATGCTCATGTTTTCTTGTTGATAGATTCAACCACGGTGAAGATGTCGAGGACGAAGCTCTGCGCCTGTGTCTACGTCGGCAGAGAAACTGACCAGATGCGATCTGGGTGCTGTTGATGGCGAGGGAGCCGAAGTGGACGTAGTCCTCCGACACGGATGAATCGTAGATCGTAGGCGATGGGACCGTCACGACCGCACAATCAGCGCCCCAAATTCCCACAGACGGCGCCAATTGACGAGGTTTAATCTAGTCAATACCCATTGTTATGGACTTGGGTTTTGGAGAAGATGGGGATGCTGGAGATCGCGAAACGGTTAACAAAGAAGCAACCAGGGGACACGAGATTTACCCAAGTTCAGGCCCCCGGAGGGAAAACCCTACTCCTGCTTGTCTGCTCTTGATTACGGCGGAACCGAAGATTACAAGGGTGCGCAGATGCAATCTGGCGTGAAGGTGTGTATGCGGTGGTGTGTGAGAGATTGTAAGAGAGGGGGATCTGTAGATCTGTTGTGTTCTAGTCTATCGGGGGGGGGGGGGTGCCCTCCTCGTTGGCCCCTCCTAGCCTTTATATATGGGGAGACTAGGTTTCCTTCGGGTATCCTATGAAGACGCATTTTTCCGCTTTGGGTTCAAGCTTGTC
Source organism: Avena atlantica (assembly GCA_910589765.1). Classification (NCBI taxonomy): domain Eukaryota; kingdom Viridiplantae; phylum Streptophyta; class Magnoliopsida; order Poales; family Poaceae; genus Avena; species Avena atlantica. The sequence continues at coordinate 377,789,613 of OU342736.1, forward strand.
CGGCTATAACTTCTTTACATAGGCTTCGCAACCCCAAACTTTAAGGAACGACAATTTAGATTTCTTCTCAAACCATAATTCATACGGTGTCGTTTCAACGGATTTAGATGGTGCCCTATTTAAAGTGAATGCGGCTGTTTCTAATGCATAACCCCAAAACGATAGCGGTAAATCTGTAAGTGACATCATAGAACGAACCATATCTAAGAGAGATCGATTACGATGTTAGGACACACCATTTTGCTGTGGTTTTCCCGGCGGTGTCAATTGTGAAAGTATTCCGCATTTCTTCAAATGCTCGCCAAACTCGTAACTTAGATATTCACCTCCACGATCAGATCGTAGAAATTTAATCTTCTTGTTACGTTGATTCTCTACCTCACTTTGAAATTCCTTAAACTTCTCGAAAGTTTCGGACTTATGTTTCATGAAATAGATATACCCATATCTACTCAAGTCATCCGTGAAGGTAAGAACATAACGATAACCACCGCGCGATGCTACACTCATTGGACCACACACATCGGTATGTATGATTTCCAATAAGTCCGTAGCTCGCTCCATCATACCAGAAAATGGGTATATCTATTTCATGAAACATAAGTCCGAAACTTTTGAGAAGTTTAAGGAATTTCAAAGTGAGGTAGAGAATCAACGTAACAAGAAGATTAAATTTCTATGTTCTGATCATGGAGGTGAATATCTAAGTTACGAGTTTGGCGAGCATTTAAAGAAATGCGGAATACTTTCACAATTGACACCGCCGGAAACACCACAGCGTAATGGTGTGTCCGAATGTCGTAATCGAACTCTCTTAGATATGGTTCGTTCTATGATGTCACTTACAGATTTACCGCTATCGTTTTGGGGTTATGCATTAGAAACAGCCGCATTCACTTTAAATAGGGCACCATCTAAATCCGTTGAAACGACACCGTATGAATTATGGTTTGGGAAGAAACCTAGATTGTCGTTCCTTAAAATTTGGGGTTGCGAAGCCTATGTAAAGAAGTTACAGCCGGACAAGCTTGAACCCAAAGCGGAAAAATGCGTCTTCATCGGATACCCGAAGGAAACTATTGGGTATACCTTCTATCATAGATCCGAAGGCAAAATCTTCGTTGCCAAGAATGGATCCTTTCTAGAGAAAGAATTTCTCTCGAAAGAAGTGACTGGAAGGAAAGTAGAACTCGACGAGGTTATCGAACCTTCTCTCGAACTTGCGAATAGGGCAGCACCGGAAGTAGTTCCAGTGGCCTCTACACCAACAAGAGAGGAAGCTAATGATGATGATCATGAAACTTCGGTTGAAGTTGCTACAGAACCTCGCAGGTCAACGAGAACTTGTACCACTCCAGATTGGTATGATCCCGTTATGAGTGTCATGTTGGTGGACAACACCGATGACCCTGCGACGTATGAGGAAGCAATGATGAGCCCAGATTCCAATAAATGGCAAGATGCCATGAAATCCGAAATTGGATCCATGTACAAAAACCAAGTATGGACTTTGGTGGACTTACCGGATGGTCAGAAGGCTGTCAAGAACAAATGGATTTTCAAGAAGAAAACAAATGCTGATGGTAATGTTACTGTATATAAAGCTCAACTTGTCGCAGAAGGGTTTCGACAAATTCAAGGAGTTGACTACGATGAGACTTTCTCACCAGTAGCGAAGCTAAGTCTGTGAGGATTATGTTAGCAATCGCTGCATATTACGATTATGAGATATGGCAGATGGATGTCAAAACGACGTTCCTCAATGGAGACATTGATGAAGAGTTGTATATGATGCAACCCAAAGGTTTTGTCGATCCTAAAGATGCTAACAAGGTATGCAAACTTCAACGGTCCATATATGGGTTGAAGCAAGCATCCCGAAGTTGTAATCAACGTTTTGATAAGGTAATCAAAAGTTTTGGTCTTAGACAAACTTATGGAGAAGCTTGTATTTACAAGAAAGTGAGTGGGAGCTCTGTAGCATTCTTAATACTATATGTAGATGACATATTGTTGATTGGGAATGATGTAGACCTTCTTAATAGTGTCAAAGAATATTTGAATAATAGTTTTTCAATGAAAGATCTTGGCGAAGCAGCTTACATATTAGGCATAAAGATTTATAGAGATAGATCGAGACGCCTAATATCATTGTCACAAAGTACATATTTGGACAAAGTTCTAAAGAGGTTTGGAATGGAAGATAGCAAGAAAGGGTTCTTGCCCATGTTGCCCAATACGACGTTGAGTAAAACTCAAAGTCCTGCAACGACATAAGATAGAGAAAGGATGAGTAAGACTTCCTATGCCTCAGCCATCGGATATCTAATGTATGCCATGCTATGCACAAGACCCGATATTGCATATGCTGTTAGTTTAACTAGCAGATATCAAAGTGATCCAGGAGTGGATCATTGGACAACGGTCAAAAACATCCTTAAGTACTTGAGAATAACTAAGGATATGGTTCTTTCTTATGGAGGTGATGAACAACTCGTTGTTAATGGTTACACCGATGCTAGTTGGAACACCGATCCGGATGATTCTAAATCTCAATCTGGATACGTATTTACTTTGAATGGTGCAGCAGTTAGCTGGAGGAGTGCAAAGAAAAGCGTTGTGGCGAGATCTTCAACTGAATCGGAATACATAGCTGCTTCGGAGGCTTCACAAGAAGCGATATGGATGAAGGAGTTCGTTACAGAGCTCGGTGTGGTTCCAAGTGCGCTGGACCCAATGTCTATCTACTAAGATAACATGGGCGCCATAGCCAATGCGTAAGAACCAAGGTCACACAAGAAGCCGAAGCACATCAAGCTACGTTTTCACGCTATTCGAGAACATGTCCAAGATAGTGACATAAATATTTGCAAAGTACACACAGATCTGAATGTGGCGGATCCGTTGACTAAACCTCTCCCGAGGGCAAAACATGACCAACACCAAACTGCCATGGGTGTTCGGTATATTACCATGTAATCTAGATTAGTTGACTCTAGTGCAAGTGGGAGACTGTTGGAGATATGCCCTAGAGGCAATAATAAATGTAGTTATTATTATATATTTGTGTTTATGATAAATGTTTACATTCATGCTATAATAGTATTAACCGGAAACATTAATACTTGTGTGATTTGTAAACTAAATTAGAGTCCCTAGTAAAGCCTCTTCATAATACTAGCTTGTTGATTAAAAGATGATCATGGTTTCTTGATCATGAACATTTGAGATGTTGTTAATAACAAGATCATATCATTAGGAGAATGGTATGGTGGACATACTCCTATAGATAAGCATAGCATAAAGATCAAGTCATTTTAATAGTTCAATTGCTATAAGCTTTCTGATACATAGTAACTTAATTCCTTCGACCATGAGATCATGCTTATCACCATCACCGGAAGGATGCTTTGATGACATCAAACACCACAACGTAACTGGGTGGCTATAAAGGTGGAATTGAGTGTTCGGAAAGTATGGGTTGAGACACATGGATCAAGAGTGGGATTTGTCCATCCATATGACGGATAGATATACTCTGGGCCCTCTCGGTGGAATGTCATCCAATTAGCATGCAAGCATGTGACTGGCTCACAAGGGATCACATACCACGGGAACGAGAAAAGAGTACTTATCAGTAACGAGGTTGAACTAGGTATGCAGAGATACCGATGATCAAAACCTCGGATAAGTAAACTATCGTGAGACAAAGGGAAATTGGTATCGTATGTAAGTGGTTCATTCGATCGCAAAGTAATCATAGAAATATGTGGGAGCCATATGAATTTCCAGATTCCTCTATTGGTTATTGATCGGAGAAGTGTCTCGATCATGTTTGTATAATTCACGAACCGTAGGGAGACACACTTAAGGATTTGATATTGTTGAGTAGTTATGGAATGATGAGTAAGAGACTGAATGTTGTTCGGAGTCTCGGATGGGATCCGGGATATCACGAGGAGATCCGGAATGGTCCGGAGAATAATATTCATATAAGGAAAGTCCTGTTTCGGAGTTGGGGAATGATTCCGGTGTTTTCACAAGGAATATTCTAGAAGGGTCCAGAAGGTCCGACACTATGGAGGGGAAGGGTACATGAATGTGTCATAACAAAGTGGAATGGTTGCATCATGTACTAGGTATCATGGCTGAGCAAAATAAAGGGAGAAATCAAATCCTAGTTTGAAAAGTCAAACGCCAATTTGAAAAAGTCAAACGACAGTTTTGCTTGGTGGAGGGAGAGTAGGAAACCTACTTGGGGAGGAGTTCCTCTCTCTCCACCCGCCGGACAAGGAGGCCGAGTTGGGGGAGGACTCTCTCCCCTTGGCCGGCGCCCTCCCACCTATTAAAGGAGGGGCAGGGGTGCCCCTCTTCCACACACCTCTCACACCTCAAACCCTAGCTCCTGCGCGCCTCCACCTCCAAGTGCAACCGCCGCCTAGGGTTTCCCCTCCAACTCGGCGACTTGGGGCTTCCCCAAGCCCTAGCCGCCGGTCACACCCTTCCCTTGGCACCCTCTAAACCCTAGATCTCCAAGGCCTCTCTCATAGTCTACCATACTCGCTTCGGCTTAAGGCGAAGCCCTGCGAGATCTCCCCTCTACTTCCGGTACCACGCCGTCGTGCTGCCGAAATCGCGAGGAGAGTGCTACAACCTCCGCTGCCTGCTGGAACAAGGGAGAGGAAGGTCTTCATCGAGTACCTAACGTGTGACCGACTGTGGAAGCGCTGCCGGAACGCAGCGCCGGAAGGATCGTCTATGCGATCTTGATATCGGCAAGAGTACGACTGCATCACACACGAGAATCTGCTCTCCTTAACCGCTTTGGAATCTTCGAGGGTGATTTCCTCTATCGACTCGTTGCTACAATCTAGTAGATAGATCTTGGCTTGTTTGTTTGCATGCGGTAGAATTTTTTCTTTTCCATGCTACGAACCCCTACAGCTTCATCCCATCATACCGCAAGATGCAAAGTATATAAAAAGCAATTGATAATAAAATCACCACCGCCCACAATGACCATTGTGTTTTACTCGTGCAACAGATCTACATATAGACACGGCTCTGATACCACTGTAGGGGTTCGTAGCATGGAAAACAAAAAATTTCTACCGCATGCACACAAACAAGCCAAGATCTATCTACTAGATTGTAGCAACGAGTCGATAGAGGAACTTACCCTTGAAGATTCCAAAGCGGTTAACGAGAGCGGATTCTCGTGGGTGATGTAGTCGTACACTTGCCGATCTCAAGATCGCGTAGACGATCCTTCCGGCGCTGCATTCCGGCAGCGCTTCCGCAGTCGGTCACACGTTCGGTACTCGATGAAGACCTTCATCTCCCTTGTTCCAGCAGGTAGCGGAGGTTGTAGTTCTCCCTCGTGATTCCGGCAGCACGACGGCGTGGTGTCGGAAGTAGAGGGAAGATCCCGCAGGGCTTCGCCTAAGCCGGATGCGAGTTATGGTGGATTAGGGTTTCCCGGAAAACTAGGGTTTAGAGATCCGTGAGGAGGAGGAGGTGTCGGCGGCAGCGAGGGCGCGGTGGCGGCGGCTTGGCTCGGGGAGGGCTTGTGGTGTTGGGGCAGCCCTTCCCCTATATTCATGTGAGGGGGGCGGCCTTGGGAGCGGTGGGTTTGAATCCAAACCCAAACCCAAGTTGGATTGAGAGAAGGACTTGTTTCTTCTCCCACTAGGAAACCATTGTTCCAGTTTGACTTTTCAAACTTCCCGTTTGACTTTCAATTTAGAGCTTTATTTCTCTCTTGCAAATGCCAACACCAATTGACCTACGATATGATTCAATCATTCCGTATGTCCATGACACATCCATGGACCATTCCCCTTCCGGTTCGGTGAACCTTCTAGACCCTTCTAGAAGCTCTCCGATGAAATCATCGGAAACTTTCCCGAACTCCGAAATACGACTTTCCTTATATAAATCTTATTCTCCGGACCATTCCGGATCTCCTCGTGATATCCCGGATCCCATCTGAGACTCCTAACAACATTCGGTATCCCTATTAACATTCCATATCTACTAAACAACATCGAATCCTTAAGTGTGTCTCCCTACGGTTCGTGAATTATGCGGACATGACCGAGACACTTCTCCGATCAATAACCAATAGAGGAATCTGAAAATTCATATGGCTCCCACATATTTCTACGATTACTATGCGATCGAATGAATCACTTACATACGGTACCAATTTCCCTTTGTCTCGCGATAGTTTACTTATCCGAGGTTTTGATCGTCGGTATCTCTGCATACCTAGTTCAACCTCGTTACCGATAAGTATTCTTTTCTTGTTCCCGTGGTATGTGATCCCTTGTGAGCCAGTCACATGCTTGCAAGCTAATTGGATGACATTCCACCGAGAGGGCCCAGAGTATATCTATCCGTCATATGGATGGACAAATCCCACTCTTGATCCATGTGCCTCAACCCATACTTTCCGAACACTCAATGCCACCTTTATAGCCACCCAGTTATGGTGTGGTGTTTGATGTCATCAAAGCATCCTTCCGGTGATGGTGATTAGCATGATCTCATGGTCGAAGGAATTAGGTTACTATGTATCAGAAAGCTTATAGCAATTGAACTATTAAAATGACTTGATCATGCTACACTTATCTATAGGAGTATGTCCATCATAACATTCTCCTGATGATATGATCTTGTTATTAACAATATCTCAAATGTTCATGATCGAGAAACCACGATCATCTATTAATCAACAAGCTAGTATTATAAAGAGGCTTTACTAGGGACTCTAATTTAGTTTACAAATCACACAAGTATTAATGTTTCTGGTTAATACTATTATAGCATGAATATAAACATTTATCATAAACACAAAGATATAATAACAACTACATTTATTATTGCCTCTAGGGCATATCTCCAACACCGTGTCCACATGGGCTTCATATCAACAACACTTGTGCCGACACCACATAGAAGAACACGACGAATGCCCGGAGCGGTAGCATCCTCAAAGAATCTTGAGCTCTTCCACTTGCGCATAGCCTCTCCATGGTTGCACAACAACGACGCGGCTACCTCCTTGCCCGAAGCGGGCATGTCAAAGGATCTGATGAACCAATATAAAGATATATCGTCTCAAGTCCAACTAATCAGAATTGCAAAAATAGACGTGTCTCGTCTCAAGTACGAATTTGTTCAAGCAATTCAAAACAAGAAGATACTTCAGAATTCATTGAACTAACTCTCGAAATAGGCTTTTGTCCCGCTTTATAGAATAAAGCCACATCGGCCGAATAGATATAAGGTGGAGGGGGAGATCGGTCGTGTCCTCGATTCTCTAGAGAATTATAGGGCTAGGCCGGCGGTTCGACACCATCGTGAAGACTTCATAGTGGGCTGTTCACTGAAACCTGCACACACCTCCTGGCAGGAGAGCCCGATGGCCAGGACCGCCACGGGGATGGTCAAGTCCAGCGCCCAGCCGTAATAGTCCTACACCCACAAGCAGTTCATAGTTAACACGTACTCCCTCCGTTTGGAAATATAAGATGTTTTAGGTTTGTGAATGAGACGTATCTAGACACATTTTAGTGTCTAGATTCATTTGAACCTATACACTAAAAGCTGTCTAGATACATCTACTTTACAAACCTAAAACATCTTATATTTATAAACGAAAGGAGTGCAAGTTGACAAACTGGTCGACACTGAAGAACCTCGGGCATGGCCAAAGCCTGCCCAGCTCGGCCTGCTAGCTTGTCAGTTTGAATAAGAAAAAGAATCGAAAGTATAGTTAGAACTTTGAACACGTGGCTTGCTTGGAAAAAAAGTTGTTGAGATTATGAAGTTGGTTTCTGGTGGTGTGATGCTATACGTGAGGATAAGCACACACGTTTTGAGAAAGTAGTATTCGGTTTTTCTTCGCCAATCAGTTAGTCCGTTGGTTGGTTTGTTGAGATAAGTGCATGGAGTTTTTCTAGACGTGGAATCTGTTAAAAAGACATGGAGTGACAATTTGGTTGTAATTTCTTTAAGTGTGACATCAGGAATTCATCACGCTTTTGAAATTAATAGTAGAGATGTAACAAATACTGTGTATGTTCAATTGGGCAATTTCATGTGTCATACATCACTGCATCCATTTTCTGAGGCGACGAATTTTCGGCGGACACAATCTCTCATGTCAGTAGGGATTGATCTCGGGCAGGAGAACACATACATGTCGTTTTTAAAGAAAACATATAAGTCTTGTGGAGAACCCTATACATCGGAGATGCGTTTGGTAGCCTACAAGAAGTCGGGATAGGCCCGGTAGCGACAAAACGCGCTGTTTGGATGCCCATATGCATTCTTCGGTTGCATTGGTCCAACCCTCAAAGTACTCCATAGCCACAAGTACAACGCTTGATTCTGGCGTTTTCCCGGTGTCAATATCGCTGTGTGCAGAACCAGGAACGCAAAGACGGAGCTCCTACGGACAGGACAAACTCGCGAAAAACAACTTGTGGTTGGGTGGTGTTACCGTCAGTCTATTAGAATTTAAACCTCAGGTTTGACACTGTGTGTTGCATAAAAGGCAGAATATTCTTTTAGTGAGAGGCGACGTTCTCGTCGACAGCGAAGCGTCCGTGGTGACTTCGTCAATCTCAAGACCCGATCCACCGACTCAATCTCTCGGTGGTGCTCATAGGGATAGGGTGTACGTGTGTGTTTATAGAGTAGATGCATGTACGTGTTGTGAGCGTGTGAGTGAGTAATTTGTTTTAGGGTATTGGAAATGCATGCGTTATATGCTTCCCACCCACGCCTATGGGCCCTAGTTGGCGATTTCAATCTGATCAACCAGGCTCAGCACAAAAACGAAAGGTGCCTCAATCGTCATTGGATGGGTCGTTTCCTGGACTCTCGAATGAGTTGGAACTGCGTGAGCTTCCGTTGCACGATCGTCCCTACACTACACTTGGAGCAACTAAAGGCAATCCCCCACGCTTGTCTGATTGGATAGATTTTGCTTCTTGACTGATTGGGAGGAGCGCTTTCCCGATTGTTTCCTGTGTGCCGCTTTGTCCATGTCGTCTGATCACTGCCCGATCATCCGCCACACCACACGGCCTCCTCTACCCCAGAGATTTCAGATTTAGGTCAGAATCCTTCTGGACTCAGATCAACCGGTTCATCTATATCGTAGCTGATGCGTGGACAAGGCCCTCGGACCCCGATCCGTTGCGGTGACTTCACACTCTATATGACAACTAGATGGTGTGGCTCTTGTCACTGTTTATATTTTCTTATAAAACGTTATATTGATCAAGCTGAGAGAGCATAGCATATGGAGAAGAATTAGTCAATAAAGAAATAGGATAATAAATAAAGTAAAAATTGTACAAAGAACGTATTAAACATAATTAATAATTAATAGAATACACATAGGTTGGTCTAATCTATCAGATAGTGGGGATCCGTATTTGTAAAAAAAAACGAATGAAGGGCTCTAGTGCAGCTGCTGGCGCCTACGGCGGTGGAGGCGGGAAAGACGCAGCGCTTGCTGGCGCCTGCGATGAAGGCAGAGGTTGGGCATAGTGAGGAGCGCCATTCTTCGTTGTCTTTGGCTTGGTCTGGACACCCGGCATCGCCACAGTAGGGCGCTTGGCGACTGTGGTCCTTGCCTTCATCGCGAGTGGCAGCTGCTGCGGGGCGGCGCTACTGTGCACGTTCGGCCGCGGCGGCACGAAGAGGCCGCGGATGAGCATCAGGCTCCCGGTGGCGGTGGCGACGCTATGATTTGACGGGCGGCAGGGGGCAACCGCGTAGGGAGGGGTTGAAGGGGTACCCTTGAACCCGTCCATCGCCGAAGAGTCGCCGGCGGCAGCACAGGGGGAATGAGGGCGATCGGTCGACGCGTGCATGGGAAATTTTCAACACGGTTGACTCTTCACCGGCAAACCGGAGCGTTCATGTGCGCTATAGTCGGTGCAACAAATATGATGCTCCGGATGGCAAAATATGCTGCCCAAACAAATAATATCGCGCACTCAACTATACAGCGTCTATTGGAGCTATCGAAATCACTATTGACATGCTGTAATAACGTTTTTTACCGCGCAAGCGCAATATTGTGAAACTCTGAACATTTTATTTGTATAACTGTCTGAAACTCTGAAGTCTGACCGCTGGCAGCTGGCTCTCCTGTCCCGACTGGCCTCCACTTTCTCTCCTCCCCTCCCCTCCCCTGCCTTCCAATGGCGACTAACAAGAAAGGGGCGCCGTGTCGGAGGGAGATCCCCGACCACCTCCTGGCGGAGATCTTCCTCCGGCTGCCCACCCCGGCCGACCTCGCTCGCACCTCCGCCGCCTGCGTCTCCTTCCGAGGACTCATAACTGATCGGTCCTTCCTCCGCCGCTTCCGCCGCCTCCATGCCCGGCCGCTCCTCGGCTTCCGCGATCACGACGGCTTCAACCGAGCCCTCCCGCCTCACCCCTCCGCGCCCGCCGCTCGCGCGCTCGCCGACGCGGCTGACTTCTCCTTCTCCTTCCTCCCCTCCCATTGCCGATGGGCCGTCCAGGACATCTGCGACGGGCGCGTCCTCCTCCATGGTCTGCCCGAACGGCGCGAGGAGCTCCCACTCTTCACAGAGCTCGTCGTGTGCGACCCTTTGCATCGGCGGTACATCCTGCTTCCCCAGGTACCTGACGACCTAGCCGCTTCGGTGCAGCACCCGGACCCCGTGGTACGCAGGCCCCAGTGCAAGCCCTTCCTCGTTCCCCTTCACGAGGAGGAGGAAGCGGCCGAGGTGGAAGGGACAGCATTCACGGTGATTTGGATGGTACATTGCAAAATTAACCTGTCCGCCTTCGTGTTCTCTTCGAGCAGCGGACAATGGAGTGCCGCGGCATCCAAGGCCTGGAGTGATTTGGTCCCTGGCATGGGTGAGTCGGACATCATGTCACAGATGCACCCTTTTTTCCTCAGGCGCCATTATGCTTATGGCTGCTTCTACTGGGACTGGTTGCTTATCAAGAGCAAAAAGTTGCTCGTGCTTGACACCAGGAGGATGGAGTTCTCCATGGCTGACCTCCCACCCGGAGAATGGAGCACACAAGGTTTAGCCATTGTAGAGGCTGGGGAGGGCAGGCTTGGCGTGGTTGGTTTCCATGATGGAACTGCATCTGCTCTCAGCTATACCATTGCGCGAAACAAAGGCGAGAGTCCGAGCCAGTGGGAGATGGAGAAGAGAATCTCACTAGATTCTGGGTACCAATATTATATCAAAGATGCAACACAAAGGTACTTGCTCTTGAGAAGGACAGAAACCTCATCCCTAGAGAATTCACTCACTGAATATTTCTCAATGGACATCAAAACATTGAAGCTTCAAAGGATTTGTGCAAAACAAGGTACCAATATGTATGGGAAATGCATATATGCCAACTTCCCACCATCGTTGCTGTCTTCACCGACAATATGAATGGTAAAATTTCTATTGTGTCCTAGTTATCTCCTTCCTTTCATAATTATCACACAGCTTGTCTAATGCTTGCTTGTTTATTGATGCAACGGATAATCGTATTTACACAATTTAGTAGTGTTTATTTTCTTGTGCTCATGGGAAAGCTAAGTGTCCGGAAACATTTGACCTTGATATATTTTCTTGTTTGTTCAAATTGCCATTTTAAGGGAATGATAATAGTAAGAGAAAAGATCTTGCACGCTATGTGTAGCTTATGCATGAGTCCTCGTGGACTTGCGAAAAAACTAGGCCAATACAATTATTTCCGAGGAGTAGTTTTTATACAAGTATCCTCGGAATTGCAAAAAAACTAGGTTAACGTAGAAGGAATGCAAGAGTAGATGTCATTTCTCATGGATACACTTTTCTTTTCATAGATATATAAGGAGGCAGAAAAGTTTCCGTTAGTCATCTTCAATGTGTAATTTTATCTCGTGATGTTGTTTTGAATAAACCCGCATAACTGGTATTGACAAGAATAAAATCTTGAGGCACCACTCTAAACAAGTACAGCTTGTGTTCACAGTCACAGGAAACTCAAGTTTTATCTCGCGATGTTGTTTTATCGCAGGCAACTCTTCTTTATTACAGTCAATCTCCACCACTCTTGGATCTTCATATCATGGTTGTTCTCCTAATATCAAAGAAAAATAAGAGTACAGGTTGAGATGATTGACTGAAATTTAAGTAGGTTTCACGTGATTGTATATTACCAATTCTATATAAGATGAATTAGAGGGGGCACCCAGTTTTGTATGTCTTTCCTTTTTGTGATTTATTTTTGTACTGGGATCGCAGATGTCACCTGGTATGTTGGTTCTCAGCTACCAATACCCCCGGTTTCTTTCATATTAGTTAGAAGTTTCTTGTGCTGCTAGGTGCCTAGGTAGTATATGAACTCCTGCAACACAATTACCCGTTATGTATGACTTAGTTTTTCACGACCCATTTCTTTATGTTGGTGTGCCTCTGCCTGGCTATGTACTCCAACTTGCGTTGCAAATTACAATGCTACACACACCATGCAAAGCGAGTAATTGCAGTCACATGTTTCAAATTCAGTCGTGATCAGTAATCAACATTAACAATGTGACGATACGATTCTGCCTCGTGTGATACTACCTAAGTACCTACAATGTGTTTCTTTTAGCTCGTAAACTCTTGAATATGCACAAATTGGGCCGAAGCTTTTCTTTCTTGTCTTAACTCTTTGTCGTTTTTCTTCAGATTCGATGGAGTCGTAATCAGTTCAGCATCTGAGTTCAAAGTACGCTAGTGCGATTTCAACATGGTGGAGTTCTCTCACCTGTGACCGCATTGCCTACAAGATGACGCCTAAACAGTCCCCGGAGCGTCACTTGGCAGTGACCCCAGTGATCATGTCTATGTTGTTGTTCGTTTCATTCTGAGCCTAGCTTCGGTTAGTGTAGGCAGCTATGTGGTTGTTCCCTGCCTAAGGATGTGGCACCGAAATTAAGAGCTCCTGTCAATGCGACAACTGTGGTAAAAGGTACTGCCTTTGGTTTCAAAATATATGATGTTTTAGGTAGCTTGTGTACATTTTCAAGTGATATCATCTCCAGAACGCAGAACAGCATGCTACTCCCTCCGTTTCAAAATATAAGATGTTTTAGATTTGTAAAACAAATGTATCTAGACTACTTTTAGTATATAGGTTCACTCATATTTGGAGTGAATCTATACACTAAAAGATGTCTAGATACACTTTCTTCAAAACCTAAAACATCTTATATTTTGAAACGGAGGGAGTACAAGTCTTAAGCTAGGTATAAGAGTAGAGAATGCTTGTTTTGGCCTGCACATGGCTGGCAATGGAGATGCAGCAAGAAAACGCGATGAAACCATTGACGGTTCTGGATCACTGGTAATCATGTGCTCTCCCTTATTTTATTTGGAGAAAATGAAATTCTTTGGTTTTGTTGCATTGATAGAAAGAACAGTCTTAGAACAAATCTAGCAGATTGCGTTTCTTGCGCACGACCGCAAATAAACAGCTTGTTTTCGGTTTTCAACAAAAAACGGCTCCGAGCAGATCATGTAAACATGACCCGACCTCTATATAAGTGGGCTGCGTGACAGATCCGAGCACGCCCTAGACTTGAGGAGATATTTGGCGCCAGGGACATTTCCGCTTGCTCCTTTCCTGCTCCCTTGCTGCCGGCGATCTACGTCCCCACTCGCTCTCCGGGCCGCCGCATCCTGGATTCAATGTCATGGACCTCATCGAGCTCACGCCTGCCGATGGACAGGTTGTGCGGCCACAACCGCCGCCTCCTATGGCTTCGGCATTAGGCGCAGGTTCCCACTTGATTGTCGCCTCCGGCGTCAAGAAGAGGAAGCGTGTGGGCACCCACGTCGTCCTGCACGGTGTTGGTGCCGCCTCGGTGGCTCGGCGGGAAGAGCCAATTGTTGTCGTCGTCCCTGACGCCCAAGTCGTGTCCCCACGCACGGGTGTGTGTGTGTGTGTGTGTCGGGGGGAGGGTTGTGGCATCCCGCAAAACCACTACTAGAAAATCGTGTTGTTTTTGTGCATTGCATCGTCATCATCATGCATTGTTGGTCTGCATTATTTTAAAAAGCCTAGCTTTGATTTGTACAAATACCCCTTTTTAGTTAAAGACAAAACCCCGAGCGTATCGGATATTTTGTTTCCCTAAAAACAATGTTGCAAAGTGGCTTTGTTTTAATTTGAACAGATCCAAACAAACACAAAAACTAACACAGCCCAACCCTAAATCTATTCCCACCCAAATCCTATCTACCCTCCAACCACAGACCGCCACCTCATCCCTCCACCATTTTTCCTACCCACCTGCCACCTCATCCATCCAGCCCCCTCTCCCTCCCTTTTTCACCCAGACTACCCTCACCCACTCCCTCTGCCAGCCCGGACCCACACAGCCGTCCCCACCCCTGGACAAACCCACCCTCTCTCTCCTCTCAGCCCGCGTGGCCCCGCCCACCTCCTGGGTCCCACCAGGCAGCCACACGCCTCCCCCACACGGCCACGCCACGCACGCGCCTGACCCGCGCCCACCACGCGTCGGACATGCGCCCACCACGCGCCTCTGGGCCCCACCGCGTCGGCCCACTCGCCAGCCTCTCCCCACCGCGTCCCAGCCGCGTGCCCGACCTGCCCCTGCCCCACCCAGCCGCCTGGGCCCACCCGCGCCGCGCAGCCGCGCAGCCTCTCCTCTCCACCCGCTCGCGACCTCTCCCTCGCAACCGCTCCCCGAGGCCCCTGCCGGCGCCGCCGCTCGACCCACAGTAGCCCGAGCCGCCCCCGTCCACCTCGTCGCCAGGCCCCCCTCCTCCTCGTCGCCCGCTACCCGACCGCCTCAGCTCCCCGTCGGCTCGCCCGCGTCGTCCCCCTCTCTGCGTCGCGCCCCCCTTCCCCATCGCAAGCCATCGCCTCGCCCTCTGCGTCTCGCCGGCGACGCCCCGACCCCGCGCCCGCTCCCCCTCGAGCTCCTCTCCCACCTGCGACGCCCCCGAGCCCCCGTGCTTCCCGCCCGCCTCGGAACCGTCCTTGGCCGCCTCCTTGCCGGCCCCCGCCGCCTCCTCCGGCTCTGCCCCGAGCCGCGAAGCTCCCCTCCGGCGAGCCTGCGCCGTCGCCAGGCCCCCCTCCCCCTCTCGTCGCGCCCGGCCCCGAGCTCCGGCCTCTGCCGCCGCTGAGCCGCCCCGCACCCGCGGTCCCGAGCGTCGCCGCCGCCGTCAGTCGCCTCCCCGCCTCCGCCGCCCTGCGAGCCCCGTCCCTGGCGCCTCTTCTGCGCCTCTGCAAGCCGGCGTCGACCCCGCGGGAAGGACCCCGCCGGCGCCCTCTCCGGCCCTCGGGTGCCTCCACCATGCCCCGGACGCGCCCTCCTCGCTGCCAACCTCGTCGACCCCACCTGCCTCTCCATCGGTTGAAGACAACCAGCAACCTCCAAGTTCCACGCCTTGGTATGCGCCAAGTGAGCGAGCCACCAGAGCATCGTCAGTACAGTAGCTTCATCTCCAGATCCGAAGGCCGACCCGTAACAAGTTCGCCGACCCCGTCACCAAGATATCGTTCACGGAAAACCCCGATGTTTTCAACCCGGCACCATCAAGACCTTCGCCACGGAACGCCGAGACCCCGGACCCGAAGACCGATCCCGCCGAACGCCAAGATCTTCAACCGGATCCGAGGACACCGAGACCCCGGTGCGACAAGTTCTCCTTCCCGGACGCCGAGTCCGCCGAGAACCCGGATGCGACAAGATCTGCTTCCGATGTCCGAGACCAATCCGTCGAACCCTGGACCCTGAGACCGACCCCGAACCCCGGAACCCCAAGTCCGTCGAGACCCCTCAATGTGTGAACCCCTTCCCGGAACCCTATTTTATAACATAATAACAACTTGTTGCATTTAATCATTCATCTCGCATACATTCATGTGGTTTGGGGGCCTTATGCCGATTCACCTCATAATTAAATATGGGGCCCATATGCGGGCAAATCCAGTCTCATATTGGCCTCATTAAAACTTGTGTAGCGAACCCGGTGCTAACTTTTGCCATGCTAAAACCACATTTAAATGGCGGGGTATCTAAATAACTTGAACCATATAATTAATTGTCGGGACCCCGGTTCCGCTTAATATGACCTAATTGCATCGCACCTTTGCCATGTCATCCATCATACATGCATCATGTCGATCTTCTGCCGTTTTATTAAATATTGCATCCGGTGTTTATTCTAGTGTTTTGCTTCTTCGCGGATAAGGTCGTTGAGTTGATGCGAGTGTCGACCCGATCTTCGGTTGAACCCTCCGACAATGTTTTCAGGCGAGCATCTTCCCCTTTCTACCTATCTTACTTTTCTAGTATTTACTCCCTCCTGTTGATCTTTGCTATCTGTGTTGCGATGCTCTAGTTTCCGTACCCGTGATATCCCTTGCAGCCATATATAGCCGTGGACACATCCTATTACCTGTTGTTTGGTAGATAGTTGGACCCGCGTGTCGTAGTCGCTTGCTCAAGTGTTTTGCTTGTCGTCAAGTACCACAATTGTTGGAGGATTGCCGCATGTTGACGTTGGAGATGATCATGGTTTACTTATTGTTCACTTTAATTCCTGTTTAACAACTAAAATTGAATTAAGCAGAGGCATCGGTGGGTGATAGGTAAGTTTTGGTTTCCGACCGCCCACTTGTGTCCCGTAGGACCCGAGTTCTTGACACCTGTTCCGAGATCGAGCGCGCTAACCACAGGTGGGGAGATATGGGCCCCCCATTGATTATTACCTGATTTCAAAGTATTGTACTGGGGGCCACAACTAGTTTGAGGATTTATTTACTATCCTGTACTTATGCCTGTTTACCGCTTTATTTACGTTTGTGCGAGGAGCACACTGTACTGTTTAGGATCGGGACACGTTTTCGCGGTGTCGACAGTCCCCGATTGGGGATCTGCTGTCGTTCACAGCCGTCCACCCAAACCCTAAGTCCGTCTCGGAGACCGGCCGACTTCGTTGCGGGTGTACTTAGTGGGGTGGCCCCCCGTGCTTGCTTTGGGTCTGGGAACGTCATGACTTAGGCCCCGCCGACATACCGATGGGTGTATGTTAACTGATCTGGCAAAAAGGGTCGAAGTGCCTGTGGATACTTTGGTGCACCCCTGTAGGGTTAAATCTTTTCGAGAAGCCGTGTCCGGGGTTATGGACGACTTGGAGCACAGTGCTTGATCATAGACAACTATAACTAAAGTTTACTGTTATAAACTGCCTTGTATCCAATTTGACTAGTAATCAGCTTCACCACAATGGAAAGGCTAATTAAAAGTACCAACAACTGCTGGGTTTTGGGGTTATCTCATGCTGATTGTATATGACTAGTAAGTGTTGCCACTATAACGGAATGGTGAACTAAAAGTGCCCACTGCTTACTTTATCAGGACGATTATCTAAACCTGACTAGTAAAGTGCCGCAACTATAACTGAATAAGTAAAAACTGCCAACTGTGTGAGTTCCTCGGTTGACTTCCTCGATGGTCTCGAGGGGGAAACGCCAGGATGGGTTTGTTTGTTGGTAGTATCAGGTTGGTTCCGAATAGGTCTTGCTCACCCCTCTCTGATAGCCGCCCGTTGTATCGAGCCTCTATAGGTTGTTTAGTGCATGCTGCCGCTGCCGCTCAGTCCACCATACCTATGTAGGCGAGGACCGCCGAATTCTAGCCTCGCCGTGTACTGGCCTCAGTACTGACGCTCCTTCTTTTTTCCTTTGCCCTTGTCGGCACCCCTTTTGTTTGAGCAGGTTTTGAGATCGACGCCGTTAGCAGGGTTACCCTTCCGGCTTGGCCTGGGCAGGGTTATGGACGCCATTGGTTATTCTTCAGGGCTCTTAGCCCCATTTGCATCTTGTCCGTAGTCGGACGCCCCATCGTTTTCCAGGTGATTTGGATCTTTGTGCCGTATAATTGTATTCTTGACTCTTTGAGTCGCTGTTGTATATGTATCTGTTCTGTGGGTCCCATCGAGGACTGTTGTGTAATGTTATTACTTTGTTTTCCACCCGCACGAAAGTGCCTGGTGGGCACCTTCGAATCGTTTCTATGCGGGTTTGGCGAGTTTTGCTAAAACTTGCATAGGGCCGATTCTGAGGGTGTTACAGAGTGGTATCAGAGCTCAGCAGTTACGATACCCCACAAGTCCAGCCTGTAGGATAACCTAGCTAACGGCCGAAGTAGAGTGTCAAAACCATTTATGAAAATCGGTTGGATAGTTCTGATTAGGTCTGATTTTACTCCTTACCCCTCTGCTATTCTCCTCTTACCTCTGCGTGTTTTAAATCCGCTCTCTTCTCTTTCTTCGAGTCCAGGAATTCTCGTGGTTGGGTTCCGTCGTACCTTCAGGGTTTCGCTTCCTCCTTTGATAACGGTGGTGCTACATCGGGTCTTCATGCTATCCGAGGAATCCTTCGTCTGTGGTATCATTCTTTGTTCATTGTTTGTGCATTCCGGTGTTTTCCGACGCGACGACATCCTCTACGCCAGATCTGATGCAGAGTCTGCATCACTCCTTTGTTCCGAACCTTGCTTGTCGAGATCTTCAGTCTGAATCCAAGGGTTGGTTGCATAATCTGTCTATTCGTGTACAGAGTAATGCTTTGAGTGCGGGATGGAGTCGCGACCATACCACTACTCTTATCATTTGCTCGGTATATTGAATGGGGGATCAATGCAATTTACTCCTTCCATGAAAGTTAGAGGTGGCCTTACCTTTAACTTCGTCCGTTGTTTATCCGGAGTGTTCTCTTGGCGAACAGGAACAACGACCTCTTGTTAGTGGTGTCGCGAGGATCTACACGAAGCGAGAAGACGCAGATCGCCGACCTTCCTTCCGGTACCATGAGGCGGATCTCGAGGGCGAGATCCATTGTTAGTGGTGTCGAATTGTGGCATCCCGCAAAACCACTACTAGAAAATCACGTTGTTTTTGTGCATTGCATCGTCATCATCATGCATTGTTGGTCTGCATTATTTTGAAAAGCCTAGCTTTGATTTGTACAAATACCCCTTTTTAGTTAAAGACAAAACCCCGAGCGTATCGGATATTTTGTTTCCCTAAAAACAATGTTGCAAAGTGGCTTTGTTTTAATTTGAACAGATCCAAACAAACACAAAAACTAACACAGCCCAACCCTAAATCTATTCCCACCCAAATCCTATCTACCCTCCAACCACAGACCGCCACCTCATCCCTCCACCATTTTTCCTACCCACCTGCCACCTCATCCATCCAGCCCCCTCTCCCTCCCTTTTTCACCCAGACTACCCTCACCCACTCCCTCTGCCAGCCCGGACCCAGACGAGGCGCATCGACTGAACCGATTATTCAAAAAAAAAAGCGAGGGTGTGTTTGGTAAACCGTGTCAACCCAGAATCAATATCTCACTCATACAAGCTGCCTTTAGACAAGCCCAGTTCAAAATTATTTGTGTGGTTGGTATCCTGGGTTTGCTCAAACAAGATGGATTGAGATGCTGTTTGGTGGCTTGTGTGAGTTAAAACAGGTTACGGGCCACAATTTTACATAGAGTTCTTGGACAGAAAAGATAAAAGCAATCAGGTCCTTAGACTAAAAAGATAAAAGCAATCGCGTCCTAGGAGGCCTTTCTGAGTAGGGATGGCACCCGTCAGGTTCGGGTCTGGGTCAAGGCCCCCCATACCCGCACCTGCCCTATTTCCCCCGCCCCGCGACCCGTCCCGATACCTCCGTCGGGTCTGGAAATCCACTAGACCCGCGACCTGGCCGAGTATGGGGACCCAGTGGGGACCCGCAAAATCAGGGCGATGGGGTCGATCTGGGCAGTGTCGTTGGGACTTGGGCCATTGGCGTTGAGGACGACGCCGACCATAGAGGCCGTGGAGGCCCGGCGCAGCCATGGAGGCAGTGGGCGTGTAGTCATCGCTGGCGGGTGGAGGCTAGCGGCGGCGTTGTGAGCTCGTGGAGGCGAGCGGCGGAGCTGGGAGATCGTGGAGGCCGGGATCTGTCGAGGCGAGGATGGTCTTGCGCAGTCGCCCAGAGTTGGAGGAGGAACGACGTGCATGCGGTGGGAGTAGAGACAGGGCGGCGGTGCTAGATCGAGATCATAGGGGGATTTGCCTAGAACGTGGTGATGGGGTGGGGACGAGGTCACGAGGGGTGGTCGGGTGGGTCAATGCGTGTGTGTGTGTCGTGTATGTGTGCAATGTGCGTGGAATGAGGGGTGCAGGAACTACCGTGTGAGGTTTGTGGGCTCTTAGGTTTAGGATTTAGGAATATAATTAGTGGGGTAGCCGGGTCTGCGGGTGTGCGGGTATGGGTTTGTACCTCTAAACCCGCCCTCGCTAGACCCGTCAGGTCTAGATTTTTACCGTTAAGCAGACCCATGGGTTTTTTTCTTTACCAAACCCTCCCCGTTTAAGGCGGGTACCCATCGGGATAGCGGGTATCGGGTACCCATTGCCATCCCTATTTCCGAGCTCGCGTGCGAACTTGACGGTGGGCTAGGGCCCATCACAGAGCTCGCGTGCGACTTTACACCGGTCATGCTAGGTCCATCAGTCGTGCGGGATGGACTGAGCTGCAGCCGTGGAGGAGCTATGGGCAGACGTCTTGGCCAGCGTATGGACGGTGGAGGAGCCTCGGGCAGACGCCGAGACATGCAGACGGACATGCCGGTGGAGGAGCCAGAGAGCGCTAGGGAGAGGGGAGCTAATTTTTTTTAAATAATACGTTTTTTTATTCATTTTCACAAATAATACACAAAACGTGGAAATTGTAAATCTAACGGACAGTCGTCCGTTCAAAAGACGACGGGGGTGGTTCGTCTTTTGAAAAGACGACACAGTGGTTCTTCTTTTGAAAGGACGAGTGCCCCAGACTGTCGTCTGTTGGAAAGACGAAGGTGTTGTTCGTCTGTTCGAAAGACGAAGGATTGTTTCGTCTTTCGAAATGAAGACGGCAACATTGATCATGAAAGCTACGTACACGTCCAAATACGTTTTAGGTTTCGGACTATTGTTTCACGCCGTTTCTCCCGCCGATTTTCTCGCCACTCCTTCCCGCTGATTTTTCCCGCAGTCCTTCTCGCCGATTTTTCCTGCCAGTACTTCCCGCCCTTTTTTTTCCCGCCTATTCGGTTCGGTGCCTCTATAAATGCGGGCAACGAGATGTATCTTTTCACCCAGTTCATCTCTTTCTCCTCTTACTCTCTCATTTCCCTCCTCTCCTCTCCTCTTGCTCTCGCATTTCCCTCCACTCCTCTCCACTATGACCGACGCGTTTCCTTGGCCGGCACAGATGTCCGTTGAGCTTTTCCAAGAAGCCAGAAATGTTATGATAGGCGATGAACCAGCCCAATGGGAGACGGTGTTAAGGAACTATGATGCTCTCGTTATGCTTGGTAAGGAACTTCATCGGAGAGGGTGAAAACTAAAGACCCCAAATCAGGTACGAGCAGAGCTTAGATCCAGACAAGGTGGGACAAGCTCAACTTCAAGAGTGAAGCTCGTATGATGGAGCGGGCTGAGGCACCTTGGTCCTGGATAGAAGAGAGCGAAGATGAGAATGATATCTTCATGCCGCCACCCGTTGGAAGCAAGGCAAGAGCTGAGTGGGACAAGAGGCAGGAGAAGAAGAAAGCGCATGCCAAGAAGAGTCAAGCTGACATGATGGAGCAGGTTGCAGCACCTAGGTCCTGGATAGAAGAGAGCGAAGATGAGGATGATATCTTCATGCCGCCACCCGTTGGAAGCAAGGCGAGAGCTGAGTGGGACAAGAGGAAGGAGAAGAAGAAAGCGCAAGCCAAGAAGAGCAAGTGCGAGGGATCGTCAAAGGGAAAGGACGAGGCATCATTGAAGGGAAAGGGAAAGGCAACATGCTAGGAATATATAGGACTCTTATTTATGTAACGCAAGTTATGCTGGACTGTGTTGCAAGCTATGTTGAGTAGTTTGCCGAATAAAATAGTGAAATAATAGAATGATGTCTCATATATAGGTAGATATATGTCTCATACATAGATAGATAAATGTCTGATATATAAGTAGATATCACTGGTGTCGACGACGAGGTGGCGGAGGCCTCGGTGTACTCCATCCATATCTGTGGGGTGGCATCACATCACGGCGAGGTGCAGTTGACCCTTCACCTTGATCCTGTGTATCCTGTATGGGGATAGGTGGTGGAGTACCTGGATGATACTGGCCAAACCAGTCTACCTGCTCGTGATGTGTCTGCTGATCATGGTCGTCACTAGTGTCCCATGAAACGGAATCTCCTGCTAGTGTACAAGAAATTAAGTACTGAACAATGTCATACTGCATCTAACAATAGTACGAAGGGACAAGCTTACCATGAGGATGAGATTGTGGTCGATAAGCGAAGTCCATGTAGGGGATCTGCAAATGCAAGTGGAACAACTTGATTGTTTCCATCTTGACCTATGGCAGTCAATATCTGACCCCTGTACTTGCTAGTGAGAAATATACCATCCACACAGATGACTGGTCGACAGTGAGTGAAAGCTTCTATGCATATAGCAAATGAGAAGAACATTCGATGTAGCACCCTCAAATTAGGTTCACATGGCAACGTAAAGTGTTGGATGTCAACATAGGTGCCTGAATTCCTAGCCTGCAATGTCTAGAGCATCCTAAAAACACAGTCGTACCCATCTCAAAACGAACCAAACCTTGCCTCCAGTGTCCTTTCCTTAGTCCTCCAAGCCTTTCCGTATGAAATATTGTAGCGAAATCTGACAGAAACTTTGTTGATGATAGCTTTCACCCCCATGGCTTTGCCCTCCACTATCTCCGTGTATAACAGTCTAGCCAGGAGGGTTGACGTGAGGTTACGATGGTCCTGAAGGACACTGACAAGTGTACATGTGTGCATCACAACATCGGTGTGTAGGGTTCGCAGCATAGAAAACAAAAAAATTCCTACGATAGGAACAACTATGTACCAAGATCTATCTACTAGATACAAACAACGGGCGGATGTATATCCGTAGAGAACATACCCTTGAAGACCGACAAAGCTTAACGAGTCCAAACTCGTGGTTGATGTAGACGATCTCTTGCCGATGTCAAGATCGAGAGGAAGTCCTAGCGCCACAATACAGCAACGCATCCGTGCTCGCACACACGTTCGAGGCACCGAGCAACCTCCGCCTCCTCGCTCTAGCGATCCAGCGGAAGCACAACTCTTTCTTGCCGAATAGCCACCGAGAACATGTATCTCGCTAGTCCGAGACCATGGGGAATAAATTCTAGAGGGGGAGAGAGATCCTTCACGGGGAGGTGTGAGTGAGAGAGAGGGAGGGGGCTCCTTTTATAGGGAGAGGGGGAACCCAAGGGGCCATGCGCCCAGCCATGGGGCTGCCCCCACCTCTTCCACATTCATGTGGGTGGACACTCCACTCACTCAAATGCCTTTCAATTCCCTCCACTCAAAAACCCACTCAAAATCCCATTAAATTTCCACCAAATTTAATGCAAACTCTCATTAAATAAAACTCCTTTTATTTATTCAGAATTTTGTCAATTACTTTAACGACAAACATTCACATATAACCCATTGCTAGTATTTCATTTCACATGTAGAAAAACTTTTTGCAATTTCACCCGAAAACCCGTTTTGGTATCTAGTGAAATAAATTCCTGCGCTTGTTATTCTTTTCGGCATGAAACTTTTGCTCCAAATGGATGTCGGTGTCTCTTAAGCGTGTCACCCTACGGTTCGCGAATAATGCGGACATGATCGAGACCCCTCTCAGATCAATAATCAGAAGCGGGATCTGGAGACCCATACTGACTCCCACACATTCAACGATGACTTTCTTGTGATCGTCGGAACCTTTTACGCTAGTATCTTAATCCCTTTGTTTCGTGATATATTACATGTCCGAGATTCGATCATCGGTATCTCCATACCTAGTTTGATCTTGTTACTGACATGCACTCTTTTCTCGTTCCCGTGATATAACATTCTAGTGATCAAATCACTTGCTTGCAAGCTAATCAATGTGATATCACCGAGAGGGCCCAGAGCATATCTATCCGTCATCGGGATGAATAAATTCTACTCAATATAAACTCAATGACTTTGATCGTAATGCTATACTTCGGATGAATATTCATCACACCATTACACTAATGTTGTGACCTCATTATTAACAACATCCAATGTCCATGATCGGGAAATCTTTGATCATCTTGTTAATCAACGAGCTAGTTTATAAGAGAGGCATAACTAGGAACTTTCTTTTTGTTTATTAAACACATATGTATTAACGTTTCTATATTAATACGCTCATAGCATGTAAAATAAACATTTATCATAAATAAGGAATACGATAATAACCACTTTATTATTGCCTCTCGGGCATATTCCCTTCAGTCTCCCACTTGCACTAGAGACAATAATCTAGTTTGAAAACTTTGCGTATTGAACACATATGGCTTGTTCCATATACGTAATTGCAAGTGGTTAACATAATCTATGGATCTGACACTTCAGGTCCTTGTGTATTTGCATGTCTTTGCGTCTCCATGCATTACTCATCCTCTAATGAGATGACATTGTATAAATTTGGTCTTTTGGTGAGACCTTTAGTTCTTTGGGGTTAAATCACGTCGATACTATTGTCATACAATATATCTTTAGTGTTAGCCCGTTGCGAACCACACCTTAGTTTGATAACAAACTACTTGACACAAATTCCCTCCTTTGCTGCTACTATAGCAGTCATATACTTAGCCTTTTTGTTGTAGTATTCGTACAATATCTTAACTTTGGAACTCTTCCAAATCCATCATGGAAACTTTCTTTCCATTTCATTGTGCCACCCATAGTCTAAATTGAGATAAACTTAATTTGTATCTTGTGACAAAACTAGTATCAATATAACGCTTTACAATGAACTATTTGTAATTGTTTGTCACCTCTACACAAATATATTCTTAGTTTTTCCAAAATATCATAATAATATTCTCACTATCGTCCAATGATCATTTTATGATTCATTCTGATATATGCTCATAACACTTAGAGCATAGGACATATCTGGATGTGTACATATCATGGTATGATTGATCAAAACATTCTCGTGATTTCACTCATCAAGTGTCAAAGCACTTGAATCTTGTTTCACTTATCAAGTTTCGATACACTTGAATCTTGATTCAATTCCTTTCCATGCAACAAGAACTGTTTCTTGTCGTTTCTATATTGAACTCCTTCAATATCTCATATATGTATGTTTGGCCCAACCATATTAGCGTCACCGTCTATCCATTATAGACATTCATGCTAAATATTCGGGTTTTGCCCAAGTCTTTCATCAAAATGAAATCCTTAACCTTTGTCAATAAAAGATACATCATTTCTAATCAACAAGATGTCCTCCACATAATGTATTAGAAATATGTCTCAGCGCTCCCACTTAATTTCTTGCAAATGCAAGCATCTTCATCGTCTCCAGATGAAAACTCCTTTTTCATCCGTTGAAGATTCCAACTTCGCGATGCTTACTTCAACCATTGAAGTTTGCATGCCATTTTAGTATCCTTTGAATTTAACAAAACCCTTTGGACCGTGTCTTATACACGTCCTAGGTAACCATTCTATTAGAAGAATTTTGTTTTGTTTATTCATCTATCATATACCAAATTATATATAGTGGTTGCTACTTTAATCCATCCAGACTAAATATCGCTATAAAAGATCCAATCTTGTCATAGTCAACTCCTTTGAACATTGTCATAAAATAATTTACGACATGTCGACTATTTCATAGATGTGAAACATCCATGTCTGTTTCTTTATAGATCCAAATACGACCGATAGGTTTTTACACCTTTCCAGAGGGTCTTCCAAGTTCAAAACTTGATTTCTCGTGTATGGAACTATCACGGATTTTATGGCTTCGAGCCATTTGACGGAGTCAGGGCCCATCATCGCTTCTTTGCATGTAGTCGGTTCATCATTGTCAAACAATAATGATTTACTCTCAAATCTCAGTATTTGATTGTTTATCCGACCGACTTGGTTCAATAAGAACTTAGACCTCCGTGACCACAACCTTTGAGGCACGTGAGCCATGAGCATTCTGGCTGCTTCTGGAACATTTTCCGGCACTGCGCAACTCAGCACATATAGCTAAGGTTCGTTAACCTTATCAAAGTTCTATTGTCCTCCCACTAAACTTTTACGAAAAATTCCTTTTTCAAGAAACTTCATATTTCAAGCGACAAACCCTTTTGTCCTTGGTGTTATGGAGGAATAACCAATTGTTATTCGAAATAACCTACAAAGACATGCTCATCCGACTTTGGTTGTAAATATCTTACTTATGTTTAGCATACCAAAATTTAAGAAAGGACAACTTGGGTTTTACCCCAAACCATAACTCATATGGTGTCATTTCAACAGATCAAGATGGAGCTCTTTTCAGTGTAAAAGCGGTAGTGCCTAAAGCTTTAATCTTTTAAAACGTAATGGCAGTTTTATAAATAACACCTTTGATCCAACCATGTCAAACAAGGTTTTATTACAAATCTCAAACACTCCATACTCCTATGGTGTTTCGGGAGATGTAAATCTAGGTGTTTTGCTAAACTTGCAACTCAAATAAATCCCTTTATGATAAAATCATAATTCATTTATTTTCTTGTTACACTTGTAACTCAAATAAATCCCTTATGATAAAATCATAAACCATTTATTTTCTTGTTACAATGATTTTCACTTCATCTTGAAAGTCTTTGAAACGTTTTTCAAATATTTCATACTTATTTCTCATGAAGTGAATATTCACTCAAATTTCCGGAGAAATTATATGAATTTGAAACCCATTGCTTACGACTACACATAATGGACTACATACATCGATATGTATAAATTCCAATATTTTAGTCGTTCGTTCTTCTTTGGCCTTTGAACGAAGTTTTTAATTATCCCGAGGAAAGTCTCACAAGCGTCACTTGATCAAATCAAAGACTCCAAAAATCCATGAATATGGAAATTCTTCATGTTTTATTTCCAATATAATTTAAACGGCGATGTCACTTCGTAAGTGATTTTTCAATCATTTGTCTTGCGACATTTTAGCATTAGGTTTTATGGATGTGATTTCTCCAACTAGATTTGTAAATCATCCATCTTATATGGAATACGGTAATTATTTGAACAACCTTTGTTCTCATAATACCTGATTTAAATAACAATTATTAAAACAAATCTTGAAGTCAAGCTTTGATGTCAATGAGAAATACAAACAACGGTTTGTTTGTTTTCGATGAACATCATCACATATTCTCTTGCTAGTTACTTAGGCCATTGTGGTTCATGAATTGCGTCGTTCTGTATGATATTTCATACCAACCAATTCGGTATCCAATACCCAAGAACCACATTGTTTAACAAACAAAGAATACAACCATAACATGTATATCATCCATATACCTAAATTGGATATTTCCAATATTTTCTTTTCTGCCAAATATATTTTATAGATTCTCTTTCAGCATTTCCTTTTCCTTTTTAAAAGAATCTATCAACATCAAAAGTGGCACCATATACATGACACATAGTCCAAAGCGTGTATATTCAAATAATAATACCTTTGGACTTGCACTTTGAAGTAGATCACCATCATCAAAATGATCGGCATTCTTTCAAAATCCATTCTATAGTAATCTTTTAGTGTAGTAAACACTTTACATACATCTTCTATTCATCCTTATCATGACGACTTTTATGATCAAGCTACTGTAGCTTATAAAGGCAAATCGTGAGTATAACATTACTTTCCAAAACCCTTTTGGATGATTAGGATGTCTAGCATCTCCAACCTTCATAAATTCTCATCCAATATGAGAACATATATTATACTCAATCATATTGCAACCAAAAACATTGTTTCAAATATCGTTATATCTGCCACACATGATGGTTTCTAAAACAATTCTTTTAGCTCCTAGATAAACTTGATATTAAAACAATCCAGAATCATGGAGGCAAACATGATACTTAAGATACTAACATTGGAATTGTTACTCTTAATTTAATACTAACTATTAAATTTCACGGAGTAAATAGAGTTTGCTGAAAGTTTGCAATAGGACTTTAAACTTTAGATTGACACTCAACACAATACAATACCAGTTCGTAAAGTATATATCCAGAATTCTATAGTTCTATTATCTCAATTACAACTATGCATAACGTGGTGAACGAATGCCAATGACTACAACAAATTATGCAAATTCACTTTGATTTAATTTATGATAAATTGAGTTCTACTATTCCAAATTAGAAATGAACTCCCACTCAAAAACGACATCCCTCGTGCCTTTTTGGTGATTACATGAACCAAATCCACTACACCAAGTCCGATCATCACGGGAGTCGGCGTAGCTTCAAAGGCGAGCATCCATATGGTCATCATATGAAAACATATGACTCATGCTTAACCTTTTGGTCCGTGTTCCGAGGCCATGTCTGTATATGCTAGGCTCGCCAAGTAAGAACCTTAGTATTCGCGTGTGTAACTGTCTTACACCCGAGATATGCTCGTGGATTCAAGTACACCTGATCATCACGTGATGTCTTGAAGCGACGAAACATTGTCGGTGTATACTTAAGGAAGAACACATTCTTATCTTGATATTTAAATGAGGGATCATCTTATTATGCTAATAAAACGCCAAACAAGCAATATAAGATGCAATCAAACATCACATGTTAATAAGTGAAATGATATGGTTCCCGCATATGATCTCCATCATGTGCACCGTGGTATGATCTCTATCATACCTCTGTGTGTAAGCCCAAGGTCTATGGAACCTACACGTTATGTGTGTTGCAAGAGTATCATCTCATACTTCTACTTACAACATCACCATATCATAACACTAGCCCAACAACAATCTGAACTAGATGCCTCTAATTTATCCATTGCAAGTTTTACGTGGCTTAGGGCTTTCGAAAATAGAACCATTCTTACCTACGAACATGAACCACAACGAGGATAACCAAATTGTTGACAACTCATTGCAAATTAGATATTGACTATAGTAGGAGAGACAGACACCCGCTAGCCACTTATGCAAAACTAGTTGCATGTCAAGTGTGGAACAGGTCTCATGTGCGAGGACATGTAAAGTTTGTCCGGGCCGCTTCATCCCACTATGCCACAAATATCCAAAGTACAACTAAGAAGCAATAAAATGATCATCATCGCCCACATACTCATATGTGTACTACCCGTGCAAAGCATCTACGCATAGATCCGGCTCTGATACCACTGTAGGGTTCACAGCATAGAAAACAAAAAAATTCCTATGATGGGAACAACTATGTACCAAGATCTATCTACTAGATACAAAAAATGGGCGGATGTATATCTGTAGAGAACATACCCTTGAAGACCGACAAAGCTTAACGAGTCCAAAATCATGGTTGATGTAGACAATCTCTTGCCGATTTCAAGATCGAGAGGAAGTCCTAGCGCCGCAAAACAGCAGCGCATCCGTGCTCGCACACATGTTCGAGGTACCGAGCAACCTCCGCCTCCTCGCTCCAGCGATGCAGCGGAAGCACAACTCTTTCTTGCCGAATAGCCACCGGGAACATGTATCTTGCTAGTCCGAGACCATGGGGAATAAATTCTAGAGGGGGGGAGAGATCCTTCACGAGGAGGTGTGAGTGAGAGAGAGGGAGGGGGATCCTTTTATAGGGAGAGGGGGGGCACCCAAGGGGCCATGCGCCCAGCCATGGGGCTACCCCCACCTCTTCCACATTCATGTGGGTGGACACTCCACTCACTCAAATGCCTTTCAATTCCCTCCACTCAAAAACCCACTCAAAATCCCATTAAATTTCCACCAAATTTAATGCAAACTCTCATTAAATAAAACTCCTTTTATTTATTCAGAATTTTGTCAATTACTTTAACGACAAACATTCACATATAACCCATTGCTAGTATTTCATTTCACATGCAGAAAAACTTTTTGCAATTTCACCCGAAAACCCGTTTTGGTATCTAGTGAAATAAATTCCTGCGCTTGTTATTCTTTTCGGCATGAAACTTTTGCTCCAAATGGATGTCGGTGTCTCTTAAGCGTGTCACCCTACGGTTCGCGAATAATGCGGACATGATCGAGACCCCTCTCAGATCAATAATCAGAAGCGGGATCTGGAGACCCATACTGACTCCCACACATTCAACGATGACTTTCTTGTGATCGTCGGAACCTTTTACGCTAGTATCTTAATCCCTTTGTTTCGTGATATATTACATGTCCGAGATTCGATCATCGGTATCTCCATACCTAGTTTGATCTCGTTACTGACATGCACTCTTTTCTCGTTCCCGTGATATAACATTCTAGTGATCAAATCACTTGCTTGCAAGCTAACCAATGTGATATCACCGAGAGGACCCAGACCATATCTATCCGTCATCGAGATGAACAAATTCTACTCTCGATCCATGGGACTCAACATAACACTTTAGTAGTTCTGAACCCATCTTTATAATCACCCTGTTACGGTGTGACGTTTGATGTTATCAAGAAACTCTTCCGGTGTTAGTGATTGACATGATCTCATGGTCTAAGGATTTCGATCACTTCGTAAGTTGTTATAGCAATATAAACTCAATGACTTTGATCGTAATGCTATACTACGGATGAATGTTCATCACACCATTACACTAATGTTGTGACCTCGTTATTAACAACATCCAATGTCCATGATCAGGAAACCTTTGATCATCTTGTTAATCAACGAGCTAGTTTATAAGAGAGGCATAACTAGGAACTTCCTTTTTTGTTTATTATACACACATGTATTAACGTTTCCGTATTAATACAATCATAACATGTAAAATAAACATTTATCATAAATAAGGAATACGATAATAACCACTTTATTATTGCCTCTCGGGCATATTCCCTTCACGGCGACCTTCCAGTTTGTGTCATACCTAGGGACATGGGCATGCACCCTTGCAGGACATCCGGCTTCCTCGCAAACCAATGTCAAATATTGTTGTGATGACACCTTCGTTTTTAAGACCCGTTGCATGGACATTGACCACTCAACGATTGCTTCCTGCAGATGTCTCTTGCTAGGATATAATGCACCTAGAGAGATGTTGTTCGCGTGATACTGCCACGCCGAATCATGCCCATCATTCAGAGTCATTGCTGCTGTGTTGTCATTATTCCATGATGCCAGAATAGGTTGGCCGATATCTTCTTGATCAGACTCGCCAGAATCATCAGCTGTATCACTGTTGCCTTCTGAGTCTTCGGCTTCCATTTGATGTTGCAACAAACCATCATATATCTCGTCCTCATCAGCTTCACCACTGAATATGTCTTCCCCTAATTCTTCACCACTGTCCTCCGATACATAACCATCACCCCCGGTGTGTGCATAGCTATTGTGACCTGATTCATAACCGCCGCCACCCTCTTGGCCCTGACTACTCTTGCCATGATCATAACCACCTCCAGCATGACCGGTCTGACTACTCTGGCCATGATCATATCCAGCCTCTTTCGCCACAGGTATCACTAAGAGACTGGGGTTAACTACTCTTTTCTGGCAAGCTTGCACAAATTTGACCCATTTATGTTGCGCTTCTATTGGCCTTAAATAAAAATTAAGAGTTTGCCTTGACTTAGTCCATAAAGCATGCACACTGACAATATGGGTTGGAGGGAGCCTTAAACGAGCACATAACCAATCCTTTAACTGAGTAAGGGACACTGTTTCAGGATTCTGAAGCACTTCATCCATAAAATTAAACTCGCTCAAATCAACTCCGTACTAGTTTGTTCTACGAAACCAGCACCATAGAAAAACCTAAACACTACATTATTTGATATCGTACATTGACACATAATACTCTACAAATATCTTGCATTTAACAGACTCCATCAAAGGCTACCTATAAACATACACACATGACTGCAATTAGCAAGAAATTAGGGTTTACCCTTGAAGCGTGCGAAGTCCTGCCGTGCAGCAGCCTCAGGTCAACGGATCAGCACCTCCACCATGCACCTTCCTCAAGTCCCAGCACCAGCCTCCACCATGGCCATTGCTCAACAAGAACACCACCAGATCCCTCCACCAAAACGACTCAAATCACTACACCAGGCTATCCCATTAGTAGATCGGGACTCTACCAGCTTGCTAATATGTTAGAGCACCGAGTTTGGATAAAAATCTAGGCTAAAAATCGGTGCATCACCTGGTGAAAACGAGAGGAAGTAAGAGGGAAAGAGGAAGAACAGCGCGAGAGAGAGGAGGGGAGGACGATGACGGGCAGGCGCGTGAGCTATATGCTGGGGCGCGTCGTCCATTCCAACGACGAACCATCCTTCGTCCGTTTAACGGACGACGCCGCGCACCCCCTGTCGCCCGACCGCGCGACACCCCTGTCGTCTGTCTGTGTCGTCTTTTGAATAAAAGAAGACCATGTTGTCGTCTTTTCGAATAAAGAAGCAGTCGACTCGTCTTTTGAACGAACAACGGTCCGTTAGATTTGCAACATTTTGATTTCGTGTATTATTTGTGAAATCGAATAAAAAATATATTATTTTAAAAAAATAGCGAGAGGGACCGTGACCCTGTGGGCTGGAGCACGTGCGGGGCGAACTCAGCACTGTCCGGCTGCGAAGCTCGATCTAAGCTTCTTGACCGAGAAGGGCTAAGAGGCACTTTTCATACGAAGAGGACAATATTGACCAAAGTTAAGCCGATTTAACAAACAACGATGGTGAGACCAGGAGAGAATATCTGAGTTCCCCGGACACCGGCTAGCAAACACGTCCTCACTGAACTGATTGACTGAGGCCTCGTTTACTTCTGAGGGTTTTGCAGGGATTGGAGAGGAATTTCCCGGCCCATCCCACGATCCCGAAAAATCCCGGAAGGCCTGTTTACCTCTCTGGTATTTTTGAGGTCTATCCCGGCCCATCCCAGAACTTCCACGCCCAGGTCACTAGCAGCTCGTGTATTCTCACACTCGACCCCTACCTCGTGTATCGCCGGGGAACGAAGCTAGCTCGTGCGTGTCAAGGGCGGAGGCGGCGGCAGGGCAGGGACCAGAGGCAATGGCGCGGAAGCCGATATGGGGACATCGCCGATGGAAACATCCTGTGGCTACCACAATCCCTTCTCTCCGGTGAGTGAGTCCCCTGCCTCTTCCCCTCCCCCCCTCCCTAGGGTTTCTCCTCCGCCGCCGCCGTCCACCTCCTGTCGGACGCGGGAGAGAGAGAGAGATGGGTTCCATGGATCATCTTCGTTCCTTGGCCTTCCTCTTCTTCCTCTGCTCGTCGTTGGGGGCAGAAAATGGGATGTATCGTAGAGCTGGCGGGTAGGCGACGAGGATAGGGCCAGCATGGGGGAGGAAAAAACAGGGCAATTTTCTTGCTTCTTGCCCTGCTCTCATCGCCTCCTTTTTCTAGTCTTCTGATCAGTACAATGCAGCCTACCAACATAAAACAGAAGATTACTGCTGCAGGATTCAAAACGAAAATAAGTAACAGGGCAACGGTGAACATGAAATAGTTCAACAAGTTGAATACTAGCGGTTGTACCATTGCCTGTTGGTGAAGGCGAGTCGGCCGGCATGCCGATCCTGACTTCGGTAGTGCCGGTATAGAACTGGTAGCCCTCGTACCGGAAGCTGCACAACCCAGTCTAGTTCTTGGATATTTCATGGCTTCCCGTTGCAGAACTGGAAGAACAGTTTATTTTCATGATTCTTGTAGCAAATATTAGACAATTCTTGTGAGTTTGGAGCTGGAAGAAACTGTTGTGTCTGAAAAAGTTATGCATGGCTGCAACTATTCTTAGCATGTATGTTTGAAGTGTGTATGATGTACTTCTGCTGTTAGTCACCTTCGTTTTGCAAATGACTAGTAGATTTTAATATAACCGGTCATGTTACAAGTGTACATATGTTTGAACTTAATGTGGCTGCTACTAGTAAACACAACTAATATTTGTCCATGACGTGCATATTGCCAATAAATCAGCATAAAGTCACTTGATTATCCTATATCTACACAACTTATTGTATGAATTAGCATCAGCAAAAGAGTTTAGACTACAAGCTTTTTACTTTATTTTGACCAGTTCTTGGTTTATTCTTGAATAGAACAAAACTGGCCAAGTAATTTCCTCTGCATATATTTTTGTTTCTGTCTTCTCTAGTCTTACCATGCATACACAAGATGGCCTCTTTTGATAAAGATAATACGCATGATCTCTACTCTTGCACCATGCGTCGCCAACCGGATCGGACCCAGACACGCACATATACTGGCACCTTACTTACATGTACTGGTATGCATGTACTGAGATAAAGATAGTTTAGCCTGGTGCTCTTCTCAAGTCAATATATTTTGTTCTATAATGCTAGGTTGGTCAGTAACAATTGTTTCATAGATCTTTTTTTACATTACTGTTTCATAGATCTGTTCATGTAGCTCCTGGTATTTCTATTCTTTTTGTCCAGTACCATAATGTGTCTAATATACTAGATAGTTGCAGCTGGAATAATAATATTCACCTATTCTGCAAATTTTCTATTAAATGTTGTCAGGGGTCTAAAGCATCACGATTGGTGTCTGTACTATATATATTTCTCATGTGTTCAATATGTGAATGGAATTGTGAAGAATCCTCCTCCATTTTATATTATAAACTCGTTGTCGCTACAGTTTTCTGGTTTTGGACTGGAAATAGTGTATCTTTACAAAAATAAATAAATTAACTTGTATCTGTTGCCTTATATAACAGATTGGAGTTAATGATATCATTTGGCAGGAGCTTGAGGAAAGAATGATCCCATCATTAGATGTTTGCTTTAGGAAAGAATGATCACATAATGGTTGGGTAACCTGATGTAATAGTTGAGGCCATACTTCAGACTATATTGGGTAGAGGTCGATGATATATTTAAGGTCCAGCTTGTTGATCATAGAGTTTGTTCTTGTACTCTATGTCTCGTGAGATGGTTAACTCCATGCAAAGTTTGGCTGTGTCCGTATGGAAATTTTGCACCGTATGGAAATTTTGCAGGATTCAGCTATGTCCGTATTTCTTTATTTAGTGAAAAGTTCAAATTTTACTTGAGTGGCTATGTACATTATTTTGTTGTAAGTGTAAACTTCTGTTATTATTGCTTGATCCAATCCTCTTACATCCCCTCACATCCCAAAAATCCTAGTTACCAGAAGGGGTTTGGGAAATGAGAGGAGAAGTGGAAAAAAGTGGGGAAAAGCGGGGATTGGGTGAAATGGTGGAATTCACCAAATCCCCTCACATCCCCAAACTCCTAGGGGGTGAAAAAACTCTAGAGGTAAACAAGGCCTGACTGGGTCCATCTCTCACCGTGCACTCTCGCGGAGATAAAAGAACCGGGTTAATGGGCTGCTTCAACGGCAACAGACCCAAAAGTAGAGCTTAACAAGCTCTCTCAGCCCAGCCCGCTTGCCCCCGCAACCCACCCTACTTTTTTTGAAACATTTCCAGTTGTTTTGGTAGATGAAGATTCTATGGATACAAGCTATTTAATGTTCCCAACGCAAATTTTGTGGATTCTGGACCACGGGAACTATTTATTTTAATCTGTATCTTTTTACCAGTAATAGGTATTGGTATTTATCCAGATTTAGTCGCCCGCCTCCGCATCGCTGCCCTCACTTGCCCCGTCCCCTTCCCTCTCCCGACCTCTGCCGCTCTCGTCCGATCCGCCCTCGTAATTCGATTCCCGCGCCGTATTCTGGACCTTGCAGGGTAGTGGGGTTCTAGGGTTTGCGCCCGCGGTTAGTGCCGAAGCAGAAGCCAAGAACGACGGAGAGTGCCGCAACGACGATATGGCGACCACCATCGCCTCAGGTGAGGAGCTCGTCACCCCACACCCCCTACAAGTCTAGCGTTGTTTGATCGGTTGGTCAGTATGGAAGCTGATCTTATTCGCCCAATACTGCTTACCCTGCCTCCCTTCCAGATGACGACGATGACGAGGATTACGAGGAACCTAGTGGGGGGAACCACTTCCTAGGGTTCATGTTTGGCAATGTAGACGATGCCGGTGACTTGGATGCTGACTATCTCGACGAGGTAAATTGCAGCATTCAGAGTGTATGTTTTCTTGTGAATCTCATGTTTTTATTCTTGTGTTTTTTTATGTGCATCTAGCAGATGATACACAGCTAGGCATTCGGTTAGTACTTCAGGTGCAATACTGTCACATATCTCCTGAAAATTGATGGAAAACTTTGCCCAATGTGATATTGTTGTCTTGTCGTAATTCGAATGCACAAGTTTTATCTTGTCCCCACCACCATGCAATTTTTTTTAAACGCCCTTGTTTTGTGAATTGTTATCTCCCCCTAGTGGTTCCGATTCATTCCGATAATTTGACACACTTCAATCTTATTTAATAGAAGTGTATAGTTATCATTTTGTATGTTTGCACGAATGATTTTGTAGCTTATAGTGATCTATTTATTGATAGCTAACATCAACTCTTGAGCAATTGTTCTTTTTTCGAGAAAACAATACTTAAGCAATCATCAAACTTATAATGTGTCAGTATGAATGTTGTTACCGTTTAATGAGTGGATAGACTTTACAAGGTCAAACATGCAAGCATTTTTTTGCCTTTCCTTAGTAGGCCTACAAGATTTGACCACAAACAAGTCAGTTGTGCAACATGGGGTTACTACGTTGTTTGATTTCTGCTGGAACTTTTGATAACAAAATATATTTATTTTTCTATGTAATGCAATGCAAGTGCTTCATTTCTTATCACATCTTTTTTTTGTTTAAGTGACAGAATGCGAAGGGACATCTTTTTGCTTCATTTCTTATCACATTCCCCTTTTTTTTGAATTCACAAGATGCGAAGGAACATCTTCTTGCGCTGGCAGACAAGCTTGGTCCGTCCCTGAAAGACATTGATGTATGGTATCCTGCGATGAATGTTAATTTGATTAATCTTTTTTAAGCATTAATACAGTGTTGTTTGCTTACAGCTATCTAAATCTTCTCCAGCACCTGCTGATCCTTCTGAGCAAGGTAAGTGGCATCTCTATAATTCTGTATAATCTGCATGAACTAGTTTTAATGGGTTCTTCGTTGAGTCCAATTTGTGAACTATAATTATTTTCTTCTGTTGCTGACAGCTTTGTATTCTGTTCTCCATCTAATCATGTATATAAATACAATAGTTGATGTTGATATTTTTTCTCTTCCGTAGACTATGATGAGAAAGCAGAGGATGCTGTTGACTATGAAGATATTGATGAACAATATGATGGACCAGAAGTTGAAGCAGCTACGGAGGAAGACCATTTGCTATCCAAGAACGATTATTTCTCCTCAAACACAATGTTTGCTTCGGTCAATAGTAAAGCTTCAGTGTTTGATCAGGAGGACTATGACAAGGATGAAGAACCACCCAATGATGTTGAGCTACCTGGTGATAATGTTATACGAGGTTTGACATATCTATAGTTCTATACTCATAAATGTTTTTGTGTGCTTATTATCAATTTTATTAAAAAATAATGTTTGGTCTGGACGAATGTTGCTCATGGTGGTAAATTAATCTAAGAAAAGTATTAGTATTGTTTTTTACTGTTTTTATGGATGGCAGTAAGCCAGCAACATTATTGACTTCATGAATGTTTTTTCATTTCGAACTTCGAAAAACATTGTGCAACTTCTATTTATGCATCTTGCCTCGAGTAATTAGTTTTTGAAGAACATGTTTAAAAGCAAAATAAGTCAATCTCATCTCTTGAAGTCAACACCTTATATAGTTTGCTATTCATATGCATCTCTTCTTTTTATTGTTTATGTTTGAACTTTATTTACATGCATTTTGTCTTGTTAGTTGACACAAGTCTCCTTTCAATTTATCTATGTGGATGTCATTTCAGCTGAGCAGATGGATATGATACCCTCTAATGACGAACCTGCCACTGAAACGATATCTAACTCATTACCACAATCAGGGGATAGTATGGACAATGAATATGAAGTTTTTCAGGTACGCAGTATTTATATTGAACTGTTCCCCACATGAATTCTGAATCACATGGCATCTTTACTTCATTTTAGTGAAATATGTGGGCTTGACACATAATAATATGTTAATCTTTGATGACAGACGAATTTACTTCATAGGTTGGATCATGCTTATTTTGGGAATCTTAGCTAGGAGACACTACAAAACCCTTTTAATGGCTAAAAGACATTGGATCCTTGATGCCAAGTGGGACCTGGAACCAGATTTAAGTGATACACCAGTTCCACGTAGAAAAGTACAAATTTCTCATGCTCTGTAGTTAATTAGCTCAACATATTTCTGTTCATAAATCTGCAGTTGCTTTGTAATGATATCCACCTTTCTCACTGGACTGCTCGCCTCTAAGGGCCAGTTCTTTTCAGCTTAATAACCAGGTTAACTTGGAAATTAAGTTTAAACTAAAAAGAACTTGAATTTTAAGCTGGGGTTAATTTTTCCGCCACCGCCGTTCTATGTGTAGTTGCGGGAAGCCAGCAAGGGGCAGCTTCCCGCAGATTGCCGAGCTTCTTCTCTACTGCAAATTTCCTTTTTCCTAAAATACCCAGCAACCGAACCGTTATTACATGGAAAATGCCATCCCACCATCTCTTATTTTTACTTCTGTAAAACGAATCGTTTTTCCTTCGTTAAACAGTCCACCCTAGTCCCCGACTCGTTCGGGAGGCTTCCCCATGGCCGCCGCCTCTGATCTGCAACATCGGACCATGGTTGCCGGTTGGCCGGTTGGCGTAGCTGTTTCACCGGCCTACCAAGCTCCTCCGCCTCCCAGCCTCGGAGCCAGCAGGCTCGCAGCAGCCCCGACCTGCCCGACAGAAGCAACCAAGCAAGGTATGCTTCTTCTCTTCTGTAGAACTGTAGTTTTCATCGCATCATCCATCTACGGGAGGGACCACGCATGCATGTGTGAACATGGAGACCATCCGGGTGTCGTTTTCCACTACTCACTGAATGCGCGACAGACTAACAGTAGCAGATTGCAAACAGCTGAAACAATACGTGATAATATTTTCCTTGTAATATTCGTATTTTATGATGTATGTAAACCATTTTCTTGCTCGCATAAATAGTGAACAAATTACATAGTATAAGTTACATACTACAGTATCATGGTCTACGGGCATTGGAGATTTTTTTTCAAACAACCGATAAAATAAGCTCAGACGAAATAAGCCGAAAAGAACTGGACTGTATTTTCTCTGAGGCTTAATTCCACCGCAGTTTCTCTGGGACAGCTAAGCTTAATCCATTTCTGGAAAAGCCTCAGCCGAAAAGAACTGGCCCTAATGTAGCTGCAAGAAACTGACCCTGAAGGAGAACATCTCCAGTCTACATCTGGGACTTCCCTCCCTGTATTATGCTTAGAGGATGGGAGTGTGATCTTGAAGTTCTCTGAAATTTTTGGCACACAGGAGCCTGTGAGAAAAGCCAAGACAGATTGCCATAAGCGGCCAGTGAATAAAGGTATTTAACAGGCTGATTATAAGAAACAATTTTGAGAAGATCATCATGAACCCCTTGGTAATATTGCATATATAGGCATATAGCTGGTGTATTTTTGCAGGGATATTAACCTGAAATTAATGGTTACATAGAATTTTATTTAGGTCGTTTAATCTGAATATAAATAAATGTAATTAGTACCACTACCAACCATGTCAAGAGTATATGCTTATTATTGTTTTGTATGATCATTTTATCTGAGGCCAAGTCTTAATTTCGTACGGAGAAAATATGTTCTGGTATGGGTGGGCACATGTGATTTTGGAAAGTTTGTATGATCATTTTATCTGAGGCCAAGTCCTAATTTCGTACGGAAAAAATATGTTCTGGTATGCGTGGGCACACGTGATTTTGGAAAGTCATATTTGTGCATATAAAAAATTCCCAGAAAATCATAGATGTGCAGAGTAAAAATAATGGTTATCCAATGATAACAGAGCTTTTTGGTTGTACAGAAATACCTGCTTCAGCTAGTTATCATTAAGAAACAGTATAACTTGCCTACTTAGGGCTAATTTGGATGCCAGGGGTGAAAATTCCAGGGAACTAAGCCCCCGGGGAGAGTTTCCCTTGACACATGGGATCCCCGTGTCATCACGGGTGGTTGGAAAATTCTCCAGCTGCTGTTTGGACGTACGGGAAAGAAAGGGAAGAGGAAAAAAAATGAAAATACACCATCATACTAGAAAAGTTACACGGAAGCTATACCTTTCCATAAAAATGCCAGTCAACTTTTTTTCCAAATCAAAATTTCGTCAATTCCAGAATCTAAAGTATATCATATTTATTTCAAAAAATCAGGAATATATTTCAAACAATCAGGAGTAACAAAAATTTCAAGGATATATATCAATAAATTTTACAGAAATAGATGATTAACATAACAATAACATATTGGCGCACATCAGCACATACATACAACTAGTCTTACATGTCAAGTTGTACAAATAACGCAACAATGATAAATTTATTGTGCTAATGATGTTTAAAACATGGAAATCTTATGGTCAACTATCCAACAATTATTTGACTAATCCATAAAGAACATTCCATCAACTTTGATGTACAGAACCTGCAGAGCAAACGAAATTGAATATAAGCAAGAGAAAGTATGTTTCAAGCATGATTATTACTAGTTCTTCAACAACTGCAATAATCGCCTGGCAATAGAAATTACAGAAGCCGCATAGGCAGATCTCAAGTGTGCATCATACCATCCGATTTCCAGCAGAAAAAGGCGGATGTTTGCACAAATCTGGAGCTACTCGGATGATTGATCATAGAACGCTACTACAATACTGCTACTAAGATACTTCCAGTATGCACCATGCCACCTATATGCAGCTAGCTGTGTACAAGAACAACATGATAACATTCTGACTAAAACTCCAAAAGAACTATGTCATGCATAAATAATAAATGATTTCTCAGTGTATCAGTCTTTGCTACTTATCAGATTAAGTCATAAGTGATTTGTTAACATGGCCTACAAAGTTGGTAAAGGCACTAGTATGTTTAATTGGTCCTTTTGCACAACCTGAAATTCGTTTTCCGAATCTGTTATACTACATGACGCCTGAACGGTGCTACCGGAGTATCTATGGTTGAAAATGAAGATGTAGTCTGCAGTTCTTGACATGTATGTTCTATGCAGTTTTGTAGAATCAAAATGAAGTTTTAATCTGATTTACCAAATAGAGAAACAGATTGTTTGCAAGTCGTAATCTTCTATAATATTTACCTAATAGAGAAACGGCAATTTTATCGGGTAGTGCTACTGAAGCATGTGCTTTTGGAGAAGTAATATAAGATTAAAATGCTGGATAGCAGAAGGCATGTAATATGAATAGAACTGCAGGTCTATGCAAAGTATATAATTTGTAGCATTACACACCTTATGTTCTCTCCATGGCAGTAATTTCTTCTTTCAACCAAAAGATTCGAAGAATTGGGTCCTTGGTGTTGAGGAAAATTTCTCGATTCAGCTGGCATTTGAAAAGCCGTAGTGCCTTTGACTTCTCTGCAACTGTTAGATCTTTCATGGGTTCTAGTGCAGCCACACAGTTGGCAATAGAGAACTGGTCCACTTGCTTTGGTTCCTTCATCTCCTCGACAAATTGCTGAGTTTGCTTCTTTCGAAAGTCCACATATTCTTCAAGCACTAGAGAAATCTGACTTTGTTTCCTTTTTTTCACAGGTTCTTCTCCTTTCTGGTCAGAGGTAGCACTTGCTGTAGGCTCAACATCCTGATGTCCTTGGCCATGCAGATTTGTAGAGGACTGACCACCATCATGAGCGGTAGAGAAGGGGTTACCATATTGATTTGTAGAGGAGTCTGTGGGAGAAATGGGTCCACTTGTAAGGTCCACTTGAGGTATTGATAGAAAATTGAGATCTCCTGTAGCAATACTTCCTGCAAAATATGAGAAATGTAGCAACATATTACTTAGGATTCAGTGGTAC
This sequence comes from Avena atlantica, assembly GCA_910589765.1. NCBI lineage: Eukaryota > Viridiplantae > Streptophyta > Magnoliopsida > Poales > Poaceae > Avena > Avena atlantica. Next base: position 377,831,730 of record OU342736.1, read on the forward strand.
AATCTAATGGAATAACTAGCAAAACTAAATTTGAAAAACGGACAAGAAGATATGAAACATACCTTCATACAGTAAGGCCAACCTAGGGAATAGCATAAATGGCTTTGCCTCATATTTACTCGCCCTAGGATAGTTCTATTGAATACAAGTATGGTTAGCATCGGTATGTTGCAAAAAAAATATGCATAGGAAAGCACGATTTTTACCTTTTTAATTTTCTCCCATATTTCCGGTTCAGCAATGATCATACTAAGTGAATCATCCCAACCAGTTCCACTCAGCTTTCTTGCTTGTTGAACTGCCTTGTAGTTCGCTTTCATATCCTTTTCTTTCTCTTGGAGCTGTTGTTTTGTATATTGAGCACATGGGAACTTTTGATTGAATTTAGCTGTGATGCTTCTCCAGCCTTGAGCCAACCACCCATTTTGACCTCTATATGTAGGAACATTATGTTCGACTAGTATATCTACAAGAGCTCTCTCATAGGTGTGCGCCCAAGACGCACGTGATGTTTCTTTCACCATAGCTACAATATTCAACGAACAAATGGTACAACACAATCAAATAATATAAAACTAAGAACAATATGGTCTCGGATACATAAATAATAAATTACTCAATAGTACCAATACAAGAAAAGGAAATCACAAAAATAATATTTTCCACCTAGTTGATATAATCATTCCACATCTGAACCGCAATCTGATCTCTAAGAGCATTTCCATTGTTTGACTCAACTTGATGTTGGTGGTGGGCATCATCTCCATCTGGAACATCAACATAGGCTGATGGTGGAATAAGTGCAGGTTGGTGATCCAACCATGCCTCATCGCCATTTTGGCCTCTAATTATGTTGTGGAATGCAACACAGGCAGCATGAATCTTAATTTGGGATTCTATGGGATAATGGTTTCCCACTTTCAAAATAGGGAACCGCTTCTTCAAAACACCTATTGCTCTTTCAATGTGGTTCCGAGCAAGTGCGTGCCAGTGGTTGAAGAGCTCCTGGTAATTTGCATAACCAGTATGAGAACCCTGACGCCTCCTAAATTCCCCGAGATGGTACCGAACTCCTGGGTACGGGGCAAGAAAAGAGGGCGTGTTTCCATATCCACCATCCACAAGATAGAATTTTCCAGGAGGCACATGAAACCCCTTGCTAATAGCAGAACGAAGAACTCCAGCATCAGATGCAGACCCTTCCCACCCGCATGAAATGAATGTGAAATTCATATCGAAGTCACATGCTATCATCACGTTTTGAGAAAGGGTTCCTTTCCTATTCCTATATGGAGCGGCTTTTTCTTCGGCAATAGTTATGAGGATATGTGTCCCGTCGATAGCCCCAATGCAATTCTGCATATTTAAAAACAACAATAGTTGCTTAGAAATATATATGGGTATGTTTGGAAAAGTAAATATGTGTATAGTGGTTCACCTGGAAATACGGCCAAAAGCGAGGGTTCGACATGATCTTCGGGTGGGGCTGGAGAGAACTTGGAACCTTTACGAATCGCTGGACTAGAGTTGGTATTAAGTTGAAAATCTCATTCATCTTCCTATGAACTGTTTCGGCGCTATGTTGGAATTTTTTTGGAGATCTTGATTGGTAGCATTATGTGAAATCATATACATGAACATGCCCATCTGCTCTTCAGCACTCACCCTCGGCGTGCCTTCCAGTAGATGCTCTCTTCTAAGATAATTTGAGATGGACCTAAAAATCGCAGGCTCCATCCGAAATACGACCCTACACCAACTCTCATGTCCTTCTAGTATCTCTTTAACCAATTTAGCACCGGGTAAAGACGATGTGTGTACTAATCGTTTTTCCTCGTAAAGAGATGAGTATATAGCAGACACCAAAGCAAAGAAGAGTTCATCGTCTTCCTCTTGTTCTTGCAATATAAACTTCCTGATTTTTTCCCTTCTAGAACCCATCACTATTATTTCAACAAGAAATAAATTAATGAAATATTTAAAAAGATACCGATTAGAATCATGTGTGTGAGAATACATGCTAGCAAGCTCAACTCATATTTTAGTAAGAGACTGATTCATACTCATATTTATACAAGTTATATGATTGCACCAGGGTCTGAAACCATGCTCATTGTCGAGATCATGGTCCTTATTCAGGTATAAGATAACATTGGACAAGGATACAACAAGCATACCCGCCACTTCGGATCAGTTAACTCTTCTTCCTCCAAGATTATTGTCGATATGACTCCTGAAACAATTAAAATATGTTTAATGTCGAGATGACTCCTGAAACAATCAAAGAAAAGACAGAATCGGATGTTTAATGTTGTATGCGGAAGATGGTGGTGTTCCAGTCTGCGTGGGTGAAGTTTGAGTTGGATGCAAGGACTAGAGGCTAGAGTTATAAAATATAGAATCAGCTAACAATCATCTAGATTTCTTGATAAGCAGCGTGCCTTTGGACCTCGAAACAGAGATATAGTGGATTCTTAATTACTGTATGCAGGCTGAGTATTCCAGCGATGTCTTCTATTGTAATAACCTTGTTAATAGTGGATCAAGTTGCACCATGGAAGTAATATAAGTGTATATGATAGTTGTCCTTAATATTAGATCAAGTGCTACTATGTGTTTATTTTTACCTCAGATTTTCTTCTCTGATGATTCTTAAAACTGATGAGTAAAGTGTTTCCAGTTCTGTGTGCTTAAGAATCTGCCTCTTAACTGCTTAGTAAAATCAAGACATATCGTTTGCATTGGCATCCAGTTCTATGTTCAGAAGTATGAAATTTGTTTGCATTGGCATCTGACCTCATTTCAAGACATATCGTTTGCACATAGCTGAATACTTAAGTATCTATCCCATATATACGTTATATACATGTAATCTTCTGCCAAAAAAGATTGGGTATTCATCTGAATACCCATGAATTGAGCTGGGCCAGTAGCTAGAAAAGAAGTGAATCAGAAAATAAAGCTTGTTCCTAGCAGTTCAAACAGACAGATGTCTCCTATCATACCAACTCGAAAATAAACTGTGTGGGAGGAGTAGGGGACTAACCTTCTTCTGATTTTATTCAAGAAGCTTTCAAAATATGATGACCATCGGCAGCCTACAAGATCTAAGAGAAGCAACTCATCAGCTCGGGGATGAAAGTCACGAGCTAGAGAAAAAACAAGGTGGGGAGAAGTACTAGGGGCTAACCATCCGAGAAGGAAGACGGGCGCCACCGTCGGGCCGTCGTCGACGCCGGAAGAGGGCGTAGATCGAGCGGAGGGGACCGTAGATCGAGCGGAGGGGACCGGAGATCTAGCGGAGCGGATTTTGGAGAACGAGAGGGAGAGGCCGGAGAGGGAGAGAGGAAGGATTAGGAAGCCTGGCGGAGAGAGACGGTCGCGGAGATCGGTGACCGGAGACGTCGACCCCAGCGCCTCTGGCTCCCTGTCGCACGAGACGAGAGCGAGGCGAGGGTTCCACTAGTGCCGACTGGTGGGAGTACTTCCCTGGGAAAGGCCGGGTTGCGTCACCCAGTGTGCAACCAAATGGCGCGGTGGGCTGCCCAGGCCAATTTTAGTCCGTGGTTTCCTTGGCCCGAGAAAACGCGTGGATCCGCTGGGGAGAGCCTGCAACCAAACGAGCCCTTAGGAGCCTCCACAGCCTTTTGAAAGCCTACACCGTCCGATTTGAAAATCTGAGGGTCTGCAGTGATTGCCTCTCCCGAAACATCATTAGGAGCGATTAGTTGCTTCGTTGCTACCGCATGCAGGTTCGTTTTCGTTGCTGGCCTGCTGCTCTGCAAATTATGTCGGGCCTCACGTCGTCTCTCGAGCCGTACATAACTACTAAGTACTAATGGGCCTAACAAAGACGTGCTTGCTTGATTCTCCACTCCAGGCACGGTTGGCTAAAAAAACAGCCACGAGAACTTATGTCCGTCATGGCTGCGCTGCGCACAGTTGATTAAAAAAATAGCCAGGAGATAGGAAAAAATGAATGCATCTCGTGTCCCGGCGGCACCGCTGCTCCTCTGCCCGCGCCGCCAGTGCTCCTCCGCCGCGCGGCCGGATGAAATGTCACAGGATTTGGTAATCGAGTGCTCTGTACTGCGCGTTCTGTATCCATCTAATCTAATCCCTCGATTTCGCCTCTTCTTTTCTAGAACATAAGCTTCTATCCTCTCTTCTCCGACAACGGCGCCGGCGAGGTTCGGTAGGCGGACAGAACGCGGACCGTCTGCCTTAGGATTCTTCCATCCGCCGACTCTTCGATCCACTTTTGGTTGCACCTCGTAATTCCTTCAGTCTGTGTTTTCGGCGTCGTGATGATAGTTTGAAACCGTTGGCGCTCTAATTATGGTTGTAAATTTCGACCCTTACCACTTGTCCTCTCTTTTGTATAAATATGTGTCGCGTATCTGCTTCACCCTCCCATCTCCTTCAACCTCTCATTGTTCATCACAGAATGCTCGGTGCTTAGGTTTGCTTAGGGTGTGTTTGGTAGCCTGGTCCAGTGGAGAATAGCTATCTGCCCTCGTACAAGTTGACCCTAGCTAAGCTAACCTCGGATTTTTTCATATGTTTGGTACCTCGTGTTTGTTGAGACAGGCTGAGTATGTATGTTGTTTGGTAGGTTGTATGTGGTGAGAGATGCTGAGGAGGTCTAAATTTGCACAATGACCCCTAACTATAAAAATGAAAAGCAATCGGGTCCTTGTGGAGGCGTTGGCCGGCCGTGCACGCATTCCTGGTCGGGCTTGTCGAGGAGGAGGCCGCGGCGCTCGTCGAGGAAGGGCAGTGGTGTCCTGCATCGAAGAGGCGGCGACGTCGCTCGTCAGGATGGGCGGTGGCGGCCTGCATCGAGAAGGCAGCGGCGCTCGTCAGTATGGGCGGCGGCCGCGCTCGTCGTGGAGTGTGCTGGGAGATGTGGGAGGCGGCGCAACCTGCTGCTGCTTCGACGGTGCGGGAGGAGGAGCTTCGGCGGCGGTGCGACCTGGTACTGCTTCGGCAGCGCGGGGAAGGAGAGATAGGAGGGCTGGCGCGAGAGGAGGAGCTTCGGCTGCGGCGTGGCCTGGCGTCCCTTGCTCCTGCTAGGCCAGCGCGGGGAGAGGAGAGACAGGGACGACCACCGTGGAGGAAGCGAGGAGGCGCGGCGGCGGGCTGTTGCGATAGAGAGCGGTTCACGAGGGGAAATGGGGGGTCAGGTGCTTGACCCCTGCTGGATTTGGTCCAGACGTGGGGCGCGGGGGAGGATTTTCGGGGCGAGGTCAGCCCTGTCCACATGCGAAGCTCGTTTTCAGCTTCGCAACCGAGCAGGGCTGAGAGAGCGTTTTCGTGCGAGGTGGGCAGGGCGGAGGGAGGAAACCCGGGCTAACAAACATGTAAAACTTGGCTGAAGTGAGATTTTTTGGGTTGGACCGAGCTAACAAACACACCCTTATTTGTTAACCTGACACTGCTTTTGGTTCCTCTAATTTCATTGACGCAAACGATAGTACTCCCTCTGGTCTATATTACTTGTCACTAAATACATTCATTTTAGTGCTAGATACATCTATTTTAATGACAAGTAATATGAATCAGAGGGAGTAGTAGGTATATACAACTGGCTTACTCTTCATTTGCTTCAGGGATTTGCCTCGCTGTTTCTCTGGGATTTATTTAGACTGGATTTTTCTGGGATTTTTATCCACTGATTACTTATACAACCTGTAAAACCATCATTTATGAACATGGCTATGGGACAGGTAATCTTACTCATACATGCTTCCTTTAATATTGCTTACATATATATAGTCTTATTTTAATTGTTTTATGTTCTTCAAACTATTTAATTTTGAATCCCAGCAAATACAGGTGGTTGCCTGCTTTTTTTTGTTTACAATCATCTACGTTTGCAAACTACATATCCTTCCTTGTCTGTATTTCGTGACCGTCTATGCCACAGGATATAACTCTGTAGAAAAAATGGCAAAGCGTTCTCGAGTACGAGCGCACGTTCTGGTCGCAGCTCAAATATTGTTCTGCCCTAGAGTAAAAAGGCAAGGATTAATGAACCAATTGCTATTCCCAATCCCATCTTGCAGCGAAAAAGAAGTACATTCATTCAGCTTTCCGTAAAATGCTTTAGAACCATGTGTGATTCTTAATTTATGATTAATTAGTCCATTCCTTATCTTTCATGCAAATAGAAGATGATATCTTCCCAGTATACTCTCTGCAACATGCAAGGGAAAACCGTGCTGCTCGCATTATAAATTAAAAAAAATGGTATTGGCAGGATCGAGCCTTGATCCGAATGGAGAACCCAACCTACCCCTCACTGTCACCATCTTGGAATGGAAGGTGTGGTATTTCTCGCTAATGGCTCTAAAATTTATCACGTTCCGGCGGTTCTGCTAAAGCGAGGCCTTCATTGATGGGGCGATGTTTGGAACCACTTCAAAGCATTGGATCAAGCCCTATGGGTGTGACAATCGGATCCATCAAATAAATTATGGTAGGCATGTACTGACATAATTATCCTGTGTTGCAAAATATCAGTGTTGATTCCGTCACTGCAGATCGAACCAAAGCCAAGTAAATCTTCTAGCAACCAACGTTCAGCCAATTCAAGCATGAAGAAGGTTTCATCTTCTTATTTCAGTAATTCAAGTTTTCATAGACTTACTCTAGAATGCTACTTATGCATGTTTCTTAAGAGTTGCAAAGTGTACTTAATTCAGAACTTGATAGTTCTGCTTATTGTGTACGTTTTAGTTGTTTCATTTTGTTCCATCCAAGGCCTAAATATTATTAAAAAAATTAAAGCCTTTGGTAAATGCATCAGAACATAATTTGAGAAACATGACCTTGCTTCAAGCGGTGACTTTCTTATATTGTCTGTTACGTACAGTGATACGCACAACTTCACCGGTACGATATGATTTTCCAAAATTCTTCTGGCACATTCATTATAAACATGTTTGTTAACATCTCTTCTTATTTTATTTTATTTTTGGAGCAACCGGAAGGAGCTCTGCCTTTTCAAATAGACAGAGGAAAAGCGAAATATACAGTACACGGGGGCATGTTTTGGTTAAGGTGAAAACATGCCCAAAAACACCACAAAAACAAAAACGAAAAACGCCTAATCGGTCTCCGCAGGAATGGCAGGCCCGAAGGCCATAAAAGCCCGGGCGCATTGCCTGATATCCTCCCTCGCGATCTCAGCCACCTCGACATAAGTCAGCCGCCGTCCGGTGAAGATTCGTCTGTTTCTCTCTTTCCATGCGTTCCAAAGGACATATAATAGCCGACCACTTAAAGTTCTTTTTGTGTTCGATGGTCTTCCGACAATCAGATTTTCCACCATTCCATGAGGGAATGGAAGTCGTGGCCATGGGACCCCCCCCCCCACCCACGACGTTGTCCCAAACTTGGGTGAGGTTCCAGACTGCTGTAGTAAAAGGGCAGTCTTTGCAGAGGTGATCGGCCGTCTCAGGCGAGCTAAGGCAAAGAGCGCAAATAGGGTCGTGCGTCCACCCCCCCCGGTGGCTAAGTTATCAGCCGTAAGGAGCTTGCCATGCATGGCCAGCCAACCAAAAAACTTGCATTTGGGTTCGGCATGGGCAGTCCACAACTTTTGGGCAATGAACTTGGGGTGGCTGCCGTGAAATTGCGCAAGGTACGCCGAGGTAGCACTATAGTTTCCATCCGTCGTCAAAGTCCAAACTATCCCATCTTTTTGTCTTGGAGTCAGCTGCGTGCTCGCAACCATGTCCCAAACTTTGATGTACTGGGCAAGCTGCACCGGAGTGGTCAGGCTAGAAATGGCGCGTATCCAATTTCCGTCAGCTAGTTCTTTGGCCACGCTTCTGTTTTTTCTCAAAGCAATCTTGAAAAGGTCCGGCGCCCAACAGCGTATGGGGCCATGCTGAGACCAGCTGTCGTGCGAGAATGAGGCCGTCTCACCCATCTCCCAGAGATATTTTCGTGGAAGCTCTGAAGAGGTCCATGTCGGCATCGTCACAGGGGAGCTTAGAACCCGCCCAAGTGCGTTGGGGGTCAGCCCACTATAGCCAAGGCCATCGGAGTCTCAGTGCCCGTCCTGTCCGTTGCAGGTGAGGCATCCCAAGCCCGCCCAGATCTTTCGGTCTGCAGTTCGTCGTCCAGCTAACTAATGCTCTTCCTCTTGTCGCGTGCTCGCCTTCATCGCCGTCCAGACGAAGTTCCTTGCAATGCGAGTAATCTTATCTCTAGCCCATTTGGATAAGGGAATGATTGTAGCGTGGTAGACCGTGATGGCCATGAGGACGGACTTGGCAAGGGTAATTCTTCTAGGTCAAGCAAGAAACTTCCCTTTCCACCCAGGAAGCTTTCCCGCAATCTTATCAATGAGGGGCTGGAGATCTACTTTACGGAGTCACCTGAAGTGCAGGGGCAGACCCAGGTACTTCCCTGGGAACATAGCAATCTTTGCCGGTAAAGTAGAGAGGGCATTCAGAAGGTCGATATTGTCACATATAATGGGGAAGACCTTATTTAGGTTGGTGATGAGGCCACTGGCCTCTCCGAAGCAGTCATAGATAGCCTAGAGCTCTTCTTTTGCAGGGTTGTAAAAAAATCCGGCATCATCCGCATAAATGGAGATTCTGCAACGAGGCTTGCGCGATGGGATAGGACTAAGGATACCGCGTTGACTTGAATTCGAGAGGATACACTGTAAGGGGTTAATGGCGAGGATGAATAGCATGGGTGAGAGAGGATCACCCTGTCTCAGACCCTTGGCGTGTTGAAATGGCCTTCCTGAATCTCCATTAAGAAGCACTCTAGAGGAAGCCGAAGATAAAGACAGGCAGACCCAGTCTCGCCATAATTGTCCGAAGCCTAGGGCCGTCATTACCTCGATGAGATAAGCCCATCCCACGGAGTCGAAGGCTTTAGAGATGTCAAGTTTTAGGAAAAGGCTAGGTGTTCTTGAAGAATGTAGTTCTTTGATGAGGTTTTTCACGTGCATGAAGTTGTCATGGATGCTCCTTTTCTTCACGAAGGCTCTTTGGCATTGAGAAACAATTTCAGGCAGGATTGGATCTAGCCGGTTTGCAAGGAGCTTGGAGAAAATCTTTGACAAACTATGGATGATATTGATAAGCCTGTAGTCGCATATAGACGCAACATCTTGCTTCTTGGGGATTAAGATGCCTGTAACAAGCCAATCCAGGCCGCCGACCCCATTCGTTGGGTGCACATCAAGCTTTCTCGCACGACTAAGGCTCTAAAGAAATGGCAAAGACAAAGCATTGGCAATCTCAAGATCCAAATTGCCATGTCAAAGGAGCTCATTTGGCGCTTCGACACAGCGGAAGAGTCCCGCACGCTTTCAGATGAAGAGCGTGACCTTAGACTGTTGGAGATATGCCCTAGAGGCAATAATAAATATAGTTATTATTATATCTTTGTGTTTATGATAAATATTTACATTCATGCTATAATAGTATTAACAAGGAAACATTAATACTTGTGTGATTTGTAGACTAAAATAAGAGTCCCTAGTAAAGCCTCTATATAATACTAGCTTGTTGGTTAATAGATGATTGTGGTTTCCCTATCATGAACATTGAGATGTTATTAACAACAAGATCATATCGTTAGGAGAATGATATGGTGTACATACTCCTATAGATAAGCGTAGCATAAAGATCAAGTCATTTTAATAGTTCAATTGCTATATGCTTTCTGATACATAGTAATCTTATTCCTTCGACCATGAGATCATGCATATCACCTTTACCGGATGGATGCTTTGATGACATCAAACACCACACCGTAACTGGGTGGCTATAAAGGTGACATTGAGTGTTCGGAAAGTATTGGTTGAGACACATGGATCAAGAGTGGGATTTGTCCATCCATATGACAGATAGATATACTCTGGGCCCTCTCGGTGAAATGTCATCCAATTAGCTTGCAAGCATGTGACTGGCTTACAAGGGATCACATATCACGGGAACGAGAAAAGAGTACTTATCAGTAACGAGGTTGAACTAGGTATGCAGAGATACCGACGATCATAACTTCGGATAAGTAAACTATCGTGAGACAAAAGGAAATTGATATCGTATGTAAGTGGTTCATTCGATCGCAAAGTAATCGTAGAAATATGTGGGAGCCATATGAATTTCCAGATTCCTCTATTGGTTATTGATCATAGAAGTGTCTCGATCATGTCCGCATAATTCACGAACCGTAGGGAGACACACTTAAGGATTCGACATTGTTTGAGTAGTTATGGAATGATGAGAAAGAGTCCGAATGTTGTTCGGAGTCTCGAATGGGATTCGGGATATCACGAGGAGACCCGGAATGGTCCGGAGAATAAGATTCATATAAGGAAAGTCCCGTTTCGGAGTTGGAGAATGGTTCCGATGTTTTCATCGGGAATGTTCTAGAAGGTTCCGGAATGTCCGGCACTCCGGAGGGGAAGGGTACATGAATGTGTTATATCAAGTTGGTACGATTGCATCATGTACTCGGTGTCATCACTGAACAAAATAGAGGGTTTATTCAAATCCTAGTTTGAAAAGTCAAACGGCTAGTTTGAAAGTCAAACGGCTATTTTTTGGGAAGTGGGGAAGAAGGAGGAAACCGAGTTGGGGAGGAGTCCCTCCTCCACCGCCGACCCACCTCCAAGCCGAGTTGGGGAGGGACTCCCCTCCCCTTGGCCGGCCGGCCCCTCCACCTATATAAGGAGGGGCAGGGCTCCCTCCTAGAGACACACAAGATCCTCTCCTCCAAACCCTAGCCGCCGGCGCCGCCACCTCCACTGCCGCCGCCGCCGCCCTAGGGCAAACCGCCGTCGCCGCCTAGCTAACCCTAGCCGCCGGCTTGCCCCCTCCTCGGCGTGTATAAACCCTAGATCATCGAGGGACTCTCTCATACTCCACCATACTCGCTCCGGCTTAAGGCGAAGCCCTGCGAGATCTCCCCTCTACTTCCGGTACCACGCCGTTGTGCTGCCGGAATCGCGAGGAGAGTGCTACAACCTCCGCTGCCTGCTGGAACAAGGGAGAGGAAGGTCTTCGTCGAGTACCGAACGTGTGACCGACTGTGGGAGCGCTGCCGGAACGCAGCGCCGGAAGGATCGTCTACGCGATCTTGAGATCGGGAAGAGTACGACTACATCACCCACGAGAATCCGCTCTCGTTAAACACTTTGGAATCTTTGAGGGTGAGTTAGTCCATCGACTCGTTGCTACAATCTAGTAGATAGATCTTGGCTTGTTTGTTTGTATGCGATAGAATTTTTTTGTTTTCCATGCTACGAAACCCTACAGTGGTATCAGAGCCGTGTCTATATGTAGATCTGTTGCACGAGTAGAACACAATGGTCATTGTGGGCGTTGATTCTTTTATTGTCGATTGCTTCTTGTGTACTTTGCATCTTGCGGTATGTTGGGATGAAGCGGCCCGGGCTAACCTTACATGACATCGTTCATGAGACTTGCTCCACGCTTGACATGCAACTTGTATTGCATAAGTGGCTTTGCGGGTGCCTGTTTCTCCTAGCATAGTTAAGATCCAATTTACAATGGGTGATTAACAATACTAGTATCAATGTTGTGGTTCATGTTCGTAATTTAGAACGACACTTATTGAAAGCCCCAAACCATGTAAAATATGCAAAGAAATTAGAGGCGTCTAACTTTGTTTTGCAGGGGTGTGCTGTGATGTGATATAGCCATGATTGTGATTATATTTGATGTATGCAATGTTCCTTATTGTAAGTTGGCAACCGACAGGAGCCATATGGTTGTCTTTAATTTATGTTAAGATCCGCGTGTCTATTCAAAGTAGTTGTAATAGTTAAAGCAAGTGGACGACAACCATGGAGAAGCGTCATTGACCTTGATGCGATGCCGGGGATGATGGAGATCATGTTCGTGCTAGAAGATGGAGATCGGAAGCACAAAGAAGAAAGGCCATATCATATCACATATTATGAATTGCATGTGATGTTAATCCTTTATGCATCTTGTATTGCTTAGTAGACGACGGTAGCATTATAAGATGATCCCTCATGCACATGAATTTCAAGTCATAAAGTGTTCACCCTTAGTTAGCACCGTTGCTAAAGCTTGTTGTTTCGAAGCACCACGTGATGATCGGGTGTGTTAGATTCCGCAAGTGTATACAACGTGAGCAAGCCAGATTTGCTCATGCGGAAACTAAGGTTTGATCTTGACGAGCCTAGCATGTACAGACATGGTCTCGGAACACGGATCACCGAAAGGTAAAGCATGAATCATATAGTAGATATGATGAACATGATGATTGTTCGCCATTGAAAGTATATCGACTCTCGTGATGATCGGTGTTGATGTGGTGGATTTGGTTCGTGTGATCACTAAAACAATGTGAGGGATATTGTTTTGAGTGGGAGTTCACCTAGATTAATTTTATTATTAATTTGAACTCAATTTGTCGTAAACTTAGTCTAAACTATTGCAAATATGTTGTAGATCAATGGCAGCCCCTACCATCAATTTTAATGCGTTCCTAGAGAAAGAAATGTTGAAAAACAATGGAAGCAACTTCTCAGATTGGTTCTGCAATTTGAGGATTGTCCTCAATGCTGGTAATTTGACCTATGTGGTGGATGCACCGTTGGGTGACCCACCTGCAGTTGATGCTGCCGATGAAGTAAAGAATGTTTACCTCACTCGGAAGACTCAATACTCCATAATTCAGTGTGCTATCTTGTATGGTTTAGAATCAGAGCTTCAGAAAAGGTTTGAGAATTCAGACCCATATGATATTGTCGAGGATCTCAAATTGATCTTTGAGACTCATGCGGCAATTGAAAGCTATGAGGCTTCTGAAAAGTTCTTTAACTGCAAGATGGAAGAGGGCAGCTCCGTCAGTGAGCATGTGCTTAAGATGTCTGGGCACGCAAACAAACTTCAAAGCTTGGGTATTGTGATTCCTAATGCTTTGGGGATTTACCGTGTCGTCCAATCACTGCCACCAAGTTACAAGAACTTCGTGATGAACTACAACATGCAAAACATGAACAAGACGTTGCCAGAACTCTTTGCCATGTTGAAATCTGCAGAAGTGGAGATCAAGAAAGAGCACCAAGTGTTGTTGGTCAATAAGACCACCAAATTCAAGAAAGGAAAGTCTAAGCAGAAGGGACACTTCAAGAAGGGTGGTAAGAAAGTTATCACGCCGACGAAGAAGACCAAGGTTGGACCTAAGCCTGATACTGAGTGCTTTTACTGCAAGGGAGAAGGTCACTGAAAGCGGAATTGCCCAAAGTACTTGGCGGATTTGAAGAACGGCAACATCAAGAAGAAAGGTATATCTGATATACATTTTATTGATGTGTATCTCATAGTACTCGTAGTAGTGCCTGGGTATTTGATACTGGTTCGGTTGCTCATATTTGTAACTCGAAACAGGTGCTGCAGAATAAACGGAAGCTAGCGAAGAACGAGGTGACGATGCGCGTGGGAAACGGATCAAAGGTTGATGTGATCGCGGTCGACACACTACCCCTTCATCTACCATCGGGATTAGTTTTATACTTAAATAATTGTTATTTGGTGCCTGCGTTAAGCATGAACATTATATTGGGATCTTGTTTATTGCGAGACGGTTACTTGTTTAAGTCCGAGAATAATGGTTGTTCGATTTATATGAGTAATATGTTTTATGCACATGCACCTATGATAGATGGTCTATTCTTGTTGAATATCGATAGTGGAAATACACATATTAATAACATTGAGGCTAAACGTTTGAAATCGAGCGATAACTCGACCTATATGTGGCACTGTCGTCTTGGTCACATTGGAGTGAAGCGTATGAAGAAACTCCATTCCGATGGACTTCTTGAATCACTTGATTTCGAATCACTTGAAAGATGCGAAGCATGTCTGATGGGTAAAATTACTAAGACTCCATTTTCTGGTATGATGGAGCGAGCTACGGACTTATTGGAAATCATACATACCGATGTGTGTGGACCAATAAGTGTAGCATCGCGCGGTGGTTATCGTTATGTTCTTACCTTCACGGATGACTTGAGTAGATATGGGTATATCTATTTCATGAAACATAAGTCCGAAACTTTCGAGAAGTTTAAGGAATTTCAAAGTGAGGTAGAGAATCAACGTAACAAGAAGATTAAATTTCTATGTTCTGATCGTGGAGGTGAATATCTAAGTTACTAGTTTGGCGAGCATTTGAAGAAATGCGGAATACTTTCACAATTGACACCGCCGGGAACACCACAGCGTAATGGTGTGTCCGAACGTCGTAATCGAACTCTCTTAGATATGGTTCGTTCTATGATGTCACTTACAGATTTACCGCTATCATTTTGGGGTTATGCATTAGAAACAGCCGCATTCACTTTAAATAGGGCACCGTCTAAATCCGTTGAAACGACACCGTATGAATTATGGTTTGGGAAGAAACCTAGATTGTCGTTTCTTAAGGTTTGGGATTGCGAAGCCTATGTAAAGAAGTTACAGCCGGACAAGCTTGAACCCAAAGCAGAAAAATGCGTCTTCATAGGATACCCGAAGGAAACTATTGGGTATACCTTCTATCATAGATCCAAAGGCAAAATCTTCGTTGCCAAGAATGGATCCTTTCTAGAGAAGGAATTTCTCTCGAAAGAAGTGACTGGAAGGAAAGTAGAACTCGACGAGGTTGTCGAACCTTCTCTCGAAATTGCGAGTAGCGCAGCACCGGAAGAAGTTCCTGTGGTGCCTGCACCAGTTAGAGAGGAAGCTAATGATGATGATCATGAAACTTCGGTTGAAGTTGCTACAGAGCCTCGCAGGTCAACGAGAACTCATACCACTCCAGATTGGTATGATCCCGTTATGAGTGTCATGTTGGTGGACAACACCGATGACCCTGAGACATATGAGGAAGCGATGATGAGCCAAGATTCCAATAAATGGCAAGAAGCCATGAAATCCGAGATTGGATCCATGTACGAAAACCAAGTATGGACTTTGGTGGACTTACCGGATGGCCGGAAGGTGTGGCATCCCGCAAAACCACTACTAGAAAATCGCGTTGTTTTGTGCATTGCATCGCCATCATCTTGCATTGTTTGTCTGCATTATTTTCGAAAGGTCTAGTTCTGTTTGTACAAACACCCCTCTTTATTTTAAAGGCAAAACCCCGAGCGTATCGGATATTTTATTTCCCTGAAAACTATTTTCAAAGTGGCCTTGTTTTAAAATAAACAACACCAAAACAAACACACATACTAAAACAGCCCCCCCCCCCTAAATCCTACTCCCACCAAATCCTATCCTACCCACCACTCACAGCTCGCCACCTCACCCTCTCACCCTTTTCCTACCCACCTGCCACCTCACCGATCCACCAGCCCACCCTCTCCCCTTTTCTCACCCTAGCCATTCTACCCACTCTTCTAAACCTCTCCCTTACCCCTGGGGCCCCCACCGTCCCTGACCCCACCCGTCAGTCCCACCTCTCCCCTCTCAGCCACCCCCTCACCCTCTCTCTCCTCCCCGGGTCCCACCCGCGCGCCCCACGCGGTCCACCGCGGCCCACCCGCGTGGACCCCATCCCCTGGCCCACCACTACCGCACGCCTCCTGCCCCGTCCCTCCCCGTCTCTCCCCGACCCCGCAAGCCCCGCCTCCCTCTCTCCCTTGTCTCCCTCCCCACCCCGGCAACCTCCTCCCTCCCCCACCGCGCAACCACCATCCCCGTCTCGCCGGCGTCCCCTTCCGCCCGCCGCCAGGGGCCCCGCCTCCGCCCTCGCCCCTTCGGCCGCCCCTTCCCCGACGAGCAACCCACCCGCCGCCTCCTTCATCGCCGTCCGCGAGCTCTACCGCCGACCGCGCGACCTCGCCCCGCCATCCTTCATCCCTACCTGCACCGCCGCCCCGGCCCCGCGCTCTTCCGCCCGCGCGTCCGCCTCTCCTCTCCGGCGCTGGCCCGTGGCGCCCCTCTCCGTCGAGCCCCGCGCCGCCGCTCTGCTTCTCTGGCCGGTCCCCTCGCCTCGCCTCGGCCGCGTGCCGCCTGCAGTCGCCGGCCCCCTCCCTTCTCCGCCTCCTCCAGCCCGCGTCCCCGCCCGGAGCCCGTCGCTCGCCCAGTCGCCGCCCTGGCCGAGCGCCGTCGACCTCCTCGAGCCGCCTACTCCGGCCGCCGGCGCAGCTCGCCCCTTCCTTCCCGCCGCCATCGGTCCCCTCCCCTCCTCGTCGGCCGCCGCGGCGCGTCGGTCGCCCGGCTCGCCCCCGTCCGCTGGCCGCCGCCGCGGGATTCTCCTCGACCCCCCCAGCTTGTCTCGCCCTTGGTGTCTAGTAGTCGCTGTTGAGGTTCCTCCTCGCCGGTGCCCAAGCTCGCCTCGACGCCTCCCGTTGTTCGGTGCCTCCCTGCAGACCGCCGTGGCCGCCTCCTGTCTGCCAGCGCCACCTCTGTCGGAGTTTCCCACCCCCACGTCCTCCTCTGCTGGCTCTGCTCGGGTTCAGCCATCGCCTTGCTCCTGTGCGTGCACATCATGTTAGCCAAGCTGACCTGTTTCCTGTCGCTGGGTACACGTGCGTGGCCGCAAGGGGTCAAGCCCACAGAACTCTGCGTTGCTAGTTTCGTCTCGATGTTTCCTGGAAGACGCATGGTTCCAATAAGTTGGAGCCACGAGACCATCGGTGCTGAATTGCGAGGACACCGACCTAAAACAGCAAGATCTACTTCTCGGGAATCCGAAGACCGATCCTCGAAGACCGAATTCTAGGCACGCCAAGACCGAACCCGGAGTCCGAACCCGGAGATCTCCGTCACGGAACCACAAGGACTTCGGGGTGGAACCGACAAGACCTACCTCACGGAACACCATGATCGCCAACCCGGAACACCGAGTGCACCGACATGGACCCGAAGACCACACCTCGACACGGCAAGTTCGCCGAGAACCTAGATGCCAAGCTCTTCTCATCGGCAGGATCGACCCGATCTGGAACGCCAAGTACTACCCTCGAACGCCAAAACCCGAACCGGAAGGACGCCAAGATCGCCACAAGGACGACAAGTTCTACTTCCGAACGACAAGACCGACCCGACACGAGGATGCAACAAGATCTACCCCAGTAATCCGAGAACGATTCGTCGAACCCTGAACCCTGAGACCGAACCCCGGAACCCCAAGTTCGTCGAGACCCCCGATGTGTGAACCCCTTCCCGAAACCCTATTTTATAATATAATACAACTTGTCGCATATTAATTGGTCATGCATGCATACTTGTCTGTGGTTTGGGGGCCTTATGCCGATTCACCTAGTATTTAAATATGGGGCCCATATGCGGACTAATCTAGCCTTATATTGGCCTCATTTAAAGATGTGTAGCGAACACGGTGCTATCTTCTGCCATGTTAAGACAACATTCAATTGGCGGGGTAGCTAAATAACTTGAACCATTTGAATAATTGTCGGGACCCCGGTTTCGCTTAACATGACCTAATCACATCGCACTTTTGCCATGTCATGCATCATACATGCATCATGCCGATCTTCTGCCGTTGTATTAAATATTGCATTCAGTGTTTCTTCTAGTGTTTTGCTTCTTCGGGGATAAGGCCGTTGAGTTGATGCGAGTGTCAACCCGATCTTCGGTTGAACCTTCGGCAATGTTTTCAGGCGAGCATCTCCCCCTTTCTACCTATCTTACTTTTATAGTATTTATTCCCTCCTGTTGATCTATTGCTATCTGTGTTGCGTTGCTCTAGTTTTCGTACCCGTGATATCCTTTGCAGCCGTATATTGCCTTGGACACCTCCTATTACCTGTTGTTTGGTAGATAGTTGGACTTGCGTGTCATAGTCGCTTGCTCAAGTGCTGTTGCGTGTCGTCAAGTGCCACAGTTGTGGGTGTATTGCCGCATGTTTGTTGTTGGAGATGATCATGGTTTTACTTATCGTTCACTTTAAATTCCTGTTTAACAACTAAAATTGAAGTAAGCAGAGGCATCGGTGGGTGATAGATAATATTTGGTTTCCGAACGCCCACTTGTGTCCCGTAGGACCCCGAGTACTTGATACCTGTTCCTTGATTTATCGCGCTATCCACATCCGGGAGGTATATGGGACCCCCCTGAGCCAGAGCTTGATTCAGTCTTATTTCTTGGGGCCACAAACTAGTTTGAGGTTTTATTTACTATCCTGTACTTATGCCATGCTACTTATGTATTTACGATTGTGCGAGGAGCACACTGTACTGTTTAGGAATTGTGACCCGTTTACGCGGTATCGACAAGCCCAGTTTTGGGTTCCCAGTCGCTTACAGCCGGCCCCACAAACCTTGAGTCCGTCTCGGAGCTAGCTTACTTCGTTGCGGGTAAGACTCCAAGGGGTGGCCCCCTGAAATATTTCTGAATCCTGTGATTGCTTTGTCGTGAAAGCCTCGTTGGGTTTTGATTTGGTTTTTCCGAGGTTGATCGAGCGTGTGTTGCTATTGGTGCACCCCGGCCGGGTAAAACTTTCTGAAAGCCGTGTCCGCGGTTATGAACGACTTGGAGCACAGTATCTCGATCATAGACAACTATAACTAAAGTAGTGCTATAAATTTGACTTTATAATGACTAGTAATCAGCATCACTATAATGGAATGGCTAAATAATACTTCCCACAATTTCTTGTTTGGATTGTCGCTTGCGACCATTGTACCTGACTAGTAAGTATTGCAACTACAACGGAATGACTAATTAAAGTACCAACAACTGCTGGGTTTTGGGTTTATCTCATGCTATCTGTATCTGATTAGTAATTGTTGCAACTACAACAGAATGATTAACTAAAAGGGCCCATTGCTTCTTTTATCAGGACGATTATCTATACCTGACTAGTAATTGCCGCAACGATAACCGAATAAGTAAAACTGCCAACGGTGTGAGTTCCTCGGTTGACTTCCTCGATTGGTCTCGAGGGGGAAACGCCATGATGGGTTTGTTTGGTGTTAGTATCAGTCTGGTTCCGAATAGGTCTTTCTTACCCCTCTCTGATAACCGTTAGTTGTATCGAGTCTCTATAGGATGTTTAGTGCATGCTGCCGCTGCCGCTTCAGTCCACCATACCTATGTAGGCGAGGACCGCTGAATTCTAGTCTCGCCGTGTACTGGCCTCAGTACTGACGCTCCTCTTTTTCCTTTGCCCTTTGTCGGCACCCCTTTGTTTAAGCAGGATTTGAGATCGACGCCGTTAGCAGGGTTACCCTTCCGGCTTGGCCTGGGCAGGGTTATGGACGCCATTGGTTATTCTTCAGGGCTCTTAGCCCCATTTGCATCTTGTCCGTAGTCGGACGCTCTATCATTTTCAAGGTGATTTGGATCTTTGTATATTATATCTGTATTCTTGACTCTTCGAGTCGCTGTTATATATATCTGTTCTGTGGGTCCCATCGAGGACTGTTGTGTAATGTTATTACTTCGTTTTCCACCTGCACGAAAGTGCCTGGTGGGCACCTTTGAATCGTTTCTATGCGGGTTTGGCGGGTTTCGCTAAAACTTGCATAGGTCCGATTCTGAGGGTGTTACAGAGTGGTATCAGAGCTCAGCAGTTGCGATACCCCACAAGTCCAGCCTGTAGGATAACCTAGCTAACGGCCGAAGTAGAGTGTCAAAACTATTTTTGCAAAATCGGTTGGATAGTTCTGATTAGGTCTGATTTTACTCCTTACCCCTCTGCTGTTCTCCTCTTACCTCTACGTGTTTTGAATCCGCTCTCGTCCCTTTCTCGAGTCCAGGAATTCTCGTGGTTGGGTTCCGTCGTACCTTCAGGGTTTCGCTTCCTTCTTTGATAACGATGTTCTGCCATCCGGTGTTCATGCTGCTTGAGGAATCCGTCTGCTGTGGTACCATTCTTTGTTCCTTGTTTGTGTCGTCCGGTGTTTTCCGACGCGACGACATCATCTACGCCAGATCCGATGCAGAGTCTGCATCACTCCTTTGTTCCGAACCTCGCTTGTCGAGATCTTCAGTCTTATTCGGAGAGTTGGTTGCATAATCCGCCTCTTCGTGTGCAGAGTAATGGTTTGAGTGCGGGATGGAGTAGCTACCATACCACTACCCTTATCATTCGCTCTTGTACGTCGAATCAGTGGATCCAGCAGTTTTACTCCGACCACGGAAGTTAGCGGTGGCTTATTTGTTGAAACCTCTACCTTCGACCTTTTGTTCCCGGAGTGTTCCCTCGACGGTCACGGACAACGACCTCTTGTTAGTGGTGTCGCGAGGATCTACACGATGCGAGAAGATTCAGATCACCGTCCTTCTTCCCGGTACCATGAGGCGGATCTCGAGGGCGAGATCCCTTGTTAGTGGTGTCGAATTGTGGCATCCCGCAAAACCACTACTAGAAAATCGCGTTGTTTTGTGCATTGCATCACCATCATCTTGCATTGTTTGTCTGCATTATTTTCGAAAGGTCTAGTTCTGTTTGTACAAACACCCCTCTTTATTTTAAAGTCAAAACCCCGAGCGTATCGCATATTTTATTTCCCTGAAAACTATTTTCAAAGTGGCCTTGTTTTAAAATAAACAACACCAAAACAAACACACATACTAAAACAGCCCCCCCCCCCCCCTAAATCCTACTCCCACCAAATCCTATCCTACCCACCACTCACAGCTCGCCACCTCACCCTCTCACCCTTTTCCTACCCACCTGCCACCTCACCGATCCACCAGCCCACCCTCTCCCCTTTTCTCAGCCTAGCCATTCTACCCACTCTTCTAAACCTCTCCCTTACCCCTGGGGCCCCCACCGTCCCTGACCTCACCCGTCAGTCCCACCTCTCCCCTCTCAGCCACCCCCTCACCCTCTCTCTCCTCCCCGGGTCCCACCCGCGCGCCCCACGCGGTCCACCGCGGCCCACCCGCGTGGACCCCGTCCCCTGGCCCACCACTACCGCACGCCTCCTGCCCCGTCCCTCCCCGTCTCTCCCCGACCCCGCAAGCCCCGCCTCCCTCTCTCCCTTGTCTCCCTCCCCACCCCGGCAACCTCCTCCCTCCCCCACCGCGCAGCCACCATCCCCGTCTCGCCGGCGTCCCCTTCCGCCCGCCGCCAGGGGACCCGCCTCCGCCCTCGCCCCTCCGGCCGCCCCTTCCCCGACGAGCAACCCACCCGCCGCCTCCTTCATCGCCGTCCGCGAGCTCTACCGCCGACCGCGCGAACTCGCCCCGCCATCCTTCGTCCCTACCTACACCGCCGCCCCGGCCCCGCGCTCTTCTGCCCGCGCGTCCGCCTCTCCTCTCCGGCGCCGGCCCGCGGCGCCCCTCTCCGTCGAGCCCCGCGCCGCCGCTCTGCTTCTCCGGCCGGTCCCCTCGCCTCGCCTCGGCCGCGTGCCGCCTGCAGTCGCCGGCCCCCTCCCTTCTCCGCCTCCTGCAGCCCGCGTCCCCGCCCGGAGCCCGTCGCTCGCCCAGTCGCCGCCCTGGCCGAGCGCCGTCGACCTCCTCGAGCCGCCTACTCCGGCCGCCGGCGCAGCTCGCCCCTTCCTCCCCGTCGCCATCGGTCCCCTCCCCTCCTCGTCGGCCGTCGCGGCGCGTCGGTCGCCCCCGTCCGCTGGCCGCCGCCGCGGGATTGTCCTCGACCCCCCAGCTTGTCTCTCCCTTGGTGTCTAGTAGTCGCTGTTGAGGTTCCTCCTCGCCGGTGCCCAAGCTCGCCTCGACGCCTCCCGTTGTTCGGTGCCTCCCTGCAGACCGCCGTGGCCGCCTCCTGTCTGCCAGCGCCACCTCTGTCGGAGTTTCCCCACCCCCACGTCCTCCTCTGCTGGCTCTGCTCGGGTTCAGCCATCGCCTTGCTCCTGTGCGTGCACATCATGTTAGCCAAGCTGACCTGTTTCCTGTCGCTGGGTACACGTGCGTGGCCGCAAGGGGTCAAGCCCACAGAACTCTGCGTTGCCAGTTTCGTCTCGATGTTTCCTGGAAGACGCATGGTTCCAATAAGTTGGAGCCACGAGACCATCGGTGCTGAATTGCGAGGACACCGACCTAAAACAGCAAGATCTACTTCTCGGGAATCCGAAGACCGATCCTCGAAGACCGAATTCTAGGCACGCCAAGACCGAACCCGGAGTCCGAACCCGGAGATCTCCGTCACGGAACCACAAGGACTTCGGGGTGGAACCGACAAGACCTACCTCACGGAACACCATGATCGCCAACCCGGAACACCGAGTGCACCGACACGGACCCGAAGACCACACCTCGACACGCAAAGTTCGCCGAGAACCTAGATGCCAAGCTCTTCTCATCGGCAGGATCGACCCGATCCGGAACGCCAAGTACTACCCTCGGACGCCAAAACCCGAACCGGAAGGACGCCAAGATCGCCACAAGGACGACAAGTTCTACTTCCGAACGACAAGACCGACCCGACACGAGGATGCAACAAGATCTACCCCAGTAATCCGAGAACGATTCGTCGAACCCTGAACCCTGAGACCGAACCCCGGAACCCCAAGTTCGTCGAGACCCCCGATGTGTGAACCCCTTCCCGAAACCCTATTTTTATAATATTATACAACTTGTCGCATATTAATTGGTCATGCATGCATACTTGTCTGTGGTTTGGGGGCCTTATGCCGATTCACCTAATATTTAAATATGGGGCCCATATGCGGACTAATCTAGCCTTATATTGGCCTCATTTAAAGATGTGTAGCGAACACGGTGCTATCTTCTGCCATGTTAAGACAACATTCAATTGCTTGTTTGGATTGTCGCTTGCGACCATTGTACCTGACTAGTAAGTATTGCAACTACAACGGAATGGCTAATTAAAGTACCAACAACTGCTGGGTTTTGGGTTTATCTCATGCTATCTGTATCTGATTAGTAATTGTTGCAACTACAACGGAATGATTAACTAACAGGGCCCACTGCTTCTTTTATCAGGACGATTATCTATACCTGACTAGTAACTGCCGCAACGATAACCGAATAAGTAAAACTGCCAACGGTGTGAGTTCCTCGGTTGACTTCCTCGATTGGTCTCGAGGGGGAAACGCCAGGATGGGTTTGTTTGGTGTTAGTATCAGTCTGGTTCCGAATAGGTCTTTCTTACCCCTCTCTGATAACCGTTAGTTGTATCGAGTCTCTATAGGATGTTTAGTGCATGCTGCCGCTGCCGCTTCAGTCCACCATACCTATGTAGGCGAGGACCGCCGAATTCTAGTCTCGCCGTGTACTGGCCTCAGTACTGACGCTCCTCTTTTTCCTTTGCCCTTTGTCGGCACCCCTTTGTTTAAGCAGGATTTGAGATCGACGCCGTTAGCAGGGTTACCCTTTCGGCTTGGCCTGGCCAGGGTTATGGACGCCATTGGTTATTCTTCAGGGCTCTTAGCCCCATTTGCATCTTGTCCGTAGTCGGACGCTCTATCATTTTCAAGGTGATTTGGATCTTTGTATATTATATCTGTATTCTTGACTCTTCGAGTCACTGTTATATATATCTGTTCTGTGGGTCCCATCGAGGACTGTTGTGTAATGTTATTACTTCGTTTTCCACCCGCACGAAAGTGCCTGGTGGGCACCTTTGAATCGTTTCTATGCGGGTTTGGCGGGTTTCGCTAAAACTTGCATAGGTCTGATTCTGAGGGTGTTACAGAAGGCCGTCGAGAACAAATGGATTTTCAAGAAGAAAACAGATGCTGATGGTAATGTTGAAGGGTTTCGCGGCATAGTAAATCAAAATTTTCTACGGAGCGAACAGAAGGAAAGCCAAGATCTAATCTAGGAGATGCAAACAACGAGAGAGATTGGATTAGATCTTCATACCCTTGAAGATTCGCACAGCGGAACGTTCGTCGGAACGTGGGTGATGTAGTCGTACTCGCTTCTCCTCCTCGCGATCCGATCCGATCTAGCACCACAAGTGGCGGTGCCTCCGTGAGATGCACACGTGCAGCACCTCGACGTCTCCTCCTTCCTCGGACCAGCGAGTATGGTGGAGAGATAGATTGGATCTACAACACGACGGCGTGGTGTATATGGTGGAGAATTTCTGCTGCAGGGCTTCGCCTACAAACAGTCGGGAGGGAGAGAGGAAGGTAGCAAGGCTGCTAGGGCTTGGAGGAAGGTGTGTAGGGGGAGGGGGCGCACCACCCCTCTATATATAGAGGGGGGGCGGCCAGCCCTTGCCCCTCCTTCAAGCCTATCTCTAGTTTAAACAATTTAAACTCTCCCTTATCTAGAAATCCTATCTCTAGTTTAAACGATTTAAACTCTCCCTTATCTAGAAATCCTATCTCTAGTTTAAACGAGTTTAAACTTATCTAGGATCGGCTGGGCCCTATGGGGCCTTGTGCCCCTGGCCCAATGCGGCCAGGACACTCCCTCATAGGCCCATGCCCCGTCCCGGAAGGTGGGGCCACGTTGGTCCCCTTCTGGAAGGTTCTAGAAGCTTCCGGTACAATACCGATTAACCCAGAACAATTTCGAACTCCAAAAACTGCACTGCCTTATATGAATCTTATTCTCCGGACCATTCCGGAACCTCTCGTGATATCCCGGATCCCATCCGAGACTCCGAACAAAAATTCATAAACCAATTATCCAATCTATCCTAGCGTCGAGATACGTTAAGTGTGTGACCCTGCGGGTTCGAGAATATGCAGACATGATCTTCTATCAATAATCAACAGCGGGGTCTGGGCACCCATATTGACTCCCACACATTCATCGATGATCATATCGGATGAACCACGATGCCAGGATTCAATCAATCCCATATATATATTCCCTTCGTCTCGCGATATTTTACTTGCCCGAGATTCGATCGTCGGTACCGTCATACCTAGTTCAATCTCGTTCACAGCAAGTACTTTACTCGTTCCGTAATCCGATATCACTTTGTGATTAACTCCTTAACCACATGCTTGCAAGCGGTGTTGATATCGATTACCGAGTGGGCCCGAAGTATATCTCTCCGACTTGGGAGGGACAAATTCCATCTCGATACATACAACCCAACAGATACTTTCCGATCACCTAAGAGACACCTTTATGATCACCCTCTCATAGGATGACGTTTGATGACCTCAAAGCTTTATTCCGGTACCAGGGAGTTGCATTATCTCATGGTCTAAGGAATACAATATTTGACATAGGAAAAGCTTCGCAAAGATGAACACGATGAAACGATCTAATTGCTTCGCTTAGTTTGGGTCTGTCCATCATATCATTCTCCCAATGATATGATCTCATTATCAATTGACAACTCATGTCTATGGTTAGGAAACCTTAACCATCATTGATCAATGAGCTAGTCCTTAGAAGCGTACCAGGGACACGGTGTTGTTCACAAACCACACAAGTATTAATGTTTCCGCTTAATACAATTCTAGCATGGAATATAAACTTTATCATGAACAAGAATTATAATAATAACATCTTTATTATTGCCTCTAGGGCATAATTCCAACAGTCTCCCACTTGCACTAGAGTCAATAATCTAGTTTACATTTGGCAACAATCTCACACCCATGGCACTGAGGTGTTGATCATGTTTTACACGTGGAAGAGGTTTAGTCAATGGATCTGCGACATTCAGATCCGTATGTACTTTGCTAATCTTCAGATCTCCATCTGCTATATAATCTCGGATTATATGAAACTTGCGGTTGATATGCTTGGTCTTTGGATGATATCTTGGTTCCTTAGCGAGTGGTATGGCGCCAGTGTTGTCACACAATATCTCCAGTGGGTCCAATGCACTTGGAACCACGCCAAGCTCAGTGATGAAGTTTCTGATCCAAACTCCTTCACTTGACGCTTCTGCAGCAGCCATGTATTCCGCTTCTACTGTAGATCCCGCGATCACGCTTTGCTTGCAGCTTCTCCAGCTCACAGCTCCTCCATTCAAAATATAAACGTATCCTGACTGAGATTTAGAATCATCCTTGTCGGTGTCGAAACTAGCATCGACGTAACCTTTTACGATAAGCTGTTCATCACCCCCATAGACTAAGAACATTTCTTTAGTTCTATTTAGGTACTTTAGGATGTTCTTCACGGCTGTCCAGTGTTCCACTCCTGGATCACTTTGATATCTGCTCGTCAAACTAAGAGCATTGGACACATCCGGTCTAGTACACAGCATGGCATACATGATGGAACCTATGGCCGAGGCATAAGGCACTTTGCTCATAGCTTCCCTATCATTTACCGTACCTGGACACTGAGCCTTGCTCAATATCTTACCTGACAACATAGGCACTGAACCTTTCTTTGCCTTATCCATTCTGAACCTTTTCAGAACTTTGTCTAGGTATGTACTCTGGCTTAAAGCTATCAGGGTCTTTGTCTATCTCTATAGATTTTGATGCCCAATATATAAGCAGCTTCACCTAGGTCTTTCATTGAAAAAACACTTGTTCAAATAACTCTTCACATCGTTAAGCATGTTGATGTCATTTCCGATAATCAATATGTCATCCACATATAGTACCAGAAACGTCACCGAGCTCCCACTCACTTTCTTGTAGATACAAGCTTCGTAGCAATTTGGAACAAATCCAAAGCTCTTGATCACTTGATCAAAACGAAGGTTCCAACTCCGAGATGCTTGCTTCAGTCCATAAATGGAACGCTGAAGTTTGCATACTTTATCAGCATCCTTAGGATCAACAAAACCTTCAGGTTGCATCATATACAACTCTTCATCAATGTTCCCATTGAGGAAAGCAGTCTTGACATCCATCTGCCATATTTCATAATCATGAAACGTAGCAATTGCTAATAAAATCCGAATGGACTTAAACATCGCTACGGGAGAGAAAGTCTCATCGTAGTCAACACCTTGAACTTGTCGAAAACCTTTTGCGACAAGCCGTGCTTTATAGACGGTAACATTACCATACGCGTCTGTTTTCTCCTTGAATATCCATTTGCACTCAACGGCCTTTCGGTCGCTAGGAGGGTCCACCAAAGTCCATACTTGGTTTTCGCTCATGGATCCCAATTCGGATTTCATGGCTTCTAGCCATTTCTCAGAGTCTGGGCTCATCATCGCTTCCTCATAGTTCGTAGGTTCACTTTCTTCTACTAACAAGAAAGTCAAGACAGGGTTGCCGTACCACTCAGGAGGGGCGCGCGACCTTGTCGACCTGCGACGTTCAGTAGCAGCATCGTCTGAAGCTTCATGATCCTTGTCATTAGCTTCCTCTATTGTTGGTGCAGGCGGCACTAGAACAATTTCAGGTGCTGCGCTACTCTCCAATTCAAGAGAAGGTTCAATAACCTCGTCAAGCTCTACTTTCCTCCCACTCACTTCTTTCGAGAGAAACTCCTTCTCAAGAAAGGAACCGTTCTTTGCGACAAACACTTTGCCTTCGGTTCTGTGATAGAAGGTATACCCAATAGTTTCTTAGGGTATCCTATGAAGACGCATTTCTCTGCTTTGGGTTCGAGCTTGTCCGGCATCAACTTCTTGACGTAAGCTTCGCATCCCCAAACTTTAAGAAATGACAACTTAGGTTTAGCACCAAACCACAGTTCATACGGTGTCATCTCAACGGATTTAGATGGAGCCCTATTTAAAGTGAATGCAGCGGTTTCTAATGCATAACCCCAAAATGATAACGGCAAATCAGTAAGAGACATCATTGATCGGACCATATCTAATAGGGTTCGATTCCGGCATTCAGACACACCATTGCGCTGTGGTGTTCCGGGTGGCGTGAGTTGTGAAACGATTCCACTTGCTTTAAGATGCGTGAGAAAATCATAACTCAAATATTCACCTCCACGATCGGATCGTAGAAACTTAATCTTTCTGTTACGATGGTTCTCCACTTCATTCTGAAATTCTTTGAACTTTTCAAACGTTTCAGATTTATGTTTCATTAAATAGATATACCCATATCTACTTAAGTCATCGGTAAAAGTGAGAAAATAGCGATATCCACCGCGCGTCGAAACACTCATCGGTCCGCATACATCGGTATGTATGATTTCCAACAAGTCCGTTGCTCGCTCCATCATACTGGAGAACGGGGTTTTGATCATCTTGCCCATGAGGCATGGTTCGCATGTGTCAAATGATTCAAAATCAAGAGACTCCAAAAGTCCATTAGAATGGAGTTTCTTCATGCGCTTTACACCAATATGACCTAGACGACAGTGCCACAAATAAGTAGTATTATCACTATCTACTTTGCATCTCTTAGCCTCAATGTTATGGATGTGTGTTTCATCCCTTTCGAGATTTAGAAGAAATAAACCATTCACAAGAGGTGCATGACCATAAAAGATGTTACTCATATAAATAGAACAACCATTATTCTACGATTTAAATGAATAACCATCTTGCAATAAACATGATCCGGAAATAATGTTCATGCTCAACGCAGGCACATAATAACATTTATTAAGGTTTAAAACTAATCCCGAAGGTAAAACTAAGGAGAGCGTGCCGACAGCCATCACATCAACTCTTGATCCGTTGCCAACGCGCATCGTCACCTCATCCCTCGCAAGCCGCCGTCTATTCCGTAGCTCCTGTTTCGAGTTACAAATATTAGCAACTGAACCGGTATCAAATACCCAGGCACTACAACGAGGGATAGTAAGGAAAACATCAATAACATGTATATCAAATATACCTTTGATGGTGCCAGCCTTCTTGTCCGCTAAGTACTTCGGACAGTTGCGCTTCCAGTGACCCCTGTCCTTGCAATAGAAGCACTCAGTGTCCGGCTTAGGACCAGACCTGAGCTTCTTCTCAGCAGGGGCATTGCGCTTGCCGCCGCCCTTCTTGAAGGGCTTCTTTGCTCCCTTACCTTTCTTAAAGGAGGGCTTGTTGACCATCAACACATGATTATCCTTCTTGATGTCCACTTCCGCAGCCTTCAGCTTTGCGAAGAGCTCGGTGATCGTATCAGTGGAACCAATCTGATTATGAGTCACTACAAAACTTTTGTAGCTGGGAGGGAGTGATTGCAGAACCCTGTCAATCTTGAGCTCCTCTGGAATCGTGCATTCCAGTTGCTCAAGGCGTTGAGTGTAGCCCGACATCTTTATGGCGTGCTCACTAACGGAACTCCCTTCCTCCATCTTGCAGTTAAAGAACTTCTCAGAGATCCCATATCTCTCAGAACGGGCTTGAGTCTGAAACATGGTTTTCAGCTCCTCGAGAATCTCAAAGGGCCCGGGATAGGTTTCAAAATGATTTTGAAGCTCCGGTTCCATAGCAAACAACATGGTGCTCTTAATCACACCATAATCATCTTTGCGTGACTGATAGACAGCTTTCTCATCAGCCGGCGCAGTTGCAGCAGGGGGGTCACCTAACGCTTTACCAAGGACATAGTCCTTTTGTCCGCCAGACAGAATGATTCTTAGATTGCGGAACCAATTGGTGAAGTTAGACCCATTGTTTCTAAGCTTTTCCTTCTTAGCAAAAACGTTGAAGTTGAAGTTGGATTTGGCCATGTGATCTACAGTATTTGCAAGTACAATTTAGACTACGTTCATGATAAATAGTTCAACTTAATCAAATTACTAGATGAACTCCCACTAAATTCAACATCCCTCAAGTTGTTTAGTGAACACGATCCAAATTCACCACACCTAATCCGATCATCACGAGAAGAGATGTGGTTTCAATGGTGGACAACAAAGTGTCGATCATATCATTCATATGACTCATGCTTAACCTTTCGGTTCTTGTGTTCCGAGGCCATGTCTGTACATGCTAGGCTCGTCAAGCTAGACCCAAGTATTTCCGCGTGTGCAAAAACTGGCTTGCACCCGTTGTATGTGAGCGTAGAGTCTATAGCACCCGATCATCACGTGATGCTTGGACACGACGAACTTTCGCAACGGTGCATACTTGGGGAGAACACAGTTTTTATCTTGATATTTAAGTGAGGAATCATCTTATAATGCTACCGTCGCGATCTCAGCATAGTAAGATACATAAAAGGGATAAACATCACATGCATATAACTTTATGTGACATGGTATAGCCAATCTTCGCACAATGATCTCCATCTTGTGCGTTCCGGCATGATCTCCATCACTCCACCATGATTGCCTCCACCACGAATAGCAACTACAACTATTGCTAACTACGTAGCGATAAAGTAAAGCTATTACATGGCGTATAAGAAGTTGACTCGCAGGTCATACACAATTATAAAGACAACCATATGGCTCCTGCCGGTTGTGTACTCATCGACATGCAAGTCGTGAAACATTACAAAACATGATCATCGCATACAATATACACATCACATCTTGGGCCATACCATATCACAGAAAACACTCCCTGCAAAAACAAGTTAGACGCCTCTACTTTGTTGTTGCATGTTTTACGTGGCTTATGGGAGTAGATGCTAAGAACGATTCTTACCTACGAAAAGCCACAACGGTGATATTATGGTTGCCAAACTCCGGTGTTAATCCCATGACAACTATAGTGAGAGAAACTGACATCCACCAGCCGCATGTGTGGAACAAGCCACACGTCAAGTGCGGAGCCGGTCTCACGAACGACGTCGCGTAAGGTTGGCCTGGACCGCTTCAATCTCACTATCCCGCGTCATAAGAAGAACACAAACAAGAGGCTTGCAACAGAAAACATCAACGCCCGCAACAATCATGTTGCGTTCTACTCGTGAAACACATCTACGCATAGATCTAGCTCTGATACCACTGAAGGGTTTCGCGGCATAGTAAATCAAAATTTTCTACGGAGCGAACAGAAGGAAAGCCAAGATCTAATCTAGGAGATGCAAACAACGAGACAGATTGGATTAGATCTTCATACCCTTGAAGATTCGCACAGCGGAACGTTCGTCGGAACGTGGGTGATGTAGTCGTACTCGCTTCTCCTCCTCGCGATCCGATCCGATCTAGCACCACAAGTGGCGGTGCCTCCGTGAGATGCACACGTGCAGCACCTCGACGTCTCCTTCTTCCTCGGACCAGCGAGTATGGTGGAGAGATAGATTGGATCTACAACACGACGGCGTGGTGTATATGGTGAAGAATTTCTGCTGCAGGGCTTCGCCTACAAACAGTCGGGAGGGAGAGAGGAAGGTAGCAAGGCTGCTAGGGCTTGGAGGAAGGTGTGTAGGGGGGAGGGGGCGCACCACCCCTCTATATATAGAGGGGGGGGGGCCAGCCCTTGCCCCTCCTCCAAGCCTATCTCTAGTTTAAACAATTTAAACTCTCCCTTATCTAGAAATCCTATCTCTAGTTTAAACGATTTAAACTCTCCCTTATCTAGAAATCCTATCTCTAGTTTAAACGAGTTTAAACTTATCTAGGATCGGCTGGGCCCTATGGGGCCTTGTGCCCCTGGCCCAATGCGGCCAGGACACTCCCTCATAGGACCATGCCCCCTCCCGGAAGGTGGGGCCACGTTGGTCCCCTTCTGGAAGGTTCTAGAAGCTTCCGGTACAATACCGATTAACCCGGAACAATTTCGAACTCCAAAAACTGCACTGCCTTATATGAATCTTATTCTCCGGACCATTCCGGAACCTCTCGTGATATCCCGGATCCCATCCGAGACTCCGAACAAAAATTCATAAACCAATTATCCAATCTATCCTAGCGTCGAGATACGTTAAGTGTGTGACCCTGCGGGTTCGAGAATATGCAGACATGATCTTCTATCAATAATCAACAGCGGGGTCTGGGCACCCATATTGACTCCCACACATTCATCGATGATCATATCGGATGAACCACGATGCCAGGATTCAATCAATCCCATATATATATTCCCTTCGTCTCGCGATATTTTACTTGCCCGAGATTCGATCGTCGGTACCGTCATACCTAGTTCAATCTCGTTCACAGCAAATACTTTACTCGTTCCGTAATCCGATATCACTTTGTGATTAACTCCTTAACCACATGCTTGCAAGCGGTGTTGATATCGATTACCGAGTGGGCCCGAAGTATATCTCTCCGACTTGGGAGGGACAAATTCCATCTCGATACATACAACCCAACAGATACTTTCCGATCACCTAAGAGACACCTTTATGATCACCCTCTCATAGGATGACATTTGATGACCTCAAAGCTTTCTTCCGGTACCAGGGAGTTGCATTATCTCATGGTCTAAGGAATACAATATTTGACATAGGAAAAGCTTTGCAAAGATGAACACGATGAAACGATCTAATTGCTTCGCTTAGTTTGGGTCTATCCATCATATCATTCTCCCAATGATATTATCTCATTATCAACTGACAACTCATGTCTATGGTTAGGAAACCTTAACCATCATTGATCAATGAGCTAGTCCTTAGAGGCGTACCAGGGACACAGTGTTGTTCACAAACCACACAAGTATTAATGTTTCTGCTTAATACAATTCTAGCATGGAATATAAACTTTATCATGAACAAGAATTATAATAATAACATCTTTATTATTGCCTCTAGGGCATAATTCCAACAAATGTTACTGTCTATAAAGCTCGACTTATCGCAAAGGGGTTTCGACAAATTCAAGGAGTTGACTACGATGAGACTTTCTCACCTGTAGCGAAGCTAAAGTCTATGAGGATTATGTTAGCAGTCGCTGCATATTATGATTATGAGATATGGCAGATGGATGTCAAAACATCATTCCTCAATGGAGACATTGATGAAGAGTTGTATATGATGCAACCCAAAGGTTTTGTCGATCCTAAAGATGCTAACAAGGTATGCAAACTTCAACGGTCCATCTATGGATTGAAGCAAGCATCCCGAAGTTGGAATCAACGTTTTGATAAGGTTATCAAAAGTTTTGGTTTTATACAAACTTATGGAGAAGCTTGTATTTACAAGAAAGTGAGTGGGAGCTCTGTAGCATTCTTAATACTATATGTAGATGACATATTGTTGATTGGAAATGATGTAGACCTTCTTAATAGTGTCAAGGAATATTTGAATAATAGTTTTTCAATGAAAGATCTTGGCGAAGAAGCTTACATATTAGGCATAAAGATTTATAGAGATAGATCGAGATGCCAAATATCATTGTCACAAAGTACATATTTGGACAAAGTTCTAAAGAGGTTTGGAATGGAAGATAGCAAGAAAGGGTTCTTGCCCATGTTGCCCAATACGACCTTGAGTAAAACTCAAAGTCCGACATCGGCAGAAGATAGAGAAAGGATGAGTAAAACTCCCTATGCCTCAGCCATAGGATCTCTAATGTATGCCATGCTATGTACTAGACCCGACATTGCATATGTTGTTAGTTTAACTAGCAGATATCAAAGTGATCCAGGAGTGGATCATTGGACAACGGTCAAAAACATCCTTAAGTACTTGAGAAGAACTAAGGATATGGTTCTTTCTTATGGAGGTGATGAACAACTCGTTGTTAATGGTTACACCGATGCTAGTTGGAACACCGATCCGGATGATTCTAAATCACAATCTGGATACGTATTTATTTTGAATGGTGCAGCAGTTAGCTGGAGGAGTGCAAAGCAAAGCGTTGTGGCGAGATCTTCAACTAAATCGGAATACATGGCTGCTTCGGAGGCTTCACAAGAAGCAATATGGATGAAAGAGTTCATTACAGAGCTGGGTGTGGTTCCTAGTGCGCTGGACCCAATGTCTATCTACTGTGATAACAT
This sequence comes from Avena atlantica, assembly GCA_910589765.1. Classification (NCBI taxonomy): domain Eukaryota; kingdom Viridiplantae; phylum Streptophyta; class Magnoliopsida; order Poales; family Poaceae; genus Avena; species Avena atlantica. Next base: position 377,865,330 of record OU342736.1, read on the forward strand.
GGGCGCCATAGCCAATGCGCAAGAACCAAGGTCACACAAGAAGCTGAAGCACATCAAGCTACGTTTTCACGCTATTCGAGAACATGTCCAAAATGGGGACATAAAGATTTGCAAAGTACACACAGATCTGAATGTGGCGGATCCGTTGACTAAACCTCTCCCGAGGGAAAAACATGACCAACACCAAACTGCCATGGGTGTTCGGTATATTACCATGTAATCTAGATTAGATGACTCTAGTGCAAGTGGGAGACTGTTGGAGATATGCCCTAGAGGCAATAATAAATATAGTTATTATTATATCTTTGTGTTTATGATAAATGTTTACATTCATGCTATAATAGTATTAACAAGGAAACATTAATACTTGTGTGATTTGTAGACTAAAATAAGAGTCCCTAGTAAAGCCTCTATATAATACTAGCTTGTTGGTTAATAGATGATTGTGGTTTCCTATATAATACATTGAGATGTTATTAACAACAAGTTCATATCGTTAGGAGAATGATATGGTGGACATACTCCTATAGATAAGCGTAGCATAAAGATCAAGTCATTTTAATAGTTCAATTGCTATATGCTTTCTGATACATAGTAATCTAATTCCTTCGACCATGAGATCATGCATATCACCTTTACCGGATGGATGCTTTGATGACATTAAACACCACACCGTAACTGGGTGGCTATAAAGGTGACATTGAGTGTTCGGAAAGTATTGGTTGAGACACATGGATCAAGAGTGGGATTTGTCCATCCATATGACAGATAGATATACTCTGGGCCCTCTCGGTGAAATGTCATCCAATTAGCTTGCAAGCATGTGGCTGGCTCACAAGGGATCACATATCACGGGAACGAGAAAATAGTACTTATCAGTAACGAGGTTGAACTAGGTATGCAGAGATACCGACGATCATAACCTCGGATAAGTAAACTATCGTGAGACAAAAGGAAATTGATATCGTATGTAAGTGGTTCATTCGATCGCAAAGTAATCGTAGAAATATGTGGGAGCCATATGAATTTCCAGATTCCTCTATTGGTTATTGATCAGAGAAGTGTCTCGATCATGTCCGCATAATTCACGAACCGTAGGGAGACACACTTAAGGATTCGACGTTGTTTGAGTAGTTATGGAATGACGAGAAAGAGTCTGAATGTTGTTCGGAGTCTCGAATGGGATTTGGGATATCACGAGGAGATCTGGAATGGTCCGGAGAATAAGATTCATATAAGGAAAGTCCCGTTTCGGAGTTGGAGAATGGTTCCGATGTTTTCATCGGGAATGTTCTAGAAGGTTCCGGAATGTCCGGCACTCCGGAGGGGAAGGGTACATGAATGTGTTATATCAAGTTGGTATGATTGCATCATCTACTCGATGTCATCGCTGAACAAAATAGAGGGTTTATTCAAATCCTATTTTGAAAAGTCAAATGGCTAGTTTGAAAGTCAAACGGCTATTTTTTGGGAAGTGGGGAAGGAGGAGGAAACCGAGTTGGGGAGGAGTCCCTCCTCCACTGCCGGCCCACCTCCAAGCCGAGTTGGGGAGGGACTCCCCTCCCCTTGGCCGGCCGGCCACTCCACCTATATAAGGAGGGGCAGGGCTCCCTCCTAGAGACACACAAGATCCTCTCCTCCAAACCCTAGCCGCCGGCGCCGCCACCTCCACTGCCGCCGCCGCCGCCCTAGGGCAAACTACCGCCGCCGCCTAGCTAACCCTAGCCGCCGGCTTGCCCCCTCCTCGGCGTTTCTAAACCCTAGATCGTCGAGGGACTCTCTCATACTCCACCATACTCGCTCCGACTTAAGGCGAAGCCCTGCGAGATCTCCCCTCTACTTCCGGTACCACGCCGTTGTGCTGCCGGAATCGCGAGGAGAGTGCTACAACCTCCGCTGCCTGCTGGAACAAGGGAGAGGAAGGTCTTCGTCGAGTACCGAACGTGTGACCGACTGCGGGAGCGCTGCCGGAACGCAGCGCCGGAAGGATCGTCTACGCGATCTTGAGATCGGGAAGAGTACGACTACATCACCCACGAGAATCCGCTCTCGTTAAACACTTTGGAATCTTCGAGGGTGAGTTATTCCATGGACTCGTTGCTACAATCTAGTAGATAGATCTTGGCTTGTTTGTTTGTATGCGATAGAAAATTTTTGTTTTCCATGCTACGAAACCCTACATAGACGTCAGCTAAAGTCTTCCTATCTTGGCCTCCTTTCAATTCATAAGATCAAACTCCGCCAAAGATCCCGTCTGACTTGGATCCGTTTAGGTGATGCTAATACCAAGTTTTTTCATGTCAGAGCCAATGGGCGTCGTAGGAAGGTCCACATCCAGACTCTCGCCACTTCATCGGGCGCCGCCATCACGAAAGAGGACAAGGAGGAGGTGATCCTCCAGCACTTCAAGTGCGCACTTGGCTCTAAAGCTCAGCGGCTTCTTAGCCTCGATTGGGACGCCTTGGAGTATGTACAACGGGACCTCTCCGACCTCGAAGCCCCTTTTGATGAGAATGAAATAAAGGAGGTTGTTTTCTCATTGCCTTCCGTCAAAGCGCGGGGCTTGGACGGCTTCATCGGCGCTTTCTTCAAGAGCTGCTGGGAAGTTATAAAAAATGACACTGTGTCCGCTATATCCCATGTGGCTGGCTTGAAGGGTGGCTGCACAAACTTGATAATCTCTCCTTATATTACCTTTCATATTTGAACTTTTGTAGTTTTTCTCCCCTGTTAGACCAGTGTTGATTGTAGTTTCTGAGCAGTCTGTTATCTAACCGGTTCTGATTGCCCTAAACCAACCTCTGTGCACACATTCCATAATTGAGGTTAAACATTTAATTACTTTTGCATGTGCATAACAATGAGATTCCACTTCGAGGGATCAAGCATTCACATGGTGCATGCATATTTTCGTAATTTGAGTAAATATGAATGTTTTGCCCAAACTTGTCAAGCATATCCTTCAGATTGTTTCATTACTATTCAGAGATATCATTTTCTTATTAGAGTTCTGGCTATTTAGCTGTAATACCCCAGCATTTAGGAATTAACAAAGGGTAGATTTAGGAATTTGGAATATTGCATGCATTCATCTGTGAAAATGTGGGTAAAATTTTCGCCAAATAAAAACCTAAAGTGGTCAAGGTTTGTTTCATACTATGGGATTAGGTTTAGTCTTAAAGGATGATTGCTATAAACTTTGATATGATCTTTGAGGAATTATGTGTTTGAAAAGTGAATTTGAATTTTAAACTTGAGTGTTTGAATTATAATTGAAATAAATTAGGAATAATGTTTGAATCTTAATTTAATTAAGGGTTAACTATTATAATTTAAACTTTATCCAAAGAAAACAATTAAGAATATGAAAACTTATTTCATATTTACAATGCATAAACAAGTTACAAAAATGTAATTTACTGAAATCATCTCCAAACTTCACAATAATAAATGAATAAAGAATAAGAATATTTATTTATTGAAAATTGTATAATCTTTATTACAGAGGAATAAAATGAAGATACAAAATAATAAAATAAAAATTACAAAAATACGAAGAAGATTACATTGGACTATTCTATAACTAAACCTAAACTAAAATCTTCACTTTAAATCTGCACCTGCAAAACAAAACAGAAATTAAATAGAAAAATAAAAGGTTAGTGTTAGAATTGTTTTTCTCTCAGACATGCCAGTGAGGTGGAATGAACAAGTTCATCATTGAGAAAATTATAAAAGGGGCAAGTTTCACCAATATGAAAGAATTTATCTTTCACAATTTTTAAGCCAGAAGTAAAATGACAGCCAAGAGGGGCAAGTTCACCAGCCAGGTAAAAGTAATCTGAACAAAGTAACTTTCAAAGTCCAAAGCATATCCACAAGTGCACAGCAAGCACACAAGCACGACACACAACTAAATGCATGTGTTGTGCTGTCAGCTCCACAACACAGCCCCAAACGCACAAAAACATCAGCACAGCCGTGGAGAGGCACTAGTGCATCTCTCCACTACTTGCATACAAGAACAACCAATTTAGACAGCAGCTAACCAAGCACAATAGCCAGCAACCAAACCAACCAAAGCCAAGATCTCATCACCAGGATGGTGACATAAGGAGGGGGAAGAATTAGGTGGACAGCAAGATCAAGTCCAGGAGCTAGGAGGAGTAGGCTAGCTCAAGGTCAAGCTCAGGAGCTCAGCAAAACAAGATCAACATCACCACCTTACTCCACAATCATCAGATTTTGTGGTGAGTATCATAAAACCATCACATGATCTAATCATAGTATCTAGACAAAAGCATGTGTTGTTTTATGAAACAATCTCTCAATGATCACCCAAGTGAGGTGAATTTATCCTAGAGATTTCAAGTATAAAAATCAGAAATCAAACTAAGCCAAAAGCACCAATCTCTCAGACCAGCCTCACAGAGTTTGGTGTTAACATATGCAACTTAAATAATTCTTCATTTGTTCTTATCAGATCAGGGCACATCTCCCAGGGAGAGTAGCATCTCTAATCTTACAAGTTACAAACAAACTATTTGCTCAACTAACTAGGACTTAAAATCCTAGAGCCTCAGACCAACATCATAGGCAGGAGAGTTAAGAGAAGCTTTCATTTTACCTTGCCAGTATTAATCACAAGTATTGTCAGAACTAAGCTCAGGAATAAGACTCAATCACTTGTGTGCCAGATTATAATGGTATCACAAGGACAAGTTCTAATGAGCTAATCCCAATCTTTACTTAGATTTCACAAATAAAAGGGACAAGCCAATAAATATCATCTTCCTGAAGCCAAATGCCAGGAATCAACATCAAATTCATCTATACATCCACAGAAAATCATTAACATGTAATGATTATATTCAGTAGGTATATTCTCATACAAGCCACCATTATAATTGCAGTAAGCAAATACTGAGAGAAACTACTATCAGTATAAGCATTCTGATAGTAGAGAGTTCTCAGATCAACAACATTTCCAATTAGGGATTCCATAGAAACACTAGCAGTGGATCATAGTAAATTACCACTGGAATAAGTCTGACAAGCCACTAGCATCACCAAAGCCAACTACAAATAATGATCCACAACAAACAATTATTCCTCATGCTCAAGGATGATCACCACTAGATCTAAAGCATCATGGATATGATCAACAGGGGGTAATGAACCCTAATCAGAACATAGTCACTAGGCATGAGTATCCACTAGATACACACAGATAGATCCATGGTGATAGGATGAACAAGATCCACAGAGGCAACTTACCCAGGGTCCTCGCTGACGAATTGAAGAGAAAGCAGATTGGCCGACGAACCCGCGGCGGCATAGGGAGCACCCCAGAGGGCACTACAACCTGCACCAGCCACGACGGCGACCACAACACCACACGAACACATCACACCACCAAAGGAGGGACCGTGGCGGCGGCGACAACACTTTCCCCAAACCCTAGGGTTCGGGAACGGGGCGAACCTGGCCATAGGGAAGCCCCGGAGTCAAATCAAATTGGACCAGATGAACGAGCGTAGTCGCAAACCTCGCCCTGCACCACGACAACGGCCAGGGGAAGCCACGGCGGCGGCCATCGCCAGCGGCGGGGCCCGAACCCCACGGGGTCGGGGAAGAGATGAGGTGAGAACGAAGAAGAGACAGGGGAATGGGCTAGGTGGGCCAAAACCCCTCGGGGTGATGATTTTGACTCTGCCCTAATGGGCCACAAGGGCCCAATAAGCCCAAATGGCCAGCCCAAGTCAATTAAAATTTGTTTTAATAAATAGGAAAAGACCAAAATACCCCTGAACTCAATAAAAATTCTAGAAAATAAAATAAAAGTCCAAAAATTATAAATAAAATATTTTTGGATTCGCAATAATCCACACTATCCAAATAAAATAAGATATAAAATTTGGACATTAAAATTTTATTAAGAATTTTGTAATTTATATATTCCTTATGGAATTTTACAAAATTATTGAAAGATGATAAAAATAAATAAAAAATCCCTTTCATTATATACTCCCTCCGTTTCAGGGCTTAAGGGTGTCCTCGTTTTGTGTGTTTTTTCTTTGACCAAGAATTACTCCAAATACGTAAAGAGTTTTGGTATAAAACTAGTATCCCTGAAAAGTATTTTTCAATACGAATCCAACGGTACTAATTATGTACAATATAATCAAGATTTTGTTGCTCAATTCTTTTGGTCAAACTTTGCTTTGGAAAGCGTGTGCACCTTAAGCCTTGAAACAGAGGTAGTATTAATAATGTAGTATTTTTGAAAAATACTAAATAAATAGTTAATAACAATTTTTAATGTTTAATTGATAATTCCTAAAAGAATTATTAAATCAATAAAAGTCAAATAAGAGGGAAATAAAATAAAATAATTCAATATATGTTATAAATATTAACAAATAATATTTATAGATCCTTTATTATTAAAAGACTTTTTATAATAATGGGGAGAATGCATATCAAGTTAAATGATGCATTACATTACTTGCATAATTATTTTGCTTCTTTAAATATTGTCCTTACCAGGCAATAATGATGTTTTTGTAGACATAGAAGCTCAAGGTCCAGTGCAAGCATCAGACTTAACTACCTTCCCATCACGAGGCAAGTTTATCACTTGCTCATGTCCTTTGAAGACTCTTTATTAAAGTATTTCAAATTGTGTGTTATCATATATATTCTAAAAGAAAGAAAATATTATATTTACAAATAAATAAATTATAGATATCATCCTAAGTGGTGATATAATGGAGCAATAGAACTTAGGGTTCTATTTGCAATAATGATGATGAAGTAGGGACTTAATAACCCCTGACATCAGTGATTCTAGCGCCGTATATTAAGCGTTATCCATGAGATTTGGAATGGGACAGAGAAGTCAGCTGTATCTTCTTCCTCTCGCATGAAGCCGGATGTGCAGGTCGTGGCTGTTATCCTCGTAGCGTGCATATTAATTGGTAATTCATAGAGGATATGCAGCATATGGGTGGGAACCCTCATCGTCCCATGATAGTTCTGCCATCTAACGATTTGTACAAACCATTGCCATAATTCATTATATGGGCATGGTGTACACCAAGGAGGCATGCGAGGTCGCGAAGGAGGCAGTGATTGGCTTGGACCAACTACTGAGCCCCACATCATGGAATTGTGGACGGGAAAGTACGCCCGATTGTGCAACAAGGAGTTGATCTCTCATGGGTAAAGTAATGCACCTCTGCAGAGTGTAAGAATTATAACTTGTTACTCCCTGTCCTGGGAAGGAGCTACGAAAAAGGAACTCCATGAAAGTTCTGGTCAACCTGTGAAGGCTGATTGTCATAGTTTTTCAGAATAAAATCAATCCTTGAAGAAAGATTTACAAAAATTGCATAGTGCCAAGGATTTATAATCTGAGGTGGTAGTTAGAGCATCAAACTTCCCACCTTGCATATAATGAACTTGTTGGGTAACGCTGTAACTCCATCTTTCCTTTGATCCCTTGCTTAGACTCTGAGGATCCCGAAGACGTGCCAATATATACAGCCGAGTGTCAAGAAGATTTGTTCTACGAGGGACCCGATTTGTCCGGAGGTGTTGAAGGAGTGGATTACGAAATCCGCTATGGTATCGATGATAACGAGTCCAACTAAGTATTCCTAGTTAGTAGTAACCAACGGAGCCGAGCAGCATGAACTCTATAGAATAAGCTGCTGAGCTCAACTCCTAGTTGGAGTTGCTACTTTTAAAATTCCGCTGAAACACTTTATATTTGGGTTTGTAAGTTGAATCTTTTGAAAGTCTTGAACTTCCGATATTGTAATAATAATAATGTGTGTATCTTTGTAATATGGACCCGCAATGTTTCTGTTGTACCACTCTAACGGATGTGATATTTATGAAACGGTGTTCTGTGAATGTCATGTCAACAACTATAGTGTACTACACATGCAGCGGTATGCTGGGTCACCACATTAGCCTTCCATTAGTGACCATTCTTCGATTTACTATATAAGTCTACATGATAAAAAAAAGTTCATGTAGTGTACTCATTTAGTGGTTTAGTTACATAAGATAAACCACCTTTAGCAACTTAACCCCTCTAAATATTGATGCTATATTTATTCATTCAAACAATCAGGATTATTTTTTGTTAGCCTTTTGAACAAGTTTTCACACATATATTCCACGGAAAGTATCTAAAAGTATCAATTCCTTTTATCAGGGTAAAACATAATTATTGTACATGGTGGTCACCACAAAAAAATACAGTTACCTCCAAACCGTCGGCTAGGAGGCGATGAGCGAGCACACCATGCACCCTTTCCATATGTAATGGATTAAAAAAATTCAATACAGTATATCGTTGGCCGAACCCAGGCCAAAAATTAGTCCGTTTTTCGGCCGGACGGAACTAGTTTTCGGCCTGGGTACGCCCATTTTCCCACTCGCGCACCCAGGCCGAGTTCCCAAGTTCGGCTAAAATTCATTAAAGATGGGCGAATTTCATTAAGTTGGACGAATATAGGCGGATTATATCAAATTTAAACTAAAGTAGTATATAATAAATTTAAAAAAGGCCGCCGCCATGGCCTCCGCTGGTGCCTTCGCCGTCCTACATGCCGAAATTGCTGTAGAATGTCGTGTTGCCGGGGTCGGCATGACCGTCATCCTCGCCACCATTGTCGTCGTCGCTCGGCGGCTGGTTCTGGCAGGAGCTCCCCTGGCCTGGGTCGCCGTACCTCCAGGGCTGGTAGGACGGGCCTACGTCGTCGTCGTCCAGGATGTAGAGCGGGGCGCCCTAGTAGGCGAGCTCACGTCCAGACCGAGGATGCGCTGCCGCTCCGCCTTCTCCGAGTCCTTCCTGGACCATTCCAAGATATCCGACGAGGAGGGCTCGACCGACGGCGGCGGCATCTGTGGCGCCGTGTCGCGGAGCGATTGCTCCAGCGCCATCTTCAAGGCGGCGTCTTCGGCCGGCGCCGAACCTTCTGTCTTGGGGCGGCGTAGACGCAGGTGGCCGGTTGGCGACACATTTGTCCGCGGCTCGCCGATGACGATGCTGCGCGAGCGCGTTCGCGGCGGTGAGCGCACCGGCTAGACCGCTTCGCGCTTGACTGTCATCAGCGTGCGAATCGACGCCGAGCCGGAGGACTGGGACACCGAAGTGGAGGAGGACGAGCTCATGCTCGCCATCCTCCTCGGCGTCTAGTTTGCCGGAGGTCGCCGACCCGTCCTGGCCACCGGCATCGGGTTGCACGGGAAGCCGAGCCGCGGCGTGTTCCCGTGGTTGATGTGCTCCATCACCGCCGCGAGCGCCCGGCCTGGCGCGCTCCACCAACGCCGGTGACCCGCCGAGTTGTAGCGCTTTGGCGACGACTCGTTCGGCGGCCCCTCCTGGCGGGCGAGCTCCTGTTCGCGCCGGTCGGCGAAGAAATGCTCCCATTACAGGAGGTCGTCAGCGCTCTCGGCTTCGGAGGGGTTGTCCATGCCGCCGATGTACTCTTGCACATCGTACGACAGCTCGTCCGACGTTGGCGCCGGCGGGATTGGGATGCCGCCGGCGCTCAGCTTTCACCCCGGAGGCATCAGCGTGTCCGGCGGCGCCATGTAGCCGGCGTCGTACATCATGCGCGCCTCCCAGGCCTGGAGGATGCGCCGGCCGAAGCCGTTCGCCGCGGCGCCGTCGCCGGGGTAGCATTCGGCCATGGCTGGGAAGGGGGAACGGTGAGAGAGGGTTCGCCGGAGTTTGGGCTTGTGGGTGGGGGAGCTGTGAGAGGGTGTGAAGATCTCCGGCGAGGGGAACGGCTTATAAAGGCCGAGGTGGGCGGCGAGGGCGGGAGGGTTGCAGCGGCGAGGGCGGGAAAAGGGGAAACGACAGGAAGTTAGTGTCCGCCGGTCCGTCGCGGGAGCCGAGGCGGCGACGGTGGCGCCGTAAATCGGCGACGTGTGGCCGACGCGACGCGTAGTTATTGTCCGGCGGTCGCCGCGTGGTTCTGAGGATGACGACGACTCGGCTTCCGTCACTGACTCGGAGGGTCCACGCGCCGCTTCGATTTTTTTTTGCCGAATTCGCTGAGTCCGGCGTTCCCAGGGCGTACCCAGAAACCTGGGTTCGGCCTGGGTAGTCCGGACCAAACTTGGCCCAAATCCGGCCGAAAACAGATCCTTGGGTACGTGACTGGGCCAATTTTTGGCGTCCCGATCGGCCTACTGGGTAGGCGAGTGGAGATGCTCTAATACAATACGCCATCAAGTTTCTAATGTATATGCATCTATCTTCTTTTATAAAAATGGGATGTCTTTCTTCGTCTATGCAAATCTTGAGAAACTTCTTCCAACTTTGTAATTAATAAGTGGAACTTCAATTAAAGGACAAGTTTGTTTTTTCTTTTGCAGTATTATTTCAAAATTATTCATAAATACAGTTTCTCCTCATCTCTTCAGGTCTACTTTTGCTCATGTTGAGGTCTCTTCATGTCTACTTTTGCTCATGTTAAGGTATATGGTTTCCTACCACCACATTGTTTCCTTACAAGCTGATCAAAATTAATATAACTATATCCAATATTATTTATATATTTAATACCCACGCTCATATGTTTACATATTTACAAAATTACTAATTTTCTATTTTAAAATAACGGACACAGCAACGCGCGCCATCACAAAAATAATAAAGAAAAGTAAGGACATCAATTTTTTTTGTTTCCTAATATTTATTCGTCTATTTCCTAGATAAATTGCCCAAAGATACAGTTGAGCTCGATGAACAGGTGCGAGTTCGCGTAGGGTCATTGCTTGCTGAACTTGCGCTCTTTGACGATGCTTGACATATCATTTTTCTGGGTGCGTCCCTCCTACATGCCCATGCAAAGTTACCGCTGCTCATGGTGCAACCGCAAGCACGTTGTTGATAATATGTAGATAAGAGGATCGTGGCTAAGAAAGATGAACTTCTATAAGCAACAAATGTAGATCTGCAATGCAACAGTGTAAAACACAAAAATGGAATTCTAAAGTGTTAATTGAATAGACACTAGTACTCCCTTCGGCCCGAATTATTGGCCGCGAGGTACCTTTTTCAAAAATCCCCTTTACTTTTGTCCGACAAACCCAGCTATCACCACCGCTCGTCTAGCTCATTCTTTCCCCACCACATGCTCTGCCGCTCACTCGCCAGCACCTCTCCCTCGCCCGCACCGCCTACTCCGCCACTCCCTCGTCGGCCACCCTCCTTCATCCTCGTCCCGCTGCCTTATTTCCTCCGCCTTCCACCAACCTGAACCCGACGAGGAAGGAGATCAAGAAAAAAGGGATCCGCTTTTCTCAAAGCGTGCGGCTTTGCCAGCTCTGGCGAGATAAAGGAAACATGGCGCCGCCTCTCCGAAACCTCAGCCCACCCACCCCCACCCCCCATGGCTCAGCATCCTAGGCCCCCGTTGTTAGAAATAATCTTGTCTAATGTGTTTAGAGTTAGAGTTGGTTTAGTCCTAATCTAGTGTGTCATAGTTCAAATCAATTTAGTACTATGTGGAGTACTGATCTGTGTAGGTCTAGGGGTTCAATGTTGAGTCGGTTTGGTACTGCTGCCTCGTGCGTGTATATAAACACACCTCGGGTTTAAAAGATTGTACCACTGAGTTGAGAAGAAAGTAAAGAAAAAGAACGGCCACAACACGTGCCCTTGGCCATAAGATTTTTTTGAGCGTGTTTGTTTGGCTAGTTTGATGTAGTCGATTTGTGGGCAAATTCCAACAATTGGTATCAGAGCGAGGTCGAAGATTTGAAGCCACGCTTGCCCCGGGGAGGCGACCCTACTAGCGCCTCGGGGCGGGCGACCAGGTGGAGGTGGCGAACATGCCGTCGTCGGTGAGGCGGCGGGCGGTCGTCGCTCGGAGGAGCGACAAGGAGGAAGATAGCGGGCGAGGCGTCGTCAGTAAAGTGGTGGATGGGGATGATCGTTGATGAGTGCGGTGGTGTCGGGGTATGGTGCTGGAGAATCTTGTCAAGATCATCGTCCGGGAGAGTATAAGTAAAGGAGTCAAGTGTCTGCAAGTTAGCACGTTAAGTCGGTGTTGCGTCTGTGAGTCATTGTCGTGTCCAAGTGCTTGTCTCTGTGAGGATCCGTTGCAGCTGAAGCGAATGAAGGTTGAGGGACTGTTCATCGTATGGACGAAGACGCAATTTGCGTGCCTTGATCAGGTCGTCTATGTGTCTCGACGAGAGGATCAATTTCAAGTGTGAAGGGGGCGGTAAACCAGTGAAGGTGAGTCTCTTCAATGAGGCCATGTCTCTACATAAGGCCGAAGTGGATGATCTAGTCCACGCCAGGAGGTCGGCATGTATTGCGCTAGGGTGGACGGTGTGTTCCACGGATGGTGCGATTCCACAAGGTTTGCTAGCGTGGCTGGATAGTCCGGATCATACTTGAGTTGTTCCGTAAATTCGCCAAGTCGAAATTGGGGAGAGCCAATTAGACTTGCCGTGGTGCGAGACCTAGACAAGACACGGATCTACAACGAGTCAAGATCAGAGAAGCATGGAAGACAAAGAGTCGTCGATCAAGATTAGAGAGAGATTGTTAGAAATAATCTTGTCTAATGTGTTTAGAATTAGAGTTGGTTTAGTCCTAATCTAGTGTGTCATAGTTCGAATCAATTTAGTACTATGTGGAGTACTGATCTGTGTAGGTCTAGGGGTTCAATGTTGAGTCGGTTTGGTACTGCTGCCTCGTGCGTGTATATAAGCACACCTCGGGTTTAAAAGATTGTACCAGTGAGTTGAGAAGAAAGTAAAGAAAAAAAACGGCCACAACACGTGCCCTTGGCCATAAGATTTTTTTAAGCGTGTTTGTTTAGCTAGTTTGATGTAGTCGATCTGTGGGCAAATTCCAACACCCGTCCCCCTACTCTCCACCGCCGCTGCGCCCGCGCCAGCCGACCAGGACGCCGGCTTCGACCCCGTCGAGGAGTGGATCCTCGACGACTTCGACTACGACCAGGCCATGGCGAGCGAGCATCATTTTTGGTCTCGGCGACGAGACGGCTTCCGGTGCAATGGAGCCGATGGGTGGCGGTGCAGGGGTCCCTGTCTCGAGGATGATGGGTCGGTGTTCGGGAGCGGCAGCACGAAGGTGGAGGAGAAGGGAGGGTTGCTCGGGCCGTTTGGTGCTCCTCGAGGCGTCGAATTGGATGTCAAGAAAGAGGATGTGATGCTGAGCGGTGGATTGGGTGGGGATCTTGGCCCGGATCATCAGCTTCCGGTGTTGGGGATTAGCAATTTGGTTGCGGAAGAGGATAGTGTGGAGGGAGTGATTGATGCAGAGATGGGCACCGTAGCTGCTGTTGATGCTGAGATGGGTACTGTAGCTTCTGTTGATGCTGCTGAGATGAGCTACGTAGCTGCTGCTCATGCTGATACTAGTACCGTAGCTGATTCTGATGCAGATATGAGTACCGTAGCTGCTCTTCGTGCTGATACTAGTACCGTAGCCCATGTCAATCTATGATGAAGCCAGGTAACCTCAATGCACGATTTGATTTGAGCTTGGATGAAATATATGATGGATTTACTTCTCCATTTGAGAAGGAAGTAGTCAATTGCTATTTGGAGGTCCAGCCATCCAAGTGTGCATGTTTCTTGATTAGAATATGTATATCCAGTTTATGTTCTTTTTCTTGCTCATCATGTTGTCCTGGCACTGTTAATGGTAATTCGTATCTTTTGACCAAAAAAACTGAAAACCATATGCTAGTGCCACTACTCTTCACAAATTCAAGTGTGTACTGTTTCACTGGAGTAATGACTGGAGTAGGAATTTTGGAGTCTGAGATAGTTTTAGGAATGCGACAGAAGAATAACCTGCTAAACCATGGTTCTGAGTTATCCTTTATTTATATGTTCGCAGGAGATGGAAAATCCTCTTATTATTATTCATGACAAGAAAATCTCAAACATGAATTCACCTTTTCCATTATTGCAAATTTCCATCAAGGTAACTGTCTTACATTAAGTGTTACTCTATTCACTTATGTCAATTACATGATGTTTTGTCTTTTCTCTGTGGTGTTTCTTATATTGTACCACACATGGATGATATTTGAGAAAATTCCTTATTTGACACTACTTCCCAATATGATTCCTTATTTGACACTAAATTTTTTTCACTTCCTTATTTAGCCACTTGTGTAATTTTTTTTTGCCTTATATGACACTTTAGTGTACTTTGAGAGCTAATGGAGTTAACTAGGGACCTACAAAGACGTTTTTGCCCCTGATACATAATATGACAAAATTACAAGAAATTTTGTTATATGGTGATGGAACCAACAATTCAACTCATATGATGGAACCTCAGTCGTAATTTGATGCCATATTCCTGTACACATAGTTTATATATAAAATCTATTATAATACTATTAAAAGTGCATTATGTGTTTATTAGAAATTAGATAATTAATTAGAAAAAATCCCACAATAATTAAAAATATCCGGCCATCTATTTTAAGAAAAAGAGATGATTTTATTTTTATGGCAGCAGATGGTTTCAACTTCAGTTGGCTCATACACTTACGACTGTACAAGACTACATCGATTGAGCTAGCTCAGATTGAATAGTTCGAGCGCAGCGATCTCATATTCTCCCGCAACGATACATGGACATCTCTCGCCCGGCCATCTCTACGCAGCAGAGCTCGCCATGCTGCCGCAGTTATAGCTCTGCACCGGTGGTGGAACGCTGCTAAGCACGGCATGCTACCGGCCAGAGTGTGAAAGCCGGCGCGGCATACGGTGCCCAGTCTTCGCCATCGCAGGCACCAACGGTGTGCGACCTGCGGTGTGGCATTGATGACTGAATCGTTTTAGCCCAAAACCAAACTAAACTGTTGACGTGACCCATAACAAATGGAAACGAGTATGTCCACAACAAGGAACCAAACTGTTTCACCCGGTAAATTAAAAACTGTTGCCAGATTTATGCGCGATTGATAATCTGATCTCCGCATGCCTGTTATACATGTACGAGTCGAATGACTGAACCAGGGGCATTTGGGTCCAGCCGGAAAAAAATTAACGGAACTTTTTAACAGATGTGACGGTAGTGTCATATAAGGCAAATAAATTTCACAAGTGGTCACATAAGGAAGTGAAAAGTTTTTAATGTCAAATAAGAAAACATATTGAAAGTCAAATAAGGAATTTTCTCATGATGTTTTGTCTATCAAACTATTTCCATGATAATTTGAAAATACCAGTGCATTTTTTCCAAATGGTTTTTATGTAGAGGACTCCATATTTTCTATCAATTACCATGGACTCCATCTAAGGATGGCAATTTTACCCATGGGTACGGGTACCCGCGGGTACCGTACCCGCATGGGTAGGGTATGGGCACAATTTTATACCCATGGGTAATACCCATATCCTACCCGTTAGGTCACGGGTACGGGCACGGGTATAGATTTGTACCCATGGGTATACTCATACCCTGCCCGGTTAAACTGACATGTAAAACTTATCTATACAGTTTAAACCTATATGACCAAGAAGCCTAGGGACGAGTATGAGATTGTGTGGCATCCCGCAAAACCACTACTAGAAAATCGCGTTGAATTTGTGCATTGCATCGTCATCATCATATGTTGTTTGTCAAAAACTATTTTCGCAAAGCCCGATTTGTTTTCCAAACGCCCCATCTTAATTCAAATGCAAAGCCCGGCCTCCGGATTATTTTTGTTTGAATGCTATCGGTTTGCAAACGGTGTTAATAAATCAAATAAAAATTATATTAATTTTTTTAGTGGGGGCAGTCGAACGGGCCAACTCGACCCGAACGACCACCCCCAGGAATAATAATCGGTCCACCCCATCCCCTTTTTCTACCAACCTATCTACCCCAACCCAGCCTCCACATCACTCCCTCCAATAGCCTCTCGCCACCTCACCTCTCCCCAAAGACCCACCCACTCACACCCTGCCACCTCAGCCAGCCCTCTCTCCCTTCCCCCACTCAACCCTGGCTACACACCACACACCACACGCGACGCACACACTACACGCACGCACGCCAGACACACACTCCCCTGCCCCAGTCCCCACTCCCTGCCCGTGGACCCCGTTTCCCCCGTGGCCCACCTGTCATACCCCACCAACCCACACACCCACCCCGACCTGGCCCCGCCTAGACCCCACCGCGCGACCCCGTCCCTCACCTCTCGCTCGCTCACCTGTCACGCCCCGTCCCGTCTCTCTCCTCCAGCCGACCCTCCCCTCTCCCCCTAGCGACCTCGCTCCCCTCCGGCCTGCTCCCAGCCGCCAGCGACCTCGCCGCCGCCCGCAGCGCCGCTCAGGCCGCTCACCGCCTCTCCCCCCCAAGCCTCCTCCTCGCCGCGGACCCTCTCCACCTCCACCGCCTGCTCTGGCCCGGCCTCGGCGCTCGCCCCGACCTCCTCCGGCGCTCGCCGCCGCGACCTGCTCCGCCAACCCGTATCGCCGAACCCCCCGCCTCACCCCTGCAAGCCCCGCGCCCCCGCCGGACCTCCTCCAACGCCGCGCCTCCGCCACCATCTCCGCCCCGAGCGCGCAGCCCGAGCTCCGCGAGCCCGCCGGCGGCCGCGCCCGCTCCCGTCCGCGCGGACCTCCCTGTTCGGCCGCCTCCAAACGCGCCTGAGACCCCTCCGCCACACAGCGCCTCCGTCTTCCGCCGCCCCCTCGCCGTTCCTTGCCCAGCGCGCCTCCGGCCCGAGCCCGCCGCCTCGCCTGCGCCGCCGTATCCCTGGCGACCTCGTCCGCGTTCCCGAGCCCGCCGCCGGCGCGATCCCTCCTCGCCGGTCGACCCCGCCTCTGCCAGCCGGCGTCCCCGGTGCCCGAGCTCGCCGGCCCCCCTCCCGTCTCCGGCCCAGAGTCACTGCAGGCCCTGCTCCTCCGCCCGCGTGGAGACAAGCCCGCCAAGGACGCCCTCGTGCGTCTCCTCTGCCCGCGTGTGTGCAGCTGCTGCAGGTTTTCCAAGCGCAAGATCGATCGTTCGGCCAAGTTCAACTAGGAACAGGAGGGTTGCAATGTAAACGGGACGAAGACACGGAATCGCCCTGCGACGACTGAACCCGAGGATTCCCCAAGATCGACATCGATCGATATAAACCCGATGGACCCCGTTATCGAGCCCAAGTTCGCCATCGACACCGAAGACGGAACGCTAATACCGTTCCTGGATTCGAAGACCGAACCCTCGGGCACCAAGTTCTCCTCTCGGGCCGTCAAGTTCTCCGTCACCGGACCCTCGAGGCCTTTCACACGAAGCGGCGATGCATGATCTGGAGAAGGCCGACACGATCCAAGATCCCCGACTCGAAGATCCCCGGAACGCCAAGACCGCCACCGATACGACAAGACCCTTTCCGCACCGATGCCGACGACGTCGCCGCCAAGTACTTCCCCCAGACGCCGAGAACCCGGATGCGACAAGATCTGCCCCGTTGTTTGAGATCGACCCCGGAGTCCGAGAACGCACCCGTCGAACCCCGGACCCTGAGACCGACCCCGAACCCCGGAACCCCAAGATCTGCCGAACCCTATGTGTGACCCTTATCCGAACCCCTATTTTTATAAATACTAAACATAATAACAAATTGTTGCATATATAATTGTCATCTCGCATGCATATCATGTGGTTTGGGGGCCTTATGCCGATTCACCTAATAATTAAATATGGGGCCCATATGCGGGCAAATCTAGCCTTATATTGGCCTCATTTAAATTGTGTAGCGAACCGGTCACTTATTTTGCCATGTTAAGACAACATTTAATTTGCGGGGTAATTAAATAACTTGAACAATATAATCAATTGTCGGGACCCCGGTTCCACTTAATATTGACCTAATGGCACTACACCTTGCCATGCCATACATCATGCATGCATCATGCCGATCTTCTGCCGTTGTATTAAATATTGCATCCGGTGTTTATTCTAGTGTTTTGCTTCTTCGCGGATAAGGCCGTTGAGTTGATGTGAGCTTCGCCCCGATCTTCGGATCGAACCTTCGGCAATGTTTTCAGGCGAGCATCTCCCCCTTTCTACCTATCTTACTTTTATAGTATTTATTCCCTCCTGTTGATCTATTGCTATCTGTGTTGCGATGCTCTAGTTTCCGTACCCGTGATAGTTCTTGCAGCCTTATATCGCCTTGGCCACATCCTATTACCTGTTGTTTGGTAGATAGTTGGATTTGCGCGTCGTAGTCGCTTGCTCAAGTGCTGTTGCGTGTTGTCAAATGCCACAGTTGTTGATGTATTGCCGCATGTTGATGTTGGAGATGATCTTAGTTTTACTTATTGTTCATTTTAATTCCTGTTTAACAACTAAAATGGAAATAAGCAGAGGCATCGGTGGGTGATAGAAAATATTTGGTTTCCGAACGCCCACTTGTGTCCCGTAGGACCCCGAGTACTTCATACCTGTTCCTTGATTTATCGCGCTATCCACATCCGGGAGGTATATGGGACCCCCCTGAGCCAGAGCTTGATTCTGTCTTATTTCTTGGGGCCACAAACTAGTTTGAGGTTTTATTTACTATCCTGTACTTATGCCATGCTACTTCTGTATTTAAATTGTGCGACAGATAGCACACTGTACTGTTTAGGATCGTGGCACGATTCCGCGGTGTCGACAAGCCCAGTTTTGGGTTCCCAGTCGTTCACAGCCGTCCCCACAACCTTGAGTCCGTCTCGGAGCTTGCTTACTTCGTTGCGGGTCTACTTTAAGGGGTGGCCCCCTGAAATATTTCTGAATCCTGTGATTGTTCAGTCGTGAAAGCCTCGTTGGGTTTTGATTTGGTTTTTCCGAGGTTGATCGAGCGTGTGTTGCTATTGGTGCACCCCGGCCGGGTAAAACTTTCTGAAAGCCGTGTCCGCGGATATGGACGACTTGGAGCACAGTATCTCGATCATAGACAAGCATAACTAAAGTTTACTGCTATAAATTTGACTTTATAATGACTAGTAATCAGCTTCACTATAATGGAATGGCTAATTAATACTGCCCACAATTGCTCGTTTGGAGTGTCGCTTGCGACCATTGTACCTGAGTAGTAAGTATTGCGACTACAACGGAATGGCTGAATAAAAGTACCAACAACTGCTGGGTTTTAAGGGATATCTCATGCTATTCATATCTGATTAGTAAGTGTTACAACTATAACGGAATGGTTAACTAAAAGTGCCTACTGCTTACTTTATCAGAATGAATATCTAAACCTGACTAGTAATTGCTGCAACGATAACTAAATAAGTAAAACTGCCAACGGTGTGAGTTCCTCGGTTGACTTCCTCGTTTGGTCTCGAGGGGGAAACACCAGGATGGGTTTGTTTGGTGTTAGCTTCAGGTTGGATCCGGATAGGTCATTCTCACCCCTCTCTGATAACCGCCAGTTGTATCGAGTCTCTATAGGTTGTTTAGTGCATGCTGCCGCTGCCGCTTCAGTCCACCATACCTGTGTAGGCGAGGACCGCCGAATTCTAGCCTCGCCGTGTACTGGCCTCAGTACTGACGCTCCTTCTTTTTCCTTTGCCCTTTGTCGGCACCCCTTTGTTTAAGCAGGTTTTGAGATCGACGCCGTTAGCAGGGTTACCCTTCCGGCTTGGCCTGGGCAGGGTTATGGACGCCATTGGTTATTCTTCAGGGCTCTTAGCCCCATTTGCATCTTGTCCGTAGACGGACGCTATATCGTTTTCAAGGTGATTTGGATCCTTGTATATTATATCTGTTTTCTTGACTCTTTGAGTCGCTGTTGCATAAATCTGTTCTGTGGGTCCCATCGAGGACTGTTGTGTAATGTTATTACTTCGTTTTCCACCCACACGAAAGTGCCTGGTGGGCACCTTTGAATCGTTTCTATGCGGGTTTGGCGAATTTTGCTCAAACTTGCATAGGTCCGATTCTGAGGGTGTTACAGAGTGGTATCAGAGCTCAGCAGTTGCGATACCCCACAAGTCCAGCCTGTAGGATAACCTAGCTAACGGCCGAAGTAGAGTGTCAAAACTATTTTTGCAAAATCGGTTGGATAGTTCTGATTAGGTCTGATTTTACTCCTTACCCCTCTGCTGTTCTCCTCTTACCTCTACGTGTTTTGAATCCGCTCTCTTCTCTTTCTTCGAGTCCAGGAATTCTCGTGGTTGGGTTTTCCGTCGTACCTTCAGGGTTTCGCTTCCTCTTTTGGAAACGGTGTTGCTACATCCGGTCTTCATGCTATCCGAGGAATCCTTTATCTGTGGTACCAATCTCTGCTTGTGCCTTCCGGTGTTTTCCGACGCGACGACATCCTCTACGCCAGATCCGATGCAGAGTCTGCATCACTCCTTTGTTTCCGAACCTCGCTTGTCGAGATCTTCAGTCTGATTCCGAGAGTTGGTTGCATAATTCGCCTATTCGTGTGCAGAGTAATGGTTTGGGTGCGTGATGAACTGATCACCATCCGACTACTCTTATCATTCGCTCTTGTACATCGAATCAGTGGATCCAGCAGTTTTACTCCGTCCATCGAAGATAGAGGTGGCTTTATTTGTTGATACCTCTACCTTCGCCCTTTGTTCCCGGAGTGTTCTCTCGACGATCACGGACAACGACCTCTTGCTAGTGGTGTCGCGAGGATCTACACGAAGCGCGAAGGATCAGATCGCCGACCTTCTTCCCGGTACCATGAGGCGGATCTCGAGGGCGAGATCCCTTGTTAGTGGTGTCGAATTGTGGCATCCCGCAAAACCACTACTAGAAAATCGCGTTGAATTTGTGCATTGCATCGTCATCATCATATGTTGTTTGTCAAAAACTATTTTCGCAAAGCCCGATTTGTTTTCCAAACGCCCCATCTTAATTCAAATGCAAAGCCCGGCCTCCGGATTATTTTTGTTTGAATGCTATCGGTTTGCAAACGGTGTTAATAAAACAAATAAAAATTATATTAATTTTTTTAGTGGGGGCAGTCGAACGGGCCAACTCGACCCGAACGACCACCCCCAGGAATAATAATCGGTCCACCCCATCCCCTTTTTCTACCAACCTATCTACCCCAACCCAGCCTCCACATCACTCCCTCCAATAGCCTCTCGCCACCTCACCTCTCCCCAAAGACCCACCCACTCACACCCTGCCACCTCAGCCAGCCCTCTCTCCCTTCCCCCACTCAACCCTGGCTACACACCACACACCACACGCGACGCACACACTACACGCACGCACGCCAGACACACACTCCCCTGCCCCAGTCCCCACTCCCTGCCCGTGGACCCCGTTTCCCCCGTGGCCCACCTGTCATACCCCACCAACCCACACACCCACCCCGACCTGGCCCCGCCTGGACCCCACCGCGCGACCCCGTCCCTCCCCTCTCGCTCGCTCACCTGTCCCGCCCCGTCCCGTCTCTCTCCTCCAGCCGACCCTCCCCTCTCCCCCTAGCGACCTCGCTCCCCTCCGGCCTGCTCCCAGCCGCCAGCGACCTCGCCGCCGCCCGCAGCGCCGCTCAGGCTGCTCACCGCCTCTCCCCCCCAAGCCTCCTCCTCGCCGCGGACCCTCTCCACCTCCACCGCCTGCTCTGGCCCGGCCTCGGCGCTCGCCCCGACCTCCTCCGGCGCTCGCCACCGCGACCTGCTCCGCCAACCCGTACCGCCGAACCCCCCGCCTCACCCCTGCAAGCCCCGCGCCCCCGCCGGACCTCCTCCAACGCCGCGCCTCCGCCACCATCTCCGCCCCGAGCGCGCAGCCCGAGCTCCGCGAGCCCGCCGGCGGCCGCGCCCGCTCCCGTCCACGCGGACCTCCCCGTTCGGCCGCCTCCACCCGCGCCTGAGACCCCTCCGCCGCACAGCGCCTCCGTCTTCCGCCGCCCCCTCGCCGTTCCTTGCCCAGCGCGCCTCCGGCCCGAGCCCGCCGCCTCCCCTGCGCCGCCGTATCCCTGGCGACCTCGTCCGCGTTCCCGAGCCCGCCGCCGGCGCGATCCCTCCTCGCCGGTCGACCCCGCCTCTGCCAGCCGGCGTCCCCGGTGCCCGAGCTCGCCGGCCCCCCCTCCCGTCTCCGGCCCAGAGTCGCTGCAGGCCCTGCTCCTCCGCCCGCGTGGAGACAAGCCCGCCAAGGACGCCCTCGTGCGTCTCCTCTGCCCGCGTGTGTGCAGCTGCTGCAGGTTTTCCAAGCGCAAGATCGATCGTTCGGCCAAGTTCAACTAGGAACAGGAGGGTTGCAATGTAAACGGGACGAAGACACGGAATCGCCCTGCGACGACTGAACCCGAGGATTCCCCAAGATCGACATCGATCGATATAAACCCGATGGACCCTGTTATCGAGCCCAAGTTCGCCATCGACACCGAAGACGGAACGCTAATACCGTGCCTGGATTCGAAGACCGAACCCTCGGGCACCAAGTTCTCCTCTCGGGCCGTCAAGTTCTCCGTCACCGGACCCTCGAGGCCTTCCACACGAAGCGGCGATGCATGATCTGGAGAAGGCCGACACGATCCAAGATCCCCGGAACGCCAAGACCGCCACCGATACGACAAGACCCTTTCCGCACCGATGCCGACGACGTCGCCGCCAAGTACTTCCCCCAGACGCCGAGAACCCGGATGCGACAAGATCTGCCCCGTTGTTTGAGATCGACCCCGGAGTCCGAGAACGCACCCGTCGAACCCCGGACCCTGAGACCGACCCCGAACCCCGGAACCCCAAGATCTGCCGAACCCTATGTGTGACCCTTATCCGAACCCCTATTTTTATAAATACTAAATTTAATAACAAATTGTTGCATATATAATTGTCATCTCGCATGCATATCATGTGGTTTGGGGGCCTTATGCCGATTCACCTAATAATTAAATATGGGGCCCATATGCGGGCAAATCTAGCCTTATATTGGCCTCATTTAAATTGTGTAGCGAACCGGTCACTTATTTTGCCATGTTAAGACAACATTTAATTTGCGGGGTAATTAAATAACTTGAACAATATAATCAATTGTCGGGACCCCGGTTCCACTTAATATTGACCTAATGGCACTACACCTTGCCATGCCATACATCATGCATGCATCATGCCGATCTTCTGCCGTTGTATTAAATATTGCATCCGGTGTTTATTCTAGTGTTTTGCTTCTTCGCGGATAAGGCCGTTGAGTTGATGTGAGCTTCGCCCCGATCTTCGGATCGAACCTTCGGCAATGTTTTCAGGCGAGCATCTCCCCCTTTCTACCTATCTTACTTTTATAGTATTTATTCCCTCCTGTTGATCTATTGCTATCTGTGTTGCGATGCTCTAGTTTCCGTACCCGTGATAGTTCTTGCAGCCTTATATCGCCTTGGCCACATCCTATTACCTGTTGTTTGGTAGATAGTTGGATTTGCGCGTCGTAGTCGCTTGCTCAAGTGCTGTTGCGTGTTGTCAAATGCCACAGTTGTTGATGTATTGCCGCATGTTGATGTTGGAGATGATCTTAGTTTTACTTATTGTTCATTTTAATTCCTGTTTAACAACTAAAATGGAAATAAGCAGAGGCATCAGTGGGTGATAGAAAATATTTGGTTTCCGAACGCCCACTTGTGTCCCGTAGGACCCCGAGTACTTCATACCTGTTCCTTGATTTATCGCGCTATCCACATCCGGGAGGTATATGGGACCCCCCTGAGCCAGAGCTTGATTCTGTCTTATTTCTTGGGGCCACAAACTAGTTTGAGGTTTTATTTACTATCCTGTACTTATGCCATGCTACTTCTGTATTTAAATTGTGCGACAGATAGCACACTGTACTGTTTAGGATCGTGGCACGATTCCGCGGTGTCGACAAGCCCAGTTTTGGGTTCCCAGTCGTTCACAGCCGTCCCCACAACCTTGAGTCCGTCTCGGAGCTTGCTTACTTCGTTGCGGGTCTACTTTAAGGGGTGGCCCCCTGAAATATTTCTGAATCCTGTGATTGTTCAGTCGTGAAAGCCTCGTTGGGTTTTGATTTGGTTTTTCCGAGGTTGATCGAGCGTGTGTTGCTATTGGTGCACCCCGGCCGGGTAAAACTTTCTGAAAGCCGTGTCCGCGGATATGGACGACTTGGAGCACAGTATCTCGATCATAGACAAGCATAACTAAAGTTTACTGCTATAAATTTGACTTTATAATGACTAGTAATCAGCTTCACTATAATGGAATGGCTAATTAATACTGCCCACAATTGCTCGTTTGGAGTGTCGCTTGCGACCATTGTACCTGAGTAGTAAGTATTGCGACTACAACGGAATGGCTGAATAAAAGTACCAACAACTGCTGGGTTTTAAGGGATATCTCATGCTATTCATATCTGATTAGTAAGTGTTACAACTATAACGGAATGGTTAACTAAAAGTGCCTACTGCTTACTTTATCAGAATGAATATCTAAACCTGACTAGTAATTGCTGCAACGATAACTAAATAAGTAAAACTGCCAACGGTGTGAGTTCCTCGGTTGACTTCCTCGTTTGGTCTCGAGGGGGAAACACCAGGATGGGTTTGTTTGGTGTTAGCTTCAGGTTGGATCCGGATAGGTCATTCTCACCCCTCTCTGATAACCGCCAGTTGTATCGAGTCTCTATAGGTTGTTTAGTGCATGCTGCCGCTGCCGCTTCAGTCCACCATACATGTGTAGGCGAGGACCGCCGAATTCTAGCCTCGCCGTGTACTGGCCTCAGTACTGACGCTCCTTCTTTTTCCTTTGCCCTTTGTCGGCACCCCTTTGTTTAAGCAGGTTTTGAGATCGACGCCGTTAGCAGGGTTACCCTTCCAGCTTGGCCTGGGCAGGGTTATGGACGCCATTGGTTATTCTTCAGGGCTCTTAGCCCCATTTGCATCTTGTCCGTAGACGGACGCTATATCGTTTTCAAGGTGATTTGGATCCTTGTATATTATATCTGTTTTCTTGACTCTTTGAGTCGCTGTTGCATAAATCTGTTCTGTGGGTCCCATCGAGGACTGTTGTGTAATGTTATTACTTCGTTTTCCACCCGCACGAAAGTGCCTGGTGGGCACCTTTGAATCGTTTCTATGCGGGTTTGGCGAATTTTGCTCAAACTTGCATAGGTCCTATTCTGAGGGTGTTAAAGATTGCGACTTCTAAACTTTAATTTGATATTTTCATGTACTTGTCTACTATTAGTAAGTAGAGATTATTATCATTTTTCAAATATGCTATTGATGAAAGTAAAATTTTGAATAACTTGTATACTATTGGATATAACCGTCGGGTACCCAATGGGTATGGGTACCCGCCGGGTATGGGTATGAGTAAACTTTTATACCCGCGGGTACGGGTATGGGTAAGCTTTTGTACCCATTGGGTACACGGGTATGGGTATGGTATTGCTCTACCCTGCCCATACCCTGCCCATTGCCATCCTTAGTGGTACAACAGAAACATTGCAGGTCCATATTACAAAAGTACACACATTATTATTATTACAATACCGGAAGTTCAAGAATTCCAAAAGATCCAACTTACAAACCAAAATATAAAGTTTTTAGCGAAATTTAAAAGTAGCAACTCCGTCTAGGAGTTGAGCTCAACAGCTTATTCTATAGAGTTCATGCTGCTCGGCTCCATTTGTTACTATTAACTAGGGTTACTTAGTTGGACTCATTATCATCGACACCATAGCGGATTTCGTAATCCACTCCTTCAACTCCTCCGGACAGATTAGGTTCCTCGTAGAACACATCTTCTTGGCATTCGGCTGCATACATTGGCATGTCTTTGGGATCCTCAGAGTCTAAGCAAGGGATCAAAGAGAAGAATGAGTAACAGCATTACCCAACAAGTTCATTATATGCAAGGTGGGAAGTTTGATGCTCTAACTACCACCTCGGATTATAAATCCTTGGCACTATGCAGTTTTTGTAAATCTTTCATCAAAGATTGATTTTATTCCGAAAAACTATGACAATCAGCCTTCACAGGTTAACCAGAACTTTCATGGAGTTCCTTTCCTGCCGCGTTCGCAGATCCTTCCTGGAACAGGGAGTAACAAGTTACAGTTCTTACACTCTGCAGAGGTGCGTTACTTTACCCATGAGAGATCAACTCCTTGTTGCACAACCGGGCGTACTTTCCCGTCCACAATTCCATGATGTGGGGCCTAGTAGTTGGTCCAAGCCAATCACTGCCCCTTCGTGACCCTGCATGCCTCCTTGGTGTACACCATGCCCACATAATGAATTACGAAAATGGTTTGTACAAACCGTTAGATGCCAGAACTATCGTGGGACGATGAGGGTTCCCACCCATATGCTGCATATCCTCTACGAATTACCAATTAATATGCACGCTACGAGGATAACAGCCACGACCTGCACATTCGGCTTCATGCGAGAGGAAGAAGATACAGCTGACTTCTCTGTCCCATTCCAAATCTCATGGCTAACCCGTAATATACGATGCTAGAATCACTGATGTCAGGGGTTATTAAGTCCCTACTTAATCATCATTATTGAAAATAGAACCCTAAGTTCTATTGCTCCATTATATCACCACTTAGGATGATATCTTTGATTTTTTTATTTGTGAAATTAATATTTTCTTTCTTTCATAGCATATATGATAACACACAATTTGCAAATACTTTGATAAAGACTCTTCAAAGGACATGAGCAAGTGATGAACTTGCCTTGTGATGGCAAGGTAGTGAAGTCTAATGCTTGCACTGGACCTTGAGCTTCTAGTTCTACAAAAACATCATTATTGCCCGGTAAGGACAATATTTAAAGAAGCAAAATGATTATGCAAATAATGTAATGCATTATTTACTTTTATATGCATTTTCCCTATATAAGGTGAATATTTATTTAGTATTTTTCAAAAATACTATAATATTTATATATAATGTAAGTGATTTGTATTTATTTTTATCACCTTTCAATAATTTTGTAAAATTCCATAAGGAATATATAAATTACAAAATTCTTATAAAAATTTAAATGTCCAAAATTTTATATCCTATTTTATTTGGATAGAGTGGATTATTGTGAATCCAGAAATATTTTATTTATAATTTTTGCACTTTGATTTTATTTTCTAGAATTTTATTAAGTTCAGGGGCATTTTGGTCTTTTCCAATTGATTAAAACAGTTTTTTAAACAACTTGGGCTGGCCATTTGGGCTTATTGGGCTAGTGTGGGCCAATAGGGCAAGGTCAAAATTGTTTGAGATATGCCCTAGAGGCAATAATAAATATATTTATTATTTTATCTTTGTGTTTATGATAAATGTTTACATTCATGCTATAATAGTATTAACCGGAAACATTAATACTTGTGTGATTTGTAAACTAAATTAGAGTCCCTAGTAAAGCCTCTTTCTAATACTAGCTTGTTGGTTAATAGATGATCATAGTTTCCTGATCATGAACATTGAGATGTTGTTGACAACAAGATCATATCATTAGGAGAATGGTATGATGGACATACTCCTATAGATAAGCGTAGCATAAAGATCAAGTCATTTTAATAGTTCAATTGCTATAAGCTTTCTGATACATAGTAACCTAATTCATTCGACCATGAGATCATGCTTATCACCATTACCGGAAGGATGCTTTGATGACATCAAACACCACACCGTAACTGGGTGGCTATAAAGGTGGCATTGAGTATTCGGAAAGTATGGGTTGAGACACATGAATCAAGAGTGGGATTTGTCCATCCATATGACGGATAGATATACTCTGGGCCCTCTCGGTGGAATGTCATCCAATTAGCTTGCAAGCATGTGACTGGCTCACAAGGGATCACATATCACGGGAACGAGAAAAGAGTACTTATCAGTAACGAGGTTGAACTAGGTATGCAGAGATACCGACGATCAAAACCTCGGATAAGTAAACTATCATGAGACAAAGGGAAATTGGTATCGTATGTTAGTGGTTCATTCGATCGCAAAGTAATCGTAGGAATATGTGGGAGCTATATGAATTTCCAGATTCCTCTTTTGGTTATTGATTGAAGAAGTGTCTCGGTGATGTCCGCATAATTCACGAACCGTAGGGAGACACACTTAAGGATTCGATGTTGTTGAGTAGTTATGGAATGATGAGAAAGAGACCGAATGTTGTTCGGAGTCTCGGATGGGATCCGGGATATCACGAGGAGATCCGTAATGGTCCGGAGAATAAGATTCATATAAGGAAAGTCCTGTTTACGAGTTCGGGAATGATTCCGGTGTTTTCACCAGGAATGTTCTAGAAGGGTATGGAAGGTCCGACACTCCGGAGGGGGAAGGGTACATGAATGTGTCATGACAATGTGGAATGGTTGCATCATGTACTAGGTCACTTTTTTGGGCAAAATAAAGAGAGAAATCAAATCCTAGTTTGAAAGTCAAACGCCAATTTGAAAAAGTCAAATCTCATGTTTGCTTGGTGGAGGGAGAGTAGGAAACCTACTTGGGGAGGAAGTCCCCTCCCTCCACCCGCCGGCCAAGGAGGCCGAGTTGGGGGAGGACTCCCTCCTCCCAACCGGCCACCCTCCACCTATATAAGGAGGGGCAGGGCTCCCCTACCCCTCACACCTCAAACCCTAGCTCCTGCGCGCCTCCACCTCCAAGTGCAGCTACTGCCGCCTAGGGTTTCCCCTCCAACTCGGCGACGTGGGGTTTCCCAAGCCCTATCCGCCGGCCACACCCTCCCCTTGGTGCCCTCTAAACCCTAGATCACCAAGGCCTCTCTCATAGTCCACCATACTCGCTCCGGCTTAAGGTGAAGCCCTGCGAGATCTCCCCGCTACTTCCGACACCACGCCGTCGTGCTGCCAGAATCGCGAGGAGAGTGCTACAACCTCCGCTGCCTGCTGGAACAAGGGAGAGGCAGGTCTTCATCGAGTACCGAACGTGTGACCGAATGCGGAAGCGCTGCCGGAACGCAACGCCGGAAGGATCGTCTACGCGATCTTGAGATCGGCAAGAGTACGACTACATCACCCACGAGAATCTGCTCTCGTTAACCGCTTTGGAATCTTCGAGGGTGAGTTCCTCTATCGACTCGTCACTACAATCTAGTAGATAGATCTTGGCTTGTTTGTGTGCATGCGGTAGAATTTTTTTGTTTTTCATGCTACGAACCCCTACAAAAATCAGCACCCCGAGGGTTTTTTGGCCCACCCAGCCCACACTCTCTGCCTCCTCTTCGTTCTCACCCTTCCTCTTCCTCGACCTCGCGGATCTAGCGCCCCCGCTGGCGATGGCCGCCATTGAGGCTTCCCTTGGCCGCCGCTGTGGTGCAGGGCGAGGTTTGCGACTACGCTTGTTCATCTGGTCCAGCTCGATTTAACTTCGGGGCTTCCCCGTGGCCAGGTTCACCCTGTTCCCGAACCCTAGGGTTAGGGGAACATGCTGTCTCCACCGCCGCGGTCCCGCCTGCGGTGGTGTGCTGGGCTCGTGTGCTGCTGTGGCCGCCGCCGTGGCTGGTGAGGTTGCAGCGCCCCCTGGGTGCTCCCTGTGCCGCCGCGGGTTCGTCAGCCAGTCTGCTTCCTCTTCAATTCGTCAGCGAGGACCCCGGCTAAGTTTCCTCCTTGGTTCTTGTTGATGCTACTACCATGAATCTCTCTGTGTGTATCTAGTGGCTTCTTATGCCTAGTGACGATGTGCTGATTAGGGTTCATCTCTTAGGGTTCTTGTTATGATTAGGGTTCATAACCCCCTGTTGATCATATCCATGATGCTTTAGATCTAGTGGTGATCATACTTGAGTATGAAGAATGAGTGCTTGCTGTGGATCATGATTTGTAGTGGCTTTGATGATGCTAGTGGCTTCTCAGATTTATTCTAGTGGTGATTCACTATGATCCCATGCTAGTGTTTCTATGGAATCACTGATTGGAAATGTTGTTGATCTGAGAACTTACTCTACTGTCAGAATGCTTATACTGACAGTAGTTTCTTTCAGTAGTTGCTTACTACAATTATAATGGTAGGCTTGTATGATAATATACATACTGAATAGAATCATTACATGTAATGATTTTCTGTGGATGTATAGAGGAATTTGATGTTGATTACTGGCACTTGGCTTCATGAAGATGATATTTATTGGTTTGTCCATTTTATCTGTGGAAATTAAGCAAAGATTGGTTTTAGCTCATTTATAACTTATCCTTGTGATACCATTATGATCTGGCACACAAGTGATTGAGTTTTATTTCTGGGCTTAGCTTTGGCAATACTTGTGATTGATACTGGCAAGACAAAATGAAAGCATTTCTTGATTCTCCTGCCTATGATGTTGGTCTGAGGCTCTAGGATTTAAGTCCTAGTTAGTTGAGCAAATAGTTTGTTTGAAACTTGCAGGATTAGAGGTGCTACTCTCTCTGGGAGATGTGCCCTGATCTGATAAGATCAAATGAAGAATGATCTAAGTTGCAAAAATTAACACTAAACTCTGTGATGCTGGTATGAGAGTTTAGTGCTTTTGGCTGAGTTGATTTCTTATCTTTATACTTGAAATCTCTAGGATAGATTCACCTCACTTGGGTAAGTATTGAGAGATCATTTCATAAAGCAACACATGCTTTTGTTTAGATACTATGATGAAATCATGTGATGGTTTTATGAGGCTCACCACAAAATCTGATGATTGTGTAGTAAGTTGATGATGATGATCTTGATCTTGATCTGCTGGATTCCTGTGCTTGCTCTTGAGCTGGACTGCTCCTCTTAGCTCCCGAGCTTGGCCTTGCTGTCCACCTAATTCTTCCCCCTCCTTATGTCACCATCCTAGTGATGTTTGGGTTGATCTGGGTGGTTTGGTTTGGCTGCTGTTCTTGGTTTAGCTGCTGTCTACACTAGTTGTGCTTGTGTGCTGTGTAGTGGAGTGATGCACTAGTGCTCCCCCCACGGTTGTGCTGTGGTTTTGTGAGATTGGGTTGTGCTTGTGAGGTCGACATCACACCATATGCATGCTGGTGTGTGTCCAGCTTGTGTGTCTGTTAAGCACTTGTGGATATGTTCAGAATCTTTGAACTTACTATTACCAGATTACTTTCACCTGACTGGTGAATCGGTCCCTCTTGGCTATCATTTGATTTATGGCTTTGAATTTATGAAAGATGAAATCTTTCCTATTGGTGAAACTTGCCCCTTTTATAACATTTCTCAATGATGAATTTGTCAAGTGCATTTCACTAACATATCTGAGAGAAATATTTCTAACACTAATCTTCTTTTGTTTTTTATTTAATATTTGTTTCGCAGATACAAAGATAAAGATGAAGATTTAGTTTAGATTTATGTATAGGATAGTTAGTAAATATTCCAATGTAACTTTCTTATTCTTTTATAACTTTATTTTATTATTCTTGTAATCTTTATTTTATTCCATTGTAATAAAGATTATATTATTATTAATAAAGAATATTCCTATTATTTGTATATTTACTTTTGTAAGTTATGTGGATGATTCAAATAAGTTATAATTTCATAACTTGATTATATATATTAATGATAATAAATAAACTTTATATTCATTATTGTTTTTCTTTAGATATAATTCAAGTTTTAATATTTATCTCTTAATTGAATTAAGATTCAAAACTTATATCTAATTCATTTGAATTATAATTCAAACACTCAAGTCTAATATTTCAAATTCATTTGAAAACACATAACTCCTTAAGATCATCTCAAAGTTTATAACAATCATCCTTTAAGACTAAACCTAATCTCAGAGTATGAAAGAAACATTGATCACTTAGGTTTTTATTTGGCGAAAATTTTACCCACATTTTCACAAATAGATGCATGCAACATTCCATATTCCTTAATCTACCCTTCGTTAGGTCCTAAATGCTAGGATGTTACAGTTCTATAGTTTTCCAGAAAGAGTTCCGCCACGCCGCCGCCACTAGAAACCAAGATTCGGATCCAGAAACTCCATTCTGGCACCCTGCCGGGACGGGGAATTTGGAGAGGATCATCTCCAACGTCATCACCAACGCCTCTCCATCAACCACCGATGTTTCCCTAATCCATGAGTGAGTAATCCCCCGCTGTAGGCTTGGGGATGGTAGGGATTGGATGAGTTCTATCATGTAATCAAATAAGATTGTTAGGGCATAGTGCCTAGTATCTCTATTAGTGCTATTTGACTTTGTTGCAACTTGTTGTGCTTAATGCTTGTCACTAGGGCCCGAGTGCCATGATCTCAGATCTGAACTTATTATTGAATCATTATGATAGTATTGTTTGTGATCTTATCTGCAAGTTGTGTACATATATCATTGTCCAGATCCAAAGGCCCCAAAGTGACAATAATTGGGACAATCGGAGGGGATGGCTGTGGTGTGAGGATCACATGTGTTCACGAAGTGTTAATGCTTTGCTCCGATGGTCTATTAAAAGGAGCACCTTAATTGCCAGTAGTTCCCTAGAGGCCCCGCTGCCACGGGCTGACTGGACAGAAGATGTTGTGCAAGTTCTCATTGCGAGCACGCATGACTATATTTGGATCACATGCCTAGGATTGTTTAGTACTTGGATGCTTGTTATTATTTATCTGCAATGCCCTAGATCTTGTAGTTACATGTTTAGACTCGTCCATGCAACGCCCGTCCATCCATCCCTATGCCTACCGCACTCGAATCCCATTGTTTACTGTTACTGTTACTATTGCTCTTGTTCCACTATTGCTGTTGCTTTACTGTTGCTACATTATATGCTTCATTATTCATGTCATATGGTTATTGGTTGGCCAAAGTATGGAAGACGCGATTGTGGTAGTTTTAGATAAATAAAAGAGCATGAAAAGTGGGATAGGTGTCAACATGAGTAAAGAACACCATAGTGCGAGTCCACCGCCACGTCATCCCACTCTGCCGCCGCGTCAGTCGAAGAAGGCGGCCTCTCGGTCAACTAGTAATACTACTCAGAAGAAAGGTAATATGGCGAAGAAAGCCCTGCAGCCTCCTCCCAAGTTACCTTACGAGATGACTGATGAGGAAGCCAAAGCGATCATCGATGCCCAAGTGAAAGCCTTTTTTGCACCCTAAGTGCCCGAGCCAAAGAAAATATTTGATCCGAAAGCAAAAAAGTGGGCTCATAGTTTTCTTGAGCAACCGTCGCAATATGAAATAAATAAGGCTGATGACTACAAACGCTGTCTGATAAGAATTTCTAGGAAGAAGACAAGAAGTACTACTACAAGCAGCGGGAAAAGAGATGTTGCCTAACTCATAAAGCATGCAAAACAATCGATCTCCCCGCTCAAGGCGTTACCGAATTTGATCAGAATATTGACCAAGCGATGGAATTTGCCAGAGGTGCTTCTATTAGTGTTAATAAAGCGCTATGCGGACATATCCCCATTCACACTGAAATAGCATGGAAATTTGAATACGGGATGTCTTTGGTCAGACCTAATAAGGTCGAGCTTCTACCAACACAAATGCGAAGACTACATGAGTGCTACGAGAAAGTCTCTACATGCAATGAATAAGATCGATTATCAGCGCTGCTTGTGAGAGTTACAAATGAGCATTTCAATGGTGAATACCAAATTAAAATTTATTTTGAGGAATTCTATATGTTATTCAAAAAAGATTCCCTCACTTGAGTCTCGTCAGTTCCTATTGTCTGTAAGTGGTTCATATATTTCTATGATAAAATCTCTAACTCAGCTCATTTAGTGCCTGTAATTATCCTCACTAAGGTATTATGCAGAATGAAGAGCGATGAATGTGACCGAAAGTAAATCTTTGACACTGGGTTCATCGACCCACACCGATTTAATGAAGCATTTCTAAAGGAATACCCCAAGGAGACGGAGCGTAACTTTCTAAGGGTCATATTGAGGCAACGTTACAAAAAGAGAATATTGTTTCCCTACAACTACAGCTGAGAGTGTTACTGCCTTTATACACATTCACTAGATTCTGCTAAGTGTAATTGATGAGTTACTGACATATATAAACATGCGCATCTTTCACTGGATTTTGCTAATCATTGAAGTTGATGCTAGAAGAGTTGAAATCAAGGACTCACTAAGGAAAGACGAATCGAAGTATGCAGCATCTCCGTAATCGGTCACACGTTCAGTGTGTCGACGACTCCTGATCCCTTGCTCCAGCCGGATAGCGGAAGTAGCGGATCCCCGGGAACTCCAACATCTCTATGCCATGGTAGTGGTGGTGGAGGGAAGGTTTAGAGCGGGGCTTCGCCAAGCACCTTTTCTAGTGGCAATGGACAAGGCAAGTAAGGGGGAGAAGATGCCAACCTTGGGGCATATGAGAGAGCTTGTGAGAGAGTGTGTGGAGAGGAGGAGGCCACCTACTTTTATAGACGCCATGGGGCTTCCACCTCCCCTCCTCTCATTCAATCTCTTTTAAAGTAATTTAATTCCCTTAAAGGTCTATTAAAACACTTTAATTATCTTAAAGGTCTTTCCATTAAATCACTTTAATTTCCTTAAAGGTCTATCCTTTAAAGCACTTTAATTCCATTTTAATGCAACTCAATTTAATAAACACTTCATTTAATGAGTACTTCATTTAATAAACACATTAACATTTTGATCCCTTTCTTTGTTTTGATGCCCCTAAACTATTTTGACAGATTCGATAGAACAATTTTCTGCGATGTCCATTGACTTTCTCGGTGTTTCCTATCCGTTCAAACGCATCGGTTAACCTTAAGTGTGTCTCCCTACGGGTTCGATAACTATGTAGACATGATCGAGAATTTTCCGATCAATAATCATTAGCGGGACCTAGAGATCCATAATGACTCCCACTAGTTCCTCGAAGATCTCATGATTGTCCGAACCTCTTTCGTTGTAATAAATTTTCTTTTGTCTTGTGATATATTATTTGTCTGAGATTCGATCACTCGGTATCATCTATACCTTTCTTAACATCGTTCGCCACTTCTCGTTCCTGTGATATGACATTATTGTGATCAAATTACTTGCTTGCAAGGCTATGTCAATGTGATATCACTGAGAGGGCCCTGAGTATATTTCGTCGTCATCCAGATGGAAAAATCCCAATCATGATGCATGAGCCTCAACTGACACTTTCCAAATACCTCACAACACCTTTAGAATCACCCTGTTACGGTGTGATGTTCGATGTAATCAAAGTACTCTTCCGGTGAAAGTGATCGACGTGATCTCATGGTCTAAGGATATTGAGTTGTTACGAATGTGATAACAATTTAAACTTGATGACATGATCGTATTGCTACATCTACTTTGGGGTACTGTTCATCATATCATTCTCCAATCATATGACCCTGTTATTAACAACATCCAATGTTATAATCAGGAAACCTTTAATCATCCATTAATCAACAGGCTAGTATAAAGAGATGCTTTACTAGGAACCATTTCTATTTATAAATCACGTGTTTCCCCATTAATACAATTCTAGCATGAAAAATAAACATCTATTATAAACCTAGAATAGCATAATAACCACTTTATTATTGCCTCTCGGGCATATTCCTTTGAATCATGTTACCCTGCGAGTCCACTGAAATCTTCACGTCTCCCTTCCTCATCGAGATGGTCCAGCCAAGAGCGCCTCTTGTGAGTGACGACACCATTGGCCTTTGAGGAGGACCCGACGATGGAGGAGAGCACTGCTCGCCTGGTGCTCGACTCGTTGGCTGCCTTCTTGCACTACTCAAATTGAGCATGAAACGCGTATTGACGGTTCGATTCCTTCTCGAGGAGCCAATGGTAACTCATTAGCATGTCGCGAGATGCATCTTCTGGTATGGGATTGCCTCGTAAGGCTTCTCTGACCCTTTCCCACGCAGGATCAATGAGGTGGGTCTGAGGATGACCTGACCCACCACCACTGTTAGCGTTGGGGTCTGGAGGGGCGCCGCCACCATTGGCGTTGGGGTTAGGAGGGTTGTCCCCGTTCTCGGTGTTGCCCCAAGTGTCATTGATGTCGTTGATGATGACAGCGCACATGTAGCAATGGGGAAGATCGTTACTTCAACATCTTTTAGGACCTGAGCCATAGCCATCTTCTTCTAACGGTGGATCGTATAGATCGAAGTCGCAGCTGTTGTTTCTATTCGTGTCGTAAGTAGACGTGGGAGCGTTGAGCTCGCTCAGCGTGCCGATCGATGGTGGGATCCATGAAGCAGGTGCGATAGACGGAGGTGTCGCCTGCTCGGGGAAGTGAAGCATGCTGATACGCCCAATTTGCATCACCATTCTATATCATAATTTACCTCTATTCATTGATATTTGTCTTATTATGAGGTATTACTTATGGCTTTTCATCTGTTTATGCATGTTGGATGATTCTTGGAGGATGGACTGCCGGAGTCTAGATTCTGATGGAAAAGAAGGCGTTTCAGTGCAATTTCACGAAGATCAGAAAAATACCAGAAAAATATGGAAACATATTATTTCACCAGAAGACGAAAGAAGCCAGAAGGAGGAGCAAAGGGTTGCTGCAGGGCCCCACGCCCTAGGCGTGGGCCCACCTGCCAGGCCTCCGACTCTCCCCCTTCGCCTATATCTTCCCTTTAGAACCCTAATA
Organism: Avena atlantica; assembly: GCA_910589765.1. Lineage (NCBI taxonomy): Eukaryota > Viridiplantae > Streptophyta > Magnoliopsida > Poales > Poaceae > Avena > Avena atlantica. Next base: position 377,901,870 of record OU342736.1, read on the forward strand.
CATAGGGGCAACCACAGATAGATTCCTACCGCCTCTGGGGGGCGGAAAACACCAAGAGAGAAAGATCTCTCCGGCAGACAGATTTCTGCTGGGGGAATTCCTTCCCGGAGAGGGGAGACCATCACCATCAACACAGTCATCAAGCTAGGATTCATCGGGATCATCATCATCATCATCCACACCATCATCTCCACCATCACCATCATCACCACTCCGTCCCGCTGTAGCAATCGTGTTGGATATTTCTTAGTTCATTAGGGGAAACTTTCCCGGTGTTGATTACTATTGTAGTTGATGCTTGTGAGTGGAACCATTGGATTATTGTTTATGTTCAGATTGTTATCCATTATCATATCATCTTTGATCTTGATCCATATGATGCCTTGTGAGTAGTTCGAGTAGTTCGTTTAGTTCTTGAGGACATGGGAGAAGTCATGTTTTTAGTAGTGGATCTGTGATGAGTTATTATTCAATGGTTTAGTATTTAAGTTGTTGTGCTATTCTTCTAGTGGTGTCATGTGAATGTCGACTACATGACATTTCACCATTTATGGGCCTAGGGGAATGCATTGTGTATTTGGCTACTAATTGTGGGGTTTCCGGAGTGACAGAAACCTGACCCCCATTAGGACACCTTTGCACAAGGGAGTGTAGGATCTTAGAGTTTAAGGATGTGGTTAGATTTATATCTTAGTTACTTTCCTGTAGTTATGGATGTTTGCAGGGGGTTTAATCACAAGTATGTATTAGTCCTAGGAAGGGCACTATGTTAGCACAGGTTCACCCGCACAACACTTACAAACACCAGAGAAGAGTACTCAACTATGTGAAGCGAAATCACTTGACAAAATTCCCATGTGTCCTAGAGAACGTTTAGTCCTTATAAGTATTTCCACCGGCTTGTCCTTTGCTAAGAAAGGATTGGGACACTTGCTCCGTTTGTTTGTTACTTATGTTACTTTCCCTTTGTTTTGTTGCCTTGTCAGAAAACCACTAAAAATCTGGTTGCTAAGTATTCATAGGGATTTCCTGCTCCATACCACTGCTCAGCACCTTCTTCTCCTTGTTGGGATCGACACTCCTATTTATCGAAAGTACTACGATACCCCCCTATACTTATGGGTTATCAAGACTATTTTCTAGCGTCATTGCCGGGGAGTGAAGCGCTATTGAAGAGTGGAACTAGTAAGGGAAACTTTCATTGTGAGTATTTCCTTTTGTTACTGTTTGTTGCTTTGTTTCCAATATGGATAACCCACTTGGTTTTCTGTTTGGGAGAACTACTACCACTGAAAGGGTAGTAGATGAACCACCACTTGTTGAGATAGACCTTTTAAGATACCTACAAGTATTGTTAATCGTGTTATGGATAATTATTATTTTGGGGATGGAACTGTCCATCCTGGTGATCACTTGCTTTTTATCCATGAATTATGCGGGTTGTTTAAGTGTGCAGGTATCACAACTGAACAGGTGAAGAAGAAGTTATTCTCCATATCCTTGAAAGGGGTAAACCCTAAAACCTGTAACCGACTCGATCTGTGCCCGAGACCTGCCTATCTCTATATAAAGGCCAGGAGGGCACGACGAGGAGGCTCTCTCTCATACCACCGCATACACACCTCCACGCCAGATTGCATCTGCGCACCCCTGTACTTTTTGGTTCTGCCGTAATCAAGAGAAGACAAGCAGGAGTAGGGTTTTCCCTCCGGGGGCCTGAACCTAGGTAAACCTCATGTCCCCGTGTTGCTTGTTTGCTAACCGTTCCGCGATCTCCAACACCCCATCTTCTCCAAAACCCAAGCTCATAACAATGGGCATTGACGAGATTAAACCTCGTCAATTGGTGCGTCTGTGGGAAACTGGGGATGCTGATTGTGCGATCATGACGGTCCCAACCAAAGCGATCCACAACTCCGCGGTGACGGAGAGTCATCTCCTCTTCGGCGCCTTCGAATTCACCGCCCACTCGCCAGCCACCCTGAAGGACTTCGAGCCCGCTGGCGACAGACTCGAGATCCTGTTCGGGAGCTTCTGCTTTTAGGTGGGACAAACCGGCACTCTCCGCCTCCCAGAGCGGGTGCCCCTGCCATCGATCAGGCCCGCTTCATGGGCTCCACACCCCGTGCTACGCACATCGCCATCGACAGATGAGTCCTATGACAGCAAGAAGCTGCAACTCAGATCTGTGCGATCTGCCATCGGATGAAGGAACCTACGGTTCCAGATCCGAAAGCTGCGGGCAGCAGCTATCCAATCTACGAGCGCTACCAATGCGCCATAGTAATCCAGAGTGACATGGAACACCCACGCGCCTAACCCACCACCTAACCCACCACCTAACCCGCATGTGAAAGAAACGGCGAGAAAAAGAAGAAGCCAGTCCCCCGCCCAACGGGGACGACACCGATCGGGTCATCCACCTCAACGAGGAAGGATGGGCTCAAGCACGCGAAGCCATGGCAGGCAACAAGATCCTGCCCGTGGGTGCCTCACGGGACCTGCTGATGGCATACCCATGCTCCTAATCGAGGAACACAAGAAGCAGGTGAAGATGCCAAGGTGCTTGACAAACGCAAGAAAGCAGCCTTAGAGTCGAGCGCGTGATGAGCCGCGCTCTCCGCCATGGGCATTGGCTCCAGCTCGCACGACAACCATGGCAACAAACACCGTTCTCACACAGAGAACATGGATCCCAAGGCACGTCGCGAGGTGACTCGGGCCCTCAACGCGTCCTTCATGGAGATGGATGCTAAACGGCAACGTCATCCCGAAGA